>OX422209.1:629248241-631648241 GCA_949130495.1 Sambucus nigra
AAAGCTCCGCCCCCATATGGACAGTCTAACTTTCCAAATTATCAACCTCCCGAAAACCAATCGAGTTTTTGAATTTTAAGGCATTTTAGTATGTAACTTGTTATATCTTTTAATTGTTTGTCCTTTTCTTGTAATATGCATTATTATTCTCGTGAAATGAATTTTTTTTAAATTTCCATGCATAAAAGATTACAACTTTCATCGTAAATGGAGTGTGTTCACAACATTTAATGATCACAATATTCATACTAAAGATGACAACATAAACGATCACACAATAAACTTAAATAGGTACAATCAGACGTTGATGTTGACAAAGTCCCAAATATGTTCAATGGGGTATGCACGAAGATGCAAATGATTTCTTTTCTCATGTATGTACATTGTCCCAGCCTCAATCAAATATGTGTATTTTACCAATTTAACTGCTTTGGTCCAAAAAATACGGTTCTGATTTACTACTTTTCATTATTGTAAACCAAAGTTATCGAAACCAAAATTAGTAAAAACTTTCTGGTTGGTTTAGGTTAAGGCATTTCAAAAACGGGTTTACCGATATTATGGTACCACATAAAATATCAAAATTACTGATATAACATGCCTAAAATACCATATATATATATATATATATATATATATATATATATATATATATATATCATTATTTGAACTCATTTATAGCAACTTTTAATATTGAAAGTGATATCAAACGTTAATTTTCTTTCTCATATAAAAGCTCTTAGTTAATTTTCTTTATTATTTAGTTTAAACATAATGAATTTTTAACACAATTTTTCAAATTAAGAAAATGTACTTATTTGTATGTTTTGTCTCTAATATGAATTTTTTTTCAATTATTTTGTAAGAAAATTGGATATAACTAGTTGATTGATAACTATGATATAACGTATAAATAAACATGTAGGTTATTTGGTAGTTTATATGTTATTTTAGTTAATCCATAAAGAAAATGAAATACCAAAAAATGACTAAAAATGTAAAAAAATCGAATTTAAAATATTAAAAAACTCAAAATTATCAAAACAAAAACACCGCAAATATTGAAAAAATTGACGTACCGCATGGTTTGGTATTGGTAAATGATTTTAAGAAACCTAAAATTAAAATTATCGAAACCGAATGTACTGAAAACATTTGGTATGTATTTCTACTGAACAAATGCGAGCCAAATCGACCGATAAACACCCCTAATTATGTAAGAGAACAATTATTAAAGAAAAAAAAAGCTTAAACTTTTCTTATTGAAATGGAAGGATATCACTATTATTATGATTTATGTGTGTGTGTGTGTGTGTGTGTGAGAGAGAGAGAGAGAGAGAGAGAGTCTTTATTATATATATTATAGGTCAATAATTTCTTAGGAACGTGCTCAACATGAGTGGCCAGGCTACGTGCATCCAAAGTTAATGAAGTGTTCAAGTCCATCACTTGTAATGTCTGAATATGATAAAGGATATGACTGAATTTTTAGGGATAATTATTGTCGAATTTTTAGGAATGACTATTGATGGAGCTTAAGACTCTCCTAAGATTCGCTATAAATGTAAACTCACTCCCCCTTGAAGGGGCATGTGATATTGTAACGTCGAGCAATACTATAACTATGCTTACCAATTCTCTAAAGAAATAACAAGCAAACCCCGGACCCCATAGACGAAGGCATATTTTTGAACTATATAGACCTTGCGTTGTGTGTGCAATTTCATTACTTGTTACATTCACTCTTATTTGGCTTGTGTGCATTGGATAATATCACCTGTAGGAAATTACTAACAATAATTAACGTCATCTGTGGGAATGATCTGAGTTCTTTACCACTAGTCAATTTTTTAAGATGTCTCACTCACCCAACTAAGATCATCAAAATCTTGATGACCACGAGGTCCATCAGTAACACAATTATGGGGACTCAGGAAGGCTATCACCTAGATTATGATGATCACGATGACTAGGAGGGATGCTAATCATCTCTTTCATCTCAGAGGGTTAGATTCGAGATTAGTAATTATTACCAATCGTCTAATGTACGTTGTTATTCCCAAGAGGTGAAAATAATAAACAATAATGGTATTGAATGATCTAACCATATCTCGAGGCTCATTGACAATTATAGGAAGTGCCTTCAAGATGAACGGTCCACCAACAGGAATCAACATAACCAAAATAGTGTGCTTCAACGGGGCCTAGAGAAGTTAGAAAGGGAGGCCCAAAGGGTGAAGTGCATGCATAGAAATAAGTCGAGGACTCCTAACCTTCAGGCGAGAAGGGATCAAAACCAAGGAAGGATCACTCAGTGACATAAGTAATCCCTACTTTATGAGAGGTTTCATGGAAGGAGACCTCGCTCTTACGAGCGATGAGGAGAATGAAAGCTGTTCGATTTCATTAAAAGAGAGATATAAAGACACCTAACCCATCAAGTGGTTCGCATAACCAATAAACTTGAAAGAAGAGCTCTCTCATGTCAGATGAAGTCGCCCTTCAGTCGGTCTATAGAGGAGTTTGAGTCTCCTTAGAAGTTTACTCCCCCATGATTCAAGATATTTGATAAGAAGACTGACCCTACCAATCACGTCAGGCAATATCTCCAGGCGATGACGCCGTGGAACACTGATAAAGGTTTGATGTGCCGAATATATCCCTCCAATATTGGAGACACTTCCTAAAAGTTATTTAAAAAGCTTCCACACCGATCAATTGACTCCTTCAAGCATCCGATTGAGGCTTTCATAACCAGATTCATTACAAGAAGCACCCATCCTAAATGGATGGATTTACTTCTGACGATGAAGAGGAAACCTCATGAAACACTCCGTGAGTATGCCAGAAGGTACTGAGAGCTGATAACGAGGTGAAAGATTATGCCAAGAAAGTTGTGATGGCATGCTTCAAAATTGGTCTACCGAGAAGCTTCATGCTATACTAGTCCCTTACTAGGTGAGGTGCCATAACGATTGACGACCTTATAATAAGGATCGAAACATACACCAAGGTTGAAGGTAGAGTAATCGGAGTTGGTAAGGAAGGTGATCGACAAAAATAGTCTAAGAACGGGGAAAAAGAGGGGGCAAAGAAAAATAAGGATCTCGAGAAAGTGTTAAAATCCATCAACATGGTTTTCTCTGAATGATCTATAAGATCAGAGGTCGACAGTACTTCAAGTGTCCCGAGAAGACCCCAAGAGGAGAAATATGACACTGAAGTGTGCGTATCATAAATATCACGACCATAAGACTAAAAATTATAAGACACTCAGATCACACCATTAAAAATTAGCCCAAGCTGGGACCCTAAATGATTTCGTAGAGAAGTAGGAAGGTCCAACACATCTGGTGCACGACGAGAGACCAGACAATGTCCTGGATGAAGACATGGGACATGAGTTCATGGTAATCTATGGGGCTTAGAACCAATGTAAATCTAAGACTAGCTAATGTCTTCGATGAATGTTTGGGTCATAAATTCACAGTAATTCATGGATCCTCAAGCCTAGATCAGATAAAGGGAAATGACCTCAAGATGGAAGTAAATAGGCTTACATAAGTAATATAGGCATTTCAAATCGAATTGACCAAGCTCATTGCGGGCAAACACCAACAACCATAGGATATCGATTATTCAAAGCATATTATTTTCACCGACGATGATCTGGTGGGAGTAAGGACTCCCCATCGTGATGCTCTTATAATTACTTTCAGGGTTATTAACTAGGATGTTGATAAGATATTGGTGGACCAAGGGAGCTCCAAGGAGGTAATGTACCTCAAGATGTTTAACCAATTGAACTTGCACATCAAAGACCTGTAAGAACCCACTGTGCCTCTAGTTAACTTTATAGGGAGGATGAATTTTACCTTGGGGAAGTTTTTTCTCCCTATCCGAGAAGGAGGTATCTCTAAGCTTATTGAGTTCCTCGTGGTAGGCATATTTTCCCATACAATACTATACTCGACAGAGGGTGGTTGCATGCCGTGAGGGTAGTGCTGTCCACCTATCACTAGATGATAAAATGCATCACTAATAAGGGATCACGGAGATCCAGGGGATCAGGCCTTGGCTCCGAAGTGTTTCATAAATGCCATCCTATCGAAATAAGAGAAGAATAAGGAGAAATACGTGGAGTGAGTAGAGAGCTCTGTTCCGTCCAAGTAACAACTATAATACGGGTGACCCGGAGTTGAGGAAACTAGGGTTGCCTCTACCGATCGAGTCATGGAACCTCTTTAAGAGGTGGTTTTTGATAACGGCCAGCCTGAGCAGAATTTTTTGATCGACAACTTGCTCACTGGCTAACAGAAGGAAGAACTGGTTATTTTCTTCAAAAGAAGCAAGGATGTTTTTTTTCTGAAAAACCATATGACATTTAAAGAATACATCTATGGGTAATGTGTCACAGGATCCACATGGATTTAACTCAAAATGTGCGACAACTGTGACCGAGAAAGCTAGAACGGTCGGAGAGGATGTAGGGAAACTTTTGGAGGCGTAGCCCATAAAAAAAGTTTAATTCCCTAATTGGATGTCAAACTTAGTGGTCGTAAATAAAAAAAGGGGAAATGAGGAGTCTACGTAGACTTCACCGATCTGAATCAACTATGTCCAAAGGATTGTTTTCTTTTACCCAAGATAGACCAGTCAATCTATGTGATCGCCAACTATAAATGAATGACCTTCCTCAATGCCTACTTGGGATACCATCAGATCCCACAGTTTTCCCCCGACAAAAAAAAAAGACTACCTTAATCACCACAATGGGGTTATATTACTATAGGGTGATGGCCTTTGGGTTAAAAAATGTTAAGGAAACCTATCAGATACTTGTCACGAATATCTTCAAGGAGAGCTTGAGAGATACGATGTAGGTGTACATAGACGACATGCTTATGAAAAGTAGAAAGAAAGAGCACCACCTCGCAGACCTAACAAAGACGTTTGAAGTTCTTCAATATTATATAATGAAGCCAAATGCGACCAAGTGCTCTTTTGGGGTACAATAGGGAAAGTTCCTCGGATATATAGTTAATTAAAGATGTATAAAGGTAAACCCCAACTAGATTGAAGCCATCAGGAAAGTGTAACCCTGAAGTACTATGCGTAAGGAGAAAAGTCAACTGGCATATTTGGTGCACTAAACTTCTTCATATCAGGTTTTTGGACTAGTGCCGATGATTAAGCGTGAACTATGTATTAGTGTAAGGACATTGTCGTTGTTTGGTTAACCGCCTCAATACAAAAAAACCTAGACTATTACTACATCTTTAAAGGAGTTCAACGACCAGTCCGGGTATTAAATCCACATGGAATGTTGCTAGACTTTAATTGATTTATTATTTCTCAATAAAAGTGTAAAATATGAGAATTAGAACAAAAGATAAAGCTAGGCATGGAATTAAACTAAGATTAACAAAAGGAGTAAAAATAATAGATTGAGACTAATATCCCTGACCTTGGATTAATTAGTATAAATGGTCACATGGGAAGACAATTCTCTCAACATTAAATCTCATATTTATAATTAATTAAATCTAGAGTTATCACCGCCTTAATTGTAATAAAAGCTAAATTGATTTGGGCGTCAATAAAAATCCTCGAGATTACACATGCAAGGTCATAAATACCGCATACAAGATATACACCGTTAAATCTCCTAGGCATAAAATCAAGAACAATCTAAACCATTTAAACTTATAAAACCCATTACAAATGCAAAGCAACCCATTAACCCAAGGCGAGTTCAATAAATCTCAACCTAAGCTAAACTAGCTACAAAGCATAATGAAAGCAATAAATAAAGCAAGAAAATGAAAGCAAGTAAATGAAAAACTTTCAACCCAAGGTGAAAGACATGCATTTAAATGAAAGCAATAAATAAAGCAAGAAAATAAAAGCAAGTAAATGAAAGCGAGTAAATCTAGGTTACAAAACATGAAAAGCAACAATGGAAACTTACATTAAAAGTGCAAGAAGATGAATATTTCCTTAGAAACTCAAATGGTTGTAAACCCTAACAGAGAAAAGCAACACCCAAAATCTCCCCTCTCTAACCTAAAAACTAAGTAATAAAATGTATATCTTTTAAAACAAACCAAAACTAACTTATATAGTAAATCTGTAAAGAAATAAAGGAAAAAGAAACGAAAAGGAAACAACTGCCATAATTTCTTAAGGCACGATCGATCTGAACAAATCTCTCTACCTTCCTTCATAGGATAAATTAGAAATTCTGGTCGACTAGGGTCTCAAGGTCAGTCGATCGGTTCTCTGTTTTGAGGGGAATTTGGTCCATCATGAGGGGGAAAAGGTCGATGGCGAAAATGGCTATAACTTCCTCATCCGGGCTCGAAATGACGTGCCGCTTATGGCCATGCGAAGCTAACTCAATGAGCTAAGCTTCCATGGAAATCCGCTAAGAAGAGATGAAGTATGAAATGACTAAAATGCCCTTGAAGTTGCATCAGATAACTGAACTTCCTCGAAATGCAACCAATCCACACTCTAAGCGTTCCCATAGCTGCAAAATCTCAATTATACCTCCCAGAGCATATGAACATACATAATGGAGGTTGTCTGGTTAATGAGCATAAATATAGGCATCAATAGACCCCAAAGTGATAGAATGCAAAAAAGTTCTAAATATACGGCACCCTCCAGATACAGCTGTGGTGCATGCATACTCTGCTAACATGTCCTGCTGCATCACTCACTGCATAATGGATAATTGGTTCGGTGTCTCTCACGAACCATAAATCTTATAACACAAATATTGGAGGCGAGCATACTCCCCAGCCAAATGGGTAACGCACATACCTACGCTCCCATTTAACCATCAAAACTATCATTCACACCGATAGCACATATCCAAGGTCCTATGCTCAGTGTACGAATCTAAATCCCACTAAATAGGTCCAATCGAGATAAGATCGTGCACAACGCGAAACCTTCCCCTCGATAACAAGTCGCGTAGATATGTCATACACAAAATAAATCATATTATAGGTATTTATCCCACCTATATATATAAATCGGGCATACACACAACCCATAACAATTCCCTTACATAGTATATTTATATCTTGAATATCCTACATGTTTATCGATTATAACTTTACGTCTTAAAGTATATTCCCGAGATTTTCTCATCACTCAAAGGTTATAAAATATTTCTCCTATAATTTCAGTAGGTATAAGTCTACTCCCCACTGGTCCATCTCATCACAATTTCCAAATTTAATCATTTCAATTGGGTTTATTCTTCGATACTCACTAATTCGATTTTTAACCCATCATTACCATTCCTAGGATTAATTCCACCTATTAATTTTTTTTCGGGTTCTACCTATTACCCTAATGATTTTTCTTAAGTCCCAAAATGTTCAATTAGTCATCACAAAAGATTTATACAAGATGGGATTTAATCAAACCTTATAATAAAAAAATTTTCAACAATCCTGGAGGAGTCGATCAATCGAAGGGAAGGGTCGATAGATCAATCTAGTTAATCGATCGACATTATTGAGTCAATCGATCGATCCATAAGGTATGACCACGATTCTGCATATATTTGCCTACGGGTTTAACCATATTTCATCATCAATTCATATGTCTTTTTAAGTCCCAAACTCCTTACCTGTGACATTTAGCCTAATTAAATACCGAGTGATCAGTCCTTTATTAAATTAAATCAGAATATCCAATTGGTTCATTCTTATAATCACTGTAAAGAAATAATTTCTTATTAACTCACCTAATAATTAATTAAGCTAAGTGTCAAAAACTTTTCCAAGTTTTAATTTAATTAAACCCATCACAACACACTGAATTAAAATAAGTAACTACCCAACACAACTGAATTAAAATTCAACTAGTATAAATGGAACTGGAATAAACTCTCTAGTTGAAATATCTCAATATCATCATCCATAACAAAATGATAATAATAGTATCAATATAAAACAAATACAATATTCGAAACTGAAATGAGATAAATAAATCTTGGGAGACATGCCCTACATGAACTAAACTATAAAGATAGGAATAAAGAAAACGAATGCGTCTAATCCAAATATGCATCTACAGAAACTCATGAAAATATCCATCCACTAAGACGGGCGTCCCTGATGCTGGGCACCTGGTAATATAGATATAGTAGAGAAGAGAATATGCAAGTAAACGGGTCAAAGCCTGATTGTAAAAGATTTTAAAAATAGCAAGTGTTTAATGAGTGCAATTAAGCAGGTATTATGTACATGTTAGTTCTCGATTCTCACTAGAGAATCTTACCTCTCATTTAGTGTGCACGCCTAATGTACCTTATTATCCCCCTAAACAAGGTTCTCAATTATCATCCTATCTCTTCTCCTTATCCCGTTTTTTCCATGCAATACTTTATTCAATTAAACATGTTCATTTCTATTTAAGATGAACTCGACCTTTAAATATTAAGTATTCACTTACTTAATTCATTTTAGATTTTATTATTCACTTTTTATCTACTACACATCATAGTATATATATATTCATCACACTATATATATACACGACACCCTCCAGACACAGCTGTGGTGCATTCATACTCTGCTATCATGTCGTGGTGCATCACTCACTGCATAATGGACAATTGGTTCGGCATCTCTCACGAACCATAAATCTCATAACACAAATATTGGAGGCGAGCATGCTCCCCAAGCAAACGGGTCATGAACATACCTACGATCCCATTCAACCGTCGAAACTATGATTCACATCGATAGCACGTATCCAAGGTCTTATGCTCAGTGTAAGAATCTAAATCCCCCCATATGGGTCCAATCGAGATGACATCATACACAACGCGAAACCTACCCCTCGATAGCAAGTAGCATAGGTATGTCATATAAAAAATAAATCATACTATAGGATTTATCCCACCTATATATATCAATAGGGCATACACACAACCGATAGCAATTCCCTTACGTAGTATATTTATATCTCGAATATCCTACGTGTTTATCGATTATAACTTTACTTCTTAAAGTATATTCCCGAGCTTTTCTCATCACTCAAAGGTTATAAAATATTTCTCATATAATTTCATTAGGTATAAGTCTACTCCCTACTAGTCCATGTCATCACAATTTCCAAATTTAATCATTTCAATTGGGTTTATTCTTCGATACTCACTAATTCACTTTTTAACCCATCATTCCCGTTCCTAGGATTAATTCCACCTATTAACATTTTTTCGGGTTCTACCTATTACCCTACTGACTTTTCTTAAGTCCCAAAACATTCAATTTGTCATCATAAAAGATTTATACAGGATGGGATTTAATCAAACCTTATAACGAAACAATTTTCAAAAATCCAAGAGAAGTCGATCGATCTAAGGGAATGGTCGATTGATCGATCCATCAGGTATGGCCTCTGCATATATTTTCCTACTGGTTTAACCATTTTTCATCATCAATTCGTATGTTTTAAAGTCCCAAACTCCTTATAATCTATTCTATATGATATGACAATATATATAAACGATTTCCAATCATTAAATAATCCTAAAACATCAATAGGTTTGGATTAGACAAGTTATTCCTCCTAATTTCCAGAAAATCCATCTTTTATCATTTCCCCAAGAACATCATATAAAACCCATATTTTCTTTATCCATTGCTTCCCAATTCGTGGATTAATATATATACTCAGATGAAGATCTTATTCTACATAATTCGCAAATCAATGATTCCATTATCATCGTGGTTTATCTCTAAATCATGAAATTTTCTCAGAATGATATAACTATCCTAACATGGGAATTATACATGCTAGTTTGTACAAATTAAGTCACTTGCCTATAATATGTAGGTTTGAACCTTTAAGGATGATAGGCTACTGGTGGTTCTCCTCTTTTTCTAGCCAATTTTCGACGGTGGTGGTGGTGGTTGATGACCTAGATCCTTGGTTTCCTAAAGGTGCCTTTTCCTTTCTCCATAGAAGTCTCTTACTTTCCCTAAGTCAGATGAAGATCTTATTCTACATAATTCGCAAATCAATGATTCCATTATCATCATGGTTTATCTCTAAATCATGAAATTTTCTCAGAATGATATAACTATCCTAACATGGGCATTATACATGCTAGTTTGTACTAATTAAGTCACTTGCCTATAATATGTAGGTTTGAACCTTTAAGGATGATAGGCTACTGGTGGTTCTCCTCTTTTTCCAGCCAATTTTCGACGGTGGTGGTGGTGGTTGATGACCTAGATCCTTTGTTTCCTAAAGGTGACTTTTCCTTTCTCCATAGAAGTATCTTATTTTCCCTAAGTCAGCCTCTTTTCCACAGGCCTATGCACCAAGGCTTACTTGGGCATTTACCTAGTTAGGGTATCACCTTGTATTAGGATTTTTATATGGTCCAATTAGAGATGCCGATCACAGGTCTATGCACCGAGGCTTACTCGGGTGTTTACCTAGTTAGGGTATCACCTTGTATTACGATTTTTATATGGTCTAATTGGAGGGGGCGACCACAGGCCTATGCGCCGAGGCTTACTCCGGAATTTAACTAGTTAGGGTATCACCTTGTATTGGGATTTTTATATGATCTAATTGGAGAGGCTGACCACAGGCCTATGTGCCAAGGCTTACTCGGGCATTTACCTAGTTATCGTATCACCCTGTATCATGATTTTATATCATTCAATTGAAGAGGCTGACCACATGCCTATGCGTCGAGGCTTATTCAGGCATTTATCCAATTAGGGTATCACCATGTATTATGATTTTTTTATGGTCCAATTAGAGAGGCCGACCATAGGCCTATGATCCCAGGCTTACTCGGGCGTTTACCTAGTTAGGGTATCACCCTGTATTAGGATTTTATACTGTCCAATTGGAGAGGCCGACCACAGGCCTATGCACCGAGGCTTACTTGGGAGTTTACCTAGTTAGGGTATCACCCCATATTAGGATTTTTATATGGTCCAATTGGAGAGGCCGACCACAGGCCTTTGCACCGAGGCTTACTTGGGCATTTACCTAGTTAGGGTATCACCCTGCATTATGATTTTTATATGGTCCAATTGGAGAGGCTGACCACAGGCCTATGCATTGAGGCTTACTCGGGAGTTTACCTAGTTAGGGTATCACCTTGTATTAGGATTTTTATATGGTCCAATTGGAGAGTCCGACCATAAGCCTATGAGCCGAGGCTTACTCGCGAGTTTACCTGGTTAGGGTATCACCTTGTAGTAGGATTTTTATATGGTCCAATTAGAGAGGCCGACCACAGGCCTATGCGCCGAGGCTTACTCGGGCATTTACCTAGTTAGGGTATCACCCTGTATTAGGAATTTTATACTGTCCAATTGGAGAGGCCTACCACAGGCCTATGCACCGAGGCTTACTTGGGAGTTTACCTAGTTAGGGTATCACCCCATATTAGGATTTTTATATGGTCCAATTGGAGAGGCCGACCACAGGCCTTTGCACCGAGGCTTACTTGGGCATTTACCTAGTTAGGGTATCACCCTGCATTATGATTTTTATATGGTCTAATTAGAGGGGCTGACCACATGCCTATGCGTCGAGGCTTACTCAGGCGTTTACTTAGTTAGGGTATCACCTTGTATTAGGATTTTTATATGGTACAATTGGAGAGGCTGACTAAAGGCCTATGCATCAAGGATTAGGGTATCACTCTGTATTAAGATTTTTATACGGTCCAATTAGAAAGGCTGGCCACAGGCCTATGAAGCACTTGTGTCTTTCTTACTTGACTAATGTTGCGGTGAATCTGTTCATATGTTAAAGTTGCCATGGATCCCCCAATCGGACTGTGAAGAGAAGACTGACTAATGATAACGTACGACTATCCATCGGGTCTTTGATTCAGTTTAATGTCGATCATGTGGAATAATCGAGATAATTTGTATGCCCGACCGTCCCTTGGGGCTTTATTTTGTCGAAGAATTTCACGTGGATCATTCGTCGAGCTGGATCTAAATAAGAATTATCTTTCCTAACTTCCTATTGGGTATTTAATAGATGAGGTTAAATAACCAATATATGTCTGAGCATATGAATTGGATTGCAATAATAATCCTGGCTAATGAAGAACCCTGTACCCATGAGCCGAGGTTGAATTAAATACGAATTGCATTACCCCACCGTCCATTGGGGTTTAATAAATGATCACATAATATAACTTACGTCGACTATCCATCGAAGCTGATAAGAAATCCAGAGAACAAATATTAGAGTCGGCTTCCTGTCGGGGCATTAATAGGATTTCAGAGGAAATAAATGATGCTTGGGTGTTTATCGAGGCAAAAGTTATAAAGGATCTAGTAGATATTATGAACGATCCATGATCATGTATTTGTCGGAGCATTGATAAGATAAATGATGCATGAGCATCCGCTGAGGCAAGATTTTAAGGGACCGAGCAGATATTATGAATGATCCTACATGGTTAGAGAAAAATAGATTTCCAAATCATACATAGGGGTTGAATAACAATAATAAATGTAGTGTTCATTACTAATCGACTATGCCGACCATTTTTCAGGACTGAATATAAGGATTATCTTGACCAACCATCGGTTGGGGATAAAATGCGACTTGTGTGGCTCATATATTCAGGACGAAATATATGGAAATTATTTTGCCGATCATTTTTCGAAATGAATCTTGAATATATCTGACCGTCCATAGAGCCAGATAATCAATACCAAAGTTGAAGATATATCAATGCTTGAGCATCAGTCGATTATAACATATAATCTTGCCCAACCATTCGTTAGGTCTTAAAGTGTTGTAGCGTGCTCGATCATCGGTCGAAGCAATAACAAGATAAATAATGACTGGCTAGTCCATCGAGGCAAGGTTTTACAGTACTGAGTGGATATAGCGAGCGATCCATTCTCGAGCATCTATCAAAGCATTAATGATATTTCTAAGAGCTTAAGATTGTGGCCGATCATTTGTCGGGACTGAATCTTGTACATGTGGAAGTTAATAAGTTGGTCGACCATCTGTTGAGGCTAATTCAAATAGAAATCGTCATGAGATTGAATTATTCGGCTAAAGAATATATGATATGCACTCGTTCGACCATTTGTCAGAAAATTTTTCATAGCAACGAATAAGAGTAATGAATAATCAAATAATTTATATGATAAAATTTCACTGAGATGACCATGTCCTAGCATCCGTCAGGGCTGCGCTAAATAATTGTAAAAATATCACACTGTGCTCGAGCATCCATCAGGACTGTGCTAATTACTAGTAAAAATATCACTTCGGCCATCCATCGGTTATAACAAATAATCTCCTTTTGCCGAGATTAAATTGTAGTAGCTAGATGACACTATTGAATATTAACTTATCGAATAAATGACATGAGCACTCTAAAAGTACGTCCCATCATTTATGTGAACAAAATAATTACAAAGTCGAATAAAAATTGTCATCTTAAATCATTGTTGGATCTAATATGTGATAATGAAAATCACAAGCATGGGGCATCATATGAAGATCATGGTATAATAAGACCCCTCTTATTTTTTCAAAGAGAGAAGCGAATAATGCAGAATTTTCAAATATATCTTAAATGTAAGACATAAGATTTAGCTCAGAATTTTGGCATAATTATTTGAACTCGAAGAAAATACTCAATTATAAGTTGGTTTCAAAAATTTATTTTCCCATGGAAGTTGTTGAAGTATAGAGAGTTGATTTAAAAAACCAAAACCTCTTATCAATGAAGGACTTATCTTAATAGAGTCAAAATTGGTAAAAAACCACAGGGATCCATCCAAGGGAGTACGCGAGAATACGGTGAAAATCCCTAAGTGCTGATAAGGTCCTCTTGAAGTTGACGTAGAAAATTCTTTTTTCACAGTGGTAGTCGATCGCCATGGTTTGTCCGGGGCTGTTGTTGATACATCCAGAGTGGTCCAGTGTTGCTGGATGTACTCTGTTGATTTCACATGAAGGAATGTTGATCAGTAGGGGCAGATATATTTGGAGTTATTCGATGAAGCAGGTCGGAGGTAACCAGAGAGATTATCGAAGGCCTTAGATCGAGAGCTTATTGGTGATCGATCAAAGAGATGACCATTGGATACTAGGTTTTGGCTTCACCGGTGAGGAGTTAGGACACGGGATGGCCCTAATCTCCGAAAGAGATCGCCGCACCATAGTTACCCAAGGCCGTCGAAAATCATTTATTGGCCTAAAAATTTATTTTTCTTCTTTTTCTACTGCTAGAATTGAGTTGAGATCCGATGTATAGCCTCCCCCTTTTTTGTACTGAATCAAATGAATGGGGAATTTCTGATGAAGATTCGAAGGATCGAAGTGTCTCGAGATCCCAGGGTTAGAGCCTCAAATATCTGTTTGTAGAGAGAAAGCTTTGGTGAAAGAAATCAGCTGGAGTCTATCACCTCCTACGATTATGGAAAGATAGATACCGTATTGGGATTCAACAAATTGAGGTAACCCACACTCTCTTGGCACAATTTGTGTGAATGAAGTTGAATATTGACGTCATAATTGTGCATATAAAATCTGTATATCTTTGTGAAAACATCTCTTATTGAAGGAAACCGATTGGAAATGTTTGTAAAGATATGGTCAAGGTTCTTGATGAGATAGAACCGTTTTGAACGTTTTTCTTATGCTAGAAAATATGGGAGTTAAGATACTTGATGTAACCCATTTAACCTAATTAATAAATGTGTTCGCTCTGGAGATTACCAAGATATTCCATTCTTTCAAGGACTCACATAAAATTTATGATTACGAAACCACTCTTTTGTGCAGATTCTTGAATAAGAATTGAATACAAAGTTTATGAATATATACAGATGAGAGTCACGATTGAACAGAAAGGTGTGTACATAAAATATAATTATTTATAAGAAAATAAGGAAAAACCTAACTCTTGATGAGGTTTCGTGCGTGTAAACCATTGCGTCGTAATGTAAATCTCTGTCTCATCAATAAGAGGGAAAGACTGCTTGTTTCGCTTCCCACATACGACGCCAATTGTGGTGGAAAAAAAATCACCCATAGGGGGGGGGGGGTGCATGTATAATACTAAATGAGAATGAGACAAAGATTTATGTGGTTTGACCATCAATGGCCTACATTCATGGGGCTTAAATGGTGTTTCACTACAATAATGAGAGAGTTTACATGAGAGTGTTTCTCTAGCCTCTGATCCCCCCTTTCATAATGGGGGGTATCCCATTTATATAGAGTTAGGGGTTGCAATTGAATAAATCCTATCATTGTAGAGTTTGATTTAAATAAAATACTACTCCTCGGTGTTCTAGTTTATCAAGGACTCTAGTCGTCCTTATCTTGTTGGAGCGTATACTACTCGCCATGTGTAATGCTATTTTTGTAGGTGTATTTCCTCACTCCCCCCCACAGTTTTCCCTCTAACCTGAATCCTTTTCTCTGTGGCACCCTGCCTCATAAAACATCGGGTGATCAGTCCTATATCAAATTAAACAGTAATCTCAAATGATTTCATTCTCAGCATTACTATCGAAAACCATATTAATTACTAATAACCTATTAGGCCTGGCGTCAATTTTAAACTTTGTAATCTTTTTAACCTATATGCTCAAGTAAACTTCTATTCACACAAAGATATAAAAAATGGAAATGAATGAAGAAAGAATAACCGATAACCCTCGGTAAAACATTTAAATACAACCATATCGAATGGGCGTAAAGTAAAGATGCACGAAATAAAATAAAGGACAACAGTTGGGCAACATGCCCAATTATTACAACAGTAACTCCTATCTATATCACAAGGAGAGAAGCATCTATACAATTTCTTGCCAACATCCACGGCTGCGGCAGCGACGTCTGACTCGAAGGGATAATCATCTAGGCGTCCCTGTGTCTGGAAACCTAAAAAGTATACATAGGAGAAGAAAAAAGAAAAAAAGATACGGGTCAGAGCCCGGGTTTTGAAAATATTTTAGCAAGTTCTTAACATACTTTATTATTTAAATATGTTATTCTCCATATTTAAACTGGTGTCACAGTCACATGAGATACCTCTCAGCTCTCATCTAATAGTACGCACCTAATGCATGTATTTTAATCACCCTATTTATACTACCCATCTTAACTAGTACCTCGCAAAACATCCGAGTCACCAAACTCTATCTCATACCCCGCGTAATATAAATATTCTACACTATCACCCGAGTTTATACATATAATCTCTCACTTAATTTATCCTTACCTTATGAATAACTTTCACTAATTATTTACACTATTCACATTTTAGTGTTATCATCTCGTATATAATATTCTCATCATTATCTACGTATCTTACATTTTATATTCTTGATTTTATACTCCCGGATACCAAGAATTAACTCACATTTCTTTCCTTGTTTTAGTCCATACATTTATATATATAAGATTCAGGATCTTCGACAACACCACATCCTCTAGTACCCATATCAAATCACACCTCGATAATGGTACGATCACTCCACTATTCACCCTCTAGTGGGTCCCAACTGTATGAAGGCTTAACCACTATAGTTCCAGCTTTATAATAAGCTTGTTAAATTTTCTTCGTACCAATACACTCCATCAATCTTAAGATCTTCACCTTAATGAAGGCATATTACATGTTGGGCCTCTACCAATGAGATCCAAATAAAATGAGCCTGTAAATCACTGACTCTATTGCCTTAATCACACTGGAAATATGCACATCACTAAGTGCCCGCTTCCCTTGTCCAATCCCAACACAAATATCCCATCCTGAGAGAAACCATAAGAACATCAGACCACTCCAATCGGTTCTTCAAATCTCATTTTATGGTGACGTAACTCTTACGATGCTCCAAAGTCACCCCAATACAGTTTGTGGTTAATGCCCCTCTTTACAATGGACTCTAAATAACATCCAATCCAAAAGTCTAGTTATTCGCTCACCTCTAAACAACCAGAGGGAGAATAACCAGGCTTTTCCACACAAAACCTTAATGGGCACCTTGTCCACAATAAACAGGTATAAGTGCCTACTCACAACTCTACCAATCGATATTTTCTTCTCCCAATTAACGTACTGTGCTTTCCTTCAATTACAATTTAGGTTAGTTACGTAAGTAAGCTAACTGCAGTGACTCCAGAATTGCATTCATACCGCTTTACTAGTTGTCAATCACCTCTTGTCTACTCATCGGGCCATTGGTAACACGACTTGCCCAAAACAAAATATTATCCCCATTTCTTCTCGAAAATCCCTATCGGAGGTGGGGTTCAAGGATCTCATCTTAATTTACAACAATATCAGGTGGCACGTCGCACCGGTGCACTCCTTCTTTACTAGCCTGTCAGCCCATTCCAATACTGGAATTATCAGCTTGATAAAAAAGTTCGGGTTGGACCTCCCGAACCAACCTATTTCCATCTATGAGTGGTGCACCCAAAGATGTTTTACTATTTCTCCCTCAACACCGACTTCTACTTATAAGTTCTCACATTAATTAGTACTTAATGCTCCCCTTCTTTCCCCGGGATAACAAAAGTTTTGGCCCGTGCGCTATCCGCCATAAAGTGCACTTCTAAGCTCTTTATACCATATTGACATCACCATTCTATTTATGCGCAAGTCACTCTCAATATTCAATTGAGTAAGACTGCGCTCCACTTTCTCACAATAGTTGGATTTTCCTCTCCTCAAGAGATATCCTTTTAAATGGCTTCTCAGAGCCTTTCAACCCATCTCAAGTGTGCCAACTCTCATTACACACATACTTGGATTATCGTCATTCTCACACATATTCGGTCCATCATACCATTCCGGCTTTATTTATGACTGCCTCACATGCATATATTTCAGACATCTATTCCCATGTCCCTCTATCTCAGACGATTCCAATCAGCTAACCAGGGCACCTATACACCTTATAAGCT
Source organism: Sambucus nigra (assembly GCA_949130495.1). Taxonomy (NCBI): domain Eukaryota; kingdom Viridiplantae; phylum Streptophyta; class Magnoliopsida; order Dipsacales; family Adoxaceae; genus Sambucus; species Sambucus nigra. The sequence goes on from OX422209.1 coordinate 629,266,209, forward strand.
GCCCATATTGACATAAACCTCACATACCTCTCACTCGTAACACATATTACCCCCCCCCCTCCCCCGAATTTTCAGCGTGGCTATAACACTTGGGTATCCTCAATCCCCCATAAATCGAAATTTAATTCTCCTCGACATCGTTCCACCTTTCAACTCGTGGTGAAAAAATGATTGTCAGTGCTCTGTCACAGCACAACCGGCTCCACTGGACTTAACTTTGTAAAATAATTGTCAACTCATAGTTATAACTACTTACTTATATAATGATCGAGGTACCAAACTCATGGACTAATGACCAAATATCTCCCCCCTTCCGACGATGTGCTAAGTTTCATGCGTGGGACGTCTCGCAAAGAAACATCCAAACAAGGAACCCTCCCTATACACTACTACCTAACATTTTTAGTCATCGAAATCCATCAGGCCTTAAGTTCATAACATGTACCCTTAAGTTCCCATCTCTCTCTACTCACTACATTTAACAAGATCCATGTGTATCTCATCCCACAATCGTATATAAACAAGGAACTTTCCCCCCAGTACTCTATCACTCGGCATTGGTGGTAATCAAATTCCATAAGCCTTAAACACATAACTGGGACTCAAATTCCTGTCCCCAGACATATAAACATTGATTTCAACTCCCACGTCTCTAAAGGAGTGATAAAACATTGCGCTCTTCCTATCATCAAGTCCTAAGCGCTAACATAATAACGAGCTCAACCTCTTCGCTTGATAGAAAACCCAATATACTCCTAATCATATCAATAAAGTCCTTACGCACATCGGGATCAAATATCTCATGACAACCGTACTCTCCAAAGTCTCTATAATAATATAATATAAATGCGAGCTCAACCCTCTCACAAGTGAGACATCGCAAAAACAACACATCCTGCCCTAAAGTTGCAACCCCAATAGCCTTGTAATATCTACCCACTATCGTTCTAACCATAAATATGACCAGTCTACACTCAATATAATATTATACTAATATAAAACATCACTAAAATGATTAATCACAATAAATACATACACCACTATCAATAAACCCGCTCATCTTTAGCGGATGACACCAGAGATAACCCCGCTATACCATGAAAAACACACACATAATAATGTTATTGATATACGCACTAAAATCGTCTCACACGCAAATCTAGTGCTAATAAAAATACAGTGACTAGCTCATGTCCCATAAAACATGCCTCGTTGTTCCGAGGATAAGACTCATATTTTTCTACGTTTCCAAACGCCCTGGACGCTCCAATGGTTCCCAAACATGACACGCCCGTCCGAACTGAACCACAAACTTTCTTAATCATTTCCCCCGCTAAGCACCATACCTTTGTCCCTTTTTACTCACTTTGGGTAAAATCAATGCACGTGGTCTTACTCTCCACATAAAATACCTTTTAATATAATCCACTAATCTTCGTCCACCTTGACCGTATTAGGGTTATCCTTCTCTCAGATCCTGGTAGCCTGAACCCTAATGGCTACCCTCGTTGTTCCCTTAGCTCCGCTGGACTTAAGGAACACACTACTAGCTTTACCATTCTAGGCTGAATCCTCCGTCACTCGGTAGAAATCCAACTATCTAAATCATTTAAAAGGGTCCCTTGATGGGTATCCCCTGTGGTATTTCACTAGCACTATTGCATCCGATCTTACTCCTTGAATAAATTCTCCAACTGATTTAGCTCCGTTCACAAAGAAGCATTCATAGCCTCATTGTCAAGACACGACATAGTCGCCATCTTCTTTGACCTTCCAAGAAAAATGTTCCCTTAAGTGCTAGCAACTTCTCTCATGGGTCCGTCACCCACTTAAGGATTCTCTTCTCCATTGTACCTAACTCATAGGGTACAAAGTTTGCTAGACAATATCTCCATCCAACCCACCTGTGATAAGTTCAGAATTACCTTCACATCTTCTTCTGAACAAAAGATGAAGGAACTTGCGATCAAACCGTACCTAAGATCCTTCCATTGGAATTATATTTCACTTTTAAATGTGGTGATCTACTCCCACCATAAAAAATCTGCTCTTACAAGCTAAGAAAAATTTACCCCAAATTTTCACTTCCGAGTATGTCACACTCTGCCATATGCCAAAGCCTCTTAGTATCTAACTTCCATTGCCTAACACGCATAATTTCCATCTTTTCTGAAATTCCCACAGACGGTCCTCTTTAATCACCCGTGCGACTCTCTCCCATTCTATCCACATTCGGTGAGTCTAATTTGGCACCACTTTCTGCTATAGAGGCACTTAGAAATCATATGCTGCACTCAAGGAGTCATTACAACTCCTAACTTCCCGAGAAACAATAGGGGTGACCTCAACTACGGTCATTATTCCCAAGATATCCTATAACCCCAACTGAACCCTGCCTCATGATGTCCTCCCAATGGCCCGCGCCTGTCGTACTTCATGGTTCTGCACACGAACACACCTGAACGCAAATAAGATTCACTAATATATATACATTATAGCAGGAGAGAAAAATCTCACCATAGGAATTAACAATCCTAAACACATGGCTCTATATCAAATAGAAAACAACGCTGAAAGCATAATACGTTCGCACAGATTCCTAAGGGCACTAGAACCTGATGCTCTGATACCACTTGTGGCACCCTGCCTAATAAAATACTGGGTGATCAGTCCTATATCAAATTAAATAGTAATCTCAAATGGTTTCATTCTCAGCATAACTGTTGAAAACCAAATTAATTACTAATAACCTATTAGGTCTGGCGTCAATTTTAAACTTTCTAATATTTTTAACCTAAATGCACAAGTAAAATTCCATTCATACAAAGATATAAACAATAAAAATGAATGAAGAAAGAATAACCGATAACTCTCGATAAAACATTTAAATACAACCATATCGAACGGGCGTAAAGTAAAGATGCACAGAATAAAATAAAGGACAACAGTTGGGCAACATGCCCAATTATTACAACCATACCTCTTATCTAGATCACAAAGAGAGAAGCGTCTATACAATTTCCTGCTAACATCCACAGTTGCGACAACGACGTCTAACTCGAAGGGATAATCATCCAGGCGTCCTTATGTCTGGACACCTAAAAAAGTATACATAGGAGAAGAAAAAGAAAAATAGATACGGGTCAGAACCCGAGTTTTGAAAATATTTTAGCAAGTCTTAACATACTTTAATATTTAAATATGTTATTCTCCATATTTAAACTGGTGTCGTACTCACATGAGATACCCCTCACCTCTCATCTAACAGTGCACACCTAACACATGTATTTTAATCACCCTATTTACCCTACCCTGCCTAAATAATACCTCACAAAACTTTTGAGTCACCATACGCTATCTAATATCCCGCATAATACAAATATTCTAAGCTATTGTCCGAGATTATACATATAATCTCTCACTTAATTTATCCTTACCTTATGAATAACTTTCAGTAATTATTTACACTATTCACATTTTAGTGTTATCATCTCGTATATAATATTCTCATCATTATTTACGTATATTACATTTTCACTTATGAATAACTTTCACTTCATTTTCACTTTAGCAGTTTACTTCATTACATCACATATCTTAATTTCTTACTTTTTATTATTAGTATTCACACATATCTTATTTTCATAAGAAAAACCCCAAAACAAGAAAAAGAGCGTTTACTTGTAAATTCTAAAAGGGGATTTCTCATCACCTTTTCTGACACTAATACACCCTTTTCTACACACACACACACACACACACACACACACACACACACATAATCAAAGTCCCGAGTTGGATTTATGGGTTAAATCCCACCTAGTGTTATCTTCGAACAACGTGGACATTAATGCTCCCTCGGGCCACGTAGGCGTCTTGGATAAATTCCTAGACTCGAGTCCTCCTTCATATATTTGTTACATTGTTCTTAACACACACACACACACACACACACACACACACATATATATATATATATATATATATATATATATATATATATTTATGTTTGCTTGTTTGTGTCATGTTCGTTATACGCGATCGTTCTTTTATAACGACTTGTGAATCGACAAACACTTACATCATACTTTTAATTACTATTTTGGGAACACTTTTAAGGATGACCTCACTCCGCCCTTATCCATGATGCGAGCTTAGTGAATCCGTCAAACACACACATCTCAGAGTTCAACAGGAGAAGATTAACACAACCCATGAGAGACCGAAAGGGAGGGATGGGTAGCTAACACCTTCCCATTCCGTAAGTTAGTCCCTAAACCCTTGAACTACTTGGTTTCACAAGCATCAGTATTATTCTTAATGTCGTTCTCTCGAGGTGACAACATTTTGTTTGCATGTTTTGTGCAAAATAGGATGGCGACTCTATCTCTACGTATCATATCACATTGATGATGACCAAGCGCCCCAAAAAAGGAGCAATCCTACACACACATAAAAAAAAGGGTAAGGAAGGAGGGATCCGATGATAAAACCCTCGGACCCTCGATAAAGCCCTCGGGATGGCCACAATGGCGAATCCACTGGGGCCTTTTTTTGAGGAGAATTAGACTCTATTTTTGCATGGGCGTTAATCTTTTCTGCATGCGTGCGTATGCATGTACCTGTATGTTCCATTTTCTCCTCTATTTACCTTTTTGTATATCTCTCTCATGTATATATCACTTTCCACTCACACACTTATACTTAGCTTCATTTTATGCTTCACGCACCACTTAGAATATTGATTCCTAGGCTTCTCTTGAATACACCCACACTTCCCACACTTGTATATATCTCGATTCTCACTTACACATATCACACATAACCTGTAGTTGATTCATGTATGGGTTCACTAACTCACACACTCACTTGTTTATATTTTTATGTCATCTACTCACTCACATGTATCCATGCGTAGTATAGTCTCCATGCTACATTTACTTGTATATGTTCCCCATTAGTGTAGTTTCCCCTTTACTCATCTTGCCAATAAAAAATGATAAAAATTACTCTTTTAATAATATGTTATTTAAGACACATGCATTTTTGCACACGACATCACTAAAAGCATGGCAATATTGACCAAAATTTTGTCCCGTACTAAGGGGTCACTTTGTGACAGGTGCTGGTCTTGCAGGTCATAGTTAGCCTAAGCGATACAATTCTCACCTTCCATTGGCCTCATAACTTCCATGTATATCAAGTAATTCACCCCGCATCATACCGCTTGATCAATCTCACGACGGGAGGTATATAGCAGGGAAATCATTCACGTATGTCGAGTATATCGAATTTGCTCTCACATGTACTATACCCACGAGGTATATATTAAGGAAATTCATCTTCACTTAGGTATATCAAATGGATTGTCCACATCTACCGATTAATGATTGCCTTTATAGGCAAAAGGTATATCGTGGAAGTCATGCCAAATGGGGGAACCCTTCTGATATGCCCCAAGTGTGACCTCGGCTCGGAGAAACCAACCTCGACCGAGATCATGGTCGACACTGGACAAGACTTGGACATGCGGCATCAGCCCTCGGCCATAGCAAGGTCGGCCCAGGCCGACACTACCACCAGCCTCTCGAAGGGACATCGCACGCATCACAAGGATCAGCAGCACTCTCGTATACCTGGGAATGGTAACCTCGGCTAGATGTAGGCCGAGCTCGCAAGAAGACATTTTACCCATGTCATCATCAAGATATCAGTTAATGCTCCAAACACACCAGCTCAACCTCGGCTCAGGCGAACCTTGTCCATTGTCTCGGCTAGTCTTAAGCCGAGGCCCCTATGGCTCATCTCGGATTGAACGATCAACTAGACTTGTTAACCTCGGCCTCTCCCTAGCCGAGGTCATGCACCAAGCACGGTAGCCGAGCATATGTTGACATTTGGATAAGGGCACGTGGACACACATCAGTTATAACAAGATTATTCCTCACACGTGGGGAGAATATTTCATCATCATTCCCTACATGTGATAGTGATAGATGGCTTCCCCATATTGGTGAGGCAAACACACACATGCACATTACATGCATGGGGGTACATTACACCCCCTAGGTACTATATATAGAGGTCATCCTCTATCTTGCAAAGGATCCGAAATTTGTAACCCTAGTAAAAACTCTGCTTATACACACAGTAGAGAGAAAAAGTGAGCTTATGTGCATTGTATCCAAGGCCATTAGTGCCCATACTTAGTGGATCACACACTCACAGTGGATGTAGGCCTAATTGGCTGAACCACTATACATTAGTATCTTATTCCTCTTATACTCACCTCCTTCTACACACTTACACACTTATACACTTACATCTCAATGGCTGCCATAGTTACTACTGTTTGAGCTTATCATCACTTATCTGGTGGTGCTAAATCTCAACATCATCAGTTTGGCGCCGTCTGTGGGAATCATAAGCTATCTCTTCCTCCTTTTCTGCTTAACCTCACCGGAGACTCTGGTGGTGAACCAGACCTCCCCCTAGCGCGGAGATGTTTCACCATTGAAAGAGGTCCTGTAAGGTATTAAGCTCATCTGCTACTCAAGCTCTATAGTGTTAACATATAGCACCAGAATTACCACCGCCTCTTCCGCCACCTGGAGGTGGAGGGCCTAGTTCCAGTCAGGCGCCGCCCCAGTCCGAAATGGCGGAGGTAGCTGCAGCCTTGAGGTCTTTAGCTGCAACACAACAAGCTATGCACGAACAATTTTCACAGCTCAACCAAACTATGATGAGGCCACCTGGAGTCTCATCGGATATGATCACTCCGGCGGCTGTTCAGCCTCATCCTGACGCCAGGGGACCACCCCAGGCACCAATAAAGGACTAGCCTGCACCCCAGCGGAGAAGGGACGTTTCGGACCCTAGGCGCTTATGCCTGGGGAGGCAAGGAAACCCTTGCCCAGAGGACAGGTATGACGATCTAGGGGCGGAAGAGGCCCCGGAAGACTGCTGGGAGCCGTATGAGGTGTCGAATAACATTGTACAACCTCTTCAGCAAGTCAAGGTTGTGTCGGCCGAAGAGGTGAAGAGGCTCAACAAAGAGGGTCAACCTTTGATAGGTTGAGTAGAGGGTCAGCCTTTGAGAGATTGGGCCCAGTAAATGACCTAAGATAGAGATTGTCGAGATCGAGGAGCGCAACAGGATCTCAGAGAGGAAACAGGCAGGGTCGGCCAAACCAAGGCCGACACTGTGAAAGAAGAGGCAGGGAACAGGAAGAGGTCAACAGCCAATGTGCCGCGGCTGGGGAACCCTCGGTCCATCCCATGGAGGTGGCTGGGGACAACCTCGTCCAGGTCGATGGCAGAAGACCGTGGAATGACTCTATCCAGCGCCTTGACCGATTAATTAAAAGCAGGGACCCATCACAAAGGGGTTACTCAGAGGGTTCTCCATTTGTGGCTAGGATAGTGGGCTTCCCAACCCCAGCTAAGTTCAAGCCTCCTATGGTGTCTCCCAAGTATGATGGCAGCACTAACCCTGTACATCACATCTAGATGTACCAGTCAGCAGCAGACATCTACTCGATAATCGATGAGATGAAGTGTAGGGCCTTCTATGGGACCTTAACAGGGGCAACACACAGCTGGTTTACCTCCTTTTCGAAGAACTCGATTGAGAACTTCAAAGGCTTAGCTGAACGATTCATCCACAAATTCTGCTTTGGGGTGAGACCTCAAAAGAAGACTACTCACCTGTTGTATGTCAAGCAGGGAAAGGACGAGAGCCTAAGAGACTACATAGCTAGGTTCAATAAAGAGAAGCTGGAGGTCAAAGATTATGAAGAGAACATAGCCATGAACGCCCTCATAGGGGGTCTATAGAAAGGGAAGCTGTTGTGGAAACTTGCGGAAGACCCCCTAGGTCTATGGCGGAGCTCCTGGAAACCGCAGGGAAAGTAATGAATGAGGAAGATGCAATGGCCGCCAAGTATGAGGATGAGAACCGTGATGGCAGTGGAAAGTCCCAAAGCAAGAAAGATGGGAAGAAGAGGTCGGGTGATGACAAGTTCGCTCACTATACTCCTCTGACTGTAAGCTGCGAGCACATCCTCAACGAGATTAAGAATGACAGGACTCTGAGATGGCCAGAGAAACTAAAAGCCCCACCATATAAGAGGAACAAAAACCTATGGTGCGAGTTCCACCAGGATCATGGCCATGTCACGGACAGATGCTTCGCCTTGAAGGATGAGATTGAAAAAGATGCTAAAATCTGGAAAGTTGAAGAAGTATGTGGATGGTAAGGATCCTAAGAGTGGAAGAGATGACCCTAAGAAAAGGAGAAATGACAGATGCCTTGACAATGTCCCGGCCAGAAGAGACGATGATTCAGAAGGTGATGATGAAGATGATCCAGATCTTCCGCCGAAAGATGACAACACCTCGGTGAAGAGGGTTAGTATGATCTCGTTTGGTGTTGACACCATATGCGGAGGATCTATAGGAGGTGTTTCTGAAGTAGCTGATAGGAAGGCTCACGTAGCAGAGGCCAGGTCAGTGGACAAGCTTGAAGTTGTGAATCTAACATCTTTCGATACAGTGCAGAAGAGGAAAAAAGTAGACATGGACACCCTTGTAGTTGGGTTCTCCAGACTTGACTTCAAGGGTATCTTATCCCCCCATGATGACCCTCTGGTCATAACAACAAGGGTGCATGGGTGCGAGGTGCAGAGGATCCTCGTAGATGGGGGGAGCTCGACGGATGTGATGTTTTGGCCTTGCTTCAATAGCCTAGGTCTTAGCAGAGCAAGGATGGTACCCTATCATCACCCATTGATAGGCTTCAGTGGCGAAAAGTTCCACCCCTTGGGTATGTATGAGATGGACGTATGGATGGGTGATGAGTGGCCTAAGAGGCTGACCAAGAAGATAAATTTTTTCGTCATGGATGAGAACGTATTTTCGGCCTATAACCTCATCATAGGAAGGGTGTCCCTTAAAGAGTTTGAAGCTATGCCATCGACGGTCCATCATATGCTAAAATTCCCGACTCCCTATGGGGTAGGGGAAGTACAAGGTGACCAGACCACATCGCGAGAATGTTACTTCAACTCGGCCGAAGAGAGAGCGGCTCATAAGAGGGCAACTACCACTTATAGCATTGATACACTTGACCTAAGAGATGAGACAAAATTAAAGAAGGGAGAGGCCGCAGAAGAGGTATAATCCATCGTCCTCAATGAGGACGAGCCGGAAAAAATCATCCAGGTCGGTAAAGCCCTAAAGGCAGAAATTAAGGAAGAGATGATAAACTTCCTCAGGAGGAGACAGAGTGTCTTCGCATGAAGTCACGCAGACATGCCCGGCATCGACCCTGAAGTTATGAGTCACAAGCTTAACGTGACCAAAGATGCCAGGCCAATCAAACAGAGACGAAGAGTCTATTCCAGGGAGAAGTAAGACGTCATCCGAGAAGAGGTAAAAAAATTGGAAGAGGCTGAGTTTATAAGAGAAGTCACATATCCGGAATGGTTATCAAATGCAGTCATCGTGCCCAAGGCCAATGGGAAGTGGAGAATGTGTGTTGATTTCACTGACCTGAACAGATCTTGTCCAAAAGACAGCTATCCCTTACTTCGGATAGATCAGATGGTGGATGCTACGGCGGGACATGAGCTTCATAGACGCGTATTCAGGCTACAACCAGATCTTCATGGATGCTGAAGACTCAGAGAAGACAGCCTTCATTACCGACAAAGGGACGTACTGTTATAAAGTGATGCCCTTCTGCCTGAAAATGCAGGGGCAACATACCAATGCCTTGTTAATAAGATGTTCGAAGAGAAAATAGGTAAGACTATGGAGGTGTATGTAGATGATATGCTAATAAAGAGCTTGAAAGCTTGCACTCATGTAACGGATCTCGAGAAGACCTTCGACATTATGGACTCATACAGAATGAAACTCAACCCTGCGAAGTGTGTCTTCGGAGTAGGAGCTGGGAAGTTCCTAGGATTTATTGTTAACCAGAGAGGGATTGAAGCGAACCCTGAAAAAATCAAGGCTTTGATTGACATAAAGACACCGAGGAGTATCAAATATGTTCAAAGACTTACGGGGAGAGTGGCTGCCCTTAACAGGTTTGTTTCTAGGGCAATAGACAAGTGCCTTCCATCTTTAAGGTGCTGAGAAAGGCCTTCCAATGGGACGAAGAGTGAGAAAAATCCTTCAACCATCTCAAGTCCTATTTTGGGTCTCCCTTATTACTATCTCGGCCTGTAGCAGGGGAGAAACTATACGTGTATCTGGCAGTCTTCGAATCAGCCATCAGTGCAACCATAATATAGGAAGACGCTGGGATCCAAAGGCCTGTATATTTCAACAGTAAGGCCCTTCAGGGGGCCGAACAAAATTACCCTCGCATGGAAAAGCTAGCTTACGCCCTGATACATGCTTCGAGGAAGATGAAGCCTTACTTCCAGGCCCACTCCATGGTTGTCCTCACTAACTCCCCACTAAGACATGTCCTACATAAACCTGAGAAGTCCGGGCGCTTGATGACATGGGCCATTGAGTTGGGGGAGTACGATCTTACCTACCAACCTAGGACGACCATCAAAGGGCAAGCCCTCGCAGACTTTGTCACTGAGTTCACATGGGAAGAGGCTGAGGCAGAGAATGGCCTAGAGGGTGTTGAAAATCGTGGTGTCTTCCGAAATTTGGAAGAGACGATACCAAACATCTTCTAAGATCAGGACGAGATCTCATCCAACGGGGCCAGGAACCGAGTTGCGAAGAATGAGGAAGATCGGTACCTCTTCAAAAAAGGAGTCATGACAGAAGGGGTCTTCTCATCGGGTACAGATATTTGGAGCCTCTTCATTGATGGCTCTTCTTGCGACAATAGAAGCAGTGCAGGGTTGATACTCTCAGCTCCGGATGGTGCCAACATTGAATACGCTTTGAGATTCAACTTCCGAGCTTCTAACAATGAGTCTGAGTATGAGGCCATGATAGCAGGTCTCTCATTGGCAAAGACTCTTCGCGTAAAGAGACTCCTACTCCACAGCGACTCAAGGTTAGTTGTCAATCGAGTACTGGGAATCTATGAGGCCAGAGATAAAAGGATGGCCAAATATCTGAAAAGGGTGAGAATGATGTTAGAACATTTTGAAGAGGCAAGACTGAAGAGAGTGCCTCGACAAAGTAACAGCCACGCAGATGCATTGGCGAGGTTGGCCTCGGCAACGAAGACAAATGTAAGAAGGACCATTCCGATCGAGGTCTTGGGGAAGGTAACCATTAAGAAAGAAGAGGTATGTAACCCTTGTCACAATTTGAACTTAGGAGACTCATGGATGGACCCCCTCTTCAGATATATCAGAGAGGGAGAGCTACCTGAATCCAAGTTAGAGAGGCGGAAATTTAGATATAAGGCTGCCAAGTTCTCGATAGTAGGAGACGTCCTATACAAGAAATGATTCCTGCTACCTCTTCTCAGATGTGTGTACCCCACGGAAGTTCCCCGAATCTTACAGGAAATTCATGAGGGTTATTGCTCTAGCCACATTGGGGGAAGACCCTTGGCCAAAAGAATCATCACCCAGGGGTACTGGTGGCCAACCTTGTCCAAGGACGCTGCGGCCTATGTGAGGAAATGTGATAAATGTCAAAGATTCGCCGCTATCCCTCATCAACCTCATCAGCCCATGACGTGAATCACTTCTCCATGGCCATTTGCAGTATGGGGAATTGACTTAGTAGGACCCCTGCCAAGAGCTGCCAATAATTATAGATTCTTGATAGTTGCCATCGACTACTTTTCAAAGTGGGTGGAGGCAGAGCCAATGATAACGATCACAGAGCAGAATACCTTCCAATTTATTTGAAGGAATATCATATGCAGATACAGCCTCCCAAACACTCTCATCTCGGACAATGGGACCCAGTTCAAGAACTCCTCTTTAGAAAAGTATTTCCTAAGAGTGGGAATAAAGCAGTTCTTCTCATGTCCTGGCCGACCTCAGGCAAACGGTCAGACCGAGGTCACAAACAGAACAATTTTCGATGGAGTCAAGAAGAGGTTAGAAGACGCGAAGGGAAGATGGACTGAAGAGGTCTACGCTGTGTTATGGGGCTACAGAACCACGATAAGGACACCGACAGGAGAAACCCCGTTCATGTTGGCACATGGCTCAGAGGCCGTCATACCAACGGAAGTAGGGCTCCCAACTCATAGGATTCAGACCTATGCCCCTGATAATAATGGGGAAGAGATGAGGCTAGACCTAGATCTTATCTAAGAAATAAGAGAGGACGCGGAGGTCAAACAAGCAGCCTACCAACAGAGGACAATGAACTTCTACAACCAGAGGGTGAAGTCAAGACCCATTGCAGTGGGAGACCTAGTGGTAAAGAATACCTTACAGAAAGCAAACAAAGTCCACCCAAACTGGCACGGTCCCTACAAAGTGACAGAAGAGGTTGTGCCTAGCACTTACAGGCTAGAAAATCTAGAAGGAGAACCTTTCGCTAATCCATGGAATGCTGATCACCTACAAAAGTATTACATATGATGTTGCATAAAGTTGTGTAAATGTGCCATCTTATCATGAAGAGGTTATTAATAAAAGATCAGTTCCCATGGTGGTCCTTGCTTCATTTTGCACTTATGTCAGAAATTTATGAGGATAACATCTTAGGTGATTACCTCAGACCTTCATAACACCATTCAGTGGTGACGAGGTCTGAGCTCAGACACCATAATGGGATGACCTCAGACCCTTAACATCATTAATTTGGTGAGATTAATTATGAGGATAACATCTTAGGTGATGACCTCAGACCTTCATAACACCATTCAGTGGTGACGAGGTCTGAGCTCAGACACCATAATGGGATGACCTCAGACCCTTAACATCATTAATTTGGTGAGATTAATTATGGGGATAAAATCTTAGGTGATTACCTCACACCTTCATGACACCATTCAGTGGTGACGAGGTCTGAGCTCAAACACCATAATGGGATGACCTCAGACCCTTAACATCATTAATTTGGTGAGATTAATTATGGGGATAACATCTTAGGTGATGACCTCAGACCTTCATAACACCATTCAGTGGTGACGAGGTCTGAGCTTAGACACCACAATGGGATGACCTCAGACCCTTAACATCATTAATTTGGTGTGATTAATTATGGGGATGACATCTTAAGTGATGACTACAGACCTTCATAACATCACTCAGTGGTGACGAGGTCTGAGGCCAGACACCATAATGAGATGACCTCAGACCCTTAACATCATTAATTTGGTGAGATTAATTGTGAGGATAACATCTTAGGTGATGACCTCATACCCTTATAACATCACTCAGTGGTGACGAGGTCTAAGCTCAGACACCATAATGAGATGACCTCAGACCCTTAACATCATTAATTTGGTGAGATTAATTGTGAGGATAACATCTTAGGTGATGACCTCAGACCCTTATAACATCACTCAGTGGTGATAAGGTCTGAGCTCAGACACCATAATGAGATGACCTCAGACCCTTAACATCATTAATTTGGTGAGATTAATTATGGGGATAACATCTTAGGTGATGACCTCAGACCTTCATAACACCATTCAATGGTGACGAGGTCTGAGCTCAGACACCATAATGGGATGACCTCAGACCCTTAACATCATTAATTTGGTGAGATTAATTATGGGGATAACACCTTGGGTGATGACCTCAGACCTTCATAACACCATTTAGTGGTGACGAGGTCTGAGCGCAAACACCATAATGGGATGACCTCAGACCCTTAACATCATTAATTTGGTGAGATTAATTATGGGGATAACACCTTGGGTGATGACCTCAAACCTTCATAACACCATTCAGTGGTAACGAGGTCTGAGCGCAAACACCATAATGGGATAACCTCAGACCCTTAACATCATTAATTTGGTGAGATTAATTATGGGGATAACATCTTAGGTGATGACCACAGACCTTCATAACATCACTCAGTGGTGACGAGGTCTGAGGTCAGACACCATAATGGGATGACCTCAGACCCTTAACATCATTTATTTGGTGAGATTAATTATGAGGATAACATCTTAGGTGATTACCTCAGACCCTTATAACATCATTCAGTGGTGACGAGGTCTGAGGTCAGACTACTAATTTGGTTTAGGAAAACACCATTGCATAAGCTTTAGAGCAAAAACATCACGATATACATTCAACAAAAGAAGATGATCCTCTTCAGAGAATAACACATTCAAAGATTATAAATATTTAGAGGTTACAAAGAATGGAAAAGTAAGAACCATGCTCATTCAAAAATTATAATTGTTCAGGGATTATAAACAAGCTTCAAAATTTCAGGGGTTACAAATAATATTCAGAGATTCTCTCTTTATTGGTTTAAGGGGGGAATGCTGGTGTCTTTGGTTTGGTTAAGCTGGACAACGTTGGTCACCTCGGCAACGTCATCATGGTGGTCTGTCCCTCCAACCTCTGTGCCGTCCAACGTGGTAGTCTCGGTAGGCGCGATAGCCTCCTCCTCAACCTCCTAAAGGGCCTGGGCAAGCTGAGGATTAGCAAAGCCAAGGCTTATGAAGTCAGAGGCTGTCTAATTGCCAGCCTCATTCTCCTTGACAGCCGCCCACTTGGTAGTAGCTTTGACACCTCTCTCGAGGTATTCAAAGCCAAAGCCCATAAACTGATAAGAACTTTTGTACTCGGCTATTATCCCCTCAGAGGCGTTATCGAGGGCTGCCTTCACGGCCAAGCTGACCTTCTGCTGCAGACTGTCATCCTTGGCCTTCAGAGCCGCAACATGGTCCTTCTTAAACTGAGAGACCTCCTTCTCCAGCCCCTTCACCTTCTTGTCAGATTCACCCAACTCAGACTTCAGGCGGTCAATTTCTGCGTTCAAAGTACTTTGGACCTTCTCAGCCTCTTGACCCTTCTGGATGAGGGGCAACTTCCTCAAAGTCCAATTGGAGAGGTGGTGCATAGCTGCCAGGACCTGCAGATTTTGTGATCATGAATGAGTCAAAGACAAATCAGAGGTTACACTTAGAAATTATAAAGAAATATGAGGTCATACCTGAATGGATCTGTGGATGTCGAACTCAACCAGCAAGGGAGTATCAAGTGACCGAAAGAAACGCTTGTCGGCCTCGGTTATTGTAGAGCCAAAGGCATCTAGGGCCTGCAGACTATGGCCGACGATGCTGTCAGTAATCTTCAACTGCTCTAGACGAGCCGACAAGACGTCTGCTGAAGAGATGGGGATGGCAGTATCAACACTCTTTTTCTTCTGCCTCTGATCCTCAGGGGCATGTTCAGTTGAAGCCCTCTTCTTTGTGGCTTGGGGCTTTGAGGCAGAGGGAGCTGTGGGAGGAGCATTAAGGCCTGCTTTCTTTGTAAGTCTCGTCAAATTAGGTGCAGCCATTTCCCAGAGTTCATCTGAGATACCCTTTGGGAGCTCTGCAAAAATTAATAGATTTGAGTTAGAAGATCAGACATAAATAAACTCAGAGGTTCAACTTCAAATAGAAAGCGCTTACCAAGCTCGAAAAGAGGACTTCCACCTAAACCTGTCTCAGAGAGGTAGTGGGGGGTCATCAAGTGTTCAAACTTAACAAACATACCATGTATCCCCTGATCTTGAAGGGCTTTCACCTTTTGAAGGTTTTACGGGCTCAGTCCAGGGTCGGTGTGACAACCCGCTATCCGGAATAAAGGGTGGCCAGCCCTATACCCCGATAAAATAGGAAATCATGGATAATATCATCCTCAGCATCACGACAATATACAAAGTATAAGGAATAACCACTCTATATTCCAGAAAACGGGTTATCAAAAACTTTGATTTGAAATAAAAAGAAAAACATTTTCAACAACCCATAATAGAAATAGAGGGTGGAAACCCCCACAAGCGCATATAAGAAATCCCGAAAGATACAAAGGACCGAATAAAACTTCGGTCAAAACCATCCATACAACATACATATAGTACCAAGTGTTACATAATAATTTCATTATACAATTACAACTGTTTGGGCAACAAGCCCGAACGAACCGAACATAACTAGAAACATAAACAGAGGCGTCTACGCAAGATCCCGTGAAACCCGCACAGTGTCACGGCTCCTCAAAACAATGGGAAGGAAGTGTCATTACTGGCGACCGTGCGGCGGAACACCTGAACGGATCATATACATATAGAGATACAACAAGAAAAGAAAACCGGTCAGGGCCGGGTATATGTGATCAATAGATAAATGACAAGTATGATAATGATGCACAATTAAGCATGGATGATAGTCTAGCATGTTAGCAGCATATAAGGAACTAAAACTGGTGAAGGACTACATAGAGTGAGATTCATAACAAAACAGAATTAAAAGTGCTTATGAGCCTTTATCATCTTCAATCGCATTTCAATTTAAATATTCATTTTCCATTCCCTATCAGGAATATAATTGTCATCATGTGCTCTATATGGCACTAGTCTCAATAACATGCTCTTTGCGGCATAATTTTGCTCTTTATGGCATTAATGTTCCATCAAGTCCAACTCGATAATTAGAATAGTCATAATATAAATATAACGATTCTAAGACCGCCCGTCCGGGTTTCTCCACGGTGCGCGTCCCTAAATAACCATCATCTTCCAGGGCCTAACATAAGACAACCTGGGATCCTATCGAAAGCGTCGGGAAGCGGCCATGAGCCTGCGTGGTAGCCAAGACCACACCCGAAATCTCCCTACCCCCGCAGAAAATATACAACCATAAGCGCTCCCATGGCCTAGGACTATATCCACCCTGCATTCATTAGCCAGGGGGCTTCACCTATCGTGCGGACTTCCCTTAAGATGGTATTTAGAGAGGTGTGTAACATCCATTTTATTAATTCCCATTACATGATTAGTAAATTATCATTTACCTTAACAATTTCTCATTTTAATAAATGTATAAGCTAAACCGGGACTATACGTATTACGTACCGTCATAACATCCTCGACAAGAAATTCGGACTCCAAAGTTATCCCCAAGGCCTCTTTTAGGCTTTAATATAAACCATCAAGTCAAATCAAATCTCGAGTTGAATTCTAAAGTCTCCAAATTTACCTTAATAGATTCTAAGCCCTTATAAAACTACTAGACAAAAGAAATGCCTAAGCATCACTTTAAATTCCCCCTTGAATGAATCCTAGATGAACCCGTTCGAGTCTAGGATGTCGACCCAACTCAACTAGTACTCTAAACCCTATGTTTACTTCATTTAAGAAGGTCCCTAATCAATAATCCTAAAGAAAAGGGTTAAAATGGAAAAAGAAAAATTTTGGAAAATGCAGGGCTACCGAATCGATTCGCCCCCTTGGCCGAATCGATTCGGCCAGAAAGTTTGAGATTCTGCATAATAGCCGAATCGATTCGCTCAGAGGGCCGAATCGATTCGGACTGAAAATCTGGGTTTCTGCATAACTGCCGAATCAATTCAGACCAATTCCGAATCGATTCGGTCAACAAGACCTGAGCACTGGCCCTAGCCAAATCGATTCGCCCAGGGGACCGAATCGATTCGGGCCTGCGATTTTGCCAAGAAATGGCTATGGAGTCTTGGACTCCATTTTCTACCCCAACTCAAATTTCTTCAAACCAAACTTGTATACCAACACTAAAAGAACATCAATGATGCTATTGATCATCTAAAACCTCATGAATCATCATAGAGTGAATCAAAACCCAAAATATACATAAGAAAACCCTAGGTTTACTAAACTAAAATCAATACACCATTATCACAACAAATCATCTATCTCAAGACACAAATAGCAAGTAAAAACTTGCCTTGATTCAGCAAATATGCAGATTTCTTGGTGTAGTAGCAATCTCTCTCAATCTCCAAAGCTTTCTCTCTACTCTTCTCTTTTCTCTCTTAGGTTTAGGACGGGATTTTGGGGAAATAGAAGACTTAGTAGGCATAAATCGTGACTTAAGACCAAATGTCCCACTAGATTAACCAAAAGTGCGATAAAATAATACGCAATAGCATAATTAAAGCACAACCAGTCAGAAATGACCAAAACTACAAAATACAATATGGCACATTATTTGACTATTTCGCACGTTCCAGAATCAACTGCAACCTACAAATTATCATTTGGACATTTTAAAATTCAATTTAGGTTCCGGTCTCATTATTAGGCCAAATATCATTTTAAATTCAGATGATATTAATAAGCATGACATAGCAATATTTTCCCATAATTATGATATGTATGCAACCTCATAATAAATATCAACTTTCTACATTGAATTAACATTCAAATCATAACCCAACACTGGTCTCTAATTACTATACTAAGTAATTATTATTATAAAATACGGTCTCATAAGCGAGGGTTATTACATACTCCCCCCCTTATGAGGGAATTTTGCCCCCAAAATTCAGGCGTACCTCATGAGAAAAGATGTGGATATTTCTCCCGCATCTCATCCTCGCGTTCCCAAGTTGATTCGCTTGCATGATGATGACTCCAATGAACTCTCACTAGAGGCACCACCCGAGATCTTAACTTCCGCTCCCCAAACTCAAGGATAGCAACCGGTTGTTCTTCATAAGAAACATCGGGCTGCAAGTCGATGTCTTCGAAAGGAATGTGCCAAAGGGCACCTTCACACCTTCTGTACTTTTTCAAAGAGGAGACGTGAAATACATCATGAATTTGTTATAAAGGTTCCGGCAAGGCAAGTTGGTATGCCACGGGACCAACCTTTGTAATAACCGGGAAAGGTCCAACAAAACGTGGTGCAAGCTTTCCTTTCTTCCCAAAACGTTTGATGCCCTTCATCGGGGACACTCATACCAACACTTGGTCTCCAACCTCCAATTCCATGTGTCTCCTACCCGCATCAGCATAGCTCTTTTGACGGTCTTGGGCTATAAGTATACGATATCGAATAAGCTCGATCTTCTAAGAAGTATCTTGGATCATTTCAGGTCCAAGGAACTTATTATCACCCACTTCCAACCAACAAGCGGGCAAGGCCTGCCATACAGAGCTTCATAGGGTGCCATTCCAATGGTAAATTGGTATGAGTTATTTTAAGCAAACTCAACCAACGGAAGATATTGTTCCCAACTGCCTTTAAAGTCGAGTATGCACATACGAAGCATATCCTCCAACATCTGGTTTACCCTTTCGGTCTGACCGTCTGTTTGAGGATGATAGGAAGAGCTTAACTTCAACTCGGTCCCCATAGCTCCCTGGAAACTCTGCCAAAAGTGGGACACAAATATTTTATCTCGGTCGGAGATAATATTCAAAGGTACCCTGTGGAGCCTAACGATCTCCTCAATGAACAACTGGGCATAACGAGCAGTATCATAATCGGTGTGCACGGGCAAGAAGTGTGCCGACTTAGTCAAACGGTCGACAATCACCCAAATTGAATCATGACCCTTCTGCGATCTAGGCAAGCCTGTAACAAAGTCCATCGAAATGCTTTCCCATTTCCACACGGGAATCTCGAGCGGTTGTAGCAAACCGGTTGGTCGCTGGTGATCAATCTTAACCAACTGACACGTAGTGCATTGAGACACAAACTCTGAGATATCCCTCTTCATACCCGCCCACCAATACAAACGACGCATATCTTGGTACATCTTATCCCCGCCTGGATGCACCGAAAACTTGGACCCGTGGGATTCCGCTATAACTGCACGTCTCAAATCTCCATCATCGGGAACCACAAGTCTTCCATGGAAGCGTAGTCCACCTTCAGAACCAATTGAGTACGACTCCGCTCCCTCAGACAACAACTGGCGTGTATGGTCTTGAAAAACCTTATCTCTATTCTGAGCCTCCACAATCTTTGCTATAATCGTGGGAGTAACCGTAATCACTGAAAGGAATGCTCTCACTCCTGCATCCTCCAGGCTGAGTTCTTTCCACTTAGCTTTCCACACCTCAGCTAAGTCTCCATCAGGCTTTCTACTCAAGGCGTCTGCTACCACATTCGCCTTTCCGGGGTGATAATGAATATCAAATTGGTAGTCTTTCCCAAACTCCAACCAACGACGCTGACGCATATTCAAATCCTTTTGGGAGAATAAGTACTGTAGCGATTTGTGGTCGGTGAAAAGGCTAAACTTTTCCCCCAAGAGGTAATGCCTCCATATCTTCAAGGCAAATACAACGGCGGCGAATTCCAAGTCATGCAATGGATAGTTCCTCTCGTGAGGCTTCAACTTACGAGAAGCATATGCAATGGATTGCCTCTCTTGTTGAAGAACACCTCCTAACCCCAGAAGAGATGCATTGGTGAAGACGAGATATTCCAACCCCGGCTTTGGCAATGCCAGGACTGGAGCTGAAGTCAGTCTATCCTTGAGCTCATCGAAAGACGCTTGACATGAACTGGCCCAAACAAATCTTACTCCTTTCTGGGTCAAATTCGTCAATGGGCTAGCAACCTTAGAAAAGCCCTTAATGAATCGACGGTAATAACCCGCCAAGCCCAGAAAACTACGAACTTCAGTGGGCGTCGTGGGCTGACCCCACTCCTTCACCGCGATCACCTTACTCGGATCCACAGACACGCCTTGGGATGACACCACATGCCCCAAAAATTGAACTTCCTTCAACCAGAAGCCACACTTCTCAAACTTTGCATACAATTGATGATCCCTCAATCTCTGCAGGACCAACCGCAAGTGAGCAGCGTGATCCGGCTCCGTCTGAGAATAGACTAGGATGTCATCAATAAATACAATGACAAACTGGTCAAGGAAATCCCGAAACACCCTATTCATAAGGTCCATAAACACTGCAGGGGCATTGGTTAGCCCGAAGGGCATAACCAAGAATTCATAAGATCCATAACGGGTCAGAAAGGCCGTCTTGGACACATCTTGCTCTCGTATCCTCAATTGGTGATACCCCGTCCTCAGGTCGATCTTTGAGAAGTAGGAAGCTCCCCTAAGTTGATCAAACAAGTCGTCGATGCGAGGTAAAGGATATTTGTTCCGGATGGTGACTTTATTGAACTCTCTATAGTCCACGCATAACCGGAGAGAACCGTCTCTCTTCTTCACAAACAATACTGGAGCGCCCCACGGTGAGGTACTACGCCTAATAAAGCCCTGCTCCAGTAACTTCTGAATCTGATCCCTCAGCTCCCTCATCTCCACAGGAGCCATTCGGTAAGGAGCTTTGGCGATCGATCGAGTTCCCGGCATTAAGTCAATCACAAACTCTATTTCCCGACTTGGAGGTAATCCGGGTATCTCCCGAAAAATATCCTCAAAGTCCCTAACGATGGGAAGAGAATCTAGGGGAACCACGACATCTCTAGATGCATCTTCCGCAATACAATATAAATAAGCATTCGTGCTCCCTTCCATGCAAGGAATAACTACTAGGAACATCTCTTGTCCTGGAACCGCAAAAACTATGCTCTTCCCGAAACAATTCACTATGGCACGGTACTTCACTAGCCAATCCATACCCAAAATTACATCATACCCGACCATATCAAGGACGAGTAAGTCAGCCTCAAAGCACAAGTTACCCAGGTTAATTCCTACGTTTTTACATACGAAGAAAATCAATGAGCCATCGCCCATAGAGGATTCGACGCTAGTGAAAGTACTTTCAGCAGATTTTATCAAACCTGTAGTCTGAGCAAAACTTCTAGAAATAAAGGAGTGTGTAGCACCCGTATCAAATAGAATTCGACCCATGTGCCCCTGAATGAGAAACTTACCCTCGATCGCTGGTGGTGCCGGAGGAGCTGGAGGAAGCAAAGCCTCCTGAATATGGTAAACCCTTTTGTACTGCAATTGCCCCTGTTGAGGAGGAGCAACCGGATTAGGCGCTTGGGGCGGAAACTGTACATACGGCTGCTGTGGGGCCTGAGGAAGATGCCCTCCAACCAACTGAGGACACGCCCTTTTATAGTGGCCCAGCTCCCCACACTGAAAACATTTGATTGCCGTAATATCCTGGTTTCTACCTTGGTTATTTCGGAATTGACCCGCACCTCGGCCCTGTTGGCCCCTACCACCATTTCCACCTCTACCTCCCTGTGGTTGCTGACCACCTTGACCTTGCCTGTTATTATTGGGGTTGCCACCAGCATTAAACCCGCCGAACCGTTCACGCTTGGACGAATCCCCCTGCTGAGGATCCCTCTTAACCTGCTTGTTCCCCGAGGATTGGGACGAAGAAGATGTTCCCCCTCCGCTCCCAACACCTCCCTGCCTCCCCGCTTGTCCCAAAGTAACAACCTTCTTCTTGTTTAGCAAAAACAATCCGTGCTCTTGACAATGAAGCAACGCGGCATTCATCACATCACCAAAAGTCACCAGAGATGGATTTCCCAGCAAATGTTGTTTTATTCGCCAATGTAAACCTCCCACAAACTTGGAGATCCTCTTCGATTCTGGAGTTACCTCATCCGGTATAAAACTGGCCAGCCTGGTAAACTCTTCCTCATACTCAGCAACTGACCTCTCCCCTTGAACCAAATTCTGCAGCTTTCTCTGTATTTCCCTCTGAACTGCGGGAGGGAAATACTTCCCATCAAACAAAGCCCAAAAATTTGTGATGGACATAGTATCCCTCTGTTCGGGTGTCGTCATTGACTCCCACCAATGTAAGGCCGGTCGTACCAGCTTGAAAGTAACGAGAATCTGCTTCTTCTCCTCACTACATTCCACCATCCTAAGATGGCGCTGCATATCTCTCTTCCACTGGTTCGCCTTGATAACATCCGAACCTCCCTCAAACTCTGGGGGATGTCCCTTAAGGAAAGATTCCCTCACCCGTTCCCACTGAGAAGGTCCCGTGGGAACTTGTGCTTCTTGTCCCCTAACTTGGGCTTGTGGCATTTGTTGGGCCACGGCAGTCATCGCGGCGTTGACAGCTTGGGCCACAATATTTGCCACTTCCGCGGCACTGATACTCCCCTGCTGCGGTGGAGGACCAAACTCATCCTCAACAACCCTATTACGTCTAGCGGGATGTCCTCTCTTCGGCGGCATCTGAGATAAAGACGAGAGAGAGTTAAAACATAATGTAAGACAATCTATTTAGCAGAAGATCGCATACATAGGCAGCAAAACAATCCTAACCTTAAGTTCTATATCAAAGAACGCTACGGTAGAACGTGACAAGTCCGCATAGATCCTAAAGACTCTAGAACCTGATGCTCTGATACCATCTGTGACAACCCGCTATCCGGAATAAAGGGTGGCCAGCCCTATACCCCGATAAAATAGGAAATCATGGATAATATCATCCTCAGCATCACGACAATATACAAAGTATAAGGAATAACCACTCTATATTCCAGAAAATGGGTTATCAAAAACTTTGATTTGAAATAAAAAGAAAAACATTTTCAACAACCCATAATAGAAATAGAGGGTGGAAACCCCCACAAGCGCATATAAGAAATCCCGAAAGATACAAAGGACCGAATAAAACGTCGGTCAAAACCATCCATACAACATACATATAGTACCAAGTGTTACATAATAATTTCATTATACAATTACAACTGTTTGGGCAACAAGCCCGAACGAACCGAACATAACTAGAAACATAAACAGAGGCGTCTACGCAAGATCCCGTGAAACCCGCACAGTGTCACGGCTCCTCAAAACAATGGGAAGGAAGTGTCATTACTGGCGACCATGTGGCGGAACACCTGAACGGATCATATACATATAGAGATACAACAAGAAAAGAAAACCGGTCAGGGCCGGGTATATGTGATCAATAGATAAATGACAAGTATGATAATGATGCACAATTAAGCATGGATGATAGTCTAGCATGTTAACATCATATAAGGAACTAAAACTGGTGAAGGACTACATAGAGTGAGATTCATAACAAAATACAATTAAAAGTGCTTATGAGCCTTTATCATCTTCAATCGTATTTCAATTTAAATATTCATTTTCCATTCCTTATCAGGAATATAATCGTCATCATGTGCTCTATATGGCACTAGTCTCAATAACATGCTCTTTGCGGCATAATTTTGCTCTTTATGGCATTAATGTTCCATCGAGTCCAACTCGATAATTAGAATAGTCATAATATAAATATAACGATTCTATGACCGCCCGTCCGGGTTTCTCCACGGTGCGCGTCCCTAAATAACTATCATCTTCCAGGGCCTAACATAAGACAACCTGGGATCCTATCGAAAGCGTCGGGAAGCGGCCATGAGCCTGCGTGGTAGCCAAGACCACACCCGGAATCTCCCTACCCCCGCAGAAAATATACAACCATAAGCGCTCCCATGGCCTAGGACTATATCCACCCTGCATTCATTAGCCAGGGGGCTTCACCTATCGTGCGGACTTCCCTTAAGATGGTATTTAGAGAGGTGTGTAACATCCATTTTATTAATTCCCATTACATGATTAGTAAATTATCATTTACCTTAACAATTTCTCATTTTAATAAATGTATAAGCTAAACCGGGACTATACGTATTACGTACCGTCATAACATCCTCGACAAGAAATTCGGACTCCAAAGTTATCCCCAAGGCCTCTTTTAGGCTTTAATATAAACCATCAAGTCAAATCAAATCTCGAGTTGAATTCTAAAGTCTCCAAATTTACCTTAATAGATTCTAAGCCCTTATAAAACTACTAGACAAAAGAAATGCCTAAGCATCACTTTAAATTCCCCCTTGAATGAATCCTAGATGAACCTGTTCGAGTCTAGGATGTCGACCCAACTCAACTAGTACTCTAAAACCTATGTTTACTTCATTTAAGAAGGTCCCTAATCAATAATCCTAAAGAAAAGGGTTAAAATGGAAAAAGAAAAATTTTGGAAAATGCAGGGCTACCGAATCGATTCGCCCCCTTGGCCGAATCGATTCGGCCAGAAAGTTTGAGATTCTGCATAATAGCCGAATCGATTCGGACTGAAAATCTGGGTTTCTGCATAACTGCCGAATCGATTCGGACCAATTTCGAATCGATTCGGTCAACAAGACCTGAGCACTGGCCCTAGCCGAATCGATTCGCCCAGGGGACCGAATCGATTTGGGCCTGCGATTTTGCCAAGAAATGGCTATGGAGTCTTGGAATCCATTTTCTACCCCAACTCAAATTTCTTCAAACCAAACTTGTATACCAACACTAAAAGAACATCAATGATGCTATTGATCATCTAAAACCTCATGAATCATCATAGAGTGAATCAAAACCCAAAATATACATAAGAAAACCCTAGGTTTACTAAACTAAAATCAATACACCATTATCACAACAAATCATCTATCTCAAGACACAAATAGCAAGTAAAAACTTGCCTTGATTCAGCAAATATGCAGATTTCTTGGTGTAGTAGCAATCTCTCTCAATCTCCAAAGCTTTCTCTCTACTCTTCTCTTTTCTCTCTTAGGTTTAGGAAGGGATTTTGGGGAAATAGAAGACTTAGTAGGCATAAATCGTGACTTAAGACCAAATGTCCCACTAGATTAACCAAAAGTGCGATAAAATAATACGCAATAGCATAATTAAAGCACAACCAGTCAGAAATGCCCAAAACTACAAAATACAATATGGCACATTATTTGACTATTTCGCACGTTCCGGAATCAACTGCAACCTCCAAATTATCATTTGGACATTTTAAAATTCAATTTAGGTTCCGGTCTCATTATTAAGCCAAATATCATTTTAAATTCAGATGATATTAATAAGCATGACATAGAAATATTTTCCCATAATTATGATATGTATGCAACCTCATAATAAATATCAACTTTCTACATTGAATTAACATTCAAATCATAACCCAACACTGGTCTCTAATTACTATACTAAGTAATTATTATTATAAATACGGTCTCATAAGCGAGGGTTATTACAGTCGGCCCTCGCAGACATTGTGACCTTACCCCACCTCAGGGGCATCCTCGGCTCTAAAATGAACGAGGGAGCACATGGGCCAAATTCCCATGGTCCAGAAACAAAAAATTATCGAGGCTTCCAGTTATGGTTGGAAGTCTGAGTTATTTGAAGCATATTTTTTTCAGGCTTTCGAGCTACAAAATGATAGTAGCTCGGATGATTTTTGGCTGAGGAAGGGACATAACAACCTACAAGAACCTGAACTGGGAGGTCTGAGTGGTGGACAGTCTTCCATAAGACTATGGCCCCTATTATGACCCTACAAGCATTAGGGGATAGTTGAGAGGGGGCCAAATTAATATAGGAAAGGATAGATTTGATAATGGGATGGATGGGCAGACGAAACCCCAACTTGAACATCTGCTCGTATAAGCAGATCTCGCCGTCTCGGCCATGATAACCCCTCTCTTCCCTCAGAGGTCTTCTTATCTTTATGGAGGGACTAATGGAGTACAGATATCTGAAGCAAAGGAGGTCTACCTCAGTTACAGTACTCTCGATCTCGGCCGCCTCAGAGACGTTGACATAACTTTCAACGTCATCATCATCTGGCTCAACGTCGGCCGCAGAAGATGTTGATGGGTTACCCTGGGAACCTCTGAGCGAACTCAGCACCGGTAAAGGCCGACTGAGGAATGGCGTCAAGTGGTGGTGGAATGGCCAAACTCGGCTCAACGATCTCAACCTCTGAGGAAGAGGCTGAGGTGCTTGATTTATTATGGGACGAGGCCCGACTAGAGACCTCGGCCTGAGAAGGGGCTTGATCTTCCCGAGTTGAGAAGTCCATGGCCTCCTGGAAGGAATCCACAGACATGGGGTCTGAGGTGGAAGACTCAGACTCAGACATCGGTATTGGATCGGCAGGAACCTCTGCCTGATTGAAAGACTCTGAGGGATCAGGATATACCACCTTCAGGGGTGGTGGAAAGATGGGTCTAATACGGAATTCTTGTGACCTACGAGCCTCCTCCTGTGCTCTTTCTATTTGTCTGATTTTTTTTCTAAAGTCTTCTCTCTAAGGTAAGGGAACTCCTTAAGAAGTTGGTAGAGGGGTCTGAGCATCAGAGGCATACACTACACTTGGGGAGACTTCCTAAACTACAAACAAGATTGGTTAATGAAGTAAGGCAATTTAAAGATCAAACCAAGAAACTTAAGGCAAATACGATTCGCCTGGAAGTATGAAGTTCTCTCCTGAAAATCCCTAAGCGCCGGAAAACACAAAAAATAGGGAAAAATAGGAAAAAATGAAGGGAGAAAGATGGCAGAGAATACCTGAGGAAGAAGTAGTAGAAATAAATGAAGAAAAATTGAGTAAATCACCACCAAGGACCTCTGCAGTGGAATCGCGAAGAGAATGCCTTTAGAGAGAGAAATTGTTGGAATGCTATAGCGCAGGAGAGAGAATTGAGGAAGGAGGGAAAAATGAGGGTTCAAAACCCTTAAATATATAGGCGCAATTCCTAAGGCCCATCATTGCCTTGGGATCCCCAAAGGCGGATGATAACACACGCTTGCCAAGCAAGCCATACTTCAAAACTGGACAAGTGTCAAACAAATATTGGCTCATATTAGAAAGGCCTCGGAGATGTGTAAATCCCACAGTCACCCGCTCTCATATGTAACTAAGGGCTAGGGGTGATTGATATGCCCCAAGTGTGACCTCGGCTCGGAGAAACCAACCTCGGCCGAGATTATGGCCGACACTGGACAAGCCTTGGGCATGCGGCATCATCCCTCGGCCATAGCAAGGTCGGCCCAGGCCGACACTACCACCAGCCTCTCGAAGGGACATCGCACGCATCACAAGGATCAGCAGCACTCTCCTATACCTGGGAATGGTAACCTCGTCCAGATGTAGGCCGAGCTCGTAAGAAGCCTTTTTACCAATGTCATCATCAATATATCAGTTAATGCTCCAAACACACCAGCTCAACCTCAGCTCAGGCCGACCTTATCCATTATCTCAGCTAGGATTAAGATGAGGCCCCTATGGCTCATCTCGGATTTAACGAGCAACTAGACTTGTTAACCTCGGCCTCTCCCTGACCGAGGTCATGCACCAAGCACGGTAGCCGAGCATCTGTTGACATTTGTATAAGGGCACGTGGACACATATCAGTTATAACAAGATTATTCCCCACACGTGGGGAGAATATTTCATCATCATTCCCTACATGTGACAGTGACATATGGCTTCCCCATATTGGTGAGGAAAACACACACATGCACATTACATGCATGGGGAGTACATTACACCTCCTAGGTACTATATATAGAGGTCATCCTCTATCTTGCAAAGGATTCGAAATTTGTAACCGTAGCAAAAACTCTGCTTATACACACAGTAGAGAGATAAAGTGAGCTTATGTGCATTGTATCCAAGGCCATTAGTGCCCATACTTAGTGGCTCACACACTCACAGTGGATGTAGGCCTAATTGGCTGAACCACTATACATTAGTATCTTATTCCTCTTATACTCATCTCCTTCTACACACTTACACACTTATACACTTACATCTCAATGGCTGCCATGGTTACTACTGTTTGAGCTCATCATCACTTATCTGGTGGTGCTAAATCTCAGCATCATCACCTTCCAATAACCCAACAATTGCATAAACCTCATATAGGTGTCAAACAAGGGACACTCATATTTAGATTGTCAGTTACCATGAAAAACTCTTTTGAAATTTTGAGTTGGCATACCGCCTGAATTTTTGCTTATTTTGCCATTTTTTCAAAACAAGACCTGTCTGTGAGCCTAGAAACAAGTCCAACCCTGTATTACATATTTTCAAACCCTATTTTCCCAAGTCGGGTTCTGTATAACTTTTTTATGCATTTAGGAAAACCTAATATAAGTGAAAACCTAATAATAACAGTAATAATAATCATATTGAGGTTCCTCTCCTTTGCCCTCCTTTTTTTGAAAATCCAAACATACCAAAAATATTTTTCTCCTCCTTTCAAAATACTAAATTTCCCCCCTCCCCCTCTTTCTTTAAAGAATAAATCGGAACCATTTGGCATCTCAGGTCGATTGCATACTCGATTTTGTCCTGGATCCCTATTGGCTTCAGTCTTCCGTTAAACTACCCCAAAGTTCCATCTGTTCTTTTGCTACTTCATCCGAGTTTGGGATTTACCTTTACGAGCTCTTCACAGAGAACATCGACCAAGCACCGAATGTGCAGCTCGATCTGACGATCGCCTTAGCCCAACTCAGTGTTAAGATTGAGAATCTTAAAATCGAGTTCATATAAGATGCAACGTTACTGGGCCTAGATTCCTAAAGAATCCGATGCTTTCTTTCCTCATGCCACGGGTCCACCCACTCACGGTCCTATTTGGGTCCCAGAAGAGTATCAACATGCTTTGTGTGCCCTTCTTGTCAATGGGACACCACTAGATCAACTCCTATTCTAAACCTTGCCCAGCTAGGGGCGAACCCTCCAGTTTCCACAGATCCTAAGGAGGAGGAACTGAATAAGATGCCAGACATCGAGAAGTTTAGGGTAAGAGGACCCCAATTGTTCATCTTCGAAGCTATCACCGATCCATGACCCTCCTTAGTGCCTTCGAAGAGATAATGGCCCAGAAAGTTCCCTCCATTGGTTTCTATCCCTCGAAGAATCCATAATCCATAGTTTGGAAGACGTGGCTTGAGAATTCATGTCTCAGTACAAGTATAATAATGAACTAAAGGTTACACATCTAAATATAGAGCTTATTAAGAAGAACCCTAGAGAAATAGTCAGTATCTTCATAGGAAGGTAGAGAGTTAAGGTGGCTACCATGAACAGCAGACCCATCGAGGAAGAACAAGTCAGTATCGTGAAAAAGAACTTCTTGCCTCATATTTGAGCATCTATAGGAGGATAATATTACCCACACTTCAAACCCCTCTAAGAGGTTGGTGTATGAATTGATGAAAGTATTAGCAAAGTTAATCCGGTCCAAATAAAGTGACCGAACAATTCACTCCCTAGAAGTATGAGAAGCCCTCCTGAGCTACAGTCTCAAACCTAAATAACATTTCCCAACCTGTTACTTATTGGGAACCAAAAAGTCTCCCTAATCCTACCAAGAAAGAGTACACCGAGATCCATGATCCCCTATCCAAAGTCTACCAGGCCCTCTTCATCCGAAACCTCATCAAACCATTGGACCCTCCTCTATTACTAAATCCACTCCCTAAAAAATTCAAAGCCGATGGCCATTGTGATTTCCATTAGTTTGCTGGTTATACTACCGAACAATGCTTCCACCTTCAGAATGCGATCCTAGGTTTAATTGACTAGGGTATCATCGCCCCACCAGCCAATCCTAAACATAATACCACTAATAACCCACTTTTTACCCATATATATGCTATATTTCTAAAGAGTGACCCAGAATTTGATCCATCTGCTCAAATTATGCCCAATAAATCACCCATCATATCCATAATCTCACCTAAACCACTTAAGGTTTGCCCATATTTTCTCTTACACCCTACCTTCTTCACTGATCAAGATTTATCACTCCTAACAAGGGTCTCCATTACCGTCTATACCCGATCTAAAGGGAAAAACATGGAGTTATCAGTTGTGTTAAACCAACTCTTGGAGTTTGGGCGGATATTGCCCGCCGAGATGACTGTTGATTATCACAAATTCAGTGGCTTGTTAATAGAAGAAAAAAATGGGCTCGGGAGTCATATGAATGGGTGGTACCTATTGAAGAAGTCATCTAGATGATGTGGTACAAATAATGGCCAATGCATTTCGACAGACAAGTGAAATTTATAGAATTGATGAGCTACTCACCGCTTTGAAGCTTTAGAGATGGTTGGTCCCTTCACTCCTGCACCTCCCCATTGAGTGGGTTGATTTGTATGATGAGGTCATCGAGGTTGTTAAATCTATTAATTTCTCTTGGAAAGAGGTCATAGTTGCCACCAGTTGGGGGGATGATTGTGATAGTTTAGATGACGAACCCTGTTAGGAAAAAAACAATCTAGTAGCCAGTCTATGTGGAATGATATCCTTTGACGATTTATTAGGGGAAATTAACATGATAGTCATTTAGGCCAGAGGAAGATGAATACACGGGGTTCTTGTTCTTCCTTACCTCTATAAATCACATAAACAGGTCAGTGAGTAACTACAAAGATCCAATTCCTCATGTGATCGAGACAGATAAGGAAAAGGGAGTTATCGATGAACATCCTAAGCCAGAAATGACCGTCGAATTAAGTAAATTCCTTGACTAGCTCAAGATATTCCAAGCCAATATCACCCTATGGGGGATTTTTATGTCCTCCCAATTGCACTGTAATGCTCTGATAAAAATCTTCACCGGACCTACAGTCTCTCCTTCCACCACTACCAAAAAAGCCATAAATATGGTTAGGTCCTTGACCTCTTCCAAACTTCTATCCTTTTTCGAAACAGAGATACCGAAGACCATCCCTGATCATAATTTTTCCCTCAATATCTCCATTGAAGTCTTGGGAAAGATAATCCCACTCTCAATTATTGATAATGGATCTGCCCTAAATATTTGCCCTCTCAGAACCTTTAATTGCTTGGTATTGAATGTCAATGATCTCACTCCCATTTCCATTGTCATGCATGCTTATGACAATACTCGCTTAGAGGTAATGGGGTCTATAAAAATCAAAGTAGGGGCTAGCCTTGTCAATAATATAACCGAATTCCAAGTCATTGACATACTTTCATGTTCAATCTAATCATTATCCATCCATGGCTCCACAACAACTGAGGGGTATCTTCTTCTCTTCACCAGAAACTAAAATTCTTCGCTAGATGCTAGGTTATATCCATGTTAGGGGATAATGATAATACGGATAATGCCAGCACCAATAACTCGATATTAGAAATCCAATATGGGAAGAATTACATGATCCTCTCTACTTCAGAGTTGATCCATTTCCCCTTCTAGCAGGAGAAAATTTTAAAGACCGAGTTTATCCAAAACACAACCCTCACAGCAATGTCAATGTCAGATGCTCAAAAACATGTACTCCATGACCAAAATGGGGCTAGGGTAATTCCAGTAAGGGATCTTTGATCCCATAGTCCTGAAGAAGGTCTTCCCTCATGTGGCGTGTTACCAACCATCACCAGAAGAACTCAAAGCACTCCAACGACCATGAATGAAAAGAGGCTTAGAAGATAAAATGACTATTTTGAGAGACTCTTTAAATATAAGGTTTATCAAGGAGGTTGAATACTTCCCCTTCTACGGCTTACCTGAACCACAGTATGACTAGGTCGATAAGAAGCTAAAATCGAGGCTAGAAATATTTTACAAGATAGCAACTCTTGGGTCGAAGACTGCCAACATAATGTGCAACTTCTTACCAAGAAAGCCATGACAGTTACCGAGGATTCTGAGGAAATTGATTTTGAGGACTCATTCAACCTACAAACAATGGGCTGAGTTCCTTCATGATCCGCTCAGATGTCGCTCCGTCAAACCCATTTACTCAAATAAAAGTTATCGACACGCCTCTCTTTAACTGGAATGCCGTGCCTTTCCAACCTGCTCAGATTCAACCTGATCCTGTTGTCTACCCAATCCAAATCAGTTCACTCAATCCGTAATAAAGATACTGAAAGAAACGGCACCTCAATCCGAGCTACGGTGAACAAGTTATGGCCCGTTGAAAATGGAGATATGTTCATTGAAAATTCTGGGAATTTTTCTAAGTGTTTAAGCACCTTTCCCAGCACACTTTCCCGAACCCAGACCCAAACCGGTTCGGGGGGGCGAACCGGTTCGCAGGGGTACCCGAACCGGTTCGGTGTACCTGTACGCTGGATAGAATTTCAGCATTTTAAGATCGTGGGTCTCTTCATGTATTTCCCTATAAATACCAACTTCGGGAGAGTTGTTTTGCAAGACTTTAGGAGATGAATTTGAGAGTTCAAATACACCTAGTCTTCATATTCTTGAGTCCCAAGACTCATGTTTTGATTCACACATCATTGCCAAACCTTTGTGAATCCTTTTGCAACCCAAGAACACAACTTTGGTTTGTTCAACCCTTGTGGAGGAGACCGTTCTTCTTCTTCATTGCAGCCCTACTGGAAAGGGATAATTCCAGCCGCGACTACAGAATCCGATACCCGAGGGTAATTCTTAGTCAACTTGTATTTTCATTGTAATCCGACTGTAAGCCGTTTTCTTACAAATTGTAGTAAAAATAAATGGTTTTGCCCCTGAGGGGAATTTTTCCTTAATTGCATGTGTTTGAATGTTCTTGCGTAGATTATTAATTTATTCAATCACATACTGCTACATGTTTAGGGTTTGTTTGTGTTAAAAGGGTTTTATATATAACTTTATCATTTGAACGCGAGCACACACACTCTTCAAATTGGTATCAGAGCGGGTTACGCTAATTTATCGCGTGATCCTGTTTTTTTAAAGGATTTATTTTTTGATACAATTTGACCTCTCACGTCGTCAAATTGGTATCAGAGCAGGTTACGCTAATCTATCGTGTATTCCTTTTTCCGCAAAATTTTTCTACGATATCAATTTTCTGAAAAAATTGATTTTTGAAAAAGTGCGTGTTCAAATGGAGAAGTCATATTATAAAATGCCTGTTTTTGACGGGACAAATTATGCTTATTGGAAAGCCCGTATGAGGTCGGCTTTAAAAGCCATTGATGAACGTGTCTGGATTTTGGTTGAACGAGGGTGGACTCCTCCCACCGTGACTGTTGATAATGTGACCAACTTGAAACCTGACATTTCTTGTACTGATGAAGAAATTAAATGGTCATCTTTCAATTCTAAGGGTCTAAGTGCTATTTCTGGGTCTGTCACACCTGATGAGTTCAAACGCATAATGACGTGTACCACGTCAAAAGAGGCATGGGATGTTTTGCAACTTACCCATGAGGGTACGAACGCTGTTAAAGAGTCTAAATTACAAAATTTGTCCACCCAATTTGAGACTATCACCATGTCTGAGTCCGAATGCTTTGATGAGTTTTTTGCACGCTTGTCGGACATTGTTAACACTAGTTTTAATTTGGGTGAGGTAATTGATAACACGCGTGTCGTTATAAAGATTTTGAGATCTCTCCCAAAATGCTTTATTCCTAAAGTCACTGTTTTGAACTCTTTGGGAAATTTGAAATCACTTAAGTTGGAAGAACTTGTAGGAGATCTTCAAACCTATGAGATTGACATGTTTCCCAAAACCATTAAGGCTAAGGATAAAGGCATTGCTTTAAAGACTCATTTTAAGAAAAAGAAAGAAATAGTTTGTGAGTCCGATTCTGAGGGAGATTTTGATTTTAATGATATGACCTTGTTTGCAAAAAAATTTAAAAAATTTCTCAACATGAACAAAAATAATTCTTCCAATAAAAAGAATTTTTTTGAGAAAAATAAAAAGAAAGGAAAGGCCAAAGAAAGTGGTGAGAGGGAAAAAGAAAATAAATCCGATGAGGTGTGTGAGGAAGATTTTGAGAACGTCACTTGTTTTGAATGTGGGGGTAAGGGACATAAGTCGTTTGAGTGTCCTACGTGGCTTAGAAAGAAAGAAAGAAAAGAAAGTAGCTATGCCCGCCACACTTAGTGATAGTAGTGAAGGTGAGGGTGATGAGACTAGTGGTGAGAAGTGTGTTGCTTTTTCTAGTCGTGTGAGCACACCCACCTTGTCCCACAATAGTGCACACGAAAGTGATAGTGATGGTTTGAGCGCTTCTAGTGAGGGAGAAAGTGAGAGTGATAGTGGAGATGAAAGTGAGCTCCAAAAAGTTTTTAGAGATTTGTACACCGAGACATTGAAAACAAAGAAGTATAATAGGGATTTAGGTCGTCGGGTTTTAGATTTGGAGAAAGAGAATGAGGTTTTCAGAAAGGAGAAGTGTGATTTGACCGACACGTTGTCTAGTCTGACGACACGTGTATCCCAACTCGAGAGTGATCTCGAACGTGCCAGGGTGGTCAAAGTCAAGTTTGAGAACGCACCTAACAAGATTGAAAAGGTGGTTCTTAAGGGTAAAGGTGAGAAGTTAGGAATAAGTCATGACGGTGCTTCTGCTTCCCAATTAGCACCCGAGCTGGTTCCCACTTTAGTGACAGTTTCTCATGTGTCTCACCCTAACCCACCTAGGCGTCCCATTCCTTTTAGGAAAGTGCGTTCTAGAGTTTTTGAGAAAGGTGTTCCTAGGCCTATTTATGTTTGCTCACATTGCAAGAGGAGAGGACACCTTAGGGAATTTTGCTTTAAGTTGGGGTATGTGTCACGTTTTGCTTCTACACGTGTTTCTGGCACACATGCACCCACACATGATACTTTACATGCTCCCGAAGACT
Source organism: Sambucus nigra (assembly GCA_949130495.1). Classification (NCBI taxonomy): domain Eukaryota; kingdom Viridiplantae; phylum Streptophyta; class Magnoliopsida; order Dipsacales; family Adoxaceae; genus Sambucus; species Sambucus nigra. The sequence goes on from OX422209.1 coordinate 629,301,487, forward strand.
ACATGAGAGAGATTGCACATTTAGGTGAGCAAGTTAAGTTTTTAGTCAAAACTTCACAAGAATTGATGAAGGTTTTTCATAACTGTCACCACCTTTGGAAAACCCCTCTGCACCTAATGATTGAGGTTTGACTTCTTTACTAGCATAGGGTGATTTTCATGATGACATTGTTTGCCTATTGCTAGTATGTATCATTTTGTATATATTTTTGTTTTGAAAATTTTTGAAAAATACAAAAAGATTTTCCTTTAAGAAAAATTTTGAGAAAAAGCACAAAAAGATTTTATTTGGATAATATTTTTTGAAAAAGGCCAAAAAGATTTTTCTGTTTTTGCACCTTTTATGGATGAGCATTTAAGTTAGCCAAGTCACAACTTCATTCCATATATCCATGTGACTGTTTGATAGAGATTTGAGAGGCTACATCATTTCATCCATGTGCTTTACATTGATTGGAGTCTTTGAGATGTAATTAGTGATATCTTCCTACATGTTTGACTCCTATATCCTTTATTGCACACATGCACGGCTATATTTGATTATTGCTCTTGTCTATCTCATGTTGGCTTGCGTGTTTTCATCTCAATCCTGTCTATACAATGTACTATATGCGATAAAACTTGACAAGATTGGAATGCATGTAAAAACCGTTTTGGTGAGACTGTGTGTTTTTGTATAACGGGGAGGGGCTGCGAAAGGTAATCATCTATCCTTTGTGCAAAAGCCACCGTTAAAAAGGACCTAAGAAATGGAGGAATTTTAAAATCCGAGGTCCAAAGAGGTTTAAAGAGCCCGAAAAAATTTACAGGCAATAAAAAGCAATTCATGACAAATATGGGCCACTTAGGTTTCACCATTAATTCTCCAAAGTTTGAGAATTTAGAATGCCTCTATTCAAAATTATATCTGAGGGAGTTTGGTTGGAGAATCTTTAAACGGGTTTGCACTTCCTTAAAAGTCCTGAAAAAGCATAAAATCATTTTGGACGTTATTGGTGTGAAAATCATTTTGAGCTTTGATTTGTTGATTTGATTGAGTCAATATCTTATACTGTCACTCTTTTACACCAAAGGAAGCATTTGAGTTCATTCGCTAGGAATATCCAATATTCATCGTGCACATATGTCATGTTTGTATGCATTGATTTTCCTATCGAATTTGATCGCACCACTTCATTTACGCTATCATCGACTTGGTTGCTTTCTGTTTATTCATGGTGTGATTTTATCCTTGTGACACCTCGCACTTGCTTATTTGATTTATTTCTCTAATTTGTCCATTTTGGGACATCATAAAAAGGGGGAGAAAGAATTATCATATTATGGGGGAGTTTGAATTTTGGGGGAGTTTTTGAGATGTTGCTTATGTTTTTTTCATATATTGATATCCATCTTATCTCATTTCAAACTCGATATGTCACGTGGTATTTGCTTTATCTCATGTGTGTAGGTATGAAGATTGCAGATCTATATGTTGCACACCCTGATGAGAAAAGTTTTGAGATTCCTGAAGAATTGAAGAACAAACGATGAAGACTATTCATTTGTACCTTTTCCAGTTTTGGGTTCATGGGAGGGTAGATTTGTATAGGCAATTTCATATTTGATAATTCGGATTTTTATGTATGTACCGGCATAGACATAGGGGGAGATTTGTAAGGACATTTTTCTCATGTCCGAAATGTTTCATTTATTTATGTCGTACGCCGCTACATTTGGCACGTCACCTCACGATCTCACATGACGGCCTCTATCCGAATTCTGGGAATCAAGCATGCATTATCTCCACTAATATGTCCCTCATCTGCATCAACGACTTCACGTTCCTTGATTGTAGGCTCGTAATGCAAGTGGAATGCAAGAGAAGTCAAATCAGTGAAACAAGGCATGATAGGGATGTTCAAGGGCAAATTAGTAATTTTACAGTCACCGTCCGGAGGACCGGTCAACTGAAAAGTTGAATAGCTTTCCGTAACAAAGATACTGGAAGAAACAGCACCTCAATCCGAGCTACGGTGAACAAGTTATGGCCCGTTGAAAATGGAGATATGTTCATTAAAAATTCTGGGAATTTTTCTAAGTGTTTAAGCACCTTTCCCAGCACACTTTCCTGAACCCAGACCCAAACCGGTTCGGGGGGGCGAACCGGTTCGCAGGGGTACCCGAACCGGTTCGGTGTACCTGTACGCTGGATAGAATTTCAGCATTTTAAGATCGTGGGTCTCTTCATGTATTTACCTATAAATACCAACTTCGGGAGAGTTATTTTGCAAGACTTTAGGAGACGAGTTTGAGAGTCCAAATACACCTAGTCTTCATATTCTTGAGTCCCAAGACTCATGTTTTGATTCACACATCATTGCCAAACCTTTGTGAATCCTTTTGCAACCCAAGAACACAACTTTGGTTTGTTCAACCCTTGTGGAGGAGACCGTTCTTCTTCTTCATTGCAGCCCTACTGGAAAGGGATAATTCCAGCCGCGACTACAGAATCCGATACCCGAGGGTAATTCTTAGTCAACTTGTATTTTCATTGTAATCCGATTGTAAGCCGTTTTCTTACAAATTATAGTGAAAATAAATGGCTTTGCCTCTGAGGGGGATTTTTCCTTAATTGCATGTGTTTGAATGTTCTTGCGTAGATTATTAATTTATTCAATCACATACTGCTACATGTTTAGGGTTTGTTTGTGTTAAAAGGGTTTTATATATAACTTGATCATTTGAACGCGAGCACACACACTCTTCATTTTAAATGTCTAAAAAATAGATTTTAATTGTTTAAAAAATCCAAAAATTCTTTAAAAATATTGAAAAATATTTTTAAGCCAATAGGAACACGCACACACCTCATATACACAATATGCCAAACAAATGAAATCCTAGGTGTTGTGAGTTATGTTGGTTACTACCTTTTCTAGCCTTGAATAGTCTTTGATGCAAATCGTGAAAAGGCATGAGGCTTAGGGATAAACAAAGGATGACACAATTATGTCTCTATTTTCTAACTAGACAAGCTCCTATATTTTAGACTCAACTGAGTCATATATATAGTGTGATTCATTTGTAATCCGGTATTTACCCAAAAATTAAATTAATACCAATTTTCATGCATTTTTCCATTCCTTTATTCGAAGCATGTGCTACATTTGTATATCTTACATTTTAGGTCGTATCGTCACACTCACATAGCCCTAGAAGAGACAGTGGAAAAAATGTACTTGGTCTATAGACAATCCACCCTTTTTGATTTTTATCTGACCAAACAAAGTTGGTTTACTGCCTAGGGATCCCCCCATAGGGCTTTGGCTTTCCTGAGCAAGTCGTGAGGTCACCTGTGTTTATCATGACAAGGACCTTAACACTTAAATTCAAATTGTAATAAGCTAAATTGCCATTTTGACTAAATTAAAGCCTGAATAACTAAAAATTGAGCAAATGGAAGAACGACATTTATTCTTAACTGGAATAAGAAACTGCGAGCAACGTGAGTTTTGAAATAAAAATTTGCAAAAGCTACGTGCTGAAAAATAAATCTAAAAGTAGAACTTCTTGAGGTTGGCCACATTCTACGCTCTTAGTATCTCTCTGCCCTCTATTATTTTTAAGACATAGGCTCCCTGTAGGTCATCTCTAATTACTTTGAAAGGTCCCTCCCAGTTGGGTCCTAACTTTCCATCTGACGGCCTCACAGCGCTACCGAGAACCTTTAGAAGGACATAGTCCCCCACTTGGAACTTCCTCAGATTGATCCCTTTATTGTATTACTTCCCCACTTATTGTTGGTATGAGTCTAGCTTAATCATGTCTTGCTCTCTTCTTTCATTAGCTAGGTCAAGTTTAGCATGAATGGCATCATCATTCAGTCTTGATCGGCAACCTTAGTTCTCATGGTTAGGATACCAACTTCAAGTGGAATAATAACTTTTATTCCGTATGTAAGGGTGAAGGGAATTTCCAGGATTGGCCATTTTGGCGCAGTGCGATACGCACAGAGTACATGAGAAAGTTCATATACTCAAGAGCCTTTTGACATTTCTATCCTCTTCTTTCGTTCTTCGAGCATTATTTTATTGGAGGCCTCTTCCATGCCATTGCTTTAGGGATACACCATTGAACTGAAGTGGTTCTTGACTCTATTCTCATTGCAGAAACCTGAAAAAGGTCCACTTTTATATTGTGTTCCATTATCAATAATGATGGCCTTTGGTATCCCAAAGAGCGTTATGATGTTCCTCCAAATGAACCTTATCATTTCTATATCTCTTTTGTTCGCTAGTGGTTCTTCCTCAATTTACTTGGTGAAATATCTGTGCCGACCATCAAGTATTTACAATTTCCTGGCATAGTAGATTATGGTCCCATGATGTCCAACCCCTATTGTGCAAACAGTCATGGACTGGTCAAAAGCCTCAGGTCGTTGGCAGGTTGATGGACCATGGAAGAGAATTTTTATCACTTTTTGTCACTTTCGAACATAAACACTCGTGCCTTTCTTCATGTATGACCACCCTTAGTCTTCTTTAATTGCTCAAAATTCTAGGTACCTTCATCCCTCATATATCCCATAAATCCCATCACGAAGTTCATAAATAACTTGCTCGACATCATTTATGTGTATGCACTCGAGGTAATGGGCTGTGAAGGATTTCCTGTAAATTTTACCCCCAAGGTCTATGTAAAAATGAACAACTTTCGTTATGACTTGGTGGGCTAATTTCTTGTTGGTCGGTAGTGTTTTATTTTGTAAGTATGCGATGATTGGATCCATCTAGCTTGGACCCTTATCAATGGAGAGAAATTTCTCGTATTTTATGTGCTCGGAGATCATCCTTCTATTAATATTGGGCGTGGTGAGGAATTTCACTTCGATTGTTCTCCTGAGATCAAAGTCCACTACTGAGCTTAGGGCTCCTAAGGCCTCAGCATGACTGTTGTGCCCTGGGGAAAACTATTGAATGTGGACTTCCTTAAATCCCATGATTAGCTCATGCACCACTACGAGGTAGGCTGCCATGCTGTCATCCTTGGTATTAATGTCCCCACTGACTTTATTTGACACTATTTTGGAGTCACAATTAATATTGAGACAACTTTCCCCCAATAAATGGGCCTTACACAAGCCACATATAAGAGTTTCGTACTCGGCCTCATTGTTGGAGGCTTCAAATCCCAATCTAATCCCCATCTCAATCCTTCCATCCTCTGAGTTACGAGGAAAATTCTTATGCCAGATCCTTTTAAATTTGAGGTACCATCTACATATAACGTCAAACGTCCGTCCTACCTTCTATTGATCGGTTAACTGTTGGTCAGTAGGACCATATCCTGTGAGCTCTATAATAAAGTCGGCCAAAAACTTCCCCTTGATTATTGTCCTTAGTTAAAATTGAATATCAAACCTCCCAATCTCCACTTACCATTTTGACATCCGTCCAAAAAGGTCGTCTCTAGGAAGGATAGCCTTAAGGGGTAAGAAGTAATTATAGTAATTGAGTGGGCCTCAAAATAATATTTAAGCTTCCCAAAAGTGATCACTAATGCATAAGTTAGTTTTTCCAGTGGTAAGTAACACTGCTTGGCATCCAGGAGCGTTCGGCTAGCATAATAGATAGGAAACTATTTTGCCTCTTTCTTACAGAATAAGGCCAATCTAACTGCATGGCTAGAGACTGTAAGGTAGAGGTAGAAGGGGTCTCTTAATCGAGAATTGCTAGGAATGGAGGTTTATTCAGGTAAGATTTAATTTTCTAGAGGTACCTTGAACATTTATTGTCCCAGGTGAGTCATCTTTCCTTCTTAAGAAGCTAAAAAAATGGCCAGCAATGCTCGAATGACTTTGAAATGAAGGGATTGAGCGTTATGATCATCCCAATAAGATTTTGGATCTCGCACAATATCTTTGATGGATGGAACCTATTGATAGTCTCTATCTGATCTGGATTGGCCTCAATTCCCCTCTTACTAACTAGATATTCTTAAAACTTTCCTGAATGGACCCCGAATGAGCATTTTCTCGCATTGAGTTTCATTCGGAGTGACTGAGGATTTCAACGATATTAGTCAGGTCCTCTAGATGGTTATCCTTATCCTTGATTTTAATGAGCATATTATTAATGTACACCTCCATTGTTTTCCCCGTCTGATGTTTGAACATATTCGTGACTAGTCTCTAGTACATAACTCCTGTGTTCTTAAGGTCAAATGGCATAAACTTATAGTAGTATAGTCCCAATGGTGTTATGAATGAAGTTTTACCTTGATTGGGCCCTAACAGAGGAATCTAGTGATACTCCAAGTAAATATCTATAAAAGTCATCCGTTCATGGGCTATAATGGTGTCTACCATGTGATCAATCTTTCGCATGGGGAAATTGTCCTTGGGATATGCCCAGCTGAGGCCATTGAAGTCTATACAAACTCTTCAGCTATCGTTGGTTTTACGAACTATGGCTGGATTGGAGAGTTACTTCGAGAATTAAACTTCTCTGATGGACCTTGCCTTTAAAAGTTTCCCAAACTCTTTTTGTACTACCTTCTCCTTCTCTGGGGCTATTCAGAGTGTTTTTTTTTTATCGGTTTGAATGTTAGATCCACATGGTGATGATGATAGGTTACCGTAGGAGCAATCCTTGGTAGGTCATATGGATCCCACGCAAATAGGTCTAAGTTTCATTTTATGAAAGAAACCAATTCCTTTTTCTCGTAGTCAGCTAGTGTTTTCCCGATAAAAAATTTCCTCTTCGGTCGACTTTCAACAAAGACAACCTCCTTCAAGTTTTCAATGACCCTGTCAGTTGGGTGGACCCTAGTTTCCTCCACTCCTACTCGAACTTTTGTTAGTTGCTATTTTGAGGGAGTGGTCCCATCCTAGGCCGTCTCTGGACGATCGTCTTTCTTTATTGTTCTTCTTCTTGGGTTTAATAGCAGCGATGTAATACTTTTTTGCAATGTCTTGATTGCCTTTTATCTCTATTATGGCCCGATCTATAATGAACTTGAGCTTCTGATGGTATGTAGAAGGGATAACTCTCATGGAATGAAGCCGTCCTATGCCGAGAATGGCATGATTGGGAGAATCGATATTCACCACGCAAAACTCAATGAGCTTTAAAATAATATTTGCCCTTCCTGGCAAGATTACATTTCCTAACGGTATGGTCATCTTGACTGCAATACCGACTACAAGGATGGTCTCTTCCTTAAGATCTGAAATCTTAAGATTGATATTATGGAAGAGCTCCATTTACATCACCTCTGAAGATCTCCCCTGGTTCACTAGTAACTTATCCACATTTTAATTTGCAATTCTAAAAGTGATTACCAACGAATCATGGTATATAATTCTTATCCCAACCAACTCTTCCTCTATGAAGACAACATGCTTGTTATATTTGATGTCATCGGGTCACTAATGGCTTGTCCGCCTAGGTTTTGGTGGGATCTATCTGTAAGTCCTCCATCACATCTGTGACTTTTTTCAGCTACATATGAATAATATTTCCTTGGATCTTCTTGAGGTCAGACGCCCCCATATATCACCACAAACTCATGCCCTGTCTTATCATCCATGGAGTTATCTAGTTTTTGGTCACCATTAGCGGTAACTTGGTCAGATATCTTTTTTGTATACTTATTTAAGTACCCAGTTTGGGCCAACTCCTCTAGATGGGATTTCAGTGCCTCATAGTTCTCAATCTTGTGGCCAATTTATTTGTGAAACGTACATCAGTGCATGTTGTTCCTCTTAGTTGGATCCCCTCCCATCTTTTTTGGCCATTTGAAAAACTACTAGTCATTGATTTTCCTCAGGATCTTATAGATCAATTCCTTAAAAAATGTGTTAATGGACTTAAAGGCTTTGGATGAATCCATATTTCCCCCATTCTCGGCACCATTTTTCTTCTTGTTTTGCATATTGGGATTGTTCTCCTTATCACCCACTTTCTTTGCCTTTACGTGACCATTTTATGCCTGGTTGGTTTGGACCACATCTTCGACTTTGGCATACTTTTTATTACGTGACATAAGTTCATCAATGGTGTCAACATCCTTTTTGATGAGAGATTGGTGTAACAAGTAAGTAGTGGGTAAGCCAATCTTGAAATATCCCAGTAATCTACTCCGAGCAGTCTTCCACTTAACGCTTGGCGTACTCGCGCAGAGTCTCATGTGACTTCTTCCTCATTGTGAGCAATAAGTCTATCCTCTTCGAATGTGATCTGCTGGTTATAAAACAAGTAGTGATGGACTTAACGAGTACCTTGAAGCTCTTAATGGATATGCAAGGCAATTTTTTGAACCACTTCTGGGTGACATCACCCTAAACGGAAGAGAAAATACAACTTATTAGAGCGTCATTGTGACTTTATAAAGTCATGGGTTGCCTGTACTACCGAACATGATCTATGGGGTCAATTTTTCCATCATAGATTTTAAACCTCAGGGTTTCAAACTTCTTCTGGGGTTCCTCCTCTTCAATAGATTTTGAAAAATGAGACTTCATCTGGGTAATTAGAGATCTCCTTGATAGATCTTTCGTAGACCTGGCTCCTTGGTGAGAAGGGTGCTGGTCCATTTTCCTTTGGACCAAACTTATTATGTCATCCCTATGGCACTTCTTGTCTTGGTGGTGCCTCCCTTAATGACTCCCATGTTCTGAACCCTCTGAGTTGTGCGTAATACTCCTTCTTCAGCTGCGAGTCTTACTCACCTGAGGACTAGGATTACGATCATGACATTTATAGTCTTCGCTAAGTTCTCTCTTAATTTCTTCTACTCATCGCTGGAGATAAGAATTCTCTAAAATTTGAAGGCGAGTTGCCTCCTCCCGTTGTTAAAATCTTGCTTTGTATGTGTCGACCAGCCATGAGATCTGGGTAGATCTAGGATGTTCGTGGATATCCTTGGAAGACTGTTGCTCTGGTCAAAACCTTGGGTTCCCATTTTGATGGATCTCATACTTGACTCTCAATGGAGCTAAGTAATCTCGCACATATCTAGGTTGGGGTGTACTATTTGGGTGGTGTGACATTGTAGTTATTATGTTATATGGATTACTTTCATAGAAACGAAATTAATTCCCACAGACGATGCCAATTGTGCAAGTAATATTCAAAATGAATGGAATCAAGAAAGAAATTAAAGGAAAAGCATGCAAATGTCATACACAAAACACATAAATGTACGTGATTCGATGACACGCCTACATCCACAAAGAGGCCACTTGATTCTTATTAGTTTATCTGAAAGTATGAAAATTACATCCCCCTTGGCCCTGGGGCATGGGTGATCTTCATAGTTACTTAAAACTACAATGGTTGAATTTATGAAGAACCTCCCTTGGCTGAGATAGGCTCGTGTGATGATTCCTTGAATATCTCGTCCGAGATTTTGGGTAACCGTCGTGAGCTAATTGCAAATATTGACTTTTATCCGCATCATAAATGTTGGTACTTATTCTTATTATTAGTAAATTGGGCTAGGCGTGCCCCAACCGCTACTGGGCTTGGTCGGATAGGCCTGGGTTGTGCTCAATTATGGTTTGGTCCCCACGTCTCCCAATTGCCCATAAAATCCGACATTCATGCTCGTAAAAAGTTCTCGAGAATTTAATTTACCCTCTTTATCTTCCAATTAAGTTGAGGGTGATAAAATGTGATAAGGTGAAATTTGATCCTCAATTTCTCCTAAAATATCTCCTAAAAATTGTAAACAAAGGAAGCTTCTCGATTGGAGATAATACACAATATTATACCGTGTAGTTTCACAATCTCAGCTATATACAATCATGCTTATCACGTTAAAATTCATGAGCATTGGTATGAAATAAGAGAGTTTGGTCAATAGTTCCTTAATCACCCAAATAACGCGGTGATGTTAGGATGTCATAAGTAACCCCACAATGATATACATCTAAATAATATCCCATTAAGAATGGAGAGATCCTGTAGCGACCATTGTGGTCTGTGATGATCCACTTTTACTATCCAACATGCAATACACTTATGTAAAAGCATTGTTGCATCCTTATTCATCCTAATACATTAAGATTATCTCTTCATATCCTGATACATTTTATTCCTACCAAATTTTACTAAAAATTATTAATCATACACCACATCCATCACTTATTAGGATAATTCTTTGTCAGAAGGAGAAACCAAATTTCTGTTAAACTGAAGGCACCCATTGGAATTTATTGAATAAAAAGGTGCTCCGGCAAAAAGAATCTCATTGACCTTGTACATATTAATTGTATCCATAACTTATGACTTAATCATATAAACAATGATACTCTAAGTAGCCATTAGTACAACTATACAAAATTTAGCTAAATCATTCACTAATTGTAATGATTTCCATTATGTCACAAATAATGTCAATAACTACTTTGAGGTCTAATAATTAAATTATCGATCACTAAATTTACCTTCTGTGGGTGGTACTAAATAGATAATTGAAATTCCTTCATGAAATCAAGATATATTTTCCACTTCATAATTAGGTTCCATTGGGTAAAAAAAATATTGTCGACTCTTATGTTTGTTACAAATTCAATTTTTTTCTCCTAATAGGTAGGGCCTACAAGTGTGAAAACAAAATACCTGTGCGATAAACTATAAATCATGAGTCAAATAATTAATCTTATGCGTCTTAAGCTTTTATTAACCATAAGATATGATCGAGCATACTACATTAACATACCTTCAAATCCATGAAATAATACATTGTGTATATTCGAATTATTCAGGTCCACTCTTGGGTAGGACTATCAGTGACATTCAGGTTAACTTTCTATTTAGTTACTCAAAATCACTTTGATACTTGGAATACAACACATAAGGAAAACTCTTTTTCATTAGTTCATCCAAAGGACCTTTTATCTTTGAGAATCAACGAGTAAACATCTGGTATTAACATGTTAATCCTAGGAAACTCTAAATCTCAATTATCGATGTTGGTTCTCCCCAATCCAATACAACTAAGAAATTACTTAAATCAATAGGAAATCCCTTTTCAAAGACCACATGACCAATAGGTTTCACCGCATTCTACCAAAAATTGCACTTATTAAATATGGCATAAACTAATATTCTCATTTCATATGAAGTATTATCTGCAAGTGTTTGACATTATCATCCATAATCGAAGAATAAATTAGAATTCCACCGATGAACACGATCATAAATTGATCTAAATGTTACTGAAAATATCGATTCATCATGCCCATTAAGACTATTGGGGCTTTTGTGGATTGAAATGGAATCGACGGGACTTATATGAATTCTATCTGGTAAGAAAGGTAGTCTTGCGTAAAGTTTCGTCTCGTACCCTTAATTAATGATATTAGGACCTCATGTCAATCTTAGAGAAATATGTTGCTCCCTTAATTGATATGAAAATTCATCTAATTACATTTACAATGGATAAATATTCTTATGGTAAATTTATTCAACTCCTGGTAATCAGTATATAATTGTAATGACCCATCCTTTTTATTTACAAACAATATTAGGACTCCCCACGATGATGTATACTTTTGTAAACCCTTGTCTCAATAATGAATATGTTCTCTTTTAACTCCCTCATATCTAATAGAGCCATACGATATGGTACCCTAGAAATTGTCTTAGTTTCTAAATCCAATTTTATAACAAAAACAACCTCATATATAGGTAGAAATATGAGGATATCTTGAAATATACCTAGGAAAACTCACACCACTGCAATCATTTCAAGCAACATTGTAACCTCCTCCGTTGTACAAATATATATGTAATAAAAATGAACACTAAATCATCCCTTAGATCATGGCATAACATTAATATATATATTTATCGACTAGTTATAACAAACAATGGTTACTTTTCAAAACAATACATAACTAGCCCATCCATGCTCAAGATAAGATTGTAACTTTTTATATCCAAAACTAACATATTGGCTAAAAATCTCAAGCATTCTATGTTTATAAAAACCTCCATGCATACATTTGTCATCACCACGCTGATACACAAATATGGATAGAATCTTAGTACAAAGGCCCCGGTGTTATACTAAATAATGGCATAAAACTATGTGAAATAAAAGGACCAATTAGAACCAATGTTAAAAAGAACTTTAGAAAGTCTACCATGTACAACAATCATTACCTCCACTACCTGAACAAGCACATGTATCTCCTACAATATCGTCTAGAAAATCTATTTATTATATAATATTTTTCCTTACAAGTATAGTAAGAGGACCAATTGGTTGTGGCGCTTAAAATATGGTTAATGTTGTTCTCCATAGTGGTTGCTATTGACATTATGGTAGTCTTTGACCCTACTAGACATAATATTGATTACAATAATTAATAACAATGTTACCTATGTCCACATGATTAACATATATCGCTTTAAATGTAATAGACAAGCATCCAGCTTGTTCTTGTTACCATTTGTTGAGTAGGATTCAGGTTTACTATTATTGCGAAAGGTGTTTCTCTTGCCTGTTCTTAAATCTCTTCCATAATAATTGGATATGATGGTCATTTTGACTCCATATGTCCCCTCTTAAAACGATAGTATAATCCTTGGACCTACCCTAATTGATGGAATCCCATTTCTTCTCTAGTTTTCTTTTATGATCCATATGGTCCTAGTAATGAAGTAATGAAGTAGGGAATTATCCACAATTTAGTAATAGGTGGTATAGGCAAAATACCGATAATCACATGTCAAATGGGCTAAGTTGAGCCTTCCCAAAAAGAAATCTTTTTTCTTATCTTCATTATTCGACTCCATTATGAGAATATAAATGTAGATCGGTAAATTATTCTACACATTTTGTGATGGTATGATTCTCCTTCTTTAATATCAAAAACCCCCTGGTTCGAATAGTGTGAGAAAAATACTTCACATCGAACTTCCTTATACACTAAACATAGGTGATCATGTCTCTGTCCTCTATAGTTGCCACACTCTCCCACCACCACTACACCATATATAGCCAGTGATCACGATTTTTACCCATGACCACCCTAATGGGTCACAGTCCCTTCCCATGACAATAATAAGCATGACAAAATAGGGGGTGATAGTCGGTACCCGTAACTCATAGGGGAGAACCTGGGTCACGGTCCAAACCCGTGATCACCATACCACGGTGGGTCACGGTCCAAGGCTGTGATCCAAGTGGTAAGAATGTGGGTCATGGTCCCAAGCCGTGAACACCACACCATGGGGGTCACGTTTGATTATGGTCCAAAATTGTGACCCTGTATTTATTTCAATTTTAAAAAAATGTATATGGTCACGGCTTTGGACCGTAACCAAATAATTTTTTTAAAAAAATAAATTAATTTTTTTGCATCCCAAAAAAACCTGTACATTATTGAAACTTGATTACATTTCTTGAAATAAATATTTCACCAATATATAATAAAAGTTAACAAATGCATACTTGGGTGAACATGTAATGATACAACACAAGTTAACTAATGTAGGTTTGTGTAAATATATCGTAAAATACAAAGCATGTTTGCATGAATATATACAACACAAAATAAATACAACACGTGTTTGCGTGAATATGTACAATGGAAACAAAAATACAATGAATACTTGTGTCAATATGTTCCAAATGTTACTTCTCCATTGAGGCCTACAAATAAAACTTTAAAAATATCCCAAGTGGTAAGTAACAAAGAACTTGAAACCCAAAAATAACTTTGGAACACCTATGTAGTAAAAAATGGCATCAAAGTCCATGTAGTTTGTAAGATGAACAAGGTTGGGGACTAATCCATAATTTGAATCTAGGGTATCTCTTTTGATTTATGAAAATGTACGTAAATTTGTTGAAAGTGTAAAAAATTGTGATAACACTTTAAATTGGAAATTATGGAGCAGGCCCCCTTTTTTTGGGTTTTTATTTATGAAGATATATGTTAATCCATAATTGCGAGAACACTTTAAATTGAGATGTTTTGCATTTTCACCCTTCAACGACATGTTTTCAAGCCTAGACCTAACTATTCGGAAGTTTCGATAATGTTCTCGAATCGGGCATCCAGTAACTATGTGGTCAGTTGCTACGTGTTACATTAGTCCCATGCGAGGTGTATGTGCCTCTTGTGGATCCATTTAGGGGCTATTTTACATTTTCTCCTTTTAACGACATGTTTTCAAGCCTAAGTCTAACTACTTGCAAGTTTCGTTATGTTTTCGAACCAAGAGCTACGTGTTATGTTAGTCTTGTACGAGGTGTTCGTGCCTTTAGCGGGGCCATTTGGGAGATGTTTTGTATTTTCACACTTCAATGATATGTTTTCAAGCCTATGTTTAACTATTTTTAATTTTATCAAGTTCTTCAATCGAGAGTCCTATGACTATGCGATCAATTGCTATGTGTTACATTGGTCTCGTGCGAGGTTTTTGTGTCTCTTACGGGGCCGTTTGGGTGTTTTACATTTTCACTGTTCAATGGAAGGTTTTCAATCCTAAGTCTAACTGGTTATAAGTTTTGGTTATGTTCTCGAACAGGGAGTCTTATGACGTTGCAATCAATTTCTATGTGTTACGTTTGTCCCGTGAAAGTGTTCGTGACTCCTGCGGATCCGTTTGGAGGTAGTTTTATATTTTTGCCTTAAATCTATCTATTTGTAAGTTTTGGTCATGTTCTCGAATCGGGAGTCCCATGACTATGCAGTCCATTGATACACGTTACATTGGTCCTGTGCAAGGTCTGTATGCCTCTTGCGGGATCGTTTAGGGGTTATTTTTCATTTTTGCCCTTTAATAACATGCTTTCAAGCTATTTACAAGTTTTGTTCATGTTCTTGAGTCGGGAGTCCCATGACTACGCAATCAGTTGCTATATATTACTTTGGTCTGGTGCAAGGTGTTCATGTCTCTTAGGGGGCCATTTTTGGGGTATTTTGCATTTTTTGCCCTTTAACGACATATTTTCAAGCCTAACTCTAACTATTTGCAAGTTTTGGTCATGTTCTCGAACCAGGAGTCCTGTGAATACGCGGTAAGTTACAACATGTTACTTTGGTCCTGTGCGAGGTTTTTGTGCCTCTTGTGAGTCTGTTTTACATTTTTGCCCTTAACCGACATGTTTTCAAGCCTAAGTCTAGCTATTTGTAACTTTTGATCATTTTCTTAAACTGGGAGCTCCATGACTTCGCAGTTAGTTGCTACGTGTTATGTTGGTCCTGTGTGAGATGTTTATGTTACGAGGCTATTTGAGGGATATTTTGCATTTTTACCTTTCGACGACATGCTTTCAATCCTAAGACTAGCTATTTTCAACTTTTGGTCACGTTCTCGAACTGAGAATCTCGTGACTATACGATCAATTACTACGTGTTACGTTCATATCGTGCGAGGTGTTCATGCCTCTTGCGAGACCGTTTGGGTGATGTTTTGCATTTTCATCCTTTAACAACATTTTTCAAGCCTAAGTCTAAACTATTTGCAAGTTTTAGTTATGTTCTTGATCTGAGAATACAATGAATATGTGTTACGTTGGTCCCGTGCCAGCTGTTTGTGCCTCCTGTAGGACCATTTCGAGGCTAATTTTCATTTTTGCCCTTTAACGTCATGTTTTCAAGCCTAAGTCTAGCTATTTGCAAGTTTTGGTCATGCTCTCGAATCGAGAGTCATGTGACTATGCGGTCAGTTGCTACGTGTTACATTGGTCCCGTGCGAGGTATTCGTGCCTCTTACAGGTCCGTTTTGCATATTTGCCCTTCATCGGATGTTTTCAATCCTAAGTCTAACAATTTGCAAGTTTTCATCATGTTCTCTAATCGGGCGTGCGATTAGTTACAACGTGTTACATTAATCACATTTTAACATTTGATACAATCCAATAGTGCTAAAAACACCCACTCTTACTATGAACTATTGAATGTAGTTTAATGTATTGCATTATTGTGTGTCATACAATGAATTTTGCATTTAAAAAACATTTGGTATTAGATAGGTATTAAGAGTAGGTGTGTGTATATATATATATATATATATATATATATATATATATATATATATATACTTAGCTTTTCTTTTCTTATTTATTATAGAAAATTCATACACAACGTTAACCAACAATTTCAATTATTGCCTACCACTCATGTCCTTAGGTTTGATTAATTTCAACTTTTGGAACAAAACATTCTCATCACCAACTTAGAGGATATCTGTAATGTCAAAATGGAAGAATTAAACATTTTTAGCAAAAGAGAAGAGTTCCGTATCAGCAAACCTTTTTAGGCCATATATATAATTCCTGCCCAACAATTTCTCAGCAGTAAAACATAACATCTTTTACACAACTTTTAAGCTCAGGGATCGACCGAACATCAACATTCTTATCTCTTGTCGGCCACTCCCTCAGATCAAAAGTTGTGTAAGATTTTCTAGGTTTTACTGCTGAAAAAGTGTTAGGCAACTATTTTGGTGTTATTTATATACAGTACTGCTATTGTGCGGACTAGTTCGCATTTGAAGAATGAGGATCGGACATGTGTCACCTGGCGGTGAGCCTAGAAAAGAGATAAAGTGTGTCTATAATTTAGCCGATAATTTCTAGGTTCACCGCCAGGTGACAAATGCCCGGTCCGTACTCTTAAAAATGGACTGGTCCACACAAGAGCAGTACTGTATATATATATATATATATATAATGGAACTATTCTCTTTTGCTAAAAATGTTCAATTCTTCCATTTGACATTACTGACATCCTCCAAGATGGTGATGAGTTTGTTCTGTTCCGAAAATTAAAATTTTTCAAACTCAAGGACATCAATGGGTAGGCAATAATTGAACTTATTAGTCAATATTGCGCGTGGATTTAATTTTCTGCAATAAATAAAAAAAGAAAAGATAAGTAGTTATATAAATAATATATACATCGAGATTATATATACACACATCTACTCTTAATACCTATCTAGTACCAAATGTTTTTTAAATGCATTGTACATTGTGTGACTCACACAATAGTGCAATACATTAAAATACATTCAGTAGTTCATGCTAAGAGTGGGTGTTTTTAGTACTACTCATACATAAAATTATAAATAGGTTGATGTGAATTACCCGTGAAATAGTTATTTCAAATAAACTCATCAACTTTTTCTAGTTTGACTAGGTAATGTTGGTTGTAATCCATTCTAAGGATCTTTAGGAGAGCAAAAGCGAGAGAGTTTTAAGGGATGAGGAGGGAAATATATGGTATACTAACTCTATAAATGCTCCCAACTTCATTTTTAACTCCAAAAATGCAATTATATCCAGGGTGAATGTTGTTTTCCTTTCTAAATTCTTTCTATCCCTTTGCT
Organism: Sambucus nigra; assembly: GCA_949130495.1. Taxonomy (NCBI): domain Eukaryota; kingdom Viridiplantae; phylum Streptophyta; class Magnoliopsida; order Dipsacales; family Adoxaceae; genus Sambucus; species Sambucus nigra. Next base: position 629,318,825 of record OX422209.1, read on the forward strand.
AAAACGTTGAGACCATGTTTCTAGTGGCAGAAGACTGGAAAAATTCCAAGAAAATATATATAGAAGGGGGGTAAATATGAGTTTTAAGGGTGAAGACGTACCAAATTATGGCTCTAATTAATCCTAAACAAATTATGATCTTCCATCCGATCAATCATACATCAAAAAGTCCAATTTAAGTTCATTTTAGTTTAATCCTAAGTAAGGGGTGAATACATCCATAATAACTTAACCAAATGACTATATTCCAAATATTTAGTTATTATGATAGGGCCATCGTTAAGACAAATAATTAGTTAAAGGTTTATTAAAAAGAATTAATAGAGGGAGCATTTTAAGTATCCTTCATCCGTATCAAATCATTAACCCAACAACCATAAACCTAACAGTCGAACACAAGATTATCCCGTATTCCTTCTAAATTGTCTACTTGATTGATTTCCAAGAACATAATTATAGAACATGAGTTTTTATTTACAATTCTACATCAAGGGTTTCATATACAATTTCTAACAATAAATAGAGTCATATTTCAATATAGAACATGTTATGTACACAAACATAAAACAATATATTGGTTGCTGTTCACTATAAGGACTAAAATATATAATTAAAAAATATTCATCATGTTACAAAATTCAAGGTCTGAAATTATATATATTGGGTCTTGTTCAATTTCAAATTATAAAAAATAATCATTATGCAAAAAAAAGTACAATGAAATGGAGAACAACTACCAATTTAATATAATTTTATTTTTTGAATATCAATACAACAACCAATATATGTCGATTTCGAAAGAATGTGAATTCACGCAACACATATACAAATCACATTAAGTAATGCATTAATTTATTACGTGAATTTATACACATTGAATCGCACACTGAACACACACACACACACACACACACACACACACACACACAAACACATGCACATATATTGAACACACACACACACACACTAAACACAATATATTAAACAAATGGAAGGAGTACCTTATGTGGAGAGAGAAATCACCGAAAAATGAAAGGGGCGAGAGGAGAAAGGCCGTCGAAAAATAAAGGGTACCGCTGAGATAGAGATAGAGAGAGATAGTTATGATTTTTTAGGCAAGAGTGAAATAAAATGTAGGGTTCTGACTTCATTTATACCTTAAATAGGGTCACGGTTTTTCACCATGATCCCATAGGAGACCAATACTAAACTAGATAATTGATCACAACTATGGACCATGACCATCCTAACGTGACCATATTACAATAGGTTTTAGGGTCACACTTACTGGCCGTGACCAATGTTCACTGGTAATTGTCACTGTTGGGTCATGATTTTTGGACTGTCATCACCTTTGGACCAAAATGGAGGGAATTTTGGTGCTGAAATACCTTGGTCATTGTATGTGGTCATTGGTAGATTACGGTTCGCAAACGTAACCACCAGTGTGACTAGAGTCACGATTGTGGACTGTGACCTATGTAGTTATGGCTTCAGATTGTGACCATCCCCTTAATAAGGTCACCCCAAACCCTGGTCACATATGATATCACTGTAAATAGCTAGGGATCACAGTTAGAATCCGTGACCCCCTGGTCATGGTCCAAAATCGTGACCCATAGACTGTGACCACTTTTGATTTTTGGTGTAGTGCATTGATGATCATCCCTTCTCAACCTCAAAGTAGCCAACATCTATTACTGCACCTCTTGTGAAATCAATTATCGTGAGATGCCTATCCATATTTCACTTCCAATAAAGAGCCGCTTTGGTCTTAATGGACAGAGAAAACTCTGGTGGGTTTATTTTGCTGAAGGCTCTCCCCACTCTCCCTAAGAAAAGACTAGAATAGTATTTTGTTATTTTGGGGGGTTGGTCATGGAAGATGTTTCAATGTTGCGGACACTCTTATTATTACTCTCTACTAGCTTGCAGGCCATGCGTTGCGTCGCCGTAAAATGTTCCTTTTTCAAGACTCACATTATGAAAAAGAATATAATTACGACATGTTGAAAATATATTTAATATAGTATAACAATAATTTGATGTTGGATATTGGACTAAATATGTTAATATTACTGTAAATAAATAAAAATTAATATTAAACCAAACTATTTTGAAAAAGACCGTTATATTAAAAGTAAATAGAAAATAACATAAAATAAACCTAAAACATTCAAGATGAACCAATCAAATAGAATACAAAATCATAATATGTAACATTAAATATTTTATATAATATATGTCACATTATAAATTTATACAAACATACTTTAATAAACCTAATAAGCATAACATATTGAAATCTATAGCTAGGAAATTGCAAGTGTAAATACAGTGCACTATTAATGCATGAAACAAATATATAATAAAAAAATTTATATTTGAACAATTTATATTTTCCTTTACATTCCTTATATAATTAGAAAAATTCATCTTAAGACTGTTAAGTTGTTAATATGATATCAATAAAATAAATGACTCAACCTGATACAATCCGTTATAGGTTCTTCATAATCTGCATGTTAGATTATTTTGTTGATATACCTATCATACGATTAGAATAATAGAATAAAATATCACCTAGCTCTCTCATTTTGAAATCATAATTCTACCTTCCTAGGTTTGAGATTAAACTACTTAACCAAAGCAATCTTTTGCGTCTGCACTAAAAAACAAAATATCAGTATCAGCACACACAACCCTAATTAGATGAACAACCTTATTTAAGGGAGTATTTATATACTAAAAATGTCACCAATAAAAAACAACGACAAAGTATGTTTTCCTAAATTAACCATATAAAAAGCAACATCGATAAGAAAATTAATCTTGTTTATAGATATTGGATTCACAAATAATAATATATCACAAAAAAAACTGTGTTTTCCTTTGCCCGAGTGGATTCGATGGTGGCCATGTAGCATCGTAGAGTGACTTCTTCAAGAGATAAATATAGGGTTTCCAAATATTTTGAGTGTGCACGCAGTGCCGGTTCTGAGGGGAGGCCGAGGAGGCGGCCGCCTCAGGCCCCCGATTTTTGACGCATTTTAGGGGCCCCAAAATTTTATGTGTATATATATGTATAGCATTTATACTTCTGCAACTCCCGAAAATTAAGCAACTTTAGGTTAAAAAAAAGCTCTACAATATCAAAAACACCAAACGATCTCAAAAACACCAAACGAAACAGACTTTTCAAATATGTAAATACCCAAAAACCCATCTAATTCACCGAACCTTACCCACAACAGACCAAACCAGCATTGTAGAAAACCAATTTGCAGAAACTAATCCCTCCTCATCCTCCCCGGCACTGATTTGCAGAAAACCCAACTCTTCTCATGACTTTCCTGGGTTGGATTCATCGTTGGTGGGGGTGGCGGTCTATTTACTGGGTTGGATTTGTCGGTGGATCATCGAATTTTTGGTGGGTTTCATTCTTTAATTGCACTGTATGCTCAAGTTTTGTTTTACCTTCAATTTCACCATGTACACTCTTTTGAAGACTTTTGTACTGTTTAGTCTTTTATATTCTCTAGTGTTTGTTTATATATCAATACTCTAATAGTCTATCCAAATCCAATTCCCATTTGTGTTTTTTTCAAATTAAATATTATATTATTTTTTTAACCAATATTTATTTTAGTAATTTTATAAGCACACTTTGCTTTTGTTTTATCTTCTATAAATTTTATTTTTTTATATCAATTGAGAAAGACATGGCGGGGAAGCTTGATTATGCGGAGTTAATTTGTAACTTTGCTTCAAAAAATGCGAGAAGAGCACACATCAAATGATACGATGTTATGCTTCCTTTATTTGTTTTTCTTTTGGAAATGAGAGTATAAGAGTGTGATTTGTAGAAATTTGTGTTTGATAATAATAAAAAAAAAGTAATTTTATTTTGAATAATAAATTTTTTAATTTATAAATTAAAAAATAATTTATTTTTAAATAAGGGGCCCCCAGTTCAAGAGTTCGCCTCGGGCCCCTAATATCTCGGGACCGGCCCTGTGTGCACGACAAAGTATTTGACTATTGTTTAGCCCAAATTAAACACATTTTAGACTTTAAAAATAAATAGCTACTAGTTTTAACGATTCAAAAAATATAAAGTAAGACTTAGTAGTAGTTAGTAGTAAGTGCCTCAAAAACACAGTTAAGATACTCAATAACAACGCCTAAAAATCAAAACCTTTTCAAATCCCATGTGAGAAAGGGAGAAAGAAACCTTGTTACTATTGTTGTTGTTTATATTTAGAGAATTTGATCTACAAAAGATGTGGGAAAATGTGAATGGAGTTAAATAGGTAAAAGGATTGAAAATGATTTAAGGGTTAATTTAGTGCTTTGTGATACATTGGTTTCTTATTTGAGAGAGAGAGAGAGAGAGAGAGAGAGAGAGAGAGAGAGAGAGAGAGAGAGTTGGGTGATAGACTGTTTGTAAGCATTCTTTTTTCTTTTATGGATATATTCTGATAATTTCAATTTTTAAAAAAAAGCTAAAACGAAGAAACATATATTAAAAATTGTTATAAAGAAGGAACGGATTCTCAATTTATAATATCCACGTGTCATAATCTGGGAAAACTACAATTTTATATATACTAAAGATTAAATGACCAAAATAATATCCAGGTTCCCCTGCATTAGCCCTCCCATTGGGCCTCTCATAGTTCCGCTACATCTACTATTCATCTGAAAAAGAAAGGAATAAAACATATGTTAAAACCCAATGTTAAATAGAATACAAATAGAATACACATAAAAGCAGGATATGCAGATAATGTAATGGACTTATAAACCTTATATTTTAATTATCATGCTTTGATATCAATTCTAACAATTTTCATATTCCATACTTTAGGTGTCAAATCTTACACACTAAAAAATACGAATGTTAAACAATTATATATCATCCTCATCACACAACACAAGGATGTTGATAAATATTGAATCAAAAAATAATAAATAGATATACAACTCAATATAAAATCGAAATAAATCAAATAAGAAACCTCCACCACAACTATGGAATCCGTACACCAACCAAGGCCATATCTGCAAAGTCTAAAACAACGAATGCCTCAAACTACAAAATATTAAACATTCCTTCAAAATTTAATGGAAATAAAACTTACAACAAATATATTAGGATTAACTCGACACATAACTGCAATCTATGCAACTGCTCACTAGGTTCGATCCTATAGAGATGCAACACGATAATATGAAATCAACAACGAATGTGGGTCAAACCCACAATAATAAATGTCACAATATAATCCAAACTCTAGCGAGGATATAATTAAATATTAGGAGCTTTGTAAATTTAGGAGCTATTGTAATATGTATTTTGGAAATAGGATAAAAAATATTTTATTTATAGTTTTAATCCCTATTTTTTAATAAAGTCGTTGGCGCGGTCCCATATTCATAAAACGTCAACCAATTACAACACGTTACGTGTCCTTTTAATTTGAAAATAGGGACTAAAAGTGAAAACGAAATATTTGTTGTCCTATATCCATAATCAATATTATTTTAAGTCCTAAAAGTACATAATCTATAAATATTATAGTTGTTTAATGATTTAAACATTCCTCACCTGACGCTCGTAGTTATAAACATAAACTTATATCTACATATATATCCTATCTCATCACCATAATTATACTATGACTGAGAGTTATCACCTCCTTGCACTACACATGCAGATGTGACACTCACACAATCCCATCACCGAGGTTAGACTACCACTAAGAGCATGTGTAGTGGTGGATGCATAAGAAAGGTAAATTTACAAAATGTCAGAGTGACTTTATCTTTCATTTGTGGTTTACTTCACAGTGGTGGAGTCTTCAATTTGCAAGTATGAGTTCCTACGAACTACTCTTGTTCGTAGGAAGCATATACATATTTCTTACGAACAACATTTGTTCGTAAGAAATTATTATGAACAAATATTGTACGTAGGAACCCATATATATAATAAAAATAATTATTTATATTTGTTACGAACTTTATTTGTTCGTAAGAATTTCTACGAACAAATAAATTTCGTAGGAACCATTTGCAAATTCAGTAACCATTTGATAACTTTGCAAAACGACTACCATTTGATAACTTTGCAAAACGACTATCATTTCTACTACTAATTTTGATACTTTGATTACACCATTACAAACTTTTCAATTTATAAAGTTACCTCTTCCTCCATCTTTTAGCATCATCACTACGGATGCTCTAAGAGTTATCACCTTTTCCTAATGGACATCCGTGAAAAAAGTAATCCCATCATTTCAGTCAGGCTATGAATAAGAGTTTATCCCGACCTTCCCCCACTTATTTCACATGAAGGCACGATGCACACAATCCTGCCACTGCTATGAAAATATGAATAACAGTGAACACTCCCTCCATAATGCACATGAAAATGTAATGTGCGCGTAATATATTTATATAAATAAGATATTTTTCTCAAGAGCACTACTTTCTATTAGGTACAATATCATGTCATATTTGTTCATTCTAGTCAGACATGTATTATAAGTTGATTCATGTGTCGTAAGTTTCAAATATAATTTTAGGTTAGGAGAGAAAATTAGTTTCAACCTTTTAAATCCATACAAAGAGACTGAATGAAAGTTATCATGTTTCAACAAAAATATTTATTTTCTTAAATTACCTAATCACTTGAATTTCTTACTAGTTTATCAACTTTAGCATCATGATCACGAGGTTAACATTAATATATTCTCATACTTTAAATATAGGGAAAATCAGGTTTTAATATCAACTTTTACCTAAAATCATGTTTTCTCAACGTAGATAATTATATATATTAACATGAATCTGACCTAAATTAATCCTTAATTTAACTTCCAAAACATGATTGTCTATTAATTAAGATGGCTATAACTAAATTTCAATTCTTAGTTCTAAATTATATTTAAAATATTCTCTACTAACTTTCTAAATTTTATGATGGGAACTATCATAATCTTTAGTATGAATTTTTAATTACATTTTTCAAACTTCTACATATACTATAATTAATCTCAATGTTTGGAATATCATGCACTACCTCCTTATAAGTATATGCCATAACATTTGACCAAAGTTCTAAGATATTTCTAAATGGATAAAATAGTTCAAGAAGATAACATTATCATGGGACTTGTTGGCAGGTTCTATATTTCTAAAATTTGAAGCGATAAATCTGATTATAAATTTTTTGCCCTGTATTTTTTTTGTTTATGGTGAACATATAAAATCACAACTACAGTATAAATAACCATTGTTAGTACGTTTTAGAGTACATATAACTATTTCTCTAAATAATCATCGCCCAAATTAATTATATACAAAAAATCAACAATTTTTATCGACTCGGATAAATTTACTATCTAATGAAAAATCATTTTTCACACCTTATTAATAATAGATTAAAGTTTGTTAAACTATATATATGCATCAAAACACAACTTCATCAACTATTCACAAAACAACATTATTTAAATTTCCAATAAATAGATAAATTTATTATGGTGGGACCTATCACAACAAAAAAATTGCAAGACCTATTGCAGCATAGAGTCAAATTTAGGACCCATCCATAATTTTGCTATTTATCATTGTATGATCAATAGTTCAAAATATATATTTCATCATCACCATTAGAAAACATGTGTAAGACTTCTTTCAAAATAACTAAGAAATATTAACATGTTCAAGATAATTTATCATTTTAATTCATTTTTACAAGAGGAAATTACCCAAAAAATTATTTTTAGGTGTTATTTAATCTTACCAAGAAGCTAGGAGAGAGGTAGTGTAGTTCTTTCCATATAAAATAATTTTATTTAACAAAAAATACCCAACATGTTCCAATCCTTCTCTAGTCTAACCATCCTTCTTGCAGTGCTTCCAAAATCCTTCTTGAAGAATTCCAATTTAGTTGGGATATGGAGGTTTGGGTGAGGCATCGTTAGAAGAGTGTTGTGTTTTCTAAAGATATGGGGTGAAGAAGAGACCAAAATTCGTCCAATGTTGTATTTAATTAGGCCCGTGAGTGAAAATGATGAATCAACTCGCACCTATTACTTCCAAGCTTGCCACTATAGTGTCATAAGTAATCCCTATAGAGGCTTACCTATCCTTTATAGTGGTCATGTTCGTTATAATTTCCCTTTTTTGTCTCTATGGGTCTCCTCTCTAGCCTCTCCTCTAAATTCCTGTTTAGTTATGAAATTTAACATATTTAATTTTAATCTAACTCATGTCAAACTCACAGAAATCAATACCCATGCTTTCCTCATTTAAACACCTTTGTTTTACCACCAAGACCTTTCCACTACTTTGAAGCACACTCCCAAAATTATAATTCAACCCAACCAGTCCCAAAATTAAAAAAATTCCCAAATATCCAACTCAGTAATATCTCAATACATATATTAATTACTATTTTATCTACACCTAAATAATTTATTAAATTCACATTATTTAATTAATTTGAAAGTTATTTCACTCATTGAGATATTTGTTTATTCATCAAAAGGAGTGACATGTCATTATAAATTTACTCTGAATTATTTTGAAGAAATCATAGTGATCATATGTAGTGAAGCATCAATGAATCTTTACAAAATTGACCAGTCACTTTTATTTTTATGTGTCTCAAATATTTTTAGGCTCTTTTATGTAAAAGGTGGATTCTAACGCAAAGAATATTTTGATATTTTGTAGCCCCTTTTCATTGCTTAACGTATAACAACATAGTTCGAAATGTAAAAGAAATTCGGGCAATAGTTCTTACATGCACAACTTATCTCTTTTTACATTTTGTTCGTTATTAAGCACAATTGAGATGAGAACATCGTATTCGACAAATGACAAGTAAGCACAACATTCATTAAGCTCGTGCACGTGTGAAATAAAGGAGACAAAGAGTCTAACATGTAGATAGTAATCAACAAAGATCAATGTAATGAATCCACACATTATGAGGCACACTAATAAAATAAAGTCTTGTCTCAAAGCACTACAAAAAAGTCACGTGTATGGATGGAATGAAGGGGTGATATGGAAATCTTAACTGTTTATCCATATACGATTATAAAGGAAAATACAAAAATCTTTTTATCTTTTTCACCTTTTTTTTAAAAAACGAAAATATTTTTCAAGATATATAAAAAGGAAAATATAGATATATAATGATAATATAATCTAGCAATAGGGATGTAAGATATGAGCATGAAAATCACTAGCAATAGGGATGTAAGATATGAGCATGAAAATCTTCCTACTCTAGAAATAATTCTCAATCTCAATCATTAGGGCTGAAGGAGTTTTCATGAGGAGAATACATCCTATCAAATTCCTCCCTCAAACATTGTGAGGTCTTGATAAAATTCTCTATTTCCTTTTGAAAACTCTTAAAATCTCTATGGTGATAGGCTGAAGCACACCGAGTAACACGTGTGGGAATGCGTGCGGGGACATGCGTAGGAACTTGAGTGGGAGCATACCGAGGAATAGGCATATGAGAAATTCTCCCTACCTTAAAACATGACTCTCTATGGTGATCTATTTGTTTACAGGGGGAACAAACATAAATGGTCTTAGGTCCACCTTGCTCTAGAAATCTAGGATGAGCTCTGATAAACACCCAAAAGTATACATTTTATACTCCGAATAGAGGATTTTAGTCGTTAATTCTCGGCAAATTGCGTCTTATATTCGTAAATGTTAATGTGCAGGCTTGATTGCAGTTGCGGTGTCAAAAACTTTATTTTGAGGGAATTTGCAATTCAAATGGAGCTAATTCCAATATCCCGTACTTTACCCGAGCCTAAACCCCGAGCCTATGTGTATTTAGTTTGTACTTTTTAGATATTTAGTTTGAGTCGTTTTATTTAAGATTTATTTAGAAATTTCTAGAATTTATTTTATTTTTTATTTTTATTAGTTTTTAATTTTAGTCTTTATTTTTAGTTTTGCTGGATTTTATATTTTTAGGACTTTAGGTTTTATTTTTATTTGATTTGTAATTTTTATTTTTATTATTTGAATTTTATTTTATAGATTAGGAATTTAATAGATGTTTAGAGGATGTATTTTTTATCTTAGTGCATCGAGTATTTGTTTTCCTTTATTTCTGTTTGTTTTGTGTTTTAATTATTATTATTATTATTATTATTATTATTGTTTTATTAGTTTTTATTTGAGTCGTGTTTAATTTTTAGTATTTGTATTGTGTTATTTTTAGTATTTACTTTTTTAGTGAGTTTTATTTTTAATTTAGTTTAATTTTTATTTATTTTTTAATTTTTTTAGGATCACAAGTTAAACACTCACACAACACCCAAACACCAAACCCTACACTCACCTACACACTAACACACTCACTCACACACACCCGATTACCATATACCCTCACAACACACAAACATACCCCCTCATCATCTTCCCCACTCAACCCAACACCCACACACTCTCTCTCCTCCGTTAACACACCTTTCATCCACCTAAATCTCATGCCCACCACCTGAATTCACACACCCATAAACACACCCAACATCCATCAATACCTGCTAAACCCGCCTTGACCCACTTGCTATCTAACCCCAAATCGCAACCCACCCTGTCGCCTGCCATACCCATGCTTAAACCCACGAAAACCCCGAAACCACCGCCGGCGTCGACCCTTAGCTCCGGCAGTCTAACCATACCATACCCGAGCACCAGCCCAGAACCTATTCCCGTCGGCGAAACCAACTGAAACCAACTGAAACCGAAAATTCGACAGCCCTTGTTCGCCATACCCAAGAGCAAAAGCCTCATAACCCAAAACCGAACACCCCTGTTCTGTCCAAACCCATTTCTCCAAAAATCGCGACCCTCCTACCCGCCGACAACCCCTATCCACCAAACCCGAGACCTTAATCTGACCCAACCCAAAAAACACCAAGACCCATTTCTACCCAAGCCAACATCGTGTTCTCCTGCCAAGACCAAAACAAAAAACCCCCAATTCTAAAATTACCCCCACATGTGTTTAAGACCTCATGTCCTCCTTTTTAACCCAATTCCCCTCACACCTTATTAAAACTCATTTCCAATTATACCCTCTTACCAAAACAAATTTTTATTCCCTCTCCCATTACCTCATCAACCACATGCACCTCAATTTAATCATTTCCCAATTTATCCCTTAGCACCATGCCTACTATTTAAAAAAGAAGAAGACTCAAATAAGTGGGAGTTAGGATATTTTTAGAGAGAAACTTAAAAAAAAAACTTTGAGAGAGAAAAAATTGTATAGAGAATAGAATTTTATTTTTAGAAATTCATTTTAGTTTTTTTGGAGTGATTGTAATTAATTGAGAAGATTGTTGCGTCAATTGAAGATCAATTGCCATTCTCTTCAAATTGAGTTTGATTATCTTATCTCTAATTTTTCATCTCACGCTTTCAATTCACTATTATTTTATTACTGATTGGATGATTATTATGGAAGGCTAATCTCCCAATCAAGGGATAAATTGATGCCCCCATGAATTCAATTAGTTTAGTTTGTTAGTTTTAATTTTATTGAATTCCTTTGATTAGTAAATTTAATTCTTACTCTTAATTTTTCATTGAGAAATGAAAAATAATCCTTGAGAGAGGATTGAAAATGGTGTTGACATTTTATCATTTGATTAAAACTAGAGATAGGCTTATCAAATGATTAAAATGTTAATGTTATTTTTACCTACTTTTATTTCATCTTGTCAAAATTAAAATCAGTTGGGTGGATATATCCTAGCGGATGATTCATTTGATAAATTTTAATTATATTTTTAGTAGTATTTGTGGGAATTAAAATTACTTTTATAAAAGAATATTCAATTAGCACATTTGTGTAGTGAGCATTACCCTTTGAATTAGTTAAATATTTTGGAATTCAATCAAATTAAAATAGTTCAAGCTAAATTAGTTGTGAGAATTGGGGGTGGATATAATTCCCTTGATTCATTCTCTTATTTAGTTACATCTCACTCACTTTTATCACTAACTAGTTTATAGTTTTCATACTTTTATTTTAGTTTGATTACCCTCTTTTTATTTAAGTCCAAATATCTTCACATCCTCACAAAATTTTTTAATATTGAAAAAGCATAAAAAAATAGAAAAAGAAAAAATCCAAAAAGAGATAATAAAAAATTTGAATTAGATATGTTTTCCTCTCATTTCACCCCCTTGATGTGGATTTATACATTACTTGCCATTACACTTTAGTTTATTATATTTTGTAGGTATTTGAGGTTTTGATTAGAGGACTTTCAAGCAACGACAAATATACCCCAAAAGTATCTCTATTAAGCTCTCTTAGGTGGGTCAGGATAAGGTCCATATAGATCCATTACAAACTGGGGAACCGACTCGGGTGTGGCATGGGAAGTTGATGCACCATCATAACCCATTTCTTGCCTCTCAATGTTACCTAACACAGGATCGCGTATCATTTTTCCAACCTTCTTAGATGTGTCCTCTAAAGTGACATCGACCTTCTGAACACATTCGAGATTAATCTTGTGTGGGGATATACGGGCTTCAAGTTTTTCATGAGTCTCCAATGGGGATTGAAGATCTTTCATAAGACTAGACACGATGTTGGTTAAATTAATCTTGTGCCTACCAGTAATAATAAACTTCTCACATAAAGAAACTTTAACCTTCTCGAGTTAAGTCACCGATGCCTCACACTCTCTCATGACTTTCACGTCCTTCTCCAAATCTAACACCCCAAGAGACAAATATTTTTTAATCTTTTTCGTTTTAAAGGCTCAGTGTAAATGTCACTAAATGCTTTATGGAGTCCACCTTCTCCCTCACTCAAATTATCATCCTCACTCTCACTCTCTCCAGAATGAATCGAAACATCATCGATGCACTCACTTTTAGAAATGTCCTCATCAGTGTGGGACAAACTAAAAGTACTAACATGATTGGCCATGAATTCAATACACGGTTCATGTGGTGATTCATCCGCGAAATCCGACTCGACTTCACTATCACTAAGAGTGGCCTTATGTGCAACTTTCTTGCCCCGTCTCTTTAGCCTAGTGGGACATTCATCTGCCTTGTGTCCTTTTTCCTCACACTCGTATCATCTTATCTCTTCATCTTTCACATCACCACTCTTGACCTCATTCCCTTTTTTATTTTTCTCAAAAGTCTTTTCTTTGGAAAATTTGAGAAATGTTTTGAATTTTTTTTGCTAAAAGTTCTAAATTGTCCAATTCAAAATCAAATTCAGACTTAAAACCACAAACTTTATCCTTTTTTTTTAGACTGTGTTTTCAAAGAAATCCGTATTCCCTATTTATTAACTGTTTTGGGAAACTTATTAATTTCGTAAGTTTGGAGGTCTCCTGCGAGTTCTTCTAACCTAAGAGTATCTAATATTTTGAATGAATTCAAAACAGTGACTTTAGGGATTAAATGGGTTGGCAAGGATCTCAAAATTTTCTTAACTACACGCGTCTCAGGGATTTTCTCACCTAAATTGAAACTCGACTTTACTATATCAGACAAACATGCATAAAACTCATCAAAAGATTCACACTGAAGCATAGTGATTGTTTCAAATTGTGGGGTGAGATTTTGTAGTTTTGAAGCTTTTACAACATTGGTTCCCGCGTGAGTGAGCTGGACGGTATCTGAAGCTTCTTTAGGCATAATGCATGTCATAATGTGGTGAAACTCATCAGGGTGACGACTTCAAAGATGTCACCTAGACCGCACGGAATAAAATTGCTCCATTTAAAATCGTCCTTTGTCCATGCAGAAACAAGTTTTAGACTTATGACATTATCAACTATCATAGTGGGTGGTGTCCACCCTCTTTCACATAAAAGCCAAATAAGTTCATCTATAAATTTTAAAATGGACCTCATTCTTGCTTTCCAATAGGCATAGTTTGAACCATAAAAAATAAGCATCCCATTATACAGATTATCCATTAAATCTAAAAAATTTAAAGATCAATAATTTTCTTGAGAAAAAATTGATATAAAAAAATTGTAAAAAGATAACACAGTAATTTAGTCTAACCTTCTCTGATACTAATTTGAGAAAATTGGTATATAAAAATATTAATAAAAATCAGGACCACGTAATATATTTGTGTACCCTGCTCTGATACCATTTTGAGAGTGCTAGTGATTCAATAGAATGATTTGTATAATAAATTGCCACACGCAAATATAATTTTTACCAAATTTTATCTTTGATTAAATTATATGTGAATATGAAATGTAGTCCAATTAAACCAAGCATGTAATCAACAGACAAAGATGAGCAAAAATTCGTAAAATGGTCAAAACTTATATTCAGCACTATATAATGAATGATAGACATTCAACTTACAAACAACTTAGACTAACTAAGTTTGAGGCGCAAATATTCAATTCTTCTATAGAAAATGATCCAGTCCAGAGCTATCCAGAAGAAGCCGACTTCCCTTGGTATACATCAATCAACCTTTCCTTCTTCAGTAGTGAAATCTCAGTTCCACAAATCAATAGTAGAGACTTCTCTTCACTAAGGTTTATGTGCTAGAATGCTTCTTCTTGATTTGGTAAAGTGATATTTATGATTCCAAGGGGTTTGGAATGATTATAAAAGTTCTTAATCACAAAGAGAACTTAGAAAGGTATTTTTAAATGGTAAAAGGAGTTCTTAAGAAGTCAAATCTTGTGCATCTTATTTATAAGAAGGATTGTTATAAAAGGATAAGCATGGAAGATATGGATTAGAATTAATTAAAAAAACAAAAAATTTCCTTATCATTCGAATGGAAGGGTACCCCATTCAAACAACATACTTATTTTCATTTGAACATGTATCAAACAAGGCTTTGAACGAGATTCTAGAGGAAGGACAAATTGGTTAGTTCAATATAAAATGGATCTCATTCGAATGAACCTTCCAATCTCGTTCGAACGGCATAAGAGGCTCGTTCTAACCAGGCGACGGATTTTCAAGAAAAAAATCTTCAAAATTTCTTAACTCATTTTGAAAAAAAAAGCTCCTTAAAAATTCTAATAACCTTGAAAACATAAGGTAAATCTTTACCAATCAAAACCATAGCTTCTTCTTAGGTTGTTGAGACATGCGATTCTTCAATCTTCCAAATGTCTTTAAATTTGTCTTCAAATCCAGAGAAGTTATGTAGGTGTTGTGTATGTGTAACGGGATACGCCAAAATAAAAAATAAAACTGAGCAATTATAAAACTTGCTCTTACAATGAGTGATGATGATTGATCTCAATTTAAGAATTTGAACATTGCTTCCATATATTATTTCATTATTGAATAGATACACATTTAAGAAATGTATGAATATGAATAGAATGGTATTAAAAAGATAAGGATTAATGAATGTATATGTGATGAAAAAAAGAGTGGGACTGGTGATAGAATTACAATAAATAGGCTACAAATGGAATAAGAATACTAGAATATGAAAAATAGCATTTATGGGACTAGTGAAACATAAAGGATATAAAAAAGTGTACTCAACATAATTTATAATAAAAGAGTTATGGTCTTGACGTGTTATTATATCGGTTGTATATTTATTTCCAAAACCTACATGTTATTTTATCAGGCTTATTGTGTTAAACTGATATTGAGTAAATTGCAATAGGACTAAACCCGTTAACTTATAATTTCGTGTCATGTTATCGTGTCAGTTGTATCATAATTACCAAACCTAAACCATTATCTTAACAAGTTTATAGTTTTAACCCGATATTGACTCAAACCCAATAAGATTAAACCTGTTAACTTGTGATTTCATGTCATGTTATTGTATTGGTTGTATCATGATTATCAAACCCGAACTGTTATTTTAATAAGTTTATCGTGTTAACCTGATATTGACTCAAGCCCAAGGAGTTATAATTAGGGAATGTGATTGTTTGGTTGAGAAAATAAATATTGATCAAACTCAAGGAATACACTAGAATGGCAATTATTGAAGCAATTGGTGAATGTTGAGTAATGTTCAAATTTTCTACGATAAATAGAAAGAAGAAAAGTTAATTTAATATATAAAACTAGCTTATAGAGAATATACATAATAGTAAAACTATATTTGTATGAGTACCCTTGAAGTTTTTCTTTAAAATATAACCAATCCAACTAATTTCGAGTTCCTAGATTCATAATAAGACTATGACATAACCTTGTTAAGATTGAAACCCCGAATGAGTTAACACACTATATTTTGACGAAAAACTTCACGAGTACTCATACAAATCTAGTTTTAGTTTTATGTATATTCTTTTTAGTCTAGCTTTATATGTCTACTTAGCGTTTCTTGTTTCTTTTTATTGCAAAAAATTTCAATATTAGTTAACATTCACCAATAACTTCAATAAATGTCATTTAGATGAATTCCTTAAGTTTGATCAATACTTATTTTCTCAACAAAACAATTACATTCCCTAAATTTTATATTTTTATCGATAAAGTAGCAGCCACCTTAAGTAAAGAAATATCAATTTCACAAAATTTGAGAATAAAATTATACATGAACATAAATTATTGTATCAACACGTAATCATAGTTTAAATTTACAATAACAAGTACTAATAAAATAATGTATCAAAACTAAATCATTTTCTAAATTAAGTAAAATATCCTTCAAATTAGATTTTCATCAGAGAAAACTGAAACTCTGCAGGGACCTTTAATGCATCTGCATTAGTAATTAATCCCCTTAGATCATGCAAAATAAAAACCAGTTGTCGTTATTTATGGACTTTGAGTGGAATACTTCTCCAAGTTTTGAAAGGTACTAACAAAAGGATCATTGTGTGATGTTCCGCCTAATTAAATATTGGGTGATCAGTCCTTATTAAATTAAATCAGGATTTCCAAATTGGTTCATTTTTAGCATCACTGTTGAAAACTAAATTAATTACTAATAACCTATTAATTAATTAAACTGGTGCCAAATTTTTATCTTTCATTAAATAGATAACAACATAAAGAAAACCAAAATAAACCATCCACTAGTAGAGTCTAAATCATCACAAGATATAAATATATAAAGTCTTGCCATATAAACCATCGGCTAAAACCAAACTAAGTAAATCCAACATAATACTAACTGAATCCAACACAAGTCTCAACTGAATAAAATATGAATGGGGAAACATGCCCAAAAGAAAACTGTAATACTTCCATAAGATCCTACACTATAAAATGAGGAAATGAGGCTTCTAAACAAACTCCTGCAAGCATCCCTATGGAAAAGAATGTCCCTAGAAAAGAATGTCAAGTAAGGCGTCCCTATGGCTAGACACCTAAAAGATTTTGAAAATATTTATATAATAAGATTTAGTACTCAAAACAATTTGAAAATATTTATCTAGAGTTTATAACAGCACAAAATCGGTTATTGATTACACATGTTAGGCTCACGTGCACTCTCTTGAGTTTCCTCACCCCTCAACTATTGTGTACGCCTAACGTTCTCTACATATCCCACCTAGCTATGCTACCCAAGCTAACTAGACATAAGTAAATATCTGGACTATTCACATCTCTAAGTCCCCATACTGCCCATATAGTACGCTATCTGAATTAACATTACTCGTATGTTAAGAGTTGAAATTAACATTTCATTTATCTTGTCATTTATTCAATTAATTAAGTTTCACTACTTAATTCGTTATTTAGATATACACTATCTATCAGTCTATTGTCACATATAAGTAGGATAATCACAATCGTATATATATATACACACAATATGGTGTCTTTTAATAGGACCACCGTGAACAATAGGTATACTTTGCTATTAGTCCAAGTACCTCTCGTACTAAAAAGGGACTATTGGTTCAACATGTCTCCTCGAACCCAAAATCAAATAACAACGGTGCAGGCGAACATAGTTCTAAGCCTTTGGGCTATGCACATACCTAACATACCCAAATGACATGCCGATCTCACTAATACACGTGACATAGCGAGCTGCCCTAAGTTCTATGTTATGGAGAACCTATCTAGACCTCATTGGAATCGTCAGGTGAGATCGCCCACTACGTGAGAATATCCGGTGATAGCAAGCGGCGTAGGTATGCTAACTCATAATATCAATCATATAGGTAGACACATAACCTATATATATATATATATATATATATTCAGTAGGCATTCACATAACCTAATTGTCATCATTCCTACGTAGAATAATTCACTCACATACTCCCCGTACTTGTTACATTACGATTTAACTCACTATTGTATTATCCGAGTATTAATATCTACTCTAAGGGACCTAGTTACCTTTTTTTTTTTAATTTCAGTAGCTGAATCCTCCTTACCCTACTGGTCGATGCAATGAAGCTCTCTCACGCTTTCCTGTAATTGTATTATCATATTTTTGAATTAAATTACGTCACAATTAAGCCTATTTAAACATCACTTTAATCCCCTCAATAAGTTAAAACCAATTACTCTATCATAGGCCTAATGTAATATAAATAATCTCACATTATATTTCATCAAAGTCCCAAATGTTTCCCCAATAAAAATTTAGGCATTCTAGTCTTAAAAGAAAAAGTCTCAGCATTTTTGGGCAGCCGAAATGATTCGCTAGGAGTCCGAATCAATTCGCATTGCCAAATTGATTCGACTCTGGCCGAATCGATTCGATTTATAGCAGATCATCTTCTTTGTTGGTTTTCAAGCGTTGTTCACCATTTTTACACATGTGTCTTACATGATATTTCATCAAAATCGAGACCAACTATACCAAACCTTTTCTACATTCTTAGGATGATTTATAACATAAATTCAGCATCAAAGCATTATGATTCATGATCAAGAATAGATTAAATCATCAAATCATCAAAAGCCTTAGGTTTTCATGTTCTTACTCTATATTCAGCATAAACCCAGATTTATTTTGTAGCGATAATTATATATCAACTGATTTTGAATTCTCTACAACATCAAATTAAACTACATGGAAATCCTAACCTTAACATGAGTTTAATCCATTATTTCCTTTCAAGACCATCAATTTATTCACAAATAAATCAAACCCTAGGCACATGGGTATTATAACTTCAAGAATTCTGTATATAAACACTTACCTTGATTTAGATGTTTAGATTTCATGAATGAGATGTTAAATGGTGTGTCTTCTCTTACAAGCTTCACTCCCAACCTGTTAATGGTGCAAGATCACACTCCAAATTCCTCAAAATCTCTCTCTTAGGCTTCACAATTGTTATATCTCTTTCTCTAATGGCTTCTATGAGTTTTCTAACCTCTAAACCCTAGCTTCCAACCCTTATAAGCTAATATAGAGTCTGTACATTCGTAGGTGTCTCAACCCCCTAATATAAAATGACCAAAGTTACCAAAATACCCTAATTTGGTCCCGGTTTAGTCTAAAATTGTCCCGTGACTCAATCGACATCTCCAAATATACTATTCTGACTAATTCGAACCTTCCGGACTCATCCGTGTCCTCAAAATCATCATTCGAGTCACTCTAAATAAATATCCCATCTCGACCCCAAGTTAGTCTACACGCGACTCCTGATTGAGATAAATTCCTACTACGCCCATATAACTTGCTATGACGTAATTTCTAATCATCAATTATTTACTATTCACTCGAGAAATATAATTCATAAATTAATCATTATTTCACTCTCGATTAATATCTAATAATCACTTTATTGTTCAATTTAATTAAATTACTTCTCTCGCGTAATTTAAAATAAACAATTTAATTATCGAATTAATTAAATCTCAAATATGTAGAAAATGGGGTATTACACGTTGACCACGCGATATTTACTCTTCATATTGGCTAAATCTCCCATGACAAGTTTTGTATATGGATAACTTTACAACCATTAGTAGTGTCCTCCACATTTACCTAGTCATGATAGAAGACCAGTTTTTGAAATTTATGCAATCAATTTCTACGATTTTTTGGACAATATCAAATATCTCAGCACCGTATCCTTCAAATTTCTATCACCTTTTCTATTCACAAAATAAGTCAAGGAAGAAATTGAAATTATGTTGTTTCACATCAATAGTTTTTCCCAAGATGGGTATAGTATAAAGTCAAAACCATTTGTGAGGAATTTTATAAACTCCTTCGTACGAAAATTGGGACCTTTAACTAGGCGTGCTAGCCTTAAAGAGACATCCCCGCTTTTTAAATTTTGAATTTGTTAAATGGTATGTATTAGGGTGTGTTTTACAACACATGTATAAGTAATTGCAACAAAAGGTGTGACAATTACCTCTTTTAATAATTTTCCCCCAAAGTCATCCATCACGTTTGTTGAATCTTTTCGGTTATCATTTCGAGTAAGTTTTCTCTCACACTTCCAATATCTGTTCGTGGAATTATATAATTTAGATGGTAATATAAAGAATACACATAATTAAATAAAAATAGGTTATATATATAGGTACTTACTCTCTTCAATCTTCAACTTCATATTGTGTTTCAGTGACATAACGTGTTGCTTGCTCAAATTACAGATTTGTGAGTCTCGCATATTTAGAGCCCCCCAAAAGTAAATCATCCTCAAATTTAGTGAATTACTTGACTACTCATTCTCCACAAGGATTAAACATCCTAAGCCCTTGTTCCGGTATATATTCATGAGCGTATAATAATGATTCTTTAGTCATATATTATTCTGCAATTGACCCTCCAAAATACTATTTATTATTAACTTAATCCAAGAAGGTTTTCATCAAGACCTAAAAAAGATACATCTAGCGATACCTGACTAGTCCACATAATAACATCTCGTCACATAGATGCACAAGCAGGTTGATGCTCATGTCAAGGAATGAAGGAGGTTAATACATAAATCATAAATCTTGGCTCATTGCATACAACGAACCTTATCCTTTAGTTCGTGTTCATTGCGATAACTTTCATGCATGAATGGATTTGTGCTTTAAACCAAAATCCTTTAAGCTCTTCTTCATGGTAGGATAATTAATTGTTGATGTGTTCTTATTCGGGATAATGTCTTCATCCTATTTACTAATTTTGGTTATGCTATTTCTCTACAAACCACACCGACTCTTCAAATTAAGCAAACTGATTAAAGCATGCGATTCTGAGTAACCTTCATCACAATTTCTATACAAAGGTCTAGCCTCACTGGATTTCAACCATTTAATTATCAATATTTATATAATTCACCATCTACTTGTTCAATAACATGGTCATAATAAACATTATCCAAATCCATAGGGCAGTGGTTTTGATGGTGGTGGACTTCGTAAGCATCATCAATTTCATCGTTCAAAGTATGATGTGCTGGAGAATCATTTAACACTTCCACCCGATCGGGTTTCAACGATTCTTTTGGAATATATTGTACATTCTTCTCCCCGTGAAATGTTCATATCTTATAGTTGGATGACATACCCCACCTTAGAATATGCAACTTGACATATTTCAAATACTTAAAATTTTCATTCATATAATAGGTGAACGAAGACGAGGTCTTGTCATTGTTAAGATTTCTATTTGCATATTTAACAAATTCATAAGCCCCATTCATATGTTTATCAACAACCCTATTACTCTTTCCCATTCACTTTTTGTATTGTAGGAAATTCATTAAAGAGTTCTTCAAAATAAAATTCACTTAGATAAATACGTTGAAATGGAGGTAATATTGCATATAAGAACTCTCAGTTAATAATTCAAGCAAATTCATTCAAACTCATTAAATCCAAAATTCAATCAAAATGAAATAAAACCAAATAAATTCAAATATCATTAAATATCGAAACATTGAAATTAAAACATATTAAGATGTAATTACATGCCATAGGATAATAAATAATTATAGACATCTCCCATATTTTTAAAATACTACATTGTTCATTACACCAACTTCATCAGAAAATAAAGTGTCTGAACAATTAATACGTTCTTTTAATTGATAATTAGAACCCCATCACCCATGTGATGAACATAAACACCCTCTTATTCGCAACTTGGGTAGGTTTCATCCACCAATATCTTAACCTCACCTTTTTGCAAAGAGTGACCGTGCACAATTATTTTTGAAATCATAGAAGTGATTGTGCACCACCCAATGAACTTCGTAATCATATTACTTATATAATACTCCTAGGAATAAGGACCGTGTTGGGAAGATGAAGAAGCATGGAAAGTGGGCTCATGAATTTTAGGTCCATGATATGGGAATGTTGGAGGAGAAATTTAGGAAGGGAAACCTTAAGTCGTAGGAGAGGAGTTTTGGGGTTTATTCTTAAAACCATGTGTAAAACATATTATTATTGATTAATAAAGGATTTTTTATTCATTCTGAAATGATAATCAAGTTTGTGAGAATAATTTATAGTTGTTTAAATATATTGTTTCATATTTATATGTTGATCAATGGAGCTTAGTTAGAATTCTAGTGAGTCAGATTTCGGTTGATCATAAGGAGATTGGAATCTTGGTTCTAGGACTATTAGAAACTTAACAATCTAGATAGGGAGTTGACATCCTTTCGTAATGGTTTAGATGCAATCCTAGAAGTTTATCTCATACCACGGGACCATATATTATGGTTCAAGAACTTGTGCGATAATTCAATAGAGGATTGTGATCGGTACATCTTAAGAATGTATTGAACATGACCATTAGTAGGATTCAAGTCTGAGTTTTTTTTATTAGAATCAATCAATCTCACACCATTTGTAAAGGATGCATATATTTTTAATCTCGAGAATTATGAGGATTTGAATCCTTATATGATTGTTTCTTTAATATTTATTGGTACGATATAATCTTGGATTTAATCAAATGATCCTCGCATATTGGGTGGCAATAATGTAAGTAAGTATAAGATATTAATTCATAGGTATTCTCATCAGGAGATACCTTGTATACCTAGGATTGAGATACCACATTGATAGACTTATAA
This sequence comes from Sambucus nigra, assembly GCA_949130495.1. Classification (NCBI taxonomy): domain Eukaryota; kingdom Viridiplantae; phylum Streptophyta; class Magnoliopsida; order Dipsacales; family Adoxaceae; genus Sambucus; species Sambucus nigra. Next base: position 629,341,834 of record OX422209.1, read on the forward strand.
GATTTTTTTTCCATCATTAAACCTGATCAGTGGATTATTTATAATCTAGTGGAGTAGAAAAATAAATTAAGTCTAAGAATTAACGAATTGATTAGATGTTGGTTAAAGTCAATTACCGTCAAATTGATTTGACCAAGTGGGTATCGAAAGCTTAAAGATGGGAATTATATTATGTACCATTATCAATTTTGTAAATAAGACCTCATTAGATTCGAGAGATTTTTGAGATAATGAAATTGAAGTGCAGTCATAATTATCTAGTGTAATTAATTATTATCAAATAAAGAAAGAAATTAAATTACGACAAATTTAATTTGGGATTTATGAGTATTTGTTTGGAAGCTAAATTAATTATTTATCTTGGATCCCTGATGAAGTGCATATACCCAGCTAATTAGGTCCATACTCTCAAGTAGCCGAGCTTGGTCCAAGCCCACCTTTTTCACTTGTATATATAGATGTGGGAATGGGGTTTTAATCATTGTTATTCATCATTAGGGTTTAAGTAGGGTGAGATGAAACAACAATTCACTTTTTTGTGAAGAGGCCTAGAGATATGCCACCACGTCTCAATAAAAAGTAAGGGTTTTCATCTCAAAAGGTGCCCACATACCTATCTAACATTGGGGAGTATCATACACTAGAAGATTCAACCTTTACAGAATGTTAAACAAGATTTTGGAGATCTAAGATAAGGCAACACTTCATCATCAACACATACTTTTCTCCCATTTGGATTGCAATAGAATACGAAAAATTATTTGTTTGAAAGCCTAGGTTGGTTCTTCAAACCTTATTTTGTTTTTTTTTCTTTTTATTGTTTGATTAATCGAAGATTCAAGGGATGAAATTTTTATTTTGCATATATCGATCATTAAAAAAGGGAATGTTGGTTGAGAAATGAATTGAGAGTCTCTTTGTGCCTGACTACACATTTGGCAAAACCTCTTGATTTCATTCACCAATTATCCCATGGTGTTGATAATAGACTGCATATCCATCTTAAAACTTGACACTTGCTCCTCCACATTCCACATTTTTTGCTATCTGGTTAGACATATCTCTTTATCGAATTGAAATCTTCCATAACAGGTGTGGGGTGCAATAATTTGTCCTCGACATGTTGGATCTCACACTTCTTTTCCTCCTATTCTTATCATTCCAAAGTATCTTTGATAAGGCATCTGAATCAATGTCATGTGATCTGCACTCCGACTGACCGGTCCTCATTCCATCCATCGTTTTCTATAGAATAATAATATATTTGGGAAAATAATTTCACAATTATTTTATTATAGTGTGTATATAGTATTACAAGTTGACCCGATTAGGTTGTGTCCCTTCTTCCAGAGTCCATTTAGTCCTGTCAACCCATCCATCCTTCAAATCGTCATATGATTTGGACCTAAGGTTGTGGAAATAAACTTTCTTTTCCCCATTCTTTTTTTTTCTTTCAATTCTAATATGTCAAAACTTGATGTCCCCACCAGGAAGAAATTCTTTTGGAGTTTCTTTCGATAGGTTTTCAATTTCTCACCTATTCGGGAAAGAATATTTGTCTTCGAATCTATCGGGAATGTGAATTATTTGCAGCATTGATCCCGCAGGACATCCTTTATGGTATGATCAACATTCTTCCAGTTGTCTTCTCCCCTGATATCCACAGTAATCTTTCCAAGCTTCAAACAACAGGCTTTAAAAAATTGTATGGTATTTTTGTGATCGATAGGATTCTCGCTAATGGTGAACCCAATGTTCTTCTTGTCTTGTGTTTGGGATTTATCGGTAATGGGAGTTGCGAGTCAAATTAATACGGTTTTGGAGAGCTTGATCACTCAAAGACTGTGCAGATGGAGTAGAATTAACTTGTGGTGGGCTATATTATTGAGAACTCATAGGTGTCAAAAATTATGGTGATGGATTAGGAAAGAATTGAGATGGAGTAGGAGTATATTTATTTGGGTGAGTATTTATGTTGCTCTTTGACATTTCCTATAAATAAAAAAATTAGCAAAGAATGTACGCCGATCACATTATATATATATATATATACACACACACACACACAGCTGCAAGAGGTGTTCATACATTCTTGATGTGTCTGATTTCCATCAATACGAGATTAATTTTTAAAAAAATAGTGGAAAGCTTTAATTGGCCAACATGACAGAAGTGTATATATAATTGCCTTATAAATGTCCCTAATCGGAACTCAAAATCATTTCTTCTTCAAGTTTTATTCAAGCTCATATTTATGTGACATATCAAAATATAGGTGAATTCTCTATTGGCGAAATTATACCCACAATGGATGAATAAAATTTTTTCTTCCTTTTTTAATAATGTCACTAACCACAATTCGCGAATAGGATTATGCATGAAAAATATATTCTTTATTACATCATCCCGACATTTTGGCAAGGAAAATAGTACACGATCGAATAGGTATAGTTGTTAAACATTAACTCCACTAAACTGTTCAATTTCCCTATTACCACATTGGTTGATAGGATTCCCCTCTATATGGCACGCGCTAGTAAAAATGATTTTATTCTAGCCAGCTGTAACATATCAGATTTCTGTTGAAATTAATTATTATCATGACTCATTTTTTTTCCTGAGAAGATATATAAAAGTAAGAGTGAGAACATGACCAGTTTTTTATGACACGAATGAGAAGATGAAAAAGGTATAAAAGTTTTTTTTTCATGTTGTAAAACATACAAATACTCGGGGTGTTAATTTAATTAGTCATAAAATTATTATGAGTTCACAACGTAATTAATGTTTTCCAATTAATCAATCAAATATAACAAGTCTAATTTAGTTCAATTTTAATTCAATCAGTCCTAGAATTACTATGTGCCTAAATAACAAAGCCTTTTAACCAATTTGAGTTCACCCAAACATCAACCTCTTAATAAAGGGGTGAACATCACTGAAACAACTAACCAAGAAGATATATACACTAATAAGAAATAAAAGAATACACAAAGTTTCAGTGAAATGAAATGCAGGATCATCCTTCAAGTAAAGATATCCTTCATCCACACAATATCAACATCATGTAATTACTATTTTTTAATTAACTAATTAAACATAACAAGTCCAGTTTTAGTTTAATTTTAATTCAATTAATCATAGAATTACTATGTATCCACCAAATGACATAGCCCTTCCACCAATTTGTGTTCCCTCAATCATCAACTACTTAAGGAAGGGGTGAACACATCCACAAGATCTAACCAAAAAGATATTTATAATAATAAGAAGTAAAATAATATATGAACTCTTAATGAAATGAAGGATCATCATTCAAGTGAAGATATCCTTCATCCGTTAAATTTCAACATCAAGTAATATTTCTATATTAAATAACTAAACACAACAAGTCCAATTTTAGTTCAATAAATTCTATAATTACTATGTGTCCACCAATTTGTATTTAACCAAATATCAATAGTTAAGGAAGGGGTGAACACAATCACAACAGTCAATAAAGAAGTTATATATATATATATATATATATATATATATATATATATATATATATAATTATTTTACATAAAATAAAAGATAAGTAAAATTACCTAAATAAGAAAGCAAATAGAACTAGATTAACTTCAGTAATTATTCTACAATTACATGCACATTTGAAACGAGAGACAAAATGTTAACAAAAGAACAATTACAATTACAAAAAATGTAAACAGACCCTACTTCAACATATCCATGGGAAAAGAGTAAATCAATCTTCAATGATTAACTATTTCATTCTTACTCACATGATGTAAAATTAGGGATAAGTAACTTTGTCCAATTTTCAATTCAACAACCAATAAACTACTTTTATAATCCCACCAATCAAACTACTAATTAAAATTCCACCAATTCATAAGGAAAGTCTGACTCGTAGTTTGTTACTTACCAATAAGTTAATAGTGATATTTATAAGAACATATAAGCCCATATATAGTCCAATTCGAAATATATTTAACATCTTAATAATATCAATTCATACTTTGAATCTCTGAATCATAAGGGTTTTCATTAATTAAACAATAACATATGAATTCCTAGTTATTTAATTATCATATTCAATTACATAACAAGAATTAGGTATTTAAACATGAATATTAAATATGTGCATCAAAAAGTATAAGTAGAACATGTGCTTTATATAATTTTGTATGTGTTATCCTTAGTAATTACCAATCCAATTTGTAAGAAGACATGTATGCTCAAAATATTCATAGGATTAGATTGTCCTATCCCATTCTAAAACATATTTGTGTCATTATCTAAGTTGTCCTGAAAGGCTTGACTATCAAGATTCAAGAATGTACTTCTTCATCTTTATTTGAATAGCTACCTTATGCCATGACCAATGAGATTTCTGCTTTCGGATAAAGGTAAAGTATTTAGAATGACTTAGTGTAACCACCCTTATTTTGACATAACGTACATTAAATTTTTGTAAATTGGAAAATGTGTTAAAACTAGTGTGTGAATGTTTTGAACAATTTGAATAAATACACTATGCAATATACTTTTCTTATAGAAAAACTATGTTCATGAAAACTTGCATTCTTATGTGTGAATTTGAAGTATGAGTGTTTCTGGTTGAGAAAAAATATACCGAGGGCAATTTGCCAAAATATATTCAAACACTTGGAAGGAAAAAACTCATTCAAATTTTCTGGACAAAGGTGCGACTTGGCTCGCTGCAATTTCATTATAGTGATATAATATCTCACTACAGTGATAACTTGTTATTGGTACCTTTGAGCCGTGTTCAGATTCATGGATAATAGCACGACCTACCTCGTCGCAGTGTTACCACTGCGATGGTCTCCTTCGTTGTAATGAAATTTCATCGTTGTAACTCCTTGTCCACGTCTAAAAAATATTTATTTTTTAGCGCAGCCTATATTGTCTCAGGATCACCGCAATGATGCATTGTCTTGATGCAGTGATACTACTGCGACAACATAAAATTTGATTCTAATAGTGAATATGTCTAAAAGATTGCATTAGAAAACGTGAAGATTCTCTTTTGCTGCCATATCTTTTGTTACCTTGAGGAAGAAACCTATTTTTTGTAGTTGAGAATGAGTTAAAAGGTTTGGAAGCTTGTGTCCATATGTTTTGAAAACAAAGGACTCCTATTTAGCTCATTCGCTCCTTATTCACAAAATGAGGTTAATAATTTTAGAAAGGTTTTTCATTGTTTATCAAGATAAGGAAATCACATTTTATTAATAGTAAAAACCTTCTTTGTATTTTTTAGATATCCATTGGTATCATTATAAGTTTAAAGTTTTTTTAAAGTTTGATTACTTCACTCAAATGTTGAACAAACATTTTGCAAAACTTATTCTTGAGACACTTTAAATATTTCTGACATCTTAAAATAATTTGTGAGTTTATTTTGATTAGCCAAACACTTTTTTGAAATTTCCCTTAACCTTTAGGAATCTCACATCCTAGGAATTTAGATCTAAAAATAGTGTCTTTTCACTTGTTCCATTTTAGAAGACAAAACTTTTTACTCAAACTTTAATAATAAGAATTTTTTCTCTTCAAACTTTAAAATAAGGAATTTTTTTTGTTGCAAATGCAACATTATCAACGAAAGTTGGCACACGCGACATGGCGAATGATCGGGAGCGATTCGTGATTGCTATGATAACTAGGAAGTGGAAAAAGTGTCTTGTGGAGGTTTTGCATTATTGAGTCAAGGATATGCCCAAGTTTTTAAGTCATTTCTCTTTTTCTTAAATCTTTACCTGTTTAGTGGAAGGTATCGATTTTGTCGAAGGTTTTTCCTACAAGGATTTTTTCCTCGTATAAATTCTCATCTCAAATGCATGATTTACTGTTCTGTAGTTTGATTTATATTATATGCTTAATGAACATGTATTGATAAGTTAAATAAACATGTATATCACTATTTTATCACTTAGACGTTAGGATTAACTATTTCCCCAATTTGAATTAAAAGAAAACATTACCTTTATTTTGGTAATAATTTTAATTTGGGTTGTCCCTCTCCACACTCACATTCTCTCACTTGTTATCAGATCTAAATCTCATCTTCTTTAAGTTTAATTACCTAGAGTTAGATATTGTGCATAAAATGGAGTGTTTGTTTGACATTTTTTATCGAACAAGTACTTTTACTAGGGATGAACTCCACGGTTTACAAGATAGTTAAATTATTCGATCTTCCTATTCCCATACCAATAAACCGGAGTACCCACTTTATGAGGCTCATTAATGAAAGATGTATACGTGCGGTCCAATTTCAACCTTTCTCACTTTCGTTGTCATTTATTAACACTGTGACTCATTTTTCTTGAGAAAAATGAACAAGGGCGTGATTATAACTCCTAAAATATTGGCTCTAATGAATCATTAATGAGTTATTATATACGAGGGCGTGAATATGATTCCTATAAATTATGGCTCTAATGAATCATCAATCGTGAATTTATTAGGTTTTGAATACCTACTTTTTTCATTTAAGCCAACAATCCCTAAAATTAACCCTTACAAACATTATCCCTACAATAAGTAGATTATGCATTTTTGGGACTTAATTTTACAACGCCCCTAAAATTAATCCCGAATATAGCATCAATATTAATGGAGATGTATATTTTTATATTTTATCCCCAAACTTAAATGAATGATATCCACTAAATTAAAATTTGCCCTAGTTTGAAACTTAAACAAAAAATATCCATTAAATTAAAATTTGCCCTTGTTTGAAACTTAAACAAAAAATATCCATTAAATTAAAAATTTTCCTAGTTTGAAACTTAAACCAACAATATCCATAAAATTAAAATTTGCCCTAGTTTAAAACTTAAACCAACATTAGTCATATTTTTTTCTATAATACACACACACATACACATTTATAGTATACATATCTACATACATATACACAATACACACAATGAAAATGTATACATAGCTACATACATATTCACAATACACAAATGTATATACACACACACACACATATACACAGACGTATACATGCACACACATATATATACACAAACGTATACACACACACACACATACACACACAGAGAAATACACACACAGAGATATATGCACACACATGTATTTACCTTTGTAATTGAGATTGAGAGAGAGCTTGATATTGAGATAAGGAGAAAGTCGAAATCGCCGAAGAGAGGGAGGGAAAATAAGGGTTTATAAGTTTTCGAGGGAAATAAAAAACTGTTGTGTGTTTTTTAAGTATAAAGACCATGGTCACAACTTAGGTCCGTGACCATATGATGTGACCCCTTTATTTTTTATACGTGAGCATGGAAATAAGGCCATGGTCACGGCCCAAAGCCGTGACTAAGATAACTTATTGGTAACGAAATTAAGCGGTGACCATATCCCTGTGTAATGAGGTTTGTGGTCACGACTAACCACTGTGACTCCTTCCCTGACCAAAATTGGAGGGAAACTTGGCTCAATAATGGTCACGGATGGGTCAGGGTCTAAAACCTTGACCCAAAGGAGTCAGGGACTGTCGTGACCACATACAAGACGACCCATGACCACACAGACTCATGGATTTGGTCATTCCCATTTTGACTATGGTCACGATTTTTGGACGTGACCCTTTCTCCATGACCATTTTTGGTATTTGGTGTAGTGTGAGGATTCACCTTGTCATGACCCTTATTTGTTATCATTGTCATGGGAAAGGTCACGGTAAGGATTTTTTTGCAAGTTGTTGAAGGTTCGACAATTTGAAAAAGTTATTCCCAAATTAAACTTCAAAATGTTTATGTCGCATCCTCAAATTCTATGTTTTTAATGGTAAGTAAAGAGTAAAAATAAATATAACCAATAAATTAAAGGCAACGAAGATTAAAAGATTTTAATTAGTGAGATGCCTATCCTCTTATTACAGAGCAGAGTTTGTAACAAGAAAAAAGAAAAAATTTATTCATACATGCCACATATAAGGTAAACTTGGCAGAGAACATTTGGGAATTATAAGAGCAGCTGGTAAGTTGCAGTGTAGATATTCCAATGGGACTACCATCTTTATTTGCTACCACCCATACATACATAATCGAAAAGATTTTTTGAGGTAAAATAGAATAAAAGTCGAGACGCGCAACAGGTATCTCATCTTTTTCAGGTTCGTCATCCATCTGGAAGGAAAATAATTAAGCAGACATGCCAAGTAGATAATTTTTATTTTTATACAAGGTATGGGAGAAAATGTATTGTTAAAGAGTAAGTGGATTTAATATTGATATTATAAAAATCTAGAGGCAACTGAAATATCATAGAATTTTCAGGGGTATATTGATGTTTAATGATATGTAAATAAATAATATAGTGGAGTGTAACAAGATAAGGGTTCAGACTATAACAAGATAACCCATACATTATCGATAATAAAGGGCTTCATATTCATAGACATACCATTACAATATCGTCCAAAGTATACTATATACTTGAATAAGCAATCCCCAAAATATAGGGGAATGATAATGATAATAAAGGCTTGACACACTTAGCTTGAGTGGCACTCATACGTATGTAGCAAACAAAAACTAGGCACTCAATATCAGAGTCCTACAGGCCAATTAGAACTACTGTCGTATACTGGGGTCTAATCCCTGAATTATAGGGTATATTACTTGGGGCTTAAGGGATAATGGTTATAAATTCCAGGGTAATATGCAATTATTATAGTAGGTTACATGGTTATACCACAATAAGGGTAAACAAAAGATTCCAATGGCTTTTACTAAAGTCATAAGTTGTAACGATTTATAGGTTTTAGCGATAACCTGTAACATTGAGAGAACCAATATACGAAACAAACATGAACTACAAAAAATGAGTTGATATTTGAAATACGAGTCAACATTATCACGAAGTGATATAACAATCAGTAATTGTGAAAGATATTAGCTCAATTTGTTTAATATTGACATTAAAATCACCTACTTTGAATTTTTGAATTTCGAATTTTTTCGGTCAGTTCACTCGGGTTGATTGGATACACTGAAATCATGGAGAGTGTAAGTAGGTCATATAGGCCTAAAATAATGCTTATATGATAAATGGGATACTAAATTGTAAGAAGTTTTAGTGTAAAAATAACATAAAGGATGTAATGTAATTTTTTTATAAAGTTTTAGACCAATTTATTTTTTTATTTCTAGTTGGATTTGGATTTGGCGACAAGAGACAATATATCTTTATTTAAAATCAGGAATTTGTGAAAAAAGATTTGGGGTTGTTTTGAAGTACTTGGAAAACTAGTCAGGGGGTTATGTGTAAAATTGAAACTTTATTTTAAACCTTACAATGCTTTTCTGGGATCCAAATAGGGTGATGTAATATACTATTTTGTTACGAATTAAAAAATATTTTTTTTGAAAAAGAAATCAAAATTTTCTTATCTGAGATGCGCCCTCACGCACTTGGTCAAATATTTCACGCGCGTGGTTTGACTCTCACTCACGTGCGTTTAATTCACTCATCTTTAGCCTTTGATCGTTTGAATTTAGGGTTTTAAAACTTTGACCTTAAAGAATTTTGGTGGGCTAAATTGATCTATTGAGTTTTTATAAAAATGGCAATTTTTTTACTAAACATAAGTGAATGAAAGATATGATTCTTGTTCCGGCATTATAGTGGTTTTATTTAATGTTGAAAATTTAGCAACACAAGCCTAATTTGAGAGATTTTTGTTGAGTAAAATTCAATTTGTTTTCTAAAAATTCTAAGCTCGAAAACTTCAAGCTTCGATTTGAGGCATTAAAACCTGTTCTTGATTCAATTAAACCTTGCACCTAGGTTCTCTCGAACTTAAGTTCAACTTAACTCACTTTGAAATTGGTTCAAAGTGTAATGACCCCACTTTTATATATAGTTTGTTTTTACACTCTTGTGTTACTTATTATCTTATAAATGTTGTATTATTAGATATGTGGTATTATTGGCTATCAATATAACAAACCCCATTTTTAATTATGAAGAATCAACTGTAACTTGGATCAAATCGAAGTCTTATGACATATCTTAAGGCAAATAATAAGTTTTGGGGTAGAAAATATAATTTTATGAAACTTTAAGGGCTAAAATAAAAATATAAAATGGGCCATTTTGTAAATAAAATATTTTCAAGGACCTCTAAGAAATATTCAAAATATATAGTGTGAAATTACCAAAATACCCTTCATGTGTGAAATGACCCTTATACCCTTATCACCTTTCCACCACGTGCTGGTCACTTCCACCTTCCACATGTCATATGTAGAGAGAGAGCTAAAACACTTGTCATCATTTGGTGATATTAACACTGCAAGACCACTCCGGATCGCGACACGTCGGTGTTGAATCACCAATCCAAAAAGCTTAGTCATTTGGCACGTGTCAACACCGTAATACATTTGGAAACCTATAAATAGGGCCTTAGGGTTCATTTGAAACTCACACCAATTCCTTGAGAATTATAGTAAGAAAGAGTGATAGAAAGCTTGGGAAATATCTTAAGAAGGAGTTTTATAATTTCGAAGAAAGAATTCATTTCGTAGGTATGATTTTATTTAAATGTTATAATGTATTTTTATAGTTTTAATTTTGTGTTTTATAGCTTTACTTAGTAGTAATGCTAGTAAAATACACTAAGGACTTCACTAATCAAAACCTAAAGTTTAGAAGAAATCCAGTTGATTTTATTTTCATGTAAACTTGTTTGAAATTGTATATACGCTTTTAATAATGATTTTTTAAAAGTAATTGCTCGTTATTATGGAATCCCATTTAAGTAATTCCAAAGTCAGGCCCATTGAAATTCTATCTAGACGAGATGGTATTTAAGTGGTGCCCCTGTGACCCTCCATCTCTACTGGGAATGAATCCGGAAATGTTCTGTCTAGAGGAGATGGTATTTAAGCGGTGCCCCTATGACCCTCCATCTCTACTAGGAACCGACTGATTAGGAAGAACTATGAATTGAATCCTTTAATTACGATCAATAAGTTTTAAAAGTTAAGAAAATGGTTTTTTAGTAATCCTTTGAAACAAGTTACTATTAAAATACAATATGTAGACTGGACCTTGTTTAGAACATATACTTAAACCTTTATCGTATTTGTTAGATTAACGTGCGATTGAAGACTCGTTATCTATAATTTCGACCTCTATTTTAGGTGAGTACTCTATGAAATTTCTTGCGCATTTTGATTATATTATATTATTCAAACTATGTATATTTTGTGAAATGATTTTATTCTCAAAATGCATTTGATACCGATGATTCCGTCGTTTGTTATATGTTTATATCTCTCCATATAAACATCTGATTTGAATTATGAAATTATTGATTCGGCCTGTGGAAACTCTCTTACTATGTTGGCCTTCTTACTATGTTGGCCTTGACTACCGGGTGGAAATATTTGGGTGGTACCTTCCCAGCTGGTTTATCGCTGGTGTGCCCTAAACAAGGCGTTGTTCCAGAAATCATGATTATCTGTCTGTGATGTTATCGGGTGGAAACATTTGATAACACTATCTGTCTGGGTATTAGAGTGTACATGGCCACTAAAACTGAATAATTGACACATACTCAATTGTTTTATCTGCTCTGTTCTGAACTGTTTATTCTGAATATATATATTGTCATTTACTTTATATATATTACTTGAAATTCCTATATCTATGTATATACCTTATGTTCTAAATTGAATAGGTATCTATTTTCTGAAAACCTTGGAATATTTGGAGATTGAATCTCATTCGGCTTTTAGCTGATGTTTTATAATTAACCATTTTTCAGGAAATAATTAGGAAAGCGGATGGAACATAAGGGGACTATGTTGAAGATTTAGCTTTTAGAGCTCTTTTTCTTACATTAAGTAGAACTTTGTTTTATTAGATAAAGGATGTTTGGCTCTTTAATTAAAAGGCTTTAAAATTTCTGTCAAGTTGTAACTCTTGGATATTTTAATATAAATGAAGTTTCCTTTAGAAAGCTCTGATGATGTAATTCCTTCACTTTCAGTATTTTACGATTCATAACCATGTGATTATACTTTCTATATATATATATATTAAAAGAAAAATTTTGACACCAGAATATTGGATGCCTTGGTGGCATGTCAAGACACTCGTTCCTTACGATTTTTGGGTCGGGGTAATGACACAAAGTCAATGAAGGTGAATCCACCATTGAACATCAAGCTTTATTGGTGTTTTCTGGTTTTTGAGCTAGTTTAATGTATACACGCGTTAACTAATATATGTAAAAGCATAAATTCATTCTATTTACATGCAGAAACATATCCAAATTGAAGAAACAATCATTTAAGCATCAAATCATAGAAATGCAAATTTTTACATTTGAAAATCTCTTAGCTAGAATGAGTTTTTACTGAGGTGAGGGAGGGTATTTATAAAGGGTTTGTGAAGAGGAGTTTTGGTTGTTTTATAGGTGGAGATGGGGTTGAAATGGCACAAGTTTCACTGAGTCTTATGTGTATGGTAAATGGGTATCATGGGTAATCCACATGGTATAACCAATGATGGCAATCCAGTTGGTTCCACGTCATCAGAAGGAAGGGTGACTAAGTTTAGGTTTTAGTTTGATTCCTTAGATAGTTTTTGTATAGTTTTTAGTGTTTTCAAGTAATTTCATGAAAGTTTAAGGGCTTATGTGCAATTTATTCAAACCTAATGGATTTATGTAACAACCCAGACTTTGGAGCGACTATTTTATATTATTTTGCCTGGTGGGCTAATTTTATAAAATAGAGGAAGTTGGAGTAAATATTATTTCCCATGATACTAAGGGATAATATTTACCGTGTTTTACCTATTTACTGATATGAGAAGGTAAATAGCTTTATATTGTGTTTTATTGCGTTGTTGTACTTTAAACGATGGTTATGACTTATATGTAAGTTAAACTTATATGTAAGTTGACAGTCGAGATTGTCAAAATATGTGCCAAGTTGTATTTTTGAATATCGAGCACTTTTGATACGTTATGACTCAATTAAGTAGTTAGAGTCATTTTAATAGTGTAGCAACATTTTAAAAGAGGGGAATTAATGTTTAGAACCCGTTTAAGTCTTCCAATCCCTTTTATTTCTCATTTCATGTTATAAGCCAAGAGAGAGAAGAGAAAACTTGGGAGAAATGGGAGAAAAGAGAGAGAAATGGAAGATTGGAGCTGGAAATCGTTTCTACCGGAGGAGAATCCGAGACTACAAACTTGAGGCAAGTTTCTTACTTGCTAGATCATGATTTAATGTGATAATTTGCATGCATAGTTAGTTTTTGATAGATTTAAACCATTTTTTTTAGGTTTTTTGGGTTTGGTTTTTTTTTTTTGGTGTTTAATCCCTTAATCTTTGATTTAATTTGGTTTGAGGAGAAAATATTAGTTAGTTATTGTGTAGAAATGATGTAGTATAGTTAATTGTTGTTGGTGTTGAATGAAATTGAAGATTGGAGGTTTTGGGGAAATTAGGGTTCTTAAACCCGTTGCCCAATTGGGCAAATTCTGCAGGGCCGAATCGATTTGCCCCTAGCGAATCGATTCGCCAATGGGGAATGTTACAGGTCTGAATTGGGAGAATTGATTCGGACTATCCGAACTGATTCGGGGTTATGAGAATGGTTGGGTCTTCTTGAACGAATCGATTCGCTTTCAAGACCGAATCGATTCGTCCAGGGCGAATCGATTCGGAATTCCTGCATTTTTAGGATGTTTTTCTAGCTTAGTTTGTATCCCCTTTCTTTGAGGTTCGAGGTTTAGGAACCTTCCTTTGGGAAGTAATGAAGAGTTCTATAGGGTTGTTTTGGGTAAACAAATCTCCTCGGCTAGCATGGGGATATTTGGGCTTATCCCAAGGGTTAATTTACAGAGGTGAATGTTTCTTTTAATATAGGAAGTTCACCCAAAATTTATAGAAGGTAAAATGATACTGTTGGGACTTTTGGGAGACTATTATTGAGGGAGACTCACTTTGATGGTTTATGGTATTGTTGTGGACTCTTGGAGACTAGTGTGAGGATATTGGCACTTCAGGTCTTAGGTCATTAATAAAATATGACTTTAAGAATAAGAAATGCATAATCTAAAATTTGGTACTTAATGAATAACTATAAATGGTTTTATTAATGTAAAAGTGGATATTTTCAAAATGGAAAAAGAAATGATTTTCGTAAATGATAATTTACGTAAACACACCTCTCTAAATTGCTATCATAAGGGAAGTTGCGCGCGTGAGGTGAAGTCCCCTAGCTAATGAATGTAGGGTAAATATAGTCCTCGGCCATATGACCGGTTATTATATGTTTATTTTACGCTAGTGGGGTAATTTCGGGTGTGGTTATGACTCACTCGCAGGTATATGGCCACTTCCCAATGTTGCGTTAGGATCCCAAGTTGTCTTGTTTGATAGGCCCTGGAAGATGATAGCCATTTAGGGGCGCGCACTGTGGGGAAACCCGGACGGGCGGTCTTAGAAACGTTATATGATATGAAATATAACTATTCTTAATAATGTTGGACATTATTGATGTTAAAGTATTGTATGATAATAAAGTTGCTTTAAATACATTTCCTGGATGGAAGAAGGGAAATTGAGAAGTTATGATATGTAAAAGCATTTTATGATAATAAAACTTGCTTTAAATACATTTCCTGGATGGAAGAAGGGAAATAGAAGTGGTAATGAAAGTTATGAGATAAAATTGAATTGGTAAACATTTTGTAAAATGAATTTCCATATATGTATTTCCTAAAGAGAAAAGGAATTGTGTATTTAGATTGTGAATAATTGAAATGATGTCTCCTTGAGGTTATGTAGATGAGTTCTCCCATGCTTATATGATTATTGAGCATTATCATTGATATTGCGCTAGGATATGCTTTTAGATTGAGAGGTGAGAAACCTTATGATTAATTGCAAGAGAAAGCTAAGTTCATGTTCATGCTTAGATATCCATAACTGTCATGCATTTTATTCACATGGTGATCATATCAAACCGTATATATTTCTTTGTTTTGCATGAACTCATTGTCCGTTTCAGGTGCTCAACCCTCCATTCCAGTTGTCATGAAGCTATAGCATTTTGCGAATGTTGTAGGATATTCGTTATTGACGCTTCTATCCATTGTACTCTAGTTATGTTCAGTTTATTTATTCGAGCGTGTTGCCCATGCATTGCACTCATTTATTATAATGTGATATTTAAATTGTAATACTCGGTGTAACTATTTGTATTGATCTGTTAACCGACAGCTTATATGGTTATCACTTTATGCATAGTGGTGTATTATTACCCGTTGATTTTTGGTATTCACCGTTTTTGCAAGTTGGATTGTCTAAGTGCTTTTCTTTTACTTACAAAATTTTAATTTGACAATCCGTTTTCTAAAATAATGGGTCGTTATCTCGTACTATTATTTTAACGACAGTGATGCTAAGAATGGTCCATCTATGGTTCCTGTGATTATTAGAGCATCGGGCTGACCACCTCTTATTTTAGTAGGCGGGTTGTCACAGATGGTATCAGAGCATCAGGTTCTAGAGTCCTTAGGAATCTGTGCGGGCGTATTACGCTTTCAGCGTTACTTTTAATTTAATATAGAGCCTTACGACTAAGATCGCTAATTTCTCTTGTGAGATTTCGTTCCCCTGCTATGATGTAAGAACCCATAAAATCTTTTTCGCATTCATGTGAGATTCGTAGGTCGATTGACAAAGGGCGTCAGGGAAGGACGTTATGAAGGCGTCATGAGATAGGATTACTAAGAACTGTAAGTTCTAGTCGGGGATGAGGACCGCTTTGGAGGTCACTCCCTTCGTAGCATTGTCTTATATTGCTATCGTGACTACTAAGTACAGTAGGTATAGTTTTCCCAGTACCGCTATAAGTAGAGAGTGGTACTAAGTTTGTAATTTCTAGCAGCACTATATTTGAGGTTGAAAAGTCCTTGATAAGGACCACATGTTGAAGTTAAGTCAGATGGAGGAGGTGCATCCTCATTCGGTGGAAGTATAAGGCCTAGGAGTTTTGACCTAGAGAGGGGTATAGAAGTGCCCAGATGTGAAGAATGGAGGAAAATATCTCACCCGTTGGAGTAATGTTGAAATGGTGGGAACGTAGTCGCCGTATTTGGAGGAGCAGGAAGTTTTGCTCATAGAGAAACCTGGTAGATATTTTCAATGATGAGTTTCTCTGAGAAATTAGGAATGATGAGAAAGTAGATTCTCAAGTATTCACATGAGGTTCGGTCAGAGGCCGACAGTGAATAAAGAGTTACAGGGTTAAGGAAACCTTGTATCGAAGTGGGTAGGTACAAGGAAGGAAGAGCCTTTCAGTGGAATGATAGGCTCACGAATAAGTGTTGTTAACGCTTTCGGAGAAGTAGTGTCCGTGAAACCCCATTGGTGGACATCCACCTGAGGAAGATTCATTGAAATAAGGCAGGGGAGGCCGATATTATGTTCTCTTTTGTTGGCGAAGTTAAGGGAACTACGCGGGAATTGCCAGGGTGGATAGAGATGGAGAAACGGTTATGACGTGGAATGGAGAACCACACGTTTTGATCTTGTCGATGGGAGAACAAATGACAAGAATAGGATGCCTAGTCAGGGCATTAGAGAAAGTAGTTTGGTTCAGATAAGACTAGAATATTGTGTCTAGAAACCATTAGTTGTGGCCAGGATGATTGGCAAGAATGTTGGTGGGAATTCCACCTTAGTAGAGGGTGGTGCATTCCTTATGATAAGATGGAGTAGTATGGTATTAACCCTAGATTCGGGCGTGTAATTTGAGCTTGTGGTAATTCCGATGTATTTATAGAGAGTGTATGTATTTGACTTCCATGGTAGGGAGGTTCTATATTTTTCCTTCACTTGTTATAAAGCGAGTGATGATATTTTAACAGTATATGTGTGGTATGTGCTACTCGTATTATATATATTATACGAGTGAAAATATTATGGTTTGGTTGGAGCGATAGGAAGCGAATAGATTGATAGGCTATCGTATTTGTAGTTCCAGAAAGGAACTAGTTGTTCTATAATATCTCACCTGGATACAGGATTGGGACTTTATAGAGATGGTTTAAGGTATGCAAGAATTTTCTTTTTATTTTATTTCATTCATTTTGCATATATGATGTTGCCTTATCTCCATGACCAACAAAGTTAAGTAGTAATGTATAGGAGGGGCTCCTTGTTTGGATTTCGCTTTGCGAGACACTCCACGCATGAACCTTAACAATGTTGGGAGTGGAGAGATGTTTCATTTTTTTTCTTCTTTTTCTTTCTTTCTTTCTATTGTTAGAATGCTGGATTGGAAGGTTTAGCCGAGAATCACATGATTGAGTGATTAGAGGGCTATTAAAGTGCGATATAGAAGCACTGTGAATAGTTATCTCCTCTAATCGATGTGAGGGAGACCTAGATAAGAAAGTCAGATTGAGACTTATGGTTATGCCTTGATGAGAAGGCCATTTAAAGAAAGATGTATGTATATATATGGGGGTGAAGTATTTGTAAGACTTTTACAGAAAGTAAACGTCCGACTAGTTAAATTTCTAATTATTTAAAATAGTAGGACATAGAAGTGGAAGTGCATTAGTAGGGTTACGAGTTAGAATTTTTAGTGGTCCCAATTATGTGTCTTAGACCGTTATATCTTGATGATCGACGATGCGAGGTAGTAGTGTAACGGGAGGTTTCCTTATTTGGATTTCGCTTTGCGAGACGTCCCACGCATGAAATCGAGCGAATGTCGGAAGTTGAGAAAGGCCTTGGGAACTAGGAATATACTTAGTATAATACTTATATGACTTGATTAGGATATATATCGACCTTAGGATTATTAGGACGTAAGGCCCTTAGGGCAGGTGACGTTGTTTTAGGAAGACGGTAGGGAGTTGACCACGATTAGGTTTGTGGGTTAATTATAAGAAGGATTAGGTCTCCAGAAATAGAAGTATGGGATCTCGAGTGATTCGGAAGGTTAGGCCAAAGGAGATGAGTCCCCTCTCAGAAAGAGTGTTACGTCGGTAACCTAGCTTTCGAGGAGTTAAAGGATGAGCTGACTTTTACTCCTGCACTCGTGTTGTTAAGATCGAGGGTGGATTTAACGACCGAGTCTCTGCCAGGAATGGGAAGTATTAGTATTGGAGAATGGACCCATTGTTTATGCGTCTCACAAACTTAAACTTTGTGAGAAGTATTATTCCACGATTGATTTAAAGTTCATAGCGGTAGTATTCGCCTTAAAGAAACAGAGACGCTACTTCCTGGGCAGGAAATTTGGTGTTTGGAGTTCGTAAAGGACTGTTAATTAGGTGTTCATTATCACTAAGGGAACGCGAATGGGGTAGCAGTAGCGCCGAGTAAACCCGTGGGGGTGACTAGCGGAGGCATGGAATGCCAAGTGGAACAAGCTTAACCAAGAGGACGCTATATCAAGAGCATTCATGTCCGTTATTTACCAATTCACCTACTAGTATGAGGAGAGTAGTGTGGAACGAGTAAGGGTATATCCATGGATATCTTCATTAAATTGCCGGCACCATAACGGTCATGATCCTATTTGGGTAATTGTTGATCGTTTGACCAAGTTGCTGCTTTTCCAACCGATATGGGCGGATTATCTACGAGGAGTACGCCCAGCTCTTTATGATGGAGTATGAAACTGTATAAGGTGCCTATCGATATAGTGTTGGGCCGAGACTAGACTCTCGTGTCAAGATTTTGGTAGAGTTTCCAGGAAGTATTGGGAACCGAATTGAGGCGGGGTACCTCCCACCACTCGTAAGTGAGTGAATGAATGGAGAAAGTTATCCAAAGGCCGGAAGGCATACCTCAAATGGGCATGTTTGACTCAAAGGAAGAGTGGGGGTAGTAGATTTTATGAATCATATTTTCGTACAATAATTTGGATCGTTTTTCTATAAGGATGGCACCGTAGGTGGCCTTGTGTAACTGACTGAGTAATTCGCCTGCTCGTTGGGTGGAACCAGCGGGCAATAAGTTACTTGGACTTGGAGTGGTCTAGGAATATTTCTTTAATGATTGAGTTCTTTAAGCCGCATACTTTCAAGGGCTACGCTGACGCGAGTAGAGGTCACGTAGTGTTGGAGTAGGGGATCATGTTGTAGTGCAGATATTCCCTAGGAAGGGTATAACGTGATTTAGAAAGAAAGGCAACTGGTGCTGAGTATTGTAGGCATTTTCTTCCGTTGTTAAGGGTAGACTCGATATTTCATGAGGAAAGATTAGGTGCTATGTCCGAGAAAAAAGAGTGTGGACTAAGATTAGAAGTGATGACCTTGGTCCGAGTCCAACAGGGACGTCATGCTGCCGAGGAATTTTGCTAGGGATGAAAGAACGATAATTTAGATTAATACACCCTTAAATATGGTTCTATGGTACTGAATTTTGAGGAAAAAATTCCCTTCTTAGGGGGGGAGTATGTAACAACCCAGACTTTTGAGTGACTATTTTATATTATTTTGCCTGGAGGGCTAATTTTATAAAATAGAGGAAGTTGGAGTAAATATTATTTTCCGTGATACTAAGGGATAATATTTACCGTGTTTTGCCTATTTACTGATATGAGAAGGTAAATAGCTTTATATTGTGTTTTATTGCGTCGTTGTACTTTAAACGACGGTTATGACTTATATGTAAGTTGGAGTACAATTAATGAATTAAAATGAATTTGGAACACAAAAATATTATACGATACTCCGAATGCCAAAATAGGGGGCGCGGTTAGTTTTGGAATAGTCGAGATCGTCAAAATATGTGCCAAGTTGTATTTTTGAATTTCGAGCACTTTTGACAGGTTATGACTCAATTAAGTTGTTATGGGTCATTTTAATGGTGTAGAAACATTTTAAAAGAGGGGAATTAATGTTTAGAACCCGTTTAAGTCTTCCAAACCCTTTTATTTCTCATTTCATGTTATAAGTCAAGAGAGAGTAGAGAGAGAGAAGAGAGAACTTGGGAGAAATGGGAGAAAAGAGAGAGAAATGGAAGATTGGAGTTGGAAATCGTTGCTACGGGAGGAGAATCCGAGACTACAAACTTGAGACAAGTTTCTTACTTGATAGATCATAATTTAATGTGATAATTTGCATGTATAGTTAGTTTTGGGGAGATTTAAACCATTTTTTAGGTTTTTTGGGTTTTGGGGGTTTTTGGTGTTTAATCCCTTAATCTTTGATTTAATTTGGTTTGAGGAGAAAATATTAGTTATTTATTGTGTAGAAAGGATGTAGTATAGTTAATTGTTATTTTTGTCGAAAAAAAATGAAGATTAGAGGTTTTGGGGAAATTAGGGTTCTTAAACCCGTAGCCCAAATGGGCAAATTCTGTAGGGCCGAATCGATTCTCCCCTAGCGAATCGATTCGCCAATGGGGAAGGTTACAGGTCTAAATTGGGAGAATTGATTCGGACTATCCGAATCGATTCGGGATTATGCAGAATGGTTGGGTCCTCTTGACCGAATCGATTCGGCCTATCCGAATCGATTCGCTTTCAAGACCGAATTGATTCGGCCAGGGTGAATCAATTCGAAATTCCTACATTTTTAGGATGTTTTTCTAGCTTAGTTTTTATCCCTTTTATTTTAGGTTTGAGGTTTAGGAACCTTCCTTTGGGAAGTAATGAAGAGTTCTAGAGGGTTGTTTTGGGTAGACAAATGTCCTAAGCTAGCATGGGGATATTTGGGCTTATCCCAAGGGTTAATTTACAGAGGTTAATGTTTCTTTTAATATAGGAAGTTCACCCAAAATTTATAGAAGGTAAAATGATACTGTTGGGACTTTTAGGAGACTATTATTGAGGAGACTCACTTTGATGATTTATGGTACTGTTGTGGACTCTTGGAGACTAGTGTGAGGATATTAGCACTTCGGGTCTTAGGTCATTAATAAAATATGACTTTAAGAATAAGAAATGCATAATCTAAAAATTGGTACTTAATGAATAAGTATAAATGGTTTTATTAATGTAAAAGTGGATGTTTTCAAAATGGAAAAAGAAATGATTTTCGTAAATGATAATTTACGTAAATACACCTCTCTAAATCGCTATCATAAGGGAAGTTGCGCATGTGTGGTGAAGTCCCCTGGCTAATGAATGCAGGGTAAATATAGTCCTCGTCCATATGACTGGTTATTATATGTTTATTTTGTGCTAGTGGGGTAATTCCGGGTGTGGTTATGACTCACTCGCAGGTATATGGCCACTTCCCGACGTTGCGTTAGGATCCCAGGTTATCTTATTTGATAGGCCCTGGAAGATGATAGCCATTTAGGGGCGCGCACAGTGAGGAAACCCGGACGGACGGTCTTAGAAACGTTATATGATATGAAATATAACTACTCTTAATAATGTGGGACATTATTAATGTTAAAGCATTTTATGATAATAAAGTTGCTTTAAATACATTTCCTATATGGAAGAAGGGAAATTGAGAAGTTATGATATGTAAATGCATTTTATGATAATAAAACTTGCTTTAAATACATTTCTTAGATGGAAGAAGGGAAATAGAATTGGTAATGAAAGTTATGAGATAAAATTGAACTGGTAAACATTTTGTAAAATGAATTTCCATATATGTATTTCCTAAAGAGAAAAGGAATTGTGTATTTAGATTGTGAATAATTGAAATGATGTCTCCTTGAGGTTATGTAGATGAGTTCTCCCAATGTAGAGAAGTGCTAATTTTCTAGTTTTCCAAATCGAATAATCCCCTTTATTGGAGATACTTATAAGAACACTTGATTATTTACTTAGAATTCTAGGGGCTTTCGATGAGTATCGACGTAACTCTTTTATCGACTTTGGACTGAATGTAATATTTCTCGAATAAGGAGTATCTTTTTTATGGTTTCAATGGTGATCTCGGGTCCAAGTATGTGATTTTCTCATGATTCATTCCAGCATATAGGCAAATGACAGGGTTGTTCATAAAGGGCTTCATAAGGAGTGCTTTGAATGCTGGTCTGATAACTATTATTATAAGAGAATTCAATCAAAGCAAGATGATTATTCCATGAACCAAGAAAGCCTAATATGTACGCTTGTAAAATATCTTCCAAAGTTTAAGTTACACATTTGGATTGTCCATCGATTTGAGGATAAATGTCGTGCTTAGGTAATGTCTTGTTCCTAAGGAGGTTTGTAAAGCTTGCAAAAACCTTTTGATAAATATAGGGTCTTGATCAGACATAATAGAAATAAGCACTCCAAGAAGTGTAATGATTTCCATGATGAAGATTTCACTTAGTCGTTGAAAGGAATTGATGGATAGGTTGGTAAAAAATGGGCAAATTTTGTAAAATGATCAACGATAAACTATATTGTATTGTATCCTTGAGAAGTTCGAGGTAATTCGCTAATAAAGTCCTTGGTTATATGATCCCATTTTCATTTTGGGATGAGGAGTGGTTGTAGTAAACCGTTGGGGTGTTGATGTTCAATCTTCATTTGTTGGCAAGTTAAACACTTTACTACGAAGTGTACAATATCTTTCCTCATACCGAGCCTCTAATAATGTTGATTGAGAGTTTGATACATCTTGGTGCTTTCAGGGTGAATCGTAAATTTAGAATGGTGAGCTTCCTCCAGGATTTCTTCTTATAGTGAGGTGATGAATGGAACACATACTCGATTTTTAAATTTTAATCCACGCTCGGGGTCCAAAGTCCAATCCTTTTCGGGTAGGTTATTTCTAAGTTTTTTCTTCTGGGAACACAAAAATTCATCTTGGTTTTGGAGATCAATAATTTTTTTATGTAGATTTGGGCGAGCGATAATATGTCATAAAATAACTTGGGCTTTAGAGGAGTCTCATTGTAGATTGTAATCTCCACTGGTTTCTAAGAACACAAACATACTATGGAGGCTTCCCTGGGATTTGCGTCTTAAGGCATCAGCGATTGCATTACATTTTCTAGGATGGTAGAGTAAGTTAAACTTGTAATCCTTTAACAATTCTATCCATCCTCTTTGTCGAAGGTTGAGATCCTTTTGCGCGAAGATTTACTTAAGACTCTTACAATAAAAAATATCTAAAATTCTTCTCCATACACATAACTTCTCTAAATTTTCAGGGCAAAGACTACTGCTTCTAATTCCAAGTTGTGTACTGGATAGTTACACTCATAAATTTTTAATTATCATGATTCATACTCGATCACTTTGCCTTATTTCATCAATACACAATTGAGTCCTTATAATGAAGCATTGGTGTAAACATTATAGCTACTGTAAAGGAATGGTCAGAACGGGAGTAATGGTTACTTTTTTCTACAATGTACAAAAGTCTTGTTCGCATTCAGAGGTGTATATAAATTGAACATCTTTTCGGGTCAATTTCATTAATGGCACGCAAATTCAGGAAAAATGTCCCATAAAGCGTCAATAATATCCGATAAGTCATAGAAAGCTACGTAGTTCTGTGATGGTGGTAGGTTGAGGCCATTCGAGTACTGAAGTGGTTTTGGATGGGCCACTTGTATACTTACTTCTGTAACTACATGTCCTAGTAACTTTACTTCCTTCATGAAACAAATCTCATTTACTATATTTTACGTAAAAATGATGTTTATGAAGGGTTTCCAACAGTATACATAGGAGCTCTTCGTATTCTATCCGGGTCTTAGATTAAATTAATATGTCATATAGAAAGACGATCACAAACTCATCTATAAAAGCTAAAATATTGTATAGATTAGGTCCATGAAAGAGGTGGGGGCCTTGGTTAATCCAAAGGAGATGAATAAAAATTCAAATTGGTCATATCTTGTCTAGAAAGTTGTTTTGGGTATGTATTCTTCCTTAACACGAGGTTGGTGGTATCCAGATCTTAAGTCAATCTTTGAAAATATCTTTGACCCTTTCAACTGGTCAAACAAACACCTATTGTAGGCAATGGGTATTTGTTCTTGATTGTCATTTGATTCAATTTACAGTAATAAATACAT
The DNA here is from genome assembly GCA_949130495.1 of Sambucus nigra. Classification (NCBI taxonomy): domain Eukaryota; kingdom Viridiplantae; phylum Streptophyta; class Magnoliopsida; order Dipsacales; family Adoxaceae; genus Sambucus; species Sambucus nigra. The sequence goes on from OX422209.1 coordinate 629,365,878, forward strand.
AACTGAAAAGATCCATCTTTCTTTCATACCAATAAAATTGGATCACCCCAAGGTGATGTATTGGGTTGTATAAATCCTTTACATAGTAGGTCATCCAATTGTGTTCTAAGTTCTCACAATTCTAGAGGAGCTATACGATAAGGTTGTATTGAGATATGGGAGGTACTTGACAATAGATTGATAAAAAAATCAATTTCTCGAGGTGGAGGTATTCTGGGTAAATCTTTGGGAAACACATCTATGTAATTGATCAAGATGTTGGAAATGGAGGAGGTATATTTTTCACTTATCCCAAAAAGTAGAGTTTGGTGGGGATTTTGTCCATGGAAATGAAATGAAGTTTGATGGGGTGGTTTGAATGTCACATTCTTTACATGACAATCAATGTGAACAAAGTTCGGGGATAACACGCCCATTCCTACTATTAAATTGAACTCAATTAAATCGAGGACTATTAAATCTATGGTCAATGTCCTAGTTCCAAAATGTAAAGGGTGACATATGCAAATCCTATCGATAATGGCCATCTTTCTTGTTGGCATTCCTATATTAAAAGGGTGAGCTAATGGAATATAGGATAGTTGTAGATGAGCCAAAAATGAACGACTAGTTAAATAATGAGTAGATTAAAAATCAAATAATATATGTGCAAAAATATTATAAAAAGGAAGACTACCTTCAACCACACCGTGGTAATTTGTATTTTTCACTGGGAGAAAGTAGGAATTCTGAACGTGGTTCTTATTGAACGGTTCTTGTTTTCTTTCACGAGGATTATATTACGATAATGTGTTAAAGCTATTTGGTTGGATTCTTGACAAGAGACTTTATAAAGTTGGGTGAAGTAGAAGGAGGTGTCATGTGTCGAATACGGAATTGGGGTCGATGATGTCCTACTTAGTTGCATTCATGACAACGCATCAAAGGTCTACTATGATTATGCTGAATATGATTGAACACTCGACCATCCTTGGGCTTGTTATAAGGATGATCTTGTTGATTTAATTGGTTCCTAATAACATAAGGATCTCAAGAAGGAGTAGAGGTTCGAGTTGTGTTAGTAGAGGGATGGTGTTTTTCTATAAGGGAGTTTATTTCGATCATCCGGTTAAACTCTTGAACTTGTAAAGGAATGGTGAATGATTTGATATTCTTTCATAGACCTCTCTCAAAATGCTTGCACTTTTTGGGTTCGGTGTCCACATATTCTTGAGCATATCAAGATAATTCAGTGAACTTAGCCTCGTGTTGGGCTACAGTCGTCTGTTGCTATTATAGGCTTAGGAAATCTTCAGTCATTTGATCTTATAAGGGAAAATTTCCAATCGAGTCAATTTGTTTGTATTTGACTTAATTCAGGTCAAAACAGTTTGAGTCACAGGTTAGTCATTGAGGTGTGATCCCATAAAGCCTATGACGTTTAGTGTTGAAGATATTGAGGCAAAGGTTTGAAGATGATATATGTGCCGTGTTTAGTGCCTTCATTTTTCTTCACACTTGGTATACCTTAGATCACACGGGGTATGAATGCTAAATGGATTGTGAGATTTACGATTTTTATCAACAATACGTTTTAAATTTTAATTATGTTGGAAATCTTAAAAATATGTTTGGAAACATAATTTTAAGATATTTTCTGAGTTGATTTTGTTTAAAAAAATTTGAGGATGATTTTAAAAATTAAAATAATTTTTCCTGTAGTTCAAATGAATATGAGATTCGTTCAAATGAGCATTTCTTCTCGTTCAAATGAGACTTGCTTATCGTTCAAATGACACACCGCCTCGAAATTTGTATTTTCATATTTATAGACTTTTTTCTCTCAGAATACTCGTGAACTTTTATCGAAAAATGTTTATGCACCTGTTCACAAAAGTTCTCAATAGTTTCCCATCATCCTAAGTTTTTCAAAATCCAAATTTGATAATTCCATAGTTATTATGATATTGAGTTAGGCACCAGAGATTGTTCCATCATATTGAACAATTGTTTTCTATGTTGATTATGAAGAAAAAGCATTGGGCTCCGTGTTTGGATTAGTAGACGGTTTCTAGGGTTCATCGATAAATATCGAGGTGCACATGGACTCATGTATTATGGACATTTGTGTGGTTGGACTCCTACGTGTCACTATGGAAGAGAAGTAGAGACGTCAAGGCTTGTGGGTGATTGATTCGTTGAGTAAGACTATATTTCTCTTTGTAATTTTTACTATCATAGTGATTATCTGGCCCGACCATCTGAGATTTTTTCCCTTAGTGGTTTCCTCATATATCAGCGTGTCTTGTGGTGTGCTTGATTTGTTTACTTTATATGCTTAATCACCATAGATGCATGCTATATCATTATTAAGATAAAATTTGGTAAATCAAATTGTTTTCACAAGATATGTTTATAGTGTCAAAGATATAATTTGGAAAATTTAAAAATATTGCTTTTGCCTAATGGTTACTGCGTAAGGGCCTTCTCAAATAGATATCTGAGCTAGAACACTAATTTACTATGTTTGTGATACCTAGTATTTAGGCATGAATTGAGGAGGGTTTGAGGTTATTAGAACACCTATATTTGATAGGACTAATTATGCTTACTGGAAAATGCGTATGAAGTCACCTCTTAAGGCTATAAATGAACGAGTGTGGTTAGCTGTAGTTAAGGGGTGGACACCACCAGTCATAAGAGATGGAGACGTTATACGTTTAAATCCTATTGAGTCATGGACTGATGCCGAGCATAAATTATCAAAATACAATTATACGTGTTTGAATGCACTTTTCTATTCTGTCTCCTAGTAGGAATTTTGTCATATTATGACGTGTCAGACATCTAAAGAGTCTTGGGATATACACTAACTTACCCATGATGGAACTAACGCTGTCAAGGATTTAAAACTCCAAAACCTCACCAACCAGTTTAAGACGATTAAGATGTTAGAGAGTGAGACCTTTGATGAGTTCTATGCTAGAGTGTATGATATAATCAACTTGTCATTTAACTTGGGAGAGAAGATACTCGATAACCGAGTAATAAAGAAAATCTTAAGGTCGTCGCCTGACAGATTTAATCCAAAGGTGATTGTTTTAAACTCTTTTGGTAAGCTTGACTCAAGGAAACTTAAAGAGATTATAGGTGACCTACAAACTTATGATCTTGACATGTTTACCTCTATGAAAGTGCCGACACAAAGGAAAGGGCCTAGCTTTGAAAAACCTGAAGGAGTAAATAAAAGTTTCGAATGATGAGTTTGATATCGAGTCCGAAGATATGGCCATGTTGTCAAAGAAATTCAAGAAATTCTTAAGTTATGAAAGCAATCAAAAGATGAAAAAATACTTGAGAAAAATAAGAACAACAAAGCCAATAGCTTCGTTAAGAATCGGAGTGAGAATATTAAGAGGAATGAGTCAGAAAAGTTTTATGGTTGTGAGGGTTATAGTCATAGGGTAGCAGAGTTCCCCACTAGACTTAAGAATGGAAATAAATTGATAGCATTTAATGCCACCCTTAATGAGAATGATCCAGAAGATGGGGAATATTCCCCCAATGAGCTCAACTATAACTCCTTCAGGGCTGGTGATATGAGTGATGACATAATATTCCTTTTGCATGACACTTTCGAGGCCATAGTGAGTGAACCCCAAGTGAGTGAGGGAGATATGAGTGATGATGAGAAGATAGAGGAGAGTGAGTTGAAATTTGCATTTCTTGAATTATATGTGGAAAATTTGAAAGTGAAAAAGGCTAACTTGAAGTTGGAAGCTAAGTTGAAAGAACGTGCCATAGAAAATAATAATGATTCATTAATTGAGGATCTTAGGGAACGTGGAAAGACTCTTTGGGAGAAACTACAATACGTTAAAGGTGAGAGAGATAGTCTTCGCAGTTTGATAGAGGTTATGAAGAAGGATATTCTAGAGTTTGAGGAGTCTAGAAATTTACTCGAGTTTAAGATATGTGAGATTGAGGAGAAATTGAGAGATACGAGTAGAGTTAAGTTTGATTTGGAGGCTAAGTCAAAAAAGTTGGATAGGATGTTTGGCATCATTCAAATCAAAGATGATAAGTGTGAAGTTGGTTTCGATGATCTTGTTGCTCCTATTCCTAAAGCCAATACCGTGCTTATGAGAGAGTCGAGTAGGAGCGTTAGGAAAGGTCAACCTTTGGATAACACTCCTCGATGTATGTACTCTTTCACTCATTGCAGTAAGAAGGGCCATCTTAGACATTATTGCTACGACCTTTAGAATGCTCCTAAGAAGTCTATGAATAGAGTCATTTCAGTTCCCAAAACCCCTATCCATCGTTACAAACCTACTTGGATTAGGAAATCAGATCTAGAGGCTTTAGGTATTAGACTTGGCGATTCTCATTTGCTTGAACGCAGTTCTGTCGATGTTAGATCTTATGGTTGAGTGTGTTCGCCATGTTTATCATACTCTAGTTGTGTCTTGATATATCTTTTCTAGGCTTATGACCTTACATTTTCTATCTTTTAGTCATTTTGTGAAAAAATATAAAAAGATATTGTTTTCATATAAGATTTGAAAACTCAAAAATATTTTCGATTTTCTGTCTTGAGTATACACTTATGGTATGGCATATTGATGTTCTTGAATACCCTTCACTTCCCAATTTACATATGGCTAGGACATTTGGCCATGACGTTAGATACTTAGGTTGATTTTAACCATGAGTTTCATATATTTGTTTCCAACTTGACTTTCATTTTTTATTCAACTATGTATATGCCACCGCACATACATGCACGAGCTATTTCGAAATTTTAACTTGTCATGTACATTTGAGTTTGGTGAGACGTTATCGTCTCAATCTTGTTGTCTACATGTATTTATGACTTAGGGGGAGTTATGCATGTAAGAACCGTTGCCCGTGAGGATATTTGTTTATTATTGAAAAAAATTAATGTACACGAGACAGGGCTACAAAAGAAAGGTTAAATTTGCGTGAAATCCACCTTTTAAAAGAGATCGAGAAAAAAATTAAGGCATTAAAAAGAGCAAAAATTTCCAAATAGGGATAAATTATATGAATAAAAGAAAAGATAGCGCTTCAAAGGAATCTTGAATTAGAAAAGAAAAAAATATATGTGTTTATCTTTTGAGGGAGTTTAGTCGAAGAACACTGGGTTTGTACAATGAATCCTAGGTTGAATGGTCATGTCATAACGCTATTGTTTAGTAGAATCGTCAAAATTCTAGACTTCTGTGCACAATGTTATTTTTCATTAAGTTTAAGTTATATTTGTCACATGTGGCTACGTCGTAGTTTGATAATATTTTGCGATCAATTAGAGCTTGTTGAACGTATTCGGGTGTTTGGATCATGGTTCATTTAAATTAATTCACACCCATCCATTTAATTCCATGTTTAGGCACATCGATACTGTATTACAGTGTATCTCTTTTGTCTGAGTTATTTTTTATATTTTTGTAGTGTGTCGGGTGAATGTTTCTCTTATTATACATTTTGCGAGTTGAGTTTTTTGAGGTTTTGTTGGAACAAGATCATTATCTCGTTCGAACGATTTCTGTAGGTTGTTCGATACTTGGTTCTAACGAGCTTCATTTAAGGGTTTTAATTTAAACAGTGTGGGTTGTTAGAAAGTCGTCAAAAGGATTTTTCAGACTATCTTCGAACGATCTTCCACTATTTCGTGTCGTTTGAAGTGAAAGTAATTTTTTTAAACGAAAGGTCACTATCATTCGAACGACCTTTAGCTTGGTTCGAACAAGATCAGGTAGTCATTCGAACAACCTGTAAAATCTCTTTTTAGGTTTTTACATATCATTTCAATGGTTTTCACCCTTTCGTCTTTGCGCGCTTCTCTCTTCATTCCTATTTTTACCCAACTGCCATTGTTGTGCGTTTAATCTTGAAAAATATTCGTTTTGTTGGATTTTTTTGAGTTCTACGATTGATTCCAGTAAGAATGAAAAAGGTTCGTTTTCTTGGATTTTTTTGAGTTATGCAATTGATTCATTCATCCTTGTACCAGTTTCATCGGGTATTTTGAGTTTTTGGTTAGGGTTTGATGTGCTTTACTGACGAAATCAAGTGCATTAGTTTCTATCTTCCATTTTTACATGATTATATGTGACATGAGTATGTACGAATATTGCCTCACTCAATTTTAGGATCAAAACTCTTCATTCTTTGGGGTTATTTTGATGTTTCATTCATTTATTTTATATTTTTTTTGTGTTGTGTGAGTATTTTGCCGTATTTGGTTGTGTGAGTCCCAATATATCGGAAAAACAAGTTTTGATTGAAAAATATTTTTTTTTGGATATTTGAGAAGCATACGCTGATTTTTCTTGCATATTTAGTTTACGCATGTTTCGATTATCCCTGTTGCTGATTATATCTTATCTTGCTGATGTTGTTGGTTATGGATTTGGTTTATATTGGTGGTTCAGTTGGATGATGTACGGAGATTGGGTGTTAATGCATTTGTGTTTGTTAGGCTAGGCTTTGTCTCTTTCCTTATACACCTACCCTACTTTTTCCATTGTTTATTTTGTTATTTCTATGGCACGTGGTTAACGCAGATGCTCAAATTGAGCTGGACACATTAATGAGCCACCGACCTTGGCTAGAGCTCAGGCCTCTCAGGCCAATCGTTCACAATACTATGCTAATTATTGGGCGAGTGAAGTGGAGTATGAGCAGTATTGCGTACTCGGTCTCCATATTCGTACAGTAGTTATGGAAACTGTGTTTCATATAGTTTATTTTGGATAGTACGGTGTCCTGGATTGTTTGAGAGGGAAAGCATGGTAGCCTATGTTTAAGATGTATGATGTCGTTCATCCTGATATCATTCGAGAGTTCTACTTTAGGGCCAATACGATCGTCGCCGATCTTCAGACATCTGTTCGCAGAGTTATGGTTATAGTCGTACCCAATCTCATGTCTCAGATTCTTCATATTCCTAGAGTCCCAGATGTCATTTTTTTGGTTCATGTACCTGGTAGTCCCGATCCAGACGGCATCCTCCGTCGCTATTTTGTAGTGCTTTCTCCCCGTTCCTTTATCATGCACCACCACCATCTGCATCCTGATTATCATCTACGTAATTTATTTGTTTCATCATCAGTCTATCCTCAGACCAACCACACACAAATTTCCTATGATATAATATACTTTATGTATGTTGTGAGTTAAGGTTGGACAATCGATCTTTCTGCGATCCTTCTGCATGTTATGTCCTTTGTTCAACTGTTCGGACCTACTCCTGTTCATACTGAACATTCGTTTGGTGTCCTAGTGTCTCACATCGTGAGGCTAATCAGGTCCCTCTACTATAGGATGAGGTTGAGCAATTCGAGACTTCATCATCGATGTGAACAACACTCTTCGATTAAAGACTTACCTTAGTGAGGCAGCACGTTATGTACCTCCAGCTGCCACATCATCTGTTGGAGGTGGTTTCATGTCATAACCCTCTAGTCCTGCTCCCACTGAGCATACTTCTTCTGATACTAGAGATAGTAAAGACGTCGCAGAGCGTAGATTTAAGGAGGAGCGACAGGAGAGGATCTTTTTGCAGGCTGAGATAACTGAGCATTATCGGATGATAGAGACTATGCTAGAGAGATTTGAGGCAAAGGAGCAGTAGAGTGCGATCCAGTAGTCCCAACTTTTTTATCTACTTGATGAGATGAGACCCTGAGAGCAGAGTCGCGGAGTAAGGACATCTAGGCGACATAGAGATGATGACACTACACTTGATGATGATGATGATGATGATTCTGATGTAGATTGTTGATATTTATTCTATTTTCATTGTACTCTGAGACACATTATTGTTGATGATGTATTGAGTTATTGTGTATTCATATATGATGTACTTAATGACACATTCCTATTGTTTTACCACTATTGGTTGTATATCATCTTATTTTATAGGTTGGATATGGAGATTTAAGGCATTTCATATTATGCAGTTATATTATTCTGATGAAGCATATGATTTCTATTGGTGTATCTAGTTTCACATCTTTATGCTTTATATGCTTCATATATCTGTTCATTGTTATCTTATTGTCCATTATCATCTGATTATATTATTCACTTATATTGGGATTTGTTTATCTAGTCATGATATTTTTTTCTTCATTACACTCTTACTAGATGTGGTTGTTTGTGGTTTATATGTCCCATGATTTGTCTATTCCAAGCAAAAGGGGGAGAGATATGTGATGTAAGAGGAGTTTTAATGATATTAATATATATATATATATATATATATATATATATATATATATATATAGAGAGAGAGAGAGAGAGAGAGAGAGAGGTTGGATCGTATACGGACCTAGTTTACGGACCGCTACCGTCCAAGAATTATCTAGGGACCGTTTTGTCTTTTTAGGACCACCTTTTGGGACTGCGATGTCTTTTAACTTCTTCTAAGTTTTAGGGAGTATCAATTTTTACCCCAAAAGATTTCTAAGGTCTTTTAAGCTTATTTTAACGCTTAATTAATCTGTAAGTCTAAGTGTGGAAGTTTCAGGGCTACTGCTACTTCTCAAGCTTCTTCCGTCACTATTGTACTGGAGTTCTGAATAACGAGGATTATCTATATAAATAATTTCTTCAGGGAGTCTAGAAACTGAAAGAGGTTTTGATGGAAAATATTCTAGTCTTAAATACCTTATATGGTATCGCCGATTTATCTGTCTAGTTTCTTTATATATTTGATTAATCATATCAATTATATCGTTATCTATAAATTCGTCTAAATTATTATCACCATAAGATGACAAAAATCTACGGTATGTTCTAGGGGCAGCTGTTTCTACGTTTTTAAGGAGAGGACGGATTCCTCCGGCTCTAATTAAAGTAGCCTTTGTTTCAGCTAACCTTTTTTGGTCTAATAAATTTTAATACATCTATACTATCTTTAAGTATCCTAGTGTATTCTTGATATTTTTCAGGTCTTAATAGTTCTTCTACAAAATCTTCAGTTCTTAGTTTTTGTCTAAAGAGATCTCGGATCCCTGTTCTAATTATTTATATTCTAGGTACTTCTCTTCCTAACCACTCAATGATCTGGTCTATGTATTTAAAAGTACCACCTGCATATACTAAAGCAGATTCTATAAGTTCTTTATCTTTAGGGTCTGTAAGAGTCCAGTCTTGAATTTCTCTAGTTAAGTCTAAACTTGTTGATTAACAAATTCTAAAAAGTCTTTAGTGATTTGTAAGCTCATATAAGATTCTTCTTAAAACAATAATATGTAAAATAGTTAAGGGTTTGGTTCGATTTTATACCTTCCTTCTGGTCTGCAATATATTTATCTTCTTCCCTTTGTCTCTTCAGCTTTGTCACTATTCTTCTCCGGTCTCGGCCTCCTACAACTCTCTCTTTATGTGTCGCACCTCAATCCACTACTTTGGCGGTTGACCCGTTTCCTGCCTGTACACCTTCACGCCTAACGCCCACTTGGCTAACGGCTCACGGCTAATCGGCACCCGACGGCGGTTCACCAGTATAACACCTTGTGTGCTACACCAGAGGTTCCACACAATAGTCCTCTATGAACAGAAAGTTGGAGACAATTTGGAAAATAATAACAACTTAACATAAGAGATTTGTAGAAAAGAAAATACTTTTATTGCATTGCATAAGTAAATACAACTCTCCCCTTTCCCTTAACTATAAGAGGTTTACTCACTCATATACATATTAATCTCTACAAGCATACTCTCTCTAAAAGTCTAACAATCTCTCACTCTCTAACTCCTGATATCTAGAACTCAGTTGGACGCTCCCTTTTATAGCACAAGGGCACTACAATCGACTGGCAACCGACTATCAAAAGAGATCCGTATTAAAGAGATACAAATTATTAAAGTCTTATACTATTTGCTTTACATAAAGTAAATCTGTCGTCTAGCAATAATTCTAACCTAACGCCTTTGCAAGGGTCTTTTTCTTCTTAATGAAAAGAAGCAATCCGGGGGCCCGTGTGGGGCATGTCTGAGCTGCAGGCTGCAGGGGAATCTAATTATAGTCTTGTTGTCTTGCATAAGTCTTAGCACAGGGCATCTTCTATCTTCAATAATTCTTCAGCTAACGAGGGCCCGTCTTTGTTCCATCTGTGTATTCTTCTTCCTTGTCTTGGTTTGGTAGGGCATTATTGAAAAATTCATCAATGAGGCCTACAGTTCTAAGGCTAGCTGGCAAAGCTATCTCTACCATTTCTTTGGATTCTTTCTTGAGCCTTCCATTGAATGGCTCATCAGCTTGAATTATCAGTCTTCTTTGTGGTAGGCGGTGTACCACCTGTCTTCTCCTGTTAATAATTCCATGATTTCTATGGTCTCCATGGCCTGAGCAATCTGGAGTTTGGACTTATCAATAATTAATTCTTTAGTCTCGTCTTCTGATAAAATCTCAACGTCTTCGAATATATAATTGGAAAATCTAATAAGTCTAAATCCTTCAACTCTCATTCCTCTACAGGAACTTGGAGCAATCTGGAAGATTCTAGCAAATAGAGGAAGGAAGTCTTCTACTTTCTTAACATACTCATGGGCTATTTTTCCAAGAACAACAGAATCTTCAATATCTTTTATCTGGACGAGTCCAATGAACCCATGGTCTGCAAGAGTTATATGAGCCATGTCTGATTTTCCAAAAAGATATATTTTTGGAACGTCTTTGAAGAATCCCTTAATTATTAAAGCATCTCCATTTATTTCTGATAATAACATATTAAAATTATCAATAATGTTATTAGATTCTTTTTTAAAGTCTTTCGTTAATGGGAGATTATTATGACCAAATGGTATAAAAATCTTAGTCTTAAAAGTCTTTTTCTGATAACAAAAATCAACAGGTCTAATTTTGGAGGTTTCTCCAAGAGTCTGAGCATAAGTCTGAGTCTGAGGTCTAGGCACAACAGTACCACTGAGTTGGGTAACTACAAGTCTTTGAGTCCTCGTGAATCTGTCAATGGCTACCAAATTTTGTTTGAACTCGATCCATAGTCTATTCTTCACATTCCACCATATGGCGTCTATAAGAGTATTTTCATCTTCTGAAAATTCTCGTCTAAATTTGATCAAGTCTGTGTATCTTTGATCGGGTCTATATTGGGGAAAATACATCTTCCCAATGAGTCTATTTTGAGAAATAATCTCCTATCTATATTTTCCGGGAGGAACTAAGATATCATCAAAGTTCTCTAGGATTGGTCTTTCTTGAGAGTCTTTTATACGAGTCTGTCTTTTCGTTACACTAGCATTTGGTCTTGCGCGTCTAAGATAGTCTGCAACGTCTTCCCTGTTCAGTCTATTTGTTCCATAGGAACTCATGTCTTCTAGGTCTTCTGTTTGCAACATAAAACATGAAATCATATTAGTGTTAGCAAACATTGGCTCTCTTGATATAATGTCTGGAATGGTATTTTTACTTCCCTTAATATGTATAACATAGAAGTCATAACCATTAAGCAATTGTTGCCATCTAATTAGTCTATTAGTCCTTGATTTGGACAAGTCTAAATATCTGAATTTTACTACATAAGAAGAGTCAGTATAAATAGTAAAATGTTTAGGTCTAAGAAATAACATATATTTTTCTATTGCCCTTACTATGGCTAAAACTTCTTTTTCATGGGGAGTGTATCTTATTTATGGGTCTGTAAAGGTTCCAGAACTATGTCTACAAAGTTTCTTCTTTTTTGTCTGATGATCGATGGCAATGTATACTCCTCCCCATTGTTTATCAGAGGCATCTGTTTCTACTATAAACTGGTCTTCTGCATTAGGCAGTTCAAGTAAAGGAATGTTCTTGACTATATCTTTAATTTGTCTTATTACTTCAAAATCATCTTTAGTCCAATAAAAGGGATTGGTTTTGTCTGTTCCTTTTAATTTGGATGTTAAGCTTTGTCTTTTTGAAGCAAGGTCTTTAATAAAGTTTGCAGCACAATTAAGCAATCCTAAAAATGATTTTAATTGTTTTCTATCTTTGAGTTGGTCTAGAAACTCAAGAATCTTCTTAGTTATGTGTTCTGCCAAGGATAATTTTCCTTTATTAATATGCATTCCCACAAAGTCTATTTCAGTCTGAAATAATTGCATTTTCCTTTCGGAGATAACAATACCATGTTTGTCTAATTCTAAAATAATCTTTTTAAAATGGTCTACATGCTCTGTCTCAGTCTTACTTGCTACAAGAATATCATTTATGTAAACAAGGAAAAATTCTGAATAAGGTCTAAATATATTATCCATTCTTCTTTGAAAAACGTGAGGAGCATTCAAGTATCCAAATGGCATTACTAGCCATTCGTATTTTCCTTAGGGCACACTAAAGGCTGTCCAAGTAATACTGTCTGGATGCATCTTAATTTGCCAGAAGCCTGATTTACAATCAAACTTACTGAATATAATTCTATCTTCGATTAAATTAATCAAATTATTCTTGTCTGGTATCTTATAAGAATCAAATCCACAATTCTTATTTAATTGTCTATAATCTATAACCATGCGTCTTTTTCCTCTTTTACGTTCAGATTCATTTTGAACATAGAAGGCTAAACTATTATGTCTACTTTTACTTTTTCTAATAATGCCTAACTTAAGCATTTCATCTATGTCTTTCTTGAATTCTTCCCTATCCTCTTGTGAGTATCCTTTCTTATAGGTTCCACCATTAATAGTGGCGTCTGGGTTAATAGGGATGATTTCACAATAGCTTTGGTCTTTATCCCACTTAGCGATGGGATTTTCTCCTAAAGTAGGCTCAGCTAGTTGCCTAATCTTTTCTTTTTCTACTTCTATATCCATTTTCTTCTGTTTGGATATGGCTTGAACCTGTAATAAGGTCTGTTGGTCTTGATCTAAAATGTCTTTTTGTATAAGCGCTATTTGCTTGTAACACTTTTGGTCTGGACACTTACACTCATTTTGTAAGGGTTTAGTAATTTCTAAGGCTTCTTATTGGGTTTTAGGTCTAGGTCCACCATGCTCAGCTAAAGAAATCTGATGTTTAAGGGGTCTATAATTTGGCTTGACCCGCATAAGGTCAAAGGCAGTCTTATGATCAATTAGAGGGGCTTTAATATTAATTCCTCTTGATCACTAATTAATATCTTATCATTATACTGAGTATTAGGATGATAATTACTAATAAAGTCTTGTCCTAAAATAATGTTTCCTATAAAACTAGGACGAGGGTCCATTATCCAAAACCGATGATTGACGATTTTGTTGGTCTGATTTCCTAATTTAAAATAAATAGGAATAGTCTAGAAATATAAGGTAAATGGATCTCCATTAGCCACTTTACCATAGATTTCTTGAGTACTTTCTAAAAAGTAGTCTTCAGGGAAGGCATTAGCCTTACAAATACTCTGAGAGCACCCTGTATCTATGAAAGATGAAACTCTTTTAGGATAGTCTTTATGTTGAACAAATAATTCTACAAAATAAGCATATGGTTTAGTAGAAATTCCTAAATTTTTCTTCTCTAAGATAGATATTTCTTTCTGAGGTTTATCCATAAAATCTAAGGGTATTTGGTCTTCTGAACTACTATCAGAATGGTATTCTTCTAAATCATAGGAAATTCCTTTTCCTTTGAAGTCTTCATTTTCTTGCAATCTTTTGGCTATATTTCTATCAATGTCTTGATAATATGTTTTAATATCAAAGTCTATTTGAGCGTCATACTGGCTAGTATAGATTGCTCTAAATCTAATTCTCCAACAGTCTTCATGGTATTGTAATTGACAAACAATACAAACCATAAATAATTCTATTTGTATAGTCTCAAAACATTCTACACATCTAAAGTCTTTCTTGCAACATTTCATCTCAAACGTGCAATAATGTCTTTCATCAAAGTAACATCTAGGTATATAGGTTAGTAACTCAGGATTACTAACTGTCCATCTTTTCTTCAAGAATGGGCTTAATATACATTTATACCAAGCGTCTTCAAAGTCTATATATTCATCAGCTAGATCGCCTTGATCAGTGTGCATCATATATAAGTCTAGGGTATCCTGAGAGTCTTCATATTCATCAGTATCACTATAGTCTTCCGAATCACTGTCTGTGTATGCACTATAGATACTAGTATTATCATCATCTTCTATGTTTGATATTTCTATAGCATATAGGATATCTAATTCTTCTTGATCTGCATAGTCTAATATTGTATTAATAATCTTAATACTTTCTTTATCTTTTTTATTAGGGCAGTCTTTAGCAAAGTGTCCTTCTTTGCCGCAAGTCCAACATTCTTTGGTGGCAGTCTTATATTGAGCTACATCTTTTTCTTTCCTATAATTAGGGACCTTATTATATTTACTAGTATTCTTCTTAAAGTATCTTCTTTGGTTAAATCTATTTTTCTTAGCCTTAGGATTCTTTTCCCTAAAGGTAGTAGATTGTCTAAATTTATACTTCTTTGGCAATCCTAAAGGTCTAGTCTTAAACTTCCTATGTTTCCATTCTAATTTCTTTTTGAATTTCTTAGATTCACTTCCACATCCCCATTGGATTGGAGCGATGTCTCTTTCCTCTTTGATTGGAAGGATCTGCTTGAAAGTTTCTTCTATTAACTTTCCTTGGGTTATATCACATCTCTTAGATATGATATAGTCTTTGGCGAAATTGATTCTTTCACCAAGGGAGTTGTTCTTAACTCCTGCTACACCTGGCCAATTCCTATATTCATTAATTAGGATTTGTCCTATGGCTGGTATCTTTCTAAAGTATTCGTCTTTTAAGTTCTCTCCAAATTCTTTAATTCGTCTTTAAATTATTGCTATATTCATTTATCTTATCTAATTTGCAAATTCTAAGGAGGGATAACTTAGTTTTTGCTAGGTCTTGTTCATTAATCTGAGCTAGATGTCCAGCTCCAATGAATTCTGATGTGAACAATTGAATATATTCTTCAATTGATCTTTCTTCTAAGTTTTCTTTCATCTTCTCGACCTTTGCTAAGGATTCTTCGTTTGTAGCCTTTCTTAAACTATCTAAGTAGTCTTTTGCAATACCTCTAATGGATTTCTCAGCGTACTTCTTACATGAACTTGCATCCCATTGTTCATTAGATGCAAAACACATGTTCATCTGATTACGCCATTCGTCTAAGGCCTTCATCCTATCTTGAACATTGTCTAGGTTAAGGTATATACCTACTGGATTTATGGCTTGGCTTGCCATAGTCTTAACAGGAGTGAAACTCTTGTCACTAGTTGGAAATTCTTTTATATAATCAGGTTTAGTCTTTACTACGGTGCTTGAGTATATAAGAATATTTATTCCTATTGGTTTACTAAAAAGTCTAGGAGCATCATCTAGCCTAATACTACTTCATATCTCTTGTTTACTAGGTTTTACTTGTGTGGCTGGCATTAGTCTTTGTTCTCCTTCTTCTATTAATCTTAAGTTTCTAAGAAGTTCTTTAGTGTTCTTAGATTCTTTTAATTTTAATATGCGGTCTTGGGCTATCATATTAAATCTTTCTCTTTCTTGAAATCTAACAGAGTGACTTTTATTAAGGTTATCTTTAAATGTCTTCATATCCAATTCTGAGGGCTCATGTCCAAAGTTTTGGATCCTAGCTTTTTCTTTAACTAAGTCTTTTTGTTCAAATGATCTTCTAGGTTTAATTATCGGAGCTTGTCTAAGTAAACTAGCACTAGTCTTACTACTAAATTCTCCTTCTGAAGGATCATTGATTATGTCTTCTCCCATATTCCTAAATCTAATTTCTTCGGTCTGGATATTTTATTGACAATCTTAGGGGGACCAAACTAGATGGTAACATTTCCAGTGACGCCGTCTTGATTAATAAACAAGGATTTATTTTGTATAGTCTTAGTTTCTTGAAATTCTGGCAATTGCTAGAGAGTCTTAGCTTTTTCTCTCATAGGTCCAGTATTCCTAATACTGTAAGTATGATTGTAGTCTGACACATTAGTTCTAACTAAGATTTCTTCATTAAGTCTACCGCTAGGAATTCCTGACTGCATTCCTTCATAAGGAAATTGAGAGAACTTCACATAGCTTTGGGATTATATAGTCTTCATAACCACTAGCATATAAGATTAACTTAAAATTCTTGGTTGTGTCTACGGTTACTGTAAATGCCAGAATGACATTAAAGTATCCTATGTTGTTTGACATTTCTAATTGGGTTATCCTAATAAGGCTTTTCTCAAAATCTTTCCATCTTTTGTCTACTAAACAACAAAATATGTTAATATTATTCTGAGGTCTATGTAATCCTTGGATTCTTTCTAGAAAGAGTCCAAAGGTTAGGAATTGGAACTTCTTATCAGTTCCTTTAGATCTAAGCCATTTTGAGTCAAACACTTGGAGCTCAGTATAGGATTTGTCTAACACATGATTTCTATAATGGTAGGTCATGTTATAATTGGGGGTCTTAGGAGTGGCGCCTTCTTTAAACAAGTCTATGTATCTAACGGCTGGAAGTTGTCCATTATCAATGGAATCTTCAACAATCTTCCCGTTAACTTCACCCCATTCTTTCCATTGGAGGGGATTGGTGAAATTTCTTTCTTTCCACCATGTCCTAACATTGGAGGATGAATCCTTAAGTCTTTAGAGCATATGATTACTCTGTCCAATATTTGGGATAGAGCTAGCTATCTTATTAGTCTTATCTAATCCATGATTTATGATTCGTCTACCTATGGTATTCCTTTCTCTGGTTTCTATAGGGGGGATTCTTTAAACTTACAGGTGGTTACCTATTTTTGTTCAAGTCTTTTTTCGATTCTTTCTAAGAAGTCAGAATAATCTTTTTGTCTTTTTATCTGATTAAGGATTTCTTCTTTAAAATTCTTATTCTCTTTTCTAGTCTTTTCAGAAGTTTTTTCACTATGTCTAGCTAGAGAATTAACGATGGTTTTACCAACGTTAGTGATATAGTCTTTTACTTCATTATCTTTTTCTAGTTGTTGCATAGTTCTAACTTCTATGGCTTCTACAGTCTTTTCAATTTTATCTAACCTAGTTAGAATAAAAGGAGAGTTTATTTCTGCTTAGGATGGTTTATTATATACGGCCTTAATTCCGTTTATAATTTCTTTGTATTTTTCTTCTACTTGGGCCATGTCTAGTCTAAGTTTATTAATAATACTATCCATTTTGGATAGGTTATGGCTTTCCCTATTATTAAGGTAATTTGCTAAATTTTGTTGGAATTTAACAAAGTCTGTATAGAAGGTGGTTAATCCTTATCTCTTAGCTTTTAAGTCTAAATGCAAGTCTTTAACAAAGCTACAGTTATAGTCTTGGGTAGCTGCTATGGATGTAGAAATTAAATTTGATCTTTCTAATATAAGTCTAGTTGCCTTAGCCGCGTTGGCAATCTCATTTTCATTTATCTTATAATAAAATCTATCATCATGTATCTTTTCTCAAATTCTTTGATAAAATTATGATAAGGTCTGAATGGAGAGATCTTTTGATACCTCATTCCAGTCTGATCTAACTATCTCCATTAGGAAGATAACTATCTAGTCTAGGGATAAGCTTAGCTTGTTCTTTAGTAAGTTTAATTAACTCACTGTCTTTATTTTTAATTAAAGTCTTAATTTCTAAAAGGTCTTTGTTAAGGACTTCTATATGCTTAGTCTTAATATTTATTTCTTGTAAAACATGAACTAAGTCTATTGCGATTTGATTATCTATGTCTAATAATCTTTTAGAGATATTTTTTATCTCTATTTCTAAGGTTTGAGTGTCTTTTATTAATTGTCTTAATATAAGCAGTATACACTTATTTTGGTCTATTATGCTATTAATAGCACTAGAAGTGACTTGTCTACTGTCTGCGTGTTTGGCTGGGATATGTTCAATGTGTGAACAACCGTCTATGTGAGAGGTTAAGCAACCTACTGAGTCTAAATCAATTATGGGTATAGGTTGGTAGTCTGGGTTGGATCCAAAAATATCTTGGTAAATGCGAGGAATAAATCCCAAGGGCATTAAAGTCTTTTTAGTCTAAAAGGAACGTCTTATGGCTCTGATACCAGAATTTGGGTTTTGGTCGGAATTTGGCGAGGTTCTAAAATCTTTAAGGTCTTGATACCAATTTTGGGTCTAAATTATAAATCTTTTAATTATATAGTCTTAAACTAAGGTTTTAGTATAAGATAAGAGGGGGACCATCTAGAGTAAATAACAAAAGTCTTTGGGACCACGAGGGGACCACTTTCGAGATAAGGACAAAGTCCGCACGAAAAGTCCGCACGGGAAGTCCGTACTTGAGCCTATCTGTGTATATATATATATATATTGTATGTACCTCCATACTTCACTTGTGGTATTATTTGTTTTGTGTGTGCATTGATTTTTAGAGATTGAAACATACTGGCTACATCATATTCAGACATGTTGGTTTCGCCTAATATTTTTACAGATATTTATTCGTGTCCTGTTTTTTCATTTTTGGGTTTATAGGATGGGCATAGGTTTTCGTCTTGACGAATCAACTTAGCATTTTGCTATTTTTTTGGTTTTGTCCCAGAATAGCCAAATGGGGAGATTTGTAAGGGAAAATTTCCAATCGAGTCATTTTTCTTGTAATTGGCTTTATTCCAGAAAAAACAGTTTGAGTCGTAGGTTAGTCATTGAGCTGTGATCCCACAAAGCCGATGACGTTTATTGATGAAGATATTGTGGCAAAGCTTTGAATATGATATTCGTGTCGTGTTTAGTGCCTCCGATTTTCTTCACACTTGGTATATCTTAGATCATACAGGTATGAATGCAAAATGGATTGTGAGATTTAGGATTTTAAATAAGGATGCGCTTTAAATTTAAATTGTGTTGGGAATTTCAAAAATATTTTTGGAAATGTAATTTGAAAATATTTTCTAAGTTAATTTTGTTGAAAACAATTTGAGGATGATTTTAAAATTAAAATTATTTTTCCTATCATTCAAACGAATCTAGATTCATTCAAACGAGAGTTACTTCTCATTCGAATGAGACTTGTTTGTCATTCGAATGACACACTGCCTCGAAATTTGTGTTTTCATATTTATAGACTTTTTTCTCTAAACAAACTCAAGAACTTTTGTCGAAAAATGTTTCTTCACCTATTTATAAAGTTCCCAACAATTTTCCATCATCCTTAGTTTTTCAAGATACAAATATCATAATTCCATAATTATTGTGATCTTGAGTTTAGAACGAGAGATATTTCCAGCATATTGAACAATTGTTTTCATTCGGTGGACTCCATACATGTTAATTATGGAGAAGAATCGATCGACTCTCTATTCAGATTTGTAGACGGTTGCTAGGGTGCATCGATGAATATCGAGGTGCACATGGACTCATGTACTATGGACACTTGTGTGGGTGGAATCTTATGTGGAACTGTGGAGGAGCAGTAGAAAAGATGAAAAGGCATCAAGGCTTGTGGGTTATCAAGCCATTGAGTAAGACTATATCTCTTTTTGTGATTTTTCGTATCATAGTGATTGTCTGGCCTTATCGTCCAATGTTTTTTCCCTTAGTGGTTTCCTCGTATATCAGCCTGTCTTGTGGCGTATTTTATTTATTTACTTTATCTTTTTAATCACCATATATGCATACTATATGGTTAATAAGATAAAATTGGGTAAATCAAATTATTTTCACAAGATGAGTTTATGGGTGCTAAAGATAAAATTTGAAAAATTTAAAAATATTGCTTTTGCCTAAAGATTACTACTTAGGGGCCTTTTTGGATCTCTTATAGATTCAGAAAACTATTTTTTAAAGAAGATTTCTTAAAAACTGCTCTCAGTTTAGTTCATTCAAGTTTTGAGAATGTAAAATAGACTGCCATTAGAAATTTGCTTCTAATTCAAATAGGTATGACTTAAGTGTTTGATGGATCCATCTTTTTGCTTCAACCGTGCTGAGCTTCCTAAAGAATGTTGGGGGTTTTGTCTAAAAAAATTCCTTAAGGGCATTCATTCTTCGATTTTCTTCTGATAGATCATTATTAACGAGGTGTGGAGGTATATTTTGTTTTCACTGGGTTAGTATCGTTAATTCTTGTAGACAACGTAAAATATCTTCATTGGTGGTAGTTAGATTTGACATTTGTGGAATAAATCGTTCCTCCTGAGTTCCATTGGTAGTTGCTCGAGTATTAGCCGTCCTATATAAACAATCCATCAAAAGATAAATTATAAATAGAGATATAATAACATACTTGTTATATTATATCACATTGGGTTACATAGTATTACACAGGTAAAAATATAAAAAAGATTACCTATCCGTCAACCCTATTTTACAACAAAAGAACGCTAACTAGTACAAACAAACTATTAGTTTAAACTACTATAGTCAGTCAGTAATATGGGTTTCGTCTGCTAGAACCGCACACCTATAGACTTTATTTATTTATGTCCATATTCCAACTATGGTTTTTAAGCTATTTGGGGAACCGTTCAATCAAACTCAAGATTTGGGTCATCTTTAAAGGGATCTGAATCATCAGGGGAAGAATTGGTGTTCGTGCGGGTAAAGATAGTAGTAGAAGGAGAAAGAGAACCATAGTCGATCAGCGAATTAGGGGGAGTAATTGTAACTTCATTAGGTCATAAGACGTCCCATGCAAGATGGATGGCTTATTGAAGAGTGTCAGGATTTTCGGAGAATCTCTTGGCCCGTCGAGTTGCTTGAGCCTCTCCTATAAGGTGACTAATAATCAGATTGTGTTTGATCTCATGAGTAGAAATTTCCCAGTCACAATCAATGTTCCTTATGCATAGACAAAACTTGGCATAACTGACTTCTTTAATTGCTCTCTCAAACCTTTCATGGGTCAAATCACGAATATCTAGGTACATATCATCCCAAATATGCATTAATGCAAAATAGTATGAGTAACCAAATGTGATAATGGAAATATTTACATAAATAATCGTCTAATCCGTAGGCGAAAGAAGATTCTTATATTTGGTTTCGCATAGGCATAAAACCGGATGATGCTCTGATACCATGATGTTGCATTCATGAATTCTATGTTTTTAATGGTAAGTAAAGAGTAAAAATAAATATATCAAATAAATTAAAGGCAGCGAAAAATAAAATATTTTTATTAGGGAGATGCCTAGCATCTTATTACATAGCTAAGTTTAAAATAAACAACAATATATAATTTATTTGTACATGCCACATATAAGGTAAAACTGGAAGAAAACATTCGAAAATTATAAGAGCTAGTAAGTTGCGGTGTAGATATTCCAACGGGGACTACCATATTTGTTTTCTACCACCCATACGTACATAATCGAAAAGATTTTTGAGGTAAAATAGAATAAAAGTCCAGACGTGCAGGAGGTATCTCATCTTCTTCAGTTTCATCATCCATATGGAAGGAAAACAATTAAGCAGACATGCGAAGTAGATAATTTTTATTTCTATACAAGGTACGAGAGAAAATGTATTATTAGAAAGTGATTGCATTTAATATTGGTATCATAAAATCTGGGGGCAATTCAAATATCATAGAATGGTCAGGGGTATATTTTCAACTAATGATATGTAAATGAATAATATCGTGGAGTGTAACAAGATAAGGGTCCAGGCTATAACAAGATAACCAATACATTATCGGTTGTATGGGCTTCAATTGCATAGACATACCATTACAATATCATCCAAAGTATAATATATACTTAAAGAGGTAATCCCAAAAATATTAGGGAATAATAATTATAATAAAGGCTTGGTACACTTAGCTAAAGTGGCACTCATATGTATGTAGTAAATAAAAAACTAGGCACTCAACATTGGAGTCCTACAGGCCAATTAGAACTACAATGGTATACCGGGGTCTAATCATTTAATCGTATGGTATGCTACTAGGGGTTTCAGTGATAATGGTCTTAAATTGTAGGGTAATATGAAATTATTGTAGTAGATTTTAGGGCTATACCACAATTGAGGGTAAACAAAAGAGTTTAGTGGCTTTTACTGAAGTCATAAGTTGCAACTGTCTATCAGTTTTAGGGATAATCGAAATATCGAGAGAATAAACATGAATTGCACAAATGAGATGTGTCGCAAATATCAGCTCAACATTATCACAGAATGATATAACAATCAGTAAATGTGTAAGACATAAGCTCAATTTGTTTAATATTAAAATTAAAATCACCTACTTTGAATTTTTAATATCCGGATTTGTTCATTTAATTCATAGGGGTTGATTGGGTAGATTTAAATCATGGAAAATGTAAGTAGGTCATATAGGCCTAAAATAGTGCTTATATGATGTAATAGGATACTAACTTGAAAGAAGTTCAGTGTAAAAATAACTTAAAGGATATAATGTATAATTTTTAAAAGTGTCAAACTAATTTATTTTTTTATTTCTATTTGCATTTCGAATTAGTGACGAGAGACAAAATATCTTTATTTGAACTAAGAAATTTGTAGAAAAAATTTGGGGTTGTTTTGAAATACTGGGAAAACCGGTCAGGGGTTTATATGTAAAATTGAAACTTATTTTTAAACCTTAAAACTAGTTTTCTCGAGAAAATATTTTCATGAGATCGAAACAGGGTGATGTAATATACCATTTTTTTTTAGAATTAAAAAATAAGATTTTTGAATAAAAAATCAATTTTTTTTTTATTAGAAACGTGCCCTCACACGCTTAGTCAAACATTTCATGCGCCTGGTTTAACTCTCACTCGCGCACGTGTAATCCACTCTAAACCTTCGACCGTTTGACTTTATTATTTTAAAATTTTGACCTTAAATTTAAGAAATTTTAGGAATCCATTTAAGTTGGTTTCTGAATGAAAGTTGCCTAATTTTTTAAGAGGAATCCAACCATATTAGTTTCAAGAATTTGGTTTAGCTAAATTGAGCTATTGAGTTTCTGTAAAAATGGTACAACTTTGACTAAGCATAAGTGACTGAAATCTATGATTCTTATTCCGACATTATAATGGTTTTATTCATGTTGAAGATGTAGCAAAACAAGCCTGGCTTCAGGGATTTTGGTCGAGTAAAACTCCTGAATTTATTTTCTAAAAATTCCAATCCGGGAAACTTAAAGCTTTGAGTTGAGGCATTAAAACCTGTTCTTGGTTCAATTAAACCTCGCACCTAGGATCCTGAGAGCCTAATATCAATTTACCTCACTCTGAATTTGATTCAAAGTCAAGGACGCAAAATACACCATTGAAGCTCAAGCTTCAATGATGTTTTCTGGTTTTTAAACTATTTCAGTGCATACACACGTTTCCTGATACATGTAAAAGCATAAATTCATTTTATATACAACCAAATTGAAGAAACAAACATTCAAGCGTAAAAAAAACTCTCAAATTTTTACATTGGAAAAGCTCTTAGCTGGGATGAGTTTTTACTAAGGCGAGGGAGGGTATTTATAGGATTCGTAGAGAGGAGCTGATTGGTGGTTTTAGAGGTGGAGATGGGGTTAAAATGGCACAAGTTTCACCAAGGGTTATGTGTATGGTAAATGGGTACCATGGTTAACCGACATGGTACAACCCGTGCTAGTAGTCTACCTAGTTCCATGTCATAGGGGGGAAGGTAACTAAGTTTAGGTTTTTGTTTGGGTCCTTGGATAGTTTTTCTATAGGTTTTAGTGCTTTTATGTCATTTTATGAGATTTTAGGGGCTTATATACAATTTTTTCCAACCTAATGTATTTTTTTCTTGATATTTCTACAAAATATAAGTCATTTGATTAAACTTTGATTGAAAGTTGGGGTTCTATTGCTATAGGAGAGTGTGAGTTAACCTAATTTTCATTTTAATAATTTGTAAAAAGTCTAGGGTTTATTTGTATTTTTTTCTCTATTCTAGGGACTAAAGGCATGTTTAAAGTATATATAAAGAGGGTTATTAAATGTGATCATTATCACAAAATTGGTCACTTGAGGGTATTTTTCTATTTATTCAAGCCAAACTTACTTTTGAACTATGGTAAGCTTGGTATAAATATTTTGGGTAACAACAAGGGTCAAAAAGTTTGTGATTCTTGGAAATTTGTACCCAAACCCATCAAAAGACAAATTTAGGTTAAATAGAGTCAAAACATTTTTGATCATGCGGGCAAAGGAAAGAGAGTAAAAAATAAAAAAATACGTCTAAATCCCCAATTGAACACGAGTCTCCTCGTGTAAGTCATGTGTGGGTTAACCTTAACCTTAACCTTGTACTTAGGCTGTACATACTTTCTTAACCTAAAATTTATTATTATTTTTAGCTTGAATATCTTAGGATTTCCTTGGTTATTTTTTTGGTAAGTTGATCTTATTGGAACACGTTTAGGATTATGCGCTTCATGTATATCTTTTAATCCCATACCATGCTCCTTTATGGTTGTACATGTCTTTCTATTGAATACTTATTAAGATATATTTTTTTGGTACAATCATGTTTTGCCTTTTAGATGATATATCCATGACATATTTTCATGTATATCACGTTTTGCCTTTTATTTGATCATTTTTTCATTTGTTTGGAAATATGGCATGTACTTCATTTGAATTTCTTTAAGTCATAAACTTTGAGAAATCTTAAACTTTGAGAATACATTATCATATCTTGTTGCACTTTACACTTCACCTCATATTGATTTAATGCCACTTTATGTGGAATGCTAAAGATTTTAGATCTTTTACAAAGCATTCTAAGCTTCAAGACTTGTAAAAAAATGTTTAACCCCTCTATGTGTATGTGAGAATTTTTACCATTATTTGGAGAAGTTGAAAAAGCTTAATCTTAAAAATCATAAATGATGATGTGTTTAGGGATACAACTTTGATTGGATGATGATACCTTTGAAAATAGGAAATAATGTCCCATCTTATTAATAAATGAGTGAAAGACACCACATGCAAAACAATTTGAACATAGAAATGTATTAAACATCTTCATCAATCTAAAATTGAGTAACACGGAAGATAAGAGACAAAACTTTTTTAAACAAAATTTCTAATTTGAGGGAAAAGGTGGCAGTTGAAAATGATCCTAAATAAGATGTTAGAGATTTAACTTGATTGAAAGCTTTGTGTTACTTATATAATGATTCATTGTCTTAATTGAAATTGATCTTTGACCTTTCTCTCAACGGTTTTCATTTTATTTATTGTTTTCCACATTCAGGATATGATGTTATATTATTGGTTATAACTCCCATCATGTTATTAGCCTTTTATGGATAATATTTTCTTGATTGTGAGCACTGGACATAGCTCTCGAACTTTAGTAAGTGGGATAATAATGCCTATAATTTTTACTTATAAAAATGGGTCTTATTGTTGCTCTTTTATTGGATAAATCTTGATTATCCCATGTAGATGCCTTTATTTGAGATAAGATGCTAAAAACTCGATTTGCATTATCTGCCTCGCATCTTATTCTCTTTACCCATGTAGTATGTCTCGCAAGTATATTAAAATGATTTTTTTGAAAATGCAAGATTGATGATATAACCTTGAATAAATGATAAAAAAAAATTATTGATTCATATTTGAAAATATATAGTTAGTGGTTGACTAGAGATTTTATGTTGTTTATTTATACTCTAGTGTAGGTTATATTAACTTTGGCTTTTATATATAAACAAAAAATCCATTTATGTTGATATCTTTTATCTTGCCTTAGGATAAATATTCTACATTATCTAAATGCTATAGATTCTCAGTTGTGTTAGACTTAAATGCACATCTCTTAGTATATCCTATATCCTTAGTGGTTGTTACCCATGTTATTATCTATGCTTCATTATTAGATCTTACAAACATATTTCTTATATACTTATCTATTAATATTTTTAGGTGTTTATAAATAGTGTTTACGGATAATGAGTTTTAGGATAGCTATGCGATTACGTCGGTAACAACTTCTTGTGCTTCGTACACTCATACGCTGCCATATGATATCTCAATGGTGATATTTATATATAGGATTGCAATTTAACTATTAAATTTATGTGTCTTTATGTCTTATAACACATGATTCATTTCTCATATTAATCAATGCGCTTATTATGCTCACTTAGCGTGTCCTTCATATCTAGAGACTTATGCTCTCCAGTCGTCCCGTATAACTATGTTTCTTTTGATTTTGTATTCTTGAACTTCTTGGTTACATCTTGCTACAAATGAAGTTGTCAGGAAATATAAGAACTAAAATCAAAATGAATTAGCTCTCTAGTGGCCTTTGCCCCAACATCATAAGTTGGTAGATAAGAGAGGTCCCTAGAAGGATAACTTTCATCAGAACTCGTGGACGACATTTGTCATATTAGACAAATGATAGAGCTATATTAGAAAGAGTTTTTATGTGATAAATCGATTAATAATATTGTGGTGACATATATATTTGGCCTTGATTTTGACTTAGTTATTTTTTATGCCTTATATATATTGTCATCACATATATATTTAATCATATTCTATATTAACTTACGTTTTAATTACATAATGAGATATATTAGTTTTAATCATAATATCATCTTTACTAAAATCACTTCTCAAAGACTTATTCATTATGTCAATTAATTATGCTAGCTCTTGATCATATTTTCTTTTCCTTTTCCAATTCCATGACAAAAAAAGTGGGAGAATGATTCTCCTTCGTATGAAAGTAATGTTGACTATAAGACTTTTTCCTATGGGTAATATTTCCTGGTAGATGATGACATTGGGGGAGAGGCTGAAAAATATCAATATGATATTATTACTTAGTATATATTGAATTGAAGTGATAGATAACTTATGCAATAAAGTGTATATATTACATCTTATTGAGATATTGGCTAAACTTAATATATGATAATTATAAATTAGATGAATCATGCTTACATTGATTATATATTATGTATTCATATTATTACTCTTGTCTTCTTGTCAAAATTTATGCATTAGTATCTTAATGTCTTTACTAGTGTCTTGACAAGAAAATAGGTTGTAATACGTTACAAATGGTTGTTTAGTCTATATTCTTATTATACCTTTTATCAGGAGAGTCTTGTCATAAGTGATAGATTTGATCCATTTATTTGTAATATTTTTGTTTATACATTTTTGTCATGGAATAGATAAAGGGGGAGATTATAAAAGCACAAGCTCCGTATTATTCAATTTTATTATCCCCTTCCATAACATATTTTTATCATTATCTAAGTTGTTGGAAAAGCTTCATAATCAAGATTCCAAGACCGGACTTCTTCATCTTCATCCAAAAAAGCTACCTCATGCCATGACCAATGAAATTGGTTCTCTATGATAAAGGTAAATGAGTGAGAAAGACTTACTTTCACCACCCTTGCTTTGAAATAATGCAAATTAAATTTTCTTAAATTAACAAATGTGTTAAAACTTGTGTGTGTGTGTTTCGAAAAATTTGAGCAAATACACTATGCAATATACTTTTTTTTTAAAAAAAACAATGTTAAAAAAACTTGCATTCTTATTTGTGTATTTAAAGTACGGGTGTTCGTAGTTGCGAGAAAACATACTTAGGGTATTTTTCAAAATATTTTCAAACACTTGGAAGGAAAAAATTCACCTAAATTTTACGAAAAGGCGTGACTTGCCTCGAAGCAGTTTTGTCATTGCGACGCAATGTCTCGCTGTAGAGATAGCTTGTAATTGGTAACTTTGATCCTTGTTCATATTCTATGGACAATTGTGCAACCTTCCTCGCCGCAGCTTTACCCTAGAGATGGCCTCTTTCATGGCAGGGAAAGATCATCCTCAGTACTCCTTGTCCACATCCAAACAATCTCTACTTCTTGGCTCGACCTAAATCACCTTAGGTTCGCCACAACGACACATTATCTAGCTGCAATAACAATTCTACAAAAACATTCGATCCGGCGCTAAAGATGAATTTACCCAAAAGTTTGCATTGTAAAACGTGAAGATTATTTTTTACGATCATATCTTTTATTATCTTAAGTATACAACCTATTTTTTGTGGTTGAGAATGAGTTAAGATGTTTGGAATCTTGTGTCCACATGTTTTGAAAAGAACGAACTCTTATTTGACTCACTCTTTTCTCATTCAAAAAATAAGTTTAATAATTTTAGAAAGGTCTTTCAATGTTTATCAGTCATATTTTCTAAAGAGAAAAAACCATATTTGTATATTTGAGATATCCATTGTTATAATTCTAAGTTTCAAGTTTTTTTTTATGCTTGATTACTTCACTCAAGTCTTGGACAAACATTTTTCAAAACTTATTCTTGACAAACTTTAAATATTTTTTATATCTCAAAAATATTTTTGTGTGTTTATTTTGATTAGCCAAACACTTTTTTGAAACTTCTCTCGACCTTTAGGACTCTCACATCGTAGGAACTTATATCTGCAAAAAATGTCTTTTCACTAGTTCCATTTTGGAACACAAAAGTTTTTCTTTAAACTATAAAAAGAAAAAAAATATCTTCAACCTTTAAAAGAATAAAATTTATTTGGTGCAAACACGGCACTATCAATGAAAGTTGCCACCTACGACATGGAGCATTGTAGGGGAGGGATCCATGGTTGCTCTGCTATCTAGGAGATGGAAAACATGTTTTGTGGAGGTTGTGCATTATTTAGTCATAATATATTAAAGTTGTTAAGTCATTTATCATTTTTGTAAATTTTTTCTTGTTAAGTGGAAGGTAACGGTTTGGCCTAAGTTTTTCCTGTGACACCCTGTAAATTCCGTAAATATATTTATCAAGTTTGAAATAAAATCACAAGAATGAAAAAGATTTGGTAACATCCTCAGCATTATGAAACAATTAAAATCAAACCAATAATAACAAGATAATGAAAAATATTGAATAACACAAATTGAACTCTGATACCAATCACAACCAATATAAAGTAAACCAATAGCAGAATATAAAATGTATTTCATAAAATCACTGAATACAAATGTCATAACTAGAAAACTAACTAGGAATAAATCATATAACAAAACACCTTAATGAATCCAAATAAGTACAAGAAGTGGATGAACTACTCTTCTCGGCTCCTACATCATAGGAATGAAAGTTCAATAACGCTGGAGGTACTCCTCTAACGAAGCCAAGTCTATAGGAACTACTGCAACCCATGACCTGTAAAAATAGATATAAAAATAACATAACGAGCAAGTTTATGTAGAATAAGATTATAATCGAATCTGGGCCACATTATAACTATTCATCTTCCTCTCATCTTTTAGTGAATTTTAGGTTATTAGTTACCTGACCCACCAGCCTAAAATAACATGCGGTCCGAATTCTGAACCCATATGTAGCCTAGGTGATTAAAGTTTTTACCTCTTCATTCTTTAATCATTCCCATTCCCATAGTAAGTTAATCTCTTATATTAGGAATTATATGATGTAGTAAGGTCTCAAACTTGAGGTACGTCTTATTAAAACAATAGGCTTATATCTAAAGTCTATTCATGTTAGGCTATCTCACTCAAATAATGCAATATATATACACGTCTCTAGTATGTGTAAACATAAATCCAAGTCATTAATACATAGGTAGGCATCCCTACAATAAGACATATACATCTGTAGTATAACACATAAATTGGTACAACTATCACTAGTACGTCCACAAAATAATCACAGAAGGTAGGATATAGACAATCTTAACATCGAACATTAATACATAGGTATAGTCTTTGATTTGTACAAATAAATGGGTTGCTCACTCACCCGCATATAACGAAGGCATGTCCCTATCACCTTTAGGATCACTCATGTGTATTAGTTAGTCTTAGGCCTCCCTAAACCTAACCTCAACACGATCAAGGAATAAATCACTGCTCCTACACATCATACATACATATTACTATAACGAAGACCAAATGATGATCTCTCTCCATGAAACCATATCAATACACAAATAACTAGACGAAAGGACCCCGGGGGTAAACTGTCCATGGCATACTCGTTTACTCACCAAGGCACCATCATGGTTGACATTGCACGCGCCCCATGATTGAATCCCTCCGAGTAATGTCTTTGCGAGCACTCAGACATGGAATGAATTGCACCAAAAGCATTCAATCATATATAACCCTAACAAATGTGAAGAATCAGAATATACATACATATAGGCAAATCACTATCGGATCATCCATAATAATCCAACCTTTTAAAAGGTAATACACTCGATACCACTATCATATGTTATACATTACTAGCCCTACTTCCTAAGGCTTTCCAAATTCTAGTTATAGTATCACACACAACTTATACTATAAATACACACAATAACTATATTAAATCTCATATAATCTTAGCCAAATCTCTCGAGGCTACACGTCTAGGTATCAACCTATGGCTAACTTATATCAACACATCCAACATACAAATTACCCCCTACTCTAGAATTTTGATTAATTTCTTCACCCCCCACCCCCCAAAAAAGAGGCAAACACCCCACTAGTGCATCATAATAACCTTAATAATCCTGACCTATAAACTCAATCCTCTAAACTTATAAAATTTCAATTAACAACCCACTCTTCTCTCGGGTTTGCAACTAATGCCTTGTACTCAATTTAGCCCCCTTAAACTAACCAATTTTGCAAATACCCAAACAATCCCAACATTAATTTCCAAATCTCAAAACATTGTAATTCATTTCTTTTCTACAAGTATAAGGAACCTGTAGGCCAATCCATACTAGCCTTAAGTCCCCAAACCCATCAATCTAACCAAAACAACAAGAAGCCAATTAACACCAAAACTGGGAGTGTCGGTTAATCGACCATGTGTTGATCGATTGATGGCCGTAGGTATTTGACAATTTCCCTAGTTACGGGATTCATCTCTTTTAAACCCCAAATTTCTCCATCTAAACTCCATAAATGAACTAAAAAGATTCATTCAATCCTCAACCAACATCCAAACAATTAAATTATGCATATAAACAACTGGAATCTTATTTTAACATCAAACCCCCAAGCTTATATTAAAATCCCAAGAAAAAAATAATTTCTCATTCAAGAACCCTATATTTACAAATTTATTCAATTAGCTTATAATTTCAAAGGATTAATTACAATAATCACAGGGTTTTAATTTTTTTACAAAGAAAATAAATTATAATTATTTTGTAACAATTTCAAGTAAAAATTATGAGAAATTAATCAAAATAAGAGGGAATTTAACCTAATTACTATTTTGGTTAGGTTAATGACGAAATTAATCAATTTAATCATATAAATAGGATTCAAACATGATTAGGTTTAGATTTCAGAAAATAGATACAATCTAACACAAATGCAATCATAATCCAATTCTAAATAAACTTATCTCAATTCATTTTGTAGAGAGAACCATGCGAAGACCTTCCAAATTCCTTCTCTTCCCTTGAATCTCCTTCTCTTTAGTCCCAAGGTGACTTCCCAAGTTGTGTTTTTATATGTTATAAGGTCCCTAATGGTTCATTAAACCTATTTAATCTGAAACTTGGTCTTGGGCTTAAAATAGGCCTCTATCAAAAGAGTCCAAAATAGCCTCCAATTGGCTTTAAATTCCACCTAGGCCTTACACTAACCCAATAGGCCTATAATGCATCATTTTAAACTAAAATTGGACATTTTACGCTTCTCATTGGCCTAATAAAAAATATATGAAAATAAATAAATAACAACCCTTTTATTTAATAATCAATCACATGAGTCCAAATATCAAATATTTAATTAACGAATTTTTGTGTATTAAATTCGATATCAAATTCGAATTAAATAATGCATAAAATGTAAATAGTGACATCCCATCATGATTAATATTCTTCAATTTATTAACCCATAAAAAATACAAGGTATTACATTCTTAAAAGTAGGCGATTCTCTCTCTAGCCATTTTCTCTCCCTAGCAAACCATAACCCTAATTAGGGTTTGTTTGGCCTCCTCTCCCTCCCCTACTGTAGGAGAAGGCACTCACCTTTCCATACCCCACCCTTCTTCTTCTTCTTCCCTAACCAAAGACTCATCTCTCATTCCAAAACCAAATTCGTTTGCTGAAGTTGTGTGCTCCTAAAGATCTCCTTTAAAATCATTACAACCAATTACTTCTTTCAAAGGTAAACCATATATTATTTATGAGGATTCTACCATTCGAGAAATGGCTTTTCCTTTCAAATTCTCTTTTGTAGGTAAGTTTTCGCATGGTAGACCATCAGTTGATGATATCCAAAAAAATTTATGTACTCTTAATCTTAAAGCATCAGCTCATATAGGCTTAATCGATCATAAACACATTTTCATTCTTCTTAATCATGAAGAAGATTTCCATCGATTATGGCTTAAAGAAACATGGTTCATTTATAGATTTCCCATAAGGACTTTCAAATGGGATACTGATTTCCATCCAAATAAGGAATCATCCATTGTTCCATATTGGATTCTCTTACCCCTTCTCCCCATCCATTTGTATAATAAGAATGCTTTTTTCTCTATTAGGAAAGTAGTAGGGAGGACTCTAAAGCTTGATAGTGCAACAGATTCAATGGCTCGACCTAGTATAGCTAGGTTGTGTGTGGAGGTTGATCTAAAAAAAACTTTTCCCTCCAGGGTGTGGATAGGTAACAAAGATAAAGATATTGGATTTTGGCAATCTATAGTATATGAAGACCTTACAGCCTTTTTCTTTTTTTTATGGCAAAAAATGCCATGATCAAGCCAAATGCCATGTTAAGAAGGAGTTAGAATCAAAGAAGAGTATGCAAAGTCAAAATGATAGTCAAATTGTGAAGCAATCAGAAAGAATCATCAAAAGAATGGGTCATAAGGTCTTTTGGGAAGAAACTAGTGGAAGAAGAAGAAGAAGAAGAAGAAGAACTTATTGATAGAGTTAATACCATTCCCAAGAAAATAAGACAACCTCTAATGTCCAAAATTTTTAAGAAATCTTCTATTTTGAAGAAAGATCCCTAGTTTTTGGAAGGTAGTCCTTGTTTAGAATCCCAAAGAAAAGATCCTCTACTAACCAAGGAGGTTTCTCAAGGTATTTCAGGAGGAGATGATGATTCAAATAAAAGAGAAAATGAAATTATATGTTTACAAATATATGAACCTGAGAAAGAAGAGGAAGCAACCTGCATCCTACAGGAGACTCTTAGTGTAAAAGGTGATCAAAATTGCACTTATATAGCCAACATTCCTCCATTACAGCCAAATTTTAATCAAGACTAGACTGGGGTTATTACTCCTACAGTAGTTAAAGATTAGACAGATGGGTTTACCACAGTTATAAGTAAGAAAAAATCTCCAGATTTGAGGAGTCATACTCCTATTAGGATTCTAAGTCTATCTCAAACTCTAAAAAATTCCTCAATTCTAGACAATTGATGCCCTTATATAGAATGTGAGTGGAATCTCAAAAAAAGGTTCAATGAGAAGAATTAGAAGACTGATAAAATAAGGGGCTTTATGATCAAAATAGGTTTTGCCACTTTAAAATCTAATATGAATAGCAAAATTTGGTGTTTTTTCAAAGAATGAGTGGATTGGGATATTCTATCAGATATGCCTCAGTGTATTTCTCTGAATGTGAAGATAAATAGAGGTAATCAATATGTTCAATGTAGCTTTGCCTGTGCTAGTTGTTTTAGAAATGAAAGAAGAATCCTATGGGAGCATTTGTCAAAAATTGCTTCAGAATCATCTTGGATGATATGTGGGGATTTTAATATAATCACTGATCAGTCAGAAAAGGCTAGAGGAAATGCAATTAACCTAGGTTCCATGTATGAATTCATTGAGTGAATTAAAACGAATGGTTTGGTTGATATGGGCTATTATGCCCTAAATATGCATGGCATAATAAGAAAAGTACATAGAACAATATCTGGTGCAGGCTGGATAGAATTATTATGAATCAAGCTTTCTTAAAAATTGGTCTAAAATGGGAAGTTAATCACCTAAATTGATGTATGTCAGACCACAATCCCCTATTGTTAATAAGTAAATCAGTTATTCGGATGGCTTCAAAACATTTTACTTTCCTAAAATTTTGGACTGAGAAAGAAGAATGTATTAAAGTTGTTCATGATGCTTGGAAAAAAGTGGAGTTCCATAACCCTATTGATGATGCTAAGATTTAGCTCCACCAGATAAAAGATGATGAGCTCAAACAGTGATAAAAATGGCAGCAATAGAGTTATATATGTGTATAAGTATATAGAAGGGGATGAGTATAAGAGGAATGAAGACAATGATGTATAATGGTTCAACCAATCAGGCCTACATTCACTGTGAGTGTGTGATCCACTAAATATAGGCACTAATGGCCTTGGATACAATGCTCATAAGCTCACTCTCTCTCTACTGTGTACAAGCAGAGTAACTAGCTAGGGTTACAATTATCGATCCCTTTACAAGGTTGAAGATGACAAATATATAGGGTTTGGGTGGTGTAGTGTACCCCCCAAGCATGCATTGAGCATGTGAATAATGATCTAGCCAATTCAATGCTGACACCTGGCTATGCCATTTGTGATTAATGATGACATAATATTCCCTCACGTGAGGGGATTATATTTTTATAACGGTCTAGTCCACGTGTTATATGAGTCCCACGCGCGTTGTGCCATGCGTCTCCCCAATCATGGGTAGTGATGATATCACCCTTGGCCTATGATGTCGGGCCGAGGCTAAAGTTCATGCTGGCATTGGGTCCTGTCGGATGTGGGCCTCGTACTGTCGTCCCCTCTTAGGGTCATCCAAATAATGATTAAGGGTCGTCTGGCCTATGCTGGAGGGTCGTCCTATGATGTGGGGTCGTCCCCTTAGAGGGTCGTCTGGCCTATACTGGAGGGTCGGCCCATGATGTGGGGTCGGCCCCTTATAGGGTCGTCTGGCCTATGCTGTAGGGTCGTCCCATGATGTGGGGTCAACCCCTTATAGGGTCGTCCGACCTATGCTGGAGGGCCACCCCATGATGTGGGGTCGGCCCCTTATAGGGTCGTCCGACCTATGCTGGAAGATCGACCTGGACTTGAACCCTCGTCTGAGATGAGCTCACCCTCGGCCTGGATAAGGGTGTATATTGGTATATCAATCACCCCCAGCCCTTAGTCATCGATGTTGTTGAGATGGCTGAGCGATAATACTTCCTTTTGAGTGTCAACTGAGTGGTCAGGTTGATGAGTGATGTTTGTCTAGTTGATTGACATCTTGTCAAATATCCATCCTCATTTATGCTTACCAAGTGTGACGGCTACACACCACTCTTGGGACTGTGCCCTAATAATGCTTCTCCTCGTGAGCTGTGCATTGCCTTGATTAATGGGCCCACTAATAACAAAGTATTTAAATGATTTTTGAAATAACCATTCCTTTCATTATTCTTCTTCGCGCTAAGATCTCTCTCTCTTTAGTTCCTTTAGCAGTTCTAACGCCATTTATGCCATATTAACCCTTTCTTTCGTGTTTCAAGCTTCGTCTTCATCCTCAGGTATTTTTTTGCTCTAAGTTTCCTTTTTATCTTCCATTCTAGCTTGTATCTTACTTTGGAATTCCTTTTGGATTTTTTCTTGGTTGCTTTACTTTTTTGGTATGAAAACCAGCCCTGTCGTGGCGATTATAGGGCTGAACATTACTTCAGGTGGGCAGTAGTAAAGAAGAAGACGGCTCCTCCACAAAGTACTCCAGATGAGTAGTAAGCGATCCTCTTGAAGATTTAACAATTCATATACATAGATGGGAGTGTATATGTGAATAAAGAAGGCATAAAACCTTAAAAAGTGAAGTCTGTTTTGTGGGCAATTTTTCGCAGAAATCGTGTTGGAAAAAGACTTGAGAAAACGTGTAGAAGGCACACTGGTATTTATACAAAAATTGAGGTGGCGGCTTCGCTTGAACGAGATAGGCATCTCACTCAATTGAAGGACATGTGTCGTTCGAACGACTTCACGCGAGAAGCTGATCTCGCTCGAACGATAGTGCTATCTTGTTTGAACGAGCTCGTCGACAGAGGCACTCTGCTTCTACACTTAGAAAAAATTCTGCTTTTGATAAAAATAATTCAGACTTCGAAAAAATATTTTCTAAAAATTTTTCTAGATATTTATGCAAAAATAAACAACCCCATTAAATCATTTTACCAATATTGCGTAGTGGAGTAGTGGGAAACAGTTGAGCAACATGTCGCATGTATCATGATGCATGTGTGAAGATGATGGATGCATGTATTCAGATAAAGGCTGTCATAGATGATCGTGATGATGTGCCGAATGTAGCAGTATTAGACATACAAACTGTGATATAGGTGATAATACGCAAATATCGCATATTTCATCCTCCGAACCTACGCATTTTAGCCCCCTCGGGTGCCTTAATCTCTATATTTAAGCCTGTTAACCAGACAACCTCGGTTTATATTGTTAACATGCTATATGAGGTATAATTGGGTTTTTATAGGTATTTAGGTACTAAGTATGAAGTTCAGACGCATTCCGGTGAAGTTCCGTACGCAATCGCACGTTCAAGGGCATTTTAGTCTTTTCACAGCTTGGGCACCTGGCTCAACATTTTCATGGAAGTTGTATCCCTCCTCGCAAGCTTCGCGTGGCTGTAAACGGTGGGCGATTCCGATTCATAACGAAGAAGTTACGACGATTTCAGCGGAGGAAAAATAAGGAAAGCAAAAAAAGGAGAAGAGAAGGAGAAGGGAAGAATGCAGTGTGCTGCTTGGCCAAGACCTGCTTGATTGATCGATCAAGCCTGGTGGTCGATCGATCGAGCCTTCTTATGTTTTCCACGATTTACACTGTCGATCGATCGACCACAGGGGTCGATCAATCGATCCCCTATTTTTCAACAGATATTTTCATTTCTTTTCTTTCTTCTTTTCTTTTAATCCAACTTACTATAAATACAATTTTTGTTGTAATAAGGACATATAGCGGTATATACACGATTTTAGGTTAGTTTAGCTTAGGTTTTGGGTGATTTGCTTGGTTCTTCTTCATTTCCTCTTGGATTGACACACTTTTGGGCTTGAATGTTGACTATTCATCATCCTCTCCATTAATATAGTTTGTATTTCTTCATTCCTTGCTTTCTAGTTAATTTACAAGCTTTCTAATTTAGGTTTACATGATTTATTTACATGCTTTGATTTACTTGCTTTGTAGTGTAATTTTACCGCGTTTATTTATCGCTTTCCATTTATCGCGTTTTTAACATGCTTTCTAGGTAACTTAAA
The DNA here is from genome assembly GCA_949130495.1 of Sambucus nigra. NCBI lineage: Eukaryota > Viridiplantae > Streptophyta > Magnoliopsida > Dipsacales > Adoxaceae > Sambucus > Sambucus nigra. Next base: position 629,403,120 of record OX422209.1, read on the forward strand.
TTAGGTTGTGTTTGAATTGAACTCACTCGGGTTGACGCGTTGCTTTGCTTTGGTGATGGATTCTACGGGTCTATTTTGGGTGTGTTGTCCTAGTTATTACGCCTAGGATATTTGACGGGGCATATCATGTATGTCCCGTGCTTACGACCTTTCGCGCGTAATTTCCGGGATATTTGTTGACGCCAAAATCTTATTAGGCTTTTATGATGATTTATGGCGTAACAACCCTTGATTTAATTAATTGTAGAAACGAGACACATTTGTAATAACTCGTCGACCCATGTAACCATTTTATACTAATTAACTCGGGTGAGGGATATTCGACGCAACCTATAGTTTTTACTCGCTTTCATAATCTAGTTTCAACACATTGCCTAGATTAACTTTTCCTTTTAGTTTGTAATCATCTTTTACACTTTTATTTTAGGAGTATTAAATCACTTAAATTCTAACAACTTGTCCCTGTGAATTCTCGATACCCGACTTACCGCTGTGCTTGTCTCGCAAGTGTAGTAGTAACTTAGGTTTTTGTATTGAGTTGGCGAAATGAAAACAACGATTAACGTCTTTACACGCACTACTTTTCGCACTTGATTAGTAGACACCACATTCTAGGACCCCCTAAGTATCTCCTTAGGTTCCTATAACTCCCCCCTTTCACTGTAAACCTAGGTCGTCCTCCGAGGGCCCATCAGGCACTCTCGGGCCCCGAATTGACCCCATTTGACTCCGATCAACTTCACCATTAGAGCAAAAGCTCTTTGAATCTTCGAAGGGCACTAGAACCCCTTTCTAATGGTCCACACATGCGCGAAACAATATAACTATTTGAATGAACGATAAGGTTTCCCCCGAAAATTGATCCACAGGCCACCGGGTGCTCCCGGACTCCGTTTGACCAAAGTTAACTCTTTAGCTCTAATGAGACTAAATGAATCTCCGGAGGTCACTAAATAACCTTTCTAACAATCTACCCCGTGCGTGATTCTAACCTACGGTACGAACTAACAATCCGTTTTACTTCGAGAGGTCACCGGGAGCTTTTAGGCCCCGATTGAACGAGTTCAACTTCCAGAACTGAGAAAAACTCTTTGGAATACCTAAGTACATCTCCTAACCTTTCGAACAGTCCTCCCCGTGCATGATTCTGACTTACCATACGAACGAACGATCCGTTTCATCCGACGATCTTCCATCCGAAGGACCGACATGCTCTTCTAAGCCACATTTGACCTAAAGTCAACTCCCGAACTCGGGAGCGGTCCAAAGGACTCTCATAGGGCTCTGAAATAACTTTCTAATGGTATGCCCCGTGCATGATTTGGATCAACGGCATTTACTCAAAGACCATTGTTCAAAAAAATTCACACGAGACTACCAATTGGCAGGTCCTGGACCCTGCCTATCGGCATAGTGTCAAGGGGGACCTGCCGATAGGCACCCTCTGGGGTACACCGATCGGCACCCCCTGACCCTATAAATAAGGGCCATGACCTCATTACTTAAAAAAAGGATGAGAAACCCATCAGCATCAGTGATCTCAGCAACATTCTCTCGAAGTTAGTGAAGTTCCATATGAGAAATTCTATTCAAACCTAACTGCCCATCCTTTTCACACCCAATTTGGCAAATATTCCTCTCTCTCATTAACATTCAAAGGAGTTCATCCAAGATCTAAGTTCAAGCTCCAAGAAAAGTCCAATTCTCTCTCTATCTCTTTTAATTTCTTGTTTTATATAAATTACCTTAGATTCATAATCTAGTTTCATCCTATTTCATATATATTAATATCTACACTTTTTGTAGTATATTGAACATATTCTATTTTTCATAACAAAAAATAAAAACAAATAAAAGAGGGTTACACCCGTAAATTCCGAACAGAATTATCCTCCACATTTTTTCCAAAACTAGAAACACATTTTCTACATGCACACACCTAATAAAATTCCGTTCGAATCTATGGGATAAACCCCACCCCTATTCCACATTCGAACTACGTGGACTTCGATGCCTTTATAGGCTACGTAGGTGTCTTGGATTAAAATTCGAGACTCGAGTCCAATTTTCTAATTTGCTAATCTCTCTTATTTTTCATAATCCTCAAAATTACTCATTATTTTTTTTTATTGAAGAGGGAAGGAACCCCCACTAGTTTTATTAATCAAGGAGAAACGGTCTCTCCAAAGTGGCAAACACATTACAGAAAACTTGAAAGCAATAAATATGGGGATAATTAACAGTCCCATTACAAAAATGAATATGGAAACTATAATTTGATAGGATAAGATCTGATGTAGTGACAACCCATATTGTCAAGCCTAATAGTCCCCCTAACCAATGGAGGAAGCTCTGCCATAGAAGAGAATATTTGAGAATTCTTGCAATGAATGCCAAAATTTGCTAAATAATTCGTCACAATATTAGATTCCCTGTAGCAGTGGGATAAAGAAAATTTTAGGAACTTCAAGTCTTCTTTTATCTCAGTAACTAAATTCTTCAGTGTCCATGGGGGCTTCCAGTTCCTATTAATAAGATTCTCCATGAACATTGAATCTACCTCAATGTGTATCTCCTCAATATGAAATTCGATACATAATTTCAGCCCCATTCTAAGGCCATATAATTCAGCATAAGAATTTGAAGCAATATCTGTCGAATGAGCATATGCCAGAATTGAATTGCCTTTATCATCTCTAACAATACCCTCACATCCACTAGGACCTGGACTTCCCTTAGAAGCATCATCAATGTTGAGTTTGAAGCAATTCGAAGGGGGAAATGACCATTTGATAGAATTGCATAATTTGAAATTATATGATGAGTTTAGCTTAAAGATTTCTTTAATTCCAACATCAAACTTGGAGATTGAGTTCTTAAAATGAAGGCCTAAATAAATCTTAGAAATTAAAGAAATAGCTTGAGAGATGATATACTAAGAATCCATCTTGACATTATCATATGTAGAGCTATTTCTACTTTTCCAAATCTCCCAATAGGTCACTATAGGGATGCACTTACAAAGGACTTTGTGATAATCTTTGGACCCTGCTTTCAGCCACCAAGTGTGCATAAGTGAAGAAATAGAAGACTTGTCTAATGACATACCTATCAAATCAACAAAAAACTTCCAAATAGTGGAAATGACGAGACATTGAATAAAGGAATGAGTAATGGATTCTACATGATTATAACAAGACTTGCATTTAGAGCAAAGCCTAACTCCCACCTTCTATATGCAGTCGTCAATAGGAACACACTGATTCAATAACTTCCAAGATATAATAGATAATTTTATGGGGATATTAGAATCCCATATCTGCTCATAAACTCTAGATGAAGGAAAATAATCTAAAGATAACTCATAAAATGAAGAAAATGAAAATTCATCGGATATATTAGGCTTACAGATCCAAGAACCATCTTCAAGGACCATGTTGTCCAAGCACTCATCTTCAACTGCTTTGATTATCTTCCAAGTCTGAGATCCACCAATAGATGCAGCCTTTGGTTCTTGTACTTGTTGGCCATAAAAGATGACCATAGAGATTTCTCTGCCTTCAGCTTCCAAAAAAGCATCATGGATGATGTGGCCATCCCCGATCCTCACCTCGAGCGGGCGCGTGAAGGAAGGATCCTCGGGTCCCACGCGTCCTTCTCAGGAGTGCTTCGGCCCACGTCGTTTGAGATAAGGCGTAAAAATGTAGAGAGATTTAGAGTTGCCAGTCTATTTTACACAAAACAGATAAAAGAAAAAGGGGAAGCCATCCCGAAGGATGGCATCCAAAGACATACTGGTGCATACGAAACCAAAATGATTCAAGAAGGGTTCGGAGGCTAAGTTACGAAATGGGAAGGTGTTAGGCACCCATTCCGTCCTTTCAATCTCTCATGGATGTTTGTTATTTTCCTTTTTTATTTTCCCTGTGATATGTGTGCATGTGTATATATATAGTGGAGATAGGAATCCTCGACTTGTATCATGGGAGAGATAAAGAGAATCATCCGTAGGAAGGTATAAAAATAATATTAGAAAATAAGATTTACGCGATTACCCTTACGTTGATCGTTATAATGGAACGATAACACATATGGAGTAAAACATCACTAAGAACAAGTATATAGACTATAAGAAAATTGGATTTAGAGAAGATAGAAAATGAGAGAGAAAGTGAGAATAGGACTCGAGTCTCGAGTTTTACCCCGAGACGCCTACTTAGCCTATAAAGGCATCAAAGTCCCCGTAGTTCACATACAAAACGAGAGGTGGGGTTTATTCCATAAATCCAAATGGGGGATTTCTTATTTGTGAGTGTGTGTGTGTGTAGAAAAAGTGTTTTAGTTGTGAGAAAAGTGTAAGAAAAGTATGAGAATCCCTATTTAGAATTTATGAGCAAACCCTCTTTTTCTTGTTTTTGGGTTTTATTTATATGAATATAAGAGATGTGCAATAATATTAAATAAAAAATATATTAGGATGTGCGAGATGAGATAATCAAAAGTGCTAAGTAATAAAAAAACAAGTTATTACAAATTTAAGAGAATCTGGATAGAAAGTTGAGAAAGTTGGACCTTCTTGAAGACCTTGAGCTTGATCTTGAATGTTGAAGAGCAGCCCTTGCACTTGGATGATGATGGAGAGTGGCTAATTCACCAAGTTTGATGAAAAGGATGATGAAAAGTGAAAGTTAGAAAGGGATTTGGATGTTGAAATCGCGCTGCCTTCGGGAGAGGTTTTTAGGATTCGTTGAGAGTGATTTTTATCAGATCTGGGATCTCTTTGCAAATGAGGTTAAGGCCTCCTTTTTTAGGCCCAGGTCACTACTGATCGGCATAGACCTTACAGGGTCTGGAACCTGCCATTTAGCAGTGTGTTTCAGGCCTTTTCGGAAAATTGGCTGCCGAGGGCAAACCGTTGGTCAGAATCGTGCAAGGGTTAGACCATTGGAAAGGTAATTCAGATACCTTTGAAATATATAGGGTTCAGGAGTTGACATTGGTTCAAATATGGCTCAGAAGCATTTGTCAGTCCATTGGACGGGGGATCATTCAGACGCAAACGAATCGTTCGTCTGCATGGTAAGTCCGAATCGTGCACAGGGTAGACTGTTGGAAAGGTTAAGAGATGTACTTTGACATTCTCAAGAGTTTGACCCAGTTTGGGGAGTAGACTTTGGTCAATCGGGATCTGGAAGCATTCGGTGACCTCTTGGAGTCAAACGGATCGTTCGTCTGCATGGTAAGTCAAAATTGCGCACCTAATGGACCATTGGAAAGGTATCTCAGTGCCCTTAGAAGATTCATTCAGTATCGGTCGAGCAAAAGAGTTGACCTAGGCCAAATAGAGCTCGGGAGTGCCCGGTGGCTTGTGGATCAAGTTTCTGATGCAAACGGATCGTTCGTCCGCATGGTAAGTCAGAATCACTCACAAGATGGACCGTTGGAAAGGGATTTTAGTGCCCTTCAAATATTCATTCAGTCTCGGTCGAGTTGAAGAGTTTAACTTTTTAGTCAAACAGAGCCTAGGAGTGCCCGATGGCTTCTAGGTCAGTACTCGGGATATGACCTGGGTTTGTGGTGATGAAAGGAGGTACTAGGGACCTAAAGAGATTTAGGGATAACAAAATGGGGTGTCTACAGATCCCCTCGATGGGTGAGTTTGAAACAAATGATACCCGTCGAATAGACACCACATGATGCTTTTGAGGGAGTATGACCGATTGAGAGGGTCGAGGCCGATTCTGAGAACCTGAGGGGTGTGTTGGGGATGACCAATTTTATGGGTCAAAGCTAATTCTGTAGGCTTAAGTGATAAGGGTGACTGATTCTATGGGTCAAAGCCAATTCTACGGGTTTAGGGTGAAGATCTAATAACCAAGGTCAATTCTGACCTAAGAGTGGTGACAACCGAGGACCAAAGTCAATTCTGACCTAAGAGTGGTGATGTCCGAGGTTAATTCTGACCTAACTCAGGTGATGATCCAAGATCGAGGTCAATTCTAACATAAGAGTGGTGACGACCAAGGATCGAGGTCAATTCTAACCTAACTCGGGTGATGATCTAAGACCGAGGTCAATTCTGACCTAGGAGTGGTGACGGCTGAGGACTGAGTTCAATTCTAACCTAACTCAGGTGACGATCCAAGACCGAGGTCAATTCTGACCTAAGAGTGGTGACGACCAAGGATCGAGGTTAATTCTGACCTAACTCAGGTGACGATCCAAGACCGAGGTCAATTTTAACCTAAGAGTGGTGACGACTGACGACCAAGGTCAATTCTGACCTAACTCAGGTGATGATCCAAGACCGAGGTAAATTCTGACCTAAAAGTGGATAAAGATTGGATTTTGATTATGCTGGAAAAAGTGCCTTATGATTTTGATTTGAGATGGGGAGATGATAGTATGGGAAGCTTTTATTTCTTTAGGAGGCCTCGCAGGGGGAATAACTAATTTTGGTGCTGTAAAAACTCCGCTGGGGAAGTGATCATGCGATCCTTAGAGATCCTCCGGGGTTTTGCCGAGAGGAGATTCACTTTATTTTTGAGGGTTTCTCTGGGAAAGAGGGTATCTACTTGAGGGAATACGAAGTTTTCCTGATGAAAATGTTCTAAATCCTTTTTGGGATGTTTAGGAATTTTTTGAGGATTTTTAGGGGCTTTATGGTATTTTTTGGGAATTTCTGTACGAAATGTAAGGGGGTGCCGACCGGCATGGTATGAGGGGTGCCATTCGGCAGTGGAATATATTTTTGGACTGCCTCATGAATATAAGGAGTCAATGTGTGTGGCACTTGGTGCTGTAGGGAGGATAGTTTCTGGGGATTCTATCTGGTTGTCCCTGCTGAAGGATGTTCTGTTGGGCAGGGTGATTGATGTGGAGGACGGGCTGCAAGTGAGGCAGATGGCTCGGTTATTTATTTTGCTAGTGTTGGGAGGTTTCATGGTGGCGTCGAGTGGTGACGTCGTCCATTTGTGGTTCTTGCTGTACTTGAGGATGTTTTCGAACATCCCTTTCTATGATTGGGGGAGTATGACTTTGGCGACCCTTTACTCTTCTCTCAATACATTCAGCCGGTGCTGCCGGTAGACCTTTACTAGAGCCATGTACCTTCTTGAGGTATTCTTCAATTTGCACATTTCTTTTCATGCATTCGCATTTTCCTTATGCGTCTCTTTTTGTTTGTGAATTCCTATCTTTGACAGACGTGGTTTTATGAGGTGATTGGGTGCAATATCCCGATGTTCTCTCTAAAGGATGACACTGTTGGGGACTCATGTTGATTGTATTGATGGCGTAAGGCCAATCGGCAGTCGAAGGGATCTCTCTCTCTAGAGGCGGTGTGTCAGGTCTTGAATGACCTGACCAATGGTAGGGTAAGACTCTTTTCATCTTTAGTCTTATTTTTTATACCTTCTGATCTTGTATTGATTTATGCCTGCTTGGATATTTTTAGGTGACCGTTTATCCCTGGGGGACAGCCATTCAGGATGTGGGGATAACCGAGGTGAACGCGCAGATGAGGCGTTTGCTGGCGCATGAGTTCGGCCATTCCTGGTATCTCTGGGAGAGGGTGGTTTTCCAGATTGCTGAGGAGGAGGTGGTGGTGCCACCTGCACAACCTCCTACGTCTATGAGGCGGGAGCGACTGCTGTCGGAGGATGCGAGGATCTCGGCGATGATCGGCGAGTCCTACTTATTGTACACCAATACGGCTACGCTGTATGACTATATGGACTTTGTGACGAGCTGGTTGATGGCCCCCAGCATATATGATTCCTTGCCATTCCCTCTTGCAGGTTCGAGTCAGGCGTTGGGATCTTCCCACAGTGGCAGCGGTCCGACGGCATCCACAGTGACTGCGACTTCAGAGGTTCCTTTCGTGCGATCACACACTCCTTCATACAACATCCGACGGGCTGATGGAGGGATAGTGCCTATGCTGCATCGTCCTCATGCGATGGATCCGGAGGAGTTGGGTTTGATAGAGGAGGTCCTCTGACCTGCGGTATACCTTTATGTTCTTCTCTTTCTTTCTTTTATGTTTTGGTCATCTCTGCTTTGATACTGATTTTACCTTTTTTCTTGCAGCAACTCCGAGTGTCAACCACTTGACTAAGAGACATCAGAGACTGGATATCTTCGGCGACTGCCCATATTCGGGATGCGGTTCCTGTTCCTTCTTGCCTGGTGCCATCTGCTTCGTCCAGAGAAGAATTTAGCTTGGGTAGTGGAGGTGCATCGTCTCGCCGTAGGGGAAAGAGAACACGTCGCAGGGGTGGAAGCTCTTAGAGAGAAAGGTAGGTGAGAGAGAGGGAGAGAATGTGGGTTGGGGCTGAGTCCCATTATTTTTTGTTTTTTTCTTATTTATTTCCTGCAAAATTGATGTAACACATAAAACAAATAGATGCAATGCAATAGAGTTTTTTATTATCTTTTATTAATTATGAATGAATGCATGCACATGCGCTTTTTACTTTGCTGCTGAGACCGTAAAAAGGAGTATTTTTGAATTTTTTTGAAGGAAAGTTTTTAATTAAAAGGGAAAATTATATAAGGAGGAAAAGGTATTTTGAAATTCTATTGAGAATATCAATTTATTTTTATTGAATTTTCTGATTTGACAAAAAAGGAAAAAAGGGAAATTTCTAAAAATGGGGGGTTACCGATCGACAAACACCCTGTCCTGCCTATCGGCAGTTCAGTCTAGTTACATCAATTCAAAGCTTTGATTGGTACCCTCTTCAACCTTTTGTATTTTGTGGGGTAGGATTCCCTTCGATTTCTGCAGGGATTATGTCTCTTGTGAGGGTTCTCAAGTATAAAAAGGGGTAAGGGTGGAGTGTTTTCATCACACCTTCGCATTCTTACTTACTTGCCCACTATCTCTTAGCCTTGCAAGATGGCTCTCCCTGGTAGCATTGAGTTTGCTAACTACCTCGAAGCCTTGGAAGTAATGTACTTTTATAATATCGACTATGATGCTTTCAACATGCGTCGAGGCTCCTTGTGGCGCAATCGACCTATTAAGTGAAACATGCTGATGGCGGGGGTACAATTCTTATACCCCGAAGACCATGTATTCCGCTTTGGGTTGGATGAAGTTTGTACTACCTATGATGAATTTTTTTCCATGTTGGGTATAAATCCAGTGTTGCTGCGGCTTTGCCAAAATTTTCCCATTCTCCTAGGGATTTATTGGTCGGGCTTCTTCATATTTCGCCTTCGGTGGCCAGATCACTGGTTATTGGAGGAATGATCTCCCTCCCGGCAGTGCTGCAGTTTGTGCATTTACGGGAAGTAGGTGATGTTGGCTATGCTTGAGACATTGCTCTGGGCCTAGTTTCAAAATTGCTACTGGTGACTGGGGAACTGTTGGTGGACCCGCAACTTGCTGCCATTACTTCGTGGAAGTCATACCATCACAATCCTGCGGCGGTGATACTGTCAGAGACGCTGAATGGTCTGGATGCCTGGCGAGAAGGTCGTTCTGACTTTTTGAGGGGTATCCCCGTGATGCTGTTCATGTGGTTGTCTGAAAGACTCCGCTTGGTGGCCCCTCCAGAGTATCCTTTGTCAGTTGTACCCAACTTTTTTTCGCGTTACTTCATTCGTGTTGGCCTAGATATTGCGAGATGGGAGAATTGGTTTGTGGAGCATGAGTCTCGGAATTTATACTGGTTAGTGCCTTAGTGGGGGCAGTTGCAGCCTGTTCTGGAGCTAGGAGAGTACTCATACGTGCAGCTGGTTGGTCTCAGACATACCTCTTTTTATTTCCCTTGGCGACTTCTGCACCAATTTGGCTGGGCACAGGTCGTGCCACCTCGGACACTAAATTTCTTTTCGGTAGATGTTTTGATCGAGCGCCTGCATCTGTTACTCGGATCTTTGTGGGAGAATCGGCGTCCGTCGACCCGTCTCTCTCAGTCTGTCGGGAGAGTTTGGCATGTCCCTGGGGATTATATGAAGTGGTTATGGAGGAGGGTAGTTAGCAAGATGTTGGCAGTGGAGACTGGACAAAGGTGGTTTTTTTTATTTAACACCATGGAAGGGGGTGTTATGGTTTTTTCGAATCTGGTTCAGGCTTATTGATCCATGGAGTGTTTACGGCACTCTGTTCAGGCAGGGGAAATTTGGGGACCCCAGGATGTAGATGATGAGGGTGTAGGCTCCTCTGGTAGTTGTGGGTCAGACTCTTGGAGAGTTTATTTGTGTAATAGGGAATATATGTGGAGATTTTATTTGGCTTTTTATGGCAATAGGGGGAAGGGAGTTATCCGTTCCATTTCTTATGTAATTTGTGCTGTAATTTCTTATTAATGAAATAAGCAAGTTTCTGATCATCCAGCTGTGCCTTTTGATGAATTTTGTAATTTTGAATTATCTATACCGATCGCTAAGGCATATAAATCCTTTTGTTTAAGTATTTGTTTAGAATGAATTTCCATTCTCGGAGTTAATAAAAGAATAGTATTTTATGAAAAAGAAAGGGTCGTGCTCCTATAAGATGTATGAGCTGCCTACGTACCTCTGGGGTTTTTGAATTTTTTTTATTTTTCTTAAAAATGGTTTTTTTCAGAGGATCAGGCCCACGTAGTTCTGGATAGAGGGAAATGAAGAGAATTTTTTTTAAAATAGAAGGAAGATGAGAAGAGTCATAGCGCGTCGAGATTTTGGACTAGGGGTAGAATTTCTTGAGACGATACAGGTTGACTGGATGAGCCATCTCTTCTCCATCTAGGTCAGTGAGCATGGCGACACCGTCGGATAAGATTTTCTTCACAATGTAGGAGCCGCTTGAATTGGGCTTGAATTTCCCTCTGGGTCCCAGATGGGTTCTATTATCTCTTTGAGGGCTAAATCCCCTTCACGGACACCGCTTTCCTTGACTCTCTTGTTGAATGATCGCGCTATTCGACGATGGTACCCCTGTGTGTGGTAAAGAGCTTTCAATCTCTTTTCATCTAGGAGGGTCAGCTCGTCGAGACGGCTTTGGCACCAGTCTTCTTCACTAGCTTTGCTTTCGAGCATGACGCATAGTGAGGGTATTTCCAGCTCCACGGGTAGGACCGCTTCCATGCCTTAGACCAGAGAGTAAGGGGTAGCCCCAGTAGAGGTTCGGATTGAGGTTCGATAGCCCTAGAGGGCACCCGGGATCCGGTTGGCCCAATCCCTATAGCTTTTGGTCATCTTGCTGATGATGAATTTGAGGTTCTTATTAGCGGCTTCAACTGCACCATTGGTCTGAGGTCGGTAGGGAGAAGATTTGTGTCTCTAAATCCCGTACTCGTTGACTACTTCTGTGACTTTTGCTTCGTAGTGCAACCCGTTATCTGATACTAGCTCGTGCGGGACCTCATATCGGCATATGATGTTTTTCTTGAGGAATTTGGCCACTTTCTTGGCGTTCAATACTGCGTATGACTCAGCTTTGACCCATTTGGTGAAGTAATCAATGGCAACTAGGATTAATTCATGTCCGTTTGAAGCCTTTGGTGTAACCTTCCCTATGATGTCGACACCCCAGGTGGAGAACGGCCAGGGAGAGGTCATGTTGTATAATTCTTGCGGAGGCAGGTGTTGAAGATTGGAGAACTGTTGGCATTTGAGGCATCTCTGGATATAGGCGGTACAATCTTGGGCTATGGTGGTCCAGTAGTAGTCCTGTCGGATGATCTTCTTGGCAAGCATGTGACCGTTTATGTGGGGCCCGCATTTTCTACATTATTTTTTCAATCTCAGCCCCTGCGATACAGTGTAGATAAGTTCCATCAATGTTCCTCTTGAGTAGAGCTTTATGACAGATGATGTACTGGGCGGCCAGTCTTTGGAGGGTCGTTCGCTCTTTCTTATTGGAATCCTCAGGACACCTACCATGTTTGTGTAGGCACCAGATATCATAGTACCAGCAATCGGCTAGTTCAAGATCTTCGGTGGAGACAAGCTCAATATGGTAGCAGTGGGTTGGTTTATCTTACTTTTGAACTAGGATGGGGGTTATTGTTATTCCTTCGAGCATGTCGACCATGGAGGCTAAGGTAGCTAGAGCATCGGCTAGGTTATTCTTTACTCGAGGGGTAATGGAAGGTGATATCTCGGAATCGGGAGGCTAACTCTTCTAAGTGGTCATGGAAGGGTTGGAGCTTTTCGTCCTTGACTTTTCACTTTCTAAGCACTTAACCAATGATGAGGGCAGAATCCCTGTAAACATCAAGGTATTGAATATCTTTCTTAAGATAAACTTTGAGGCCTACTGTGCATGCCTCGTATTTCATCATGTTGTTGGTGCAAGGGAAATCCAATTTGATGGCGATGGAAGTGTAGGAGTCATCTGGGGCGATAAGAAGTATCCCAATACCGTATCCCTTTTTATTGGCAGCGCCATCAAAGAACATTTGCCATCGAAGGTTTTCTTGAGCGTTGCAGAGGATATTTTCATCTGTGAATTTGGAGATCCAGACATCAGCTTCTTCTACGGGGTAATCATCGAGGTAGTCAGAGATGGCTCTTCCTTTAACGGTTTTGTACTCGATATCGAACTCGGTTAGGAGCATCAACCATCGGGCCATTCGACTGGATAAGGCAGGTTTTTCAAGGAGGTATTTGATGGGATACATTCGGGATACAAGTTTGATGGGAAAGGCGAGCATGTAGTGTCGCAACTTTTGGGTGACCCAGACAAGTGCGGCGCATGCCTTTTCCAAATAAGTGTAGTTGACCTCGTACCCGGCCAATTTGTGACTGGAGTAATAGATGGCTCTTTCTTTGCAAGAGTCTTTAAGGTATTGGGCTAGCAAAGCCCCAGCTACAGTGTCGGTTATGGTTAGGTATAGGAGCAAAGGGAGACCAGGCTGTGGTGGCATGAGCACTGGAGGTTAGGTCAGATATTATTTGATTCGGTCAAAAGCTTCTTGACAGGACTCGTTCCAAACCTTGGTTGAATCCTTTCATAAGAGCTTAAAGATCGGTTCACGGATGGAGGTTAGATGGCTGATGAACTGGCTAATATATTGCAATTTCCCAAGAAAACCTCGGACTTCTTTGTGAATCAGATCGTCAGCATTCTTGAGACCAAATGGCATAACTGTGTAGCCAAAGTTTCCTCATGGGGTGATGAATGCAATTTTTTCTTGGTGGTCTGGGTGCATCTTGATTTGGTTATATCCAGAAAACCCATCGACGAATGACTTGAGAGCATGACTGGCTGTGTTATCCACGATCATGTCGATATTAGGTAGCGGATAATCATCCTTTGGAGAAGCTTTGTTTAAATCTCGGTAGTCCACACACATTTAAACCTTCCCTCCTGATTTCGGCATAAGTACTATGTTGGCTAGCCATATGGAATATTCGATCACACGAATGAAGCCCACGTTCAACTGTTTGACCACCTCTTCTTTGACCTTGAGCGACCATTCGGTGCAGAGGTTTCTCAATTTTTGTTTAACCGGCTTGTGATCTAGGAGAGTGGGGATCTCATGCTGAGCTATTTCAGGATAAATGTCGGGAATATCATCGTAGGACCATGCGAAGACATCCACGAATTCCTTTAGCAATTCTTTGAGTTGTGCGCGCTAATGCTCATTAAGGGTGGCCCCTATCCTAATATCGTGCAGTTGGCTACTAGAACCAAGATTAATAACAATAGTCTCTTCTTCATTAACTTGAACGCAGTTATGTTGTTTATTATTAACCTTATTTAGATCAGTTAAGAATTATTCATTTGCAAAATCATCATCATCAAAAGTTTGATTAGAATCCGAACAATTAATGTAAGGCACAACAAGATACTCAATATCTTCATTTATTTCATTGATAGGAAAAACAACATTGAGAACCTTATCAAAATAGGTCTCGATTACATTTGAACAAGGATAGATAATATAAGAAGAAATAGGGAAAACATTGGGGTTAGGGGAGATTTCAAGAGGTAGAACTGACGCAGCATGCTAGTTAAGGAGGGGTGTCTTAGCAGCTTTAATCAGATGGGATGGATCCATTGATGTAGTGCCTGAATGAACCATGCAGAGTGCCAGCCCCGGTATCTGTAAGTTGAAGGAATCTTCGGAATCACTTTCCTCAATCTCTTCGGTATCTTTGATGAGTGGTTATACTCGGTGTTGGAAACTAGGCTTCATCTTCTTATCTGTGTGGTCATACCATGGTTCTGGAAAACTGCAACAGGGGAAGTCTTTGCCTTATTTGATGAATCATCCATTCAAGGAGTATCCTGGGATAGTTTGGATGCAGTCTAATCTTCTCTTTGGTCGAGACTGGTGGATCATTCCGAGCTCCTGTTCTGATGGTTGATACCCCAAGCCACAAGGAGAAGAAGCTTTCTTCAGTTCGATGCGCTCAAGTATCCCTTGCTGCCTTTGCCCTAGCCCCAATCCAGGCATGAAGTGAATGTTTCTGAACATCTGACTCACATTAACATTTCCATGAGGGTCATATTATGGATAAACCCTTTCTTTGAAACCGTCCCCTACCGGGAGTAGGAGTGGCTCAACTCAAAATCCTGATAGGAGCATATCATTTGACACGTGTTATATCTCAAGGATTGGACTACTGGTGCTTGCACCCTCGACATTTTTATCGTCACCCAAAATGGTGATGGCTCGCCCGTCAGCGAAGAACTTCAACTTCTGATGGAGTGAGGAAGACACACCCTTGATACTGTGGAGCCAGGGTCATCCGAACAACATGTTGAAATAAGCTGGGATATTTATGACTTGGAATTCAATGACAGGGTTTATAGGGCCAGCCCCCACTAAAAGTTTTATGGATCCCATTACCTCCCGGCGGGTATTATCGTAGGCACGTATAGCGACGGAGGTTGGAGCGAGGTCACTTTCTTTCAGGGCTAAACACTTGAAGGTTCTCAGTGGGCAGACATTCAAGGCGTATCCGTTATCGATAAGAGAGAGTGGCACGAACTTCCCCATAACTTCGACGGAGATGTTGAATGGATGATTGTGATTCGACATAATTCTGGGGATTTCTTCTTCAGAAAATGATAGCATTCGGGTAGAGATCAAGGATCCGACCAGATTTACCGCTTCTTCTGGTGTGGTAAAAGGAGGAACTGTGGGTCCAGTGAGTAGCTTGATTAAAGCATTTCTGTGCAGCTGGAAAGATATGAAAAGCCCCCATAGAGTGATGTTAGCTTCAGTTTTCTTCGGTTGATCGAGGACCTTGCTCTCCTCAATGTTCATCTGGCATAGGAAGGTTTTCAACGCCCTTCCCTTTGTCATTTACTGGTAGTGAGCTTGGAACCTGATAATTTCTCCCTGATCTGGTCATGTGATTTACTAAAGAAGGGAAGAACATGAATCTCGTTTCCTCGTCCATCTCAGGTTGTTCTGTCACCCTGTTTATTTCTTCGAGGAGTTCTTCAAATGAGATCATCCCACATATGTTGGCTACTGGGCCAATTCTTCCTGAAGCTTATTTTCACTCGAATCTTCGAATTCTTCCCCCCATTCGGTGGAAACAATTGTGTCTTTCCATGTAAAGTCAATGCATTCCACAACTTCAACGGCTTCTTCATACAGATCTTCCCATTCTATGGGGATATGTATGGTTGAAGGGACTAAGCGCCCTTGTATCTTCAAAGTATCAAGTAACCTGGTGATACTACAAATGTTATTGGTTTGCCCAAATAATTCTTCCATAATCTGGACAACATCATCTAAGTTGACTTCATCGGTTGGTACCACCCACTTGTCTGAATCTCGGGCCCATTTTCGTGCTTCCAAAAATAGTGTATTGAACCTCTGGCAATCGATGACCATCTGTGAAGGCAATTTCAACCCAAACTCTAGGAGTTGGGTCAACACCTCTGGTAATTCCATATTTCCATTTTCAGAACGGGTACAGAGACCGATGCATGCTCTAGTAAGGAGTGAAAGTGCTTGATCAATGAGGCTAGTAGGGTGTAGGAGGAAATATGGGCAAATTTGAAGAGGTTTAAAAAAGTATATGGGTGTGATTTGAGTTGAGGGATCGAAATCTGGGATTTCCTCTAAGAAGATGGCATTAGCATGATTTGGGAGTGTATTGTGAGTAGTGTTTGGCTTAGGATTGGCTGGTGGGGTGATGGTACCCTGGTCAATGAGATCTTGGATTATGTTTTGGAGGTGAAAGCATTAGTTGGTGGTATGGCCAGTAGTTTGGTGAAAGGCGCAATGAGCATCGGCCTTGAAGTTTCTTGGGAGTGGATTGGGCAATGGACGGGGATCCAAGGGTTTGATGAGGTTTTGGCTTAACAGGGCTTGGTAAACTTTGGAGAGGGGAGCATGGAGCTCTGTGTATTCCCTTTGGATGGGGGCAGGGCGGCTTTCTAGTGCCCATGATATGGTTGGTTGAGAGATGTTGTTAATGGTTGAGACTGTAGCACTGGCAGGCTTGTCATACTTTCTAGGGGTGAACTGTCGGGACACCTTCTTCGGTTCAACCTCTGTTTTAACAAGGATTTCCTCGATTTCTACTCCTTTCTCTTTGAGAGATCGTAAGTGGGGATAGTATTGTCCTCCTATCGTCGCTCGGAGATGGGGCAAGAAGTTCTTCTTCACTACGTTGACCTGTTCTTCCTCAGATGGCCGATTGGTCATGGTAGCTTCCTGCTCCCTCCATCGGGTTATGATGTTACTGATTGATTCCCTAGGATTCTGTTTGAGCAGCTCTAAATCACGGCGGGTGACCTCAAGAACTTCCTTGTATTTTTACTGCGACATGAATTCTCGGGCTACATCCTCCCAGCTACGGATTCTGATTTTTTGAGAGATAAAAACCATCGGAGGGAACTATCCTTCAAAGTTTGCTGAAACAATTGGGCCATCACTTCTTCAGAAGCCCCTAGTAGAGTCATGGAATGATGATAACTGCAAAGATGAACAATTGAGGGTCTACTCCCTCCGAACTTCTCGATATTTGGCATCTTGAACTTCTCGGGTAACCTCACTTTTGGATAAGGAGATATGTGGGTGTAGTCTATGTAATTCCATGAGATTCTGACTTGGTCAAACTTCTTGGTGAGAATCTTGAGATCCTCTTTGAATTTATTCAACTCCTCCTTTTTGGATCAGCAACCATAGGCAGGTTAGCTACAGGCTGGGCAATGTTTGGCATCAGAAGCTGGGCAGGGGGCGGCCCATTGACAGGAGGGACATGTGGAGCGTGTTGATATTTTTTAGGAACCCAGATAGACTCGGGCGGACCCATAACACAAGGGAATAGGGCCTCGGGCTCTTGAGGAATAGGAACTTGGTTTCGTTGCATCTCTCGGACCTCAGTTTGGAGGTTGTCAATCTTGGACACGAGCTGAGTTAGGACTGCCGTCAGATCCGACTGTATGACTGGTACTTGATTTGTATTCTCTATAGAAAGTGGATGGATTTCGGACTCAAAAGAAGTAGTAGAGGAACGGACGAAACTCCGGGGTGATTTGAGTTAAGATCGAAGCCAATAGGGAGCCAGGCCAAGGGCTTGCGATTGACCTGAGAAGGTGAAGAATGGGATTTATTTTTGAGAAAAGAGGAAGAAACTATTTTTGGATTTTTGATAAAGAATGGTGAAATGTTTTTGGATCTTTGATAAAGAATGGAGAAATGTTTTTGGAGACGGAACTCAGTATGATTATTACGATTATTATGTTCTCACTTGTATTTAATTCTCCTAAATGCAATGCCGGGCGGGACTCGAGCCTGGAAAAGTGGGGTTTTTAATATATGCAAAGCTACGACTGGACTTGTAACCAGGCTCACGGACAGGGTCCCGTTTTAAAAATGAGCAAAAATTCGAGCGGCAGGCCGACCTGAAATTTCGGTAGAGTTTCGGATTGAAACCGACAATATAAAGTGCATGTCTTAGGTTTGACACCTATATGTGGGTATGCAGTGGGTTTGGTGAATCGGAATGGGTTCCCCCCTTTGGCGTGACTTCCACGATATACGTCTTGCTCTTGCGGGCAATCGGTACGTGTGGACAAGCCATTTGATATACCTGAGTGTATGTGAATTGCCTCACTATATACCTCATTGGGATGGTAAGTGAGAGAGAACTCGATATACTCAGCATACGTGAACGAATTCCCTGTAATATACCTCGCGTCATAACTTCGATCAAGCGGTACGATGCGGGAGAACCGTTCGATATACATCGAAGGTACTTGGCCAACGGAAGTTGAGAGTCATATCGCTTAGGCTAACTACTCCCTGCAGGACTAGCGCCCATCACGAAGTGACCCTCCAGTTACTGGGTAAAATTTGGTCAATAACAATGCTCTTCGGTGATGTCATGTGAATCATGTATGATTCTCTTATTAGTATCTTATGATGATAATGTTTTTCTTGATTATGCCAAACAGGGAGCAAAGTACAAGTACCAAATGTACACCAAGTATGGATGGGTGATGCGTGCAACATGTGGATATATGTGATCCTAGGTGCATGTGGTGTGAAGTGTACATGGAGAATTTTCTGCAAGTGTCTGAATAGAAGCATAAGCATGGGATACACATGAAAAAGGAGAGCATGCAGATATAGGGGAAAATATAAACAAATATAACATTCATGTAAATAGAGTCAAGCCATCAAAACACATATAATCCCCAACAGAGTCGCCACTGTGGCCATCCCTGATCCTCGCCGCGAGCGGGCGCATGAAGGAAGGATCCTCAGGTCCCGCGCGTCCCTCTCGGGAGCGCTTCAAACGGCGTCGCTTGAGATGCGGTGTAAAAATGTATAGAGATTTAGAGTCGCCAGTCTATTTTACTCAAAATAGACAAAAAAAGGGAAAGTCATCCCGAAGGATGGCATCCAAAGACATACTGGTGCATACAAAACCAAAAGGATTCGAGAAGGGTTCGGAGGCTAAGTTACGAAATGGGAAGGTGTTAGGCACTCATTTTGCCCTTTCGGTCTCTCATGGATGTTTTCTATTTTCCTTTTTTATTTTCCCCATGATATGTGTGCACGTGTATATATATAGTGGAGATATAAATCCTCGACTTGTATCATGGTAGAGATAAAGCGAGTCATCCGTAGGAAGGTATACAAATAATATTAGAAAATAAGATTTATGCGATTACCCTTACGTTGATCGTTATAATGGAACGATAATGCATATGGAGTAATACGTCACTAAGAACAAGTATGTAGACTATAAAAAAAATTGGATTTAGAGAAGATAGAAAATGAGAGAGAAAGTGAGAATAGGACTCGAGTCTCGGGTTTTACACCGAGACGCCTACGTAGCCTATAAAGGCATCAAAGTCCACGTAGTTCGCATACAAAATTAGGGGTGGTGTTTATTCCATAAATCCAAATGGGGGATCTCTTATTTGTGAGTGTGTGTGTGTAGAAAAAGTGTTTTAGTCGTGAGAAAAGTGTGAGAAAAGTATGAGAATCCCTATTTGGAATTTATGAGCAAACCCTCTTTTTCTTGTTTTTGGGTTTTATTTATATGAAAATAAGAGATGTGAAATAATACTAAATAAAAAGTATATTAGGATGTGTGAGATGAGATAATCAAAAGTGCTAAGTAATAAAAAATAAGTTATTGCGAATTTAAGAGAATTTGGAGAGAAAGTTGAGAAAGTTGGACCTTCTTGAAGACCATTTGAATATTGAAGATCAGTTCTTGCACTTGGATGATGATGGTGAGTGGCTAATTCACCAAGTATTATGAAAAGTGGAAGTTAGAAAAGGATTTGGATGTTGAAATCGCGCTGCCATCGGGAGAGGTTTTTGGGATTCGCTGAGAGTGATTTTTATCAAATCTGGGCTCTCTTTGAAAATGAGGTGAAGCCCTCCTTTTATAGGCCCAGGTCACTGCCGATCGGCATAGACCTGGTCCAGCCTATCGGCACCTTCCGATAGGCAGGTCTAGAACCTGCCATTTGGTAGTATATTTCAGGCTTTTACGAAAAATTGGCTGTCGAGGGCAAATCGTTGGTCAGAATCGTGCACGGGGCAGACCGTTGGAAAGGTAATTCAGAGACCTTTGAAAGTTCTTTGGACTGCTCCCGATTTCGGGAGTTGACTTTGGGTCAAATATGGCTCGAAAGGTTTGTCGATCCATTGGACGGGGAATCCTTCGGACGCAAACAGATCATTTGTCCGCATGGTAAGTCTGAATCGCGCACGGGGAGGACCGTTGGAAAGGTTAGGAGATGTAATTCAACATTCCAAAGAGTTTGACCAGGTTTAGAGAGCTGACTTTGGTCAATCGGGCCCTCGAAGCATTCGGTGACCTCTTGGAGTTAAACGAATCGTTCGTCCGCATGGTAGGTCAGAATCGCGTACGAGACAGACCGTTGGAAAGGAATTTTAGTGTCCTTCGAATTTCATTCAGTCTTGGTCGAGTTGAAGAGTTTGATTTTTTGGTCAAATGGAGCCTGGGAGTGCCCGATGGCTTCTAGGTCAGTACTCAGGATATGACCTGGGTTTGTAGTGATGAAGGGAGGTACTAGGGACCTAAGGAGAGTTAGGGGGTAACAGAATGGGGTGTCTACAGATGAAGCTTTAGAAATTCTATTAAAATTCTTAAAACCCATGCCACCTGCTTTAGTATCTCTGCATAACACTTCCCACTTTTTCCATTGGAATTTCCAACCCTGATCAATAGAACCACCCCAGAAAAATTTATTGAAAAGATTATGAATTCAGGTGATGATGGTTTTTGGAGGGGATAGAGAAGCCAATAAGAAAAGAGGGATATATGATAGAACATGTTTTAAGAGAATCAATCTGCCACCTATAGACAAAAATTTTGACTGGCAATTTAGATCTCAAAGATTGAAGCAAGCTGTCATAATATTTAAGTTTGTTTCTACCTTTAAAGATAGGACAACCTAGATATTTAATAGGCAGGTCTTTAAAACTCAGACAAGTACAATCAGTAACTTTGGATTTGAATTGAGAAGAGCACTTGGAATTAACTGAGAAGCTACTCTTATTGAAGTTGACCTTTTGATCAGATATAAATGAATAATAAGCAAGAAATCTCATAACATTCCTTAAGATTTTTTTGTCCCCTCTACAGAAAATCATAAGATCATCAGCAGAGGATAAATGAGATATCAAGGGGCTGCCACTAGGTAAATAGAAAGGAGAAATATTCCCCTTCTCCATAAGCACATTCATCCTTCTGCTCAAGAAATCTGCTGCAATTATGAAAACACCTGGAGAAATGGGATCCCCCTGCCTCAAGCCTCTCGTGGATTTGAAGAAACCATAAATTTTCCCATTTAAAAGAATAGAGAACCAATTAGAGGATATAATCCTATAAATAAAATCAATCCATCTTTCCCCAAATCCAAACCCCCTGAACACTGAAATGAGAAATCCCCAATTGGCTTTATCATAGGCTTTTTCCATGTCCAGTTTTAAAAGAACATTAACTCCATGAGCCTTTTTGCCTAAGTTTTCCACCATCTCTTTGGCTAGAAGGATATTGTCTTGGATAGATCTCCCTTGAATAAATCCACTTTGTTTCGAAGAAATGATTAAAGGAAGGACTCTTTCCAATCTATTTGAAATCACCTTAGAGATGATCTTCATTGAGAAATTGCATAGACTAATTGGTCTTAGCTCTGCACAGGACTTTGGACACTTAACTTAAGGAATAAGGACAATTGAGGTTCTTGACCATCTTTGAGGGATAGATGTACCTACAAATAAAGAAGACATAGCAGATATAAAGTCAGATTTAATTATTGGCCAATATTTTTTATAAAAAGATTCACCAAAGCCATCAGGTCCTGGAGCCGCTTCCTCACTAAGGTCTGATATGGCTATATAAATCTCTAATTCATAGGGGAATTCATCAAGAGAGGCATTCATTTCAGCAGATATCAATGGAGGAATAAACTCAGATACATCATGCATTTAAACTAGAGAAGCAGGAGACCAAATATTTTTAGAAAAATCAACTATGTGAGTCTTCAGCTCTTAAGAATCCTCTATTAATTGTCCATCATTGGATTTTAAAGAATGAATATGAAGTTTCTGTTGTTTGGCCTTTGTTGTGGCATGAAAAAACTTTGTGTTAGCATCTCCCAATTTCAACCATTTAATAGAGGACTTCGGCCTCCAAGATTCTTCTTCCACTTTAATGGCTTCCAGTAGCTTTGCTTGATTTTGACTCAGGATTTCTCTATTAGATTCTGACTTTTCCATCTCATAAATAATCTCTAGTGGAGCAACATCATCCTCAAGATTCCTCACGGATTGAAAAATATCTTTAAAAACCTTTTTGTTCAAACTCTTCAAATCCTCTTTAAGCCTTATGAGTTTAAGAGAAAATTTCCTCATATATGATCCATGACAATCTGCATCCCATGATTTTTTAACTGTATATATGAAAGATGGATGAGAGAACCACATTGTTTGAAACTTAAATGGTCTAGGACAGTTATCCATAGTAGTTTTCACAGATAAAAGGAGAGGGGCATGGTCTGAAAAATATTTATTGAGGTGTTTGATTCTATAATTTGGGAAAGAAGCTTCCCAAGAAGAATTATAAAGACACCTATCCAATCTAGCCATAATTAGATCCTCCTTCTTTCTTTTATTGATCCAAGTGAACCTAGATCCAATATAACCCAAGTTTCTCAGGCCACATTCATCCATAGCTTCATTGAAATCATTAATAGCCTGGTAATTTATGTCATTACCCCCTACCTTTTCAGCTTGGGAAGAAACAACATTAAAATCACCAATAACTAAATGAGGAAAAGCTTCAAATTTATTTGATACCTCTAGCAGCTGATGCCATAAGTATTTTCTTTCTTCTACAGAGCACTTAGCATAAATTATGGTCAGGACAATAGGAGATTTCAAAGGTGGATGGTCCAACTGAATAGTTAAGCATTGAGGATGGTCCACACACACCTTAACAGAAATGTTATATCTCCAAAATAACCAGATTTTTCCACTGGTATAGAACAACATCCTTCAAAACCTCATTTAAATTTATAGATTCCAATTTTTTGAGCATCCACTTTCGGCTCTAACAAAGCAATAAAAGGCAGTTTATGAAGCTTAAGTAGGAATTTGACACTTCTAGAAGATAACTTTTTAGCAGCCCCTCTGATATTCCAAACAATGATATTGATCATTTAAATGTAGAGAGGTGGGAGTGTTTGATTCCTTTGGTTTGAGCTTTGGTCATCCTTTTGAATAGAGGATCATTCAGTTTCACTTTATTAAAGGGCATAAGATTATCTTCATCATTTCTGTCTTTTACTAAATCTTATTTGAGAGTGGACAAATTAAGGCTTATCTTCTCTCCAATTTCCTATCACACTGATCAGAGGCCACTATATTAGCAGTGATAGGGACACCATCTTCAATATCAGAGATATACAAAGGCAATGGAGCCTTATTTATCTCGTGATCAGGGAGGTAAGATGCTTTAGGGTACAAAGAGCAAGAGTCTACTATATGGACAACATCGACACTGATATTCTCACTATGAACCTTATTAATGCGCTATTGTAAAATCTTAGGTTGGGTATTTATGGTACTGATACCAGTGAAAGGGACCAGCATTAAGTTGTTCACTTGGTTACCTCCAACTTCATTGGGAATGATTGTATCTGCTATTTCTCCTTCTGCATAAAATTCTTGTTCTTTATCTTCTCTAGCTACTATGTATGTCCCTTTTATCTGTACAGAATTGGCTTGGGTATCCAAAACTTATTTTCCGATCTGAATTAGAACTTCTTCCTGAGCATCAAAAGTATGAGAGGATTTTGCCTCTGTAGTACCTATAATAGGAAATTGCTCCTTTATCACTCCTTTACCTTTAGCTGTAGAGCCTGCTTTGACAGCTTTTTGCACATCTTGAGGGGTTTTCTTAATCACATATTGAGTTGACTTATTTGGTTGATTTGAGGAGGTAGGAGCTTTAAACATACAAGATGTTTCATCGTGGCCTTTTTTAGAACAGCAGTTGCAATATTTTGGAATATTTTCTACGACCACCTCATGTCAGAAGCCCTTTGAACCGCATCCAATCCAAACCCTCCTTGGAATTGATTTGGTGAGATCTATTTCAACACATACCCGACAAAGCTTGGTCTATTGATTTCAATCATAGAAGCATCAAGTTTTAGAGGGGAACCTATCAACTGAGCTATAGAATATAAAGATGATTTGGAAAAAAAATGGATAGGAAGATGGGAAAAAGATATCCAGATGGGAAAAATACTGCTTTCAATGTCTGGTCTAAACTCAGTAGTCCATTTAAATATTCTCATGGGAAATTTGCCTACATACCATGTTTCTCTCATCCACATACGAGAATAATCTTCATCCGAATTTAGTCTAATCAAAACGTGTTTGTGGTCAAGGAGTCCAACGTTGAAAGAGGTTTTGAGGGAAAATGTTTGAAAAACTTGCCTGATAACATCCTTCGAGGGTCGACCATGTGAAAAGTTTCCTACTAACGCATATCTGAAAGGTTTTGAAATAGTGGATATATCCTCTTCTTTGAAGATCACTGTTGGTTCCCCTTTGAACGTTGTTGGAGTTTTAAGGCCCAGGTCATGAGAAACTGTAGATTCAGACACAACTTCTGCAAATGATCGATTCCACACATTTGGAATATCTGGTGGCTTTGGATTAACATTAGGAAAGGGGTTTTGGGTTGCCATGCAAACCCTAGTTAGGGTTGAGAGAGAGAGAGAGAACGTGTGTGTGTATATATATATATATATATATATATATATATATATATATATATATATATATATATATATATATATAGAGAGAGAGAGAGAGAGAGAGAGAGAGAGAGAGAGAGAGAGAGAGAGAGAGAGAATTACTCAGTATCATCATACATATATATATATAACATATTTGTTCGCGTCTCATCCCACACATATTATCATTTCCCAATAATGATCAGTATCACGATGAACGCTCATATTCTATCTTCTACATTTATTACAATTTTGGGAATATTCCTATGGATGACCTCACCATATCTTTTCCATGGTATGGGTCAAACGATTCCAATCTCCTTTATATAAACACATGCATACACTTCACATGGATAAAAAGAAAAATATAAACATTTGCCCATGAAAGACCGAAAGGGTGGGATGGGTGCCTAACACCTTCCCATTCCATAACTTAGCCCTTAGACCTCCGATTTATTGGTTTAGCATGCATCAATTTTGTCCTTGATGTCGCTCTCTTGAGGTGGCAACATATTATTTTGCCTGTTTTGAGCAAAATAGGTTGGCGAATCTATCTCTTTACATTCACCCCACACCAACGATGACCAAAGCCCCCTTTTCTAAGATAGGGGTGTAAGATCGCGACGCAGTTTTCTTCCCCGGGGATCCTCTTTCTCCTTTTTTCCCCCCGGAACGAGCATCGCGACGACCGGGATAGCCATAGTGGTGACTCTGCTAAGACAATGTTTAAGAGGGATAGACTCTATTTATATGGGTGTTCTATTTTCTTGTATATTACCCTATTTGCATGTTCCCCTTTATTATTCATGTGTACCTCATTATTATGCTTCTATTAACACACTTGCAGAAGATTCTCCATGTACACTTCACACCACGTGCACCTAGGATCACGTATATCCACATGTTGCACACATGACTTATCCATGCTTAGTATACTATTGGTACTTGTACTTTTCTCCCTGTTTGGCATGATTAAGAAAGATACTCTCACCATAAGATACTAATAAGAGAATCATGCATGATTCACACAACATCACCAAAGAGCATTGCTATTTACCAAATTTTGTCCAGTAACTGAAGGGTCACTTCGTGATGGGTGCTGGTCCGGCAGGGTGCAGTTAGCCTAAGCGATATGACTCTCACCTTCCATTGGCCAAGTACCTTCGATGTATATCGAACGGTTCCCCCGCATCGTACCACTTGACCGAAGTCATGATGGGAGGTATATCACAGGGAACTCGTTCATGTACGTCGAGTATATCGAATTCGATATCACACGTACTGTCCCCGTGAGGTATATAGTGTGGCAATTCACATACACTCAGGTATATCAAATGGCTTGTCCACACGTACTGATTTCCCTCAAAAGCAAAGATGTATATCATGGAAGTCACACCGAAGGGGCAAACCTTTTCCAATTCACCCAACCAAACTGCCTACCCGCATATAGGTGTCAAGCCTAGGACACACATGTTACATTTCTGGTTTCGACCTAAAAATCAGTCAAAATTTCGGGTCAGCCTGTACCCAAATTTTTTATGCAATTTTCAAAACGGGACCCTGCCCATGATCCTGGTTACAAGTCCAACCATAGCTTTACATATGTTGCAAACCTAATTTTCCCAGGCTCGGGTCCCCTCTGGCATTTAGGAGAATTTAATACAAGTGAGAACCTAATAAACATAATAATCATATTGAGACCCATCTCTAGTCCCTTCCCCTCTCTTTTTCCCAAAAAGCATCCAAAAAATCTTTTCCTCTCTTGTCAAAAACACCAAAAACATTTTAGTCATCATCTTTTCCAAAAAATCAAAAAATATTTTTCTCCTTTTATAAAAATAAA
Organism: Sambucus nigra; assembly: GCA_949130495.1. NCBI lineage: Eukaryota > Viridiplantae > Streptophyta > Magnoliopsida > Dipsacales > Adoxaceae > Sambucus > Sambucus nigra. The sequence goes on from OX422209.1 coordinate 629,429,672, forward strand.
AGTTTCCCTTTCCAAAAAATAAATTCCATTTTCTTCTTAGGTCAATCACATACCCTTGGCCTGGCTCCCTATTGGCTTCGATCTTCAATTGAACTACCCCCGAAGTTTTATCTGTCCCTTTTCTTCCTCCAAGTTCGAGACTCACCCGCCTTCCATGGAGAATACGGATCAAATACCGAATGTACAGACAAATTTGCTGATGGTTCTGATTCAGCTCACGACCAAAATTGACAACCTTCAAACCGAGGTTCATGAGATGCAAAGAAACCGGGTCCCTATCCCCGAAGATCATGAGGTCATTATCCCTCGCGCCATGGGTTTGCCTGCACCTGAGCCTATCTAGGTTCCTGAAGAATACCATCATGCTACGCATGCTCCTCCTGCTAATGGGACGCCACCAGCCCAGCTTCCCATGCCAAACCTTTCTCAGACCAGGGCTAATGTACCCATAACTATTGATCCAAAAGAGGAAGAGCTGAACAAGGTCAAAGAATACCTCAAGATGCTAACTAATAAATTCGACCAGGTTAGAATCTCTAGAAACTACATGGACTACACCCACATGTCTCCCTATCCTAAAGCCAGGTTACCAGAAAAATTCAAGATGCCCAATATCGAGAAGTTTGGAGGCAGTGGACCCCCGATCGTTCATCTCCGTAGCTATCACCGAACCATGACTCTCCTAGGAACTTCCGAAGAAATAATGGCTCAGATGTTCTAGAAGACTTTGAAGGATAGCGCCCTCCGTTCGTTCCTATCCCTTGAAGAATCTAGAATCCGCAGTTGGGGAGATGTAGCTCATGAGTTTATGTCCTAATACATGTATAACGAAGAGCTAGAGGTTACCCGCTGTGACGTAGAAATACTCAAACAGAACCCTAGGGAATCAGTCAGCAAATTCATAGCAAGATGGAGAGAAAAAGTAGCTACCATGACCAATCGGCCTTTCAAAGAAAAACAAGTCAGCATTGGGAAGAAAAATTAACTACCGTATGCCCGAGAAATAATAGGAGGACAATATTACCCTCACTTTTGAGCCCTTCGAGAAGCAGGAGTAGAAATGAATTAATGTTTTGGTAAGACAGAAGTAGAACCGAAGAAAGTCTCTGGAAAGTTTGCTCCTAGAAAGTTTGAAAAGCCTGCTAGTACCGCAGTCTCTACTATCAATAATATCTCTCAGCCTACTGCATCATGGGAACTGGAAAGTCACCCAAACCCAATCCAAGAAGAATATACCGAGATTCACGCTCCTCTCTCCAAAGTCCACCAGTCTCTCTTAAACTGAAACCTGATAAAACCCTTGGACCCTCATCCGTTACCAAACCCGCTTCTAAAAAATTTCAAATTTGATGCCCATTGTGACTATCACCAAACTGCTGGCCGTACCACCGACCAATGTTTCCATCTACGAAACACAATCCAAAGACTCATTGACCGGGGTATCATCGCCCCACTAGCTAATCCTAAACCAAACACTGCCCATGATCCACTCCCAAGTCACACAAACGCCATTTTTCTAGAAGAAGACTCAGAACTTGACCCATCTACCCAAATCATACCAAGTAAATCATCAATCATACCCATATACTGTCCTAAATCTCTCCAAATATGACCATGTTTCCTCTTACACCCTACCAACCTTGCTGATAAAACCTTATCACTCCTCACCAAAGCCTGCATTATTGTCCATACCCATTATGGTGGTAAAGATATGGAATTATCAGAAGTGTTGAACCAACTCCTAGAGTTCGGGCTAAAATTACCCTCACAGATGACCATCGACTATTAAAAATTCAATGGGTTATTCCTAGAAGTTTGAAAATGGGCCCGAGAGTCAGACAACTGGGTAGTGCCAACCGACGAAGTCAGTTTAAATGACTTAGTCCAAATCATGGAAGATTTGTTTCGACAGACTGGTGATGTTTGTAACATATCCGAGATGCTAGACGCTTTGAAAATACAAGGGCATATTGTCCCCTCAGTCTTGCATTTCCCTGCCGAATGGAGGAATTATACGAAGAGGCCATAGAAGTTATAGATTGCATTGACTTTGCATGAAAAGGCAATATCGTTGCCACCGGATGGGGAGGTGATTCTAAAGATTCAGATGAAGAGCCAGATTCAAGAAAGACTAATCTGATAGGTAACCTATGTGGAATGATATCATTCGAGGAGCTGCTAAGAGAGATCAATCAGGTAGTTGGGCAACCCAACATAGATGAAGAAATAGGGTTTCTATTTTTCCCCTGTTCTGTGAACCACATGACTAGGTCAAGGAGACATTACCAGAATTCGAGATTACAACCATCACGAATCGATAAAGGGAAACGTGCTGAGAATCTCCCTATGCCAAAAATGACCCTTGAAGAAGGCAAGGTCCTTGATCAACTGAAGAAAACTCAAGCTAACATCACTCTATGGGGACTTTTTATGTCTTCCAAACTACAGCGAAATGCCCTAATCAAGCTACTCACAGGACCCACAGTTCCTCCCTCAACCACACCAGAAGAAGTGGACCTAGTTGGATCCTTGACCTCTACTCGAATGTTCTCCTTTTCTGAAGAGGAAATCCCTAAGAATGGTCCCAACCATAATCATGCTCTCAATATCTCTGTCGAAGTCATGGGGAAAACTGTTCCCCTCTCACTCGTCGACAACAGATCAGCTCTAAATGTTTGCCCATTAAGAACCCTCAACTGTTTGGGACTGAAAGTGAGCGACCTTGCTCCAACCTCTATTGCTATGCATGCCTACGAAAACACCCATCGATAAGTAATGAGATCTATCAAGCTTGTAATAGGGGTTGGCCCTATAAATCTTGTTGTTGAGTTCCAAGTCATCGACATCCCATCCTGTTTCAATCTGCTGCTCGGACGATCGTGGCTCCACATCATCAAAGGGATGTGTTCTTTCCTTTATCAAAAATTGAAGTTTTTTGCTGATGGACGGGTCATCACCATCTTGGTAGACAGTGACAACACCAAGAATTCAAGCACCAGTAATCTGGCACTCTAGATACAACACGAGGTAAACGATATGCTGTTATCAGTCTTCTAGGTCGAACCACTCTTACTCCCAGCAGGAAACGACATCAAAGATAGGGTTTGTCCAGATTATGACCCTCATGGTAATGTCAATGTAATCCAAATGTTCAAGAATATGCACTTTATTCCCGGACTGGGGCTTGGGCAAAGGCAACAGGGGATAACTGAACCCATTGTGTTGAAGGAGGATTTTCCTCCCCATGGTTTTGTCTATCAACCAACAGAAGAAGAAATCAGACTGATCCATCAGCCTCGATTGAAAAAAAAGATAAAATGTGCCAGGACTATCCCGGGAGATTCCCTAAATGGAAGATTCATCAAAGAGGGTGAAGATTTCCCCTTCTGTGCTTTCCTTGAACCTTGGTATGACCCTATAGACAAAAGGATGAAACCAAGAATGGAGATCTTTTTCCAAGACAGCTACCTATGGGCCGAATGTTCCTAACACTGTGTGCAACCACTCACTAAGGAGACCATAGCTAATATCAATGATTCTGAGGATAGCGATTTCGAAGATTCTTTCAAGTTGCAGATACTGGGGCTAGCACTTTACTTGATCCACTCAGGGACTACATCATATGATCTATCCTACCTCATCAAAAATACTGATACACCTGTTCTCAACTGGCATGTTGTTCCTATACCACCTGCTGGTATTCGACCTAACCCTCATGTTTACTGATATGCCCAAAGTACACCCTCTTACTCAGAATAACTAACCTCGGCCAGTTTCATAGTCGAGGTAACCAGAAGCCTATGCCAACCATAAGTAAGGTCGTCTCTCATAAGGTCGGCCCCAGTCAATGTTGCAGCTACCTCATACACCAACCTTGGATAGTCATCAGCCGAGGTCAGCAGCAGTCATGGGCTCAATCATCTGCCCACATCATCATCGGTCCCAGCCGATGTTACAGCTACCTCATACCTAACCTCGGTCTACCCTCCTGGCCGAGGTCCTCACAGTTAAGGCAAAGCAGTTACATCTGACTCCACCAAACTCATACTCGTGCAGGCCGAGGTTACATCAGTCAAGAATACAGGGCTAAGAATTTACAAGCACATGTAAGATTTGGCACACATGGACAAATCAGTTATAATCGAATCATTCCCCTCATGTGAGGGAATATTGAGGTTATCATTATCTATATATTAGATCAGCCAGGTGTCATTCTCATGTTGGTTCGATCTTCATGTACATGCCCATTGCATGCTTTGGGGGTATATTACACCCCTCAAGCACTATATATAGAGGTCATCCTCTAACTTGTAAAGGGATCTATAATTACAACCCTAGCTAAAACTCTGTTGGTTTACACAGTAGAGAGAGAAAGCTAGACAGATTTTATCTATGGCCGTTAGTGCCTTCATCTAGTGATATTACTCACACACTCACAGTGGACGTAGGCCAGATTGGATGAACCACTTACATATAAGTGTTCATCCTCTTCTCCTCGCCTCCTTCTACTATATATATACACTCTTGTGCTGCCATTATTATCACTAGTTTGAGCTTGTCAACACCTTACCTGATGATGTTATTTCTAGCATCATCATTTTTGGCACCGTCTATGGGAATGATTCGATTCATCTCTTGTTTTTTAAGCTTAACCTCATCGGAGTCTCTGGTAGTGAACCAGGCCTCACCCTTCATGTGAAGTTGTGTAACCATTGAAAGAGGTCCTTTAAGGTATCAAGCTCTCTAATATTTTAATTACAAGATCTTTAATATTAACAAATGGCACCAAATTTACCACCACCTCCTCCACCATATGGTGTTGGAGGATCCAGTTCTAGCCAGGCACCACCCCAGTCCGAAATGGCTGAGTTGGAACCAACCTTGAAGTCTTTGGTTGAAACGCAATAAGCGATGAAAGAATAATTTGCCCAGCTAAGCCAGAATATAATAAGACCACCTGGGGTCTCACCGGAGATGATCACTCCGGTAGATGTTCAACCACACCCTAAGGCTAGGGGACCACCCCGGGCACCGCTAAATGACCAACCTACTCCTCAGCGGAGGAGGGATGTTGCTGACTCTAAGCATTTATGCCTGTGGAGGCAAGGAAACCCTTTCCCCGAGGATATGTATGACGACATTGAGGCAGAGGACGCTCTAGCAGATTATTGGGAGCCATATGAGATTTCAAACAACACAGTACGTCCTATACAGCAGAGCCGAGGTTGTGGAGAAAGACGAGATGGTGACGTCTAACAAAGAGGGTCTACTTTTGATCGCTTAAATAGAGGGTCGACCGTTGAAAGGCTCGACCCATTTAATGATCTGAGGCAGAGGCTATCCAGGTCAATAAGTGTAGCTGGCTCACAAAGGGAAGATGGTGAACATCGGCCTCATCATGGTGGACCAAATATGGCCGAGACTGTAGCCAGGAGGTCAACAGTCGACGTTGTGCAGCAGCTGAGGAACCCTCGGTCCACCCCTTGGAGGTAGATGGGGATAACCTCGGCTAGGACGACGTTGCTAAACCATCGAATGACTCCATTCAATGGCTGGAACAGAAGATAGGGAACCTCATAAAAAGTCGAGACCCACTACAAAAGGGATTCTCAGAGGGCTCCCCATTTGTGGCAAGGATTGTCAACTTCCCAACCCCTGCCAAATTCAAACCACCAATGGTGTCTCCTAAATACGATGGTAGTACCAACCCAGTGCATCATATTAAGATATACCAGTCTGCGGCATACATTTATTTAATTCCTTATGAGATGAGGTTTCGAGCTTTCTCAAGAACTTTAACGGGAGCTGCACATATTTGGTTCACTTTAACGGGAGCTACACATAGTTAGAGGTTAAATATTATGAAGAGAGCATAGCCATGACAACTCTCATTGGAGGGCTTCCGAAGGGAAAGCCACTTTGGAAGATTGTTGAAGACCCTCCTAAGTGTATGGTTGAACTGTTAGCGACAGAGGAAAAGGTCATGAACGCAGAAGAGGCAATGGCTGCAAAGTATGAGGATGAGAATGGAAGTAGCAATGTGAAATTTTAAAAGAAGAATGGAAAGAAGAGGGCTGCAGAAGAAAATTTTTCACACTATACACCTTTAACTGTGAGCTGCTAACATATCCTCAACGAAATAAAGAATGACAGGTCCCGAAGATGGCTGAAGGACGATATCAAGAAGATGTTGAAGTCCGAAAAGCTATGGAAGTACGTGGACGGTAGAGCTTTTAAGGAAGGAAGAAATGACCCTAAAAAGAGAAGGAATGATAGATGCCGAGAAGATGCCCCAACTAGAAGAGCTGAGGACTCAGATGATGATGATGATGACCCTGACCTCCCACCAAAAGATGATAATGCCCCAGTGAAGAGGGTCGGTATGATCTCTTTCGGTGTGAACACCATCTGTGGAGGATTATCAGGGGTGGCTCAGAGGTAGCAGATCGCAAGTCTCATATTGCAGAGGCTAAGGAAGTAACTAAAATTGAGGTTGTAAACTTGGCATCTACAAATGTTAAGCACGAAAAGAGAAAGAAGGTAAATATGGACACCCTCATAGTCGGCTTCTCACGAGTTGATTTCAAAGGTATCTTAGATCCTCACGATGACCCTCTGGTAATCACCATAAGGGTGCACGGGTGTGAAGTTCAGAGGATCCTCATTGATGGGGGAAGTTCAGCAGATGTTATGTTTTGGCCCTATTTTAAGAGCCAGACTCACCAGAGCTAGGCTTGTCCCCTATCATCATCCCTTGATTAACTTCAGCAGTGAAAAGGTTCATCCATTGGGCATGTATGAGATGGATGTAAGAATGGGAGGTGAGTGGCCTAAGAGGTTGCCCAGAAAAATCAATTTCTTTGTGATGGATGAAAATGTCTTCTCATCTTACAACCTCATCATAGGATGAGTAGCCCTCAAGGAATTTGAGGTCGTGCCTTCAACGGTCCACCAAATGTTAAAATTCCTGACTCCCTATGGAGTAGAGGAAGAGCAAGGCGACCAAACATCGGCACGAGAATGCTACTTTAACTCTGCAGAAGAGAGAGAGGCTCATAAGAGGGCAACAACCACGTACAATATCGATACACTTGATCCTAGAGATGAAATAAAGCTCAAGAAGGGAGAGTCAGGGAAAGAGGTAGAATCCATTGTCCTCAATGAGGACGAGCTGGAAAAAACCATCCAAATCGATAAATCCCTAGACCTGAGATCAAGGAAGAACTGGTGAAACTCTTAAGGAATAAATAAAGTGTCTTTGCTTAGAGCCATGCAGACATGTCAGGTATTGACCCTGAGATTATGTGCCATAAACTCAATGTTATGGAAGATGCTAATACCATCAAGTAGAGAAGAAGAGTATACTCAAGAGAGAAGTATGATGTCATCAGAGAAGAGGTTAGAAAGCTTGAAGAGGCCAAGTTCATCAGAGAGGTCATATACCCTGAGTGGTTGTCTAACATCATCATCGTGCCAAAAGCTAATGGGAAATGGAGGATGTGTGTAGAATTTACTGATTTGATCAAGTCTTGCCCAAATGATAGGTTCCCCTACCTCGTATTGATCAGATGGTGGATGCCACAGTAGGATATGAGCTGATGAGCTTCATGGGTGCATATTTCGGGTATAATCAGATCTTTATGAACCCGAAAGACTCAGAGAAGATAGCATTCATCACAGACTAGGGGACCTATTGCTACAAGGTCATTCCCTTTGGGTTAAAGAATGCAGTGGCTACTTTCCAACGTCTTGTAAATAAGATGTTCGAGGATCAGATAGGCCTATCGATGGAAGTGTATGTGGATGACATGCTGACGAATAGCCTGAAGGCCGACACTTACGTGGCCGACCCTGAAAGAACTTTTAACACCATGGATAGATACGGAATGAAGCTCAACCCGGCCAAATGTGTCTTCGGGGTAGGAGATGGAAAGTTTTTAGGGTTCATTGTCAACCAAAGGGGAATAGAGGCTAACCCCAAAAAGATCAAAGCTTTGCTAGAGATAAAGACCCCCAGAGCCATCAATGACGTTCAGAGGCTAACCGAAAGAGTTATTGCACTTAACAAGTTCATCTCAAAAGATACAGACAAGTGTCTTCCTTTTTTCAAAGTGCTCAGAAAGGCATTTGAATGGTATGAGGAATGCGACAAAGCTTTTAAGGAGCTCAAGTCCTACCTCGGATCCCCCTACTCCTATCTCGACCGATCCTGGGTGAGAAGTTATATGTATATTTAGCTGTCTCAGAGTCATCCATCAGTGCCACAATTGTAAGATCAGAGGTTGGAGTGCAGAGACTAGTGTACTTCAATAGTAAGTCTCTTCAAGGGTCTGAACAGAAGTACCCCCGAATCGAAAAGTTAGCCTATGCCTTGATACATGCATCTAGGAAAATGAAGCCATATTTACAAGGCCACTCCATGGTCATCCTCACTGATTCCCCACTCAGATAGGTCCTCCATAAGCCTGAGAAGTCAGGCAGACTAATGACCTGGGCCATTGAGTTGGGAGAATATGACATTGTCTATCAACACAGGGTTATCATCAAGGGGTAGGCACCCGCAGACTTTGTAGCAGAGTTTATATGGGAAGAGGCCGATGTTGATATTAGTCAAAGGGCTACGGATAAACCAAACAAAAACGTCTTCGAAGATATGGACGAGGTTGAGTCAGGCAAAGCCAGAAAAAGAATAGTTAAGAATGATGAAGACAGGTACCTCTTTAAGCAAGGGACCCTGTCAGAGGGGAACTTCTCTTCAAATAAAGATGTTTGGAACCTCTTTGTTAATGGGTCATCCTGCGAAAGCGAAAGTGGAGCGGGGCTGATAGTGTTAGCACCAGATGGTACCGATATTGAATATGCGCTGAGGTTCAACTTGAAAGCTTTGAACAACGAGTCAGAGTATGAGACATTAATAGCATGCCTCTCTTTGGCAAAAGCCTTTAGTGTTGGCCAACTCCTAGTCCATAGTGACTCAAGGTTAGTTGTTAACCAAATCTTGGGGGTGTATGAGGCCAAGGATGAAAGGATAGCTAAGTACCTGAAAAGGGTGAGAATGATGCTAGAAAGCTTCAGGGAAGTAAAGATGAAGAGGATGCCTAGGAAAGACAATGGTCGAGCCGATGCACTAGTGAGGTCGGCCTCAGTAACAAGGACAAACATAAGAAGAACAATTCCAGTTAAGATTCTTCCCAAGCTAACCATAGAAGAAGAAGAGTTTGATAGAACTTGCCTGAATGTGAATATGGGAGCATCATGGTTGGACCCTCTTATCAGATACATTAGAGAGGGGGGTCTGCTAGAGTCGAAGTCAGAAAGGAGAAAGTTGAGGTTCAAAGCTGCTAAATTCTCAATTATAGGAGATGTCATGTATAAGAAGGGGTTCCTGTTCCCTCTCCTTAGATGTGTTCATACTTCAGAGGTCCCACACATCTTGCACGATGTGCATGAGGGATCTTACCCAAGTCACATAGGAGGGAGGCCATTGGCTAAATAATTAATCACTCGAGGGTACTGGTGGCCGACCTTGGCCAAAGATGCAGCTACATATGTGAAGAAGTGTGATAAGTGGCATAGGTTCTCTACCATACCTCATCAGCCACACCAACCTCTTGCTTCTATCAGCTCCCTGTGGCCATTTGAAATATGGGGTATTGACCTAGTAGGACCCCTTCCAAGAGCTATGAACAACTATCGATTTTTTATCGTGGCAATCGATTATTTCTCCAAATGAGTAGAGGTTGATCCAATGATCACAATCACTTAACAGAATATGTTTCAGTTCATCTGGAAGAATATCATATGCAGGTATGGTCTTCCAAACACTCTGATATCAGACAATGGAACCCAATTCAAGAATATATCCATAGAGAAATACTACGAAAGAGTAGGGATCAAGCAGTTATTCTCTTCTCCTGGCCGACCCCAGGAAAATGGTCAGACCAAGGTTACAAATCGAATAATTCTCGATGGGATAAAAAAGAGGTTGGAAGAGTCCAAAGGGAGATGGACAGAGGAGGTATATGATGTGTTATGGGCCTATAGGACAACAACAAGGACACCAACGGGAGAGACTCCATTTATGTTAGCCCACGGTTCAGAAATTGTCATCCCTACAGAGGTAGGACTTCCCACTCATAGAGTTCAGACCTATAACCCTCAGAGGAATGGGGAAGAGAGAAGACTTGATCTTGATTTGATCGAGGAAATAAGAGAGGATGCAGAGATAAGATGGGCAGCCTACCAGTAGAGAACTATGAGATTCTACAATCAAAGGGTGAAATCAAGGCCTATAGCTGTGGGAGACCAAGTCCTAAAGAAGATGTTGCAAAAGGCAAATAAGCCCCATCCAAACTGGCATAGTCCTCATAGAATAGTTGATGAGGTTGTGCTTGGTACCTACCGACTAGAAAATCTTGAAGGAGAACCTTTCTCCAACCCTTAGAAAGATGATCATTTGAAGAAATATTACATATGATGTTACAGTTGTTTATCTTTGTAATACATGTATCAGTTTAGACAGAAGATGTTAATGAAAAGAAAGCAATGTTGTGCTAGTACTCTCATTATATGCTTTAAAAAATCATTAATTTGGTGAAAAATTTAAGAAGGTAAACATCATTATATGGTGACCTCAGACCTTAAACATCATTAGTTTGGTGAAAAGAGGAGGTGAAACATCATTATATGGTGACCTCAGACCTTAAACATCATTAGTTTGGTGAAAATAGGAGGTGAAACATCGTAATTTGGTGACCTCAGACCTTAAACATCATTAGTTTGGTGAAAATAGGAGGTGAAACATCGTAATTTGGTGACCTCGGACCTTAAACATCATTAGTTTGGTGAAAATAGGAGGCGAAACCTCATTATATGGTGACCTCCGACCTTAAACATCATTAGTTTGGTGAAAATAGGAGGTGAAACATCATTATATGGTGACCTCAGACCTAACACATCATTATATAGTGACCTCAGACCTAAAACATCATTAGTTTGGTGAAAATAGGAGGTGAAACATCATTATATGAAGACTAGGCCTGTAAATTGAGTGCCCGAGGCCCGAAGCCCGCCCGTTCGGCCCGCTATTTTCAGGCCGAGCTTTATTTGAGTCTGAACCGAGCCGAGCCAGAGCCAAAGCATAAATTTCAAGCCCGAATTAATTTCGGGCCGAGCTTGAGCTGAACTTTTCCAAGCCCGAATTAGGCCCGAAGCCCGAACTTCATATTTATAAATAAATAAATAAATAATTTATATAATATAACATATTTTTGTTAACATTGTTTAATTAGGTTTCATTCTTTTATTTCATTTACTACTTTTTAAAAAAGAAATCATATGTTACAATCCATTAGATTACATGTGATTTTTAATTTTGTGATTTTATTGTTAATCTCATTATGGGTATTTGATTTAATAATTTCTCAAGTCACAATAAGCCTTTGGTAGTGATAAAATTTTGCTAAATGTATGAAATTTAATAGGCATTTGTAGGTTTTCACTCTTATTTCTCTTGTTTTAGTTTAATATATTTCATAATTATATATTTTATTTCATGAAATATCAATTATATTTTAATATCTAATATTGTCCATGATGGAAATACAAGAAAAAAAATTAATTCAAACTTTTTTAAGAAAAAAATAGAAATCGGGCTCGAAGCCCTATAATATTTGTGACCCGAGTTCGGGCATAGGTGGTAAAACATAATTCGGGTTGAGCTCGGGCTTGAGCATGGGTAAGTGAGTTCGGGCCGAGCCTGAGCAACCCCAAGCCCGGCTCACCCAGCGCGATTTACAACCCTAATGGTTACTTCAGAACCTTAGACAACATTAGTTTGGTGAAAATAGGAGGTGAAACATCATAATTTGGTGACCTCGGACCTTAAACATCATTAGTCTGGTGAATTTATGTAGGTAAACATCATTATATGGTGACCTCAGACCTTAAACATCATTAGTTTGGTAAAAATAGGAGGTGAAACATTATTATATGGTGACCTCAGACCTTAAACATCATTAGTTTGGTGAAAATAGGAGGTGAAACATCATTATTTTGGTTAAAATAGGAGGTGAAACATCATTATATGGTGACCTCAGACCTTAAACATCATTAGTTTGATGAAAATAGGAGGTGAAACATCATAATTTGGTGACATCAGACCTTTAACATCATTAATTTGGTGAAAAATTTATGAGGGTAAACAACATTATATGGTGACCTTAGACCTTAAACATCATTAGTTTGGTGAATTTATGAGGGTAAACATCCTTATATGGTGACCTCAGACCTTAAACATCATTAGTTTGGTGAAAATAGGAGGTGAAACATCATTATATGGTGACTAGGCCTGTAAATTGACCGCCCGAGACCCGAAGCCCGCCCGTTCGGCCCGCTATTTTCAGGCCGAGCTTTATTTGAGTCTGAACCGAGCCGAGCCAGAGCCAAAGCATAAATTTCAAGCCCGAATTAATTTCGGGCCGAGCTTGAGCTGAACTTTTCCAAGCCCGAATTAGGCCCGAAGCCCGAACTTCATATTTATAAATAAATAAATAAATAATTTATATAATATAACATATTTTTTTTAACATTGTTTAATTAGGTTTCATTCTTTTATTTCATTTACTACTTTTTAAAAAAAAAATCATTTGTTACAATCCATTAGATTACATGTGATTTTTAATTTTGTGATTTTATTGTTAATCTCATTATGGGTATTTGATTTAATAATTTCTCAAGTCACAATAAGCCTTTGGTAGTAATAAAATTTTGCTAAATGTATGAAATTTAATAGGCATTTGTAGGTTTTCACTCTTATTTCCCTTGTTTTAGTTTAATATATTTCATAATTATATATTTTATTTCATGAAATATCAATTATATTTTAATATCTAATATTGTCCATGATGGAAATACAAGGAAAAAAATTAATTCAAACTTTTTTAAGAAAAAAATAGAAATCGGGCTCGAAGCCCTATAATATTTGTGACCCGAGTTCGGGCATAGGTGGTAAAACATAATTCGGGTTGAGATCGGGCTTGAGCATGGGTAAGTGAGTTCGGGCCGAGCCTGAGCAACCCCAAGCCCGGCTCACCCAGCGCGATTTACAACCCTAATGGTTACTTCAGAACCTTAGACAACATTAGTTTGGTGAAAATAGGAGGTGAAACATCATAATTTGGTGACCTCGGAACTTAAACATCATTAGTCTGGTGAATTTATGTAGGTAAACATCATTATATGGTGACCTCAGACCTTAAACATCATTAGTTTGGTGAAAATAGGAGGTGAAACATTATTATATGGTGACCTCAGACCTTAAACATCATTAGTTTGGTGAAAATAGGAGGTGAAACATCATTATTTTGGTTAAAATAGGAGGTGAAACATCATTATATGGTGACCTCAGACCTTAAACATCATTAGTTTGATGAAAATAGGAGGTGAAACATCATAATTTGGTGACATCAGACCTTTAACATCATTAATTTGGTGAAAAATTTATGAGCGTAAACAACATTATATGGTGACCTTAGACCTTAAACATCATTAGTTTGGTGAATTTATGAGGGTAAACATCCTTATATGGTGACCTCAGACCTTAAACATCATTAGTTTGGTGAAAATAGGAGGTGAAACATCATTATATGGTGACTAGGCCTGTAAATTGACCGCCCGAGACCCGAAGCCCGCCCGTTCGGCCCGCTATTTTCGGGCCGAGCTTTATTTGAGTTTGAGCCGAGCCGAGCCTGAGCCAAAATTTCAATCCCAAATTAATTTTGGGTCGAGCTTGAGCCGAACTTTGCCAAGCCCGAATTGGGCCCGAAGCCCGAACTTCATATTTATAAATAAATAAATAAACACTACACCATATCTTAATGCACAGTGAAAAACAAATCCAAAAAATCCTTTAGTTTAAAGATCATAACAGTGAAAAAAATATATGACATTGGTGTACCAAAAAAATGAAAATGCATATACTGAATAATAACACATATACCACAAATGAAATGCAGAACTTAAAATAAAAGTGGATATGAGAAGAAATTTTTGTGTGTAGAAATAGAGGAGAAATTATAACAAAATAGGTCTAGGTTTTTGAGATTATAAGCTTACACAGAAGTTCCAATTTTGTTGAGAAGAGAATGGTGGAAACACTTACACCGCCGTCCATATCCCCGGATGACCCCTCATCAGATGAGTAATCCCAGCCGTCCACCTCCCCGGACGGCCCCCCAAGTACGGCAGCTGGACAATCGACTGATAAAAGTCGTACACCGCCGTTTTCAAAGTCGTACACCGCCATTTCCAGGGTCGACCACCTTTTGCAAAGTCGTCCACCGCCATTTGTAAAGTGAGGTAAGCGTATGGGAGAAATAAATGAGAGGGTCAGGTATTGAGGAAATGAAGGCAGCGGCCAACGTTTTTTTTTGTAAAGATTAAACATGGTCACGGCTTTCAGCCGAGACCCACCACCAGCGAAACGCTTAAATGAAACACCCTCATCAATTTGCATATGGTCACGGCCCATAGCCGTGACCCACATCAAAAAAATGGTCACGGCCCCCAGCCGTGACCCTTTGTGTGTGTGTTTTGTGCTGAGTCCTACCTATGGTCACGGCCCAAGTCTGTGACCCATCCGTGACCAAGTTGGAGGGAATTTTGGCGCTATTTTGGCACCAACATGGTCACGCCTTGGTCACGGCCAAAGTCCGTGACCCACAGTGGTCAGGGACTTGGGCCGTGACCACTTCCAAATCATCCATGACTCAGTGTAATAATGGAAATGGTCACGCCAAATATTGAGTGGGTCACGGCCAAAGTCCGCGACCAGCTGGTCGCGGACTTGGGCCGTGACCCACTGGGCGTGACCATTCACAGGATTTGGTGTAGTGAAATAATTTATATAATATAACATATTTATGTTAACATTGTTTAATTAGGTTTCGTTCTTTTATTTAATTTAATACTTTTTAAAAAAAATCATTTGTTATAATCCATTAGATTACATGTGATTTTCAATTTTGTGATTTTATTGTTAATCTCATTATGGGTATTTGATTTAATAATTGCTCAAGTCACAATAGGCCTTTGGTAGTGATCAAATTTTGCTAAATGTATTAAATTTAATAGGCATTTGCAGGTTTTCACTCTTATTTCCCTTGTTTTAATTTAATACATTTCATAATTATATATCTTGTTTCATGAACTATCAATTATATTTTAATGTGTAATTTTGTCCATGATGGAAATACGAGAAAAAAAATTGATTCAAACTTTTTTAAGAAAAAAAATGGAAATCGGGCCTGAAGCCCGTAATATTTGTGAGTGGAGTTCGGGCCTAGGTGGGGAAACATAATTCGGGTCGAGCTCGGGCTTGAGCATGGGTAAGTGACTCTGGGTCGAGCCTGAACAACCCCAAGCCCGGCTCACCCAGCTCGATTTACAGCCCTAATGGTGACCTCAGACCTTAGACATCATTAGTTTGGTGAAAATAGGAGGTGAAACATCATAATTTGGTGACATCATACCTTAAACATCATTAGTTTGGTGAAAATAGGAGGTGAAACATCATAATTTGGTGACCTCAGACCTTAAACATCATTAGTCTGGTGAATTTATGAAGATAAACATCATTATATGGTGACCTCAGACCTTAAACATCATTAGTTTGGTGAAAATAAGAGGTGAAAATCATTATATGGTGACCTCTGGCCTTAAACATCATTAGTTTGGTGAAAATAGGAGGTGAAACATCATTATATAGTGACCTCGGACCTTAAACATCATTATTTTGGTGAAAATATGATGTGAAACATCATTAAATGGTGACCTCAGACCTTAAACATCATTAGTTTGATGAAAATAGGAGGTGAAACATCATAATTTGGTGACATCAGACCTTTAACATCATTAATTTGGTGAAAAATTTATGAGGGTAAACAACATTATATGGTGACCTCAGATCTTAAACATCATTAGTTTGGTGAATTTATAAGGGTAAACATCCGTATATTGTGACCTCAGACCTTAAACATCATTAGTTTGGTGAAAGTAGGAGGTGAAACGTCATTATATGGTGACTTGGCCTGTAAATTGACCGCCGAAGACCCGAAGCCCACCCGTTTGGCCAACTATTTTCGGACCGAGATTTATTTGAGTTTGTGCCGAGCCGAGCCAGAGAAAAAATTTCAAGCCCAAATTAATTTTGGGTCGAGCTTGAGCCAAACTTTGCTAAGCCTGAATTGGGCCCGAAGCCCGAACTTCATATTTATAAATAAATAAATAAATAATTTATATAATATAACATATTTATGTTAACATTGTTTAATTAGGTTTCATTCTTTTTTTTCATTTACAACTATTAAAAAAAAATCATTTGTTATAATCCATTAAATTACATGTGATTTTCAATTTTGTGATTTTATTGTTAATCTCTTTATGGGTATTTGATTTAAAAATTTCTCAAGTCACAATAGGCCTTTGGTAGTGATCAAATTTTGCTAAATGTATGAAATTTAATAGGCATTTGTAGGTTTTCACTCCTATTTCCCTTATTTTAATTTAATACATTTCATAATTATATATCTTATTTAATGAAATATCAATTATATTTTAATGTGTAATTTTGTCCCTGATGGAAATACAAGAAAAAAAAATTAATTCAAACTTTTTTAAGAAAAAAAAATTGAAATTGGGCCTGAAGCCCGTAATATTTGTGAGCCGAGTTCGGGCCTAGGTGGCGAAACGTAATTCGGGTTGAGCTCGGGCTTGAGCATGGGTAAGTGAGTTCGGGCCGAGCCTGAGCAACCCCCAACCCAGCTCACCCAGCCCGATTTACAGCCCTAATGGTGACCTCAGACCTTAGACATCATTAGTTTGGTGAAAATAGGAGGTGAAACATCATAATTTGGTGACCTTATACCTTAAACATCATTAGTTTGGTAAAAATAGGAGGTGAAACATCATAATTTGGTGACCTCGGACCTTAAACATCATTAGTCTGGTGAATTTATGAAGGTAAACATCATTATATGGTGACCTCGGACCTTAAACATCATTAGTCAGGTGAAAATAGGAGGTGAAATATCTTTATATGGTGACCTTAGACCTTAGACATCATTAGTTTGGTGAAAATAGGAGGTGAAACATCATTATATAATGACCTCGGGCCTTAAACATCATTAGTTAGGTGAAAATAGGAGGTGAAATATCATTATATGGTGACCTTAGGCCTTAAACATCATTAGTTTGGTGAAAATAGGAGGTGAAACATCATTATATAGTGACCTCAGACCTTAAACAACATTAGTTTGGTGAAAATAGGAGGTGAAACATCATTATATGGTGACCTAGACCTTAAACATCATTAGTTTGGTGAAAATAGGAGGTGAAACATCATAATTTGGTGACATTAGACCTTTAACATCATTAATTTGGTGAAAAATTTATGAGGGTAAACATCATTATATGGTGACCTTAGACTTTAAACATCATTAGTCTGGTGAATTTATGTGGGTAAACATAATTATATGATGACCTCAGACCTGAAACATCATTAGTTTGGTGAAAATAGGAGGTGAAACATCATTATATGGTGGTGACCTCAGACCTTAGACCTCATTAGTTTGCTAAACATAAGAGGTGAAACATCATAATTTGGTGAGCTCATACCTTAAACATCATTAGTTTGGTAAAAATAGGAGGTGAAACATCATAATTTGGTGACCTCAGACCTTAAACATAATTAGTCTGGTGAATTTATGAAGGTAAACATCATTATATTGTGACCTTAGACCTTAAACATCATTAGTTTTGTGAAAATAGGAGGTGAAACATTATTATATGGTG
The DNA here is from genome assembly GCA_949130495.1 of Sambucus nigra. NCBI lineage: Eukaryota > Viridiplantae > Streptophyta > Magnoliopsida > Dipsacales > Adoxaceae > Sambucus > Sambucus nigra. The sequence continues at coordinate 629,447,522 of OX422209.1, forward strand.
ACCTCAAACCTTAAACATCATTAGTTTGGTGAAAATAGGTGGTGAAACATCATTATATAGTGACCTCGGACCTTAAACATCATTTATTTGGTGAAAATAGGAGGTGAAACATCATTATATGGTGACCTCAGACCTTAAACATCATTATTTTGGTGAAAATAGGAGGTGAAACATCATAATTTGGTGACATTAAACCTTTAACGTCATTAATTTGGTTAAAAATTTATGAGGGTAAACATCATTATATGGTGAACTCAGACCTTAAACATCATTAGTCTGGTGAATTTATGAGGGTAAATGATGATGCTGGAAATAGCACCACCCTTCAAGGTGTTGACAAGCTCAAGCAAGTGATAACAATGGCAGCTCAAGTATATACAAATATAAGAGATAGAGATGAGGAGAAAAGGATGAACACAAATGTTTAAGTGGTTCAGCCAATTAGTCCTACGTCTACTGTGCAAGTGAGTGAGTAAGATCACTAGAATAAGGCACTAACGGCCATGGATATAATCTCTCAAGCTTTCTCTCTCTACTGTATAATTAGACAGAGTTTTAGCTAGGGTTATTAATTTCGGATCCTTTTCAAGGTAGGAGAAGATAATTACATATAGTGTGGGGGGGGGGGTGTAATGTAACCTCCATGCATGCAATGAGCATGTGTGTGTTGATCTAGTCAATCTAATGAAGACATCTGTCACTGTCACATGTAGAGAATGATGATGAAAAATTCCCCCACATAAGGGGATTAATTCGGTTACAACTGATTTTGTTCATGTGTTCCTATCCTTGCATATGCTTGTCAATTCTCGGTTGTCTTAGCTTGATACCAACCTCGGCTTAGGTGAGTACGACGTTGGCAGAGTATGACCCTTGACTTGTCAGAGATCAATATTCCATGAAGACCTCGACCAGAATGTCCGGACGAGGTTGGGTATAGGGCGTAACGTCGGCGAAAGCTAGTGATGACATGGTGCTTGTTGATTGATCTTATGAGGCTTTTGCCGATCTCATATGGTACCTGTAACTTTGGTCGTGGCCGACACCATGCGTTTGTGGTCATATGCAGGGACTCACTTGGTGATGATGGCAACGTCGGTTGTGGCCGACCAGATACAATTTGAGCCCAAGTCCCTAGTTGATCTCGGTTGACACAATGTAACGTTGGTCGGGGCCGATGTTGTTGATAGGTGCCTGATCCTAGATATAAGCCTTGATGATGAGGTTGATGCAATGTCTAATGGACCCGACCTTATGAGGGACGATATTACTTTCGATCATTATGGGCCTCTACCACCTTGGTTGTGAATCAGGCCGAGGTTAGTGTCTCTGAGTGGGAAGGTGCACTTTGGGCATATCAATCACCCCTAGCCCTTAGTTACCTATGTGAGTAGGTGATTGAGGGGTAATTGCAAGGTCGAGACTATGTTTTCTTGTGTGCCGATACTATCTTGACACATGTCACTTGCTTAAGTGATTGGTGTGTGTTTATGGTTTGTATCTTTGGGTTCCCAAGGCAATGATGAGCCTTGGGAAACACGCCAAAATGATTGTGGGTTTAAAAAAAACATTTCCTCTTTCTTCTTCATTTCTTCTTCATTTCTCCTGCCAGGGTTTTCTCTTTCTGCCATTTGTCTTCCAAGAGCTTTGCTGATTAATTTGGGATTTCTTTTTTTCAGATCCACTTCTTGTTCGTTTCATACTTAAGCAGATATCATCTTCTCTTCATATCTTCATCTCCAGCTTTTAATAGACATTTCTGCTTTTTTCGATGAATATTTAGTCTCCAGTTAGGGTTTATTGGTTTTTCGGTGATATCGCCTTTTTTCGGTGATATTGTTCTTGCTCTGGAATTCTTCCAAATTTAGGTTCGATCCTTTATTTAAGTCGTGCCAAGTTGTTTATTTGTGGCTTTGAGTCTTAAGTGTAATATTGTCCCTATATGCTTAGGCCTTTATACCAGCTTTTAGAAGATTTCCCCTCTCTTAGGGAGAAGACCTTAGAAAAGATTAGGCAGATAGAGCGAGCCCAAGAGGAAGCTCGTAGGGCTGAGGCCTTCCCCCCTCAGACCTATATTTCCACCCCTTTGAAAGTGACATATCCTGAGCCATCTGTGCCAACAGAGGCCCTAGTAGAACCCACTCCGATGTCTGAGTTTGTGTCGTCCACCTCATACCCTATGTTTGTGGATTCTTTTCAAGAAGCCATGGATTATTCCATCAGGATGGATCAAGCCCCTGACCAAGCCAAGGTTTCAAGACGTGCCTCATCTCAAAAGATTTCTAGCACTTCACATACTTCTTCAGACGTTGAAGTTATTGGGATAAGTGTTGCCTTCCCACCTCTTATTAGTTCCATCCCTCAGTCGTTTGCCACCAGAGCTGAGTTCGCTCAGAGATTCCCTGTTGGTGTTCCTATACCTGCATAGGCCGACGTTGCCAGGGATGAGGACGATGGTCATGAAAGTGACATCGACACTTCAGAGGCAAACGAGATAAAAAGTACTGTAACAGAGCTCGACCTCTTATCCTTCAAACATCTCTATTCCATAGGTCCCTCCGTCAAACTTATAAGACCTCAGAGAGAAGAGAGCGCCTTTAGTGTCCAAGATGGGGAAATCTGCATATACAAGCAGATGTTTAAGTTAGGATTCCGTCTTCCCATCCACCCAATAATTAGGGTCATTTTTTCCCATATCAATCTAGCCCCATCGCAGTTATCCCCCAATGCTTGGAGGGTGATGATTGGGGCTATTGTCCTCAAGAGGGCAATCCATCATGCAGACCTTCCCGTGAGGGTCTTCACTGGATGTTATATCCCTTCTTCTGTAAAAAATCACCCTATCTACTATCACTTCCTAGCTAGGAAGTCTGACAAGAAGATGTTGCTGGTTACCCAGACCTCTAACCACAACTGGAAGCCATGCTAATTCTTTGTCTTAAGGGCCTGGGAATTTGGGGCGCATGCTTCCTCTTCCTCATCCGACCTGAGGACACCCCTGAGTGAGGAAAAGTGTCATTTGCGGCCAAGGCAGACCCTGGGCTTATCCAGGATAACTTTTAAAAGGTTAAAGACCTTCAAGAGAAGGGGGCCCATGGTATGTTGGTCAAATACGAGCATTTGATGACCCCATACTACCTCTCTAAGACTGGCCTTGGAGGGAGTCCTCTGACTAAGCTTAGTAAGTTCTATTTTTTTCACAAGTGGTACCTCTTATATTTTAATGTCTCTGAATTTATAACTTAGACCTTCCCTTTTTGCAGAACGTCTAGAAGGCATCCCTGACGATACCGGGGAGATGTTGGCCCTGAGTCTCACTAAGCTGGTAAAGAAGGCAAGCCTCAATGCACCTCCCCCACCAAAACAGAACGTCGGCACTTCTAAAGCTGATGCTTCAAAGAAAAAGAAAACCACCGCTCCTGCCCCTGAGGATCAGAGGCAGAGAAAAACCTCAAAGGGAGATCGCACGATTCCTATCTCTTCTGAGGATGCGTTAGCTGCTCGTCTGGAGCAGCTGAAGATCGGTGACAGTGTCATTGACCAAAGTATGAAGGCCCTGGATGCCATCGGCTCCGTGATGATTGACGCCGACAAACGGTTATGTCGTTCTCTGGATACCCCACTACTGGCCGAGTTCTACCTCCACCGATCCATCTAGGTAAGACTTTTATAAGTGTAACATTGACTTTGAATTTTATTATCTCTTGAACTCATGTGTCTGAATATGCTTTACAGGGTATCCTTACCATGCATCAATTCGTTGACTGGACCCTGAGGAAGCTCCCTCTGATTGAGAAGGGAAGAGAGGCCCAAAATACAGAGTCCACTTTGAATGCTGAAGTGGAGCATTTGAAGGCTTCCTTAGAGGGGTCTAAAGCCAATGTTAAGCAACTGGAGAAAAACATGGGCAAGCTTAAGGAAGATCACATCTCTGCTCTGAAGGTCCAGGCTGACTCTCTTTAATGAAAGGTTGATGTCATAGTGAAGGTTACTCTGGAGGACGCTTCTGAGAAGATTTTGGCCGATTACATGGTGTCTGACCAATTTATTTGCTTCGGCTTTGAATACCTTAAAAGAGGTATTAAGGCCACTGGCAAATGGGCGGCTATAAAAGAGAAGGAGTCAGGCATTTTGGCAGCCTCAGACTTCATCGATCTTGGTTTTGCCAATCTCCAGTTTGCCCAGGCCTTACAAGAGGTCGAGGAAGAGGCAGAAGGTGATGCGCCAGCTAACACATCACCACTGGAAGCTGCAGAGACTAAAGAGTTCCATCCCAAGGATGATGTAGCTGAGGTTACTAACATCATCCAAAGGGATACTTCTGCAAATGCATATCTTTGACTTGTAACTAAGTGATAACATTACCTTGCATAACTTTGACTTGTAATTCTTAACTTCATGCTATATCAACCTCTGAAGAGGGCTTTGTTTATTTTGCTGAATGTTCCTTGAATGGTTTTTTCTGTCATGCAATGTGTTTGTATTAAGGTCTGAAGCCTCAATATAATGGTGTCTTCATCACTAAACTATGATGTTAACCTTGTAACGTATTACCAAATTAATGATGTTTAAGGTCTGAGGTCATCCAAATATGACGTTTCACCTCAGACCTTGTCACCAAATTATGATGTTATAAGGTCTGAGGTCATCAACTAAGATGTTACTCACATAAATTTCACCAAAATAATGATGTTTAAGGTCTGAGGTCATCCAAGTATGATGTTCATCTCAGACCTTGTCACCAAGTTATGATGTTTTAAGGTTTGAGGTCATCAACTAAGATGTTACCCCAATAAATTTCACCAAATAATGATGTTTAAGGTCTGAGGTCATCCAAGTATGATGTTCATCTTAGACATTGTCACCAAGTTATGATGTTTTAAGGTCTGAGGTCATCAACTAAGATGTTATCCTCATAAATTTCACCAAAATAATGATGTTTAAGGTCTGAGGTCATCCAAGTATGATGTTCATCTCAGACCTTGTCACCAAGTTATGATGTTTTAAGGTCTGAGGTCATCAACTAAGATGTTACCCCCATAAATTTCACCAAAATAATGATGTTTAAGGTCTGAGGTCATCCAAGTATGATGTTTATCTCAGACCTTGTCACCAAGTTATGATGTTTTAAGGTATTAGGTCATCAACTAAGATGTTACCCCCATAAATTGCACCAAAATAATGATGTTTAAGGTCTGAGGTCATCCAAGTATGATGTTTATCTCAGACCTTGTCACCAAGTTATAATGTTTTAAGGTCTGAGGTCATCAACTAAGATGTTACCCCCATAAATTTTACCATTAAAGCATAATGAACCAAGACTTGACACAGGAACTGATCTTTTCATTAATAATCTTTTCATAAGATGATACATTTACATAGAAACCATTGCAACATCATATGTAATATTTTTTCACATGATCAGCATTCCATGGATTGGAAAAAGGCTCCCCTTCAAGGTTTTCCAGCCTGTAGGTCTCGGGTACAACCTCCTCGATCACTTTATAAGGTCCATGCCAATTTGGGTGAGGCTTGTTTGCCTTTTGCAACGTCTTCTTCAGCACTAGGTCTCCTAGAGATATGGGTCTTGATTTCACCCTTTGATTGTAGAACTTTGCTGCTCTCTATTGGTAGGTTGCCTATCTGATCTCAGCGTCTTCCATTCTCTACTCAATCAAATCTAGGTCAAGTCTTATTTCCTCCCCATTCTTCTCAGGGTCATAGGTCTGAACCCTGTGGTGGGGAGTCCTACCTCTGTAGGTATAACGGCTTCTGAGCCATGTGCTAACGTAAATGGGGTTTCTCCCATTGGTGTCCTAGTTGTTGTGCTGTAGACCCATAACACAGCATAAACCTCTTTAGTCCATATCCCCTTAGCTTCTTTTAACCTCTTCTTAATCCCGTTGATGATTATTCTATTTATGACTTCGGTCTGACCGTTTGCCCGAGGTCGGCCAGGAGAAGAGAAAAATTGCTTGATCCCAACTCTCTCGCAATACTTCTCCAATGAAGAATTCTTGAAATGGGTTCCGTTATCCGAGATGAGGGTATTAGGGAGGCCATGTCTGCATATGATACTCTTCCAAATAAATTGGAAGATCTTCTGCTCTGTAATCATGATCATCGGCTCAGCCTCCACCTACTTGGAGAAATAGTTAATCACTACTATTAGAAATCGGTAATTATTCGCAACCCTTGACAAGGGACCCACCAAGTCAATCCCCCATACTGCGAATGGCTAAGGGGAACTGATTAACGTCATAAGATGATGAGGTTGATGGGGAATAGTGGAGAATCTTTGGCATTTGTCTCACCTCTTCACGTAGGCTGCAGCATCCTTGGCCAAGGTCGGCCACTAGTATCCTTATGTGATAATCCTATTGGCTAAAGGTCTTTTTCCAATGTGACTGGAGAAAGAACCCTCGTGTACCTCCTATAGGATGCAGGGGACCTCAATGGGATGAATGCATCTGAGGAGGTGTAACATAAATCCTTTCTTATATAGGATATCTCTTATTATTGAGAACTTTGCAGCTCGATACCTCAATTTCCTCCTCTCTGGCTTTGATTTCGGTAACTCTCCCTCTCTGATATATCTGATGAGAGGGTCCATCCATGAGTCTTCTAGGCTCAAGTTGAGGTAAGGGCCGACAACCTCTTCCTCCTCAATGGTCAGTTTGAGCAGGATCTCGACTGGTATTGTCCTTATGATGTCTGTCCTTATTGCTGAAGCCAACCTTACTAGTGCATCTGCGTGGCTATTATTTTGTCTAGGTACCCTCTTCATCTTTACCTTTTCGAAACCTTTTAGCATCATTCTTACCCTCTTCAAGTATCTGGTCATCCTTTCATCCTTAGCCTCATAAACTCCAAACACTTGGTTGACAACCAACCTTGAGTCACTGTGAAGAAAGAGTCAACCAACCCTAAAGGTCTTTGCTAAGGAGAGGCCTGCTATCAAGACCTCATATTCTGACTCATTTTTTTATGCTTTGAAGTTGAATCTCAGTGCATATTCAATGTTGGTACCATCCGGAGCTGAGAGTATCAGCCCTGTATCGTTTTCACGTTCACAAGAAGATCCATCAACGAAGAGGTTCCACAAGTCTTCATTTGAAGAGAAGTTTCCCTCTGACAGGGTTCCTTTCTTGAAGACGTACCCGTCTTCCTCATTCTCAGATATACCATTTTTGGCTCTGTTGGACACAACCTCTTCAGGGTCTTAGAAGACGTTACTATTTGATCCCTCTGTGATCACTACATTATTCTCAACCTCAGTCTCTTCCCACATGAACTCAGAAGCAAAATCTGTAAGTGTCTGCCCTTTAATGGCCACCTTGGGTTGATAAGTAAGGTCCTACTCTCCCAACTCAATGGCCCAGGTCATCGATCTGCCTGACTTTTCAGGCTTGTGGAGGACCTGCCTTTGTGGGGATTCAGTGAGGATGACCATAGAGTGGGCTTGGAAGTAGGGCTTCATCTTTCTAGAAGCATGTATCAAAGCATAGGCCAACTTCTCCATTCAAAGATAGTTTTGTTCAAACCCCTGAAGGGCCTTACTATTGAAGTACACAGGCCTTTGCACCCCAACGTCCTCCCATTTTATGGTTGCACTTATAGCTGACTCAGAAACTACTAGATAAACATACAACTTCTCTCCCACTATGGGCCGAGATAAGAGCAGGGGAGATCCGAGGTAGGACTTGAGCTGATTAAAAGCCTCACCACACTCTTTGTCCCATTAAAGGCCTTTCTAAGAACCTTAAAAATAGAAGATACTTGTCCGTTGCTTTGGAAACAAATCTGTTGAGTGCAGCTACTCTTCGTGTGAGCCTCTGAACGTCTTTGATACTTCTTGGTGTCTTCATGTCAATCAAAGCCTTGATCTTCTCAGGGTTCACCTTTATTACCCTCTGATTGATAATGAATCCAAGAAATTTTCCAGCTCCTACCCCGAAGACACACTTCGCATGATTGAGTTTCATTCGGTACAAGTCCATGGTATCGAAGGTCTTTTCTAGGTCTTCCACATGAGTGCAGGCCTTTAAGCTCTTCGTTAATATATCATCTACATACACCTCCATAGTCTTGCCGATTTGATTTTCAAACATCTTATTCACAAGACGTTGATACGTTGCCCCTGCATTTTTCAAGCCAAAGGGCATAACCTTTTAGCAATATGTCCCCTTGTCGGTGATGAAGGCTATCTTCTTTGAGTCTTCAGCATCCATGAAGATCTAGTTATAGCCTGAATATGCGTCCATGAAGATCATGAGCTCATGCCCTGCCGTGGCATCTACCATCTGATCTATTCAAGGTAAGGGATAACTATCTTTAGGGCAAGATTAGTTCAGGTCGGTGAAATCTACACAAATCCTCCATTTCCCATTGGCTTTGGGCACAATGACAGTGTTTGATAACCACTCTGGGTATATAACTTCCCTGATGAATTCTGCCTCTTACAATTTCCTGACCTCTTCTTTTATGACGTCATATTTTTCCCTAGAGTAAACTCTTAGTCTTTGTTTGATTGTCCTAACATCTTCTACCACATTGTGTTTGTGGCACATAACCTCTGGGTCGATGCCAGGCATATTTGTGTGGATCCAAGAGAAGACACTCTGCCTCTTCTTCAAGAATCTTACCAGCTCTTCCTTGATCTCCAATTTTAAGGCCTTATCGATTCAGACGGTTTTTTCCGATTCGTCCTCATTGAGGACGATGGATTCTACTTCTTCTGCGGCCTCTCCTTTATTTAACTTTGTTTCATCTCTAGGATCAAGTGTATCAATGTTATACGTGGTGGTTTCTCTCTTATGGGCCTCTCTCTCTTTGACTGAGTTGAAGTAGCATTCTCGTGCTATGGTTTAATCACCCTGCACTTCCCCTACCCCATCGGGGGTCAGGAATTTTAACTTCTGGTGGACCGTCGATGGCACGGCCTCAAACTACTTAAGGGCTACTCTTCTTATGATGAGGTTATAGTCTGAGAAGACCTTTTCATCCATAACAAAAAAATTAATCTTTCGGGTCAACCTCGTAGGCCACTCGTCGCCCATTCGCACGTCCATCTCATACATGCCCAACGGATGGACCTTTTCACCACTGAAGCCCATTAACGGATGATGATAGGGTACCAACCTAGCTCTGCTGAGGCCTAGGCTTTTGAAACAGGGCCAGAACATCACATCTGCTAAACTTCCCCCATCTACGAGAATTCTCTGTACCTCGCATCCATGAACTCTTGTTGTAATTACCAAATGGTCATCATGCGGAGCTAGGATACATTTGAAGTCGAGTCTGGAGAACCCAACTATAAGAGTTTCCTTATCCACCTTCTTTCTCTTCTGCTTTGCCTCTAAAGATGCTAGATTCACGACCTCTACTTTGGCCACTGACTTGGCCTCTGCTACATGAGATTTTCAGTCAGCTACTTCAGAGACACCCCTCCATATATGGTGCCAACATCGAAGGAAATTATACCAACCCTCTTCACAGAAGCATTTTTGTCTTTTGGTGGGAGGTCTGGATCATCTTCATCATCACCATCTGAGTCATCATCTCTTCTTGCTGGAGTGTCATCTCGACATCTGTTGCCTCTTTTCTTTTTAGGGTCATCTCTTCCCCTCTTAGGAGCCTTTCCATTAACATACTTCCTCAACTTTTTGGAATCAACATCTTCTCTATCTCATCCTTTAAGGCAAAGCACTTGTTTGTCACATGGCCATGGTCTTAGTGGAACTCGCACCACAAGTTCTTATTCCTCTTATGAGGAGGAGCCTTTAGCTTCTCCGGCCATCTCAGGGACCGGTCATTCTTGATCTTATTGAGGATCTGTTCGCAGCTCACAATTAGAGGATTATAGCGTGCAAACTTATCGTCAGCTAACCTCTTCTTACCATCCTTCTTTCTTTGGAACTTCCCACTACCACTGTCGTTCTCATCCCCATACTTTGCAGCCATGGCCTCTTCAGTGTTCATGACCTTCCCCGCAGTTACCAATAGCTCTGCCATGGAATTGGGAGGTCTTCTACAAGTTTCCACAACAACTTCCCTTTTTGGAGACCTCCTATGAGGGTGGTCATAGCTATATTCTCTTCGTAATCTTTAACCTCCAATTTTTCTTTGTTGAATCTAGAAATGTAGTCTCTTAGACTCTCATTCTTTCCCTGCTTGACGTACAACAGATGAGTGGTTTTCTTTTGAGGTCTTACCCCAAAACATAAGTTGTGAATTAATCGTTCAGCCAAGCCCTTAAAGTTCTCAATTGAGTTTTTTGGAAGAGAGGTAAACCAGATATGTGCAGCTCCTGTTAAAGTCCCGGAGAAGGCCCGACACTTCATCCCATCTGGTATTGAGTAAATGTCCACCGCAGACTGGTACATCTCAATATGATGTACAGGGTTGGTGCTACCATTATACGTGGGAGACACCATAGGTGGATTGAACTTGGCAGGGGTTGGGAAGCTCACTATCTTAGCCACGAATGGAGAGCCCTCTGAGAAACCTCTTTACAGTGGGTCTCGACTTTTGATGAGGTCTCATATCTTCTCTTCAAGGCATTGGATGGAGTCATTCCATGGTCTCGCAACGTCGGCCTGGCCGAGGTTGTCCCCAGCCACCTCCGAGGGGTGAACCGGGGGTTCCCCAGTCGCAGCACAACGTCGGTTGTTGACCTCCTCTTGATCCCTATCTCGGCGCTGAGGTCGGCCATGATGAGGTCGATGTTCCCCATCTCCCCTTTGAGATCCAACGGAACTTTGTGACCTAGATAACCTCTGCCTCGGGTCATTTACTAGGTCGAGCCTTTTAAAGGCCGGCCCTCTTCTTAATCTATCAAAAGCTGATCCTCTTTGTTGGGCATCTTCACCTCTTCTGCCCCCACAACCTCGGCCCTACTGGATAAGACGTACTGTGTTATTTGAAACCTCATACGACTCCCAACAATCTTTAAAAGCGTCTTCTGACTCCATATCATCATAGCTATCCTCAGGGCAAAGGTGCCCTTGCCTCCCCAGACGAAAATGCCTAGGGTCAGCAACGTCCCTCCTCCGTTGAGGTGTAGGTTGGTCTTTTCGCGGTGCCTGGGGTGGACCCCTGGCCTTAAGATGGGGTTGAGCAGCCATCGGAGTAATCATCTTCGGTGAGACCCCAGGTGGTCTCAACATATTTTGACTGAGTTGTGCAAATTTCTCTTTCATTGCTTGTTGCGTTGTAGCCAAACACCTCAAGGCTACTGTCACCTCAGCCATTTCTGACTGGGGTGGTACCTGGTTGGAACTAGGTCCTCCAGCACCAGGTGGTAGAAGCGATGGTGTCAATTCCGGTGCCATATGTTAAAACTAAAGAGCTTGTGAAGTAGATGAACTTAATACCTTAAAGGACCTCTTTCAATGGTGAAACAGCTCCACGCAAGGGGTGATGCCTGGTTCACCACCAGAGTCTTCGATAAGGTCAAGAAGAAAATGAGGAAGAGATTGCTTCTCATTCCCACACACGGCGCCAAAATGATGATGCTGGAAACATCACCACCCCTCAATGTGTTGACAAGCTCAAGCAACTGATAACAATGGCAGCTCAAGTATATACAAATATAAGAGATATAAATGAGGAGAAGAGGATGAACACAAATATTTAAGTGGTTCAGCCAATTAGGCCTACGTCCACTGTGCAAGTGAGTGAGTAAGATCACTAGAATAAGTCACTAATGGCCATAGATACAATCTCTCAAGATTTCTCTCTCAACTGTATAATTGGACAGAGTTTCAGCTAGGGTTGTTAATTTCGGATCCTTTTCAAGGTAGGAGAAGACAATTATATATTGTGGGGGGGGGGGGGGGGGTGTAATGTACCACCCATGCATGCAATGAGCATGTGTATTTTGATCTAGCCAATCTAATGAAGATATATGTCACTGTCACATGTAGAGAATGATGATAAAATATTCCCCCACGTGAGGGGATTGATTCGGTTACAACTGATTTTGTTCACGTGTTCCTATCCTTGCAAATGCTTGTCAATGCTCGGTTGTCTTAGCTTGATACCAACCTCAGCTTGGGTGAGTATGAGGTTGGTGGAGTACGACCCTTGACTTGTCAGAGATCAATGTTCCATGAAGACCTCAGCCAGAATTTTCGGTCGAGCTTGGGTATGGGGCATAACGTCGGCGAAAGCTAGTGATGACATGGTCCTTGTTGATTGATCTTATAAGGCTTTTTCCGATCTAAGATGGTACATGTAACGTCGGCCGAGGCCGACACCATGCGTTTGTGGTCATATGCAGTGACTCACTTGAGGTGATGCTGTCAACGTCGGCTGTGGCCGACCCGATACAAGTTGAGCCCAAGTCCCTAGTTGATCTCGGTTGACACAATGTAACGTTGGTCGGAGCCGATATTGTGGATGGGTGCCTGATTCCAGATATAAGCCTTGATGATGAGGTTGATGCAACGTCTGCCGAAGCCGACCTTGTGAGGGACGATATTATTGTCGGTCATTATGGGCCTCTACCACCTCGGTTGTGAATCAGGCCAAGGTTAGTGTCTCTGAGTGGGAAGGTGCACTTTGGGCATATCAGTAAACATCATTATATGGTGACCTCAGACCTTAAACATTATTAGTTTGGTGAAAATAGGCGTAGAAAAATCCTTATATGTTGACCTCAGACCTTAAACATTAGTCTCGTGAATTTATGAGGGTAAACATCATTATATGGTGACCTCAGACCTTAAAACATCATTATGAGGGTAAACATAATTAGTTTGGTGAAAATGTATGAGATAAGACATTCAAGCATAACATCGTATGAAGCAACATTGTCTAAAGAAGATTGAACTAATGATTATCATGAAAAAGATGAGTTACAAGTCAGAGGCATCAAGAGGCCATCAGAAGTTCACAAAATCTAAGAGATACAGAAGGGAAATCAAAAGTTACAACCTCATTTCCCCTTTAGTTGTTTCCTCTCACTCTGATGTAATCAAGACCTCCTTTGATGAGGTCCTCAATGTTGTTTTTCCTATCAATGAAATAAAAAAAGATTTTGAGTATCTTGTTGTGCCTTACATTAATTGTCTTGATTCTAATCAAACTCTTGCTGATGATGACTTTGGGAATGAATAATTCTTAACTGATCTAAATAAGGTTAATAACAAGCAACGTAACCGCGTTCAAGTTAATGAAAATGAAATTATTATTATTAATCTCGGTTCTAGTAGACAAATACGTGAGATTAGGATAGGGGCTACCCTTAATGAGAATGAGCGCACTCAACTCGAAGAGCTAGTGAAGGAGTTCGTGGATGTATTTGCATGGTCCTATGATGATATGCCCGGTATTGATCTTTAAATAGCATAGCATGATATTCCAACGCTCCCGGAATGTAAACCAGTTAAACATAAGCTGTGAAAGCTCTGCACAAAATGGTCACTCAAAGTAAAAGAAGAAGTAGTCAAGAACTAAACCTGGGCTTCATTCGTGTGATCGAATATCCTATATGGCTAGCTAATATCGTACGTATGCCGAAATTAGGAGGAAAGGTCTGCATATGTGTCGACTATCAAAACTTGAACAAGGCCTCTTTGAAGGATGATTACCCGCTACCAACATCGATATGATCGTGGAAAAAACAACCAGTCATGCTCTCAAATCATTCGTTGACAAATTTTCCATATATAACCAGAACAATATGCACCCTGATCATCAAAAGAAAACCGCATTCATCACCCCCTTGGGAACCTTTTGTTATACTGTCATACCATTTGGTCTAAAAAATGCAGGGGCTACCTACCAAAGGGCTTCCATAACCATTATGCATGATTTGATATATAAGGAATTCGAGGTCTATGTAGATGACATGATCATCAAGTCCAAGACTAGAGAAGGTCATGTTCCCGCTCTCGGGAAATTCTTTGAACGACTACGAAAGTATCAAATGTGGCTTAACCCATATAAATGTGACTTCGGCGTTACCAAAGGGAAACTCTTGGAATTAATGATTAGTGAGAAAGGGATAGAAGCAGATCGTTCCAAGATGAAAGCCATACTTGAGATGCCACCTCCCCAAACGGATAAAGAAGTTCAAGGACTCCTTGGGAAATTAAATACATCAGTCGATTCATCAACCAATTAACTTTAATCTGTGAACCTATCTTCAAACTCCTCCGAAAGGATTCAACCAAGGTCTGGAATGAAGCTTGTCAAGAATACTTCGACAAAATTAAGAAGTACCTAACCCGACACCTTTCGTGCTTATGCCATCGTAGCCTAGTCTTCCCTTACTCCTATACCTAACCGTGACCGATACTGCAACCAGGTCTCTGCTAGCCCAATACCTTAAAGAAACTTGCAAGGATAAAGCCATCTACTATGCCAGTCATAAATTGGCTGGTTATGAGGTTAACTACACCACCTTGGAAAAAGCATGTGTCTCCCTTGTCTGTGTTACCCAAAATTTATGGAACTACATGCTTGCCTTCTCCATCAGACTCGTATCCCGAATATATCCCATCAAGTACCTACTCAAGAAGCCTGCCTTATCCATCCGAATGGCCCGTTGGTTGATGCTTCTAGCCGAGCTTGATATCATTTATGTCACACAGAAGGCCATGAAAGGAAGAGCCATCTCTGACTACCTTGCTGACTACCCTATAAAAGAGGTCGATGTCTGGATTTTAAAATTTCCAGATGAGATTATCCTTTGCGCCTCCCATGAAGATCTTCGATGGAAAATTTTCTTTGACGGCGCTGCCAACAAAAAGGGGTATGGCATTGGGATTCTCCTAATTTCCCCTGATGACTCCCACACTCCTATTACCATTAAATTGGATTTCCCCTGCACTAACAACATGACTGAATATGAGGCATGCACAGTAGGCCTCAAAGTTGCCCTCAAGAAGGGAATTCGATGCCTTGATGTTTACGGGGATTCATCCCTCATCATCGGTCAAGTACTCAGAAAATGGAAAGTCAAGGACAAGAAACTCTTACCCTTCCATGCCCACCTTGAAGAATTGGCTTCCCAATTCAAAGAAATTACCTTTTGCTACCTGCCCCGAGCAAAAAAAAAACTAGTTGATGCCCTTTCCACCTTAGCCTCCATGATTGACATGCCCGAAGGAATAACCATGGCTCCCTTCCTTATCCAAAAATAGGATAAACCAACCCACCTCTACCACATCGAGCACTGTATAGAGGAAGAATCCGAAATAGCTGACTGCTGGTACTATGTTATTTGGCGCCTCCTCAAACACGATGAGTATCATCAAGGAGCCGATAAGAGAGACTGAGAAACTCTCTACAAACTGGCTACACAGTAAATTATCTGTGGTAAAGCACTGTTTAAGAGAAACTTTGATGGAACCCATTTTCACTGCATCACAGGGGCTGGCATTAAAGAGATGATGCATAAAATCCATAGCAAGGAATGTGGACCCCACATGAACAGCCATATGCTTTCCAAAAAGATCATCCAACGGGGATAATACTGGACGACCATGGTACAGGATTGCACAGCCTACGTGTGAAGATGTATCAAATGCCAATAATTCTAAACCTTACAACATCTACCTCCATGAGAACTATACAGTATGACTTCTCCTTGGCCATTTTCCACATGGGGAATCGACATCATAGGGGAAGTTACACCTAAGGCATCCAATGGGTGAGAGTTCATCCTAGTCGCTATTGACTAGTTCACCAAATGGGTTGAAGCCAAGTTAGACACAGTTCTGAATGCCAAGAAAGTGGCCAAATTCATCAAGAAAAATATCATATGCCGATATGGGGTCCCACACGAACTAGTTTCAGACAATGGGTTACCTTTTGAGGCAAAGCTTACGGAAGTGGTTGACGAGTATGGAATTCAGAGACATAAATCCTCTTCATACCAAACTCAAAGCAACAGAACGGTTGAAGCAGCCAATAAAAATATGAAAGTTATTATCAGCAAGATGATCGAGAGTGGTCGTGATTAGGCCGACAGAATTTCTTACGCCCTCTGGGGCTATTGCACTTCAGCTCGAACCTCTACTGGGGCTAACCCTTAATCTCTAGTCTATGGCATGGAAATAATCCTACCCGTGGAGATGGAAAGACCCTCGTTGCGCGTCATGCTTACAAGCAAGGTCAGGGAACAAGACTGGTACCAAAGCTGTCTTGACGAGCTGACCCTCCTAGATGAAAGGAGATTGAAAGTCTTTCTATCACATACAAGGGTACATCTTCATATAGCGCGATCATTCAACAAGAGAGTCAAGGACCACGGTGTCCGAGAAGGCGACTTAGCCCTCAAAGAAATAGTAGAGCCCATCTGGGACCCCGAAGCTAAATTCAAGCCCAATTGGAGCGGCCCCTACATCGTGAAAAAGATCTTGTCCGACGGCATCGTTGTGCTTACCGACATCGACAGGAAGGAAATGGCGCGCCCAGTCAACCTGGACCGTCTAAATAAATTCTACCCCTAGTTCGAAATATCGATACGCTACGACTCTTCTCATCTCCCTTATATTCTTAAAATTTTAAAAAGAAAAAAAACTCTTAATTTCCCCTTACCCAGAACTACATGGGCGTGATCCTATAAAAACATTTTCAAAGATGAATTTTAAAATTGTTTAAAACCCTCAGAGGTATGTAGGCAGCTCATTCGCTTCACATGAGCGTGACCCCCTTATTTTTCACAAAATGCTATTCTTTTCTTATCCCCGAGAACGACAGTTCATCTTAACATATACATGAACAAAAGGATTACGTATGCCTTAGCGATTTGCATTGATAATTCAAAATGCAAAAGGTCATCAACATGCACAACTAGATGATCAAAAACTTATTTATTTCATTATCTGAAATTTCCGTACAATTACATCGGCATAAAGAGTCAAACGGCTTCCCTAGCCAAAAAACCCAGAAAATTACAAGCCCTACTACTCGCGAAAATCACTCCAATTATTCCAGAAAACATAAAACAACACCTTATACAAAAAACTTCATAAAACCCTACGCACAGCTGCCAGAGGAACCATCATAACCATCACCTACATCCTAGAATCCCCAAGCGTCCCCTGCATGAATGGAGTACTGCAAACGCTCCAGGGAGTGATATGACCGAACCAACTTAGGGTAGACCACAATACCCCCTCCATGGTGTCAGATATGGAAAACCACCTACGACCAGTCTCCACAGCTAGCATCCTAGCCACTACCTTCTTCCACAACCACTTAATGTAGTCACTAGAGACATATCAGACCCTCCTAGTAGACTGAGAAGGACGGGTCGATGGACGATAATTCTCTCATAGGGAAACCAAGACGCATGCGCATATGCTCTGTCAGATCCTCCACAGGAAAGAATTTTAGTGTCCACAGTTGCACGATTTTCTCCCAACCATATTGGCGCAGCAGCCGCCAGGGAAAGTAGAAGGAGGTTTTCCTGAGGCTAACTAGTTTGACGTACTGGTATTCTCCAAGCTCTAGAATGGGCAGAAGCTCTCCCCATTAAGGCACGGACCAGCGTAAACCTCGTGCCCCATGCTCTACAAACCAGTTCCCCCAACTCTCAATGTCCAAGCCTACGCTAGGGAAATAGATAAAGAAGAAGTTTGGAACCATCGGCAAGGGATACTCAGGTGGGATCACTATATGAAACCTCTCCGACAACCCCATAAACAACATTATAGGGCTCCCTCTCAGAAAGTCAGAACGACCCTCCCGCCAGGTATCCATACCATTTAAGGTCTCCGCCAGTATCACTACCGCAGGATTACGACAGTACGACATCCAAGAAATAATAGTAGCCAGTTAGGGGTCCACCAGCGTCTCTTCAGTGACCAACAACACTTTGGAAATAAGTCCTAGGACGATGACCGTGACATATCCAGCATCATCCATGTCCTATAAATGCATGGACTGCAACACCACCAGAAGAGAGATCATTCCTCTCAAAACTAGTGGTCTAGCCACCGAAGGCAAAATATAAAGAAGCCCGACCCACAAATCCCCAGGAGAACTGGAAAACACAGGCAGAGCCGCAGCAACACTGGGATTTATCCTCAGCATGGCAGAAAATTTCTCGTAAGTAGGATAAATCTCATCCAACCCAAAGCGAAAGACATGATACTCAAGATACCAAAACTCGATAGCCGCCATCAGCATGTTCCACTCAATGGGTCGATTGCATCACAAAGAGACTCACCGCATGTAAAAAGCATCATAATCAATGTTATAAGAACACATTACTTACAAGGCTTCGAGGTAGTTAGCGAACTCAATGCTACCAGGGAAAGCCATATTTCAAGACTAAGAGATAGTAAGTAAGTTAGAAAAAAGGAAGAAAGTGAAAGTGTGAAGTGGAAAGACCCATCCACACCCCCTTTTATACTTGGAAACTCCCAAGCCAAGACAAGGAACCCTGCAGAAATCGGAGTAAAACTTGCCCCACCAAGTATCAAGAAATTGAAGAAAGTGCAATCAAAGCCTTGGATTGATTGGACTGGACTGACATATCGATAGGCAGGACAGGAGTCATGCCGATCGGTAACCCCCCCAATTTGGGAAATCTCCTTTTTTTTCCTCTTTTGTCAAAATCAAAAAACCAATAAAAATAATTTTCTTAGGGAAGTCCGAATTTCATTTATACTTATGATTTACTAATCTGATTTCGAATAAAATCCTCCCCAAATCAATTTTCAAAGTTCTTTTTACGGTCTCAGCAGCAAAGTAAAACGAGCACGTGCATTAGTCACTAAACAAGAAAATTAACAAAAAAAACTTCATTCTTCATTTGTATATATTTTGTTGTGTTACATTAACATTTTGCACACAAAAAAGAACTGAAGAAGAAACAATGGGACTCATCCCGAACCCAATCTATCTCTTCCTTCTCTCTCTTTATTCTCTTTCTTCTCTCTCTCTAGGATCCCCCATCCTTGGATCGTGCCCTCTTCCCCCTACGACGAGATGACATGCCCCCACTACCAGAGCTCGATCCTTCCCTGAATGAGGCAGACAGCATAGATCAATAAGGAATCGAAACCGCCTCACAAATGTAAGTAGTCACCGAATCCAGTCCCCCATGTCCTTCAGCCAGGTGGTCGAAACACTGATATGCTACAAAGAAGAATAGAAAAGATCAAATCAGTACAGTGTGAGGAGAAAGAAAGAAATCAAGGAAATCAAAGGAAAAGACATACCGTAGGCTGAAGAACCTCCTCCGTCAGACCCAACTCCTTTGGGTCCATCGCATGAGGATGATGCTACAGTTTCATGGATCCCTGATCAGCCCTTCGAAGGTTGTAAAGAAGGCCCTGAATTCGTCGTCGCCGCTGCTGATATAGTCGCACCACCTGCGCTATGAGAAGACCCTACCTGCCGACTCGAGCCCTCTCTAGGGAGAGGAATCACATCATAAATTCTAGGGGGCATTAGCAAACTCATGTACATGGAGTACGGCTCTCCCATCATTGCGACCACTTGAGCATCATCAGACATCTCCCACACGCACCTGATGAACATAGGGGGCCTCGTCGGTGGCACCACAACCTAATCCTTCATAATCTAATGAACTACCCTGTCCCCAAGATACCAGGAGTAGCCAAACTCCTCCACTAGCAGGTGCCGCATCTTCACATGTCCCCCAATTATCTCGGTATGCTGAATAACCGTCCCCCAAGGATAGAAGGTCACCTGTAAATCCCCAGCGAATGTGAAGGATTCGTGTTAATAAAATGGCATCAAAGGAAAAGAACAGTCTCAAGGATAAAAGAATGCTTACCCACTCGCTCGTTAGGCCATTCAAGACCTGATGCACCGCCTCTAGAGACAGATTCTTCTTCGACTATCGGTTGGACCTCCTCCATCGAAACATCCAACAAAAGTTCCCAACCGAGTCATCCTTCAGAGAAATCAGTTGGGTGTTCAACCTAATCACCTCGTAGAACCACGTCTGCAAAGGACAAGAATCATCATTCAAATCAAAAGAAAATGCATGAATGGAAAATGCGAATGCGTAAAGAAAAATACACAAAATAAAGAATACCTCTAAAAGATATGTGGCCCCAGTAAAAGTCGACCGACAGCAATGGCTGAATGCATCCAAACAATAGTACAGGGTTTCCAAAGTCAGGCTCCCCCAGTTATAGAGGCGGATATTCGAAAACATCCTCAGAAATGGTAGAAACAATAAATGGACGACATCGCCACTCGTCGCCACCAAGAAACCCACCAGCACCAATAGGATAAACAAACGGTCTAGCTGACACACCTATTGTCCGTTGTTCTCATCAATCCTCCTCCTCAGCAAAAGCTCCCTCAAAGAAGATAGGCGAAGGGAATCTCCAGAAACCACCCTCTCCACATCACCTAAAGCTGTCATCACTGCCTTCCGCCTCACCCGCTGCATCCTGTTCACCTCAGTCTGAGCACCCTCGCAATCCAGCCCCAGCAGCTACTGAACATCAATGGGAGTCACCGTTATCTCTTCGAAGCCAAAATGGAAGGTGTTGGTAGTGTTCCACCACCTCTCTCCCAGAGCACACAGAACTGCAATGGAGCGGGGCATCTCATCCAATGCCGACTCTAGCCTACCAAAACTCGCAAAGGACACCATCCAGTGCATCACAGGAGGGAGATACTCCCAAACATACTTGAGCCCCGTCGTAACACGGGCACAAATAGTCTACGTGGAGACGTTAGATTGTCAAAATATGAAGAAAATCCTTGTCAGATTCAGGAACTAAAGCAATCTCGTCAAGAAAAGAAGAAAAGAATACCAAAAGTCATGCAACACTTACATAACTACTAGGATTCACCACCCTTGAAGAGAGATGATGTGAAGTCTCGTGCAGAAGAGTCTGATCATCCGCCGCAGGCTCGAACGAGTCGAAGGAGTTCTCGCTACCCAATGCAAGAGGCACCCTAGCCCTCCACTCCAACCCTGCCCAGTCATCGGTATTGAGCCACACCATATGGATTGCACTGCTTGAGAAGTCAGCCATTTCGGACATTAGGACAATTTGCATAGGTTTCTAGCAGAAGGAAAGAAGTCAGAAAGCTATGCAAAATGAGGAGAACTCGCCCCCTTTTTATAAAAGGCTAAGGGTCATGTCGATCGACAGTCCCCTCCACCCACCGATTGGCACTGTGACCCTTTCACTTACTCGAGGTACCCCCAAAGTCCATGACAATGTCGATTAGCACACCCAAACCCATGCCGATCGTCACACTTCTTA
This sequence comes from Sambucus nigra, assembly GCA_949130495.1. NCBI lineage: Eukaryota > Viridiplantae > Streptophyta > Magnoliopsida > Dipsacales > Adoxaceae > Sambucus > Sambucus nigra. Next base: position 629,468,743 of record OX422209.1, read on the forward strand.
AAATTTTGTACAAAAGGTCCATAAAAATACCAGAAAATTCCGAACAAATCTTGAAAAATTCCTAGAATTGCCAAATTCGTTCCAGCACCTTGCTCATTAAGGAGAACATTTTTTTACACCCCTAGTAGGAATTCCAGAGAATCATTCTCCCCAGCAACGTCTCCAAAGGATGACCCAAATTTTTCCCAGCTCATTCACTATTCCCCAGTGGAACCCAAAATCCAATATGTATCCCTAGCAGAACCCTCATTTTTCTCGAAGAAAGTGTACACCACTTTTAGGCCAGAATTGACATCGGTCTTGGATCTTCACCTTAGTTAGGTCAAAATTAACCTCGGTCGTCACCTCTTTTAGGTCAAAGTTGACCTCGGTCTTGGATCGTCACCTTAGTGAGGTCAGAATTGACCTCGGTCCTCAGTCCTCACCTTAGTTAGGTTATAATTTACCTTGGACCTTGGTCATAACCTCCTTTTTAGGTCAGAATTGACCCCGACCCGCTGAATCGGTCATCCACATCTCTTAGGTTTGCAGAACTGACCTCCTTCCATCATGAGGTGTCTATTCGATGGCCATCACTTATCCCAAGCTCACCCGTCGAGGGGATCTATAGACACCACATTCCAGGAACCCTAAGTCTCTCCTTGGGTTCCTAGAACTCCCCCTTCCACCGCAAACCTAGGTCGCCCTCTGATTGCCCATCGGGCGCTCCCGGGCCCCTAATCGACCCCATCTGACTCCGATCAACTTCACCATCAGAGCAAAAGCTCTTTGAATCTTCGAAGGGCACTGGAACCCCTTTCCAATGGTCCACCCTGTGCACGAAACAACATAACCGTTCGGACGAATGATCAATTTTCCCCCAAAAATCGATTCGGAGGCCACCGGGCCCTCCCGGACTTCGTTTGACCAAAGTCAACTCTTCAGCTCGAATGAGACTGAATGAATCTCCAAAGGGCAAAGAATACCCTTTCTAATGATCCACCCCATACATGATTCTGACCTCCGGTACAGACAAGTGATCTGTTTTACTCTGAGAGGTCATCGGGTGCTTCTGAGCCCCGGTTGACAGAGGTCAACTTCCCAAACTGATATAAACTCTTTGTAATGTCGAATTACATCTCCTAAACTTTCCAACGGTCCACCCTGTGCGCGATTCTGATTTACCATACGGACGAACGATCCGTTTGCGTCCTATGATCTCCCGTCCATTGTACTGACATGCGCTTCCGAGCCACATTTGACCCAAAGTCGAGTTGTCTAAAGGACTCTCATAGGCCTCTGAAATACCTTTCTAATGGTATGCCCCATGCATGATTAGGATCAATAGTTTGTACTCTACGACTAATTTTTTAGAAAAGTTCGCACGAGACTGCCAATTGCCAGGTCCTGGACCATTCCTATCGGCACAGTGTCAAGGGGGACCTATCGCTAGGCACCCTCTAGGATACACCAATCGTCACCCCCCGAACCCTATAAATAAGGGCCATGACCTTATTGTTGAAAAAAAGGAGGAAAAACCCATCAGCATCTATGATCTCGACAACATTCTCTCGAAGTCAACGAATTTCCATATATGAAATTCTATTCAAACCTAAATCCCCATCCTTTTCACACCCAATTTAGAAAATATCCCTCTCTATCATCAACATTCAAAGGAGTTCATCCAAGATCTAAGTTCAAGATCCAAGAAAGGTCCAATTCTCTCTCTCTCTCTCTCTTTTAATTTCTTATTTTATATAAATTATCTTAGATTCATAATCTAGTTTCATCTTAGTTCATATATATTAATATCTACACTTTTATTAGTATATTTCACATACTCTATTTTTCATAAAAATAAATAAAAAATAAAAGAGGGTTACACCAGTAAATTCTGAACGGAATTATCCACCACACTTTTTCCAAAACTAGAAACACATTTTCTACATGCACACACCTAATAAAATTCCATTCAAATCTACGGGATAAACCCCACCCCTATTCCACATTCAAACTATGTGGACTTTGATGCCTTTATAGGCTACGTAGGCATCTCGGATTAAAATCCGGGAGTCGAGAGTCCAATTTCTAATTTTCCAATCTCTCTTATTTTTCATAATCCTCAAAATTACTCATTATCATCATACATATATATAACATATTTGTTCGCGTCTCATACCACACATATTATGTTTTCCCATTAATGATCAGTATCACGATGAATGCTCATATTCTGTCTTCTACATTTGTTACTATTTTGGGAATATTCCTATGGATGACCTCACCCTATCTTTTCTATGGTATGGGTCGAACGATTCCAATCTCCATTATATAAACACATGCATACACTTCACGGGGATAAAAGGGAAAATATAAACATTTACCCATGAGAGACTGAAAGGGCGGGATGGGTGCCTAAAACCTTCCCATTCCATAACTTAGCCCCTGGACCTCCAATCTATTGGTTTCTCGCGCATCAGTTTTTTCCTTGATGCCACTCTCTTGAGGTGGCAACAAATTCTTTTGCCTGTTTGGAGCAAAATAGGCTGGCGACTCTATCTCTTTACATTCACCCCACACCGACGACGGCTGAAGCCCCCTTTTCGAAGAAAAGGGTGTGAGACCGCGATGCAGTTTTCTTCCCTGAGGGGATCCTCTTTCTACTTTCCCCCTGGAATGAGTGTCGCGCAGATCGGGATGGCCACAAAGTGGGTTTGTCATTTCTACTCTCACAAAATATAAATTTTGGCACATTTTATACAAGACATTTATCCTTTCATTGTAGTATAACATGCAATCATACTTTCATTCATGAATAGATTTGTACATCAAACCCAAACTCGTTAATCTTTTATTCATGGTCATATCATTATCTAGTAAATTGTTCTCATTTGGGAGAATGTCTTTATCCCACTTAAGAATTCTGTTTATGTTTTTGCTTAAAAAATCGTACCGACTCTTCAAATTATGCAAACTGATCATGGCATACAATACCAAGTGATATTTGTCACAATTTCTATATAAAGATCTAGCCCCATCGACTTTCAACTGTATTTATTCCCGATATTTGGGTAGTTCGGTGATATACCCGTTTATGTTCTAGGAGGATCGCCTCCACAACGGACGACCCTAAGAGGGGCCGACCCTTCACCAGGCCACAACTGGCCTTCACCAGACCCAGACGACCCTACGAGGGGTCGACCCTTCACCAGGCTCCAGACGACCCTACGAGGGGCCGACCCTTCACCAGGCTCCAGACAACCCTACGAGGGGCCGACCCTTCACCAGGCTCCAGCCGACCCTACGAGGGTACGACAGTACGAGGACAGAATCAAGCCAGACTCACTGCCGGAAGAAACTTTGCCCTCGGCCTTGGCTCATAGGCCGAGGGTGACATCATGACAGCGCGTGGTTTGGGAGACGCGTGGAACAGTGCGCGTGAGGCTCATATGACACGTGGAAGATCGTTACAACCGAATCACCCCCTCACGTGAGGGAATATTATGTCATCATTTGGCATCTACAGGTGTCAACAGGGGATTGGCTAGATCATTATTCACATGCACCATGCTTACTTGGGGGGTACACTACACCCCCCAAGACCTATATATACTTGTCACCCCCAACCCTACAGGGGATCGATCCATGAACAGTAGCCCTAGCTAAAACTCTGCTTGTACACACACAGTAGAGAGAGAGAGAGGGTTATGTGCATTGTATCCAAGGCCATTAGTGCCCATACTTAGTGGATCACACACTCACAGTGGATGTAGGCCAAATTGGCTGAACCACTATACATCATTGTCTAATTTCCTCTTATACTCATCCCCTTCTTATGCACTTATACATTCTCTATGGCTGCCATGGCTGCTACTGCTTGAGCTCACTATCACTTATCTGGTGGTGCTAAAATCTTAGCATCATCAGTTTGGCACCGTCTGTGGGAACGAGAAGACATCTCTTCCTTTGTACAGCTTGACCTCACTGGGCACTCTGGTGGTGAACCAACACTCCCCCTGAGAGGAGGTGTTTCACCATTGAAAGAGACCCACTAAGGTTCCCAAGCTAACCAGTATTTTCTTCAGTTCAGCTTTTCATAGCTCAAGCACGTGGCACCTGAGATGCCACCGCCACCACTTCCCCCGCCGGATGATGGGGGAAGACCCAGTTCCAGTCAGCCACCACCTCAGTCTGAGATGGCTGATGTGGCAGCAGCCCTAAAGTCTCTGGCAGCCAGCCAGCGGATGATGCAGGAGCAGTTTACAGCTCTAAGTCAGAATATACTGAGACCACCAGGGGTCTCACCTGAGATGATTACTCCATCAGCAGCTCCAGGACATCATGAGGCCAGGGGACCACCCCAGGCACCACATAAAGACCTGCCACCCCCTCAGCGGCGTAGGGATGTTGCTGACCCCCGACGTTTACGCCTGGGGAGGCAAGGAAACCCTTGCCCCGAGGACAGGTATGATGATCTGGAGGAAGAAGAGGCTCCAGTAGAATGCTGGGAGCCATATGAGGTCTCCAACAATACAGTACGACCCCTCCAGGACAGTAGAGGAAAGTGCGGGAGACCAAACCCTGATGATCGCCCAAGAGGCTCTGCTTTTGACCGCCTGAGCAGGGGGTCGGCCTTCGAGAGGCTGGGCCCAGTGAATGACCTGCGAGATAAGTTGTCCAAGTCAAGAAGCGCAGCGAGATCTAGGAAAGAAGCAGAAGGCCGACCCCAAAGACGGGATGATGGCCAAAGGGAAGTAAATAGCCGACACAGGCCTGCCGTAGCGGAGCCCTCCATCCACCTCCGAGAGGCAGCAGGGGATAACATCGGCCAGGCCGACCCTGTGAGGCCCTGGAATGACTCAATCCAGAGGTTAGAGGATAAGATTGGCGACATACTGAAGAGCCGGGACCCTCTTCAGAGGGGATACACCATGGGCTCACCCTTTGTGGCAAAGATAGTCAACTTCCCCACGCCATCGAAGTTCAAGCCTCCCGTGGTCACCCCAAGATACGATGGGAGCACCAACCCTGTCCACCACGTGGAAATGTATCAGTCGGCGGCAGACATATACTCTATCTCAGATGAGATGAGGTGTCGTGCCTTCTCTGGTACCTTGACAGGGGCTGCGCATGTCTGGTACACGTCTCTTCCAAAAAATTCTATTGGAAACTTTAAGCAGTTGGCAGACCTGTTCATCCATAATTTCTGCTTTGGGGTGAGGCCACAGAAGAAGACCACACACCTGCTCTATGTTAAGCAGGGAAAGAACGAGACTCTGAGAGACTACATAGCCAGATTCAATAAAGAGAAGCTGGAGGTGGAAGACTATGAGGAGAGCATAGCTATGACAGCCCTGATTGGAGGGCTCCAGAAGGGGAAGCTATTATGGAAGCTGGCCGAAGACCCTCCGAGGACGATGGCTGAGCTGTTGTCAACAGCAGGGAAGGTGATGAACGCCGAAGAGGCGATGGCCGCAAAACATGAAGACGAAAAAGGAGGTGCAAGTGGGAATAAATACCCCAAGAAGAACAAAGAGGGGAAGAAGAGGACCATGGATGATAAGTTCCCGGGGTACACCCCTCTGACGGTCAGCTGTGAACAGATCCTCAATGAGATAAAGAGTGACCGGACGCTGAAGTGGCCTGAGAAGCTGAGGGCAGCCCCCGGCAAGAGAAATAGGAACCTGTGGTGTGAATTTCACCAAGACCACGGCCACGTAACAGACAAATGCTTTGCTCTGAAAGATGAGATTGAGAAGATGCTGAAGGAAGGGAAGCTCAAAAAGTACGTCGATAAAGCCGACTTCAAGAGGGGCCGAGGGGACGACCCCAGAAAGAAGCGAGTCGATGCCTGCAGAGAAGGTCCTCAAAAAAGAGGGGACGACCCCTCTGATGATGAGGACGACCCTGACCTCCCGCCGAGAGACGACCAAGGCCCTGTCAAGAGGCTCAATATGATCTCGCTCGGGGTGGGAATGATCTCCGGGGGTTTAGCAGGAGGAGGGTCTGAGGTCGCCGACAGGAAGGCCCATGTCGCTGAAGCTAAGGCAGTGATGAAGACGGTGCACTCAACCTCCGTAGAGGTCAAGTCAGAAAAAAGGAAGAAGGTTGATATGGACACTTTGATTGTGGGATTTTCAAGAATGGACTTCAAGGGCCTATTGGCCCCGCATGATGACCCTCTCGTCATCACCACCAGGGTGCACGGGTGCGAAGTGCCGAGGATCCTGGTGGATGGGGGCTCATCCGCAGATGTGATGTTTTGGCCATGCTTCAAGGCCTTGGGCCTCAGTCGTGCCAGACTTGTCCCATACCATCATCCATTGATTGGGTTCAGTGGGGAGAAGGTTCACCCTCTAGGAATATATGAGGCTGATGTCAGGATGGGGGACGAGTGGCCGAGATGGCTCACCAAGAGGGTCAGTTTCTTTGTGCTGGATGAGCATGTGTTTTCGGCATACAACATCATACTGGGACGTGTGGCCCTCAAGGGGTTTGAAGCTGTGCCATCCACGGTCCACCAGATGGTTAAGTTCCCTACCCCTTATGGGGTGGGGGAAGTTCAGGGAGACCAGACGACAGCGAGAGAGTGCTACTACAACTCCGCTGAAGAAAGGGAGGCACACAAGAGGGCTACAGCCACTTACAACATTGATACCCTAGACCCCAGGGATGAGACGAAGCTCAAAAAAGGAGAGGCCGCTGAGGAGGTAGAACCCATCATCCTCGATGAGGATGACCCGGGAAAAACCGTCCAAGTTGGCAAATCTCTGAATCCCAGTATCAAGGAAGACCTCATCAAACTGTTGAGGAGAAGGCAAAGCGTCTTCGCGTGGAGTCATGTAGATATGCCGGGGATCGACCCTGAAATCATGTGCCACAAGCTCAATGTGGTAGAGGGAGTGAAGCCGGTAAAGCAGAAAAGGAGGATTTACTCTAGAGAGAAGTACGAAGTCATCAGGGATGAGGTCAAAAAATTAGAAGACGCTGAATTTATCAGAGAGGTCATCTACCCTGAATGGTTGTCCAATGCAGTCATTGTCCCAAAGGCCAACGGGAAGTGGCGAATGTGCGTGGACTTCACAGACCTCAACAAGCATTATCCCAAAGACAGCTTCCCTCTCCCCCGCATCGACCAGATGGTAGACGCTACCGCAGGCCATGAGCTCATGAGTTTCATGGATGCCTACTCAGGGTATAATCAGATTTTCATGAACCCTGAGGACTCGGAGAGGACCGCCTTCATCACTGACAAGGGGACATACTGTTACAGGGTCATGCCCTTTGGCCTAAAAAATGCGGGGGCAACGTACCAGCGCCTCGTAAATAAAATGTTCGAAGACCAAATTGGGAAGTCTATGGAGGTTTACGTAGATGACATGCTGACTAAGAGTCTGAAGGCAGAGGATCATGTGGCAGACCTGGAAAGGACCTTTAATACAATGGACAAATACAAAATGAAGCTCAATCCGGCCAAGTGTGTCTTCGGGGTCGGAGCGGGGAAGTTCTTGGGGTTCATTGTCAATCAAAGAGGCATCGAGGCCAATCCTGAAAAGATAAAGGCCCTTATTGAGATGAAGGCCCCCAAGTCCATTAAAGACGTTCAGAGGCTCACAGGGAGAGTGGCTGCCTTGAACAGATTTGTGTCAAGGGCCACAGACAGGTGTCTACCATTCTTCAAGATCCTCAGGAAAGCCTTTGAATGGAGCGAAGAGTGTGATGAGGCTTTCAAGCAGCTGAAATCATACTTAGGGTCTCCCTTGCTGCTGTCACGACCCGTGCAGGGTGAACGACTGTACGTGTACCTTGCTGTCTCAGAATCCGCTATCAGTGCAGCAATCGTAAGAGACGAAGATGGGATACAGAAGCCCGTATATTTCAACAGCAAGGCACTCCAGGGGGCAGAGCAGAGATACCCGAGGATGGAGAAGTTGGCCTATGCCTTGATCCATGCCTCAAGGAAGATGAAACCATACTTCCAGTCCCATACTATGGTCATCCTTACTGACTCTCCTCTTAGGCAGGTCCTACACAAGCCTGAAAAATCAGGAAGGCTAATGACCTGGGCTATAGAGTTGGGGGAATTTGACATTGTGTATCAGCCTAAGACAGCCATTAAGGGGCAGGCCTTGGCAGACTTCGTGGCTGAGTTCACTTGGGAAAATGATGAAGCCGAGGGTGAGACCATCGGGAAGGCAGATACAGAAGACAGACCCGCAGACACACCCGCAGATATGGCTGAGACGAGCACCGCTAGAAGGAAAGTGACTGAAAACGAAGAGGGAAGGTACATCTTTAGACAGGGGTCCCTCTCTGAGGGAAATTTTTCTGAAGAAAAGACTCCGTGGAGCCTCTTCGTTGACGGGTCCTCCTGTGATAGTGGAAGTGGTGCTGGACTGATACTATCAGCACCCGATGGCATAGACGTCGAATACGCTCTGAGGTTCAGCTTCAAAGCCTCCAACAATGAGGCTGAATATGAGGCCTTAGTAGCAGGCCTCTGCTTGGCCAAGTCTCTTAGTGTCGGCCAGATTTTGGTCCATAGTGATTCAAGGCTAGTCGTAAATCAGATACTAGGAGCCTACGAGGCCAAGGACGAGAGAATGGTTAGGTATCTTAACAAGGTGAGGTCATTGCTGAAAAACTTTAATGAAGTAAAACTCAAGAGGATACCTAGGCTCGACAATGGTCGTGCTGACGCCCTTGCAAGGTTGGCCTCAGCTACTAGGACAGACATAAGGAGGACAGTCCCAGTGGAAATCTTGCTACGACCAACTATCGAAGAGGACGAGGGAACACTTGGCATTTGCATGAATGTTTCTCAAGAACCTTCATGGATGGATCCTCTGATCAGATACATTAAAGGAGGAGAGATGCCAGAAGCAAGTCAAGAGAGGAAGAAGCTGAGATACAGGGTTGCAAAGTTCACTGTCATCAGAGACACGCTGTACAAAAAGGGGTTTCTGCTCCCCTTACTTAGGTGTGTGCATCCTTCAGAAGTCCCTTCCATTTTGCAAGATGTGCATGAAGGGTCGTGCTCAAGCCACATTGGGGGTAGATCCCTAGCGAAGAGGGTAATAACCCAGGGGTACTGGTGGCCGACCTTAGGAAAAGATGCTGCCGCATACGTTAAAAAGTGTGACAAATGCCAAAGATTTGCTACCATCCCTCACCAACCTCACCAGCCTCTTACCTCCGTTACATCCCCATGGCCGTTCGCAGTATGGGGGATTGACCTAGTAGGACCCTTACCGAGGGCAGTCAATAACTATCGGTTCCTCATCGTAGCAATTGACTACTTTTCAAAGTGGGTAGAGGCCGAACCGATGGTCACGATTACAGAGCAGAAGACCTTCCAGTTCATCTGGAAGAATGTGATATGCAGATATGGTCTACCTAACACCCTCATCTCGGATAACGGGACTCAATTCAAGAATGCCTCTCTGCAGAAGTACTGTGAGAGGGTAAGCATCAAACAATTTTTCTCCACCCCAGGCCGACCTCAGGCCAATGGGCAAACCGAAGTTACGAACAGGACAATCCTAGATGGGATTAAGAAGAGGCTTGAGGAGGCAAAAGGAAGATGGGTCGAGGAGTTATATGCAGTATTGTGGGCATACAGGACGACAGTAAGGACCTCTACCGGGGAGACCCCATTCATATTAGCTTATGGATCAGAAGCAGTCATCCCCACCGAAGTGGAGTTTCCAACTCATAGGGTCCAAATGTATGACCCCCAGGGGAATACGGAAGAGAGAAGACTTGACCTAGACCTGATTGAGGAAAGAAGGGAGGATGCTGAGATAAGGCAAGCTTCCTACCAGCAGAGGACCGCAAGGTTTTACAACCAAAGGGTGAAACAGAGGCCTATTGCAGTGGGAGACTTGGTTCTTAAAAAGACTTGGCAGAAACCCAACAAGCTCCATCCTAATTGGCATGGCCCATATAGGGTCATCGATGAAGTTGTCCCAGGGACCTACAGGCTAGAAAACTTAGAGGGGGAACCTTTTTCAAACCCCTGGAATGCAGATCATTTGAAGAAATACTATCAGTAGTGTTGTAAGGTCTTAAAAGGCCATAATTGTAATTAGGGTTGCTCCAACAGAACACTTGGAAAATTAATGAGAAATATCAGTGTTTCCTTCATCCTATTGTCAGTCCTAGCATGCATGGGAAGTTGATCCCTCGGCTATAATGGGGACCAGTGGAGGGGACGACCCCTCCACTCTCCTCAAAAAAGACGAGGGAAGACTACATTAAAATCCATTAATTTGGAAAGTTGATCCCTCGGCTATAATGGGGACCAGTGGAGGGGACGACCCCTCCACTCTCCTCAAAAAAGACGAGGGAAGACTACATTAAAATCCATTAATTTGGAAAGTTGATCCCTCGGCTATAATGGGGACCAGTGGAGGGGACGACCCCTCCACTCTCCTCAAAAAAGACGAGGGAAGACTACATTAAAATCCATTAATTTGGAAGGTTGATCCCTCGGCTATAATGGGGACCAGTGGAGGGGACGACCCCTCCACTCTCCTCAAAAAAGACGAGGGAAGACTAAATTAAAATCCATTAATTTGGTTAGTTGATCCCTCGGCTATAATGGGGACCAGTGGAGGGGACGACCCCTCCGCTCTCCTCAAAAAAGACGAGGGAAGACTAAATTAAAATCCATTAATTTGGTTAGTTGAGCCCTCGGCTATAATGGGGACCAGTGGAGGGGACGACCCCTCCACTCTCCTCAAAAAAAGACGAGGGAAGACTACATTAAAATCCATTAATTTGGAAAGTTGAACTCTCGGCTATAATGGGGACCGGTGGAGGGGACGACCCCTCCACTCTCCTCAAAAAAGACGAGGGAAGACATTATTAAAAACCATTAATTTGGTAAGTTGAACCCTCGGCTATAATGAGGGCCAGTGGAGGGGACGACCCCACCACTGTCCTCAAGAAAGACGAGGGTAGATTTTGTTAAAACCATGTTTGGATATTATGACCCTCGGCTATGATGAGGCCACGTGGGGGGACGACCCCACATTGGTCCTCAAAAAAGACGAGGGAAGGGTTTGTAGCATCAACAGTGAGCAAGCCATAATAAAATGAAATAAGGAAGACATCAATTATGGAAGAGACTGGTATTAAGAAAATATAAGTATCAAGTGTTTTTACAAAGCCTTTGAACAAAAATACAAAAATGAGGGTATAGGCTACAGACAGCCACCCTAAGGAACGACATCAGAAGGCAGAGCCTCAACATCAACCGATGGGGTCTCTTCAGCAATCATGACTAGCCGATCCTCAGACGTGCCGACCCCCTCAACATGAACTTGGGACTCCACTTGCGACAGGGCTTCAGCAATCAAGGGATCATCCAGCTGAACCACCTCAAGAGATGGGAGGATGGATGATACTGTGTCGGCAAACTTTAGGACGACCCACCGACAGGCCGTCCTAATCCCCCTCTGAAGATATTCAAGGCCGAAGCCCTGGAATTCGTCTGAAGTCTTGTATGCCTCCACAGCGTCAGCCTCAGCTTTCTTGACGGCTGCCTCCAGATCAGTCTTATGACGGGCCTCCAGGTTGATCAGAGCCTCATCCTTGTCCTTGATCAACAAGTCCTTGTCTTTGATCAACAAGTCCTTGGCCTGAAGATCGGCATCATGCTGCCTCGTCAGCTCATCAAGGACTCTAGCATGCTCAGCCCTTGTGCTCTCCAGCTCGGCCCTCGCAGTGCCCAGCTCTGTTCGTAGATCAGCCTCTTGTTGGATGGCCCTCTCAGCTTCATGGAATTTCTGTTGATTCTCGGCCATCCACTTGGTGGCAGAAGTGAAGGCACAGACAGACTGCAAGAAAAATGAAGATGCATCAAGGGGAGCCGAGGAAACACTTTGTGAAAGAATGAAATTAAAGGTTAGGACCAATACCTGAGCAAGGGAGTGCAGACCGTAGTCATACACTTTGGCTGGAGGCATCTGCGCCAAGAACTCGAAGTCGGAGGCCGACGGTGCAGAGAACATAGAGGCCTTTGCTGCCCTCAGGTTGGCGATAAGAGATGAGGGGTCGGCCCTCAGATGGGACAGATTTTGAGACCAGAAGGCCCCCATGCTTGATGAAGAGGTTGCTCCTTCAGAGGCCTCGGCCCTGGCCCTCGTCTTGGGGTCAAGACGAGGCTCGACAGGAGCCTCAGGCTCCTTCCTTTTGTGGCTAACAGCTGTCAGCTCAACAACTGTCGGCCCTGAGGCCCTTGTCTTCTTAGGAGCTTGCTGAGGCTCCTTCCCCTTCTTCTTTGACAGACCAGCAAGAAGGCTTGGAGCAGTCATATCCCAGAGATAATCTGACACGCCGGCAGGACGACCTGAAAAGGATACGATGAATCAGAAAAGTTCAGAGATAAAGAGAGAACACTTCAAAAATAAGTAAAGAAGGGAAAATGTTCAGTATAACTCACATAGTTCTGTCAGAGGGCCGACCCTCAGACCAGCTTTTTTAAGGAAGCGAGGGGTCATCAAATCTTCGAACTTTGGGATCTCACCCTCTCTCCCTCGTCCCCTCAGATACTCAACAATATCCCTCTCCTCCAAGCTAAGTCCGGGGTTTGACCTAGCTTTCATGGAGGGGTTAGACCATCTGTTAGGAACCCTCGGAGCATCGACAGAAGGGGACGCCTCGGTGGAGCTCTCCCATGCCCCAGATATGAAGAAGAACCTTTTTTTCCAATCATGATTGGAAGTTTGAGCCACGTGGAGCAGCTTCTTCTCAGACCTTCTCGCTCCCAGATGATAGTATCCGGGCTGTTTAGATGAAGAGGTGATATTGTAGCAGGCCAAGAACACGTCGGATGAGGGCTCGTCAGTGAAAACGTTTTTCCACAGAGAGATGTACCCCAGAATCATCCTCCAAGAATTGGGTGGAAGTTGCGAGGGGGAGACGCCCAGAGCCGACAGAATATCTATAATGGTAGGGTGAAAGGGAAGTCTGACACCTACTTTGAACATTTGCTCGTAGACTGCAACTTCTCCCTCTTCACCCTCAAAGACCCTCTCATCCTCGGAGGGAACCCTCATAGTCACCCCAGGTGGCACTCCGTAAATATGCCTCCATATCAGAAAATCCCTATCCCTGACAGAGGAGATAAAAGACGAGGCATGGGAGGTATCAACCTCATCATCTGTATCATCGTCCTCATCCTCCTCATCACCTGCAGGAGGACCCTGAGGAAATGCTACTTGGAAGGCGTTGGGGGATAGGGTTGTCACAGGGACAGCCTCAGAGGGGATCGTACCCTCGGCCTCTCGGGGAGGGCTAAGGTCAGGTGAGTCCCTTCTACCAGAAGTTCCAGCACCAATTGGAGAGGAGGTTCCCTCGTCCATCTCACTTGGGTTGGGTGTCTCGGCCGGATGAGACGACGACCCACAAGACTCAGAGGGTTCAGATGGTCTAATGGTGGCAAGAGGAATGGGAAAAATGGGTCGTACCCAATTAGGGTCGGCCCCTCGTCTCCTCTCTTCCTCTTCCTCTATTCGTCTGATCTCGGTAAATAGTTTCTCTCTCAGGGACGGGAATTCAGACACCAGGTTGTAAAGCCTCCTAAGCATTAAGGGGAAGACCCAACACTTAAAGAAATTATACTAGACTTGGCTAATTTAGCTACAAACAAATTGGGAGTGGACCAGGTTTGACTTTTGGATTAAACAAAGAACTCAAAAGGTTTTCACTCAAGAACACTCAAGAACATCCAAGGGCCAGTTACCGGAGAAGACACCGGAAAAGACACCGGAAAAGGTTATGGCACAACTTAAGGAAAATGGCCGCCTACGAGCCTAAAAAACAAACGAAAGTGAAAGAAAAAGAGAGCACTGGATGAAAGAGGTTACCTGATGAGGAGAGAACAAGAACGCTGCTAGGCCTGGAAGAATCGAAGGCTGCAAATGGCGATGCAGGCTGAAAATTCTAGAGAGAGAGAATGCTTAGGCGCGAAGAAGAAGAAGGAAGAAAGAGGGTTTGAAAATACCTTAAATACCTTAGCAATGAGTGGGCACATTGACCAAGGCAGGACACAACCCACGAGGAAGGCATCATTAGGGTGCAAGGACCCAAGCGCAGTGTGCAGCCGTCATGCCTTGGAAACTGGAACAACAATGAGTACCTAACCAGGTGTCACTCACCTAACTGATCATACCTGCATCTCATTTAAAACACTATCCCTCAGCCATCTCAACAGCACCTATGGCTAAGGGCTGGGGGGTGATTGATATACCCGTTTATGTTCTAGGAGGATCGCCTCCACAACGGACGACCCTAAGAGGGGCCGACCCTTCACCAGGCCACAACTGGCCTTCACCAGACCCAGACGACCCTACGAGGGGCCCACCCTTCACCAGGCTCCAGACGACCCTACGAGGGGCCGACCCTTCACCAGGCTCCAGACGACCCTACGAGGGGCCGACCCTTCACCAGGCTCCAGACAACCCTACGAGGGGCCGACCCTTCACCAGGCTCCAGCCGACCCTACGAGGGTACGACAGTACGAGGACAGAATCAAGCCAGACTCACTGCCGGAAGAAACTTTGCCCTCGGCCTCGGCTCATAGGCCGAGGGTGACATCATGACAGCGCGTGGTTTGGGAGACGCGTGGAACAGTGCGCGTGAGGCTCATATGACACGTGGAAGACCGTTACAACCGAATCACCCCCTCACGTGAGGGAATATTATGTCATCATTTGGCATCTACAGGTGTCAACAGGGGATTGGCTAGATCATTATTCACATGCACCATGCTTACTTGGGGGGTACACTACACCCCCCAAGACCTATATATACTTGTCACCCCCAACCCTACAGGGGATCGATCCATGAACAGTAGCCCTAGCTAAAACTCTGCTTGTACACACACAGTAGAGAGAGAGAGAGGGTTATGTGCATTGTATCCAAGGCCATTAGTGCCCATACTTAGTGGATCACACACTCACAGTGGATGTAGGCCAAATTGGCTGAACCACTATACATCATTGTCTAATTTCCTCTTATACTCATCCCCTTCTTATGCACTTATACATTCTCTATGGCTGCCATGGCTGCTACTGCTTGAGCTCACTATCACTTATCTGATGGTGCTAAAATCTTAGCATCATCATTCGGCATCAACATGTTCATTAACCTTTTCATACTGAACTTTATCTGAATCCATAGGATGGTACGTTTGATGGTGGTAGACTATATAAGCATCATTAATTAAGTCATTCAAAGTATGATTTGCTAGCAAATCATTCACAACTTCCACCGGGTCGGGCACTGGTAATTCTTCTCGAACATATGGTACATTATTTCCCTATAGAATGTCCATATCTTATAGCCTCGAGATACCCCGCCTTAGAAAATTCAACTCAATGTGTTCCGAAGACTTAAAATTAGCGTTCATAAAATGGGTGCACGAACACGAGATATTGTCACTATTAAGATTTCTATCTACACACTTAACAAATTTGTGTAACCCTTTTACATGCTTATAGTAGACTCTATTATCCATTAAAGAGTTCTTAAAAACGCTCAATCCACCTATACAAATATGTTGAAACGAAGGCTATGTTGCATAAAAGAAATATCAGTTGATAATGCAAAGCAAATTCATTCAATCCAAATATTCAATCAATATGAAATAAAACAAAATAAATTATAATATCATTAAACCCCTAAAATTAAAATTATAACAAATAAATATGTCATTACATATCCCATGACATTAAAATGATTGCAAACTTATCCTAGAATATCCAAATAAAACATTGTTCATGACACAGTCTTCATCAGCAAATAAATTGGTCAGGACATATATGACTTCTTATACTTGATAAATAGAGCTTGGTTATCTAAGTGGTCAACAAACACACCCTCTTATTAGCAACTCGGGTAGACTTCATCCACTAATATCTCAGCCTCGCCTTTTTTTCAAACAGTAACCATTCACACTTATTTTCAAAATCATAGAAACGACCATGAACATCCCAATGAACTTAGTGTTGATCAAGTTCCTTATATAATAATCCTAAGCATAGTCACCGTTCAGGGAAGATGATGATGCTTAGAAATAGGTGCATTAAATGCAGGTGCATGATAGGGGGATATTAAAGGAGGCATTTTGGAGGGTAAACCTTGAGGCATAAATTGAAATTCGCTTTGTGTTTTCACTAAATATTTGACACAATACCTTGATTTAATTTTCCATTCCTCCTAAGGTATTAATAATAGAGTACATGTCCATCTTAAGACCTGACATTTCCTTTTTTACATTCCCCATTTCTATCACCTGGTTGGACATATGACCTTTCAGTGAACTGAGCTCCTTCAATACATGTGTGGTGTGAAGTAATTGAGTCCTTGAAAGTTTGGATATCACACCTTTTGTCCTCCTATTTTTATCCTTCCCAAGTACCTTTGATATGATAAATGAGTCAATGTTATCAGTGTTGCACCCCGACAAATTGCTCCTCATGTTATCTATCATTTCCTAGTATGATCATATATTTAGGACTATAATTTAAACATTAATTTATTATAACATGGATGTGATCATTAAATTAAAACTCACTAGTGTCGGAGATTATTTTTTTAAGAATTTATCGATCATTTTATCCTATCGAACATGCAAGTACATGTTGATATGATTAGATTTGTCCCAACTTTCGAAGTCCCCTTGGTCCTCGCCATCCATTCATCCTTAAAATCATCATATGATTTGGACCCAAAGTTGTGGACATCAACTTTCTTTGCCCCGTTCTCTATATTTTTCTCCCTCTATTTAAGTTTTTCCTCCCTGGCCTCTTTCTCCAAAAAGTCATTCCATTAGCTGATGGGTAGTTCAACATTTTGTAGAACTTTGTCTTTTAATGCCAAAAGGTTATAACTTAATGTCCCTATTGGGAAGTAAGGCTTCTATAGGTTCTTCCTTTAATACCAGTTCCCTCGATTTTATCTATTTCCCTGTAAAGTTGTATTTATGAATGAATATTGAGATATAATCATCAGCGTAGCCTTCGTGCTTATCAAATCAAAGTTCTCATAATTTAAGTTTAATTTTAGACAATCAGAGGTCATTCGAAGAAGGTCATTTGAATAAGATCATTCAAATGAGGTCGTGTAAACAAGGTCATTCAAATGAGGTCGATCAAAAAAGGTTCTAACGAGATTAAATTTTTATACATTTCTCTTGTACGCTGACATCTTGTTGGCATTGTCATTTTAACGAGGGAGCAGTCTTGTTCGAACGAGTTCATTCGAATGACCGTACATGATCAAATTAAATAGGTTTTTTTAATGGAAATCAAAGAAAAAATGTTTTGAAAGAAATATCTTTTTCATAGGGAAATTCTCATTGGGAAATCATAGAAAAAATGTTTTTAAAGAAAAAGGTTGAGTTCTTGGGCCAAAATGAAACTAAATAGATTTTTCACAAAATTATGATAAAAGGGGTAAAATGGTGATTTTGATAAATTTGAGGGTCCTGGTGGTTGGACTTCCTCTTTAAACCTTCTCGTTAGATTTTTAGTGAAATACGGATAAAATGAATAAATGGAACATTGATAATGTGAACTAATGGTTTAAATCATAGAATGGGAAAAACGTTAAAATGATGGGATAATGTGAACATTAGTTAAAATGCTAACACACAATAAATTGGACTCAGATAACACCAAAATAATTAAGAAGGGACCAAAGTCCTAGGGTGAAAGACCCAAAATTACTGGTCAGAGCATATGGAAGCATAGTCAACGGTGTGGAACCCATTAAAGTATGAAGTTATTAGAATACACCGAGAAAATATAATGGAAAAAGGGAAATAATAATGGTTGTGCTAAAAAATGAATAACTAAAACAACCTAATGAAAAGCGATAAAAGGAGATTAAAGGATAAAGTGTGATCAATTAGTCTCTAGGCCTGATAAAGGGTGGTATGAAATGGTTAAGTGTGGGTATGAGCTCATCGCTTGGTGAATTTCATAGTAGTTGCATTAATACTAGCTAAATCATTAGACATTTTCAGAATGATTAAAACACGTGTT
Organism: Sambucus nigra; assembly: GCA_949130495.1. Taxonomy (NCBI): domain Eukaryota; kingdom Viridiplantae; phylum Streptophyta; class Magnoliopsida; order Dipsacales; family Adoxaceae; genus Sambucus; species Sambucus nigra. The sequence continues at coordinate 629,486,778 of OX422209.1, forward strand.
ATATGTATATTATTTTTGTAGAAAACATATGCTTAGTATTACCCACCATGCCGAGCATTTTCTCACCCCCACTTTTTAAGTTAACCCCCCCCCCCCCCCCCCCCCCCCCACCACCCCAGGTACTTAGAGTATGGACTCCGAAAAGGGCATTGGTAAGGCCCCAGAGGGCAATCGACATTGCTAGTGCTCTGTAATTTTATTTAAATTATCTTTTGAAATATTGGTAATTTGGAACCTTAAAAACTTTTATTCGGGCCTTTGACTATGATTTATAATAATACAAGGATGGATATGGTTTATTTCTTAATTAATTAGTAGTGTGAAATAAACTGAATTTTTATAAGTAAATCTCGTAAATTAACCTAATTACTTAATGTGATCACTTCTTTTCTCAATTTAAAACCAACAAATTTAGTCCTTAATCAACGGAGTAACTAAAGGATTTTTTCCACTAAAGTAATTGGACTTTACCCCTCCCCCTTTAACTGCTTGACTCAGTGCGGGTTAACCCAGCTGTGACCCAAACCCAAGTTGGACATTACAAATGGTATCAAAGCAATAGGATCCTCTGGTGTGACGGAGTGTTTACGCTTTCTTAGTGCACTTTCCCCTTACGTTTTTACATAGTTAAAGCTTTAGTTACTGTTTAGTAAATTACTTCCTCTACCACTTTTTATTTGTATCATTGTATATTGAGTTATCTATTCTTGTTTATATGCCTCCACGTCATGATATAGCTAGTGGGTCAGGAACTAGTGAGCTTCAAGACATGGAGCAAGTTGTGCTCTATCTAGACGACTCCTTCATACAGCAGTAGTGGTTCAACCATAGTAGGACTGTTGAGAGAATCACCTCTGCCTCAATTCTTAGTGAGTTCAGGAGGCTCAACCCGCCTACCTTTAACGGGGCAGCTAGCCCCAATGCGAGTGAGGAGTGGTTCGATGAAGTCACCAGGGTAACGGAGATTCTTGATGTGCCCGCTAGGAACAAAGTCAAAATTTTTATGTTCTAGCTCATGAAAAAACTCCAACACTAGTGGAGAACCCATTTCTCCAGTACTATAAAGACCATATATTGGGACTGCTTCATAACTACTTTCTTGACCGGTACTTTCCCCAAGTATTCAAGAATGCCAAGAAGGATGAGTTCTCACAGTTGATACATGGGAAGAATTTTGTGAACGAATACCTGATGAAGTTTGAAAGCTTGTGTAAGTATGTCGATGTTGTTTAAAAGGATGAAATTGAGAAGATGAGGTTATTTATTAAGGGCCTCAACCTGGGTATTCGGTGACTTTTGGCAAATTTGGATCTGCCCAACTTCAGTTTTGTAATGAATAAGGATACTCGGTTGGAGCCTAACACTAAGGATAGCAAGGCCACTAGAGAGAAGAAGAAGAAGAATCTCAACAGGTCTTAGGGCGACAATCACAAAAAGTCTCGAAGTGGGGTTTGAGGCTTCTTTACGAAGCTAAAGGCCCCCATGGGGGTTGGTTCTTCATCATCCTAGTGCACCAGTGATTAGAGTCCTATAGACCCCATAGAGAGGACTTGTTTTTCTTGCGGGTCCCCGACCACTTTAAGAGTTATTTCCGACAACAGACTTAGGGTAGTCAACAAGGCACTCAGCAAACTATCAACTTTGTACCAGGTCAGAATTCCAGTTACACAGGCCTTACTCGGCGGCAGCAGTTTTAATTATTTTTGGGATATTAGTAGCTCGTGAGTCATAGTGTGGACGGTTCACATCCAAGCTAGTGATAGGGTAGTTATGGGCCAAGTCAGGTGCTCAATGACCAGGGTAGCAGGTTCAACCCTGGACGAGCTTATGGAACTTCCCAGTTTGCTGCACCTTCCTGCGATTCATTGATAATGGAAGGTATAATTCTTTTGTACAAAACATGGGTTAAGGCATTATTTGATTCTGGCATATTTCACTCTTTCATTTTGAATTCCTTGGCATTCAACATGGGTTATAGAAAGAGAATTTTCATCCTCTTATCTTCATAGGGCTTTCGATTGGGGGCAGTATAATTCTCGATGAGGTCTGCCGTAAGTGTGTAGTCATGGTTGGAGATTATGTTTTGGAATATGATTTCATCCTTATGGATATGTACAGATTCGAGGTGATCATTGTTATGGATTGGTTATCATGTTTCGAAGTTGTCATCCAATGTCATCGACACATTGTCATTGTATCACTTCTAGACGGGTCTCGCCATGGCTTTAGTAACAAGAAAGCCGTTGATTATCCTTGAAATTTTTTAACCGTACGTGAGAAAAAATAAAGAATAGTTTCATCCTCTTATCTTCATAGGGCTTTCGATTGGGGGCGGTATAATTCTCTATGTGGTCTGTCGTAAGTGTGTAGTCATGGTTGGAGATTATGTTTTGGAATATGATTTGATCCTTATGGATATGGATAGATTCTAGGTGATCCTTGGTATGGATTGGTTATCATATTTTAAAGTTGTCATCCAATGTCATTGACACAATGTCATGGTATCACTTCCAGACGGGTCTCGCCATGGCTTTAGTAAAAGCAAGGCGTCGATTATCCTTGCAATTTTTTGACCGTACGTGAGAAAAAATGGAACTTTGGTCGTCTTAGCAATATTATGGCTCAAGATGAGCCAGATGGTATGATGTTAGACTACTCGGTGGTGTGGGAATTTCCCGACATGTTTTCGAAGTATCTCCCTAGGTTACCACCATGTCAAGAGGTGCATTTCACTATATAAGTGCATCAAGGCATATCACCTTTATCTATTCCACCTCAGAGAATGGCCCTAGAAGAATTACAGGATCTAAGGGTTCAGTTGGAGGAATTGAACAACAAGGGCTTTATTCGCCCTAGTGCACCCTCGTGGGGATCCCCCGTCCTCTTTGCAAAGAAAAGGGAAAATTTTCTTTGTCTTTGTATTGACTACGGGTAGCTGAATAGGGCAACGATAAAGAATAAGTACCCTATGCCACATATTGATAACTTATTCAAGCAGTTGCATGTGGCAGGAAGATTTTTAAAGATTGACCTTTGGTCTGGGTACCACTAGTTGCGGATCAGGGAAGAGGACATCCCTAAGATCACATTCTAATTCTGTATGGGCACTACGAGTTCCTAGTGATACCCTTCGATTTTGACCAATTCCCCAATAACATTTATGGATATGATGAATCACATTTATCATCCCTACCTAGATTAATTTTTGGTGGTCTTTATGGATGACATACTCGTCTATTCGGCCTCAGACATAGACCATGAAGAGGATCTTCGTACAAGGTTACAGATGCTCAAGGAGAACCAGTTGTATGCTAAATTTAATAAGTGTGAGCCCTGGATGGAGGAGGTCAAGTTCATTGGCCATGTAGTTTTCGTTGAGGGCATATCTATCGGTCCTTCTAAAGTGAAGCTCGTCCTGGGATGGGACATGCTAAAGACAGTTGCGAAAGTGCGTATCTTCTTGGGTTTGGTCACTTACATTTGTACAAAACTTCTTGAGGGTTGCTTTGCCCCTCACGATGTTGACACGAAAGTATGTACACTTCTAATGGTCAGACGACTATGAGTTGACCTTTCAGGATCTGATGATTAGGTTGACCTATGCACCCGTTCTTATTCTCCCAGAGCATGGAAGGGGTTACACTGTGAATTGTGATGCCTCAGAATCAGGGCTTAGTGCAATTTTGATGTAGAATGGACAGTTAGTCACTTATGCACCCCGTCAGTTGAAAGCACATGAGTGGAACTACCCCACCGATGACTTAGAGGTAGCCACTGTGGTGTTTTCACTCAAAAGCTTAAGGTATTATCTATATGGGGAACAGTTTGAAGTATTTTCCAATCATAAGATCCTTTAGTACATTTTTACACAGCATCACCTTAATCCCTATTAGAGGCAATGGATGGAATTTATGGAGTACTGCAATTTCTCGTTGGAGTATCATCCCAATAAGGCCAATGTAGTGGCCGATACTCATATAAGGAAGTCTAGTCTCACCCTTGTAGCGGTTAGATTCTATCGGGTGAATATGTTTGGGGATTTTAGAAGTTTGACTTGCACGTTTAACGGGTTATGACAGGGCTTACTTGTGGGGTGTGGTATCTAGGACACTCATTCAACAGAAAATTCTTAATGCCAGTCTTTTGATCCTAAGTTTTCTCAATATTGAGACCATATTCAGAATGGAGAAGTGTGTTCGAAACTCTTACCATGGATAAGGATGATGGGGTGTGATACAAGGGTCGATTGGCTATCCCTATTATCGAGGAGCTTCAGGACGAGGTGATGGCGGCCCATCACTCGCGCTTCAACATACATCCTGATGCTACCAAAATGTACAAGGGCCTACGTCGGGATTTCTGGTGGTTCATCATGAAGATAGATGTGGGGCGTATGTATCCAAGTGATACACATGTTAGTAGGTAATGGTCGAGCATAAAAATCCATTAAGGCTGTTGCAACCACTGCTCATGGCAGAGTGGACGTGGGAGCATATCACGATAAATTTCATCATGGCGTTACCACGGTCTGAATGTGGCCATTATGCAGTATGGTTCATAGTGGATTGACTCACGAAGTCTGCACACATCTTGCCAATCAAGGTCATTAACATCATGGCTAAGTTGGCAAGGTTATATGTCAAGGAAATAATCAGATCACGGTATCCCACTCTCGATCGTCTCAGACAGGGACCCTCGATTTGTATCTCAATTTTAACAGAAATTCCAACAAGATTATGGTATCGAGCTGAATATGAGTACACGATAACATCCCGAGACCATCGGACAGTCAGAACAAGCCATTCAAATTTTTAAGGATATGCTGAGAGCTTATGTATTCGACTTTTAGGGTAGTTGGGAGGAGAATCTGCATTTGGCAGAGTTCGCCTAAAATAACATTTATTTATCGAGCATAGAAATATCCCCCTATAAGGCTCTTTATGGGAGACCATGTAGCGCATCAATTTTTCGGGTAGAGGTGGGTGAGAAGCATCTCACTAATTCAAAATTGATTCAAGAGATGACGGAGAATATTTGTGTAATTCGATAGAGAATCATGACGATACAGAGCCGACAAAAGAATTACATCAATAATCATCGGTCACCCCTATTGTTTTGGGTAGGTGACCATGTGATGATGAAGGTTAGAGCAAGGAATGGTAGTTAACTATTCAGGAAGAAGGGGAAGCTGGTCGTGTGGTACATCATCCCTTTAAAATCTTAGAGCGAATTAGGGATGTGTTGTATCTCTTGGCTTAGCCTTCACAGTTGTCCTAAGTGCACAACTTGTTCTATATTGAATAAGTTTCTTCAAGACCCTCGGCATGTCATATATTGGAATCTCATCGAGTTAGAGGAAAATTTCAAGTTTCCAACACGACCAATATCTATTCTTGACCGGGAGGACTGGGTCCTGCGCAATAAGGTCATCCCTTGGTAAAGGTTCTTTGGGAGTTTCAAGGTATTGAAGGTGATACGTGGGAATGCAGGAAAAGAACCCAAAACTCTTTCCCTAGTAGGTTGTTTTTATTTCAGGTATGAAATCTCCTAAGGTGGCGAGAATTTAATGCTTGTGCCTTCGATTTTATCTCTTTCCTTGTAAAAGTTATATTTACGAATGATTATGGATATTTAATCATCATCATATCCTTTGTCCTTGTCAAGTCGAAGTTATCATAATTTAAGTTTAATTCTGGAACATCATAGGTCGTTCGAATGAGGTCGTTTAAACAAGGTCATTCAAACAAGGTCGTTCGAACGAGGTTCAAACAAGACTAAGTTCGATCCATTTCTCTCACACGCTGACATCTCGTCGGTAATGTCGTTCGAACGAGGGACCTGAAATTGATCGAATCTATTTTCTCTTATGTGTTGTCACATTTTGAGCCATTGGATGGATGATGTGTCAACGCCTAGTGAGCCTAGATGATTAGAACATTTTTCATGTGTTTGGGGTGAGTTTTTAAATGGTTTTATGGGGTATTATTGGGTTATAATAGGAGATAGTGAGGGTGAGTTCCCCCAACCTTTTCTTCAGCATTTCTCCTCTCTCTATCTCTCTCTCCAAAAGTGTCAAGAACCCATATTCTTTCCCAACCATTTTCCCCTATAGCCACAGATTTCCACCACCTCTAAACACTAGTATACACCATTTTCAAGAATTTCTGTAATTTTCTATCTTGTGTCAAGGAAGAAAGTGAGTAGAGCAAAGCTTACAGGAGGGGTTTTTGGAGCTATTGAAGAAGATTTTAGAGTCTTAGAGCATAGGAGTTTTTAGTAGCTTTCAAGTTATTCCCCTTGAGTTTCTCCTCGTCAAATCCAAGGTAGGTTTTTCCTCTTCCAAAGTTTCAAGGTTTTCTAGCTATGAAAAACATGTAGGATGAATGCTAGATAATATTTAATGCCTAAAATGAAGATATTTGATGAAAATATTATAGTCTTGCAAAAATAGAGTTTTTAACAAGACAAAACCCTAGAAGTGTCTTTTTACAAATATTTGGAATTTTACCTTGAAAATGGAATAAAGCATGTGAAATTTATAAACCCATGACTATTATTTGTTTAAGTGCATTTTGACGAATTGTTAGGCTTGAAATCCTCTTTCACATATGTAGAATCATGTAGTAAGATAGGTAATGATATCTTAGAGTTGTTAAATCATTTTATAATGGGTTTTATAAAGAAATGAGTAAATGTAGAAAAACAACCCTAATTTGTGTTAAATATCATTAGAATGGGTCAAAATAATATTTGGGGTCACATGTGATAATGGGGCAAAGTTATGGACATTTGGTTAAAAATGTTCTTGAATGTTTAAATGTATTTTATATGGAAAAACATAAAATGATAACATGATTTTTTGACATAAAATCATAGAAAGAATGTTTTGAAAGAAAAGGGTTGAGTTCTAGTGCCAAAATTAAATTAAATATGTTTTTCATAAAATTATGATAAATGGGGTAAAATGGTGATTTTGATAAATTTGAGGTTCTTAGCGGTTGGACTTCCTCTTTAGAACTTATTGGTCACTTTTTGTGAAAATGGATAAAGTGAATAAATAGCATGTTGATAATGTGAACAAATGGTTTAAATCGTAGAATGAGAAAAACGGTAAAATGAATGGATAATGTGGACATTTGATAAACACATATTTAATTGCACTTGGATGACACCGAAATAATTAAGGAGGGCCTGAAATCCTGGAGTGAAAGACCCAAAATCACTAGTCAAAGCATATGGTAGCATAGCCGGAAGTGTGGATCCCGTTAAAGTATACAATTATTGGAAGACTTCGAGAAAAGATAATAGAAAAATGAGAATGATAATGGTTGTGCTCGTAAATGAATAAGACAACCTAATGAAAAGTGATAAAAGGATATTAAAGGATAAAGTGTGATAAATTAGTCTCTAGACTCTGTAAAAGGTGGTATGAAACAGTTAAGTGTGGGCATGAACTCATTTCTCGGTGCATTGCATAGTAGTTTCGTTAATTCTAATTAAACGTTAAACATTTTCAAAATTTACTATAATAGTATTTTTTGTAGAAAGCGTACAGCTTAGTATTACCCACCCAACTGAGCGTTTGCTCACCCCTGCTTTTTATGTTAAAAACCCCACCCTAGGTACTTCGATTAGGGACATCGAAACGGACGCGGGTAAGGCCTAGAGGGCAATTAATGTCGCTGGTGCTTTGTAATTTCATTTAAATCATCTTTTAAAATATTGGTAATTTGAAACTTGAAACACTTTTATTTGGGCCTTTGGCCATGATTTGTAATAATACAGGGATGTATATGGTTTATTTCTTAGTTAATTAGTAATGTGGAATAAATTGAATTTTTATTAATAAATATCGTAAATCGACCTAATTACCTAATGTGATCACTTCTTTATTCATTTTAAAATCAGTAAATTTAGTCCTTAATTAACAGAGTAACTAAAGGATTTTTCTTAATTAAAGTAATTGGACTTTCCTCCTCCCCCTTTAACTCCTTGAATTGGTGTGGGTTGACCCAACAGTGACCCATACCCCCAGGTTGGGGCGTTACACTTCGGATAAGATCTCAATTTTGCACCTATTCAGGAAAGAACAATTGACCTAAAACCCGTTGGGAATGTAAATTGTTTACAGAGTTAATCCCATCGATCATCCTTTATGGCAAGATCAACAGTCTTCCTATTATGTACCCCCGATGCCCACAATAATTTTTTTAGCTTCAAATGGCGAGATTTAAAAATTTGGATTACATTTTTATCACCGATAGGATTGTCGTTAAGGGTGAAACCAATATGATTCTTCTCTTATTTTGGGGATTGATCGGTAATGGGAGTTGGGAGAGTACGATTAACATGGCTTTGTGGAGTTTGATGACTCGAAGATAGTGTAGATGGAGTAGAATTAACCTAAGGTGGAGTACAGTATTGAGCACCCACAAGTGTCGAGAGTTCAGATGGTGGATTATGAGAGAATTGATATGGAGGAAAAGTGTCATTATTTGATCGATTATCTTTGTTCCTCTTTGGAATTTCTTATAAATAAATAAATAAAAATTAGAGAAAAATTCATGGCAATTACTTTTGAGACTATATATATACATATATACACATAAATATATATATAACTCTCCAAAGCTTTTAATACATGATAGATATGTCTGATTTCCATCCAGGGGAAGTATATTTATGATTGTCATATAAATATCCATGACTGGAACTCAAAATCCTTGCTTCTTTAATTTTTGGCAATCTCACATATATTGTGAATATGTTGTGACACGTCGCAATTGGGGTAAATGCTCCACAATGGATGAATATTTTTCTTCCTCTTCTAATAGTGTCACTACGACGATATACAATTGTGGTTATGAATGTCAAATATATTCTTTATTATCTCACCCCAACATTCTAGAAAGAAAAATTGTCTAAGATCGATCAAGTACATTTGCGATAAATTAACTCCGCGATTTATAAGGTAATTAAATTGTTTTATTTTCCTATTTCCAGACTGGAAAATAGGAGTTCCCCCATATGGCCCGCACTAGTAAAAGCATTTTTTGTTCAAGTTAATTTAATCTCTTAGTTTTTCTTTGAAAGTAATTATTACCACTACTTATTTTTCCTAAGAATATAAATAAAAGGACTGGTGTGAACATAACTAGTGTTTTATATTGTGAATGAGAAGACAAAAAATCAATAAAAGGTTTTTGCACGTGGAATAACATACAAATACTATGAGTAAAGCCTCCATTTAATCTTAAAATTACTATGATTCCACCAAGCAATTAATATTGTTCAATCAATCAATCAAATACAACAAGTCCAATTCTAATTCAATTGATCCTATAATTACTATGTGTCCACCAAAGACAAAGCTATTCCACAAATTTATGTTCACCCAAACATCAACCACCAAAGATATATACACAAATAAGAAAAAAAATAATACACAAACTCTCAATGAAATGAAGGATCATCATTCAAGTGAATATATCCTTCATCCGCGGAATATCAATATCAAGTAATTAATATTATTTAATTGGTTAATCAAATACAATAAGTCCAGTTTTAGTTCAATTGTAATTCAATTAATCCTAGAATTACTATGTGTCCATCAATGACAAAGTCCTTTCACCAAGTTGTATTCACTTAAATATTAACCACTTAAGGAAGGGGTGAGTACGACCATAATAGTCAACCAATAAGTTATAAATATATATAAGACTAATTTACATTAAAGAAAATATAAGTAAAGTTACTTGAATAAAGAAAGCACCTAGAATAAGATTAACTTCAATAATTGTTCTCCTACTACATGTGCAAATTGAACGAAAAGAAAAAATATTTATCAAAAGTACAATTGCAATAATAAAAAACGTTTAAAAAAATTCTACTTAAGCATGCCATAGGGAAAAGAATAAATCGATCTTTAATAAATAACTAGATCATTCCTACTCACATAATATAAAATTATAGCTCATTAACTTTATTCAATTAGCAATTAGGGCAAAGTAACTTATTATTCAATAACCAATCCAATTACTATTATAAGAAAATATAATTCTGTAGTCCAATTCAAAATACATTTAACATGTTGTTAATATAAATTCGTACTTTAAGTCTCCCAATTATAAGGGAATCCATTAATTAAAAAATAACATATGAATTCATAGTTATTTTATTATTATATCCCACTAACCTACAAGAATTAGGTATTTATACAAATCCAACTATATGCAATTATTACAAATCTTATTATGTGAAATATCAATTCCCAATTATTAAATATATCAATTAAAGGCTAATTTATATATATCCAAATTACTCACTTTCTCAAAATCACAATCAACATAAATCCCTAATTAATTCTTGTGTGTAAACTATGTATATGTATAGTTTGTATACGCAAACATATTACAAGTATTTGAATTAAAAAATTGTCATTTTAATATTTTTTTATTCTTATTGTTCTTAAAAATTTTGAAATTGTCTTAAGATTCTTTTAAAACAGTAAAATTATTTAAATCAAATGTGAGTACTAAAGATAAATGACCAATTTCTATTATTGAAAACCACAAACCTAACCCTAATGTCTCTAAACATATATACATAAACATATATACACATACATACACGGGTATGCATATACGTACACATACATATACATGTATACATACATATACACACACATACATACGTTGTTATATACACAGACATATACATAAACACACATCTACATACACATATATACAACACAGACAAACACACATACACACACACACACACACACACACACACATATATATATATATATATATATATATATATATATATATATATATATATATATATAAAGAGAGAGAAATATTATTGAGAGAGATCAAGTGTTTCAGTGGTTAAAGTAGTAGTCGGTGGTGGTAACAGTGGAAAGAGTATTTTTACAGAGAGAGAGAGAGGGATATGAAAAAAATATAACATAACGTATTTTATTTATTCTTTAAAGCGAGCCACGGTCCAAAACTCGTGAATTTACCTATTTTTCGGTAGTTCAGAATACTAGGTTATATCCCTCCGTAGTCATCCATACAAGATATTTTCAGACCATTTTCAGGCTTTTAATGCATCAAGCCACTAGCTAGGTACGAAAATGCTATAAATTTCTACCACGCACGACTTCTAAGTACACCATTCGAAGCAAAACTCATGAATTTTTTTAATACGACCTAGTTCCCAATAGTTTGAATTACTATTTTATTTCCTTATATAGTGACCCGTACAAGATATTTTCATACCAATTTAGGGCTTCCAGTACATCAAGTTAAAAACTAGGTAAGAAAATATTATTATTTTTCACTACGCATGAGTTGTAGGTACATTGTTAAAAAAAAACTTGTGAATTTTTTGAAAGCAACTTATTTCCCAATAGTTCAAACTATTAGGTACTTGCCTTCGTAGTCGCCCATATAAGATATTTTCGGACCATTTTGGGGCTTCCAATGCATCGAGCTAAAAATTAGGTACGAAAATGTCATAATTTCCACCACGTGCGAGTTCTAGGTATGTCGCTCGAAGCAAAACTCGTGAATTTTTTAAAGACGTCCTAGTTAATGGTAGTTAGAGCTATTTGGTTATTTTCCTCCGTAGTAGCTCGTACAAGATAATTTGGGACCATTTGTGCCTTCCAATACGTTAAGAAAAAAATTTGGTACAAAAATGTTTTAATTTTTCTACTAGGTTCGACTTGTAGGTACACCGTTAAAAAAAAACTTGTTAATTTTTTAAAGATGACCCGTTTCCCAATAATTTGAAATAGTAGGTTCTTTCCCTATGTAGCCACCCATAGAATATATTTATGAACCTTTATGGGGCTTCCAATGCATCAAGAAAACAATTAAGTACAAAAGTCTATTAAATTAACTTGTCATGTTCAATGATTATGGTCACGGTCCATAACCATTGCACTTATACTTCCCAAAAATGTGGTCATGGTCTAGAACCATGACCCTATTACTATGACCATTTTTGAATTTCATGGTTATTATGGTTAATGGTCACGGTTATGTACAGTGACCATATTGCACACATACTAATCATGGTCCTTAACAAATAGTCTCGGTCACTATGACTATTCACATGTCTAACTTGCCACCATTTTTTCCATTAAAAAGGTCACAAATGAGTTACAGTCCATAACCATAACTAATGCTTGTCATAGATCACATCTGTATAAGGTCACAAAATGGTTCACAGTGAATAATGCATGGTCATGGTTTTGGATCGTGACCATCTTGGTCATGGTCATAGATCGTGACCAACTTGTCATGATCATTTCTAGTTTTTAGAGTGGTGATTAAAAAATATATTGAACATAATTTATAAGCAAAGAGTTACAGTCTTAATGTCTTATCATGTCGATTGTATCATAACTAGCAAACTCAAACCGCAATCTTAATAATTTCATCGTGTGAAACTGATATTGACCCAACCCCCAAAGGACTAAACCCATTCAATTTTGTTTTGTGTCGTATTATCGCGTCAATTGTATATTAATGACCAAACTCAAGGAGTAGATTCATCTTATCCACATCATTGAAAGAGTGAGTACTCATGAACGGGGTGGCTAAGAAGATAGTAAAGAAATAAGTAAAAAAAATTACTAAATTGTGAGCGAAATAGTAATAAATGGAAGAGAACTAACCATATAAGTAGGAGAAGATAACTACGTGAATGAGATGATAATATATGAAGATAAACTAAAGAAAATTGGTAAGAAACGACTTGAATCCCAAAATCACTTTGGGTGACTATGTTGCCAACAATGGCATCAAAGTCCACGTAGTTCATAATAAACATGATGATATGTCATCAAATTAGAAGTTAATGTCGTATTGATAATTTTATTAATGTTCTTAATGATTCAAATAGTGAAGCCAAAATCTTATTGGCATCAACAAAGTGTTGTTCAGAGGGAATTAATCTTGTTGGGGCATCAAGAGTGGTTTTAATTAATATTGTGTTGAAGAAATGAAGGTTATTGACTGGGCTTATAGGCTTGAAAAAATTATATCTATACACAAACGTCTTTTGGCCCAGACTATAAGCCCACCTAATGACCAGAATTTCAACCCACGGGTTACACAAATTGGGAATGTGATTATTTTATTGAGAAAATTGGTACGATCAAGGTACTCACAAATCTTTGTTTTGTACAAGTAGCCTTGAAGTTTTTCTTCAATATATAACCAGTTAAACTCATTGGGGGTTTTGGGATTAATAACAAGACTATGACATAACGTTGTTAAGCTTGAAATCCCGAATGAGTTCGATGGGTTATATATTGAAAAAAACTTCAAAGGTACTCAGAAAATAATAAAACGAGATTTTTGAGTACCCTTAATTGATACCAATTATGTCAACAAAATAATTACATTCGTAATTTGTGGAACCCGTCGGTCGAAATACAGGTTATTAGTTAAGCTTCTAGGCTTGGACAAAATAAGGTTGCATACAACTACAATTTGGCCAACCCTATAAGCTCGGCTAATAGCATGTGTTTCACCCGACGGGATACACACAACATTTATTAGAATCACTCTTGATGCCCCAACAAGATTAATCCCCCGTGAACAACACTTAATTGATGCTAACAAGATTTTGGCTCCACTATTTGGATCATTGATTAAAATAATCGAATTACCAAGGAAGCAACCCGCCTGCTGTGGCGGGCGACTTTTTTCTTTCATAATAAGACCTGGACGATTATCCCTACCCTCGGTAGCTTACGAGTTTACGTCCATCCCTGGTCGGGTACAGTTTCCTTTCGATTTCTCCCTTGTAGCCGTTACCCGAATTCGTGCAAGTGTGTCCACACCCCTCAAACTTACTTGACAAGGAATCCATTCTCGCGAACAAACACAACCCCTACACATACCTAGGATCACCCCTTCCTGCATATCCATACAAGACCCGAGTAGGAGGGTCGAGGTCCTACGAGGTACCCACTACTCGGAGTACCCTCCCAAAAGGAAAAAAGATGTGTTTGGAAAGGTATTGAGGAGCACTGACAAAAGGGAGGGGAAGAGATATCCAGACTTTGAAATGATGCTCAAGTGATAGAGGATGAAGTTATTGAACTTAAAGTGGAGATTCTTCCAACCAAGATCAGGATAAAGGAACAAAGGCTGATGGACAAGATGCAAAGAGTCAAAGAAATGAAATGGGCATGGGAGAAGGAGATTGAAGTCTCCATTCCTCCTCATCAAAAACACCAACTGGAGCAAGAGGACATTAACTTTTAATTATATGTCATCTTACTATATTGTACTATCATGTCAGTTGTATAAAAATTATCAATACCGAATCTTTATCTTACCAAGTTTATCAAAATTCTCCTCGTCTCAATAGAAGACAATTCATAAATGCCACTCAAAACCAAGTCATGCCACACAATCCCCTCTTGTGTGGGTCGTATCCTATTAGAACGGGTCTTGTCATACATACATACAAAAATGTAAATATATAAAAGGTTTTTATTCGATTTTATGTTCACATACATATAAGGCTTAATTACACATACCCCCTAAACTTTACTCCTTGTCACTTCACCACCCGAACTTTCAATTTATGTACTTACCCCTCCAAAAAAAACTCTGAAAATGACTTCAAGTAACCCCTACCATGAATATCGTTAAGTCTTTGGGTGAAAAGTGGGTCATGTTCATGGCACATGAGGTTATTTGTAAATAAATTAAGAGTAAAATGGTAAAAATTCCAAACCCTATATACCCCTCTCTTTATCTCTCTCAGTTCACACTCCCACACTCAACCCCATCCCCAACAACCCCTCCCTCACCCTGAACCCTCGACAACCCTGTGCCAACTCCAACCACAACTACTTGTTGCACATCTGGACATAACCTCCTACCGGCACATCCTTCGACCATAAAACCCCATTATCCGGCAAAAAAAATCCTAAAATCCATCCAAATAAACCCAAAATCGTTAAAAAAAAAAACCTCTCTCTTCATTTTCTCATGTGCTACGACATCATTTTCTCTTTCTTCTCTCTATTTTAAGTTCTAGCGTATTTTTAATGGAGATTAGCTACTAGGTTTGAGATTGGTTGATGGGTTTCAGCGCTTGGGTGAATATTTTAATATTTATTTGTGTGTTTGGGATCTAGTTATGGATTTTTTAGAGATGTGGGTGAATTTTTTTTTCTTTTATGGAAATTTATCTTGTTTGTGAATTTTTTTCTCTTACATAGAAATTTTCTTGTGGGTTTATGGAGATTCATTTGTGGATCTTGTTTGGGGATCCCTTTTTTCTTTATGGAAATTCGTTTATGGGTTTATGGAAATTTGCATTTGGATCTTGCGTGTGGAATATTTTTTCTTTTTAAGGAAATTTATTTCTAGGTGTATGACAATTTGTTTGTGGGTTTACAGAGATTTATTTGTGGATTTTTTTTCTTATTTGTGGGTTTGAGGATGTGTGTAATAAAAATTATAATGTCTTTTATTTTATTATCCGTATATTTCTTTTAATATTTCTTTCTTTCCTAGATTTTTTTTTAAAAAAATATTTCTCAAAACTTTTAAATACATTATGTGTAATTTGAAAATATTTAAATTTTTTTCACTTATTTTTAGAATTATTAATTTTTTTCCCTGCGATTTTTACTAATCTATCATTTCAAGTTTTGTGACATGATCAACTTTAGAACCATTAGTAGTGTCCTCCACCTTCATCCAGTCACAATAGAAGACAGTTTCTTAAAAATCTATGCAATTTATTTCCTGGATTTGTTGGATGATACCATAATAGGTTAGTTCCGTATCCTTTGGGTTTTTATCGATTTTGATAGCCATACAAGAAGTCAAAGTAGAAATTGAAATTCTGTTATTTTTCGTCAATAATTTTTTAATCTAGTACAAGTTTTGATATAATGATTTTGGTAAATTTGGTACAAGTTTCGGTACAAAATTTTAAACTCATTTAATCTGGTTAAATGCATTCGTTAAAACATGAAGTAATATAAATTTCACTTTAAATAATATGATCACGAAGCATAAACTAAAGGACATTATTAAATGTGTCCAATCCATATCCATACACACAAAACTCCAAATTACATGTTACAATCATCCAACATCGTTTCTTGCAATGGCCAAATAAAACAACACCATGAACACTAAACTAAAAGTAAGACATAACTCTCAAATTGTTTTTTTAGAAATTCTTGTATTTTAATTCTTCTCTTCATTCGTCTCTTTCGCCTCCAATTTTTTGACTTATAAATCAACACAAAAGAAATAAAAATTACATAATCAAGATAAGCTTTGCTTTTAGTCCATTACACTTTGTAAACTCGCATCTAAGCTCATAAGCATCCTAATAATTAACTAATAATTTTCTTAACAATAAACTAATAAAATAACGTTAAGATCAACCTTAACACTAAAACACATGGGTCCAACCTTAAAACACATCCTTAATAATAAAACATATCCATAATTTTCATAACCAAACAAAGCTGAGAGAGGTTGAAATTTTCTTAATCAACATCAACTAAAAATCTTAGTACCAAAAATGCATATCATCTGCTCACACAAGATCTTTTAGTTTGGGAAACTACACAGCTAGAGAGGCAAATCAGATAGCTAGAACCAACTTATTTTGAGTACCACCACCCAAACATATGACAACTCAAGTTCATTTCCCTGAAAACATTAAATGCCTACTTCTCTAACCCATTGATAGCTTTATTTAGAAAATGGAAATCAGGGGAGGAAAAAAGTTGAGTTGTACGTATGCATGTGTGTTGTGTTGTGTATGTTATTGTGGGTATGGGCGTGATCGCGCGTGCATGTACATCTATGCCATTGTAGCAGTTGTCGTGTGGTGTGTTGTGCATGCATGCATGCTCAGAGGCAGGAGGATGGAGAAGGGAATAGGAGGAGGGAGGTGGAAGAAGAACATACCTAGGAGGGAAGAGGAAGAAGCTTGTGCCATTATAGAGAGTCTGAAAGAATGAATGTATATGTTAGGGTTTGGGAGATATAAGAGATTTTATATCAATTAAATGAATGGTTGAGATATGTTAAAAAAATAGAGGGTTTTGATAAATTCTTATATATATTTTTTAAAATCTCATGTTTTTATTCTTTTGGTTTCTTAAGTAGGTATTTTTGGTTTCTTAAGTCGGTATTTTTGGTTTCTTAGGTTGGTAAATTGGTACGGTAATATACGATAAATTTGGTACGGTATTATCGTACAATAACTATGGTAAATTGGGTACGGTACATTCGGTAAATCATTTTTTTAAAAGCGAAACGAACAAATTTTTGTGATAATTTTGGTTTCGATATCTCAGTATTCAAAAATATGAAACCAAAACCATTTTTTTGGACCAAAACGGTACGGTAATAACTAGTATTGATTCCATCCCTAATATGAGACGAACTCAAAATCGTTACACAAACTTTTCGGACGAAAACTAGAACCTTTGGCTAGACGTTCAAGCCTTGAACATACATCACCTGTTTTTAAAAGCTTCATTTATTAATAGATTTGTATTCGGGTATGTTTCACAACACAGTCATAAGTAACCACAAAAAATTACGTGACAATTACCTCTTTTGATACACATGCCCTAAAATAATCCATCTCGTTCATTGAACCTTTTCTCATACGATTTTAGATAAGTTTTCTCTCATTCTTCATATACGTTTTCATGAAACTATAGAATTTAGATGGTAATATAGAGAATACACATACTTAAATAAGAATATATATATATATATAGGTAAACTAAACTATGCTTTTTTACTTCCAAAGGTAAATGTATATGATGCATGGTAAACACCCTAGCTGCCCTATCTAACTGTTTTTCGATTTTAAACCCCCTCCTAGGGTTTAAATGGCTTCCACATCCATGAATTTCATCCATTTGAACCCTAAACTTCCTGATCCTACTAATGTCAGGGTCAAATGCTTTGCTAGTGTTGTTGCTAACAATGGATCACAAGGACCTGGACTCAAAACTCCATCAATATTCAAAAGGGAACCAGATGTCCACTTCTCTCTTTTAAGGATATAAAATCCCTAGCCGAACCTTTCAAATACTTGATAGTTGGAAAGTTCTCATACAGGAGGTCTGCAATGGATGAAATAAGGAATATATTCATTACTTTCAATATAAAACAATCATGCACAGTCGGGCTAATAGATAATAAGCATGTCCTTATCAATCTTGAATGTGAAGAGGACTTCGTTAGACTATGGACAAGAGAGAAATGGTTCCATACGTGATCAATAATGACCAGTGGTTCCAGCTTGGATATACTTGCCTAACCTCCCTATTCATCTCTTTGTAAAAAACTCTATTTTCTCCATTGTCCAAATAATTGGTAAAACTCTAAAATGTATGCCCCAACTCTGAATCAATTAAGATCTAGCATGGCTAGGCCTTGTGTGGAGATAAACCTAACTAAAAAGAAGCCCAAAAGAGTATGGATTAGCATAGGAGACACCGAAATCTGGAAGGACGTTATTTATGATAATCTTCCTAAATATTGCATATAATACTTAAATAAGGGATGTGGAGAAGAATATTTCACATTCTTGAATGGTGGCAAAGAAAATAAAACCAATCCTCCAACTCAGACCTTGTAGAAAACCATCCTTAAACAAAATAAACTTAACCCAAGAAACTACCCAATAACCTAAGGAACAACTTAAAACTATCCATACTTATATCCCAGAACCTCAAAAGACTATCTAATATCATTATGAATCAATCAAAGAACCATATCACATTACCATCCATGACTCCCCTAACCAGCCCCAAAAAATCCAATAAATAAATTCTCCCAAGCCATTGTCCTAAATAATTCCCCAAAAAAATAAAGAATACATAACTAACATCCAACACTGTGAAATCACCCCTAAGGAAGCCATTATTATGGATGACATAATGCTTTCTCCAATACCATCAAACTTTCCTAATTATGATTCTCATCATGCTAAGCACAAGTACAATATGTCTTATTCAGATCAGAAAAAGGAGAGAGGTATCCCTATGCAAGAAGAGCTAATGATATTTTATATATTATTTGAAAGAAAATGGAGCACCATCAAAGTTGGTCAAGCAAAAAGAAACACGAAGTATCAAGAAGCTATCATGGAAGAACATCCAGTTAAGATCCAAAAGGAGCAAGCTAATGTGAAGGCTAAAATTCTGCTAGTTGATCCTCTTTTTATAAGGATAATTAGAGGTAAAACCAAGGTGATCAATAATTCTAAACTCCATTATTCTTAATGATTAATTTCATTAGTTGGAATGCATGGGGTAAATCAAATAATCCTACAAGTAGAAGAGTAAAAAAACTCAGTAAAATTTACTATTTGCCTGTCGTTTTTATCTTGGAGACAAAGACTAATCCATTGAAGATGAAGAAGTTTTTTATCAGGAGAAAATTTGATGAGGTCATAAGTAACAAATCTAATAAAATATGGTTCTTTTGGAGGTTAGGGATCACTGTGTCTATTGTCAAAGATGGCGAGCAAAGTCTATCTTTTAAAATTGGGCATCCAAGCTTACCTAAAGAGATCATTATAACTCTTATTTATGACAAGTGCACTAAGGAGGAGAGATTTGATCTTCGAAGGGATTTAAAGTCCATGAGCTATTCCTATGACTATCCTCAATTAGTCATTGGATATTTTAAAGTGGTGGCAAAGCAGAAGGAAAAACTAGGGGGTAACCTTGTAGATCACCAATCAGTGGAGGATTTCAATTATTGACACAACCAATGTGACATTTTTTTTACTTCGGTTATAGTGGATCTAGGTTTACTTGATAAAATTATAGAACTGGAGATAATGAAATTTTTGCAAGACTTGATAGATGCATATGTAATCTTAACTAGAAATCTCTTTTTCCTAATTCTAGTATTACTCACCTATTCACGAACTACAGTGATCATCCTCCTCTTCTTCTATCTATAAAGAACTCAAAAGACTCCTCTCTAAGACCTTTCAAATTCCAAAGAATGTGTCTATCTCGTTGGTCATTTCAATAAGCAGTCCGGCAGGCCTGGCCTTCCACTTCACAAGCCTCTCCAATGATGAATTTTTCTATAAAAATGAAAAGACTTAAAGTTGAGATGAAAATTAGAACAAGTTTACTTTCAAAGAAATTTATCAAAATGTCCAAGAACTAGAATATAAAGATTTGATAAAATAACATGAGTTTGAATTAGATCTTTTTCCTCAATATGGACTATAGACGCAGAATGTCATAAACAACCTCAATAAAGATTTATCCCAAGAGGAGATATATTGGAAATAAAAATCAAACATAAGATGGCTCAAAGAATGCAATCAAAATACACAGTTGTCACTCAGCTGTTAAGGCTAAAATGACAGCTATTGCCATTCACAAAGTCAAGAATTTAAAAGATCAGTGGATGACTACTAAGGAGGATATTCAAAAAACGTTTATGGACCACTTCATTGATAGATGGAGGGCAGAAGAGACCTCTGGTACAGATGATTTATTGAATATTATTCCTAAGCTGGTGAATGAGGATATAAATTCTAAGCTGACAAAGATTCCCAAAGAGGAAGAAATTTTTAGAGCTATGAGCGTAATGCTGATAGTAGTCCGGGTCCAGATTTGTTTGGGGGACTACTTTATGGGAAGTGTTGGGATATTATAAAGTGAAACCTTTATGCTACCATTAAATCTTTGTTTGTACGCTCCCAAATACCTAGAAGTTGGTCAAGTACATCCATTTCCCTGATTCCAAAATTATCCAATCCTACCCATTGCTCTCATTTCAGGCCTTTTAGCCTCAATAATTTCAGTGTCAAAATCATCTCTAAAATGTTAAATTCAAGGATCTCTAGTTTCCTTCGCATGATCAACTCTCCTAACCAAAGTGTCTTCATTAATGGAAGAAGTATCCAAGATAATATCTTTCTTGCTCATGAGATGACCAGTTTATTAAATAGGAAATTCCGTGGATCTAATGCTCTCATTAAATTAGACATGAAAAAGGCATATGACAGGGTTTCTTGGTTGTTTCTTATGAAAATTCTGAGGCAATTTGGCTTTTATGAAGTTTTCATTGACTTCATTTGGAGGATAATTTCAAATAATTGGTTCTCTATTGTTATTAATGGTTGTGAAACTAATTTCTTTAATTATACTAGAGGTCTCAAGCAATGTGATACCCTATCACCATCCCTCTTTGTAGTTATGGTAGAAGTCTTATGTAGAGGCCAGGATAAGCTCATCATCTCTAAAAAAAAGTTATCATTTTCTCTCATATTTGGGTAGACCTCTTATTTCCCACCTTTGTTTTGCTGATGATACTATCATTTTTGTAAATGGTAATAAAAAAAGCCTAAAATCTCTCACTAAATTCTTGGAATCCTATAAGAAAGCTTCAGGTTAGTTGAACAATAAAAAGAAGATCGCCTTCACAATAGATCCCTGCCTCCCCACAGCTAGAAGAACCTCAATTAGTAATTTCCTTGGTCTCCCTTTCAAAAACCTCCCTATCAAGTATATAGGATGTCCATTGTTCAAAGGTGGAGGGAGAATAAGATATTATGAAAAGCTTCTAGATAAAATCATGGCAAAGTTCAAAGGCTGGAAAACTAGATTTTTATCCTCTCATGGAAAATCAACCCCTATAAAACATGACCTTTCATCAATACAAATCTTTACCATAGTTTCTTTAAAGCCACTAAAAGTAATAATTCAAAGGATCCATCAGATATTTAGCAAATTCTTTTGGGGATCTAGTGATCATGGAGGTTATAAACATGATTGGGTGAAATGGGATATCATATGCAGACCTATAGGTGAAGGAGACCTTGGTATAAGGGATATGGAAGGAATTAGTAAAGATTTTAGGCCTAAAATTGCTTGGAGAGTTCAAACTTCTAAAGGTATTTGGGTTAAAGTCATGTGAAATAAATACAAAAACATTTCTACTGGATTAGTAGGCACCACTATTATCAAAAGAATCATATTTACAACTCAAGATATCCAAAGTAATTATACCATCTTAAACCAAGACCACATTTGGAAGCCTTCCATAACTGGGAATTCCACACTCAAATCTACTTACCAGATATGCAAGCCCTCTATAGGAATCAATTATTTATGGACTAACATATGGTTTGATTATATTACCCCAATAATATCCATTTGTATTTGGAAAATTCTCCGCAAAGCTCTTCCTCACGGTTGTAATATCCGAGATTTGGAGATCCTCAAAGCTTTAAGGTTCCAGTGTTGCAAGAATGAGGAAACTAGTGAGCATTTATTCATGGATAGTCCTACAGCTCAACAAATATGGAATCACTTATCTGTGACACCCCGTCTATTATAATCCCGGGTGATCAGTCCATTATTAAATTAAATAGATATCATTAATGGTGTCATTCTTAGCATCACTTTCGAAATTCAATTTAATTATGAATACCATAATGTCCTGGTGTCAAAATTTTAATCTTAATAATTAACAAGCTATAAATAAAATCGGAATAAATAGAACGATCACCATTTCCATGAACATAAAAAACTAAGGAGATAACGACATAAGTATATAACAGAGTCGGGAGTCGAGAATAACACTCTAGAGAATATCCAAATACATCATCCATAAGTAAAGTCTAAATTAATGTTGGAAATAAACAGAAATAACTCGAATACAAAATCTCTGCCAATAGTATCCAACTATGAATGGGCGACATGCTCAACTGAGAATAGTAAAGGGAACTAAGAACTGAATAAAAGTGTAGGCATCTAATACCAAGGTCTTACAACTTCCACAACAACTGCATCACATCAAATGTAGGAACTCTTATGCCTGACGTCCCTATGGCTGGAAAACTAAATTTCTTTTTACAAAAAGGATTTTAAACGGGTCAAAGCCCAAGTAAAACAATTTGAATTTTTTTAGCAGGTGTTTAAAATGCATCAAGATAAGATATTAAATACATGTTAGTAATGTGTGCCCTCACTTAAGATCCTCATTCTCCAACTTATGTGCACGCCTAACATAATACTAACCCACATAGTTGTGCTACCCGTCTAACTAGTCTGACTTACATCTCTTCACATATAATAATTTATAGTGACCACCCGTATTGTCCATATGATACTAAACCACATTTCCCATTCTTTTTATTTATTTAATATCACCAGTCCATATGTAAGTTTTCACACGCTTAGAGTACTTTGAATTATCACTATTTATTTTATCTTCTAATAAACCCATAAAAGAATCAATCACGTGAACATATATATATTTACAACACTTGTGTAATATATAATTATACGGCACTCCTAGGTGGAGACCTACGACGCAGGCATAGTCTGCTATCAGGTCTTGGTACATCATGTACTAAATAAGAACATCGGTCTGGATATCACCCTCGAACCATAAATCAAATCAGACATTGGTGAACATAGTCCTAAGTCTATGGGCCACACACACACCCCAAACGTGCCCAATCGACCGTCGAAACTATTATACACTAAGATAGCACACACCTAGGTTCTATCTCCTTAGGGTACAAGTCATAATCCCCCACAATGGGATTATCAGAATAAGACTTTTCATGACACGTAAACCTCACGTGATAGCAAGTAGCCTAAGTATGTTTACACATAAGAGTATACGCAATAGATAATCACACATAAGAGTATACGCAATATATATATATATATATATATATATATATATATATATATATATATATATATATATATATATATATATATATATATATATGTATATATATATATATAGAGAGAGAGAGAGAGAGAGGTCTCCCTGTTTGAGGTCCATTTTTTTAAAATAGTAAAAAAAACATTTTGGAGCTGATTTTTTTTCTATGGTTTTTAAACATTTCAATATAACCATAAAAAATAATCAGCTCAAAAGGAATTTTTTTACTATTTTAAAAAATTCGGTCAAACTTTGTCAGTTTTTAATAGCTTAAAAACTGACACACTTTGACCGATTTTTTTTAAATAGCAAAAAAAATCATTTTGAGCTGATTATTTTTTTATGATCCTACTGAAATGTTTAAAAACCATAAAAAAAATCAACCCAAAAATATTTTTTACTATTTTAAAAAAATGGATCTCATTCAGGGTCCTCAAACTGGGACCTCACTTGATCATTTCCCTATATATATATATATAACATTAATATAGGTATACCCTCAACCTATAGCATATGCCTCATACGTAGTATATACAATACCCAATTATCTACGTGTTTTAAATTCACCTTTCAACTATTCATCGTATTCTTCCCGAGTGTTTTTCCCCACTACTCGAAGGATCATATCCACTCCATTGGATTATTTCAGTAATTAAAATTTTCTTCCATCGCTGGTCTGGTCGTATAATCGCTCACACTTTTTGTAACCCATTCTAATTTACTAATGAACATTTCAATGTCAAATTAAGCCCCGTGGTTCACTCGTATTCACTATAATTTTCTTTGTGAAATCAACTATAAAATATATCACATACGTTGTTAACCAAAGTTCTCATAATTTGGAAGGAAATTATCAACTCAAACCTATTAAAATGTAACAAAATAGAAACTCAGAAATGACAGGTCCCCCGAACCTGTTTGTGTGAATATGCGAACCGATTCGAGGGTACATCCAAACCGGTTTGGGAAACATGCAAACCGGTTCACATTTTCCCCAAACCGATTCCTTGTACCTGGGTGTTCATCTTCTTCCAGCTACGAGTTTCCATCATTTTTACACCTCCAAACCAACATTAAACTATCCAAAACTCCCAACCAAAGATCTCTAATATTTTAGTAACATGTATCGATGATTTTTAACGTATTATAATCATTAAATCTCTACATAATAACCCCTAGATTATTACTCATGTTCAATAATCTCTACATAATTCCATATTTCTTCCAAAATTTCATGATATTTCTCATCAAGATTCATCAACAAATCTCAGGGATCAAATATGATATCACTCCTACGCAAGATTTTGAATTATGTTTCCAATTTTAAGATCAAAGTTCACAAATTTCACAAGAAATCATCCTATTCTAACATGAATGATATATCAAGTCAAAAGTTAGCAAGATAAACACTTGCCTTAATGTAGAAGTCTGATTTTTGTAGAATTGGTGGTGATATTTGTGTTCTTCTCTTCCCGATCTACAATCCGGTGGTGGTGGTGATGCACGAGGATAACTTTCCTTCTTCCTCTTGTGAATCTCCTTTTGGTTTAGTAACTAATAACCCTAATTCCCTTTACATGTTATCAGATATAATCATTTAATTTTCGTGGGTTTATTATCTCCAAAAATTCAAAAGACCGAAATACCCCTCCGGGGTGCCGATTAGGCCTAAAAGTGCCCCATGACCTAAACTAAACCCTAAGGTAGAATTTTCTTACTATCGAGCCTTCCGGACACACTGTCACACTCGAAATGACCATATGAAATATAAAAAGTGAAATTATATTTTATTTTTCAAATTAAGTCCCGACATGACTGACACGCGTGTTCTAAATAAATTTACCATATTGTCGTATTTTCCACTCACGACAATTATAATAATTCTATATCATTATTATTACTCATTCACTAAGTAATGTTCAATATAAATAGATATTAACCCTTATCTCTCTAATTAATATTTATTTTATCAGATTAATTTTCCAAATATAATTTAATTAATCCCTATTAATTTCCAATGTAAAAATCAGTAAAATTACGGGGTGTTACATATTTCCCCCTGATAACAGAATTTCGTCCCAAAATTTAGAAAAAAAAGGAGATACCTGATGTAAACAACTCTGGATACTTTTCACGCATCTCATCCTCGTGCTCCCAAGTGGACTCGTCGGCATTATGATTCCCCCACTGAATCCATACAAGTGGAACTACATTCGACCTCAGTCTCCTCTCGCTATGGTCTAAGATAGCAATCGACCTCTCCTCATATGAAATATCAGGCTACAAATCAATATCCTCCAAAGCAATGTAAGTGTGAGTCAACTCATCCCGGAGATATCACCTCAGTGAAGAAATATGAAATATATCATGAATCTGATGCAACTGCTCCGATAACCCCAGTCTGTATGCAACTGGCCCAATCCGCTCAATGATAGGGAATGGCCCGACGTACCTCGGTGCCAGCTTCTCTTTCTTCCCGAACCTCACTATCCCCTTTATAGGAGATACACGTAGCAACGCCTGATCTACCACACTAAACTCCAAGAAGAAATACTTAGCATCCGCATAACTCTTCTGTCAGTCCCGGACTATCCATATGTGACTCCGAACTAACTCTATTTTGGTCGACATATCCTGAATCAACTCTAGCATGAGAAGCTTGTTGTCCCCCACCTACGAAAAATAAGATGACGAATGATAAGGCCTACTGTACGATGCCTCATATGGTTCCATGCCAATCGTGAATTAATAGGAATTATTATACTTGAAATCCACCAGCGGAAGATACTGCTCCCAACCTCCCCTAAAATCGAGGATACATATCCGTAGCATATCTTCCAACATCTGATTAGTCCTCTTCGTATGTCCATCTGTCTGTGGCTGGTAAGCCGTACTCAATCATAACTCGGTACCCATGGCATCCTAGAGGCCCTCCCAAAATCGAAACACAAAAATCTTATCCATATCGGACACAATATTTAATGGCACCCCATACAACCTCACTATCTCAGCAATACAGATCTAGGAATACTGTCCCATAGTATAATCAGTTCGAACTGGCAGGAAGTGAGCTACCTTGGTCAACCGATGCACCATCACCCATATGGAATCGCAACCTCACGGTGAAGTAGGTAAGCCAGTAATAAAATCCATAAAAATGTTCTCCTATTTCCACATCGGGATCTCTAACGAATGTAAAACCCCTGTCGACTTCTGATGGTCCATTTTAACCAACTAACAAGTGGTATACCTTGAAACAAACTTGGCAATGTCTCTCTTCATATCACTCCACCAGTATTTTTGTCCCATGTCTTGGTACATCATATCCCCTCCAGGATGTATCGCAAATAATGACCCGTGTGATTCTGCCATCACTGCGTGTCATAACTCCTCCCCCATTGGGACAACCAATCTCCCATTGAACTATAATCCTCCCTATGAACTCATGAAATACGAGTCGGCTTCCACGGCTAAAAGCTATCTGATTCTCTCTTAATAAAAAGAATCTATTGCCTGTGCCTATATCACTCTTGTCACAATCTGGGGGTGACGGTCATAACTCACATAAATGATCAGGCAACTGAATCATGATGTCCCAACTCCTTCCATTTCGTCTTCCAAACTTTAGCTACATCCCCTACTGGCTTATGGCTCAACGCGTCTGCCACCACGTTAGCTTTACCCAGGTGATAATGTATGTCAAAATAATAATCTTTCACAAATTCAAGCAACCTACACTGACGCATATTCAGCTCTCTCTGAGTGAACAAGTACTGTTGTTACTTATGATCTGTGAACATTCGAAATCTCTCCCGCAATAAATAACGTCTTCAAATTCGCAACGCAAACGCGACTGTCGCCAACTCCAAGTCGTGAGTGGGGTAATTCCTCTCATGAGGCTTAAGCTTGCCAAAAGCATAAGCTATAGCCTGATCTTCCTGCTATAGAACACCCCCAAGTCCCTGTAGGGACACATCAGTGAAAATAAGATACTCCACTCTGGCCCTGGGAAGTGCCAGGGCGGGTGCTGAAGTTAACTTGTCCTTCAGCTCATCAAAGGCCAATTGACAAGCGTCATCCCACACAACGGTACACCTTTGTGAGTCAAATTAGTCAATGGACCCGCAATCTTTGAGAATCCCCTAATAAATTGTCTGTAGTACCCAGCTAATCCCAAGAAACTGCGTACCTTTATCGATGTCATGGGCTATCCCCACTCCCTCATCGCTGACACCTTACTCGGGTCCATCGATATCCTCAGCTCAGAAACTATATGCCCCCAAAACTATACCACACGTAGCCAAAATCCGTATTTTTCAAACTTTGCATATAACTGATGCTCGCGTAGTGTTTATAAAACCGTCACAAATGCTCAGCATGTTCCTCCTCAGTCCGGGAATAAATCAGGATTTCATAAATGAAGATTATAACAAACTGATCCAAGAACTCTCTGAACACCCTATTCTCAAGTCCATAAACACGGCTCGCATATTGGTTAGCCTAAATGGCATAACTCTAAACTCGTAGGACCCATATCTCACCAAGAAGGAAGTCTTAGACATGTCTTTCTCCCGGATACGTAACTGGTGTTATATGGATCTCAAATCTATCTTAGAGAAGTAGGCAACTTCTCTCAACTGGTTGAATAAGTCATCAATTCGAGGCAACGGATACTTATTCCATATTGTGACTTTATTCAACTCCCGGTAATCTACACACAGGCGTAAAGACCCATATCTCTTCTTTATAAACTATACTGGTCACCCCTAGGCGAAATACTACGACGTATAAATCCCTACCTCAATAGCTGCTCAATCTGATCCCGTAGCTCCCTCATTTCTATAAGAACTATACGATACAGTGAACGAGCTATTGGTCGAGTTCCTGGCGTTAAGTCAATGATGAACTCGATCTCTCTACTAGGGGCACTCTCGGCATCTCCTTAAATACATTGGTAAACTCACATACAACTGGAATCGAATCGAGGGAAATCACCACCCCCTGAGAGGTTTCCTCCTCTATGTAATACAAATGAGTAGACGATCCTTCTTCAGGATGAGGCATCACCACCAAGAACATCTCTTAGCCGGGAATCGTAAACATTATGCTCCGGCTATAACAGTCAATCATGGCCCTATACTTAGCTAGCCAATCCATGCCTATGATGGCGTCATACTATAACAGATCTAATACAATCATATCAGCAGGCAAAACAAATCTCCCAAAATCTATACTCACACCCCGGCATATAAAGAAAATTAGTGTCTCGCTACCTAGTGGTGAGTCTACACACGTGATCATACTATCTGCCATCTTTAACAACCCTGCATCTCATGAAAATCTAGTGGCTATGAATGAGTGTGAAGCCTCAGCGCCAAATAAAATTCACCCCAAGGTACCAAGGATAAGATACATACCCTCAACAGCGGGTGGATCCCGTGGAGCTGCAGCCTAGTGGACATGATAGACGCGCCCATATTGTAACTTTCCCTACTGGGGTGGGATTACTGGAATTACGGGTGCTGAAGGCAAGGCTGGTACAGGTGCTGGTGATGGGAGGGTGGCGGGTAAAATAGGTCTCTGAAGCTCCGGGCGAGCACCCTGATACTGTTGAACTCTTCCCTTGTCTGGGCAATCCTTTCAGTTGTGTCCAGTCTTGCCACAAATAAAATATTTGCCTATAAAATGACCTCCCCTCTGGCTCTACTGGCTATTACCACCTTTACCTTGGCCTTGATGAAAATGATGCTGGCCCGGCTGGCCCTAGTGGCCCTACCTGAATCCACCCTATCCATGTCTTTAATCCCCTTAAAGGAACCTCTTAGTAGTGTCCCCCTGGTGGGGGCCCTGCTCACTTTGCCTCTGCTGACTCTGAGTCGACTGTGACCCACAGGCATTGCCACCCCCAGTCCCTCCCTGCTGGATGGACTCTCCTGAGCACTTGATTCCCTTAACTTGGAAGCGGTGGTCCCAACAGTGTAGTGGCGCTGCATTCAACACTTTTGTATAAGCCTTCAGGGTTGGATTACCCAATAGATGTTATCGGATCCTCCATGTAAGACCATCGATAAACAACTGAATCCTCTTCTATTATGTCGGTACCTCCTCGAGAACAAAATTTTCTAGTCTGATAAACTCCTCTTTATACTCTACTATGGTCCTCCCCTCCTAAGAAACATTCAAAAAATTATGCCTCATCTCAGTCTGGATGGCGAAAGGGAAATATTTGCGGTTGAACCGCTCCTAAAACTCCTGAATAGTCAAGGTGTCTCTCTCATACACAGTGGCGGTGGACTCGGACCACTGTAATGCTTCTCCTACTAGCTTAAAGGTAGCCAGTATTTGCTTCTGTACCTATGTGCACTCATACATCCTCAAATGCTTTTAGATATCATTCTTCAATTGGCATGCTACAACAACATTAGGGCTCCCCTGGAACTATGGAGGATGTTCCTTCTGAAAGGCATCTCGGACTGGTACCCAAGCAGAAGGAAACGAGTGTGGAGGAGTTGAAGCAACCTCTTGAGGCTGGGGTGGCACCTGTGGTGCCGACTGACCGAAAGTGGTTAGGGCTGAATTAATCGCCTGGGCTATAATGGCGGCAACCTCGGCAGCATTCATAGATCCTGGGCCCTGAACAGGCTGTGCCTCTGGGGTGGCTTGTAGTGAACGTCGAGGAGGCATATGTAACGAGAAAGAATTTTCCATCAGTCCACAATTCAATATGTCTTAATAATACATGAAGACGTGAATGCGTAATAAAGAATATAACAATCCTAAAAATAGGACTCTATATCAAAGGACGCTACGTTGAAAATCATAGTAAGCCACACAGATCCTAAAGACACTAGAACCTGATGCTCAAATATCATCTATGATACCCCACCTAGTCCATTATTAAATTAAACAGGAATCATTAATGGTGTCTGATAATACGCAAATATCGCGTATTTCATCCTCCGAACCACGCATTTTAGCCCCCTCGGATGCCTTAATCTCTATATTTAAGCCTGTTAACCATACAACCTCGGTTTATATTGTTAACATGCTATATGAGGTATAATTGGGCTTTTGTAGGTATTTAGGTACTAAGTATGAAGTTCGGACGCATTCCGGTGAAGTTCCGTATGCAATCGCACGTTCAAGGGCATTTTAGTCTTTTCACAGCTTGGGTACCTGGCCTGACATCTCACAGAAGTTGTATCCCTCCTCGCTAGCTTCGCGTGGCCGTGAACGGTGCGCGATTTCGATTGATAACGAAGAAGTTATGGCGATTTCAGCGGAGGAAAAATAAGGAAAGCAAAAGAGGAGAAGAGAAGGAGAAGGGAATAATGCAGTGTGTTGCTGCCTGGCCAAGACCTGCTTGATCGATCGATCGACCCCTTTGGTCGATCGATCGACCATTCTAAATTGTCGATTTTTGGCCTTGATCGATCGATCGACCAAAGGGGTCGATCGATCGATCCCCTGTTTTTCAGCAGATATTTTCATTTCTTTTCTTTCTTCTTTTCTTTTAATCCAACTTACTATATAAAGGTTTTTTGTTGTAATAAGAATAGATAGCAGTAGATACACGATTTTAGGTTAGTTTAGCTTAGGGTTTGGGTGATTTGCTTGGTTCTTCTTCATTTCCTCTTGGATTGACACACTTTTGGGCTTGAATGTTGACTATTCATCATCCTCTCCATTAATATAGTTTGTATTTCTTCATTTATTGCTTTCTAGTTAATTTACAAGCTTTCTTATTTAGGTTTACATACTTTATTTACATGCTTTGATTTACACGCTTTCTAGTATAGATTTACCGCGTTTATTTACCGCTTTCCATTTATCGCGTTTTTAACATGCTTTCTAGGTAACTTAAATTAGGTTGTGTTTGAATTGAACTCACTCGGGTTGACGCGTTGCTTTGCTTTGGTGATGGAGTTTACGGGTCTATTTCGAGTGCGTTGTCCTAGTTATTACGCCTAGGAGATTTGACGGGGCATATCATGTATGTCCCGTTCTTACGACCTTTCGCACGTAATTTCCGGAATATTTGTTGACGCCAAAATCTTATTAGGCTTTTATGACGATTTAGGGCGTAACAACCCTTGATTTAATTAACTGTCGAAACGAGATGCATTTGTAATAACTCGTCGACCCATGTGACCATTTTATACTAATTAACTCGGGTAAGGGATATTCGACGCAACCTATAGTTTTTACTCGCTTTCATAATCTAGTTTCAACACATTGCCTAGATTAACTTTTCCTTTTTGTTTGTAATCATCTTTTACACTTTTATTTCGGAGTATTAAATCACTTGAATTCTAGCAACTCGTCCCTGTGGATTCTCGATACCCGACTTACCGCTGTGCTTGCCTCGCAAGTGTAGTATTAACTTAGGTTTTTGTATTGAGTTGGCGAAATGAAAACAACGATTAGTGTCTTTACACGCGCTACTTTCACACTCGATCAAAATGGCGCCGTTGTCGGGGATGAGTTTGTTTTAGATTTTATTTGATTTAGTATTTCATAGTATTTTCTTTATATTTGTATTATTTTCTAACCTTTTGCAGGACTTCCACATTTGAGCACTTAGAAACACTCGAATTTTTCCCGCGCGCACTTACTTTGTGGAATCCGCCACTTCGAGCCATTTTTGGGGTAAGCATGTCTTATTCCAATTCTTTCGGTAATCCTTGTCATAATTCTCAAAATTCTCGCAAACCTATGACTTTCGGTGAATACTTAGAATCCCAAAGTATAACAAATTCAAATATGACTTTGGGCGAGTATAACGAAAGTCAAAATTTAGGTTATTGGAATTTTGATGATGATGATAATGATTTTGGGCCTTTACCTCCTTATAATAGGAATTTTGAAACGAATTCGAATAGTTTTCAAAATTCCTATAATAATGAGTTTTCGTTTAAGTCCAATGGTAATTTTCAAAGTTCCCATTTTCATGCATCCGCACCTCGACCTATGACATTCGGTGAGGGCTTGCGTATGTATGAGAATGAGAAAATTGAAAATCAATATCGGGAAGAAAATCGTTCGTGGGAACATGAGTTGGATTTATTATTTGAGTCCGACGACAATTTTGCTTCCGAGACTTTTGAAGTCGAGGAATGTTTTGAACCAAATAAGGTACTTGTACCTACTTTGGAACAAGCCATTCTAGACTTTGCCCATCTCGTAATAGATATTGAAAGTGAGGATGAAAATGACGTAATATCTATTTATAATGAAATGATTTCTTCTTTGGCCCCCAAAGAAGAACATTTCATTGAAAATGATATTATTTCCTTTGAAATTCTAACTTCATGCGATGATGATTCATCTCATGAGTTTGAATTTCTTTCATCCCCGTTTTCATTCTCTATTACCCCACCAGAACAAGTACCCGATGATTCAGTTTCGAACTTTAATGTTTTAAACCCTATCGCCGATGAGGAGTACTTGCTCGAGTCGCCCTCCAAGATCGCATCTTTGCCTTTGTGTGCGCCGCCTCCCATTCCAACTTCAAAATCCTTGGGAGGATATTCGGCTTTTCTCGGTCCCCACTTGTTATTGTCACCCGTTCAATCCAAACCCCCCATCGTCCCACCAAAACTTTTAATTGGCGATGGTTCTTTTCTTCCGCCTTACACATGCCTTCCGTTATTCAAACTGAATTCATATTTTTCGGAAGGCATGCTTGTATGTGAGGGTACACCGGTTATCCTCCAAAGTCAAATCGTTCTTATGGTGGACCCTCAGCTATTTAGACTTCTAGTGTATAGTTAGTGTGGAGTCTAAATAGTAGGTTGTATATAGTTAGCTTTTTATTTTTTCTTTCCTTTTTAATCTAGTTTAGTGTAATTAGTTAACTCTTTGTTATTTTTTTTTGCTATGCTCGGTACTAACTTGTTTTGTAGATTCTTTGGACTTGTTCTTATGGGGATCGCTCCAATTTTGGGTAATATCGCTCTTTTCCTCTCTTTGACTTGGTTCTTAATTTACATTGAGGACAATGTCAAGTTTTAAGTTAGGGGGTGTGGGATATTCTATCCATTTCTTTATTTAGACCATGTTTTTCTCACATGTTAGTTACTTAGTATGCTTTTCTTAGCAAAATTCAAAAATTTCAAAAAGATTTTCTTTATTTTTTCTCCTTTTTTGGGCATTTTGCCTTTGTTTTCGATGATAAATTTTAATAATTGCCCGATCCAATAGACAACTCAATGATGCATGTTCTCGATTTTAGAAGTTATTAGACTTTAGTCTCACTTATTGATATTATGAATTACTTCATGAATTAAACTTTAATCCCATGAGCACATGCATTTTTATTGTTATATTGATTTGGTTTAAGATTTTTATAACTCGGTAATCTTTTGTTGCATTGTATATACTTACACCGAGCAAGCTTTGTACCTTTCGTCGTTTGTGAGTGTATACACTATTCTTTTTTCATTAAAAACGTTGAATTCGTTGGTAATCTCACTATTCTTTCATTTGACCGTTCATTAATTGAGTTCATACTTGAAATGTGTTACTTGATCATGATTTTCATGTATTGTTTTGACTCGAGAATTGCGTAAACTTTATGAAATGATCATAGGCCCTCTTTGATATATCACCCATATTAGCCTTGACCTCACCCTTATATGTTTACCCTCGTTAACCTCTTTGAGCCTAAATATTAGCCTTTCGTTTCATAACCCCAATTCCCATAACCAACTCCAAATTAGAGTTTTAGCCCATACATACACTTTCCATACCTTTGTTTGGAATGTTACTTGGGATTGAATGATGTTGTTATGATGCCAGTTGCAATTTAGGCATATGTGAGTTTGAAAAGTAAAGAAAAGAAAGTAGTGAAAAAAGTGAAGAAAAAGAGAAAGCAAAAAGCAAAAGAAAACAAAAGAGAAAATGAGAAAAAGGAAGAACAGAAAAAGAAAGAGAAAGTTGTAAATGTTGTATATAGTTCAATAAGCTTTGATTACTCTCCCCGATGATATATTTAATGCCTTTTTGGAACTTGTTTTCCAATTTTGATATTGCCCGCATTATCCCATTATCCCGAGTTTTTCATTCTGAACACTTTGAATCCGTACATATATTCCTTCGTTTCGTACCTTAGCCATACCTACATTATAACCCTATTAAAGTCCTATGTGATCTTAGGTTGATGCAATTTAAAAGTCATAATAGTTGTGATAATCTGTGAAAATGCATTTAGCCTCTTTTAGTGAGTGGTATCCTTTCATTGAGATTACAGTTTTTCAGTTTATACATAGCGTTCTTCTTCTGTGACATGTGTGTGGCCTAGTTTCCATTTACATTTACTCTTTAGCCCACATGTCCCGTGTGTTACCTCCCTGTTTCGAGTGAATTTTCTTGATGAGTGTAATGCCCGTGAGGATTGAATATATGCTTGCTTTAATGTAGTATCCGGTTTATACAAGTTTTTTGCCAAATCACACTTTGCATGTGCTCGCTCCCCTCCCACATTTTAAGGTTTCAATTCTATGAGGTGCATTCTATAATGTTAATGATTTGGACTTTTGTTTGAATCCATTCACTTCGCTAATAATGCGTATGAAATCCTTTTCGCTATTGTTGGGCTTATTGCATGTTGGGTTGGGCATTTTTTGAGGAAACCATGTGATGTTTGTGGGTACCATCTCTGAAAACCCTCACGAGACGACACTCATCCACTAGGGTAACCTAAGAGTTTAACGGCTTATTGCATACGCTAAATGCAATCGAATCGCCCGCGAAAGTGGCCTTATGCTTTTATACCATAATTTTGTACTATCTCCTGCTTTTGGTTTGCTTGTAGTTTTTTATGCATCCTATTTCATTGCTAGGGACTAGCAATGTGTAAGTTAGGGGGTGTGATAATACGCAAATATCGTGTATTTCATCCTCCGAACCTACGCATTTTAGCCCCCTCGGATGCCTTAATCTCTATATTTAAGCCCGTTAACCAGACAACCTCGGTTTATATTGTTAACATGCTATATGAGGTATAATTGGACTTTTGTAGGTATTTAGGTACTAAGTATGAAGTTCGGACACATTCCGGTGAAGTTCCGTACACAATCGCACGTTCAAGGGCATTTTAGTCTTTTCACAGCTTGGGTACCTGGCCTGACATCTCACAGAAGTTGTAGCCCTCCTCGCTAGGTTCGCGTGGCAGCGAACGGTGCGCGATTCCGATTGATAACGAAGAAGTTATGGCGATTTCAGCGGAGGAAAAATAAGGAAAGCAAAAGAGGAGAAGAGAAGGAGAAGGGAAGAATGCAGTGTGCTGCTGCCTGGCCAAGACCTGCTTGATCGATCGATCGACCCCTTTG
Source organism: Sambucus nigra (assembly GCA_949130495.1). Classification (NCBI taxonomy): domain Eukaryota; kingdom Viridiplantae; phylum Streptophyta; class Magnoliopsida; order Dipsacales; family Adoxaceae; genus Sambucus; species Sambucus nigra. Next base: position 629,522,860 of record OX422209.1, read on the forward strand.
GTCGATCGATCGACCATCCTAAATTGTCGATTTTTGGCCTTCATCGATCGATCGACCAAAGGGGTCGATCGATCGATCCCCTGTTTTTCAGCAGATATTTTCATTTCTTTTCTTTCTTCTTTTCTTTTAATCCAACTTACTATATAAAGGTTTTTTGTTGTAATAAGAATAGATAGCAGTAGATACACGATTTTAGGTTAGTTTAGCTTAGGGTTTGGGTGATTTGCTTGGTTCTTCTTCATTTCCTCTTGGATTGACACACTTTTGGGCTTGAATGTTGACTATTCATCATCCTCTCCATTAATATAGTTTGTATTTCTTCATTTATTGCTTTCTAGCTAATTTACAAGCTTTCTAATTTAGGTTTACATACTTTATTTACATGCCTTGATTTACACGCTTTCTAGTATAGATTTACCGCGTTTATTTACCGCTTTCCATTTATCGCATTTTTAACATGCTTTCTAGGTAACTTAAATTAGGTTGTGTTTGAATTGAACTCACTCGGGTTGACGCGTTGCTTTGCTTTGGTGATGGAGTTTACGCATCTATTTCGAGTGAGTTGTCCTAGTTATTACGCCTAGGAGATTTGACGGGGCATATCATGTATGTCCCGTGCTTACGACCTTTCGCGCGTAATTTTCGGGATATTTGTTGACGCCAAAATCTTATTAGGCTTTTATGACGATTTAGGGCGTAACAACCCTTGATTTAATTAACTGTCGAAACGAGATGCATTTGTAATAACTCGTCGACCCATGTGACCATTTTATACTAATTAACTCGGGTGAGGGATATTCGACGCAACCTATAGTTTTTACTCGCTTTCATAATCTAGTTTCAACACATTGCCTAGATTAACTTTTCCTTTTTGTTTGTAATCATCTTTTACACTTTTATTTTAGGAGTATTAAATCACTTGAATTCTAGCAACTTGTCCCTGTGGATTCTCGATACCCGACTTACCGCTGTGCTTGCCTCGCAAGTGTAGTAGTAACTTAGGTTTTTATATTGAGTTGGCGAAACGAAAACAACGATTAGCGTCTTTACACGCGCTACTTTTCGCACTCGATCAGTGTCATTCTCAGCATCACTGTCGGAATTCAATTTAATTACGAATACCCTAATATCCCGGTGTCAAAATTTTAATCTTAATTATTAACATGCAATAAACAAAATTGGAATAAATATAACGATCACCATTTCCATGCACATTAAAAAATAATTAGATAACGACATAAGTAAATAATTGAGTCGGGAACAACACTCTAGAAAATATCCAGATACATTTTTCATAAGTAAAGTCTAAATTAATGCTGAAAATAAACGGAAATAACTCGAATACAAAATCTCTACAATTAGTATCCAACTATGAAGACTGACAATAATAAAAGGAACTAAGAACTGAATAAAAGTGGAGGCGTCTAGTAGCAAGGTCCTGCAACTTGCATAGTAGCTGCATCACGTCAAATGTAGGAACTCCTATGCATGGCGTCCTTGTGGCTAGGCAACTAAAATTGTTTCTACAAAAAGGATTTGAAATGGGTCAGAGCCCAAGTAAAACAATTTGAAAAAGTTTAGCAAGTGTTTAAAATGCATCAAGATAAGATATTAAATACACATTAGTACTGCATGCCTCACCTTTGATCCTCACCCGTCAACTAATGTGCACGCCTAACGTACTACTCTAACCCACCTAGTTATGCTACCCGCCTAACTAAACTTACTTACATCTCTTCATGTCTAATAATTTATAGTGCCCACCTGTATTGTCCATATGATACTAAACCACATTTCCCATTATTTTTATTTATTTAATATCACCATTTCATATGTAAGTTTTTCACATGCTTAGAGTACTTTGAATATCACTATTTATTTTATCTACTAATACACCCATAGTAGAATCAACCACATGAACATATATATATATATATATATATATATATATATATATATATATATTTACATCACTAGTGTAATATATAATTATACGGCATCCCTAGGTGAAGACCTGCGATGCGGGCATACTCTAATATTAATTTCTGGTACATCACGTTCTGAATAAAGACATCGGTCCAGATATCACCCTCGAACCATAAATCAAATCATAAATATTGGAGGCGAACATAGTGCCAAGTCTATGGGTCATGCACACACCAAACGTGCCAAATCGATCATTGAAACTATCATACACTCAGATAGCAAGTTACCTAGGTTCTATCTCCTTAGGGTACAAGTCATAATCCCTCACAATGGGCTCATCAGGATAAGACTATCCACGACGCGTAAACCTCCCGTGATAGCAACTAACCTAGATATGTTTACACATGAGAGTATACACAATAGGTAATCACACATCCTATGTATATATATATATATATATATATATATATATATATATAACAGTAATATAGATATAGCCTCAACCTATAGCATATGCCTCATACATAGTATATACAATACCCGAATATCCTACGCTTTTCAAATTTACCATTTAACTATTCATCGTATTCTTCCCGAGTGTTTTTCCCCACTACTCGAAGGATCCTATTCACTCCATTGAATTATTTCAGCAATTAAAATATTCTTCCATCGCTGGTTCGATCGTATATTCGCTCACACTTTTCGTAATCCATTTTAATTTACTAATGAACATTTCAATGTCAAACTAAGCCCCGTGGTTCACTCGTATTCACTATAATTTTCTTTGTGAAATCAACTATAAAATATATCACATACGTTGTTAACTAAAGTTCTCATCATTTGGAAGGAAATTATCAACTCAAACCTATTAAAATTTAACAAAACAGATACTCATAAATTCCAGGTTCCCCGAACCGGTTTGGGGGAACGTGCGAACCGGTTTGAGGGTATAGCCAAATCGGCCTGGGGAACATGTGAACCGGCTCGTTGTACATAGGTGTTCATCTTCTTCCAGCTACGGGTTTCCTTCATTTTTAAACCTCTAAACGAAAATTACACTATCCAAAACTCCCAACCAAAGGTCTCTAATATTTTAGTAACAAGTATCAACGATTTTTAATGTAATAAAATCATTAAATCTCTAGAGAACAACCCCAAATCATATTAAATCAAGATTTATTTTTAAAAACCCTAGATTATTACTCATGTTCAAGAACCTCTACATAATTCCAGATTTCTTCCCAAATTTCGTGATATTTCTCATCAAAGTTCATCTACAAATCTTAGGGATCAAATATGTTATCATTCTTACCCAAGAATCTGAATTATGTTTCTAATTTTAAGATCAAAGTTCTCAAATTTCATAAAAATTAATCATATTCTAACATTGATGATATATTAAATCAAAAGTTAGCAAGATAAACACCTGCCTTAATGTGGAATTCTGATTTTTGTAGAAGTGGTGATGAGATTTTTATCCTCCTCTTCCCGATCTACAATCCCCCGGTGGTGGTGGTAATGGAGGAGGATGGTTTTTGGCATTGGAACCCTAAAGACAACTCTCCTTCTTCCTCCTATGACTCTCCTTTTGGTTTGGTAACTGATAACCCTAATTTCCTTTATCTTTTATCAAATATAATCATTTAATTTTCGTGGGTTTATTATCTCCAAAAATTCAAAAGACCAAAATCCCCCTCAGTGGTGCCGGTTTGGCCTAAAAGTGCCCCAGGATCCAAACTAAACCTCCGGATAGACTTTTCTAACTATCTCGACCCTTCCGGATACACTGGCACACTTGAAATGATCATATGAAATATAAAAAGTGAAATTCTATTTTATTTTCCAAATTAAGTCCCAACACGACTGACTGCACGTCCCGGCTGAATTAATTGTAACTCTCGTATTTCTCACTCACGACAATTATAATATTTCTTTATCATTATTATTACTCATTCACTAAGTGATATTCAATATAAATAAATATTAACCCCCTAACTCTCTAATTAATATTTTTTTTACCGGATTAATTTTTCCAAATATAATTTAATTAAGCCCTATTAATTTCCAATATAAAATTTAATAAAATTACGGGGTGTTAGATTATCTTCTTTAGTTGAGGTCAAGACAAGCTACTCTTCTCTACCAGCTATGCTCATGACTTGGTGGTTATTTAAAACTTCTAAGGACTATTTAAAATTTATCTACAAGATTGTCCCTATAACTGTTCTATGGGAAATTTAGAAAGCTAGATATTCTTATCTCTATAAAGGTACCTTATGTCTACTGACAAAATTATCAAGAATATCTATGAGTTGATTACTGTTATGGACTCCTAAATAAAGTTTCAAAGTCCCTTATCCAAACAACATCAGGAGATTGTCTCAAAATTCAAGATCATTATTCAATCAAAGAGTCCAACCATCAGAATCACTAGGTGGATCAAACCTCTACCTAATTCAATTAATTTAATGTTGATGGATCAAGAAGGAGTAATCTAGGAGATATTAGTATTTAAGGCATAATTAGAGGGCCTCAAGGAGTTTGATATATGTTTTTCAAAAATACATTTGGTTTTCCACTAGCTTAGAGGCAGAGCTCTTCGCCTTACACAAAGGTATCAATGATTGTTTGATGATGTGTTTTAGTTCTTCATATACTGAAACTGATTCTCTAGTAGATTTAAACATGATCAATGGCAAGTGGAAGATTCTATGGACCTTAAACAACATCATTCAAGATATTGGGGCATTGATTTCTACACCTCGAATTCATATCAATCTTGTTTAGAGACAAAACAACATTATAGCTGATGGTATTGCTTCTACTTCCAAATCCACTATATTTATCAAAGTTTCAAAGAGCTTCCTCATATGATCAAGGGCATGGTTTACCTAGAGAGGCAAGGCTTCCCTAGTCAAAGAATTTCCTAAATTTAGAAGTTTTCCATTTTATTTGTAGTAAGTTTTCTTTTTGCTTATAATGCCACTTAGGAGAGGCTCTTTCTCCTTAATATAATAAATTTTGGGCTTTAGCCTTTGTTCTTGGTATAATATATATATATATATATATATATATATATATATATATATATATATATATATATATATATATATATATATATATATATATATATATATATATATATATATAGATATATATATACTTACTTTCTCCATTCTTTAACTTCATTTTGTGTTTCAAAGACATAACAAACTGCTTGCTCGAATTGCAGATTGATGAGTCTCGCCTCTTTAGGGTTCCCAAAAGGCAATTCATCCTCAAACTCATTCGCCACAAGGACTGGACCTCTTAAAATATTGTTCTAACAAATGTTCCCGAGCTTATAACGATGATTCTTTTGTTATGTATTCTTTCGCAATTAACCCTCCAATAAACCATGTATTCTTAACGTAATCTTTGAAGGTTTTCATCAAGTGTTTGAAATGATACATTCAGTGATACCTAATAAGTTCATATAACAACTCCTCATCGCATAGAAGCATAAGCAGCAGGTCTAGAAAATAAGGTGTTCTGTGTGGGCGGGCTTAAGATGGTATAACCAGACTCTATTCAAGCGTAGGAAGCCATAGCAATCCTTATTATATAGAGTAAGCTCAACCTGAACTCACCTAATCCCAACCGGTGTCCACCCCTATGTTTCAGTGTTATCGATATACTGTAGATCGACTTGTATTAATGTGCACTTGCATAGTAAATGGTATTAGTGTCAAGTAATCGAAAATACGATGTCCAAAAAAGTCAATAAAATTAGCGTATTCCTATCAGAAATAAGCAAGAATTTAAGAACTTATCATCAAGTTTGAGTAATTTTTTTAGGTGAATATATATTCATTGATCTAAAAACGAGGGCCACGCCCTTACATTGTATTATTTAATGAATTGAAGTCATAACAATTAGTAATTTTTGCGGATTTAATGCATCAACTACTAACTGGTTAGCATTATCATGGTCCTAATATCTAAAAGAAGAAAAATATATGGGACTAGTTTCTAGAATCTTTTCAAATTAATGATCTCCAACACTAGGTTCAAGGATTTATAGTCATTGCTCAAGAAAGCAACAAAGACATCATTTTTTTATGCCTCCCACTAATTGAAGTCCAAATGTCATTCAAAAGAAATTCTCTCTATGTATTTAATATACACCCAACTAAATTCGCACCTATTAATAGTATGCACTAAAAAACTAAACTAAGTTAAGAAAATCCATTTCTATATGAATTATAAAAAACAACTTATATAGAAAGGGATTTTTTATTTTAACTGAGTTTAATTTTTTAGTGCATGTTATTAATAAGTGTGCAATTAATTGGGTACATATTAAATATATAGAGAGAATTTCTCTTGAATAAAATTTAGATTTCAATTAGCTGGAGATATTAAAAAATAAGGTCTTTGATGACATCAAAAAAATTTCAATTTTTTTACTCTTCTTTGTTTAGCCTTGAGCTTAGTAGTTGACTTCAGGAACAACATTCTAGAAACTCTTTTATGGCTTATGTATGGAACATTGACATTCCATGAGTCGATTTCAGGGTAACCTTTGTTCATATATACTTTTATGTTGGGTATATTCACGGTAACTATTTTTTTTATAATGGGTGACAGAATTGTTAATTTAATATCGGTTCTGACAGTCAACTAAACATATGACTGAAACCTAATCTATTTACAAAAAAAAAATCAATAATAGTAATGTTAGAACATTTTCTGCAATCAAACTGATAAATGATTATGAAATTTTTTGGGTGCTATTGCTAGTCCTATACTTTGTAAAATATCGCCAATATTGCTTAAATCTTTCGTATATTTGTCCAAGATCTCTTTTGATCAAACAAATATTATAAATCGATGCTTCTAAATAAAATTAAAAATTGTAGGAAAAAAAGGTATTGACTACCTCGGATAGGATGCTGACTCGGCACAATATTTTGTAACATGAATATGAAAATTTTATACGAACTTTATTTATTAACTTTTAACAAGGTAATATAGAAGGGTATATGATTATTTTAGTATGAAATGAATATCCATGCTCTCTTTCCAACAGTGAGATGTTGGTGCCATTTTCAATTTTCCATAGCATATTTGTAAAATACATGATAGAGTAGTTATTTAGTATCATGTTTATCTAATTTCAATACTTCACACGTATTATGGGCTCATGATCCACATATTATATAAATGTATGGGTTATATATATACAGTCTTGCTCTTGAGTGGATTAGTCTACATTTTAAGAATGCGGATCAGATATGTGTCATTTGAATGTGAGACAAAAAAAGAGAGAGAGTGTGCCTACAATTTAGGCGATAATTTCTATGGGAGAGTGTGCCTACAATTTAGGCGATAATTTCTACGCGCACCGTTAGGGGACACATGTCCGATCCGTATTCTTAAAATGCGGATTAGTCCGCATTTTAAGAATACGGATCGGACATGTGTCACCTGGCGGTGACCCCAGAAAAGAGAGAGAGTGTGCCTATAATTTAGGTGATAAATTCTAGGTGCACCGTTAGGTGACATATGTCCGGTCCGCATTCTTAAAATGCGGACTAGTCTACATAAAAGTATTTTATATATATATATATATATATATATATATATATATATATATATATATATATATACACAAAAAAGATCTCATGCATATCCAGTTTGCATACTCCGTGCGGACCATTTTTTTAAAATAGTAAAAAAAATAGTTTTGGCTTGATTTTTTTTTTATGATTTAAAAACATTTCAGTAGGATCATTAAAAAAAATCAGCTCAAAATGAATTGTTTTGCTATTTTAAAAAATTGGTTAAACTTTGTCAGTTTTTAAGTTGATTTTAACTAACAAAGTTTGACCGATTTTTTTAAAATAGCAAAATAAATTATTTTGAGCTTAATTTTTTTTATGGTCCTACTGAAATGTTTAAAAATCTTAAAAAAAATTAGCCCAAAAATATTTTTTTTACTATTTTATCAAAAATTGTCCGCGCCAGCAGTATGCAAACTTGGGTATGCATGAGACTCTCTCTCTCTCTCTCTCTCTATATATATATATATATATAGTCTTGCTCTTGTGTGGATTAGTCCGTATTTTAAGAGTGCAGACCAGACATGTGTCAGCTGACAGTGAGCCCAGAAAAGAGAGAGAGTGTGCCTATAATTTAGGCGATAATTTCTAGGCTCACCGTTAGGTGATACATGTCTGATACGCAATCTTAAAATGCGGACTACTCCGCACAAGAGCATTATATATATATAACTCTTCTTGTGCAGACAAGTCTGCATTTTAAGAGTACGGACCAGACATGTATTACCTGGAGGTGAGTCCAGAAAAGGGAGATAGTCTGTCTATAATTTAGCCGATAATTTCTAGGGTCACTGCGAGCTGACACATGTCCGGTCCGCACTCTTAAAATATGGATTGATTTGCACAAGAGCAGTACAATATAAAAATACAATATATATATACACATATATATGAGAATTCTCTCCCACATCATGCTCAATACATCATTCATACATCACACCTAGTTGTAGAGGCTACAAAACTTCTTTTTTTCATTTTTATAATTTTTTTTCCTTAAAATTAACCTTCCAATAAATCCGTGTGTAAAAAATTAGATCAAAATACATTTTATGGCTATTTTTAAATACTCTACAAAAAACTGCTCAAAATACCTTATTTATAAGGGTCTGCGCCAGCAGATTTTTGTAATTTTTTTTAAAAATAACTACAAAATATATGTTGACATAATTTTTCAAATATTGGTTGATTGGAAGGTTAATTTTTCAAGAGAAAAATAAAAATTTTAAAAAATAGGTTTCTTAGAACCTATAACTAAGTGTGATGTATGGTATATGTATGTGTATATACATCATGATCTAGGTCTCTCTCTCTCTCTCTCTCTCTCTCTCTCTCTCTCTCTCTCTCTATATATATATATATATATATATATATATATATATATATATATATATATATATATATATATATATATAATGATCTTGTGTGGACTAGTCCGCATTTTAAGAATGTGAACCGTACATGTGTCACCTAACGGTGCGCCTAGAAAATATCGCCTAAATTACTCGCACAATCTCTCTCTTTTTTGGGCTCACCGTTAGGTGACACATGTCCGGTCCGCACTCTTAAAATGCGGACAGGTCCGCACAATAGCAGGAGTGTATATATATATATATATATATATATATATATATATATATATATATATAGAGAGAGAGAGAGAGAGAGAGAGAGAGAGAGAGAGAAGGCGCACCTACATCACACGATACGTCACACATATTTCTAGGTCATAAGAAAACTTTTCTCCAAATTTTTTATTTTTTTCTTTAAATTAACGTTCTAATCAATTCATATTCAAAAAATTAGGTCAAAATAAATTTTGTAACTATTTTTAAAAAATCCACAAGAAAGAGTTGGCGCAGACCCTTATAAATAAGGTAATTTCAACAATTTTTTGTGGATTTTTTAAAAATATCTAAAAATGTATTTTGACCTAATTTTTTGAACATGGGTTTATTGGAAAGTTAATTTCTAGAAAAAAAATACCAAATTTGAAAAAAAAAAGTTTTTTAGACCCTACAACTTGGTGTGATGTATGGATTATCTATAGAGTATGATGTAGGCGAGTGTTTTCTCTCTCTCTCTCTCTCTCTCTATATATATATATATATATATATATTGGCAGGTACTCCGTGCGACATGCGAGTATTTATAATTTTCTTGAAAACATATTTAACTTTATGATAATAAATATGTAGTAAAGATTATTCAAGAAATGAATATACTTATGTGCAAGAAATATAAAAACTAAATATAAACATATGGTTTTTTTTTATGGATGGAGGGAAATGATTTAAAAGAATAAGAAATCATAGGGTTTCAAGGTTCATGAGAAAAAAAAAGACAACTAGTTTTTTAATGAAAAAAACAGATACATGAAAATATTTCTCTCTTACTTAATCACCAAATCAAAATCTTAGAAATATAAGTAGAATTAAAATTTATTTTAATTGCATAGAAATTTAAAAATGGATTATATTACACTTTTGATTTTAACCAACTACATAAAGACTAAGATATGTATATGAATTGCATATTTCTTACAAACAAAATATACTTATGGTATACTAAATTGTACTAATAAATTTATTTACTTACTACTAATATTAAGTCAAAATCTCTCACTGCAACGTCAATATCCCTCACTATATAAAGATTAGAAACAACCCAACAACATTTGCAACAGGCACAATTAAAATTTAATTTAACTGTATAGAATTAAAAAAAATTAGATAATAGTAGATTTTTTATACTGTTCAACTACATAAAGACTAAAATATGGATATGAGTTTCATATTTATTACAAATAGAATATACTTGCGGTATACTAAATTTTACCAACACATTTATTTAATTTCTAACAATATTAAGTCAAAATATCTCACGTTTATTTAATTAATAACAATATTGAGTCTTGTATTATATCTTAAATACATGTGCTTATATTGTGTGTGTGTGTGTGTGTGTGTGTGTGAGAGAGAGAGAGAGAGAGAGAGAGAGAGAGAGAGATTCAATGTTTGAGTAAATGAGAATTTATATTTCTTAATATGTTTTCGAGACTCTTGAGATATTTTTTGATGTTTTGAGTTGTACACTTTAGCTACTTGAAATTTGGGAGGGACAATGAAATAAAAATGAAACAGTGAACACGTGGGAATTTGTTTAACTTTCTTACAAAATAATTTCTTTTTGTAAACTGATCTCTTTTTAATTATCATATATAACAAAACCATTTTTTATTTAAAAAACTTTTTTAAGAAACCTTGTTTACAAATCCTTTTTTATAACATGTATTTTTTTTCATAAATATGTAATTAAACTTTTTATAAAACCTTGTTTCGTAAGAATAGAGTTTAAAAAAAAAAAAAACTATTTTCAACTTTTTTTTAAATAACGAAAACAATATTTTAAATAACTTTAACAGAAAACATTTTTTTATAAACGAATATTTTTTATTATTCAATATTACCAAAAAAAGGTTTTTCTCTAATTTTTTCACAAAACAAATATTTCGTAACATTTAAAAAAATTACAAACAATGTGAGCTTATTTATTTTTACAAAAACATTATAAAATTTTCTTATTAAAACATTTTTTCTAGCCTTTTCACAAAACAGTTTTTTTGTAACAATATTTTTTTTTTAAATTAGTAAAATACATCCATTTTCTTATAAAGACAATTTTCTAACTTTTTCACAAAACATGTTTTTTGGTTTTAAGAACCTACATCAACCTATTTTCTTTAAATATGAAAAACATTTTTTTTTTCATAATACAGTTTTTTGTAATATTTTTTTATAAATTTTTTAAACAATGTCCATTTATTTGTTTTATAAAAATTTGGAGCTGTCTTTTAGTTATCCAAGACCACAAAATAGACTTTTAGTTACCCAAAACCATAATTACTATTAATAAGAGAGAATTTAGGTATTAACTTGCATTTACACTTTTAATACTATCGTAATTATAGGGCTAATTTTATTCATATGGTATCTACTGTTTTTAGAAAATCGAACAATAGTTTTCAATTTTTAAGATGTTTAAAATTGACATACACATACAAACATATATATCCCAATTTTTTTTTGTGTGTGTATATATAAATATGGGTTCGGCTGTTCCCACTCCATTATTATATTTCCCCACTCCGCCTTTTGTTTAAGAAGAGTAAATGATAATTTTACCCTCAAGATCTTTTGAGTTAAATGCAAGCGTAAAACATAAAAAATTGAAAATCATATAACTTTATTTAAAAATTCTATATATCACAGTAAAATAATTATTAATAACCGTAAAATAAGAGAAAAAAGCTCATTAAAAATTATATCTACTTGGCGGAAAACTATTTTCCATTAAAATATATTTTCAAACGACAAAAAAAAACAGCTAAAAAAATGATTTTCATAAAGAAAGAAAAAGACTATTTTCCATCAAAGAAATGAATTCCAACAAATAAAAAATTATTTTCCACTCAAAAACTGATTTCAAGAACAAAATAATAATACTCACTGAAAAATTCTTGAAAAAAGGGATCATAACAAATAAGTCTTATTTACACAAGACATTTCCTGATAGGTGCTATCAATTTTTTTCCTCAATAGGTCGTATTTATATATATATATAGTGAATATTTACTACGTGTTTACACAGATGACCTATTGAGGCATTTTTTCATGGAACTTATCGGAGTAGAAATAATCACAAGAGCTATTGAACTACATACGTAGTAAACGAGACTAATTGGTAAAAAAAACTAAAAATCCTTAAAAAGTCAAGTTTCACCCATTTTATTATTTTCCACACATTTTATTTTGTGGGGAACATGTTTTTTCAGAAAATTAATTTTTATGATGATTTTTTAAATCATTTTTTTATTTTCATTTTCTTGCGGAAAATTCACCACAAACTTCCAATATTAAACCAAACAATAAAATCAATTATTAAAATTACATTATAATTTTATGGTCAATTTCAATCGTGAGCAAAAGTATAATTTTCATTTTATATATTCGGTATAATATACCAAACAAAAGTATAATTTTTATGGTGAATTAAATTATACTTTTATGGTGAATTTTTTTCTTGAGAAAATGTATAATTTAATTTTAATAATTAATTTAATTATTTGGGATAATATTTTAGGTTTGTGGTGAATTTATCCAGTCATAAGATAGCCTTAAAATAAAATAAAAAAAATACAAGGTATAATGGGATCAAGGAAAATTTTAAGAAATTCTCCAGTATTAGAATTTTAACTAGTGTACAATATTAAACATGAATTTTAGTGAGTGTTAATTAAGTATATTAAAAAAAATAGTTGCAATAAAGCTAAGATTTTTTATGTTTTATAAACAATTTCTTCAGTATTATATGTAACAATTTTTTTTACGTTTTATTAATATTTTTTTAATATAAAAAGATAAGATTTTTTTTTAAACAGTTATAAAAAGTTGAAAAAATTATTCTTCAAAAATAGGTCAAAAATTACTCTTTAAACAGTTATAAAAAACTAACAGTTTTAAAGATAAAAACTGTTAGTTTTTTGACCTATTTTTGAAAAATAAAACATTATTTTCAATTGATTTTTTTTAAAGGCACACACTAAACTATCATGAACCCATATAAAAAATATTATCTCAGAATTTTTTGTTTACTATTTTAAAAAAAGGGTATGTTTATAGATATGTTGTTAGGAGGTACGTTGGAGAGTCTGACTGTATGTGTGTGTGTGTGTGTGTGTGTCTGTATATATATAGAGGCAGACTCCTGTGCACACTAAATTTGCACAGTGCTGACGCACACCAATTTTTTTAAAATAGTAAAAAAAATATTTTTGAGTTAATTTTTTTTATGTGATATTTAAACATTTCAACGGACCTATGTAAAAAAAATCAGTTCAAAAAAACTTTTTTTTACTATTTTTAAAAAATTGGTCAAACTTTCGTAGCTTTTAAAGTACTTCAAAGTAGCAAAAGTTTGACCGATTTTTTAAAAATAGTAAAAACTGTTTTTTTGAGTTGATTTTTTTTACGTGGGTCCGTTGAAATGTTTAAATATCATACAAAAAAAATCAACTCAAAAATATTTTTTTTACTATTTTAAAAAAATGATGTGCAAACTTAGTGTGCACATGAGCCTGACTCTCTCTCTCTCTCTCTCTCTCTCTCTCTCTCTCTCTCTATATATATATATATATATATATATATATATATATATATATATGTGTGTGTGTGTGTGTGTGTGTGTGTGTGTGTTTACAAAAAGCATCTTGTAAGAACTACTTGTGGTGCAGATCCCGGTACATGCGATTTTTTTTAAATAGTAAAAAAATAATTTTTTTGATAAAACGTCATGGATATGATGTCCACGATTATAAGATTATCTTCAATTTTTTTCATCAAAAAATTCAATAAAAAAAACCGATGAGATGAGTTGATATGTAAAAAAATGGTATAAATATTCATTTTCAACCGTTGAAAAGTTAGGGCGGCGTCAGCCACTTTGTTGATTGAATTTTTTTATGAAGCTTTATGGATATGATCTTATCAGTGTCGATATCATATCCACGAAATTTCATTAAAAAATTCAATCAAAAAGTGGTTGAGATGATCGCCAACATTTCAACGGTCGAAAATGCATATTTATACGTCTTTTTTACATATCACCACATCTCAACGTTTTTTTATTGATTTTTTTGATAAAAAAAAATTGGAGATGTTTTTCTCACTGTAGAAATCCATGAAGTTTTATAAAAAAATTCATTTTCTTACTATTTTAAAAAAATGGTATGTCGGTAGTTTACACCATAAGGAGTCCTTACCGGAGGGGGTGTATATATATATATATATATATATATATATATATATATATATATATATATATATAAAATAAAGTAAGGGTATGGATGATAAAGCATGACATTTTTTGGTGCATGGGTATGCATGAAATGTCATCCTAAAAACGATTTTTTTTTTTAAATGATTTTTTGTTTTTTGTTTTTTCTAAAAAGATGGATTTTTTTTAATTTTTTTTTTATATGGGCTGAGTTTTATCAGGAGGTCAAATTCAATTTTACTTCTTGTGTGGACCAAGTTTTTAAAATGCTAAAAAGAATTTGTTTAACCAAACTTAATGAAGATGATATATATGGCGAGTATATCATTCCTAGAAAAAATCATCTAAATAGTTAATCCATAAGTGGGCATGACGATGATAAAAGTTCCAATGACTGAATATGCACATGTTTACTAGTTTTGCAACTCATCACATTTTAATTGAATTTTTCAATATATTTTTAAGAGATAGAAATCATCTTTATCCAGTTTGGTGCTTAAAAATTACCTTTATGCGTTTGAAAAAAAAAATCCGAATTGAAGGTTCGTAAAGTAAGATCTCCACTTGAATCTCACTCATATATATAAAAAAAATAAAAAAAATTAAAGAAAAACAAAATTTAAAGAAATTTTTTAAAAATATATATATTAAAAAATATAAATGTTTGAATAATATATATTATATTTTAATCTATATATCAAGGTTAAAAAAAACACGGGACGTGGTCGAGGTGTGGAGGGCAAGCCTTAAGTCTTAGAAGCCTAGGCGGACCTTAGGCGTAAAATGGCGTTTAGGCCTTTTTAATATTTTTTAACCATAACAGGGATATTAAAAATACTAAAATTGTACATATCATAAATATATGTCTGAATATATGCAAATTAAAATACTATTTGATTATTTTGGAGGAGATAATGGTCCGGTTACTAAAAAAATTCTTTAAAAGGCGATATTATTTTACTAAAGCATTATTGTTTTTAGAAAAGAGTGCGCCTTAAGGGTTTTACCAAGAATAAGGCGTAAAAAAACTTAAGGCGAGGGGTTTCTCCCAAGCGTAAAACCTAGGGATGCCTAGGTGAGTTTTTTAGAACAGTGCTATATATATAATAGTGTATATATATTGTTTTTAGCATAATATTTCATGCATGATCATGCACCATAAAATTTCATCCATAAAATATCATACATACCCCTCGCATATTATATATATATATATAATTTATGATACTTAGATGAGATATATTACATCCTTCGATTTAATGGACGAACAATGTTTAGTTCCTAAGATATAAGTATATTTTGAATAGTCCACCTTTTTTATGTTCCTAAAAGTTTATCCAAAAAGTTTATTGTCTATTTTATTTAACAATTTTTTTAGGGTTTAAATTACGATAAAAAATAGTGCTTTTAAGTATTTGATATGGTGGAAGAGTTTTTGGAACAAAATTAAAAGTTTTGGACTCGACATTAATTAATAAAATTTCAAGGGACGCACCACTAATTTGGGAAAGTTTTTGGAACAAAATAAAGATTTCGACTTGACATTACTTAATAAAATTCTGAGGGACGCACCGCTAATTTTAATACTTGGATCAAATGAATATACTATATCTCACATTGTAAATACTTTTACTCTATAACATTTAATATAATAACTGTTGAGGACCGTACATCTCTAATCATTCAATTTTGAGCGCCACCATTATGTACTGCGACTCATCTTGAGTCCGCAAGGTGACACCTAGTACATGCTCTACACCGGATCAATTACATTGACACACCCGTCAATCCTGTATGAAACTTGAGTCCATCGTAAGAGTGTTCGTGGTACGGTAAAAATCCGTAATGTACCGTTTTGTACCGAAAATTAGTGGTAATAGTTTACATTTTTTACTTACCGAAACCGAAATTACCGATTTTTTAGGGGTTGGTTTTTGTTTTAATAGTTTAAAAATTGATTTACCGACTGTACCGTACTGAAATAAAATACCGAATTTAATGTACCAAAAATACCAAAATGATATTACCAAATTGAAAATACCAAATCAAAAATACCAAATCAAATCAAACAAGAATACTCAATCGCTAAAGTCAAACACAACCACACTTATTTTATATGTTCTTTATTTTTCTTTAAGTGGTCAACTTTTAGTAACCCTTGGATCAATATAAGATTTTACAGCCTTTGAATCATTCACAATACGAATTATAATAACACTAGGATTAATGATTCATGTTCCAACACTACAACTTGCGACTCTCTCATCTCACAAAACAACACAATCTCCTCTCTCCTCCCTCACAGAATCCCTCAACTCGGCTCATTCTGTTTACCCATCGTCCCGGATTCATTCTCACCATCAACTCACTTTTTCGGTAATACTTCACCTCAACCGGTTTTTTTTATTGTGTTTGGATTATTTCTGGTATATAGGTAAATATGGGTAAATCATTTTTCTGGTACAATATGAGTATGATTTGTACCAGGTGGATTTGTAGATTTTTCTGGTACAATATAGGTAAATATGGCATCTTTAAGTTTTGAATGGGTGCAAGTTGTTCACTCTATTCTATATTATGTTTTGTACTTTTTTTGTACACGTGATTTTTTTATAAGTTTCAACTAATTTTTATTTTTTTGGCAGTATCTTGATATTCATATTTTCTTTTGTATATGAAAAAGTAAGGAGCGCAAGAAACAAAGAACAAAAAATATTTTTATTTTAGTTGGTTATTTAATATGACGATCCGGGTTGATATTTATTCAAGTTATTTGGACAATAGTGTAACTTGAATTACAATTTGTGATGTTTATTTTGGAGTAGGTTATTTTCTGTTTTTTTTAAATGCATATAATAAGGTTAAGGTAAGTTGTATAAAAAATTACCATTATGTACCGAGTAGTACTAAATTTACCCTCAAGATAATTTATCGAAATCTACCGTATTTTCGGAAAAATCGGTTTTATTGCAAAAAATTAATTTTATCGATGTACCGCACGGTTTGGTTTTCGTTTATGGGTTGGTGTACCGGCTGGTAAAACTGGTAATTTTGATTTGATGATTTCAAAGTTGGTATGGTATCGGTATGCTCCATTTACCGACAAAACCGATCGTAAACTACTCCTTGTGCAATTTGAATCGAACCCACAATTAGTCACTGATATTGTTCTCAACTTAAACATTTGGAACTAGTTCAGTATAAAATTTTAACTCAAAAGGCGTCGGTGTTAATTAAAGAGTCACATCCACTTAAATATTATATGTTAGGCTCTACATTTTTTTGATATGCGACAATTATATGATACAGTGAAGATTTTTAATAATAACATTTTTATTCATATCTTCACAATTAGATGAATATTTATACTGCTTATGCATCGCAGCAAAGGTTTATAGGTACTGTATGTCAATTTCTTAACCTCTTCCTAAGTGTTATTCCTTGTTTCATTGCCTTCAATTTTCTACATACCGACCAACTTTTGTTTTTTTGACTTTAACAAGTTTCCAGTTTCCACATGCAAGTGGGTATAAAATAAACAACCAGAAATAGCAATTCCAAGCCCAAAAGAAAGAATTTTTATCCGTATAAACAATTTTAATTTGACACTGGTAACCATGGGTCCTGCCAGCTACTAAATTCACCTGCTTGTCCGTGAATTTAGACCTTAGTCTTGATAGGTTACACTTGCATAAGAACGTTTTGAATACGTAAGTAATTAAATAAGTATTTTAAATGTTTTTTTTATTCAATTTAAAAACTTTACCTACAAAAATAAAATTGGTAAATATGGATATATCCTTACGGGAGCATTAATGATTTTGTTTATATATATATATAAATGAGGTCGTCTCAGGTGCAGACCTCTTTTGGTGCGAATTTCATGCAGACCATTCTTTTAAAATAGTAAAAAAAAAAAAAATTCAATAAAACTTTTTGGATATGATTTTCATAGTTAGGAGATCATCTCCAAATTTTTCATCAAAAAATTAAATTAAAAAGTTGATGAGATGATCATCAAAAGTTATAATGACCAAAAATGTATATTTACACAATTTTTCCATATCACCTCATCTAACCTCGTTAATTATTGAATTTTTAATAAAAAAATTTTGGAGATTGTCTCTTCACTATAAAAGTCATATCCATGAAGTTTCATCAAAATTTTTATCTTTTACTATTTTAAAAAAATTGAATGTATCAGAGTATGTAGATAAGAAACAATATGTAGGTTTTATGAAATTGTATGTATATATATATATATATATATATATATATATATATATATATATAGGTTTTAAGAAACAAAATGCTATTATCTAAATAAAATTTTAATGTCAAACGTGAGATTTGCTATGCAAATTCATCAGTTTAAAATATATTTAACACATATTTAGAAAAATTAAATCAATAATCATTAAAGTAAATGTCATTAGAGTAATTGAACATTCATAATTTTGCTATGTAAAGAATAAAGAGAAAAAAAATTATAGTGAAGAAGAAGAAAGAAAAAAATCTTATGAAAGAACTGTTTGCTTCTTGTACTTTTCATAAAACATACGCACACAACTAAGCTTGCTTTATACACTACCAACGATTTGAAGTAAACATAAAAAGTGGAGCTAAATATTGACTAGGTAACAGATATAGTCTTGCACGTTCTTATATGCCCATGAAAATAGTAGAATCTCAAGAATGAATATATCAAAACGTGCTGAATGACATGGTGGGACTGCTGCTAATTGACTTGGTCGGTTGAGGTTGACACGTGTTGTCATACCTGGAAGCTTCTGATTAGGTTATCTCAATATTCCCTCGCAAGTGAAGTTGGGGAGCAAAGCACACACCAAGCTTGTGTCTAAGAAATTGAAATTAAGATGTAGCCAGTGGTTTTGTGATGTCAGTAAGCTGAGACGATGAATAGACAAATTGAGTGATGAGTAATTGTTGAGAAACCTTTTCCCAAACAAAGTGATAGTCAAGTTCAACGTGTTTAGTACGAGTATTAAGGATATGCTTGACGGTCATATAGAGGAAACTTAAATTGGCACACTACAATATAGGAGGAGCAAAACTTTTCTTACTATGAAACAAATACAGTTGTAGTGTTATATATATATATACACCTAACATGCTTCTACATGAGATGAAATAGAAAAATAACAAACATATATGAGAATAAGAACAACTAACAACTAAGCCATTGCATGAGAATAGGTTCAGCTAACACTACACCAAATTTGTTGAATTGTCATGATCATTGACCTTGACAAGTTGGACTTGTTAAGGTTAATGACTGTGACAATTCTGTGGTGATAACTTTTGTTGTCACGGACGTGTCATGGTCATTGACCATGACAATTCTGGACAGAATTGAAAAAAATTCTGTTGGGCAGTATGGCCACTGCCATTGCCCAGCAGTATATTTGTACCTGTTATAGAAGCGTTGTACCTGTTCAAACATCATATATCCAAATAAAATAGAGATAATGCAAATATACATTCAAAATAATATGCATCACGATATAATCCAAATATAATTCAAATGTAACAATTTAATTCAAATAATGTCACTACATGTCTGAGGTAAGGTTAGCTATGAGGAGGTGAGTAGGACACACGATATACGAATTGACACACCCAGTAATATACATCGTGCCGCATTGTTCGCGCAACCACAAGGGGGAGTTCTCCTTCCCGGGTATCACATGCGTGACGAGCACCTTGGACTCGATGTCTTGAAGCGAACGTCCATGAACCGGTATACCCTGGACGGTATTCGGGTCCCTCAACCCCCGCCATATCCGATGGCCATCAAATATGTCCAGTAAAAACACGCTCAGCCAACCAAGTGTCGATATCGGTCTGTCGAAGGGAGCCAAATAGGGGAGTGGATCATCAAAGTCCGCACGTGTCGGCGATGAAGCAGTGAGGTCTACATCCTAGTCATCCTGCACCTCCTCCTCCACCACCTTCTCCTTCCCTTTCCCCTTACGATTTTCGCCCAACGAACGCTTCATGAATGAGAACATATCTTGGACTGTTGCCTCCAAACGGGACAACTTCGCATTATGTGAGTCCACCGTTCGAGCCAACCCGGTGTTGCTCGTTTCCAATCCGATGATCCTAGATTTGGCCACCTGCGAGCTCACCCCCTTGTCCTCCCCTTGCGATCAGCGCCAAGCACTTGGCTGAGTGCGTCTGTGGACAAAGATGCCTTGTTATCATCAGACTGCGACTCATGCACTTCCTTAAGCTTTGCCTGAAATGACGAAAAGCACATGATTAGTAAAATAAGTAAATAAAAAAATTATAACGTAATTAACGAAAAGTAAACTGTCGGATTACTTACAATCGTGGCCGCGATGCTCGGGGACACCTCCTTATCCTTCCCCTTCTTCGTCCGAATAGCCACATAAGTATCGAACCTATGTGGCCTACCCCCAGGACCACTCCCTGTCCTCTGAAATAAAATAAAGAAAAATTAGCATAGCAAAGTAAAATAATGTAAAATAATATATTTATGTAGTTATAGAGAAATTAAATCTTACCATCATCCTATACTCCACCTCGGCGTTAGACGTCCGGCCGAAGTAGTGCACGTCCGTCTTTTTTACCCGATTGGCGAGATGCCAATTGTCTCTCCCTGATCTCATTGTCCATGAACTTTTGCCTTTGTGCCAATGAGATCGGCTCCTTCGGCGGGACGGATTCACGCATTCGGATAACGGACTCTCGGGTCTTTCCAAAGTACCGAATCAACATATTTTTCTTCCACGTCTTATGTTGCTTCCTCAACTGCTCCAAGACGGAATCGCGTAGCTTTGGATCTAGGCTGAATTGTTCCTATCCAACAAATACAATGTTATTTGCGAATAAATATAAATATAAAATGAAATTGAAATTGAAATCGAAATATTCATATAAATATAAATATAAATACATTACCTGTAGTGCCACCCAAATAGCTAATTTGAACTCATTTGGCACCTCCCTCCAACTAGTGTACCCCGGGCCGATGATCGTCTTTACCAGCTCGAGGGATCTCGCTAATAGCCCCGTTTTGTTCTCGATGGCCATCCCAATTTTTCATATTTGGGGAGCCTAAGGGCCGAGGAGCCCTCGTCGTCTCCGCTACCACCGAGCCCAGACGACATCATCATAATCAGCATCATCATCCTCGCCTTAATACCTGAAGGAGACATTTTGTGTAAAAAAAAATGTTGTTATTAGTACAAATCAAAATGAATTAGAAGAAGACATGCAAATATGTACAATTACTACAGATCCAAATGAACTGTTACTGTTTAATACCTCAATTCCGAATTCCAAAACAACAGCATCTAGCTCATAATATGCACAATTACTAAAAATTCGAAGCATCCCCACCCCCACCCCTACTGCCCACACACACGCGCACTACACAAGAGTGAAAATGATAAAGTGCAAATCAATTAAAAGCATTAACTCCGTACGCATTGAATAATTGTTACAATTTGAGTCTCCTCTGCTTCATAAATTTCGTATGCATCATCAACTAAATCCTCTAACATATTATGATTGTTGATGTAAAAAATTAGATCACTCTAATTATTCAATCACAGATAAATAAATAAGACAAAGAGTTTTTAAAGTGGTTCAGCCTTATAAGAATGACCTACGTCCACTGTTTTGGTATTGTTGTTTGTATGGGAATTCTCGATTACAAGTTATCTCAAGAAATTCCCGTTCGGGGTCCTTTTACAATGAGGATTGTACAAGGTATTTATAGCCCTGAGGCTGTAATGTGAAAGGGTAATACATTAAATGATATACATATGAAAGAGTAATACATTTGATGCCCTTTTTGCGTGTGCGTCTGAATGATAAGCATTTAATGAATCAGTTGAACTGTTGGTTATCCAGCTATTAATGCTTTGTTCGAGATGCAGCTCGGACCGCCTGAGTTGCTCGGACCGCCTAAGCTTCTCGGTACTCAAGAGTTCCTCGGAGAGGCATTGTTCCTCGGAGCTTGTGAGTTCCTCGGGGAACTAGTCTTCCTCGTTGTAGTCTTGTTCCTCGGAGCGCGTGGGTTCCTCGGAAGTATTTGTTGTTGCCATGTAGATAGCTATGTGTCTTCATATGATTGGTCCATGTCAGCAGATTAAATTTGGTATCAACAGAAGCCCCCAATGTTTCATAGTTCGAAATTTGAGGAGTATGGAACATTCTTTCTCGGAATATGGTAGCTTTAAATAGTCTTCCTGATTTTTAGGAGCGTTTCCCTTGTATTTATTTCTCCTTCCTAATTCGTAGAATCATACTTTTTTGGACTTTTCTGCGTGCTTCGATTCCCGTGTCACTTTTCGTCTTTTTAGACGTTGTTGCCCACTCTGATTCCCGCGCCACTTTTCATCTTTTTAGCCGCCGGTAACGTAATCATCCTTTTTTTGTAATCATTACTTCACCATTTCCCAAGGCAAGGTATTTAAACTTCACAGACACTCCCATCGTCTTCTACCTTTCAAATTTTTATCTTCGATTTTTACGTCGTCTCTTCCTACTCTCTTGTGCGTTCATCTTTTCCGTCGTTCGTTGTCAGCAGATCCATTCTTTTCCTGTAAGATCTTCTTCCTTCTTCTTCATTTCTTTATTCACCATGGTTTACCCTGTTGAGTCTCTTGAGAAGTTTCGTTCTGATTTCTCCATTCCCTCATGGGTTGTTTTGGAAGAGCTTTCTGAGCCTTCTTATTACTTCCATTTGGCTGAGGGGCATTGGTTTCCCAGTCTCTTTTTTGCTGAGTGTGGATTTTCTTTTCCACCAAATCCCTTGTGTCTGGAATTCTGTCAGTACTTTGACGTTGTTCCTGCACGAATAGCCCCCAACACATGGAGAATAGTTAATGGGGTGCATGGATTAAATCAAATTCATGGAACTCGAATAGTAATTCCAGAAATCATGTACTGCTATAGATGGGCAGTTAATGATAATATTTTTTATTTAAAAACTAGATTTTTAAATAGAGCCTTAGTAGTCAATCTTCCTGATGCCAATAGGGATTATTTTGAACACGGGGCTGTCATAAAAAATTGGCAACACCCTCCATTAGCTGGAGATGAGGTTTACCAGGGTCCCAGATGCCCTCCTTATGGCAATGGGATAGGTTATTTTTATTTTATTTTATTTATTTTGAAATCATGTTTCTTTTGTGTTTGATAAAATGTGCCACTGATAACAATGTTTATTTATTTGCAGTTGATAGCAAGAAAAAGTGCCCAAAAGATGCAGATGTCAATATAAGGCATTTGAAACTTATCTGGAGTCTGCATCAAAGTGTTGCCGACGAGCACATTAGATCAGCTTCGTATCTGTTGCAGTATAAGAGCTACACCACTTCTTTCACTGCTCGTCCAGTGATAAGTGAATCAGAGCCAGTACCAGCTTCCACCAGCTCATCGCCTGAATCCCATATTCCTTTAAGTGAAAGGATGAAGAAGAGAAGACCTCCTACCCTGTTTGAGAAAACTGCCTCCGGTTCTGGGGAGGCAAAAAGGAGTAGGATTGATGTCCCAAGGGAGGGGACAAAAAAGACTGATGCAGCTCCTCCAACTGCTCCTGTTAAAGTTGCCGAGAAGCCCGCAGTGGCTCCGAGCAGCTATGCTGCTTCTGGAGAGGTGATTGTGATATCACCGACCAAAGGTTCTTCCTTAGTTGAATCTTTACCTGTTCCCCCGATGAGGCTGAAGAAGAGATCCTCGATCAATTTGGCTGACACCATTACTCAGCCCCCAACTGCTGGGGCTGGAGTTCCCACTTTTATTCCCACGAGATCTTCCATGAGCTCGGTAAAGTCCTGGATCATTCCCAAGGTCCAAGGTACTGAAGAAAACCTTACTCGGGATATGGTCACCTCGCTAGTTGCTCGTCATCTTGCTTCTGTAAGTCTCTTTACTTTGAATTTTTCATATTTCCTTTGTCATTTCTGTTTCTAACTTGCTTTCTTTTTTTGTTCATAGTTGACGAGCTGCTTCAATATAATCCTGAAGAAGGATGAAGCGATTAAGGCTTCTTGCTCCTCGTCCAGTGTGGAGGGAGCTCTGGAAGAAGCTACCAAGTCTCTGGCAGATTCTCGCCAGAAATATGCTGATGACAAAGCTGTCAGGGAGAAGAAGCTTGCCTCCACCGAGCAAGAAAAAGCTCGGGCTGTTGATGCCTCCAAGGAGTTGGAGAAGAGAATAAATGCCCTGGAGATGGCAAATAAAGAGCTTGAGGAGAGGCTCAAAACTGCTGGAGAGTTTGAAGATAAACTCAAAGCTACCGAGGAGGAGTTGGCTCAACTTCGGGAAGTAGGTCGGCATGAAGGAGGAAACAGAAAATAAATTGAAGGCTGCTGAGAACTTGCTGTCCGAGAAGCTCTCCTCGGAGAAATTGAAGAGGAAGATGGTTGTGAAGAAGTCTTTCAGTTCTGGCTGGGACAAGGGGTGGAACAAGGGGTTGGCTGCCATGGTGTCGCAAGTGGACTATGGCAGTCTCAAATACTTTAGGGATGGATGGGTTGCTGCCCTTCAGGAGACGAAGTTCGACGAGTCTTCCGATCTCTTCCAGATACATATCCTGGTCCCCCTCCCACTCCAGAAGAGTTAGAAGAGGACGAAGCTACCTCCGAAGAGTCTTCGATTGTGATGGGAGATCATGCCCTAGCCATCCCGCCTGCTGTCGAGGAAAATTAGCAAATCGTTTCTTCCTTCGAGCAACTGCCTACTCTCCCCGAGCAACTATCCCTTCCTTCCGAGCAACCTACCAATTCATCCCAACCTCCTGAGAAGGTTTTGGGTGATAAGGAAAAGGTATAGTGTTATTCGTGTTTCTCTTTATTTTGTTTGTCTTTATCAAATGTAACCCAGAAGATGTAACTCTGAACTATGATCTAATAAAACTTTAACTTTTTGCATATTGTTGTCTATCTTCCATTAATACTTTGCTTATTCTTATTGATGATTGCTCTTCTTTCT
Source organism: Sambucus nigra (assembly GCA_949130495.1). NCBI lineage: Eukaryota > Viridiplantae > Streptophyta > Magnoliopsida > Dipsacales > Adoxaceae > Sambucus > Sambucus nigra. Next base: position 629,548,212 of record OX422209.1, read on the forward strand.
CTACTAGTTTCTGGCCAGGATGGAACAGCTATCTGCCCATGCTACAAAGTTGCTGCGACAATGTAATGAATACTTCAAAGCTGGTCACACAGACCTGAGTGCAACACAAGTTGTCGACATCCTCGGCCAGGAAGCTTCAGAACAGGTAGTGGAAGCATATCAATATCTGAAGTGTCCGCTTGATCGGGTTGTAGCCAATAACGTTGCCTATTATGAAATGATCGAGGATCTTCAAAGCACCCTCGAAGACCTTCAGCTTCAATACGAAGAATCCACTGCCTTGTTGCATGAGGGGTACGAGAAGAAGTACCAGCAGATCATTGCCGACAAGGGCTACGAGAAGCTTTTTGCTGGGTACGATGTAAGGGAGAGAACCTTGAGAGGTGAGGTTGAAGAATGCAGACAGATTGCTGAGTTACTGGAAAAGAAAAACAACAACCTGCAAAAGGAGCTGTCACAATTGAAGTCTGAAGCTTCCACTTCTAGTGCCTTGATCCCAGTGACCGACGAGGGATTTTCGTTCTTAGAGGTTGAGAATGCCAAGTTGAGGGACGAGTTGGAGACTTTGAAGAGCTCTGTCACCTCTTCATATTCTCATGGTCGAGCAAGAGCTCCTCGGGGACGAGCAAGAGCAGCTCGGGTTCTTGTCGAGGAACAGAGGACTCAGTCTGCCTTAGAGAACCAGGCTTTCCAATTAATGGCGAAGAACCAGACGTTGTCTGATATGTCAAAGAAGATTAGGGACCTGGAAAAATAGCTCTCTGCGCAGAAGTCAGTCTTGGAGAATAAGGAGCTTTTCATCAAGAATCTCCACGAGCAGATGGAGAGGCTAACATATCAGTTCCACAAACAACCCAGGGAGTTCTGGATGGCTGGATACAACGAAGCACTATACCACTTGGACGATCGTATCCAGAATGCCAACAATGAGGGCTATAAGCAAGGCTGGCTGAATGCCTTAGGTGTGTTGAAGCTCGAACAAGGTCATTATCTGTGGGACTACCATGATCCAGGGTTGCTCGACTTGCCTGTGCCACCATACAAACTGGACATGAGTTGGATCCTTGCTCGGGCCATTCCTCGGAGATTAATTTCAAAGTCTCTCGGTGACTACAATTTACATTCTCAAACCGAGGTATCTCGTCCCGAGCATCTCTTAGATCGACCATCCGTGATGAATGTCAGGATGTTGAAGGATCTCAACTTCATCAATTCTCCTCTGTCTTTAAATGATCCGCCTGCTGGCGAGGAACCTGTGTCAAAAGCAGAGGGGAAGAGACCAGTAGAATAGGAATTTTTGATGTAATAGTTAGTTGGCATTTCAATATCAATGTACTTTTTATTTTATTATCAATGTAATTTATTTTGAATTCAATAAAAGACTTTCATTTTTGTTTGCAAATCTTGATTGCTATTGTCATGTAATTATCAAACACTTTATATTTGTGCATATTTGTTAAAAAGATAACAATATTGTGTTGTTTGTCAACCAACTCAGTAACAATTAAAAAGTTACCAGTATCAATATTGTTGCTCGATCACTTAATAATAAAGTAATGAGTATAAAAATGTTGTTTAAAATGTTTCCAACCAACCAAGGTTGTTAGATTCTCCATGTCGACCAATTACAGTTAGTGGGTTTTTATCCCCGACCAGCTATAGTTAGTCTTTTTGAAATAATTTTACCCATAAAATATTTCCGACCAACCAAGATTGGTAAATTTTGCTTGTCGACTAACTACAGTTGGTGGGTTTTTATCTCCGACCAGCCATAGTTAGTAGACTTTTATCGCTTTCTGGATGTAATCTTACCTCCCGACCAACATAAGTTGGCATTTGCGAGCATATTTTGTTTCCTAGCCAAACAGGTTGGCATTTTTAGGAATATTTTGTTTCCTAGCCAAACAGGTTGGCATTTTTAGGAATATTTTATTTCCTAACCAACCGAAGTTGGCATTTTTAGGAATATTTTGTTTCCTAACCAACCGAAGTTGGCATTTTTAGGAATATTTGGTTTCTTAACCAATCGAAGTTGGCATTTTTAGGAATATTTGGTTTCCTAACCAACCGAAGTTGGCATTTTTAGGAATATTTTGTTTCCTAACCAACCGAAGTTGGCATTTTTAGGAATATTTGGTTTCCTAACCAACCGAAGTTGGCATTTTTAAGAATATTTTGCTGAGCAGTCTGGAGCTTTGCCGAGTAGTGTGTAACACTAGTATTCCCCAAAAAATTCTCAATAAAAGGGAGAGACTTTGGCAGAATATCTTCATTTTATTGATACTGATGGAACTGTATTACATATACATCACTGATAATACTTGCGCAGGTGCTCTGCGTTCCATGCGTTCTTGAACTCCTCCCCCTCTAGAGTTGCTATTCGATAAGTTCCTGGTCGAACAACTTCTGTAACTCGGTATGGTCCATGCCAGTTTGCTTCCAGCTTATTGTGCTTTTGAATTACTTTCTTCAGCACATGGTCTCCTTCTTTTAGGTCGCACTTCTTCACCCTCTTATTGTAGAATAGAGCTGTTCGCTGTTGGTATGCAACATTTCTGATGGCTGCTTCTTCTCTGACTTCCTCGAGCATGTTTAAATCCAGCCTTCTCATTAAGTCACTGACAGGGGAATTAAAATTCAGTACCCTGTGTGTTGGGAGGCTCAACTCGGCAGGTATAACAGCTTCACTTCCAAACGCCAGCATATATGGTGATTCTCCTGTTGCTACTCGGGGAGTAGTTCGGTAAGCCCAAAGTACTGATTGTAGCTCGTTGATCCAATTTGCTTTCGCATCATCTAGTCTTTTCTTCAAACCATTCAGCAACGTTCTATTTGTTACTTCAGTTTGTCCATTGCTTTGAGGATGGCCTGGTGCTGAGTGGACCTTCAAAATGTTTGACTGATGGCAATAGGCAGCGAACTCCTCATCATCAAATTGTGTTACATGGTCTGTGATGAAAGCATGAGGAAGACCATATCGATAAATGATGTTCTTCCAAACAAATTGGTACACCTTCTCGTACGTCATATCAATGAGTGGCTCAGCTTCTACCCACTTAGTAAAATAATCCACTGCGACGACGAGGTACTTGAACCTTCCTCGGGTCGTTGGCAGTGGCCCAACCAAGTCAATTCCCCACATGGAAAATGGCCAAGGGGAAGTTATGGGTGTCAACAATGCTTGTGGAGTTCTTCGGATGGAGGAAAAGCGCTGGCACTTATCACATTTCTTTTCATAGGCTATACAATCAGCCCCAATCGTTGGCCAGTAGTATCCCTGCGTCATCACCCTTTGTAGAAGCGTCCGACCTGCTACATGTGCTCCACAGGACCCTTCATGGATCTCTTTGATTAATTCTTTTACCTCGGAGGGATGTACACATCTCTGCAAACCTGCCATAATTCCTCGTTTATAAAGAATACCGTTAGTTAATACATACCGAGCAGCTTTAAACTTCAATTTCTTGGCTGCGAGCTTGTCAATTGGTAATTCTCCCTCTTCAATATATGCCTTGATGGGATCCATCCAAGATGCTCCTAAATCAAGGGTGATAAAGTTCATCGTCAGATCTTCATCTATACTCTGACTGGCTAGCACTTCAATTGGGATTGTTCATCGTAGCTCGGTGCGAGTAGCTGATGCTAGTCGAGCGAGGGCGTCTGCTCTCGCATTCTCTATTCTTGGTATTCTGACCAGCTGAATAGCGGCAAATTCTGACACCAGTTCCTTTGCCTTTGCATGATATCTGATCATTAATTCTCCTTTGACTGCATATAATCCCAACATTTGATTTACAATCAATTGAGAATCACTGAAGACAATAACCTATTGCGCCTCCATATTTTTTGCCAAACTAAGTCCTGTAATCATGGCCTCATACTCAGCCTCATTGTTGGAAGCTTTGAATTGGAAACGTAGGGCGTATTCCATGTCGACCTCGTCCGGAGTGTTCAAAACTATCCCCGCGCCACATCCTGTAGTACAAGATGAGCCATCTACATATAGCCTCCATATAGGTAACTCGTCTTCGAATTTCTGATCAGTAAGAGTTCGTCGATGAAATATTTGCTGCTTTCTTTCCTCCTCGGATTTTTCTTGCTCTTCGTCGATCATCTCTTCTTGCCCTTTTACCAATCGGAGTTGGTCTGAGCTCGAATTCAATGATCCTGTAACATCCACTTGCCCTTTTACCAACCGGAGTTGGTCTGAGCTAGTGTTTGTTGATCCTGTAACATCCATAGGTTGATCAGCGAGCAACTCTTGTTCCTCGTTCGGATTCCTCATAACTATCTCTGTGTCACATCCTGCAACATCCACACGCTCTTTTACCAATCGGAATTGGTTTGAGCTTATGTTTGTTGATCCTGTAACATCCACAGGTTGATCAGCGAGCAACTTTAGCTCCTCGACGGTATCAGGATAGGTGAACTCCGCTATAAAATCTTCTACAGCCTGCCCTTTTAATGATGATCTGGGTTCATAAACTATATCGTATTCACCGAGCTCTATTGCCCAGTACATCAATCTCCCTGATTTTTCTGGCTTATGAAAGGGCTTGTCTCAACGGTATATCAGCATATACTACTATGGTATGGGCCTGGAAGTATGGCCTCATTCTTCTACTCGCCTCAATCAGCGCCAGTGCCAATTTTTCCAGCCTTGGATATCTGATCTCTGCTCCTCGGAAGGCCTTACTTGTATAGTAAATTGGCTTTTGTATTCCATTCTCCACTCTGATCAACGCCGAGCTAACTGCATTCTCGGACACTGCAAGGTACAAATATAATTTTTCTCCCATCACCGGCCTGGACAATAGTGGAGGTGCTCCCAAGTATTTCTTTAAGTCTTGAAAAGCCTTCTCGCATTCATCATTCCACTCAAAAGTCTTTCTGAGTGTCTTGAAGAATGAGAGACATCTATCAGTTGCTCGTAACACAAATCTGTTGAGCTTCATTTGATTTTTTCAACCCTAATAGAGCTTTGATCTTTTCAGGATTTGCCTCAATACCTCGCTGATTGATAATGTATCCGAGAAACATGCCTTCTCGTACTCCAAATATGCACTTCGTCGGGTTCAGCTTCATTTGATATTTATCCAGTTGATCAAAAGTTTGACTTAAATCAACTAGATGATCGACAACTTTCTTACTTTTCGTCAGCATATCGTCAACATAGACTTCCATATTGCAACTGATTTGCTCAGCAAAGACTTTGTTCATCAGTCGCTGATATGTCGCACCTGCATTTTTCAAACCAAAAGGCATAACATTATAACAATAAGTTCCCCTAGGGGTAATGAAAGAAGTACTCTCCCTGTCTTCAGGTTTCATTTTAATTTGATTGTAGCCAGAATAAGCATCCATGAAGCTCAGCAACTCGTGTCCCGAGGTAGCATCCACCAGTTGATCAATTCGGGGCAGTGGAAAGTGATCCTTTGGGCATGCTTTGTTGAGGTCGGTGAAGTCTACACACATCCTCCACTTGTTATTTTTCTTCTTTACCATCACTACATTGGCTAACCAGTCTGAATATTTAACATCTTCAATGAAACAAGCCTTCTGGAGCTTCTCGACTTCCTCCTGTATAGCTTGATTTTTCTCGGGACTGAATACTCTTCTTATCTTCTTCACAGGCTTGATCTCCTTATTCACATTGAGCTCGTGACATAAGAAGTTTGGGTCTATCCCAGGCATATCTTCATGACTCCACGCAAAATTTTGTCTTCTGCTTCTAAGGAAAGTTATCAATTCCTGTTTTAATGAGGCTTCCAACGATGAACCTATTTGAGTAGTTCGCTCAGGGTGCTCGTCGTCCAGAATGATGTTTTCAGTAGTTTCCACCACTTGACCCTTCACGAGTTGCGACTCATCTCGAGGATCCAATGTTTCAATTTCTGCACCTTCATCCACTTGATAGGTAGTAGTCTTTTTCTTTGATTCTTCCAGTTCTTCTTGCTCGGCGGATGAATAATAGCATTCCCGAGCTACTTTCTGATCACCTTTCACAACTCCTACTCTAAAGTTTGTTGGAAATTTTAGGCACTGATGCACTGTAGATGGTACAGCCTCGAACTTCTTCAATTCTACTCTTCCCATGATGATATTGTACGATGATTGGACATTCTTATCCATCACGAAGAAACGTATTCTTTCTGTCCGACAAGCAGGCCACGTACCAATGAATATATCCAACTTGATCGTCCCAAGTGGAAATACTTTCTCGCCAGCAAAACCAATGAGGGGTCTGTGGTAAGGTTCCAGTTGAGATAGCTTTAGATTTAAACTATCGAAGCACGAGTAGAACATGATGTCTGCCGAGCTACCATTGTCGACCAGTACTCTTGAATTCATGACCTCCTTCATTCTCATTTTGATCACCAGCGGGTCATCATGAGGATATAAAACACCTGCAAGGTCATTTTTTGAAAAATCGATGACCAATTTCTCCTTGTTCACCTTTCTCGGGCGATCTTCTTCAGCTAGATTTATTCGCCGAATGTACGAGCAAGATTGAGCCTCACCGAGGTAAGCTTTTCTTTCTGCAGTAAGGTCTCCTCCTACTGCATCTCCTCCTGTAATAACATTACAATCAAATGACCCAAAGCGTATTAAAAATACCTATCGTTCTGGCTGCCTTGGTTTCTTGGGCAGATCGGGGTCATCCTCTGGATCAACTTCATGGTTTCTCTTCTTGTTCTCCTCTGCTCGATGAGGAGATCTAAACCTCTCTCTAGTTTGTTCGTTGTTTCTTCTTTCGCCTCCCCGATCAATATACTTTGCTAGCTTTCCTCGTCGGATGAGTGTTTCAACCTCATTCTGAAGAGCTATGCAATTTTTGGTCATATGGCCATGATCCTTGTGGAACTCGCAATATTTTTCCCTATTCCTCGTGTCAGGGTCTGCCTTTATTTTCTTTGGCCAGTTTAACTCCTCGCTGTTCTTAATTTCTTCCAGGACGTGGTTGATATCTACCTTCAAAGGAGTGTAATTATCAAATTTCTTTAATACCTCCCATGACGACCTATTTTTGGATTGTTTGTCACCACCATTGTTCTTATGTTCTTTCTTCTTGGTTTTGTCGACTTCCACCTTGGTTTCTTTATCCATATTCTTCTTCGCAGCCATAGCCTCCTCGGCATTCATGATTTTGGCCGCTTTTGCCATCAATTCTGACATAGTTGTGGGTGGATCTTTGGCCAAAGTGTAATACAACTTGTAGGCGACAACCCACTCATCAAGGCAGTGATCGTTGTCTTTTCCTCATAATCAATGACTTCAAGTTTCTCGTTATTAAAACGAGTTATATAATCTCTAGTACTTTCACCAGCTTTTTATCTAACACGTAACAGATGTGCTACTCGTTTAACTGGCTTTGCCCCAAAGCAGAAATTTCCAATGAATAACTCGGCCAGTTGAAAGAAAGTTGAGATCTTACCCCGAGGAAGATTATTATACCATATTTGAGCAGATTCGGTGAGAGTTCCTGAGAATGCCCTGCATCTCATCTCGTCTGGGACAGCATAGATGTCGGCAGCAGCTTGATATTGTTCTATATGAAGAACAGGATCAGTCTTTCCATCATATTTGGGGGTCACAACAGGTGCTTTGAACTTTGATGGTGTTGGAAAATCTACAATGGCCTGGACAAAAGGTGTTCCTCGAACAAAGGTTCGTTGTAAAGGGTTCTTGGTTTTAACCATTTCCCCTAATCTATCCTCCAGCCTTTGAATAGAACCTTTCCATGCATCATTTCTTTCCTCGGACCTGTTAGTTCGAGCAGCTGATCGCGTTGAGGTGGCTTCCTGGGATCTCTCTTGACGAGCAGCTCGTCGCGACTGGGCAGATCCTTCCCTTAAGGCTGTTGATCGTCGAAAGCTCCTCGACGCTGCATTAAGAGGACTTTTGTTCCTCCTAGGGCCTAATCGATCGAAAGGAGAAACCCTACTTAATCTTTCCAATGCGCTGGTCCTTTCTGGAGAGAAAGTAACACGTTGTTCAGTATCTGTGGCTCGCACCGACGAAGTTCACCCAGGTTGATAAGAGAAATCATCAGATTCCTCATTGCGATGTGAATCGGTACGCCTAGTACGTGAGGATGGTGCGCGGGTGTTTCTTTGAATTCTTCGTGGTCCGGAATGGGGGTTTGGATGAGTTGTCGCATTGTTTCTTGCATGACGGTTTGGCCCTGAGGCAGATTTGCCATTATTCTAGTCAGATCTGGAATAATTGGTGGAGCAGATGGATTTGGAGGGGTTCCAGTGTTTCGATTGCTGGATTCAGGGATATCAGCCATTGGTAATGGATTATTTTTTATGAAAAACGATATTATCAGTCGTTTCCCACAGACGGCGCCAATCTGTTGATGTAAAAAATTAGATCACTCTAATTATTCAATCATAGATAAATAAATAAGATAAAGAGTTTTTAAAGTGGTTCAGCCTTATAAGAATGGCCTACGTCCACTGTTTTGGTATTGCTGTTTGTATGGGAATTCTCAATTACAAGTTATCTCAAGAAATTCCCGTCCGGGGTCCTTTTACAATGAGGATTGTACAATGTATTTATAGTCCTGAGGTTGTAATGTGAAAGGGTAATACATTAAATGATATACATATGAAAGGGTAATACATTTAATGCCCTTTTTGCGTGTGCGTCTGAATGATAAGCATTTAATGAATCAGTTGAACTGTTGGTTATCCATCAATTAATGCTTTGTTCGAAATGCAGCTCGGACCGCCTGAGTTGCTCCGACCGCCTAAGCTTCTCGGTACTCAAGAGTTCCTCGGAGAGGCATTGTTCCTCGGAGCTTGTGATTTCCTCGGGGAACTAGTCTTCCTCGTTATATTCTTGTTCCTCGGAGCGCGTGAGTTCCTCGGAAGTGTTTGTTGTTGCCATGTAGATAGCCACGTATCTTCATACGATTGGTCCATGTCAGCAGATTAAATTTGGTATCAACAATGATCTACGTCGTCCCTTTCTACATCTATCCTACTTGTTGAAGGTTGTTGTGAAAGATGTTCGGGGACAAAAGGAACTTTCAATTCACCATGAAAACTCCAAAATTGATAATTATCTTGCATACCCGATCTTAACAAATGTAGTTCAACTATTTTCCACTCAAACACCTTACCATTTATAATAGGAATTCCAATTTTTAAATTTATTATTATACATAAATTCCAAATTCAAATTCAATTTATAATAGAAATTTCTATTTCCTCCATCTTCTCTACAGGGTGAGTGGTCATATCCCATTCAAGACCGCATATTTATGTAATATACCTAACAGGTCATGCACATTGTTACAATTTGAGAAAAATTCGGCAGCATATACCCATAGTTCTCCAAGTACACGACGTAGATTGGCAAGTGTGAGTGTTATTTCAATTGATCAATTAAAATAACAGTCACACTTGTCAATCTAGTATGTACCTAGAGAACATTAGGATACGACTGTAGAACTTCCTCCAAAAGTAACAACTTTAACTCACTAAGAATATTATTATACAGAAATTATGCAGTCCCAAACTGTCCAAACGGGACAATTAGAGAGATCTCATTACAGGGGTAATGACTCTCGAACAGGTCTAAGGAGTATTGAATGCGTACGCATAAGAACTACAAGGCTAGTATCTATGCGCACTATATGTAATTTCAAGTATGTTTCATTTAATTATCATACTATATGTATATATATATATATATATATATATATATATATATATATATATATATTGTTCGTTATACAAAGTAATTTTCAAAAAAAGTTAAAAAATCTCACGCCCATATGGACAATAATCCAGTGGTCATGCCACTTTTAATATTAACCAACCTAACATCGATCCACTATAATCCAAACACAATGGCAACAACAAATGTGTATCTCGTACTCCTTATAATTCATCTACTCAATTAATTTTTTTCATTCAATTAAACTAAAAATTAAAGTATACAATTATTAATTTACTAATTCACAATGAGGGGCAATCCTACTTGCATATGAAAGGGGCACTAATTATTAATTTACAAAAAAAATTAACAACCAATCAATATTAAATCAAGCAATTCTTTTACAAGGGGGACTATAATAAGAGGGACAATATCTAATAAATCAATAAAAAATTAATTAAAAAAACACACACGCACATATACACACACAGTCCCCCCACCCCACCCCACCCCCCAGCCCTGCCCCATCCCCCCACTGCCGCTGCCCACCACATGCACACACACACACACTCACATATACACATGCACATACACACACACGCATATATGCACACACAAACACACACACACATATATATACATACACACGCACGCACAAACACCCACTCCCCTCCCCTCCCCCCCCACCCCCACCCCACCACACATATGCATATATACACCACACACACACACACACACACACACACACATTTACACACACATATATACACACACGCACATATACATAAATGGAGGAGAAATAGAGAGAGAAAACGTACCAAAGTTGTAGAGAGAGAGAGTGTGCATCCGCGAGAGAGAGAGAGAGAGAGAGAGAGGGAATGAGAAATGGTGGAAAAAAAGAAGAGGGAGGGTTTTTTTACTAACAGAATTGTTACGGACATGTCACGGTCATTGACCGTGATAACTTTATACGATTGTTACGGTCAATGATCGTGACAAAAAACGCGTATTTTTTATCACGGTCAATAACCGTGATAAGGCTGGTCGGTTGAAGGGTGCCAATTTGATCATTTTAGTGTAGTATAATGACTAAGCCAAAAAGTTATCCACCCACTGAGTGTTAGTTATTGACTAAGTAGTTCGCCAAGAATGATTGTGTATCCTTAACGCTCCCCCCAAGCTATGTGTGGGTGGATGAGACACACCAAGCTTGATCAATATTAATTAAGAGGTGTGGGTGGAGAGCATGCACCGAGCTTGAACAGTAGATTATGAAATTGCTGAGTTGACAAAGGTTTGGTTATGAGTGTCATCGACCGAGTGAGAAGATCTCAATTATCACCAAAAAACTTGAGAATAAATAAAACCCATTGACTTCGACCACGATAGACACAAGGACACAATAATCAGCTTCATAAAAAAAATAAGGTCTTTTAGACTCTAATAAGCTTGATCAAAATTGATTCAGAGGCTTAATTATCAATTTTGGATGGACCGACACCCGTAATGGGCCTCTGAGGTCAAAATGAGCTTGATCACAATGGATTCAGAGGCTCTATGCTTATTGGGTTTGATCACCATGGATTAAAGGGCCTATATTCAATGTGAGCTAAGTTCCCATTAATCTTTATTTGCAAAGGTTTCCTCCAAATACAAGATAGAACCTGGTGCAGCATGTTTCATGGAAACGTCACCAAACATCTCCTGGTAAATAGAAACTCGATGCCATTGAACTGAACATCTATACATTATCATGTAGGAAAAATTTCACCGATCCAATTACTGGTAAAAGAGAGGTAGGATACGTCAAAATGGTCGTCTTATGTTTCTGGGGGGGAAAAGTGATACCCATCAGCCCACACAAACATAACGAAATTGAATTTTGTAGTGAAGGAAACTCAAGAATTAATTTCTGTAATTATGGTCATCTTTCATTACTTTATGTAAGGGTAGTTAGGATTGGTTCAAGGTATCTCTGGGACACGACCGAGGAAGTCTTACCTTTCCAGTGATACTCGCCTGGGCACATGTTAATATGGTATGGCTGAAATATTATTGGACTGAAACCAATTACCGTGCCCGTTTCGACTGAAAATAAGCAGACTGGCGTGAACAATACCAAGGTTGCCGGTGAGAATACGACAATAAACGCATCAGCCTCCGTCGTGTCTTGTATTCGGCGGACGGTAGTAATGAGTGGTGGCTACTGCCGCCGGAGAAACGATATACCATAATCGAGTTTACTCGCTAGAGCTTTATTGTTCTGATACCATAAAGAGGAAAAATTATAGTGAAGAAGAAGAAAGAAATAAATCTTATGAAAGAACTGTTTGTTTCTTGTACTTCTCATATAATCTACGCACACAGCTAAGGTGTGTTTTATACATTGCCAAGGATTTGAACTAAACATAAAAAATGGAGCTTACCATTGACTAGGTAACATATATTGTCTTGCACGTTCTTATGCCCATGAAAACAGGAGAATCTCAACAATGTATATATTAAAACGTAGGACTGCTACTGAATGACTTGGTGGGACTGCTGCTGATTGACTTAGTCGGCTGAGATTGACACCTGTTGTCAGGCGTAGAAGCTTCTGATTGGGTTATCTAAATAAAGATCAACTAATTAAATATAATCAATAAATATTGCAGGCGGTTGAGCATATAATACATAAACATTTACATAAAGCTTTGTTTTTGTATCTTTTATTCAAGGTTCTAAAAAATGCGCGGCGTGATCGAGGCGTGGAGGTTAAGCCTTAAGCCTTAGAAGCCTGGGCGGACCTTAGGCGTAAAAAGGCGTTTAGCCCTTCTTAGTATATTTTAATATTTTTTAACCATAACAAGACTATTAAAATACTAAAATTGTACATATCATAAAAATATGTCTGAATATTTGCAAATTAAAATACTATTTGATTATTTTGGATGATATAATGGTCTGATTTGTAAAAACATTCTTTAAAAGGCGATATCATTTCACTAATGCATTGTTGTTTTTAGAAAAAAGTTTGCCTTAAGGGTTTTACCAAGAATAAGGCGTAAAAATCTTAAGGCGGGGCGTTTCTCCCAAGTCTCAAGTCTAGGCGGATTTTTTAGAACAGTGCTCTTATTTCATTATTAAAGCCTCTATTTTTCAATAGCATTAAACATAATGTACAGTATGTAAAAATCTCCTTCATCAGAGCATTTGTAGTGGTGGATGTAGAATACAAAGAATTTCGTAAATTTACAAAAAGCATTCACGTGCAATCGTAGATTGAATTGGGAAGAATTCGTAAATGGATTTGTAGTCGTTCTCCAAATTTAGAGAACGCCTACAAATTCTGTAAATGCTCCTACGAACTACATTAGTTTGTATGAATTCATACGAACTAATGTAGTTCGTAGGAAAAAAAATTATTTCTTACGAACTCATGTTGTTTGTAAGAAATAATTTGTTTTCCTATGAACAACATTAGTTCTTAAGAATGTCATTTTTATTTCATATGGACAATATTAGTTCTTAAGAATGTGTTTTACAAATGCTTACAACTTCACCATTATAGAGTTTATGAAGAACGAAAGGTAAAATCACCTTTGTTTTGTAAATTTAGCCTTTATGAGCATTCACCACTCTGGATGCTCTCAAAGATCTTTCAACAAATAGATAAACATTGATGGGGATCGACTCATTTCCTTTGTTAAAAAAAATTCTTAGTTATCCCATAAAACCTATAATGATTTAATTTTCTCAAAATATAAGATTATGTATAATATCAAATATTTCATAAATGTAACAGATTCAAATAATCAGTTATTTTCCAAATAAGTCGACACGTATAAAGAGTTGTTGGGATTTCAATATTTGCTATGTTGACCTTTTTTCCTTTATTTGGATATACTTCGTGCATAAGAGTTTATGCCTCGAGTCTTTTATTGACACATTACTTATAAAAAAAATAAAAAAAAAACAAAAAGATAGACAAGTTATGTAATACTTTACTTATATTTGATCTTAAGACCACTCCAATCATTATTTATTTTTCCTTTTCTGTACCATCAAATGAGCTCTAAATATGTATGTCCATACTATTAGATTATCATCTCACCCAAAAGTTTTAAGTCATTAAAGCATATTCCATCCCATTGAGCGAGAAAAGAGTTAATGACGATTCGAAATGCATAATGAAATTGTAAGCTTGAAGAAAGAGCTCCTGGTTAGCCAAGACAGTCTTATTAATTAGTTAAGAAACAATGGACAAAAATTGACGTATATACTTTCACAATCAATTACTTTGTCAATGCATGCTTACATATAAAAAAAATTTATATATATAAATACATACATCCAATAGGGGTTGCTTGTTGTAGGTGATATTACCAATTCCAAAATTCAAACCAACATTTGATTTATAATCAAGAAAATGTCGTCTTGGACAATGTTTTGTTGCCCGTTAGTCTCATGAAATTTGTTTGTCGCTTAGCTTATGAAGCACTATGGTAATTTCTGAAGTCAGAACCCACAGTAACAATTTTAAGTCCACTTTCATACCCTTTTTAATATTGTGAGATAATTTATAAATAGTTTTAACGAACTCTCATTTGAAACTTAATGGGTACAACAATTCACTGACATATAGTATTTGTATTGGCTTGTTTCCAGATCCAACATTATTAGAGTCTAACATGAACCAATACGATTGCAACACATCAACGAGTCCCATCCATTGAATTTCAAATGAGAATCAATCTAGAATTATTTCATGGGCTAATAATAGGTCTTTAAATATGTCCCAAAAGTTTTGCTCTCTCTTTTTCCGAAATCAGTCTTTCTCATCTTTTAACACATATCTTGTTAGTTTATTGGCCACTAAGTAGAAATATTATAAATCTTGTCAGCAAACCTAAAACCGTGTTTTTGGTGAGATGAGGAAGTAATCTCCCGATTCAAGTCTCCAAAAATGCGTAACAGCATGAAACTTAGTCTCTCATGCAGCTCCTTTCCCTTTTTAATATGTTTAGCCACATTTACTTTTAAAACGAAGTTTGGACAAAGTTTATATAGAAAATTTCATATTCCCCATTGGCTCTCTGCATTTTTTCCAAAAAAAATAAAACGATTCCCAACTTCTAAAATTGAGGAAAAAATTGACAAGTCATAAATTTTTTAAATTAAGGAAAAAAAACAGTAATATCTAAACATATAACGTAAAATGAATAAATCACTAATAGTCTATTGCACCGAACAACTTGCATTTGTTGATGGCGACCATAGAGATTAAGATGTACAGAATTAATAAAATTTACATATATAAATACATGATCTCATTATACATTAGGTCAAATAGCAATTTCACGAGCTTATTCCCAATCGTATTCAACTTGATGGGGAAGGGCATATATGTTTGAGAAGTGAGGTGACCAAGTCTAGTTGAAATGTAACTTGCTTCTAGAGCTATACATACAATTATATATCCATAGTAAACTTGTTTTCTGAATAAATAATGAAACTCAAAACATGAAAGAGAGTTAGCAACTACTATTTAAACCCCAAAACCCTCTCCTCCTAAAACATCAAAAAAACATGAAAAGAAAGTCACCCTTCATCAAAATGAAAACGAGCCCATTTCTCACTTTAGCCTTAACTGGCTTTCTCTCTTTCCTTTTTTTCTTCACATCACCCTCGCACCAAGTTTCTCCTCCACCATTTCTCCCAAACCCAAGACTCCTCAACGCCTACGTGGCTCTCCAAGCTTGGAAACACACAATCACATCAGACCCAAAAGGCTTCACCTCAAACTGGTACGGCTATAATGTTTGCAACTACACCGGGGTCTACTGTGCACCATCCCCAGATGATCCTTACCACTCCACCACCGTGGCCGGAATAGACCTCAACCACGGCGACATCGCCGGAACCTTGCCGGAGGAACTCGGCCTTCTTTATGACCTCTCTCTTTTCCACATAAACTCTAACCGTTTCTGTGGAAAATTACCCGAAAGCTTTAGAAACCTCAAACTTCTATACGAAATAGATGTTAGCAACAACCAATTCTCGGGTCAATTCCCATATGTTTTGCTCTATCTTCCTTCGGTCAAATTCATTGACATTCGTTACAATAATTTTTGTGGCATGGTCCCACCAGAAATATTCAAGATCAAACTCGACGCTTTGTTTATTAATAATAATAATTTCAGTTCCGAGTTTCCTAAAAACATTGGTGACTCGACCGTGTCGGTTGTAGTGTTGGCTAATAATAATTTCAATGGTTGTTTGCCTGCCAGTATTGGTAAAATGGGTGGTACCTTGACTGAGATTATTGTGATGAATGCTGGGTTAGGTGGTTGTTTGCCGGATGAGATTGGGCTATTAAAGGAAGTGACGGTTTTTGACGTGAGTTTTAATGGGTTTGTGGGGACGTTGCCCGAGTCGATGGGGGAGATGAGGAAGTTGGAGCAGTTGAATGTGGCACATAATAAATTTTCCGGGGAGATTCCGGAGAGTATATGTTCGTTGCCTAGGTTGGAGAATTTTACGTATTCGGATAATTATTTCTGTGGTGAAGCGGGTACGTGCTTGAAGTTGCGGGAGATAGATGATAGGAGGAATTGTATTCCGTATAGGCCATTGCAAAGGTCCGAGGAGGAGTGTACGGCATTTTATTCTCATCCTGTGGATTGTGGAGCATTTGGTTGTTCACCTAGAAGTCCACCACCTCCTCCACCTCCACCACCTCCGCCACCTCCACCTCCACCTCCACCTCCTCCACCACCACCGCCACCTCCACCACCGCCACCTCCTCCACCACCGCCACCGCCACCGTCCCCTGTGGCTTATTATTATTATCCATGATGAATGTCAATAATTTTTTTTTAATGTGAACTTTTTTATTGAAACCAAGAAAAGAGAAAAAAGAGATTTGATTTAAGAGGGTTTGTAAATTTAGGATCTATTGTAATACATATTTTGGAAATTGGACATTAAATATTTTATTTATAGTTTTAATTTCTATTTTTTAATAAAGTCGCTGGCGCGGACTCATATTCATAAAATGTCGATCAATCACAGCATGCCACGTGTCCCTTTAATTTGAAATTAGGGACTAAAAATAAAAATAAAATGTTTGTTGTCCTATATCCATAATCAGTATTATTTTAAGTGTTAAAAGTACATAATCTATTGATTTAAGGACATAAATATGAAAGAAAAAATGGGGTATAATTTTTTTTTAATGGTCAACCATGGTTTTTTTATTCAAATAATTTGATTAACCAAGATTGATTGGCAATAAGATGCGACTTGTGAAGTTATTATTTATATTTATTTGTTTATATTGTATCGTCATTATTGAAAAATTGTGTAACCTGAGTCACATAATCAGTGTTCCTACTCTTATTCTGCCTGCACCTATAAAAATCAAGAATTCCATGTCATATGAGATACCATAGGTTAAAGGACAAAAAGGATAATCCAAATAGACTTTGAACAAAAGGAGATTGAAAAAATACGTCTAGATGCATCGAAAAATGTAAAAAAAAATAACAACAATAAAAATGAATTTTACATTGAGCCTCCCTATTTTAGTAGTGTAACACTTTTTTTGTACAAAGCACGTATATAATTATATTTATATAGATATCTTTGTATATCTATTACCAAAATAATAATATGTTGGGTTCAAATTTTAGTTTTTCCCCTTATCTTTCAAATGTTTCAATGTTACCCTCAAAGTTTTGAAATCATATCAAAGTCACCCATATATATGCACGAAACATAGGGTTAAGAAAGGTTACTTTGATACGATTTCGAAACTTTAAGGGTAACATTGTAACATATGAAATATTAGAGGAAAACTAAAATTTGAGCCAAACAAAAAGGGTCCGTTTGATTCGGGATAAAATATATTTCAACGCGGTAAAAAGTTATATGGTAAAATACGTTTTCACCTATTATAAGTTAAATTTTCTTTTATATTCTTGTTTAAAATTTTATAATTATTGGGTATGCACTTAATTTTTTGTTGGCTTGACATTGTAAATAAGTGCATACCCAATAATTATAAAACTTTAAACAAGAATATAAAAGAAAATTTAACTTATAATAGGTGAAAACGTATTTTACCATATTGTTTTTCACCGCATTGAAACATATTATACCCAGAACCAAACGGACCTTAAGGGGGGGGGGGGGGGGGGAGGGTTAGCCATAAATTTAATAATATTAAAGGAGAACTAAATATAATTATCAAAATTACGAGGAATTATGTGTACAAATATCTTTATCACAAGAAAGGTAAGTTCAATTCAATCAAACCCATAAGTAGTTCAGGCTCGGGCCCTAAATAGGATAAGCCACCTAAATCTCAAGCTCAACATACTATTTGGGTTTAAATTTTGTCCAAATTTGGTGGAAGTAAAGATCAATTAAAGTTCAGTCATGATATTAACAACTGTCACAACTTGTGATGTGTTTGTACCAAGCAAACCACCAAATCCACACACATGTTAATTATAATGTAAAGAAGGCACAAACTTATGAGGAAAAATGGTCATATTATTTCTCACTTTAATACAAGGAAACTACAATACCTGTTTAGGGCTTCTTTATCCCAAAAAGTATATGCTAACAATAGTCAAATACAGTATATACAAAGGCACTTGACTCCCTAATTACGAGGCCATGTGTCCACTAAATAAAGTTGTTAATAACAATTCAATTTTTTTATGAAACTGTGATACCTCGCCTACTAAAATACCGGGTGGCCAGCCTGTGATCAAAATAAAAAAATTGATCTCATATGGCTCATTCTTAGCATTACTATAGAAAAACTTTTTCAAGTTATTAATCACCTAGTAATTTAACTAGACTGATGCCAAATTTTATCTTTCATTATTTAACAACATGTGGAAATAAATAATACTTAAACCAACAACACAAACTGATAATTGAATCCAATAGATGAATAATATAAATAAAAATGACCGAATCAACTATCGGTTCAGTAATATAATATAACAATAAACTGAAACCATAACCTGGATACACAATGTAACATAAATAAATTGAATACTAAAATCTCGAGCGACATGCCCAACTGAGTACTAAAATAAAGTCCCTACACTAGGAATGAATGAATGAAGCGTCTATAGCAAAATCCTGCAACTTCTACATGAGCCGCAGTTGCGTATTCCTGGATAACATCCTCAAACTCGGCATTCTTATGGGTGGACACCTAAAAGGGTTTGGAAAGGATTTTGACACGGGTCAGAGCCCAAGTAAAACAATTTGAAAATATTTAGCAAGGAGTTAAATTGCAATAATTAAATATGCATGCACATTTTTCATATTTAAGCTAGTGTCGTACTCTCTTGAGGTATAGCTCACCCCTCATCTAATGTGCACACCTAACGCTTGCCTTGTAACCTCACTAGTTAAGCTACCCCCTCCTAACTAGCAGCATCACACCTCTTCTTATCGTACTACTCAATCCCAAATATTCTTACTTTGATTATTAAGTTATCTACTCATTAACTTATTAACCGGTTCCACTATGTTAAATCATATAACATTCACACTAGTTATATATAAAATTACCTTTTGAAATCATATAACTTCCACCCTAGTTATATATAAGAATTCACATTTTTAAATCATATAACTTTCACAGTAATTATATAAAAATACATTCACATTTATGTATTAACCCCATATATAATTATCTACTCATATTATATACATACTAATATACTACAACATTAACATATATCGCATATAATAATCATCCATTCCCGTGTAATAACTTACCGAATGCTTTCTCTAAAATGCTATCATGTCCCAGACGGGCTCACTTTAACTCGGCCACCTCAAGTCGGATTAGCTCACACCGAACTTGGGCAAAATTTTGCAAACGTAGTAGAGGCGGTCATATTTCCTCTAGAGTGAGACCGAATCAAACGCAAAATGTCTCACCTCGAAAATAAATTACACAATAAAAATCCTGGATGATATAACATGTGGATTATACTCTCCCTGCTCCTCAAGTCAAGAGATTCACCTACATCGCGCAACCTCCGATGATAGCACTAGAGGGGTATGCTTTCACATTAATATCTTTCACATCGATATTTATAAATCATACAAATATATATATATCATGATATCGTATACATATATTTAATAAAGGTCCGGCTAACCGGTGCCTAACACCCGTAGCACTAGCCCAAGAATACCCAAGTCTATATCCCGACTTGTAACTTAATTAATCACACATTAATTAACTTGTTATTTAAGTTGTGTCACCCAACTATCATACCCCGACTCACTCATTCGGTCCGTAACTTTATCTCTAAGTATTTGTTAAACAGAAGCCTACTAGTTAGATTAACACTTCTCGTTAAATTCAATATTCCATAATTTATTATGTATCTCCAATAATAAATTAAGCAGGCTACTCCGTGCTCAACTCCCAATGCACTCGCCTGAAAGTATTCGAGTCAAAATCTCCAAGTCTTAATTAAATTGATTCCACCACTAAAATTTTTATTAACATGACTCTCAACAAAAATGCCTAGACTCCCCAACTTGATCCGTAAATTAAATCCTTAGGAATTTATTCCACAAAAATCCTTTTAATAAATTCATCCTTTTATTTCACTCTAAGATTCCTTATTTCGACCTCCTAATACTCTAAGTATTAGTTTCTATATATTTAACTTCTCATAAAAAATTCTTTAGTAATTTCCCATTATTCCTAATACCATAAATTAAAAGAAATATACTATCCAACATTCAAGTTTTCAAGCTGAAAACAAACAGGACAAGAATGTCCAGCTTTTCCCAGCTAAACCCTTTACCAAAAAATCCCAACAACAATCCCAAAAAAAAAGAACGAACTTGGGTCGGTTTCATAGTGTTCCTCAAACTACTTCTAGCATCGCTCGAATGACGTCTGTGGTCATTTGAGCAACCCCCTGTCCGTCCCCTCCATCCCCTTCCTCACCTACGCAGTTGCCATTGCTGAACCAAAACACATCCCGGTTCCTTGTCAGATTGCAAATACAAAATTCTCAACATTTATAATTCGTCTAAGACAGGTTATAGCCCTAGATTTTAACCTTTAATCAAGCCTAATTTGTCTCATCCTTCGTTATTCTACGAGTAATAAAATTTCTCCACTGTGTTCGTAAATTGGGTTTATACAGAGATATTGAAATTTCTTCCCCAAATATGATTTCTCCACATCAATTTCACAAGATGAATTTTTGGTTTCTAACACAGTCTATATCCATACAACCATAAATCGTGATGCCCAAAAATTTACCTATTATCCCACACAACATGTTAAGTTACTCAAACTCATATATTTATGCAATAACTCACCCAAAAACGTACACGATTTACACCCACCGTGATATGAATAGCAATACCGCCATTTAAATGAAATCAAGTTTTACTACTTGCCTGAGTTAATTCGTAGAGTTTGATTCCCTTTGTTGTAGACAATATATGACGAAGAACACATCAATCTCTTTTTGGTTTGGCTCCCTAAAGCTCTCCCACTTGATCTCTCTTTCCTCCTCTGCAACTAGGTTTTTTTTATTTGAGTTGTGACTGCCACAATCTCTCTAACTTAGGTTTTATATCATTAAATCCCGAAATTAATCTTATGGGCTAAATTAAAAAGGCCCAAACACCACCGTGTGGGCCCGGTTATGCCTAAAAATACTCTGAGACACAATTACAACCCTCGGGTATTCTTTTTCGACTATCTTGACCTATTTGGAATCAAACGTGCACTCAAAATTGCCATCCAAGTCACTTTACTAAAATCTCCAAATCTCAACCCCAAATTACGACACATGTAATTTAAATATATAATTCGAATTAATTAAATCTTAATTCACCGATTTAATTAAATTCTCTAGATAATTGAAATCTGATATCACCAGGTAAATTAAATCTATATCCTCAGAAATACGTGGTGTTACGAAAACTATTATCTATAATCATTGTGTTTGCTACCGAACGGGTGTCCCAAGCAGTCGATCATGTTCCAACAACTGTAATCCCAAATTACACATGCTCATAATTCATAATTTCCCGGTGTTATTACTCCACCATGTTCAAGTAATCAATTATTGATGATGCCCGACAACTATTATCACATTTTCGGAAAATGGTCACACTCTGTAAGAGGGTACTTTAGATTATAAATGGAGGCGTAACCCCTTTGAAGTATGGTGGTGATAAGTTAATTAGCCAAAACCTATGATTAGTGATAGAACATGCCAATACAAGCCTAATGAGGATGACGCTTAGTTTAAACTCACAAATCTCTCGTGTATAACTCAGGAAAGTAGTAAAGAAACTTAGAAGTATCTTAGCTAGAGAGAGAGAAGTAAACACCCTAGATACACCTTGGTAAGTAGCCAAACACGGCAAAATACTCTCAAATATCTCTGTCAAGTATTAAAAGCTTCGTAATAAATAACAATGGTGAGTGAGTAAACTCTCTGGTTTTGCAATAACTCTCTCTGATGTGTATTCTCTCTAGCAATAACTCCTGAACTCTTAAAAAGATCATCCTCTCCTCAAGGGTGGTTAGGGTCCTTAAATAGCCCCCCACACCATCCCCGAGGCAACTCAGTAATTCAAGACTATGAAATACATTCCTCATACTTTATGTCACAGCATAAAATGCCCGATGCACTAGTTGTCTCCACCTCATAAACATTAAATGCCAAGACATGCCTTTTGTCTAACCACTGTGTGTCAAGGGGCTGTTGTCGTAGAGGTGGCTCACCAACTGCCTGATAGCCCCAAATACCGCGGTGGTTTACTCAAGTATAGGTCTGACATTGTTTAGCTAGCTAGTGACATCACCTATAGTAGATGTGACATTAAGTAGAGGGCTGTTTGGTTCACAACTCAATGCCCGATGGAACTCCGAGCTGCTCCGCCTGAGGTTCCACGGTTAGGGTCCTTCGGTATTTTACCAGGTGTATCCAAGATGGTCAGGACAAGCCCCAATGGTGCCTCACTTCTCAATCCTCCAAATCAAGTCCCTCTAAAGTTTCCACGGTGAGGTCATTCGGTAGAGCATGAAAGCTCTCTCAGGCCCTGCCAATCCTGGTCTCTCGCGAGTACCGTTTGACCTCACACTAAAACTCATTATTATTCTCATTACATCATTACAACCGTTATAGCTTACAGTCAATATAAACAAAGATACAATATGACTAATACAACAAGCTAAAGTATGGGTTACCACGCTAAGCTGCCTCGCTGAGTTTTCACGCTTGAGCTGCCTCGGCTACTTAATCTCAAATATTGTTGCTAATTAGGGAATTATCCCGAATATTAGGATTACCTTCAAGTCCTCTGTACATTTGTCCCTTCGTGGAGAGATTTGTTGGAACAAGAAATGTCTTCAGGAAACTTCTCAATCCGATGAACCCTCTCTGCGTGAAAATTTTGGCCTCCTCTATTCATTAGAACCGCAACCCTATAGTCTCTTGGAAAAAGTAAAATTCTCCCCGCTGTACCTTAGCCGAAGCACCATGACTTATTGGGGCTTGGGCGAAGGGACATCGCCACTTTTTCCTCATGTTTGGCCTCAACCATTGTATCTTTATTACTTGAAATTCTATCGAAAGGCCTACTAACCTTCGCAAATACTCGTTTGGACTTTTGGCAAGTGAAATTATCCCTACTAATGCTTCGCTATCTTAGAAAAAGCAGAAATTCACCCCGATGTAACTGATTCACGAATTAAACAACGTTCGGACTTGTGACGAGGGGACATCGTAGCTTTTTGGAATTATTGGGACATCTTTTTCGTCGGGCCTTATTGGATATGTTTGACAAAAATTCTGGCGCAAAAACTGAAACTTGCTAGAGAAAGCAACCTCTTTTGTTTCCTAGGTGACCAAGCATAAATTCTTATAAATTTAGCCCTTAAGTTAGTAATTTTGATATCTCGAATAACATAATTAAATCATTTTTATCCAATATCATTGCCATTGACTATTTCTAACGAGTACCCCAATTTTCGTGTATTTCTTATTGATTTTATAGGTGTTTAGTGCAAGAAAAGAAAGAAAGAAACCAGAAGAAAGGAAGAGATCAAAGGAAGACAAATCAGAGGGTAAAAGCGTAAATTTACACCTGGAGTTTGGAATTTAAGCCTAAAAGAAAGTTGAATATCCTTATTTCATAAGAGCATCAGAAGAAACGACAATCAAATCGGAGCTCGAGATCCAAAGTTATGACAAGTCAAAGATGGAAAAGAAAAAGTCAAAATTTAAGATAATCGGACCGATCCGGTTTATCTCGGACCGATCCGAAATGTCACCATTCCAGTAGCCCCAGGATGATGCCGAACCGATGAAAACAGAATCGATCCGATAGCATTCGGACTGGTCCGGTAGAAATAAAAAAGAACCGATCCGATGGGATCCGGACCGGTCCGACTGTTCGAATTTCTGGCATTAATTATGGAGCTGAAGAGGTGCAAATCTTGGAATATCTTGCATAGCTCATCGATATTAGCTGTCAATTCATGATAGTTAGTGTTATAAATGGCCAAGCCATACATCCTTCCAAAAGGGAGTCATATTTTAGAGAACCTTTTTAGTTTTTCTTTAGGTAGACAATTTCATATTCTTAGAAAAACCCTAGTTTGTAAGTTTAAGGAATGAGGAGTATTCTGGATTCAAGTTCATCTCTTTTCCCTAGTGTAGATTTCAAGTATCAATTTTTCAATCCAAGTATCAAATTCTATTCTCTTATTTCATCTCAATTATATTTTCAATTCAATTATCACTTATTTTGTAATGTTTGTTTTTACAATGCTTATTAGATACCTAATTCCATGTATTGTTATAATTTATTTTCTCACAAAACCATGTCTAGCTAAATTTTCAAGGGTTGGGGCACATGAACTCATTCTGAGGTAAATTACCCACGTAGAAAATATAGGGTAAATTAAATATTGACCGAATCGTGTATGGAAATTATACGAACATAGCCGATCTTATAATCTCTCTTGCCCTAGGTACTTGGGATGTTTAAGAACACTATGCAAGTGTAATTGTCCATTCACTGCTTTGTATTTACTTTTGATTTCATATGATGCGGGCTAGTTCCCTCATATATGTAATGCTTAGGATCTATAAAGACTGGATTTAGTCAAAATTTCAATTTACAATTCTAGTATTCTATACGGTAATTTACTAAGGTTTGAGGGATTGCACTCCACCCTATTTTCTCTCATATTCATATCTAATTTCTCACAATTCTTAGTATTTTTGTGCACGTAGTTTATTTTTTTCATCACTAATTGGAAATTTCAAACCATCAATCATCTTTTCTCTTCTTTTGAGAAACCATTTGAAGGTTAAATTACTTTTCCTACATAATTCTCGATTACCAATTTCTGATCCTTGTGGAGGCGATCCTGACTTGTTGGATTATTACTAACGCTACAGGCTTGCACTTGAGCCTAGAGAGAACTCATTCTTAAGACAAATTCTTAGTCGCGTCCTGTTTTTGGCGCCGTTGCCGGGGATCGAAAATTGGGAACATTTAGGAAAGTTAATTTAATCCTATAGTGTTTTTTTTTAAAAAAAAAAAATCCTACATTTCATCTCATCTCTTGTACGATTACATGAAAAATCCACTTCTCACCCAAGTCCACGAAAATCCTATCGTCGAAGCTAATTCTGAAAATTCTCATACCACCGATTCTCCACACTTTTGGGTTCCGCCTCCTTCGCTTAATAATTCAATCACAAGTCGCACTTTGAGTCAAACACCGAGTGAAAGTTCTGAATCGTTTGGTACCAATATGTCTGTGCACGAAAGTGTTGGTGTTGGTGCTGGAGAGGAAGAGTTACCATATCTTCCCATGAAAGATCTTTTATTTTCGGAACGAACTGTTACCCCTAGTTGCATTTTACTCCCGTATAATGCCGGTCAGTTCCACTTTCGTAATGGAATGATTCAAATTCTTCCTATATTTCATGGGATGGATTCAGAAAAACCATATCTCCATATTAGAGAGTTCGAAGAAGCATGTGAGACGTTTGGTGACCAAACCTGCCCACAAGATGTTATCCGGTTAAAGATTTTCCCTTTTTTCTTAAAGGATAAAGCTAAGACTTGGCTCTGGTCACTACCCCCGAATTCTGTTTTATCCTGGAGAGATATGCAGACTAAGTTCCTATCCAAGTTCTTTCCACGGCACAAAACCAACTCTGTCAAAGCTCAAATACAAGCTTTTCAGCAAAATGAGAATGAAGCTTTCGATAAGTGTTGGAAATGTTTTCAGGAGTTAGTTAGTGCTTGCTTGCATCATGGATTCGAAAAACATCATCTCATTTCATTTTTTCATCAAGGGAATACTTTAGCATCTAAACAACTTATTCAGACAATGTGCGAAAGATCATTTTGGGAGCTAGACTCGAGCGATACTGAGGCTCATCTGAAATACGTAGCGGAGACTACGCAAGCATGGGATGTTTCTGACCCTAATAGTCAAAATAAAAATCGACAAGTGTCCAACCCGCCTGCTGCGTCCGGTATTTATCACTTGGACAAGGACACTTTGTTGGATCGTAAATTTGACCAATTAAAAAAGAATTTCAGAGACATGATTGAAGTTCGATTAAGAGAAGTAGCTGGACCCGTGCAAGCAAGAAAGGAGAAAGTGTGTGCCATTTGTGCTGCTGGTCATTCTACCAAAGGATGCCCAACAATCCCTACATGCAAGGCAATGTACACTGAGAAAGTAGAGGCAATAGGGTAGGGTTTCGAGGTAATTTTAATGTACCGCAAGGGAATGCATGCAATCAATCTTAGAGGAATCATCCTGGTTTCAACTATGGACAACCACAAGGTGGGATGGCTCCTAATCCACATATGGCTTTGCCACCATACCTTCTCAATTTCAGCAAATGCCTCCTCCGATGCAAACCCCTATGCAGGTCCCATATCCTGGTCCTTATATCACTCCACTAGGTGACCTCTTGAGGATAATATGAATCAATTCATCCAATCTCAAAAGGAGAGCAATGCTAAGTATGATCGAATGTTCACAGAAATTCATACTAGCATCTCTAGGTTGCAATCTGCATTGAATACTCAGGAGAAGGGTAAATTCCCAGCTCAAGGCCAAAGACCTCCTCAAGGATAAACTACGGTTAGCTCTACATCATTAGATTTTCTAGAATAATGTCAAGCTGTCACGACGCTACGTAGTGGTCGCGTAATTGATCTAGCGCCACCATCTCCCAAGGAATCTAAAGCTAAAGAAGCTTCAGAATTTGAGGAGACCCCATTGCACATGAATGATAAGGATGAAGGAGTTGAACCTGAAGTTGAAGTAAAACCACCCACTGCTACTCCATTTCCTCAACGCTTGGCACCACCCAAAAAGGGAGCTTCGCGTACTGAAGTGTTAGATATTCTGAAGCAAGTGAAGTTGAACCTGCCGTTTCTGGATGCTATCCAAAAAATTCCAGCATATGCCAAAGTCATCAAAGATCTTTTGACTATCAAATGACGGCTTAAGGTGAAGAAGAACGTCTTTTTGGCACAAAATGTGAGCTCGATCCTTCTTAATGATCTTCCACCAAAATTCAAGGATCCTGGTGCACCTACCATTTCGTGTGTTATAGGAGAGAGTAGAGTTGAAAAAGCTTTGCTTGACTTAGGTGCGAGTGTGAACATCCTTCCATACTCTATTTATAAGCAGCTTGATTTAGGTGATTTTAAACCTACCCAAATCACTCTACAGTTAGCAGATCGAACAGTGAAAGTGACTCATGGGGTTGTGGAGGACGTGATAGTTCAAGTGGACACATTATACTTCCCAGTTGATTTTGTCATTTGGGACACGGAGCCTTCCCCCCATTTGAGTAATCATGTTCCCATAATTTTGGGCCGTCCATTTTTAGCTACTGCTAATGTTTTGATCAATACACGTAATTGCCAAATGCAACTCACTTTTGGAAACATGACCCTCGAGACCAATATTTTCAATGTTGCTAACTAAATGGGTGATGAGGATGAAATTCATGAGGTTGATCTTATTAAAGAGGTGGTGGATGAGCACATTGAGAAGATTATAGGTGGGGATGCACTGGAAGTTTTTTTAGTGCAAGGTGTTGAGAATAAGATTTCTTATACTGAGTTTGAGTGTGAAGTGGAAGAGTTGGGAGTTGGGTTGCAAGAAGAAGTGAGTTTTGAGAAGTTGAGAGATGTTGACTAGATTTCTAGATTTGAGGAATTATCCCCTTGCGATGTCCCCATTTCGTTTTGTATATGGAAAACCTTGTCATCTTCCTGTTGAAATTGAACACAGAGCGTATTGGGCTATCAAAAGGGTGAACTTTAATATGGAAAAAGCCGGCGAAACACGTAAACTTCAGTTGAATGAGTTAGAAGAAATACGCAATGATGCGTATGAAAGTGCTAAAATCTCAAAAGAACGAATGAAACGAGCTCACGACAGAATCATCCGACGTAAGGATTTTCATTCGGGACAAAAAGAACTTCTCTACAACTCAAGGTTACACTTGTTTCCCGAAAAATTGCGGTCACGATGGTCAGGTCCATTCATTGTGAAGGAAGTATTAACCCATGGAGCTGTTGAACTAGAAGATCAAAAATGGGGAAACACATTCAAGGTTAATGGACAACGTCTCAAGCCGTATTTGGAAGAAGTTGTAATGGAAGCTGACACGATCTGGTTATCAGACCCCATTTATGGGGATTGACTGAGCACGAAAGGTGAGGTTGTCGCACCCCCGACATGTATGGGGTGAATGTTATGTATAGTAGTTATATGATGTTAGGCTAGTTAGTAAGTCATAGTTATGTGTCACTACCAGAGGTGGGAATCAAACACATGACTCGGGAGCATTTCGGCTTTCGATGAGAGTTATGAGAGTTTTGAGGTCCAATTGCGTTGAAGGGAGCGTTGGGATGGAACAATTAAGAGGAAAGTGGCCACTGAACTAAAGCAGGAAAAACTGGCGTTTTTACAAACCGGAATGATCTGGCCCTAAAAAAAAGGAACCGATCCGATATCAAAAAGAAATAAAATAAAAAAAAAAACCGAACCGGTCCGGTCTGATTCCGGATCGATCCGGTCGTCTGCAGGTTGTGTCCTTTCCCGAGGATAAAACTTCTTCAATCCACACTCCATTTCATTCCCCAATACTTTCCCCTCCCCAAAAATTCATACCACCCCCTTACAACCTCTTTCCCTCTCTTATTTCCCCCCAATTCTTCCCCCGTTATCCCCCTTCCCATCTATAAATATCACCCTTCTTTCACACCTCCATCACCATTTTCTTCTCTCTCTTTCTGTCTAACTCTTCAGTTTCCATGGCTGATCCTCAGAAATATAATTTCATTGAAGTATTGCCCGATGGCAATGGAGAATATCGTTCACGCCAGGAGGGAAATTGGTGCCGCCGTTTTTTCGGTCCTAGGCGAAAAATCCACATTGAGCGTCAGGTGCTTTAGGATCATCTTCCTAATTCTGTCACTGGGTTGTTCATGTCCCGCGGCTGGTGAAGATTTTTCAATGAACCATACGAGGCCGTATGGGAGAATGAAGTGTGTCAGTTTTACGGTTTGCTCATCCATACCGCAGATTTCGAATCTCAAGCCTTCGTCAACTCGACACCGATACCATTCTCGCTTGAACTTCTCGCCCAGAAACTCGAGTCTAAAGGTGTGATCACTCCCGCCTAATTTTCTTATCCCAGTCATGATCTAACTTTTTTCAAAGATGTTTGCATGTCTCGAATTGCTCCGGGTTTGGTTTGGAATACTGAAACTTTTCCTGTCGGTCGGTTACCCGACAAGGCACGTATCACTTTTCACATCGTTTGTGCCAACCTTTTGCAAACTTCAAATGATTAGGCTATGCGCCCGCGTCAATCTACTATGGTGTATCATCTGTTTGACCATGCAACTGTTATCAATTTGGCCCGCACATTTTACAATGATATCATTTGCGCGGCGCTGGACAAAAAGGGTAG
Source organism: Sambucus nigra (assembly GCA_949130495.1). NCBI lineage: Eukaryota > Viridiplantae > Streptophyta > Magnoliopsida > Dipsacales > Adoxaceae > Sambucus > Sambucus nigra. The sequence goes on from OX422209.1 coordinate 629,577,920, forward strand.
GACCTCTATTCCTTATGGTCGTCTCACTACCTCCTTTCTTAAGGATGTCAGTATTGTTCCCCCGCAAGATCTTATGAACTTACCCAAGCCACTTGGTCAAGAATCCCGCACCCGAAGTGACAAACAAATCCAGCTGATCCGTGCTCGATGAGGTGACAGTGATACCTTGGGTGATGAGGTTACTGCTGAGGAAAAGGTTGCTCATGAAGCAGATGTTGAGATGGAAGAAGGTGAGGAGGATGAATATGATGAAACTGCTGATCCTGATTATGTTCCAGTCGAAACGGGTCTCACCGAGCGCGTTGCTTCTCTTGAGACACGTTTTGACAGGTTTATGTCCTCATACCGTCGTGACACGAGTATGATGTTGCGTATGCAGGCTGACCTTTTCACCTCCAGTTGGGTCCCGAAGCCCCACTTCTTGCTTATTTTTATGATCCTCATGACCCCAATTGCCCCCGGTAGCTCCCACCACCCACCAGCACCGTAGGCAGCCCCGTTGGAACCTTTCACAATCCCCCTCTGGTTATGTTATGTTATGTTGTCATGTTTTTATCTTTTGTTTCCACAGTTGTGTTGTACTATACAGTTTTTTATTGTAGTTATTTTCTTGTTTTATTTATCGCACTCCTTATTTCGTCTTATTTAGCTTTATCGTCCTTTCGATTGTGGACAATGCAAAAGACTAAGTTAGGGGGGATGATAAGTGCGTATTCATAAAACTTCGCATATATATATATATATATATATATATATATATATATATATATATAATGAAATAAAATTGAAAATTTTTGAAAAAAAGCCAAAAATATTTTTGTTCAAAATAAATAAAAATTGGAATTTAATTTTTTCAAAAATATCACATTTATTCCATTTAAAGTCTCAAATTGTAAAAATTAAATGCACTAAGCTAAAATTGACCAAAGATGGAAATTGAAAGAACATTGACGACTTAACGAATAAGTGTGGAGATTGATCAAACCCGGTGAGATTTCGAGCCTTTCAATTTTTTATGAGTTTTACTTAATTAATCTGGAGATGCATATGGGAATGTGATTAGCAATTTGGACAATGAAGTAGGCCCTCTTTTGTTTAACCCAAAAATATTAGCCATACTAAAGTTGTGAAAAAATTATCCCTTTGCAGCCCACTTTGAGCCTAATGAAATATTTTCCTTCCGTTTGATAACCCGAAAAACCCAAATAGCCCGGAATTGTGAAAATTGAGAAAATTTATCAAGTCCAAATTGTGCAATAAAAAAGGGCAAAAAGAAAACAGAAAAAAATGCTCAACAAAAAATGGCAAGAAAAAAAAAAGAAAAATAAGAAAATAGAAAAAGAAAGAGAAAAATAAGCAAATGCCCGAAAAAGCACTAATGGACGTCATAAGGACATTTTTCAATTCCGAACATTCTGTCAATTTCTTACCCTTTACACTTTCTAACCCGAAAAGTCCTAATCGAGTCCGAATGGAGAAATTAATTACTGCATGGAGAGCTAAGACATGAAAAGATAATAAAAGAGATTAAAATGGTGTGATTAAGAGATGATGTTTCCCGTTTCCTAATAATTGTATTCCCATGATGAGATCTTTTCACCATATATTTCCTTCTTTTCAATTTTGTATGCGTGAATTTGTATCCATTATATTTACTCTTTATATCATGCATACCTAGAGAAAACAACCAAAATCCGAGTGATTCGTTTGTGAGTGCATCCGTAAGAATTTGAATCAAAACGAATTTTCAGAAAGTAACGTAATGCTCAATCGGTGGAAATTTGAGGTTTAATTTCTGGCTTTGCACACACACACACGCTATGGTTTGAGACATTTGAATATGAATTTATTGTGATTATTTTTCAAAAAATTCAAATTGTACAATTTTTAAGTATTTTGATATTTATTTGAGTCAATAAAGAATTTTATGGGTGTATTCACGGCAAACCCTCACGAGACAAAACTCGTCCTACTAGGGTAACCTAGGGGTTTAAAGGCTAGTTGTATATGCTCAATGCAATCGCATGCCTGTGAAAGTGGAATTTCAGTTAAATAAAAGAAATCTCAAGAATAGAACTTTGGGTAGCTTCAGTTACATTGCCCGGGACGTGCAAAGTTCTAAGTTGGGGGGATTTGACCAAGCATAAATTCTTATGAATTTAACCCTTAAGTTAGTAATTTTGATATCTCGAACAACGTAATTGAATCATTTTTATCCCATATCATTGGCATTGACTATTTCTAATGAGTACCCCGAGTTTCGTGTATTTTTTATTTATTTTACAAGTGTTTAGTGCAAGAAAAGAAAGAAAGAAACCGGAAGAAAGGAAGAGATCGAAGGAAGACAAGTCAAAGGGCAAAAGCGTAAATTTATAGCTAGAGTTTGGAATTGAAGCCTAAAGGAAAGTTGAAGATCCTTATTTCATAAGAGCATCAGAAGAAACGACAATCAAATCGGAGCTCGAGATCAAAAGTTATGACAAGTCAAAGATAGAAAGAAAAAATCAAAATTGAAGATAATCGGATCGATTCGGTTTATCTTGGACCGATCCGAAATGTCACTATTCCAGTAGCCTCCGGATTGATGCCGAACCAATGAAAACAGAACCAATCCGATAGCATTCGGACTGGTCCGATAGAAATAAAAAAGAATCGATTCTGTTACTGAAAAAAAGAACCGATCCGATGGGATCCGGACTGGTCCGACTGTTCAAATTTCTGGCATAAATTATGGAGCTGAAGAGGTGCAAAGCTTGGAATATCTTGCACAGCTCATCGATATTATCTATCAATTCGTGCTAGTTGGTGTTATAAAAGGCCAAGCCCTATATCCTTCCAAAAGGGAGTTAGATTTTAGAGTGCCTTTTTAGTTTTTCTTTAGGTAGACAATTTCATATTCTTAGAAAAACCCTAGTTTGTAAGTTTGAGGAACAAGGAGTATTTTGGATTCAAGTTCATATCTTTTCCCTAGTGTAGATTTCAAGTATCAATTTTTCAATCCAAATATCAAATTCAATTCTCTTATTTCATCTCAATTCTATTTTCAATTCAATTATCACTTGTTTTGTAATGTTTATTTTTACAATGTTTATTAGATACCTAATTCCATGTATTGTTATGAATTTGTTTTCTCACAAAACCATGTCTAGCTAAATTTTTAAGGGTTGGGGTACATGAACTCATTCCGAGGTAAATTACCCACGTAGAAAATAGAGGGTAAATTAAATATTGACCGAATCGTGTATGGAAATTATACGAACATAGCCGATCTTTTAATCTCTCTTACCCTAGGTACTTGGAATGTTTAAGAACACTATGCAAGTGTAATTGTCCATTCACTGCTTTGTATTTACTTTTGATTTCATATGATGCGCGCTAGTTCCCTTATATATGTAATGCTTAGGATCTAAAAAGACCGGATTTAGTCAAAATTTCAATTTACAATTCTAGTATTTGATACGTAATTTACTAAGGTTTGAGGGATTGTACTCCACCCTATTTTCTCTCATATTCATATCTAATTTCTTACAATTCTTACTGTTTTTGTGCACGTAGTTTTTTTTTCATCACCAATTGGAAATTTCAAACCATCAATCATCTTTTCTCTTCTTTTGAGAAACCATTTGAAGGTTAAATAACTTTTCCTACATAATTCCCGATTGACAATTTCTCATCCTTGTGGAGATGATCCCGACTTTTTGGATTATTGCTAATGCGATAGGCTTGCACTTGAGCCTAGAAACAACGCACTTTTAAGATAAATTCTTAGTCGCGTCACTAGGCATCGCTTCGTGTGAGGTGGCGCTGTCTTTTCAACATTCATAACACGTTCCGAAGTGCCACGTGTTAATTTGAAATGATTATAGGCGGTTGTGCACGTGCGATGGTGGGAAACTTAAAGGACAGGTTTCAAAAACTTCGAACGTCTCTTTATACTTCAAAACCCTTCTCTTTTCCTTCATCTTCTTCAAGCTCCCCGCTTTTTATAGAGAGAGATACTCTGTGCGAACTCTGTGCGACCTCCATTGCTGCCCCATTATTTGCTCAGTCTCCTCCCTCTTTCATCTTTTGTGCCACCACCTACGGTTGTGCTCCTCCCCTTTTGTTCTTAGCCCTTCTTATCCATCTATATCATTCACCACCACTCTATCATGGCTTATCCAAGTACTTCTAAGGTTGCCACCATCGCCACTTAGCCAGACTCCCCCTTCGCCACTTCTGGCGCTATTGCTGCCCCTAACACCGCTGTCATGAACGCTGCTCGTCAAGAGCAACTATGCTTCTATCGCTGGGTGCCCATCTTTGACGAAGATGGTAAATTTTCTGAGGCATGCAAGACCTGCCATTTCTCCTCCAAGTTCGACCCTTTACTGTTGGGCGATGAGGAAATAGATTCATCGAAGTGGGGTTATCTACCCCTAGAGGGGACTCTACATTTTCGTTTAGACCGTGGTGACTTAACATATTCTCAAATTGACTTCAAAGCACCCAGGGGGTTGCCAACCCATTTCAGTGCCTAGCATGTACATATACAGAGTTCTCACGCTGTTGTTCTTGCAAAGGTTGGGCTGCATCGAGCCCACTGGTTTGGCGAGTTCACACTTTCTAAGCACAACGCGGCACTCCAAATGCTAGTCTCCCAATGGAACATCACAACCCACACCTTCTTTGCTGCATGGGGGGAGTTTACTATAATGCTGGAGGATGTCTGTGAACTCCTTGGGTTTGAACTCATGGGTGAGTTCACCTATGATGATGAAGCTCTAGATGTCGAAGAGGCTGTTGATCGAGCTGAGGTTGATTGGATCTGTCGCAGTTGCACTGGCTCCTCGAATAAATCCACGTTTACTCCCCTCATCAACTAATTTTTCGAAGCTCCAAGTCCAAAGGATGCGAGTTCCGTAATGGGCCGAGGTAGAGGTACATCTCTAGAACTACCGGCCTACATATTTGTGTTGCTTTCATGGTTCTTTTTAACTGGGAAGACCAATGATCAACCGAGGAGGGACTGATAAATATTTATGTCCTTTTGGCCATGGGGTTCAACCTTCCTCTAGCCGCCATCACCTTGGGGTCCCTCTACACCTGGTTGGATCGAACCCACGTTGACATAGAATGATCACTGGGCCGTTATAACTTGGCCAACTTCGCCAACACCATTATTTTGACGGGTTTCCTTTACACCCGCTTTCCTGATATTACCTCCAAGTCAGTTTCTCTGCCCGTGAGCGAAGGTATCAAGCCCCCACGCCTCCTATGTTTCTATAAGAAGCAAAGTCGAAAGGAGATAATGGAGGTTTTTGATCATGTAGACTCCTTCGTGATGAGGCCCTATAGTCAGTCTACCTTTGCCCACAATTGGGGCTTCTTTCCTTCTGCAGCCACAACGGTCAAGTTTAGTCCGGTTGTAGAAGATCCCTTACAAGCCGTAGTGCTTATTTTCACCTAGCAAGTTCATCCATGTTCAAGTAACCAAAATCAATTATTGATGATGCTCGATAACTACACATTTTTGGACAATGGTCACACTCCAAATTAATATATCGATCCCACACATATTGCGTGCGTTAGACATGGGCGTGAATTGGGAAATTTTCCTGGTCATAGCCCAAAAATTTAAGCACTGTGAATCCTACACTAGGTTAACATTGCCCTGAATCGAAAGTGGATTAGCTTGATCCCATCTTGGAAAGGTTTAATATCAACTGGGAGGAGAATCCTTGTTCAATCTCATAGACCAACTATTTAAGAAGATATTGTATGGATGGGCATCTAACGAGTGTGGAATAAGAACTCGTATCATTGTCATCGCTTCCTCCATTATTGAGAAACTAGTCCAAATAGGGTCTAAGCGGTCCAATACTGTAGTAAAGTGTGGGGATAATATGATCGGCCTCTATGGAGTAGATGCAATTGGGGCAAAGGAAATTTTTATTCATTACATCGCACATATAATCGTTAATCAATTACATGGACAATATGAATCCAAAGATCCTAGGATGATCACGTAATGAGATAAATCAAGGAACTTGTTAAAGACCTTCAGGTTTGCAACAATTGAGCAATTAGTGAGGAACTACTACAGTCATATTAACACCTTGGCTACTTTAGTCTTAACCATTGACATAAATTAGAAGTGGACAATTGAAATGGAATTCATTGACTAACTAAGCATAAAAGAACTAAAGTCAGATACAGTTTCCACATAAATTTATCAGAAGCCTAGTGGATGGACCCAATCATCACTTATCGTAAGGATGGAGAGCTCCTAGAAAACATAAAAAGACCACAAACTAAGGATTAAATTGGCTGGGTTTTGCTTGACCTTAGAAGGTAACTTTATTTATTGATCATTCGTTGACCCTCTACTAAAGTTCAATACTTGGAGAATGTCGAAGAGATTCAAATAAATGCACAAAAAGAGTTAAGGAGACTGTATTCATAGTCAATGATGAGGGAAAAATTGGGCGATCATGTAAGGATGCTGGTCATTGTTATTGGTTCCCGGTGTGAAACAGAAGAACTAAACTTTAAATACACTTTTATGGAGTATAGTGGTGAGTCTGGGTATTGAAAATCCATAAGGAATGTAGTTTAGACTTTAATTGATTTATTACTTGTGAATAGAAGTGTAAAACATAATAAGAATTATAAAAGCAATTAACACTAGGAGAATATTAAAACAAAAATTAAACCACAAGAAACAAAACTATAGATTGAGAATAATATCCATCACCTCGGACTAATTGTAGCATAAATGGTTATATGGGAACAAAAGCTTTATCAATATTAAATCTCATTTTGATAATAAAATCTAGACTTGTCACCCCCTAAATTCTCATGAAAGTCTACTTTGATTTTAGCGTCAACAAATATTCCCGAGATTACCCATGAAAGGTCGCCAACATAGCATATACATGATATTATCCATTAAGTTTCCTAGGCGTAAAATCGAGAACAACCTAGCCTATCAAAACTGGCCTCATACATCATATCATAGTAAAGAAACCAAAAAATACAAGGTGAGTTCAATCATCTCAACCTAATTTAATTAGTTAATAGACATTGTAAATGACATGGAATTAAAGGAACACATTAAATTAAGAAGTAAACCTAAATAACGAAGATTGAAAACTAATTAACAAAGAAAAAAATAACAAAAAAAATTTAAATTAAAGGAAAAGAAGGTGAATAGTACTAACAAAACCCAAAATAGGCAAACCCTAAAAGAGATAGATAGATAGATAGATAGATAGATAGATAGATAGATAGATAGAGAGAGAGAGAGAGAGAGAGAGAGAGATAGAGAGAGAGAGAGAGAGAGAGAGAGAGAGAATCTCCCAAAATCACTCTCAAACTAAAACTAAAATAAAAACCAGCTTAAAAACTAAATAGAAACTAATTATCTCCACTTAATATTTATAGTAAGTGGATTAAAATAAAGAAAAGAAAAGAAATCCTATGAAAATATTTGATTTCTTAAGTGATCGATCGATGGTTGGGAAATATGCCCACTATCATCAATGCTTTATAAAAATGGGGGTGAAGGATCGATAGATCGATTTAATCAAAATAACGACATTACCTACATGTCTGCATCAAAACCATAATGATCAATCGATTGAAGGAGTGTCGATCGATCGATCCTCTATTTTTCAGCATACTTACTCTTCATTTTATGAATAAAAGGACTTCGGAAGAACTAGCGTAACTTGGTTATATGGGTACGAAATACCATTTTGTTTGTGGTCATGCGAAGCTAACTCAAAGAACTACGCTTTTATTAAGATATTCTAATGGGACATGAAGTCTAAAGTTACATAATTACCCTTGAAGTTACATATTGCAATGTAACTTTCCCTAAACACAACCAATTTCTTCGCTAGTCATTCCAACACCTACAAAAGCTTAAATAAACCTTGAAAATCATATATATATCAAAGGTTTTTCCATTAAATGAGAATAAATACAGGGATTAAGAAACACAATTGTACTAGAATGCATAACCGTAAAGGGCACTAATATATAATATTCATGACTAATCATAACCCATAACTTAGACATTACTAGTCTCTAGTGATGAAACAATACTGGAACCATCCCAACAAAAAGATAAAAGAAAAATAGATATATACAAAGGATAAATGATACTTTTGTGAGTGCATAGTTACAATTAGAGAATGCAACAAGCCGTTAGACCCCTAAGTTACCCTAGTAGACGAGTGTTGTCTCGTGAGGGTTTTCAAGGATGAAAGCCACAAACATCAATTTTCCTAAAAAGTATGCCCAAAAATCCAATGTGACAAGCTCACCAACAACGAAAAGGATTTCAACAAGTTATTAGTAAAGTGGATGAATTTACCCAAAAGTTCATGATCATAAGCATTATTAAAATAATTTCATTAAAAACCTTAAATGTGCAAGGAAGAGTGAGCACAAGAGCACGTTATGATTTGGCAAAACTTTTATAATTCAGATAAAAACTAAAGCACGCATTAACTCAAATCATCTTTGGTGATTACATTCAATAAATGAAAGCATTTGAAAAGTAGTGTAACACACACGAGATGTGCGGGAATAATGAGTAAATATAAATGGAAGTAAGACCATGCACATATCATCAATTAACGACATTATTTATAAAATGAAAAATTATAATCTCACTGAAAGGATATTGTTCATCAAATGAGATCAAATGCACTTCAACTTGTTATCGCAAGTATTCAGACTTTTGAATCACATTCACCTTAGGATCACATGGGGCTTTCAAGGGTTGTAATATAGGTTTGGGTTTAAGGTTGTGAAATGAAGGGATATTTATGAATTGGAAAGTGTTTCGGGGAGAATACTTTGGATAATGGAAAATTTGGGGACAATTTAAAAATTAGAATATAATTTCCATACAAAGTAATCGACATATATTGGAGTATGGCTAAATTTATTTTCTCGAAACAACTACGGGATTCATTCCTTTTTTCAATCCCCTTATTTGTCTTCTTTTTTCTTTTCTTTTTTCTCACTCACTTTGCTTATCTATTGCTTTTTTTCATTTCTTTTTTCACTCATTCCTCTTGAGAATAAAATCCAACTCATATGGTTAATTGTGACCACAAGATAAAAAAATCTGTAAATCTCAATTATCATTCCAAAAAGGTAGGAAATGTGTATATAGGGTTTAAAAACTCCAACATTAAGTTGGTTATGGTATTTGGGTTATTGAAACAGAAGGTTATAATTTAGGTTCAAAGGAGGTGACAAGGGGAAATACTTAAGGTGAGGTTAAGGCTAATATAGGTTAAATAACAAAGAGGGCCTATGATCATTTCCTAAGATTTCCGCAATTCTCGAGTCAAAACAACATTAAAAATCATGCTCAAGTAACAAATTTCAAATTGAGCTCGAATAATGAGATTACCAACGACATTAATGTTTTGAAGAAGAAAGGAGTAATGTATAAAAACTCACAAACAAAGAAATGCACGAAGATCGCCCGGTTTTAGTGTTCACAAAGCAACAAAAGATCATCGAGTTATATAGATATTAAACCAAATCATTTTTATAAGAAAAGAACATGCACTCATGATTCAAAGTTCAATTCTTATTTTATTTTTTTTGCAAATAAAAGAAATTTATTTATAAACAAATAGGAGAAAAAGCCTCTCCTAGTGAGCTCTTACAAGCACTAAAGAAGAATAAAGATAGAAAGAAAGAAAAACTAAGAAACTGTGAAATTTTACGAGGTCTAAAACGAGAGGTGGAGGACCATAAATTATATTTATGGGTCAATTTCTCTTCATAAGTTAATATTGGAAAAGATTTCAGTTGAAGAGATGATTCAGCGGACTTTTTAGTTACACAATTATGTTTAACTTCAACCACCATGTCATGACCATTAAATGTTGAATCTTCAATGTTGCTAAAGAGTTCAAAGGAATTGTTGACTTTTGTATTAAAAATTTGATATTTATTTTTACCACATTTTGTAATAACTGAGTCTTCAAGCAAAGCACGAGCTTAGGCGAAATTAGTAGGCATTCCAAAATCAAACATTGGAATCTCAGCATATATATTTACTCCAGGACTAGTTCCATCAACTTCTTCCCGCAATGATTCATTTGAATGTGTTTAAATAAACTCATTTAAATTTGGAACATCCTCTAAAGGGGGCATGTCATCATAAGTGTGTGACTCCTCATTTTGAGTAATGATAATAGACCCTTTAACTCCATCTTTATGGCTTTGACCAACCTTTTGGTTTGAGTTGACAAATTGTTTGGAGTTAGATTCCAACAAAATAGGACTCGTGCCCATTTGGTTAACGATTTCCAAATCATCCTGACTCGGTTCTGCACGACCAGTATTTATGCTAGGGCTGCGTTTCAGCCGGATCGGATAAAAAATGCCTCTTTGGAAAAAAATTCGATTTTTTGGAAATAAAATAACTATTTCGATCCGATATTTTAGGAAAATTAAAAAAAAATCCGAATTTGAAAAAAATCAAAAAATCGGTAAAAAACATAAATTCACAAAATATATTAAACATCCAGAAATTTCAAAATTTCAAAAAAATAAATTATGAAGTTTCGATAACTCAAAATTCTCATTTTAAAGAAACGAACAAAATGGCTTAACCCAACATGTAAATACATGAGGATTTGACACTTTTTTTATTTGTGTAGAAGTTAGGAGGATATTCTCCTTTTATAGAGCATATTTTGGAGCCCTCTTCCTCTCCCAATCGATGTGGGATATGGGAAACTATAAAAAAATTGGAAAAGAAATAAAAAAAATTGGAAAATAATCGGAAATAATTCGAAAAAATCGGATCGGCATAGTTTTGGAAAAATAGGATCGAAAAAATTGGAAAATCGAAAATTCAGAATTATTTTTTATTTTCGATCCGATTTTTTCAAAAAAATCGGAAATCGAAAAATCGAAAATCGGTAAACTAAAATTTCATTCCAAATTCGGAAAAAAATTGGATCGAAAATCAAAAAAATCGAAAAGTTAAAAAAATAGGCCTAATTTATGCCAACTACTTGCTGGAATGAGTCAACTGTAACCGCCTTACTAGTATTGACTTCCTCAAAAGAAGGAACCAAACACTTCTGGCCGAAAATCTCATCAGTACAATGAGAAACAACGCTCCTATTATTAAAATCAGTTAACAACTCAAATGAGTTCGTAACATGTGGATTATTGGATTTTTGAAATTATTGAAGGCCATGCTCTAAGCGGGAAACAACTATAGCTTGAAAATTTGGATCATTTTCGAAACCTAGTTGGAGTTGAGTTTCTAAGATTTTATTTCTAACAACTTGACTATGAAAAGAACCCTGAACCTTATAGTGAGGATGAAGTGAAGAAGATCTCACATACTTTATAATCATTTTACAATTAGAAATAGCTTGACCCACATAACCATAATTAACACAAAATGATGGCATTTTCTCTAATTCAATATTTATAGTAATAATAGTAGCCTCTCCCTCAATGACTATCGAATTTGGAATAGATTAACTAAAATTAAACTCAATCAACATTCTTGCATAATGATGATAATTTTGTTCAAGAGTATAAGGATAAATTCTTATAAGTAAACCCACACCTCTAGATATTTATAATAATAATCTGTGATGCCAATATTCATTCGATAAATCTAAAATCTCACTCATACATGTAATGTAGTAGAAACATATTTTGTTGAAGAAAAATTTGGACACAATTGCATGGGTTTAAAATAACCTACTTCAATATTCACAGACCTATACATCGAAGATTTCTTCATTGTAAGATGTGGGTTCTTAGAATATGGTTAGTATCAAGTGAGGCGTAACCCGTTATTAATATCAGGTTCAACACCGTGCGGTATTAAATGTTGATAATGAACACAGATGAATAGGAGACTAAGGGATTCAATATTCAAACTTGTATTGAATGATATGTTGTCACAATAAATACACAATATGCATAATAAATAGATGGGACCATCAGGTAAGGTGGTCGGAGGGAGAAAGAGCAATCACTCTAGGCATAAGAAAGGCAAGGCGGGAACTTCAAGCTCAGTTAATGATTAATAATATGAGCATTCAATAGATATGGGAAGTTATGTTCTCATAATATCTCTTGTGTATGGGAAATCTGGGCAATAATTCTAGGTTCATGCCTTTCCCCGTTAAACGGTTTGTATGATGTATTTATATAAGGGCCAAGTTACTCAAGTGAACTTTCCCGCGTTCAATATGATCGATCATATTGAATGCATAAGTACTTCTCATTAATGTCGAAGATGTTGCATTAAATGTGTGGGATCTCATAATTTGGCAAGAAACTATTTCATTCGCTGGAGGTATGGTGGTTGTTAATGAGGGACGTGACATGGAAACTTGGAGTTTACCCCAGTATGACTAGAGGGTCAGGTTTGATGAAATAGACCTACGGTGCTAAGGAGAAACTCACTTGAGTGTCGTGACTTGGAGTCCCTAAATGTCAGATGTTATGATGTCAGAAAGTAGGTAAATAGTGACTCTATTAGGTACACGATCCCATCAGTCAGGCGGGATGGCGTCTGCTTTTAAGGTTGCTCGACTGGTAGTTAGCTCGAGTGTTTGGTTTCATATTTATTGGTTAAGAATTATCTTAGAGCCAAGATGCAAGATTGAGGTACCTCAAGAAAGTTCCCTCGAATAAGTAAGAGTTGAGGTGGCTCGGTCGAAGTGGCTCGAGCAACCATATGTACTAAGTGAAGTTTCGCCCAAGTGTGATAAGAGGGTTCGTAATCGTATTCCCAATATTGCCTTGTTCTTAATCCTCCAAACCATGTCCCTGCGAGGTTCCCAAGAGGAGGTTGCTCGATAGAGCATGTTAGCTGTTCCATGCCCTGCCAAGAATGGTCCCTCGTGGGTACCAAAAAATCTCACTCACATATATTTATAAGATAAAGTACATGATACAGATAATTCTATTTATTGTTACAAACTATTGTCATTCAAGTGACTTTGATCTACAAGTTGGATCCTTCGAACCAGTTCTGTTGGAAAATCTTTGAGGTAGGTCTTTCGAGCCATTTATGTGGAGCCTCTTCGAGGTAACTTGCTCGAGCGGCCTTCCTTCTCCTTCTTCGTGAGTCATTTAATCTGTTTGACTAAGTTAATCACTCTTTGAGGGGGGATTACCCCTATATTTTCCCCTTCGTAGAGATATTTATTTATTGCATGAAGAAATATCTGTACGAAACCCTTCGTCGATCTTCAATCTTTTCCTACAATAAGTTTTAAATATCCCTGGGCACTTGATTTATAAGAAACAACAAATTATTAGAAATGGAGGAGTTGTATTCTCCTCTATCTTTCGATCCACCTGCCTGGTTTTAATGAATATATCGTCATACTTAAATAACATATTTTTGAAGCCCTTATACTTTTGACTCACTTGAGTCTATATTGTATAAGTGCTCATCTAGTTTGGAAATTGTGACAAAATTATGTCCATCCTAGAAACCAAAGAACCTTAGAAATTGGTTTGTTACTTCATCTCTCTGTCTTGTAGTGATCAAGAAACTATTGCCAAGACTCACACACAGTAGAATTCATTTAATGCATGTCATACTGCATAATAATGTGTGTACATATGTTGAGTGTGTTTAAATACCTAAGTTTGATTTTTAATAATTTTTTGGGATTTTTTAAACACTTTTTAAACAAGGTTTTATTAATTAAAACTTGATTTATAAGTTTTTGAGGTCAATCTATAAATACACTTTGTTGGGTATATTGGCCTAATGTTACCTTGGGTAGAATCCGAAAGCGGATTAAACATGAGGGTGTGGTTTTAATTACTTTAGACGCGCGTTTCATATCCATTACTTGGCCTACACCTGTCTTCATCTGATTGGTTGGGATTGTGTTTCTTTACTGAGTCAAAAATGTGTATGTTCTTAGCCCTTGGATCATTGCTTATCGACGATCTGCATGTTGTCTTGGTGAATCCCAGTACAATCTTTTAAACCAATCAGGTTTCGTTTAACCACCGCCTTGTGTGAGCCCTTGGATTCAAGTCAATTTAAATTGACTCGATCCTAACCCTTGGTTTTGATCCAGTCTCTCAAACCTTCTCTTCACACTATAAAAGGAACCCTAATCTCAGACTTCGAAGACTTTTGCCATTTTCATTTTTTTGAGAGAAGAGAGAAGGGAGAGTAGAGAGAGAAGAGAGAAGAGAGAAACTAGAGAGAAAAAGAGAGTTAGAAACCCTAACTTTGTTGGTTCAAAACCTCTTCAATCCAAAGCCAAACACTTCTTCAAAACTCCATATCCAAAAACACTACCCTGAGTGTTCCTGAGTGTTTGAGAGTTTGAGTTGACTTTATTATTGTTGCTGTAACCTCTTGTTCGTTAGATCTTGTTTCCAACTTAAACTTTTACTTAGATCTAGTTTCTGATTCCATAGAAATTTCAGATCTGAGTTATTCATGTTACATTACACTCAGTTTCATTCTTTATTTCTCATCTTGAGAAATATATTGTTGATTATTTTCTATAAAACGTTTGCTTACTTTGAAATCAACAATAAATGCTTTCTGTTTATTGTTCTTATAAAACTAAACCTTTGACCTAGTTTGGAATCACATTGGAGGTTTTCAATCTCGAAAATCTTTTCAAAACTGAGATTGATTAAGATCTTGACTGATTTCTAAGCAAGATACCCGTGGATTCTGGGATTGATTGAAAGGTCAAATAAGGTTTAAAGTTTTATAAGAAGAAAGAAAATAAAAGACCACAGCATATAGTCTTACTGTAATTTGTTAGGACTGTTTGTAATTAATAAGTGTGTCTGTGTGCATGCATGTGTTAGAGAGAACCTCCACAAACACTTTCACCCTACAACACGAAAAGTGTTGGTAATAAGATCTTGTGAACAAAAGTCGACGTAAAGTGCTGGAACAAATCAGAAGTTAACAAACTGGGAGAACTACATCTACAATCAGAACTGCAGAGAAGTTATAAGGACACCAGAGGGTACATTCCTAAACTTATATAGATCTGAGTTGTATGCATGTTAGTTATATAGTTTGTAACTCATAAATTTGTTTTAGTGGATTTTTCTTTTTACTCCGTAGAGGGAGTCGTGGATGTTTCCTCAATTGGTGAGGTTTTACAACGTAAAAAATAGTGAACATAATCTTTCTACATCTCCTCATCTCATTCTTGGTTGTGCTGTGTTTAAAACTTGTTTAAACTATCTTTTAAACTTGTTATTCAAATCTTGAATAGATCTCGTACATACTGATTTGTTAAACACATCTTGTGTTCAAATAGTTTGGTTTTTACGAAAAGAGTTTCTTCAAAAAACAACTCGGAGTTACTTAAATAGTTTATTTTCAATAAACGGCTTTAGTAACATATTTTCAATTGGTATTAGAGCTTGGTAAAACTGCTTTTAAAGAGATCCTGTGTTTCTGAAATTGTTTTCTGAAAATCAAATATGGACGAGAAAAATGAAAGATTTGGTAACTTGACCAGACCTCCAATCTTTGATGGAACCAATTTTGCTTACTGGAAAGTAAGAATGATTGATTTCATTCAAGGAACTCTGGGAGATGATGTCTGGGACATTGTTGAAAATGGTTATACTTTTTCTACAAAACCAACCAATGAAGGAAGTAATGAGAGGGTTAAGAAAGCATTAAGTGGGTTCACTCAAGAAGAGAAACAAGTTTCTCGAAATAATATCAAAGGAAATAATGCCATATTTATGTCAATAAATGAACATGAATTCAAAAGAATCTCATCCTGTACCACTTCTAAGGAAGCTTGGGACACTTTGGTTACTGCTCATGAAGGAGACACTAGAGTTAAGGCTGCTAAAACTCAAATGCTCATTCAACAGAATAATTCCTTAATTATGTTTGAGACTGAGTCATTTGACTACTTCTATATGAACTTGACTGATATTGTGACCAAACTGCATGCTAATGGGATAACTTATGATAGACAAGAAATCGTATCTAAAATTCTGAGATCATTACCACAGAAGTTTGATAACAAAAGATATGATATTGAGGAAATTTGTGATATTAATCTCACTCCTGAACTACTCAGTAGTAAATTAAGAACTGTGTAAATGGAACTGGAATTTAAGAAATAATTGACCCAATCCCATAGGAATCAGACTAGTTCCAATCTAAGCTTCTCTTCTAAATTGATTAAGCCTGAGTTTAATACTTCCAATGATGAATCTGATGAGGAATGCGATGTGGAGAGTTTGGACAATCAGATTGCCTTAATGACAAAACAGTTTAAGAAAATCATTAAGTTTAGAAACAAAGTGGAAAATAAACAAGGCAAGTCAAATTATCCAACTCCCTATAATCACAGACCTCATGAGAAAAACCATGAGAAAAATCACAAGGACTCCTATATTAGACCTAATAGAGACCTTAAGAAGACTGAATGCTATAGATGTGGTAAACTGGGACACATTGCACAAGACTGTAGAGTTAACTTGAACACTCAAAACAAACACACTAGAGCTAACATCTGCAAAACATGGGATGATTCAAGTGACTCTGAAAATGAGGAACTTGAGTCATCTGATGTTTTTGACCCTTAAATGTCTTTCTTTGCCAAAATTATTTATAATGATGACATGCCTATGCTTGTTAGAGAGGATGAACCAAATAATTCTATGTCTGCTGCTTCGAATATTGTTGTTACTGGTTTAGATGCTTTGATTACTGAGAATGTTGCATGTTCTACTTCGCGGTGTGTGAGTCAAAGGGAATGCGATAACGACGATGTCAATGGGTGTGTGAGTTCTAAGAATGAAGCCTTAGGGGTCACCTCACACATTACACCTAGTGATTCAGACAATGAAGATCTCCCAGACATTCACACACTTTATGCTAAAACTCTCAAGAAAAGTGCTAGACTAGAAAAAATTGTGAAAGATTTTACCAAAAAGTTGGAAGATCTAAGCCTGATGGTCAAACTAAATGCTGAAGAGTATACTACCCAATGTTTAACTCATGAAAGTGAAATTAAAGTTTTTGATGAAAAACTGAAAAATTTGACTGAAACAAATGAAATTCTGGAGAAAAAGTACAAAGGGACATTGTTAGAATTGGAACAAACCAAAGAAAAGACAGCAACTGTTTTTAAAAAAATTACAAAATTTGAAAATAATTCTAACTGTTTTGATGAATTTGTTGCTGAATCTAAAACCAATTTTGATGATCGAACTGGTATAGGGTTTTGCCCCAATTTTAAGACACAAGCAAAATCTTTTGAACCTATCAAGTTTGTGTCAGGAGGCAAAAGACCTATTGAAACATGCCCAGATTTTCAATCCCTAAAAATTGAGTTTGATTTAAAACATTAAAACTTTAACATTGGGGAATCAAGTTGCTCTAAACATGAAAGTTCACCTAAGGCTAAATACGTCTGCCCCTTTATCAGAAAGAGTGAATCTACATTCAAACCTGTACTACCTAGGAATAGAGTTCAGCCTCAAAAGTTTCAAAACCTTTGTTTAGAGACTTTCCTAAGGAGACCCCAATTCTGAGCAATCTTTATTGCTCCTACTGCGACATATATGGTCACTCTTTCGATGGTTGCTATGCTAGGAGACTAGTTCAACCTGTCTATAATCCTCATATCTATCAGAATTTTAACTATTGTAGGAGGAGCCAAAACAATTATATACTTCCTAGACAGCCAGATAAAAACTCTAACTATAGAAAGAGAAATACCAAACCTAAAAGAACATTTTCTAGAAGGAATCCTAAGTACTTTCCTAGACCAAATGCTCAAGTCTTTCATAAAATTCAAAATCATGCGCAAAACATTTTTCAACAAAAATCTAATGCTCGCAAATTTTATCAATTGAGAGCTAATAAGCGCAAGATAAAAACGAGAGCAATTTGGGTTAGAAAAGATGATCTATTACCTCAGATGAAGTGTAATGTTGTTGTTACTGCTTTAAAAGATGAACACACATCATCTGGTTGGTATTTAGACTCTGGATGTTCTAAGCACATGACTGGAGATGAAACTAAACTTTTAAACAAAACCAGCTTCGTTGGTGGTAAAGTCATTTTTGGTGATGGAGTTTCATCTCAAATCATAGGCAAAGGAACTCTCCAAGAAGATGGGCTTCCTATTCTTAAAGATGTTCTTTTAGTCAAAGGTCTTAAGGCAAATCTACTTAGCATTTCGCAATTTTGTGACTCAGATCATACTGTTACCTTTTCAAAGAACAATTGCAAAATTTTAAATGAAAAAGGTGAATGCATAATTACTGGATTCAGAACTCCTGATAATTGCTACACTGTCATGAACAATTCTGAAATCTGTAATGTTGCCAGAATGGATGACAACGAGATATGGCATAACAGAATGAGTCACATAAATTACGATAATCTTAGTAAATTGTCTTCTCAAGACATAGTAAGAGGAATTCTAAAAATTAAACCTATTCATAATATTGTCTGTGGTTCCTGTCAGGAAGGTAAAATTGTTAAGGCACCTCATAAGAAAGTTAAAGATATTCTTACCTCTAATCCCTTGGAACTCATCCATATGGACCTAATGGGTCCCTCCCAAACTGTTAGCCTCTGTGGACACAGTTACATCCTAGTTATGGTTGATGACTTCACCAGATTTACTTGGATAGCCTTTTTAAAACAAAAGTCTGACACTTTCCAAACCTTCCTAAAAATTCTTCTGATGATTGAAAATGAAAAGGACACTCAAGTAAATAGAATCCGTAGTGATAGAGGTGGTGAATTCAAAGACACTGGTATTATAGAATACTGTGACTATAATGGTTACAAACACGAGGTCAGTGCTCCTAAGACTCCTAAACAAAATGGAATCGCCGAGAGAAAGAATCGTACCCTTCAAGAGATGGCACGTGTTATGTTACATGCCAAGAATTTACCTAAATATTTTTGGGTAGAATCTATTCGTACTTCTTCTCATATTATTAATAGGGTCTATCTTAGAAAGAATTCCAAACAAACCCCTTACGAACTTTGGTACAATAAAAAGCCTAATCTCAAATATCTTAGAACCTTTGCCAGTACTTGTTATGTATGCAAAGATAGGGAACACTCATCCAAATTTGAGAGCCGGGGAGATAAAGCCATATTTCTAGGATACTCGCCTAACAGTAGAGCTTATCGAGTGTATAATCTTCGCACTAAAACCTTGATGGAATCCATAAATGTAATTGTTAGTGACACTACTGTAGAAAGAAAGGCTGGTGAATCAACTATTGAGGAAGAATCTACAAATATTTTAGAAAATGACTCCTCTGAAATGATAATTCATTACCTATTGAGACACCTGAAGTACCTAACTGTGTTTCTAAAGATCATCCCATAAATAAAGTAGTTGATAACCCTAGTGAGCCAGTACGTACAAGATCCCAACTAAGAAATTATGCACATTACGCATGTTTTGTTTCCCTTGTGGAACCAAAGAATGTAAATGAGGCATTGAATGTCTCTCACTGGATTTCTGCTATGTAGGAGGAACTTTTACAATTTATCATTCATGATGTTTGGTATCTTGTTCCACGTCCTGATCACAAAAAGGTTGTTGGCACACGTTGAATTTTAAAAAATAAGACTGATGAAAATGGGATAATTAGAAATAAAGCTAGATTAGTTGCTCAAGGATACTCTCAAATAGAAAGAATAGATTTTAACGAGACCTTTGCCCCTGTTACTCGTTTAGAATCTGTTCGTCTGCTTTTTGCTATAGCTTGCCACATGCATTTTACATTGTATCAAATGGATGTCAAATCTGTGTTCCTTAATGGAATACTGGCTGAAGAAACCTATGTAGAACAACCTAAAGGGTTCATTGACCCTAAATATCCACATCATGTATTTCGTCTAAAAAAGGCTTTGTATGGCCTTAAAAAAATTCCTAGAGCTTGGTATGAGCGTCTTTCCAGTTTTCTTTTAGACAAAGGTTTCAAAAGAGGTGGAAATGACCAAACTCTCTTTGTCAAACATTTTGACAAACACATCACTATTGCTCAAGTTTATGTTGACGATATTATATTTGGATCAACTTCTCCCTCAGAAGTAAAATCCTTTTCTGAAATTATGAGCAAGGAATTTCAGATGTCCCTTTTGGGGGAGTTGCAGTTCTTCTTTGGTCTCCAAGTCAAACAAAATTCAGAAGGATTATTTGTTTCGCAATCTAAGTACGCTTTAGAGATCGTTAAGAAATTTGGACTCGAGAGTGCTAAAGATGCTAAAACGACCATGAGTACTACGGTAAAATTGTTAAAAGATGAAAATGGAAAATCTGTAGATCCCACTCTATATCGTAGTATGATAGGAACATTACTATATCTTACTGCCTCACGTCCTGATATCATGTATGCTATGTGTTTATGTGCTCGTTATCAAAATAATCCTAAAGAGAGCCATTTGAATTCTATTAAACGTATAATTAAATATGTAAAAGACACTCTGAATCTAGGACTTTGGTACACTAATGACACACCAAGCACTATTATTGGGTACACTGATGCTGACTGGGCTGGGTGTACTGATGATAGTAAAAGCACATCATGAGCATGTTATTATATTGGTAATAACTTGGTAGGATGGAATAGTAAAAAAAAAACTGCACATCACTCTCGACAACTGAATCTGAATACATAGCCGTTGGTAGCTGTTGTGCTCAATTATTGTGGCTTAAACAAATGCTAAGTGATTATGGTATTCAAGAAAACCAATTGCATCTCTATTGTGATAATCAAAGTGCGATTAATATTTCTAAAAACCATGTTCAACAGTCGCGAACAAAGCATATAAAAACAAGACATCATTTTATACGCGAATTGGTTGAATCTAAGGAATTAGAAATCAATTATCTTCCTACTGATCTACAACTCGCATATATGTTTACCAAACCTCTAGATTATAATAGATTCATTTCATTACGTAAATCTATTGGTATAGTTTGTGCTGAGTAATAACTTTGCTGTTTATCCAAGTTTTTCCCTTTGTCCATTTGAGACAAAATGGGGGAGAAATTTGAGTCTATTAATCTCTTACATATGCTAAACAGCTTGATCTTAGTGATTCATTGCAGGTTTTTATTGTACAGACATTCTCAACTGTTGTAATAGGGAGTTCAATTGTAAATAGTTGAGTTATGTACTTTTTGATTTCTAGGATTTGGGTAGATAGAATTTTGATAGGACTAAGTTTTTCTTATTTTTTGTTGCCCTACGAGTCCTAGATGACTCAAAGGAGATTTTGTCTCATATTTCGAAAGGGGGAGATTGAAGCCCTTATACTTTTAACTCACTTGAGTCTATATTGTATAAGTGCTCATCTAGTTTGGAAATTGTGACAAAATTATGTCCATCCTAGAAACCAAAGAACCTCAGAATTTGGTTTGCTACTTCATCTCTCTATCTTGTACTGATCAAGAAACTATTGCCAGCACTCACACACAGTAGAATTCATTTAAGCATGTCATACTGCATAATAATGTGTGTACATATGTTGAGTGTGTTTAAATCCCTAAGTTTGATTTTTAATAATTTTTTGGGATTTTTAAACACTTTTTAAACAAGGTTTTATTAATTAAAACTTGATTTATAAGTTTTTGGAGTCAATCTATAAATACACTTTGTTGGGTATATTGGCCTAATGTTACCTTGGGTAGAATTCGAAAGCGGATTAAACATGAGGGTGTGGTTTTAATTACTTTAGATGCGCGTTTCATATCCATTACTTGGCCTACACCTGTCTTCATCTGATTGGTTGGGATTGTGTTTCTTTACTGAGTCAAAAACGCGTATGTTCTTAGCCCTTGGATCATTGCTTATCGACGATCTGCATGTTGTCTTGGTGAATCCCAGTACAACCTTTTAAACCAATGAGGTTTCGTTTAACCACCTCCTTGTGTGAGCCCTTGGATTCAAGTCAATTTAAATTGACTCGATCCTAACCCTTGGTTTTGATCCAGTCTCTCGAACCTTCTCTTCACACTATAAAAGGAACCCAAATCTCAGACTTCGAAGACTTTTGCCATTTTCATTTTTCATTTTTCTGAGAGAAGAGAGAGTAGAGAGAGAAGAGAGAAGAGAGAAACCAGAGAGACAAAGAGAGTTAGAAACCCTAACTTTGTTCGTTCAAAACCTCTTCAATCCAAATCCAAACACTTCTTCAAAACTCCATATCCAAAAACACTACCCTGAGTGTTCTTGAGTGTTTGAGAGTTTGAGTTGAGTTTATTATTGTTGCTGTAACCTCTTGTTCGTTAGATCTTGTTTCCAACTTAAACTTTTACTTTGATCTAATTTCAGATTCCATAGAAATTTCATATCTGAGTTATTCATGTTACATTACACTTAGTTTCATTCTTTATTTCTCATCTTGAGAAATATATTGTTGATTATTTTCTATAAAACGTTTGCTTACTTTGAAATCAACAATAAATGCTTTCTGTTTCTAGTTCTTGTAAAACTAAACCTTTGACCTAGTTTGGAATCACACTTGGAGGTTTTCTATCTCGAAAATATTTTCAAAACTGAGATTGATTAAGATCTTGACTGATTTCTAAGCAAGATATCCGTGGATTCTGGGATTGATTGAAAGGTCAAATAAGGTTTAAAGTTTTATAAGAAGAAAGAAAAGAAAAGAGCACAGCATATAGTCTTACTGTAATTTGTTAGGACTGTTTGTACTTAATAAGTGTATGTGTTTGCATGAATGTGTTAGAGAGAACCTCCACAAAAACTTTCACCCTACAAGACGAAAAGTGTTGGTAATATGATCTTGTGAACAAAAGTCGACGTAAAGGCTGGAACAAATCAGAAGTTAACAAACTGGGAGAACTACATCTACAATCAAAACTGCAGAGAAGTTATAAGGACACCAGAGGGTACATTCCTAAACTTATATAGATCTAAGTTGTATGAATGTTAGTTATATAGTTTGTAACTCATAAATTTGTTTTAGTGGATTTTTCTTTTTACTCCGTAGAGGGAGTCGTGGATGTTTCCTCAATTGGTGAGGTTTTACCACGTAAAAAATAGTGAGCATAATCTTTCTACATCTCCTCATCTCATTCTTGGTTGTGCTGTGTTTAAAACTTGTTTAAACTATCTTTTAAACTTGTTTTTCAAATCTTGAATAGATCTCGTACATACTGATTTGTTAAACACATCTTGTGTTCAAATAGTTTGGTTTTTACGAAAAGAGTTTCTTCAAAAAATAACTCGGAGTTACTTAAATAGTTTATTTTCAATAAACGGCTTTAGTAACATATTTTCACTTTTCTCTTCTGTGAGGCTTCATATGCCTTAGGGAAAGTGAAGAGGATTATTTTAAATTTCCCCCAAAACTCTTCATTTCCCAAGGCGAAAAGACCCCAAGCATGTCGCATTAAATGAGATTGTCGTTTGTACTTATGTATGTGAAACATGGCAGTGCCAGGGTACGCGTGTGTTCCCCACGCTCCTAATTCGCACGTCTATCCCCCGAAACGTCATCATTGCAACCCTTAATCTTTTACAGTCACGCGTTCTTGACGAACACACAAGCTAACCTGTTCATTACCACTCTTTTCTAAGCATCGCCTTTTGCCGCCTATTACGGTTCGTGTTGTCCCTATAAAAAGGGGTATCCTCATTTCAAACACTCACCTTTGGGTTTTTGTTCTCTTATGTTGAGCCTTTGTGAGAGTTTACCTTCTTAGTCCCCTTCACTCTTTTCAACTTACTCCCTTACTTTATTCCTTTAAGCTTACATGGAACTCATCGTTAAAATAACCCACTCATCTAGGTGTGATTCCCCTAAAACCCAAGCACGCCAAAACTAGTGGGCGCGTTATTGCCATGCTCCCTATTTTGGCGAGCCTGAACTCTTCAGGAAAACAACGGAGAAATTACCCCCACCAAGTTAGATTCAACTGACAATCCTAATCTGCTAATGGAGGAGTGTGAAGATGCTAAAGACTTTGACTATATCCCTACTGCTATCGTCACCCACTTCGGCATTAAATGTGGTGACTTCCCCTTCTCAAAAGTAGAGTTTGAAGTTTCCTCAGGTGCTTGCGAGGGATTAGGTCCTTAGACCGAATATATCCACTCTAAATATTCTGTCCAGCTGGCTCTTGTTGGTTTGCTTATTCCCTCTGGCTGGGTGATCTTACCCCTACCAAAAATAACACCGCCCTTTAACTATTAGTCTCCCGTTGGAGCCACAGGTTACATAGTTTTACGGCCTCCTAAGGCAAGTTCACTATCACTTTAGAAGATGTTTGCGAGCTTCTAAGGTTAGAAGCTACAGGGTTTGATACTTATTTCGAGGAGGCAGTCTCCAGCAAAGAAAAGTCCTTAAGGGCTGAACTGGAGGTAGTGTTGAAGGATTGTATGGTTACTTATAACAAGTGAACCTACTTCGAAATGTTTAGGTACTTCTACTTCATCGAAGACAAAGATGTGATTAAGGCCCGCGAGATGGCCAAGGAGAATCCCTGAGGAAAGTAAGTGTTCAAATATCCCATGGCAGGAAAGGGATTTGACTCCCAGATCGAATTAACTGGCTATATCTGGGTGATGTTATAAAAAATCTACCTCTCGAGAAAGCCCCACGATTTCCCCCGGAAGGATTTATTAAACATGGTTATTCGGATGGTTAGCGGTGTGAAGATCCCTCTTACTGCTATCATTCTTAGTTCATTGTATACCAAGATAGATCGTGTGGTCATAAATTTTACGCAGAGCATCAACAGGTTTGATGTCTCCAATTATGAAAATTATGTCCTTTTGACAGCTTTCCTTTATGCGCATTTCGCCGACTATGCTCCTGCTGGTAACTACCCCAGTTCTCATCCTGTGCCCGTATCTATTGCTGGAATCATAAGAGTGTCAAGAAGCCTCTTATTTCTTTGATCGATTGATCCAAAAGGTTCTTACCCCACCCCTACATTGGGGTGGATATTTTTTACCAATAACTTTTTTGCTGAGGAGGAACTCCCCATTGCTCCCCTTGATGAAGCACTTGTGAGGAAATTTCCCTTGAATAATGTCCCACTTCTGTTGATCCCTTCCTACTTGCCATAGTATATGGAATGGTCTTCTTTCTATTCCGTTTACATTCCCCCGTGTAGCCCTATAATTTGGCTATGATCAAGGAACCCCTTTGTTGAGCCATTTTACCCGTGAAAAGCCAACAAATGTTTCCTTCGCTTATGCGAATTATTTGACCTCAGTTGTTATGAGTCCATGCGCCAGTTACCCGACTAATTCTGTTGTTCTAAGCAAAGAATCTTGAAGAAAGAGGTCGGATATATATGTAACAGTATTCTGGAAAAACTAAATTGTTCGTTTTTAAAGTAACATTTTGAAGGAACCTCGCTACCCCGAGGTTAAGAGAAACCCACCCACGGATTTAGTTTTGAGAAATTATACCACCTTATTTTTTGTATTCCCTCTCAATACTGCCAATAACACCATCCCCTCCGAGCTGCCTCCATTAGCTCCAGTGGACCAGGAAGTTGTCAAAAAGAAGAAAACATCTCAGACCTCCCTTCTGGCTGAGGTAGCTACCATTGCCCCTTGTCCCTCAAGACCTGTTGAAAGAAATGATTCTCTGCGTATTGCCTCATCTGGGGCAGTGGTTAGGCCTACCTAGAGAGTTTCAACGAAAAAGCTCAAGACTGCCCAAGAAGCTCTAGTTGCCCGTACTCCTGATGTTAAACTCACCCAAGCAGTCAACCGAATGTTTGATCATCTTAGACAGACTTGGGAGAATATCAGGGAAGAAGACAGGGCATTTATGTCAGTTAAAATGTCTTCTTGGGGCTTTTATTACGCTCCTAACACTACTAGTAGTAGCAAGAGATGGAAGGCGATTAGTCCTCTTAAGCTTATAATGGAGGGATTGTCTGAGTCAAGCGAGGAAGAATTACCCGAGAGGCATGTAGTTGCTAATATTGATGGTGATGATGATGAAGATGAGGATGAAGAAGAAGAAGAAGAAGAAGAAGAAGAAGAAGAAGAAGAAGAAGAAGAAGAAGAAGAAGAAGAAGAAGAAGAAGAAGAAGAAGAAGAAGAAGAAGAAGAAGAAGAAGGAGGAGGACGAGGACGAGGAGGAGGACGAGGAGGAAGAGGAAGAGGAAACTGCATTGGTTCGTAGGCATAGGTTAAGGAGGATGGTTTCTCCCTCCAAGCAAGCCTCCCCTCCTCCAAATTATGAAGTTTTAGAAGATGTGATAGAGGAGGAAGAAGTACGCTCTATATTCCCCTTTATATGAACTTTTCATCTTTTATTTTTGTGTTAATAACTCCATTCTACTCGAACTCTCTTGTTCTTTTTTTCAGGTTGATATGCGAGGTGACACGCATGATGATATTGAGGAGGGTTGTCTAGTGGAGAAAGAAGCCGCAGCCTTACCTGCCTCAAAGGAAATCACTCCGTAGGAGATAGCTGCCCCTACTACATCGCAGGTAACCTCCCATTTTTCCCCTAGGGGTAGTTATTTCAGATACTTTGTCTGAGTCCAGTAGAGGCTATTCATCTGATCCCTCTTTTTTGTGCGAGCAGGCTGGTCTTGAGATGAATGTTCCTGATGTGAGGATCGTTGGAGATGCTCCTAAGTCCCCCTTACTTGTTTCTTCAGTGACCATGGTAAGCTTATTTCTCTTGCTTTTTTAGGTTTTTGTCCTTTTGTCAACTTGATATTGTAACTTCTTTTTTCCTTATTCCTCACAGGCTCCTTCTCTAGTTCAAACTACCCCCTTAACTCCCCCTTCTTCGAATGATAAAGTCCTTGTCACTCTCTTCAGGCCTTCCATCCTTAACTAGGAGGGTGGCGATCTTACTGCAGCTGGTCAGGGGGATGGGAGACAAGAGGAGGTTGCTGAGGTAGGGGTAATGTGATTTTCCCCCATATCAACATCCTTTGGTGGCTCCTAGTCTGGTAGAGGAAGAGGATATAATACAAAGGGGTACTCACGAATTTGTAGACGAGCAGCATCTGGATGTACTTTTTTATTCTTCTATCTATCCCCTGTATGAAAAATCTTTTTTTTAGTTTTTCCAAGTCATGTTGGTCTTATAAATCTCCCATAATCGAGGGTCGGGCGGGCCAAATCTTATTAGCATAATTTCCTATAATCGAGGGTCAAGTGGGCCAAGTCTTATTGGTATAAAATCTGCTATAACCAAGGTCTAGCGGGCCAAGTCTTATTGGCATAATATCCCATAATCTAGGGTCATGCGGGCCAAGTCTTATTGGCATAAAATCTCCCATAACCGAGGATCGGGCAGACTAAGTCTTATTGGCATAAAATCTCCCATAACCGATGGTCAGGAGGACCAAGTCTTATTGGCATAATATCTTCCATAATCGAGGGTCTGGCAAGTTAAGTCTTATTGGCATTATCTCCCTGATCGGGGGTCAGGCGGACGAAGTCTTATTGGCATAAAATCTCTTATAACCGAGGGTCTGGCGGGCCAAGTCTTATTGGCATAATCTCCCATAACCGAGGGTCAGGTGGGCCAAGTTTTATTGGCATAAAATTCATATTTAACAGATAATTTGTATGTGTTTTTCTCATTTTGTTTCTTACTTAGACATTTTTTTTATCTCAGGTGGAGGTCGAGCACCCTGTAGCACGTAGGCCAAAAGTTAAAGCTATTGCTCAAGAAGTTGTACAAGTCTTCTCTGGGTAGGGCTCCTGCTATACAGATCCATGAAGAGGCACCTATCATTGGTGAGGCTCTCGAAGTAGTTGCCTCTAGGGTTCAAGTAAGTGACAGCACTTTGCATACTCGGCTCCCTTCTGCAAGTGATAATGTCTTCATCACTTATCCTCCGGAGGCAGCCCCCGAGGTGGTTGTGAGGCAGACTTTGGCTAATTTCCCCCATATCTTGATTGAGGGTCCTTGCTTGCTGATTAAGAATCTCTTGGTTCATTTTCCTTTGACTTTCTCCTTTTGCAGTCTTCAGTCTATTCCTGGGATGATGGCGTACAGCTTGCTCGAACTCGCCATAGTCTTGGAGGAAATCCTCAATACCCCCTTGAGTATCTTAGCCCTGATATGATCAAGTATTTATCGGGAAAGGTTAATGTGCTCATAAATGATGGATTCTCCCTACCCTAGTTGTTGAAGTTACTTCATGATTTTAATAAAACTAACCTTCCTGCCCTCTATCACCAGCTCCAGAGTTCACATCGCTCGCAGGTAGCTATTTCAGAAGAACTTGTAAGTCTAGAGACCAAGTTGGTAATATCTGAGCAAGAGGTACTGGACTTCCGTGAGGCCATTGCTCGTGTAGAGGCTGATCTTACCAAGAAAAAGTAAGAGTTGGAGACCATTCAACAGATGATAAAGCTTCGTCAAAAGGATTTGGCTGACCTCATTTTAGACCAAAGCAGCCTTGTGCAGATTCTCCCCCAATATCATCATCACCTGCTTGGATCAGCGAACCTCTGTTTCATCATGGATGGCCCCTAGGAGCCCTTGTTTAATGCTTATTTCAATGATGTTTCTTATTTTGAGATTTGGATCTCCTCTCTGTTTCATTTGCCTGTAATCACAATATCTTTTTTATTAAATGAAGGAACATTGGTGACTTTGGTGTTTTTGATGTTTGTGATGTTTGGTGTCTTTCTAAAATTCCCCCCAATTTTCTTTTAACACTGGCTAAACTATTACATCAATACAAGTTGCACCATGCAAGATAAGTAAAATAACAAACGTAAAAAGAGTAGTGGGCTGACATTTTCCAAGTAATGTCACAACATAATATCTTTAAGCAGATAGGCCCAATCATTTTACTAGAGACATCCTTAAGAACAAACATTAACAAGATACAATGTAATAAACAGAGGTTTTGTCAAAGTATACATTTAAACGTGGTATATCTTCAGCCACTTGTTGTTCAGTTTGAAAGTAAAATTGTCCTCCACCTTGGATATCTTGCAATAACCCGAATCATGAGCTACTCGAAAAACATATGGTCCTTCCTAATTAGCCTCGAACTTGGGTAGTGATAAACCCCTAATATTCCTTATGCATGCTTTTAGAACCAATTTCCTTATTAAACTTCCTTGGCCTCACCAGTTGGTCGTAGGATCTAGACAACTTCTTCCTGTACATCTTGAAGTGCCTCACAGTATTTTCCCAGTGTTCTTCTAGTGCTTCGAGTTATACATGTCGGCTATGAGGGAGCGTGGATCTTCATAAGTTATAGCGAGTAGAAGTTACTTCGAGTTCAACTAGTAACACAGCTTCTGCCCCCAAAACTAAGGAAAATGGGGTATACCCCATTGGTTTCCTCTTTCTCGTTCGGTAAGCCCAAAGTACTTCGAGGATCTAGTCATCCCATGTGATCGAAAAGTCTTCTAACATCTTTGCCAAAATATTTACTAAGGTTTTATTGGTGGCCTCTGCTGCCCATTGCACTTTGGGTATGCTACAGTTGATTTATGATGGATGATGGAGTACTTTTCTGTCAGCAAACGCATGTCGCTATTCAGAAAAGGGGCGTTATTATCGAATAAAAACACCTTAGGGTACTAAATCGAAAGATAATGTACTCATTCATGAATCGAGACACTATCCCCATCGTGGCTTTCTTGAGTGGTATGGCCTCTGCCCACTTTGTGAAGCACTCTGTGGCTACCAAAATCCAGATTTTTCCTCGCGATGAAGGTTTTATGCCCCCTATAAAATCAAAGTCTCAAGTATGGAACGGAAAAGGTGTAAAGAGAGAATGCAGGTCCACTGAAGGAGCGTGGATCATATTCCCATGTAGTTGACAAAATTTACACTTACGAATAAACTCCGCTGAATCTTTCTCCATTGTGGGCCAATAATACCCCAAGGTCATGAGTTGGTTGTAGAGCTTGGCTCCTCCGATGCTTTTGGACTCGTGATCTTACTTCATCCCTTCTTCAGCCTCCTCTCTCCTTATGCACCTCAGGGGCCGTTCATTATAGCCTCGTCGGTACAATTTCCCTTCTTACACAAAGTACCTTGGTGATCGCCTCTTTACCTTGGTGGCGTCTTCTTTATTCGTAGGCATTAATCCGTCTATCAACAGATCCATATAGGTTGCCTCTAATCTTGGGGTTAATCAATGAAATTGCATTCTTTTGCCTAATAGAATAGACAACACTTCGTGCACTCTTTTTATAAAGTTGTATCATCTTGTGTCATCGAAGGCCAAAAGTATCCTGCCCGTTGTATCTTTCTGTACAGACGGATCTCGGTGGTTTCACAGCTATCTTCATGCACCTCGATCAATCTTCTTTTGGTTTCCTTCCGATCCATAGATCTAGATAGCAAACCCCTTTTATTTTGATAGTACAAGTTTCCCCTGGTAATGAAGTATTGTGTCAAGTCAACTAAGCTCAATGGCCCTTCACCTCTTTCCAGATACTTTCTGATCTCACCCCTCCAGTCATCTGAGGGCAACATTTCTAATAATATCGATGGTGATGTTCTCTTTATGATTCAAACCATCATTGAATCTCCATCGAAGGTAATTTTTTTGGCGATAGTGGCATAGGCGTCTGCATATCAATTCATCGTTCAAGGATGCTTCTTGATCCTTACCACATCTAACTTCCCGAGAAGCTGCTAAATAATTATTCTATAGGGAGCTAGGCTCATATGCTTCAAATTGAATTCCCCAGTTACCTACTTCACCACCAAGTTGGAATCCTCCTTATCGTCAAGGCTTGGACACATCTTCTGAGAGCTTAGAGTAACCCTAAGACTGGTGCTTTATATTCAGCCTCATTATTCAAACATTCCTACTCCAGCTTAAAATATAGATAAAATTCTTCACTATCTCTTCATAGAATGACTCCTGCTCCCCCTTTTTTCTTGGCCGAAGACCATCAAATTCCATACTCCAAGCGTCTGTGCTAAACACTATGAAATTACCATGGAGATCATCACCCATGAGATCTTCAACAAGTGGATCGAATGTTACTGATGGGAAGATAGCCAACAAATCTGCATATGCCTGGCTCTTGATGGCTCGAGGCACCACACACTTAAGATCATACTCTGAGAGGATTCAGAACCATCGTGCTTCCCTACCTATTAACATAATTCTAGCAAGCAAAAAGTTTATAAGATCACACCTAGTTACAATATGAACTATAAACGATAATAGGTAATGCCTAAGTTTTTATGATACAAATACAAGGGCTAAATAATGCCTCTCAATGCCAGTATATCGGGCCTCAGGCCCATATATGATTCTGCTCAAGTAATAAACAGGTTTCTCTGTATCGTCCATTTCTTGGGCTAGTAAAGCACTAATAGATCGTTCAGTTGATGTAAGATATATACGTAAAGGGATACCTTCCTTTGGAGGATCATCATCTAACGAGAAGTAAGGAGTGCTTTCATCTTGTCCATGGTGTCTTGATGAATCGCCTCCCACGCAAACTTCATGCCCTTTCTTAGCAACTCCATCAATGGGTGTGTCACCTCGATCAGCCTTGGGACGAACCTCCTCAAGTAGGAAACTTTACAAAGGAATCTCTTCAACTCCTTCACCTACTTTAGCCTTGGCATATCAATGATGGCCCAACATTTATCGAATTCCATTTTCACCCCTTGATGATTCACCATAAAGCCTAAGAATTTCCCGTTTGTCACCCCAAAAGCGCACATGAGGGGGTTCATTTTCAGCTTGTACTTCCTGCATCGAGTGAAAATTCTCCTCAAATCATCCATATTGGACGCCGCCATCTTGGATTTAATCACGAGATCATCAATATAAAATTCCACGATCTTGTGAAAAAGATTATGAAAAATGACCATCATTGTCCTTTGGTAGGTGGCTCCTGCGTTCTTCAACCAGAAAGGCATAACTGTCTACATGAAGTTACCCAAAGGCATTCAGAAATCTATCTTCTCTGCATCGACTGGATCCATCTTTATCTGATTGTATCCCATATAACCGTCTATGAAGATATATATATCTCATGGTACATAGTTGCATCGATCAAACTATCAATGAAAGGCAGCGAGAATTTATCTTTCGAGCATGTTCGATTTAGGTCCCTAAAGTCCACACATATTCTGATCTGGCTCTTATCTTTCTTTCCCACGGGTACGATACTAGAGAGATAAACTGGATGTTGGATTGGAACTATGAAGCCGACCATAAGTAGTCTTTGAACTTCCTCTTTGATCTTTAGATCCAGTTCTGTCTTGTACGTTCGAGTGGCCTGCTTCACTTGGATGGACGATGGCAAAATATTCAACTTGTGATGTCTTTGTCTACCCCGGGCATCTTAGTGTATTTCCACGTGAAGACATATTTGAAATCTAACAGCAATTTGATTAACTCCTCTTGAGGCACTCCTACCAAGTCCTTCGAGATAAAAATGGGGTTTGGGTCATCACCTTCTTTGGCCAGGTAGATTTTCTCCAGCTCTTGAATCTGTAGCCTGGGACAGTCTTTCAAGCAGTCATGTTCTTCTTCTACCTCTTCCACAAACTCTTGTACTCCATAGTTGTTAATCACCAGACATTTCCCCTCGTTATCCAATAGGAAGCATTCATAAATAAGTTCAGCCTCATCTTTTAGACTTTCAGTTGCCCGCTCACACCTTCATAATTTATTAATAATTCTGTCATTAGGCAAAATTACCCGTTTGCACTGTCAAGCAGCTCCTTCTTTTAATGGACTGTTCCTGTGATTCTCGTTCACTTCTCTCACCATTCTCCTGTTAAGGACGCTCTGAGTCTGGACTTATTGCTTAATTAGGTCAATGCATGGAGTCATTCTGTCTCGAAGCTACCTCGATAGTCTAGGGGGACTAGCCACACCCAAGTCCCGTTCCTCTTTATAAGTCGTCGTCGTTCGGGCGGGTGCTCGCATGGTCTCTCGAGTGGATGGGACCTTTTTTCTCCCATTGTACCTTGTTACCATCGTGTCTTGTTCTGACAGATCTATGTAGAAAGCAGTGTCTACCATGTGAGCTTCCTCCTTCACAAAAGGCTTCTTAGTAGCTCGAACCACCACCTCCTTATCTTTTATGTTTATCTTAGCGCACTGATGATAAATGGAGGGTACCAACCCATGGTTGTGCATCCATACCCTTCCCATGAAAAGTTGGTATGATGGCTCACAATTCATGATGTGAAACTTGATATGAGAAGTGACATTTCCCGTCATGATACCTACATTAACATAGCCCATTGATTTGGATGACTAGTTGTCATACACCAAGACTCCCAATAAATGGGGCACTATCCTTATTTCCCCCAGTCCAGTAGCATAGAAGGACTCAATAGGCATTATATTGATGAATGCTCTCCCATCCAATAAAACATGAGAGAAAACACAATCATTTACATATATTGTACCATAAAAGGGTCTATTGTGGGGATACCTGATCAATCTATCGGCTTCTGAGAATGTGACTTATGAGAGGTATATCCTCGCAATCTTGGCCATAGGACCCTTCCACTTCAGGTTTGGCTCCATATTTTTCTTTGCAATCTCCAAGATGGCTCCTATGACTTCCAGTCGGGAGTCCTCAGGGAGGCCAACCTGATCGAAGAACCAACCAAACTTTGGCGAGAGAGCACTTGCCACACATTCGATCTACAGGTATGTATGGTCATCTTCTAACTCATAAACTTCTTCCACATCTCTATACGCAACCTCATCGTACTCTATTGCTACATTTACCTCCTCTAGGGAGCAGTCTCCCAGCTGCCTACTAAGTCCCTCGATGGGGTCATGTGCTTTTTTCTCTTATTCGTCTACCTCCTCAATCTCATCACCCAAATGGAACTGAGCCAGTTCGAAGGTGCATTCTTCTAGAGATTCTTTGAAGTCATCCTCCAGAGATTTTTTGGACTCACTATCTTCAAACCAATGCTCTATCATCAATCATTTGGCCTCTTCATAAAAAACGCTATCCATATAGGCTCCATGGGGTGGTAAAGGGTTATCGTTCACATTAGTTTGTGGCAGCTCAATGTCTCCATTCTTCATATGTCAGTCGATAAAACTCCTTAGTGAGAAACACACTTTGGTATGGTGGTTCACCTAATTGTGAAGCGCACAATAATAAGGTTTCTCCCTGTCCTTTCGGAAGAGTTGTGTCGTGTGAAAATTAACCGGTCTACAAAACGCTATCATGAACCATGAGATCATACATGTTTAGAGATTGTTCCATCGTGCAAGGTAACTTAGGAGTATCGTATTCATCTTCGAATCTTCTCTTGTTGCCCCTCTCCCTTCTTCCCCCTCGGCCGCTACTTCTTTCCTCCTTGGCCCCATTATCCACGTAATTGACCCTCGAGGGTATTCCCCTCCCCGAGGAAACCTTGGCCTTAGTAGAAAGTTTGACAAAGTAGGCGGGGGTAGTGTTCCTCGTTGCTTTCAAGAATGTTGTGAACGTCCCTTTACGTGTTTCATTAATCAAATATCATATATACTCGGGCAATAAGCCCTCTGCACAAACTTGCAAAATTTTATCCTCTCGTGTCTCCTCTCTCACGTACAGAGAGCGTTCGCAAACCTCCTAATATAGGCCACAACATCCTCCTCTGGCTTCTGCTTCTCACGTGCTAGCTTCATGAGTGTAAACTCATCCTCAGCCAAAAAGAACTTTTGCAAAAACAAAACGTGCAATTCCTCCCAAGAGCCCACACTGCCCGGGGCCAAGTGGGAGTACCACGTATATGCTTTTTCTATCAAGGACTTTGAAAATTCCCTCAAGCTCAGCTTTTTGCCATTGTAATGGGCCCCAAGACTTTCAATAAATATCTTCACATGCTCCTTTGGGTTTGCACCTTTCCCCGTGTACTTCTCAAATATTGGGTGAATATAACCTACTTGATAGGGTTCGTTGTTGTATGCCTCTGGGTAAAGAGTATGTAAGTCATCATATACCGAAGAATTGTCTCCTTCTTTAGACACTGCTATGAAATTCAACAGATCCATCTTCATTTCTTCTAAGTTGATCGATAAAAAGCTAGCTGGATGCATTGTTACTACGGCTGCTGGAGAAATTGGGGCCCTTTTTTCCATGCCGTCCATCGTAGCCTGAGTCGCCGAATTCGTTCCCCCACCTTGTGGCATGGGCCCAGTTTTCATGAATGGGGTCGTGGTAATAGGCACACTACAAAAAGTTGGTGGAGCGTTGGGGAGAGCACCGTCAAATGCAGGCATAGTAACCCCCCCCCCCCCCCCCCCTCCCCTCGTAACGGTAGGGGCGGGTATTTTCGCAGCGGGTGAAGTGAAGGAGTTCCCTCCCATAGGGATCCCCAGCATTGCCTGGGTTACCGGGGTCTTGATGAACTTTGCAAAAAAATCCATGACCCCGTTCATTTGTGCTGGGACTACTCTAGTATGTGCACCCATCGTTTTCGTCACACCGGCATTGGATACGCCACGCTTTGTCCGTATTATTCTCACTCCCTCAGATAACATGGAGAGGTTTTCCTCCGCTTCACGCTGTATGGCGCCAAAGTCAATTATTCTGGTGGTGTCATCATCTAGCATCTTTTCAAAAGAGAATACCTCCCCAGCAGCGTCGCAAATGTAAGATGTGGGTTCTTGGAATACAGTTAGTATCAAGTGAGGCATAACCCCTTATCAAGATCGGGATCAACACCGTGCGGTATTAAATATTGACAATGAACAGAGGTGAATAGGAGACCAAGGGATTCAATATTCAGACTTGTATTAAATGATATGTTGTCACAATAAATACATAACATTCATAATAACTATATGGGACCATCAGGTAATGTGCTCGGAGTGAGAAAG
Organism: Sambucus nigra; assembly: GCA_949130495.1. Classification (NCBI taxonomy): domain Eukaryota; kingdom Viridiplantae; phylum Streptophyta; class Magnoliopsida; order Dipsacales; family Adoxaceae; genus Sambucus; species Sambucus nigra. Next base: position 629,613,727 of record OX422209.1, read on the forward strand.
AACAAGAACTCTAGGCACAACAAATGCAAGGCAGGAACTTCAAGCTCAATTAATGCTCAATAATATGGGCATTAAATAGATATGGGAAGTTATGTTCTCACAATATCTCTTGTGTATGGGGAAGCTCGGCAACAATTCTAGGTTCAGAATGCCTCTCCCCATTAAACTATTTGTATGATGTATTTATATAAGGGGCAAGTTACTCGAGCGAATTTGCCCGCGTTCAATATGATCGATCATATTAAATGCATAAGTACCTCTCATTAATGTAGAAAATATTGCATTAAATGCGTGGGATCTCATAATTTGGCGAGAAACTGTTTCATTGGCTGGAGGTATGGTGGCCATTAATGAGGGACGTGACATGGCATCTTGGAGTTTACCTTAGGACGACTAGAGGGTTAGGTTTGGTTAACTAGACCTACTGTGCTAAGGATAAACTCACTTGAGTGCTGTGACTTTGAGTACCTAAATGTCAGATGATATGACGTCAGAAAGTGGGTAAACAATGACTCTATTAGGTACACGGTCCCATCAGTCAGGCGGGATGGAGTCTGCTTTTAAGGTTGCTCGACTGGTAGGTAGCCCGAGTATTTGGTTTCCTGTTTTATGGTTAAGAATTATCTTAGAGCCAAGATGCAAGATTGAGGCACCTAGAGAAGGTTACCTCGAACAAGTAAGAGTTGAGTTGGCTCGATCGTAGTGGCTCGAACAACCATATGTGCTAAGTGAAGTTTTGCCCAAGTGTGACAAGAGGGTTGGTAATCGTATTCCCAACCTTGCCCTACTCTCAATCCTCTAAACCATGTCCTTACGAGGTTCCCAAGAGGAGGTTGCTCGATGGAGCATGTTAGCCCTCCCATGCCCTGTCAGGCATGGCCTCTCGTGGGTACCAAACAAACTCACTCGACATATATTTATAAGATAAAGTACATCATACAGATCATTCTATTTCTTGTTACAAACTATCGTCATTCAAGTTACTTTGATCTACAAGTTGGATCTTCGAACCAGGTCCGTTGGAGAATCTTCGAGGTAGGTCTTTCGAGCCATTTATGTGGAGCCTCTTCGAGGTAACTTGCTTGGGAGTCCTTCCTTCTCCTTCTTCGTGAGTTATTCAATATGTTTGACTAAGTTAATCACTCTTTGGGGGGGGGGGGGGGGGACTCCCCCTACATTCATATCATCTATTGATTTAAAAACTAATCTGAAAAAACATTTTCCTTTTGGTGTAATCCTCCATAGTTGGTGATTTTTCCATGAAATTTTGAGGAGAACTTTAAGTCTTTCTGTTATGATTGGTTGGATTTCTTTAGCAATTATGAGCCTACCTAAAAATCTAGATTTTTATAGTTGAATGGACTGTTTGTAGATAGCAGAAGAGATTTTAATGTGTGAAGTGTTTTAATGAAAAGTTAGTTGTGAAAGATCTGAGAAATAAGGAGTGATATTCTCAATCACATTAAAAGTAGAAGAAGTATGCTTTGAACCTTGACCGCTACTAAGAACTGAGGAAAAAAAAATTATACATTAGTGAGGAGAACTCCCACTTCAATCAAATCCAATCGAAAGTACAACAACTAGTACAACTCTGGTCATACTAGTCTTTCAGAGCTTTTTCAAAGTTCAATTCATGAAGTTTTTCATAATATCAATGATTCGAGGACTAAGTCTGCTAACTTATTATAATCAACAATATGCAATATTAAATTATCTATTAGATCAGGCTATTATTTGAAATTTATCTTCAGAAACAGGAACAAAATAACCAATAAAGGGGGAAAATGAAAGAAAATATTTAAAAAAAATTATTTTTTCACAAAAATAAAAGGCATACTTGGTAAGAAAATGTAATAAAATCAAATAAACTACTAATGAATGGGAAGAATAACCCACACCCTCTAACTTAAATATTGCATTGTCCTCAATATGAATCAAGAGCATAAGTTAAAGAAATAAAGAAAGAGAACGATATTACTCAAAATGGAGTAATCTCTGGAGTGTACAATTCCATTGATTCTACAAAACATGTTAGAACTAAGCATAACAAAAAAGAAGAATAAAATTTTTACTAATTACATTAGACAGTAATTAAAAAGAAAATCAAACTACTATGTATAACTAATAATTTTAACTTCTAACTAACTATACAGTAGAAGTTAAAAAAATTTAGGGTCCACCTAAAAAATGACTTGACTCTGAGGGGTAATTGGTGTACTCTCATTTGAGTTCATGCCTCCTGCAAAATAGGAATTTCATTTGAGCAAAGGAATGCATAGTTTGGGCGGAGAAAAAGGAATCATCACCAATTAAATGTTTTTGGCAGATGATGGGGGGTTCGGATTCAACAAGAGACAAGTACAGGTGAGATCCACGAAAAACAGGATTCAAACCAAAGGTTTTTCAAATGGAATAGGAGGTGGCCACATAGAGGCCGAATAGACTTCATAGAAAGTAACTCAAACAAGCATTCCTTGATAATAATTGGGTCAAGGTCATCAATATTTTCATATTATTCTTGCAATACTTGTAATGGATCAATAATAGTGAACAGAAATGGGAGGAAGTAAATTCAATTTCGAGATATTCATCATCGCTCGAAGATTGAATTTTAAATAATAAAGACTCACTTTCAATGAAATCATCTTCAGAAAATATTTGAGGTGAAGAACAAGTCTCACCCTCCTCTTTATTTTCCAAATAAAAACTCTTTTCATTGCAAACTAATTCAATTTTCATATCCTCGCCATTTTCGTTCTCCTTTGTGTCTTGTGAGAAAAGAATAATGGTTTGTTTCAAAGAAGGCATCCTTAGCTCGAGATCGTTAGATTCCTCTTTTGGATCAAAACATTCCACATCTTCCATACTTTCAAAAGAAAAATCATCGTTGGATTCAAATAATGCATCCAACTCTTGTTCCCAACAATATTTTTTCCCGACAACGGATTTTAATATTTTCATTCTCAAGAATGCGAATTCCCTCACCCAATGTCATAGGTGGAGGTACGAATTCTTCAAAAAGGAAAGTTTGCATACTATTAAGAATTTTGCAAGTTCTTTCAATTACAGTTCAGAGAACTATTATAACGATAAGTTACCTTCCTTATTCTAAGAATTTTGTGTCATCCTATAGGAAAAATCCTTCTTAAAATTCCCCACATCCGTTACTTGACTTTGGTAATACTCAACCAAAGTCATAGGCTTTTTAATAGATTCTTTTTGCAAGTAATCACAAAAAGTCATCAGTTTTGCGGGATTTCGATAATTATCGTTACGATATAAACGTGAACCATTATAATTACTAAAAAGATTAGAGTAAGACATGCTAACCCTAAATACCTCAAGATGGTAAATCCCACAAAGTGGTGCACGATAGATAATTCAAACGTTTTTTGGCGCTCAAATGTATACGTCTACAAAATAAATGAAAATAAAGAATGCAAATACAATGAAAAAATATTACAAAATAATACTAAATTAATCGCAATGTTTAACAAAACATTATTTTAAAGAGACAAAAACTGAGCGGTCGTGTAAGGACGTTGGTCCTTATTCTTGCTTACCACCGCGATGCAAAAAACCTAAAATTTAACTACACTCTTATGGAGTAGAGTGACGCTTTTGGGTATCGACAATCCATAGGGAATATTGTTTAGACTTTAAATTATTTATTACTTCTGAATAAAAGTGTAAAGGATGGTAAGATTAAAAAAAATAACTAATACTGGGCAAATATTCAAACTAAACTAAATAACAAGAAAGAAAACTGTAAATTGAGAACAATATCCCTCACCTTGGACTAATTACCATAAATGGTTATATGGAAAGAAAATACTTATCAAGATTAAATCTTATTTTGATAATTAATCAAACATAGAGTTGTCACCCCCTAAATTCTCAAAAAATCCCAGTTTGATTTTGGCATCAACAAATATTCCCAAGATTACATGCGAAAGGTCGAAAACATGGCGCATATATGATATACTCCATTAAATTTCCCAGTCTTAAAATCAAGAACAACTGAACCTATTAAAACTAGCACAATCTATCATACATAGAAAAGTAACTAAATAATCTAAGGTGATTTCAATCATCCCAACCTAATTTAATTATCTAAAAAGAATTATAAATGACATGGAATTACAGAAAAATAATAAACACAATTAATAAAGCTTCAAAACTAATTAATAAAGCAAGAAATAACAAAATATAAGCTTGAATTAAGGAAGAAGAAGGTGAATCGTACTTACAAGTCCCAGAATGGGTAAACCCTAGAAGAGAGAAGCTCCCAAAATCATTCTCAAACCAAAACTAAAATAAAAAAACTAACTTAAAAAGTGAATACAAACTAACAATCACCCCTTACTATTTATAGTAAGTGGATTAAAATGAATAAAGAAAAATAAATCCCATGAAAAATTATAATTTTGGGGGTGATTGATCGATCGATCGATGAAATGGATCAATAGATCGATGGTTGAGGAATATGTCCTTTGTCATCAGATCTTTACAAAAACTGAGATGATCGATCGATCAATGAAATCATATGTCTACACCCAAAACACAATGATCGATCGATCAACGGAGGATCGGTCAATCAATCCCCAATTTTCAACACACTTTCTCTTCATTTTAATAACAAAAGGACCTCGAAATTAACTTGACAAACTATGCTTTCATAGAGATTATTTAATTGGGACATGAAGCTTGAAATTATGAAATTACCCCTAAAATTGCATCTTGCAATGTAACTTTTCCAAAAGACAATTGTAGAGGGGTATATAAATAACCCTCCAAATAAAGAAGAGTTTTTTTACCAGCAGTGCCCAGTAAAAGGGGATGCGCGAGCAACCCCATAGTCACTAAGGGCTCGTTTGGTTCGAGGTTTGGAAAGGAAAGTTAGGATTCCTGGAATTTAGAATTCCCCTCATTTAGAATTACAATGTTTGATTGGAGATTTAAGGGGGAACTTAGAATTCCTAGAATTCAGAATTCCCACGAAATTGGAATTCTCTTTTTCCCTCTAAAATGGGTGTAATCCTATATTCCCGGATATATTACCTTACTTTTGTGGTGATACAAAAATACCATCTCACATAAACTCATACGTACACTCACACACACACACATACACACTCTCTCACACATACAAACACACACTCTTTCTTACACACATACACACTCTCTCTTACACACACATACATATACACACTCTCTTTCACTCACATACACAAACACTCTCTCTCACACACATACACATACACACACACACTCTATCTCTCCCTTTCTCTCTCTATCACACACACACACACAAACACACACGCACTATATTTCTCTCTCTCTCTCCCTCTCTCTCTTTATCACATACACATACACTCACACTACCACACATATAAATACACATACACACACACACACACACACACACCACACACTCACGTGCACACACTCAAATCAAGTAGAGTGGTATTTTAGTTAAATTATATTTATTCCTAATTTAAAAAAATAATTTTAGATGACGGGAAAAAAGAATTCCTGCTTGAACCAAACAATGGAAAGGAATTCAAGATTCGAGGAACTTAGAATTCCTGAAATTATGGATTTCCATTCCTTTTCCAAATCTCGAACTAAACGAGCCCTAAAGTGTTATGCGAGTAGCCATAAATAAAGAATATTGGACGAGCAAGTCCAAGTCATCAATGAGTCACATTAGTAATGACTAGTAAAACTTACTAGACGAATAAGTCAAAGTCACCAGTGAGTCACACGAGTAGTGACTAGCAAGGGGTTTGCATGAGCAAATCCAAATTACAAGATATTTGTGAAAGAAAAAAAGAATCATTGTGAGCAACCCTAAGTCACAGAGCTCTCAAAATGAAGCAAGTACACGAGAAACACTACTTTCCTGGTAAAGTAAATTTATTAGAAGTTGCTCAAGCAAGATAAAAGAATATATTTGAGAACCTCATGTAATACCCGTATTTTTACGCATATTTATTTTATTATGAAATTATGGAAAATGGGGATTAATTAATTTAAAGGGAGAAAATTTAATTTGTAATTAATCCGATTTAATGGTAATAATTACTAGCGTGACGAAAGTTAGTAGTTATCGAAATAATATTATGGCCGAAATGAGATACAGAGCAGTCATGATATAATTATTTAGGAGGCGCGTATGAGTCGCGTCACCGGTATGTATTTGGGGGTTAAAAAGGTAAATTATTTTTATAATTCGAATGACAATTTTGAGTACGTCAGAGTGTTCGAAAGGGTTGAAATAGTCAGTAAACACTACTCGAGTATTTTATTTGGAGTCCGAGGCATTTTAGCCCAAAACGACACTCTGGAGGGGTATTTTGGTCTTTTGGGATTTTTTGATAATTAAATGGACGAAAATTAGGTTTAATTAAAAGCATTGAGGGTTAGTGGTCTGTTAGTTTCAACTTACATGAGAAAGAGAGAAAAAGAGAGAGAGAGTCAAGGATAAAGAAGACTCCATTGGAGCCCTAAGCCAAGAACTCGAGCTTTCACACCAAAAATTACACCAACGCGTAGATCGTGTCAAGGGGATCATTCCCATACCAATTTCAGTCCAAGAATCAAAAGTTCATTTCGAGGCAAGTGTTTATCTTGCTCCTCTTTTAGAATATATTGTTCCTATTAATTTAGGTTTGATGATGTAAAGTTAGTGCAATGAAAACTTAGGTTTAATTAGATTGAATTGTGAAGAAACCTTATGAATTAGAGATGGGTATGCATGTAGAGGTTTTGCCCTTGGTTGGAATATTAAAATCTGGGAATTTTATGACTCAATCACAAATTATAATAAGAGTTTCAGACAATAAAAATTATGGGTTCATATTTAAGAGACTTATTTGAAATTAAAGAGATTGTCGAATTCCAATTGATTATATAAGGATTTGACCTTTAATTCGTATTAGAAAGTATCTTAGGGTGATTTGGAATAGTGTAGGAACATTACATTAAGATTGGGATGAGTTTAGAATGAGATTGGATATGGAAATTTGACAAAATTGAATTTAGGGAAGAACTGGGCCTGTTCAGAATTTTCGTTAGAAGACCAACCCAGGTCATTCGAATGACCTCGCTTGAATGAGACTTCTAACGAGATTTCCAACGACCCTTCTAATGAGTTGCTGAGTTCGTTCGAAGTGGGAACTTCGTTCGAACGAGAATCCTGAAGCTTCTAATGAGATTCCAGAATGAGTTTTTAGGCTCCGTTCGAGTTAAAAACATCCTAGGGTTATCCAAGAGAGTGTAGTAACCTACGTGAGTAACGGGTGGCATAAATTCCAAAGTGTTAGGGAATTAAGGGTGTAATGATCCTCGGAGTATTAAATTTATGTGAAAACCTAGGAGAGAATGTAATTCCTAGAGAGGCTATATGTATACGGATATCGTGGAGAGTATTGGCATTAATATTACTTACGAATTATAGTATTTGGGTTATGTGATTACCTATTAATGTATATAAGTTGTGTGCATGCTTATTACTTGGAATATCATATTTATGACATACCTAGCTACTGGCTATCGAACGGGGGTTAATGCGTTGAGGACGACCATATCTTGTGTGCCTTCAGGGGATTTTGAGTCGTACCACTAGAGCATGGAACCTAGGTACGGGCTATCTGTGAGAACGATAGTGTTGATGGTTGTATTGGTGCGTAGGTAAGTGCGTAGCCCATCGTCTTAGAACTATGTTCGCCTCCAATATGTGTATATATTTGATTGGTTCTTAAAAGATTGAACCTTTTATCCTTTATGCGTGAGCATTGCAATGGGACTAGATAGCTGAGTATGCCTAGCACCAGGGGTTTCTTAACCATGGGTGCTGTACAGATATATTTGTATGTATACAAAGTGAGATTTTATATATATATACTAAGTTCCTATTCTGTGTTTCTTGTGGTCTACTTTATCAAAGTATATACTTATTGGGTCACCAGTTGCGAATAAAGAATACTATGAGGATGAGTTATAACATCCTTAAACCTATTCCTAAATAATATTAATATATTAGTTTCGGGTTATTTTGATATTGTATCCGGCATATAGTCAGGTTGAGTGACGAGACTAGTATGGGTAGTTAGACTCGCTAGGTGTGCACATTAGATGTGAGGTGGGCATCTCAAGTGAGTACGCTAAGTTAACATGGATAATGTATGTGCTAATTAATTCAATTTAGGCACTTACTATATTTAAACTGTTTTCTACTCGAGCTCTGACCCATTTTCTGCAAACCTCTTTTCTTGTTCTATTATTTTAGGTTCTCATCCACAGGGACACCAGACTTAGGAGATTCCATTCACTTACCGAGCTGTAACTACTGTGGAAGCTACAGGATATTGCTAGTAGATGTTTCTGAGTCTATTTCTCCTTATCCATCAGTCATTTCATTTCAGTTGGACATATCATCGCTCCTATTTTACATTCAGAGATTTAGAGTTATTTTTATTCTATCATTAGAATTTGATGTCATGTTATTGGATTATTGTATGGGATTTTGACTGGATGTGTTTTCTCCAGTTATTTATTTTGCTTTAGTTAGTTCTTACCTTATACTATTATGATGTATGGTGATGTTTAGATATTACCCTTTAATGATAATGGTTAATAACAAGATAAAATTTTAACACTAACTTTTTTAAATATTAGGTGGTTAGATTTTATTAAATTGAAATTTGAGTTTTCGACAGTGATGCATTATCTGAACCAACATGATAATTTGAAATTAATTAGTTAAGGACTGATCACCTGGTAATTAATTAGGCGGGGTGTCACAGGTGGTATCAGAGTATCAGGTTCTAGCATCCTTAGGATCTGTAAGGCTTGTTATGTTTCCGCATAGCGTCCTTTGATATAGAGCCCTATATTTTAGGATTGTTGTACTCTTTTTGCATTTTACGTTATTCAGCTACTTTGAAATAATAATTGTGTACTTATGAAACTTTTCTCTCCTTCAGATGCCTCCTAGATGTGCACAGAGAGTTCCCAGGGATGCCCAGCCTGAGCCTCAGCCTGTACCAGCTCAGGGTATGATGAATGCCACTGAAGTTGTCGCCATTGTAGCTCAGGCGGTGAATGTTGCATTAGCAGTTGTGCAACAGGCACCACCTCAGGCACCGATGGTGGGTCCAGTTCAGGCCCAGGCCTCCCGTCTACTTGGGAACGTGTTAGGTATGCCTTCCAGAAGGAGCATCCTCCGGAATTTACAAGGAGATCCAATGTGGTGGTAGCGAGCTAATAGAAGAAGGATATCTAGAGGCACTTGAGGAAGTATGAGTGCACGGAGGTGCAGAGCCAGATATTATCCACGTTCAAGTTTGTGGGAGAAGCACTGTAGTGGTGGGAGTCTATTACCACCGCTGAGGAAGAGATACACTCACTATTCGAGACTTTTGGGTGCGATTCGATCTCAAATATTTTCCCTCGGCCGTCCAGACAGAGATAAGATCGTGGCAAAATATGAGGCATAATTTATCAACCTTCTAAACATTCTACCGGATGAGATCCCGACTGAGGAAAAGAAAATTCAACGTTTTATGGATGGGTTGACATGGAGGATCCTCCAGTATTTGATAGGCAATCTCTCTTTTTCCACCTACTTAGACGTGCTTAATGTAACACTACTCTACTTCAGGGACCACCATTTTCATCTGACCGAGGTTAAGCGAGTAGGAGAGTCCAGCCAGCAGGGCAGGATAGGAGGAAATGGTGCCAGTGGGGCACAGGAAGTTCAGGGTCAGCATAGACACAGTGACCAGGGTTCCCAGCAGGGGGATCCTAAGAGGTTCAGGTCATGAGATTTTAGACATGGGTAGGGAGGCTTCCGACATGGCCAGCAGGGCTAGCAGCAGGTTCAGCAGGGCCAGAATGGCCAAGGGAGGGGTGGTAACGACCATCAGGGTTAGGGAGAGTAGGGACAAAGGAGAGGACCCTTCCTAGGAAGATGTTTCACTTGTGGCAACCTTAGTTACAAGCGTCAAGACTGCCCTCAGAAGGGTAGAGGCCAGAAGCAGGAGGGCGCTCTCCAGGAGCCCTAGAGACCATTATTTCTCGCATCTCTCCCAGCACCCCCACAGATGCCAGCACTACCACCCATTCCAGCCGTCTCGGTTCAACAGGGACAGCTTTAGTACGGACGAGTCTATAATCTCCATCAGGCTGCAGTCCCACAGGACCCACCCGTAATTCAGGGTATGTTTTCTATCCAGGGGACTTTGGGGAGCATTTTATTTGACACAGGGGACACACACTATTTTATTGCCATGGGGTACGTACTACGAGATTATTTTATACAGCAGAGAGTACGATCACTTATGTGGATTTATCGTTGAGTAGAGGTTTCGTTATTTCTTTTATTTATCGGGGAGTGGGTATAGAGATTGGAAGATTTATCTTACCCGCTGACATGCTCGAATTGGATATGTCCGAGTATGATGCGATTGTAGGTATGGATTGGCTTGTCAGTTATAGGACCATGATTGATTATTTTAGTAGGAGTATAGTTTTTGCCATACCCAGTCAGGAGATGTTCTTGGTAGCGATGCCACGCTCTGATGGAGGATCGTCCACTCATTTATACTATTTAGAGGAGGAGACCTCTACGGAGGTGGTGGTACCGCTTGACTCAATTCATGTTGTTCGAGAGTTTACCGATGTGTTTCAGGAGATTCCACGATTAGCACCGAGTAGAGAGATAGACTTCGTTATTGATTTAACATCGGGCACTCGACTAATAGCCCCCGCACCTTATCGTATGGCTCCAGCAGAGATGAGGGAGTTACGTGACCAGATTGAGCAGTTATTGGGGAAGGAATTTATCCGTAGGAGTACTTCATCGTGGGGTGCCCCCGTACTGTTCGTTAAGAATAAGGATGGATCGTTGAGGTTATGTGTTGATTATCGAGAGTTTAATAAAGTCAAGATATAGAACAAATATCCGTTGCCTCGAATCGATGACTTATTTGACCAATTGAGAGGAAAGACCTTCTTCTAGAAGATTGACTTGAGATCGGGATACCATTAGTTGCGTATCAGGGAGCAGGATGTTTCGAAGACTGCCTTCTTGATGAGATATGGTTCCTATAAATTCAGGGTTATGCCTTTTGGGCTAACCAACTCCTCAGCTATGTTTATGGACTTGATGAACAGGGTGTTCAGAGAGTTCCTGGACCAGTTCATCATCGTCTTTATAGACGACATTCTGGTATATTTGTAGACCGAGGAAGAGCATTCCGAGCACTTGAGGCAGGTTTTACAGACATTGCATCAACATGAGTTGTACATAAAATATGAGAAATGTGGGTTTTGGATGAAGGAGGTCTAGTGTTTGGGGCATATCATCTCTAACAGAGGGATATCAATGGATTCGAGGAAGGTATCAGTGTTGAGGGAGTGGGGACAGCCCATGACACCGACCGAGATACGTAGTTTCTTGGGCTTAGCCGAATACTGCACGAGGTTCATTCGAGGGTTTTTAAAGATAGTGGGTCTGTTGACACACCTAACTCGCAAAGGGGTGTCGTTTATCTGGAGTGACGCTTATCAGTTAGACTTTGATGAGTTGAAAGATAAGTTAACCTCAGCACCAGTGTTAACATTACCCAGGTCAGGAGTGGAGTATCTAGTCTACACTGATTCGTCCTTATAAGGACTTAGAGGTGTACTTCAGTAGGAGGATCGGGCTATAGCATATGCTTCCCGTAAGATTAAGCCTCACGAGAGGAATTAGCCCACCCACAATTTAGAGTTGGCAATGGTGGTGTTTGCACTTCGGATTTGGAGGCATTACCTCCTCGAGGAGAAATTTTTCTTGTTCACATATCACAAGTCATTACAATATCTCTTCACATAAAGGAGTTGAATATGTGTTAGCACCAGTGGCTTGAGTTTGTGAAGGATTATCATTTAGATATTCAATACCACCCGAGAAAGGCTAACGTGGTAGCAGACACATTGAGCCGTAAGCCGATAGGGGAGGTGGACGAAGTGTGGAAAGCAAAATGGAAAGAGTTAGGGCACTAGGGTGCGGTGGCTCGATCGTTCATATCTATGGTGACGGTTACGCCCCAGATTATTAAGAGAGTAGTACAGGCTCAGGCAGCTGATCCGTTCTGCCAAAGTCAGATATTGCATCTTCTAGTAGAGGGGGGCGAGTCTTATACCGTGGGTTCGAATGGGGGTCTACTTTTCAATGGAAGATTGGTTGTTCATGAGGATGAAGACTTGCGACACGAGGTGATGACGAGTCGTACAGTTCACGATTTTTGGTACATCCTGGTGGGGATAAGATGTACCAGGATATGCGTAGACAGTACTGGTGGAGAGGGATGAATAAGGATATTGCCGAGTTCGTCTATAAATGTGCCATTTATCATTTGGTAAAGGTGGACCATCAGAGACCGGCATGACTTCTACAACCATTAGAGGTTCCTATATGAAAATGGGAGATCATTTCCATAAACTTCATCACAGGATTACCTACATCGCAGAGGAGTCACGATTCGATATGGGTGATAGTGGATCGGCTGACCAAGGTATCCCACTTTCTGCCAGTCAGGATAGATTACACCACAAGACAGTACGCACAGATATTCATATCAGAGATAGTGAGACTCTATGGAGTGCCCCTCAATATCGTGTTTGATAGAGATAAGGTGTTTATGTTTCGATTTTAAGAGAGTTTTCAAGAGGCGATGGGTACAGAGTTGCGGCTGAGCACAACCTATCGCCCGCAGATAGATGGTCAGACCAAGAGAACAAATCATATATTAGAGGACATGTTGCATATGTGCATCATTGATTTTGGCAGAGGCTGGGAGAAGTACCTCCCGCTAGTGGAGTTTGCCTATAACAACTCCTACCAGTTTACTATCGGTATGGCTCAATTCGAGGCACTATAAGGCTGACCTTATCGATCCCCGGCATGTTGGTTAGAGGTAGGGGACAATAAGCTACTTGGTCCGGAGGTGATTCAGGACACCTCGTCAAGGATAGATTTGATACCAGAAGGTATTTCTGAGAGTTTAACATTGGGGATCATGTTTTACTTCGGGTGTCTCCTATGAAGCGAGTTATGCTTTTTGGGAAGAAGGGAAAGTTTGCGCCTATGTATGTAGGGTTATTCCCCATTATCGAGAGGATTGGGCCAGTTGCTTATAGACTTGGGTTACTTGAGCACTTGCATAGGGTCCATGACGTGTTCCATATCTCTTCGCTAAGGAGATTTCTTCGGGATGATTTGGCCTACACTCATATTGCGTTAGAGGAGATCGACTTACAACCTGATAACTCCTATGAGGAGGGGTCGGTTTCTATCCTAGACCGTAACGAGAGGAAGTTGAGATCGAAGATAGTTCCACTAGTCTGTGTTCAGTGGTGGCACCATAAAGTTGAGGAATCAACCTGGGAGCGCGAGGATGACATGCGTGAATGTTATCCAGAGTTATTCTTGCCAGGCATATTTCCATTTCCGAATTTTGGGACAAAATTCTGTTATTAGGGAGAGAGTATGTAATACCCCGTATTTTTACGCATATTTATTTTATTTTGAAATTATGGAAAATGGGGATTAATTAATTTAAAGGGAGAAAATTTAATTCGAAATTAATCCGATTTAATGGTAATAATTACTATCATGACTAGAGTTAGTAATTATCAAAATAATATTATGGTCGGGATGAGATACACGGCAGTCATGATATAATTATTTGGGAGGCGCGTATGAGTCGCGTCACCGGTATGTATTTAGTGGTTGAAAAGGTAAATTATTTTTATAACTCGAATGACTATTTTGAGTACATCAGAGTGTCTGGAAGGGTCGAAATAGTCAGAAAATACTACTCGGATATTTTATTTGGAATCCGGAGCATTTTAGCCCAAAATGACACCCCCAGAGGGGTATTTTGGGATTTTGGGATTTTTGAATAATTAAATGGACGAAAATTGGGTTTAATTAAAAGCATTAAGGGTTAGTGGTCTGTTAGTTTCAACTTACGTGAGAAAAATAGAAAAAGAGAGAGAGAATCAAGGAAGAAGAAGACTACATTGGAGCCCTAAGCCAAGAACTCGAGCTTTCACACCAAAAATTACACCAACGCGTAGATCGTGTCAAGAGGATCGTTCCCATACCAATTTAAGTCCAAGAATCAAAGTTCATTCCGAGGCAAGTATTTTCTTGCTCCTCTTTTAGAATATATTGTTCCTGTTAATTTAGGTTTGATGAGATAAACCTGGTGCAATGAAAACTTAGGTTCAATTAGATTGAATTGTGAGGAAACCTTATGAATTAGAGATGGGTATGCATGTAGTGACCTTGGTTGGACTATTAAAATCTGGGAATTTTATGTCTTAATCATGAATTATAATAAGAGTTTCGGACAATTAAAATTTTGGGTTCATATTTAAGAGACTTATTTGAAATTAAAGAGATTGTGGAATTCTAATTGATTATATAAGGATTTGACCTTTAATTCATTTTAGAAAGTATCTTAGGGTGATTTGGAATAGTGTAGGAACATTACATTAAGATTGGGATGAGTTTGGAATGAGATTGAAGTATGGAAATTTAAGAAAATCGAATTTGGGAAAGAACCGGGCCTGTTCGGAATTTTCGTTAGAAGACTATCCCAGGTCGTTCGAACGACCTCGTTCGAAAGAGACTTCTAACGAGATTTCCAATGACCCTTCTAACGAGTTGCTGAGTTCGTTCGAAATGGGAACTTCATTCTAACGACCTCGTTCGAACGAGAATCCTAGAGCTTCTAACGAGATTCCAGAATGAGTTTTTAGGGTCCGTTGGAGTTAAAAACCATCCTAGGGTTATTCAAGCGAGTGTAGTAACGTACGGGAGTAAAGGGTGGCTTAAATTCCAAAGTGTTGGGGAATTAAGGGTGCAATGACCCTTAGGATATTGAATTTGTGTGAAAATCTGGGAGAGAATGTAAGTCCTAGAGAGTCTAGATATATACGGATATCCTGGAGAGTATTGGCGTTAATATTACTTACGGATTATAGTATTGGGGTTATGTGATTATCTATTGATGTATATAAGTTGTGTGCATGCTTATTACTGGAATATCATGTTTATGACATACCTAGCTACTGGCTATCGAACGGGGGTTAACGCGTTGTGGACAACCATATCTTGTGTGCCTTCGGGGGATTTCGAGTCGTACCACTAGAGCATGGAACCTAGGTACGGGTTATCTGTGAGAACAATAGTGTTAACGATCATGTGGGTGCGTAGCCCATCGGCTTGAGACTATGTTCGCCTCTAATATGTGTATATGTTTTATTAGATCTTGAGATATTGAACCTGTTGTCCTTCATGTGTGAGCATTGCAATGGGACTAGATAGCCGAGTATGCCTAGCACCAGGGGTTTCTTAACCATGGGTGTTGTATAGATATATTTGTATGTATACATAGTGAGATTTTATATATGTATACTGAGTTTCTATTCTGTGTTTCTTTTTCACTACTTTATCAAAGTATATACTTATTGGGTCACCAGTTGGGAATAAAGAATACTCTGAGAATGAGTTATAACATCCTTAAACCTATTCCTAAATAATAGTAATATAGTGGTTTCGGGTTATTTAGATATTGTATTCGGCATAGTGATTATCCTTTATATAGTGAGGTAGAGTGACGAGACTAGTACGGGTAGTTAGACTCGCAAGGTGTGCACATTAGATGAGAGGTAAGGATCTCAAGTGAGTACGCTAAGTTAACATGGATAATGTATGTGCTAATTAAGTCAATTTAAGAACTTTCTATATTTAAACTCTTTTCTACTCGGGCTCTGACCCATTTTTCTGCAAACCTCTTTTCTTGTTCTATTATTTTAGGTGCTCAGCCATAGGGACACCAGACTTTGGAGATTCCATTCATTTGTCGAGTTGTAGCTGTTGTGGAAGCTATATGATATTGATAGTAGACGTTTCTGAGTCTATTTCTCCTTATCCATCAGTTATTTCATTTCAGTTGGATATGTCGTCCCTCCTATTTTACATCTAGAGATTTAGAGTTATTTTTATTCTATCATTAGACTTTGATGTCATGTTATTGGATTATTGTATGGGATTTTGACTGGGTGTGTTACTCTAGTTTCGTTATTTTACTTCAGTTAGTTCTTACCTTATACTATTGTGATGTATGGTGATGTCTAGATATTACCCTTTAATGGTGATGGTCAATAACAAGATAAAATTTTAACACCAACCTTTTTAAATATTAGGTGGTTAGTTTTTATTAAATTAAAATTTGAGTTTTCAACAGTGATGCATTATCTGAACCAACTTGATATTCTGAAATTAATTAATTAAGGACTGATCACCCGGTAATTAATTAGACGGGGTGTCACACCTCATTTACTAACGCTTAGTCTTTTTATTTAATTATTGGTTTACCTAGCAAAAAGCCTTTTCCAAGAAAGCAGGGCTCGAGCAGAAGGCTAGTTGGACATCTTGAGAGTTTTAGTTTGGAGGCTAAGAGCCAAGTTTCATTGAGAAATCTAAGGATCAAATACTTCAATACCTTAGGATAGAGAGAATACTAAATTGAGGGATCCAAGAGGTCACTCGCACTCACTAACACCCTATATAGTTGACTTATTAGGAGTCTATACCATATAGGTCTTTCATCTAGTTTGGATATTAAGATGAAATATTTTTAATTGTCCTGAGCTCCTCCAAATAGTACTCTACGGTTCAATATTAGTGATTACTTCAATTGTCATCCCATATGTATAAAAAATACACACTTTAGGACACATTACACCATATGTATCATATGTGCTTAAAATAATTTTCTGGATTTTTAAAAAAAATTAAAATATTTTTCTAAAATTATTTAGGATTTAAAATCGATTTTTATTATTAAAATGAACATTTTTAAAATTTATGTTTTACAACCTTTGGGGAGGAAAGTTGTAATATCATTAAGCTAGTAACTGCTTAATCTTGGCACGCGTGTGTGCACCACATGTATGATTCATATCATTATCTTATTATCTGGCTTTGTAATTCTTCACACTCACCGTTATGATATACTACACACACTGCTAGATCACATTTCATCTAAGGATGTTATTCAATACTACACGGTCTGTGTGCCAACCCTTGTAACCAATCATCTAGTGTGACCTATAACCGGTTATAAGCTGTATATCTTAACTTCTACATTTCTTTCTTAGCCATTCGAATCTAGGTCAAGTTGGTATATTTCATCTCTATCGTTCATTTGCATGTCGATTTCCTAACCTTCCCTCCTTACTATATAAGCCATCTTCGTCTCAACATTTATAGACTTTTGTTCATTTTCTGAGAGAGAGGGAGAGTAAAGGTTAGAGAGAAGGGGGGTAAGAGAAAGGGGGAGCTAGTTTAGAGAGAGATCTAAGAGAATTTTTTTTCGATAAAACTCAAAGAGTAAATTTTCTTACAAATGTTTTTCTCCTAAACGTTTTTGAAAACTCGGAGAGTTTTCTTACTTCAAATATGTTAGGTTTTTAAAAGTATGAGAGTTTGAGTTTAATTTGTTTAAACTCCTCTAAATCTTGTTCTCCTCCAAACAACCCTCATTTTTTTTAGATGCTTAATTATTCCATATAATCAATAATATAACATATGTGATACATTTAACACACTTATTCATTAGATCTGGTTTTATATCAGTTATAGTTAGTTTCACAAACATTTTTCTCAAAACTAATTTTGTTTGTTAGATTTCTGTACATATTTTAAAATACTTTAAAATCTACAAACTTTTTAGATCTGAAACTTTAAAATCAGAAAAACATTTAGACTTTAAGATCTAGTTTGTTTTAAAACTGATTTTACGATTTATGAAATTTGTTTTTGTGTAAATACAATTATTAGATTTATGTTTCAAAATGTCTGACCAGATCTGATGTTCTTGATTGTCTGATATTATATCTTTTAAATCTGAGCATTTAGAGGACTAGTGTAATTTGTAGGACATATTGTATTAAGTCTGTGTGCATTCGTGAATCATCATATAGTTATAGAACACACCATTGTCCCCATAACACACAACACTGTTAGAAAAGTGTGGCTATTTTCTGGTGAGACTAATTCATGAGTCGACATAAAGATAACTAAGGATTAGAGGTTTAGAAAGTTGTTGGATCATAAAAGAGTACCTATGACGTAGAGCTCTGGCATTTAGGTATATATTCTTTCAAATTTTTAATACTATTTTGTACGTGTGTAATCTGTATCCTTTATTCCATTTTAGTAGATTTTGTTTTGTGGTGTTGAGGTCATCATGGATGTTTCTCCAGTCTTTGGGGTCTTACCATATTAAAAATATGTTTGCAAACTTTCTGTAGATAATTCTTAATTCTCGCATATTATATCCGATTAACTAAGGTTAATTAAGGTATCTAAAACTTTTTATATCTTGTTACCAAGTATCTGAAATAGTCTGTCTATTATAATCTTTTATGATTTAACACATCTTGTGTGAAATTCTTTTTAACAAATAAGAGTTTCATCAAAGAGTTTATTCAAATTCTCGATCATCCCTTTAACTGACTTAAAGATATTGATTAAGTTATTTCAACATTATACATTCCACAGTTACTAATTAGGGAGCAGTCGGTGACTTGTTTGTAAGACATTTTAAAAAGCTAATGGCAAATGACCTTCAAGGTCACTTGCAAGTTTCCAAAATTGCTTAGCAAAACAACTTTTTGCAAACATAAAAAATAGTACTTTAGGTGTTATGGTTGAAAACATTATTTTTTTGTCCACTATTATACCCAATGTCACTCCACAACAGACAGATCGTGGTAGACAGTGAAAAATAGTAATAGAAACATAAGTGTTTTAAGATATTTATCACATGGGAATATCCCTTTCGCACATACGTGCCATGTAAGCCCTAATGTTTTACTATAAATAGAGCACATGGGGTATAGTCACAATGATTTCATCTTCTCATTTGGCATTGTTAGTCTGTACAAATTCCCATAGATATTCTCTCCCTGCTCTCTCCTAGATATTGAGGTGCTTATCTCTCCTATCTTAGAGAATCACAACTCTCAGATGGTTAATTCCTTTGTTTATTATTAAAAAGTTGTATTCAATCATTTCTGAACATTATTGTAACAAAAGTATTGTTATTATATTGAAAATTTGGTTTTGATCTCTGCTTTTGTTCTTGAAATATTATTGTCGTGAAGATAGTTTTCATTGGAGTGGGTCACGCCTCTCCATTTATAGTTATTCATAGACCCCAATACTACTACCCTTGTACATTAACCAATTGTTATGCTAGCCATTCCAACACCAACAAAAACTCAAATACCCCCTATATATATATATATATATCGAAAGCAAATGCTATCCAGTAAAAGAGCATAAATATGGGAATTAATGAACACAATTGTGCTAGAATGCATAGAATAATAGGCATTAATATAAAATATTCGTGACTAATCAGTCAATCATTATCATATCAACGATCTCACAAGGCTATTAGTGGTCCTTCATGCAAATATATGTTGTGGAGTTTGTTAAAAAATGTCCAAAGTTCACCCCGATCATCAAGCGATAGACAAGGAACTTGAATACCTTTATCAGTCCGTGGTTGTTCAACGAGTGGGGTGTGGACTTATGTAACACCCCGTGCGCCGAAAAGAAACACGGCGTGCTACTGTGATAAAAACTAAGTTAAACCATCCAAAATAAGTATAGAGCATCTAACTTCCACGATTTAAATATAACAAAACCACAATTCTTCTATTTCTACAATAATGATTTATAATAATGTTTCTCCCAAAATACACAATTCTCCAATAAAAATTACACCACTAATTTATACATGAAAAATAAATCTTCCAATCCAAGCTCTAAAATAATTATCCAAAATAGTCCATAGAGTTCCAATACACGCTCGCCTGTCACTAAAAGAAAATATGGGGAAGTACATAATATGACAAGAATAGATGCTTAAAAATAATCAGACAAAGAATAAATCGCAATAATACAAATGCGCATATACAAATCAAATACAATACTCAAGCATTATATCAATATTAATTTCTCAACAACACATCAATGGGTCACCAGGCCTCACCTCCCCTAGGCATCTCAAAGCCATATAATGGTTTTTGGACTAATGGTGGGTGCCCCTTCTCCGTGCCATATTAAAATCTCATGACACGATGCTTAAATCACAATATAATATACCATAATGAATCAAAATTTGGATTCCAATAAAAAAATTCAAATTTCAAATGAATCACAATTCAATATGAGTATAATCGACACAGAAAAATAAACAGAATACTCTCGAGAGAATTTAGGAGCATATTGTGTAAGTCGTGTACCTTAAAATCATCACATAAATTACCACATAATTTCAGCCTCTAAATCTGATCGTACCATCATGCTCCTCTCGCAAAAATAATCCAATCACGTTCTACCCCCAACACGAGATAACCCCAAATAGACCTCCAAATCTAAGGTTGAACATTGAATAAAGTAGGGTCTAGGGTTTGCACATAGAGGGAGAGGAAATAAAATAGGTATTCTGCATTTTGTGTTTGTGAAAAAGTGGTTTAAAGGTCCACCCACGACTTATTTTTATAAGGGAAAAAGATAGGAATTTGTAACGGCTCCAATTCTTAAAAAAAAAAAAATCTGCCGACTCAAATTTGGGCATAGTCGATCGATCGACTCCCAGGGTCGATCGATCAACCCTACAGGTCTGGCGACAGTTCCCCCACAAAATGCCTATAAGGCAAAAATAATTAAAAACTCAATAAAAAGTCCATTTTAAATCCGATTTCAATTCCGCTTGAAGTTTTATTCTTCTAAAATCATAACCAACATATTTAACCAATAAAAATTATTAAATCCAAAAATTTATTTTTCTCAAATTTTCCAAAATTAATTTAAAATACCCATTTAAAAATTCGAGTTGTTACATACTTCCCCATTAACAAAGGAATTTCGCCCTCGAAATTCGACGAAGCCTAACACTCAAAAATTGGGCCACACCAACAATCTCCAAAAATAAATCACATCTCCAAACAATCAACTTTAAATACCTCACATCTAACCTCGATGCCTAACACGACTTATCCCCAAAAATTTCTATCTTTGAAGAAAACATGTATAACCCGCATGCTAGACCCAAAACCCAAGACTCGAGGGTTTTCGTATACCTAAGCCCTGATACCATCTGTAACACCCCGCGCATGCGAAAGAGACACACGACGTGCTACTGCGATAAAAACTAAGCTAAAACCATCCAAAATAAGTATAGAGCATCTAACTTTCACGATTTAAATATAACAAAACCACAATTCTTCTATTTCCACAATAATGATTTACAATAATGTTTCTCCCAAAATACACAATTCTCCAACAGAAATTACACCACTAATTTATACACTAAAAATAAATCTTCCAAAACAAGCTCTAAAATAATTCTCCAAAATAGTCCATAGCCTCCCAATCCACTCTAGCCTTCCACTAAAAGAAAATACGGGGAAGTACACAATATGACAGGAGTAGATGCTTAAAAATAATTAGCACGAAGAATAAATCCCAACAATACGAATGTGCATATACAAATCAAATACAATACTCAAGCATTATATCAATATTAATTTCTCAACAACACATCAATGGGTCACCAGGCCTCACCTCACCTCCCCTAGGCATATCAAAGCCATATAATGGTTTTTGGACTGTTGGCGGGTGCCCATTCTCTGTGTCATATTAAAATCTCATGACATGATGCTCAAATCACAATATAATATACCACAATGAATCAAAATTTAGATTCCAACAAAAAAAATTCAGATCTCAAATGAATCACAATTCAATATGAGTGCAATCGACACAGAAAAATAAACAGAATACTCTCAAAATAATTCAGGAGCATATTGTGTAAGTCCTGTACCTCAAAATCATCACATGAATCACCACATAATTCCAGCCTCTAAATCTGATCGCACCATCACGCTCCTCTCGCGAAAATAATCCAATCACGTTCTACCCCAATACAAGATAACCCCAAATAGACATCCAAATCTAAGGTTGAACAATGAATAAAGTAGGGGCTAGGGTTTGCACATAGAGGGAGAGGAAATAAAATACGTATTCGGCATTTTTCTGTTTGTGAAAAAGTGGTTTAAAGGTCCACCCACGACTTATTTTTTTAAGGGAAAAAGATAGGAATTTGTAAAGCCTCCAACTCTTAAAAAATATTTGCCGACTCAAATTTGGGCATAGTCGATCGATCGACCCTACAGGTCTGGAGACAGTTCCCCCACAAAATGCCAATAAGGTAAAAATAATTAAAAACTCAATAAAAAGTCCATTTAAATCCGATTTCAATTCCGCTTGAAGTTTTGCTCTTCCAAAATCATAACCAACATATTTAACCAATAAAAAATATTATATCCAAAATTTTATTTTTCTCGAATTTTCCAAAATTAATTTAAAATACCCAATTAAAAATATGGGTCGTTACAACATAGTTGTACCATTGCCAAAGTCTCCCAACGATTGAAAGTTTTCATCATGGGAACAACTACTTCACAAATTGATTAAATAAAAGTCAATGATACATCAGAGAAGTAGACACTAGAAGATTTGTTTGGAGGTAGGGGAGGGTTTGTCTAGCGACAAGGAGGGCAGAGGCTCCCCCTGAGATTTTTTAACAAAATTATTGAGGAAAAGAGTTTAGGGATATTTTGAGTGAAAATGGTAAGTAAAAGGTGAATATTTTAAGGTTTTCAAAATATAAAGGGAAAAATGAAATAAACTTTCATTTGTTAACCTAGACGAATGTGTATACTATTTTTTTCTTCCTTTTCATTTCTTTGGGCCCACTTCTTCCTCCTCATTTCCTCATAACTCCATCCTCCTTACTTCCTCTCACAACTTCGTCCGACCTTAATTAAAAATTGCGACCTCACTAATTTTTCCTTATTTTCTCGTCGATCGAAACTCAAAACAGCTTAGTCTGTTGAGTTGTTTTTAGACAGATGGACATTGTCCTCCTCCCCTAATTTGATGGATATGTTCTCTTCGGAACCTAACATTCTTTTTTCTTTTTTTTTTTTTAAGGTTTTATTAGTTAAATATTATTAAATGTTACAATATTAACTAATAAGGTTTGATTAGTTAAATGTGACAATATTTACCAATAAGGTTTAAGTAAGGCAAAATGTGTTTAAATTAGTTAACTAACTGTTAATGTTTAAATTAAATTAAATTAGTTAAAGTAACTTTTAAAATTAGAAAATTAACCAAAAATTTGTATAAGACTCGAATTAACCAAAATAAAATCACCTCAGGGGCTCCCGTGGACAAGGAAGATGGTGGTCGAGCAGACTCTAACCCCTGTGAGATCACCAACAGCAAAGAAAACATAAGTTGAGGAATCAATTTCATGCCGATTACAATGGAGGAGGTGAATAGGCTCCTTTCACACCAGCATAAACCTTCTCTCATGTATGAGGAGTTAAAAAACTCTTATCCAGATAGCGTCAATGAGAATCTTATCCAAAGTGTTAAGTTTTGCCAAAATTCATGAAGTTCAATGGAAAGGGAGAAAACTTAGAGAGAATGTCAAGAGGTTTGTAGAATACCTAGGTGTTCATTGCAACAACAAGGATTTGAGATGGGGGATTTCTCACAGAATTTCGTTCGCATAGCTTACTTGTGTTATTCCCACCTGGCACCAAATAACATTCTGTCTTGGGAATAAATATACAGAAAATTCTTGAAAAAGTTCTTGTTCATTGAAGATGAGTTTACTCTGAGTCATTTCTCCCAGGAATTACAAAAAACTGGTGAGGAGATAATATAACACATCAATCATTTAATGGAAAAATTAATAGATGTCCATGATGAGGCCACAGAGGCTAGGTTGTTGCAGATTTTTGTAGAAGGATTACTTGAGGAGTACAAGGTCCACTTTATCAATGAAACCCACGAAGGAACTATTAGGTAGTTCACTTGAGTGGTGAGGAATATAGACATGATTATCAAGACAAACCCCCAAGGATGGGGAATGCAAGTGGCTCTTTCAACAGAAAGATTCAAAGTCTCTTAGCGATAAATGGTTAATTATGTGGAAGGTAGAACCATAGGGAAAGAAAGGTGGTCAGGAACCCAATAATAATATTACAGGAAAAAGGTTTGGAAGTGATGTTCCACCACCACTATTATGAAGCATTGTGGAGGTTATAGATTGTTGCCAGACGATAGTGTGTAAGAGGGTGGTTGGCCCTCCTCACTCGAACAGTCAAATATCGGTTGCTACTGAGAAGGCAGATATGAAATTTTACGAGCTTCACCAAAGAGTTCAATATCCTATAAAATATTATTATCTACGTAAGATAATAAGTGAGCAAGTTTCAATTCATACTTTATGGACTCCTCATACGGATGTCAATGAGAACCCATTGCCAACCCATCAATATGGTTTTATGGATATAATTATTTAAGCCTAAAAATATTAGGCCACATGGACCAATAACACAGTGACATTTGTAACATCATCATTAACCTTTCCACAATGTGTAAATCCCGATCGGCTTAGATATCCTCTGGTCGGCTGACTCGTTGACCATAGTTAAGAAGTTAAACCATTAGACACATGGGATATTCAACAATTACCATGCACATACACGTAAAAGACGTCCAGTTGCATATTATTGTGTAAAGTTGCAAATGCTTTAAGCCATAGAAGCATTACACCTATTGAGTTTCCACTTATTATAAATACACCATTTCCCCCAGCTGAGGGGGCACGCATGAACATACCAGCTTTATACTAAACCATTGGATTGTAACTAGGAAATTGGAACAAATCCTAAATACTATTGCCCCGTAGATGTAGGATCCATTCCTAAGTTGAATCATATAAAATCTCGGGTGTCTTTCTTTATATTTTCATTTTCTCTATTATTTGTGGTGATAAACTTCGCAATTAGGGGATAAGATCAAAAATCCAAATTTAGGCATCAACAAATTATTGTCATATGTGAGAATGACAAGATATTATTTTTTTTCTCACCTAATTATTTCACAACCCATTTCTTATACCCTTAAAGTATGACAAAAATCCAGGATAGAAGTCTTATTGGAGCTCTCAGTCCTTCCACTCCTCCTGGTATAGGAGACTTAGAGTGAATTTTACTCAGCATCGCCAAAGGGCAGGAGGCAATGCAGGAAACTGTGCGATAACTTACTCAAACGCTTCAAGCTAGATCCACTGCTGGCCCATCCCATAAGAGGGAAATTCCACCTCCACCTCTTAGGGATAATAAAAGAAGGTCCAGATATTCTAGGTATTCACAAGATAGATTCTATCATTCGGAGGGTAACTTCTTCACTCAGATACACTGATTACTATATAGGTCGGTCTCTCACCCCAAAATGATCGAGCGTCTTGGAAAGGCTAAGCAAAGCCTCTGCTTTCAATCACCTAGGTCCCCGAGAAAGTAAGGGTTACCAAAAGGAATCCTCCATGCCAAAAGATATTCTAGAAGGGTCTACCAGATCTAGGGTTAGTATATGAGGTCCCATGCATGCCGAGTAGACTTCCCAAGAAGAGAGATCAATGCATGGTAGATCTATCAGAGTTACCTCGGCCAAAAATAATCTGGAAGACCACCCTTGGAAAGGATCGATACAACGATTTGAAAATCGTTTGGGAGAAATAGCCAAGTCCAAATATCCCTTACAAATGAGCTTTGTGAAGGGGTCTCCTTTTGTTCCAAACATTGCGAGTTTCCCCACACCGTCCAAATTTAAGCCACATGTGGTCACTCCTAAATATGATGGTAAAACTGACCCCGTCCTACATATTGAATAATACCACCAGTAAATGATATTTATTCAGTTCCAGATGAGATGCATTGTCGAGCATTCTCAAGTACCATCACTGAATCTGCACAGATTCGGTATAATAATCTTCCTTGCTGATAAATCTCTATCTTCCAGTAGCTCGTCGAGCTATTCATCAATAAGTTTTGCTTAGGAGCTACACCCGTCAAGAGGGTATCTTATTTACTAAGTGCAATCAACGACCAGGGGAAACCATACGCGAGTATATAACTCGTGTTAACAGTGAAAGCTTAAAAGTCGTAGATTATGAAGAAAAGGCTCATATTACTACTTTGATGAACAGATTGCTCCCTGAGAAATTATATTATGCATTGGCCAAAGTCCCCCTAAAACCATCATTGAGTTAATGG
Organism: Sambucus nigra; assembly: GCA_949130495.1. Taxonomy (NCBI): domain Eukaryota; kingdom Viridiplantae; phylum Streptophyta; class Magnoliopsida; order Dipsacales; family Adoxaceae; genus Sambucus; species Sambucus nigra. The sequence continues at coordinate 629,640,007 of OX422209.1, forward strand.
ATAAACCTAGAAAAATCACGAATATCGAGGAAGTTATGGCTGCTAAGCAAGCTCCAGGTGCCAAGGCCGATAATCGTAAGAATTTCGACAAGAAGGAGAAAAAGGATAAGAAAACCAATAAACCTAAGACGTACGAGGAATACACTCCTCTAATTGTTGACGTGAATCACATCTTGGAGAAAATCAGAGGGAGAAGATACCTCAAATGGATCGAAAAGCTAAGTCCCCGCCTAATAGGAGAGACAAATCCATGTATTATGAGTTTCACAAGGACCATGGGCACATAACTGACAACTGTATGGCTTTAAAAATTGATATTGAGAATCTAATCCGGTGTAGCAAGTTGTCCAAGTTTGTTGATAGGTTAGAAGAATGAGACTCTAAGAGGCAATTAGAATCTCCTTGCAAAGGAAGAGATGACATGAAAAGAGGCCGAGATAATGATTCGGAGGATAACCCAGATCTATCGAAGAAACCTCAAGACCCTGAAATTAAGGAAAAAATGATATATTTTAGTTGTCATTTTATTACAGAAGGAGATGTCAGTAGTGGTGATGAGATACCTGAAAGAAAATCCTATTTAAATGAAGCCAAAGCATGCTCCTATATTCGGTAGATTAACTTATCAAATGATGTTGATAGTCTGCCAAGAAAAGTAAATAGAGATAAATTGATGATCGATTTCTCAAAAAATGACTTGTTAGGAGGGATCTATCCACATGATGATCCTTTGGTAGTTACCATATGATACATGAAGCATTAATTGCTCGAATTCTAGTGGATAACAGTAGCTATGTTGATGTTATGTTCTAGAATTATTTTCACAGATTTCGATTGCGAGACAGCAAGTCGAAACCCTATCATAGGCCCCTAATAGGCTTCTCAGGACAAGAGGCATACCCTTTGGGGACTATCAAGCTCGAAGTTATAATTAGCACCTGATTAACTAATAGGACTGAAAGAATCTACTTCTTTATACTAGATAAAAACGTTTAATCAGCCTAGAATATGATCCTTGGTAGGGTCATCATAAAGAAATTCGATGTAGTACTGTTAACTTCCCACAAGTGCCTAAAGTTCTCTACTCACTATGGGGTCGGCATTGTTACATGAAATCAAATTGAAGCTAGGGAATGCCATTATACTTCAACCGACCAAGACGAAGTAAAGAAAGTTACTGCTACCTACTAGATTGAAACCATAGACCCCCACGAGGAGGCTGATTTAGTTAAAGATTAGGTTTGGAGGCCACGGAAATAATATTCCTGGATGACGAAAGACCAGAAAAAACCACAGATTGGCTTAACTCTAGAACCAACCCTCAAGCAAGAATTGATCAATTTTCTTAAAGAGCGGAAGAATGTGTTAGCATGGAGCCATGAAGATATGTCGAGAATTAATCCAAAATTTATCTGCCATGAGCTGAATATCACCGAAGATGGCAAGTCGATCAAGTAAAAACGACATGTATTCATTCCTGAGAAGAACATAGCCATCCAAGAAGAGGTGTACAAAAGGAAAATTCCATTGAATATGTCAAGTACTCAGACTGGTTAGCCAACGTAGTGATGGTGAAGAAAAATAATAATAAATGGCGCGTGTGTGTTGACTTCACGGATCTCAACAAAGCATGTCTGAAGGATCATTTCTGTTTGCCAAAAATTGATCAACTATCGATGACATCGTAGAACATGAGCTACTCATCTTCATGGATGCTTGTTTGGGATACAATCAAATTAAAATGAGGCCAGAGGATAGGGAAAATACATCATTTATCACCACCTGAGGTACTTATTACTACAACGTTATGCCTTTGGGGCTTGAAAATACTAGTGCAACATATTAAAGGCTGGTAAATAAGGTATTTGAGGAGTATATTGGTAAGAATATGGAAGTTTATGTGGATGACATGCTAACTAAAAGAAAAATAGTTGTCAACCACATCAAAGACTTAGGACAGACATTTGACCAGCTGGAGAAACATCAGATGAAACTTAACCCGACCAAATATGTGTTCGACATGCAGGAATGGATATTCTTGGGATTAACCATGAATCAAAGAGGAATTAAGCCAATCCAGACAAAATCAAGGCATTGATTGAAATGCAATCTCCCTCGTGCAAGAAAGACATGCAGAAGTTGATTGGAAGAGTAGTTGCACTCAATCGATTTATCTCCAGAGCAACTGATAAATGTTTACCGTTATTCAAAGTACTTATAAAAACCTTCGAATGGAAAGAAGAATGTGAAAAATCTCCCTACCAATCATGGGAGAAAAATTATAACTATAACTTTTTGTATTTGAGTGAGCTGTTAGCTCAGCCATCATTCGACTAGAAAATAGAATTTAGAAACCAGTGTACCACACCAGCAAGGCTTTTAGAGAGCAGAGATTAGATATTCTGGCCTGAAAAAATTGGCTATAGCACTTGTTGAAGCATCCAGAAGAATGAAGCCCTACTTCTAAACACATACCATTGTGGTATATATATATTTATCATTGCGTCAAGCTATCCATAAACTAAAAAAGTCAGGGAGATTGATGGCTTTGGCACTGGAATTAGGTGAATATGATATACTCTATGAGCCCCAAACAACACTAAAAGGGCAAGACATAGCATATTTTATAGAAGAATTTACCTATAAAGAAACCACAGTTGATCGAGCCAATTAAGGGGAAACATATCGAGCAGACTTCCTTGGGAGAGAGCTCAATGCCAAACCAGGTCGAATAGAATTCTTCAGAAAATAGCTATGAACTGGATAAACTAGAATCATTTCCTACCCAAGACATCACCAAAAATTATGGAGAGCAGAGCAAAAAGTTATTCAAGTAATGGTTTCTAAGTGATAGGGGGCTTTGACCAAAAAATTTCTATTTGGAAGTTGTACGTTGATGGGTCCTCTTGTGCCTCTGACAGTAGAGCAGGACTAATTCTAAACACCCCTAATGATATAGATGTGGAGTATGCTTTGCATTTTCAATTCCAAGCGTCCAAAAATGAGGCAGAATATGAAGCATTGATTACTGGGTAGGAGCTCGCTTTGTTATTGGGGAGCAATCAAATAGTCGGTCAGAGTGACTTTCACCTAATCGTTAATCAAGTGTTAGGAATATATAGAGTTAAAGGAGAACTGATGATAAGGTAACTAACTAAAACTTAAAGAACCATAAATAAGTTTTTTAAAGTCATAATGGTTAGAATTCCAAGAATAAAGAATGCCAAAGCGGATGCACTTGCTCGGCTAGTCTCAGTAACCATGGAAGAATTAAAGAGGACTATTCCGATGGAAATCCTAGAAAATAGGAGCATAAACGAATCAAAAGTCAATTGAATATAACTTAATTTGGGCCCCTCGTGGATGGACCTAATCAAGGAGTATATTGACAAGGAAAAGCTTCCTGAGGATCCTAAAGAAGCAAGGAAGTTGAGATATAAAGTAGCCAACTACGTACTAGAAGGAGGCATTTTATATAAAAGGGGAATCACTGTTTCTTTACTTAGGTCTCTTCATCCCACTGAAGTGAATGACTTTATCAAAGAAGTTCACGAATGATCTTGTGGAGCCTACTCAACACGACGATCGTTGGTGCATAGGATAGCTATGCACGGGTACTACTGGCCTTCCATGAAGGCAAACTCCTATTTGTATGTCAAGAAATATGATAAATGCTAAAAAAAATCTGCCATCCATAAACGACCGGGAGCTATATTAACACAGATCACATCCCATTCACAGACCATGGAACCCAATTCGATAATCAAGAATTTAATGATTATTGTGTGCAATACAAAATCCAGAAGCTGTATTCCGCTCTAAGACATCCCCAATGCAATGAAAAAATGAAAGTGACAAATAAAACTCTGATCAGTGGGTTAAATAAGAGGCTTAATGATGCAAAGAAAAACTGGATCAATGAGATGCCAAGTATTTTATGGGCCTATAGAACCACGCCGAGGTCAGCGATCGATGAAACTCCTTATATGTTGGCATTTAGAATAGAAGTGTTAGTCCCCACAGAAATAGTTCTGCCAAGTCACATGGTCCTTAATTATCACTCCCACAAAAGTGATCTAATGAGAAGGCTTGACCTAGACCTGGTGGAAGAAGTAAGAGAGAATGCTACATTACAATTAGCCGCCTACAAGTAGCGTACCACTAGATTCCACAAAAAAAGGGTCAAGTCAAACAATCCAAAAGAGGGGGATTATGTTTTGAAAAAGACGATTCAGAAAGAAAATAAGTTGGAGCCTAATTGGCACAATCCATATAAAATGTATGTTGTTGTCCAACCTGGTACTTTTCGCTTGGAAACACTTGAAGGTGAGCAGTTTTATAATCCTTGGAATGCCAAGCATCTCAAGAAGTACTATCAATAAATTTAATTTGGTTCTCACCATGTAATAATCAAGACCAGCTAAATGAAAATTTATTGATTTCACAATAATTGACTTCCTTTTTTATTTTATTTAGGAATGGGAGATGTAATAATCTCACAATCTCAAAGTCTTAAAACAAATTATATAACTACGAAACAACCTAGTTTTAGCAAGGCTTTATGTATGGCTTCATCTTTGACAAGTCAAGAACAAGAAGTCCCAACTCTAAAAGCTTTGGGTATGACTCAAATCCAAGAACAAGAAGGTTTTACCAAACCAAGTCAAGAAAAAAATCCTAACAAATTGGGTCGCCAATGGTAACTAATGCAAATACCTAGTCTAAAATGATAATATCCGTAAGAGAACTAACAAAGTGTGTTAGTAGAACCTAAGGATGGACAATATAGGCTACCAATAAAGAAAAATGGTCGGCTAATGGCCACACATACAGTCATAGATGCCAAACTACCGGTAGGCCTTACACTTACATAACATATATTAAGGGGAGAGTAAACATCATATGTTCATTAAAATTTATCTTTTATTCAAAAGAGATCGTGAAATTTTATTACAAAAAGTTCTCCCTCAAAGTTGCAAGGCATGAAAGGTAAACTATTTTCACGCCATTCGATGTTTTCTTGAGGCTTTGTCCATTCTAACTGGAGGAAGATCCAGAGAAAAGGGCTTAACGGTGGATCTCAAATACCTGAGTCTTTTATGACCACTTGAACTTTGCATATTTACCAAGTTTTGAGGTCAAATATGGGTATCTTCATTGTGCATGCTATAATCACCTAGATATTTTCTGACTAAACTTTTTGGAATAGCATCAGTAGGAATTTACTTGGTGTCTAGTTTAAAAGGAGGAAGAGGTTAATCCAAATAGCCAGGGTTATTCCAACACCACAAAGTATCTTTTTCTGGTACCTTCAAAACTATTAAGGCATTCAACTAACCCCACTTATAACCTTCGCGTCGGGCTAGTTCTAACTCATTATTCAGGTGAGAGAAGGCTTCATCATAACCATCTATCCACAAAATCCTGGGTTGTTTATCAAATTAAAAGGTCAACTGATTAACCTTGTCAATTAGCTTCTTCATGATAGCATTTTTTTCCTGATCAAGGCAACCTAGTCGGCCAGAGTTTTTTTTTTGTCCTTTTTTCCTCAATAGTGGGCCACGTAACCATCACTTGCTTGGATGACTGGCCTGTATTATTTTTCTTCAAAGTCCTAATTTCTTCCCTCAGTTTTGCATTTTCCTTATCTAAGAAAGAGGTACCCTCATCTTGTCCGACGGTACTTGAAGACTTCTTCAAGCTCTCCAATTCATTTCTTAAAGAGTTGTTCTCCTTCTCCAACAAGCTTGCTACCTCCCTAGCACTATTCAGTTCATAATTCAGTATAAGTTCCTTTTTTCTTATATATCGATGAAATGGTTTCTAATTTCTTGTCAAAACTGCATCATTACTGAGTTGAGCATACTTTACCTCATAGTCAGAGTGCAAGCTGGCTGGAGAGGACTTGTGGTATTCTTATATCTGAAGGATCATGTCATAATATGCAGCGTTGGTCACCACTGCTTATCCAAACAACCTATGAAGATGGACGTAGATTTCTTTTACATGGTTTTAGGTATCCAAGACCAGCAGCTCCTCTAACTCGTCTTCATTCAAATCCTCATGGCCAGTACCAAATAGTCGAACACTCATCCTATACAGGTCACTTTCTACTGCAACTATCACGGTTATCCTGGATTTAAACTGAAAGCCAGAGTGTGAGCATAAAGGTCAAATAATAAAATCTACAACATTAAAATGGTGCAATTCCAGCAAAAGATTTTATTATAAACTAGGAAGGGTTATTACATCAAAAGCATCACTGTTCAAGGTTACAAAGAAACCATGCATTACAAAGTAAAAAATTAAAAACATCAAATAATCCTACGAGCTACACCTTCTCCTTATCTTATACCTTCTCCTCAGCTGATTGGACCACCACCGATGTTTTTGGTGCTATAGAAGACTCGCCAGTACCCTCTTCGTCTTCCATCTCCTCATCTATAATGGGATGGGTACTGAAAGTGTGTTGTTGGAAAAGCTCTTAGTCAATGGCAGTGTCGACCTACTTAAAGGTAGACTCCTGACCATCTTTGAAGGAAACTTTCTTCAGATAGTCTATCTACAAGGTAGCAGTGGTGAATTCCTTATCCCACCCTCAGGTGTAAGCATCTTCCTTCCCCTCTTTTAAGGTAGCCTTAAAGTTTTAAAAAAATTTCTCCACCTCAGTGATCGCCTTGGCGGCATCAGATGCAGCCTTCTCGACATCCTTCCTTCCTTGCTCGGTAGTATTCAATAAGGCCTGCCATTTTTCTTAATTATTCTTATGATCCTCCTTGGTGGTGTCCAAGGAGTACTTTATATCTTTGAATCCCTCTTCAACATCAGTGGATGATGCCCTCGATTGGTCATCCCTCATCAAATATTATAGAAGGTAAGTTTATGAAAATAATTATTACAGTCAAGTTATGATTAGATCTTTCCAGCAACCTTTCTCTGGATAAGGGAACAACCGCTAACCTATCTGCGCGCAACACTCCAGCACTAATTAAACCCCCTAGTTAAACTAGGGTTCAATGCCACTGATATAGATTCTACAAAGGCTTGATCGGCATGAGTTTTTTAAATAAATTGCTACTGAATCACAGGATCTTTTCTCAGCCTCTTAAAGTGAGGTTCAATACTTTTCATCTCTTCAGTATTGGCCAATACTAGTCTCTTAAAACCTTTACCAGTGGTCTTCTTCTTCTCGGCGCTGGGAGGAGACATGGGTCCAGCAATCAAGTTGGGAATTTTTTTTCTTCACTATTTTTCTTGGAGAGGAGAAAGTAGTTGGAATAGCGATCAAGTCTAAAGACTCAAATGAGGAAGAAGTTACTCCAAATACAATATCTCCTTCTTCTTCTTGCAAAGGAGATTCAGAGGTAGTAACAATTGGGGATGAAACAGAGTCTTCTAAGTCGATGGGGGATAAAGGGATATCTGATAATACGCAAATATTGCATATTTCATCCCTCGAACCTACGCATTTTAGCCCCCTCGGGTGCCTTAATCTCTATATTTAAGACCGTTAACCAGACAACCTTTGTTTTATATTGTTAACATGCTATATGAGGTATAATTGCACTTTTGTAAGGATTTAGGTACTAAGTATGGAGTTTGCATGCATTTTGGCTAATTTTCGTAGGCAATCGCACGTTCAAGGGCAATTTAGTAATTTCACAGCTTGGGATCCGGTCCCGATATCTCACAGAAGTTGTTGCCCTCCTTGCAAGCTTCGCGTCGCCATGAACGGTGCACGATTCTGATCCCTAAGAAGAAGTTAAGACATTTTTAGCAGAAGAGAAAACCAAATGAACCAAAACAGGAGCCAACTTGAATCAGACCTGCTTGATCCTTAATTTTCATTCTTCGAAGAATGCAGTGGGCTTATGTCTGTTCGATCGATCGATCCCCTGTTTCCAGCGATATTCCTTTTCTTTTCTTTTCCCTTTTCCTTTCTATTTTTATTCCACTTACTATATAAACCATTTTTGTTATAAATATCATATATAATTTGTTTTAGGTTAGTTTAGGTTAGGGTTTGGAGGTGGAGAGCTCATTTCTTCTTCCTCTCCTCGTTTGACACCCATTTGGGTTTGTAAGAGTGCACTATTCATCATCCTCTCCATTTAATATAGTTTGTATTTCTTTAATTCTTGCTTTGTAGTTAATTTACATGCTTTTATAATTAGGTTTACATGCTTTCTTTAGTTGCTTTCTAGTGTAGTTTTATCGCGTTTATTTACCTCTTTCATTTACTGTTAATATGCTTTCTAGCTAATTTAGTCTAGGTTGTGTCGGATTGAACTCATTCCGGGTTGACACGTTGCTTTACTTTGGTGATGGAGTTTACGGGTCTGTTTCGGGTGCGTTGGCCTAGTTATTGCGCCAAGGATATTTCACGAGGCATATCATGTATGCTCCGTGCTTACGACCTTGTGTGCGTAATTTTTTGGGTATTTATTGACGCCAAAATCTTATTAGGCTTTTACGCAAATTTAGGGGTGTGACAACCCTTGATTTAATTAACTCTCAAAACGAGACGCATTCGTAATAACTCGTCGACCCATGTAACCATTTTATACTAATTAACTCGAGTGAGGGATATTCGACGAAACCTATAGTTTTTACTCGTTTTGATAATCTAGTTTTATTTTAAACTTTCTTAGATTAATCATTTCCCTTTCTGCATCTTTTTCTTTTTGTGTATAATTATCTTTTACACTTTTATTTAGGAATACTAAACCTTATAAATTCTAGCAAATCGTTTATGTGGATTTTCGATACCCGGACTTGGCCGCTATACTCACCCGTTGAGTGTAGTCATAAATTTAGGGTTTTGTATTGAGGCGATGAACTAGAAAACAACGACCAGCGCTTGACGCGCACCGATTTTCACCCTCGATCAAAATTGCGCCGTTGCCGGGGACGAGTTTGTTTTAGACTTTATGTGATTTAGTATTTCGTAGTATTTTCTTTCTATTTGTATTTTTTTGGCTAACCTTTTTCCAGGACTTCCACATTTGAGCACTTAGAAATACTTGACTTCCTAGATTAATCATTTCCCTTTCTGCATCTTTTCCTTTTTGTGTATAATTATCTTTTACACTTTTATTTAGGAATACTAAACCTTATAAATTCTAGCAAATCGTTTCTGTGGATTTTTTATACCCGGACTTGGCCGCTATACTCACCCGTTGAGTGTAGTCATAAATTTAGGGTTTTGTATTGAGGCGGTGAACAGAAAATAATGACCAGCGCTTGACGCGCACCGCTTTTCACCCTCGATCAAAATTGCGTCGTTGCCGGGGATGAGTTTGTTTTAGACTTTATTTGATTTAGTATTTCGTATTATTTTCTTTCTATTTGTATTTTTTTGGCTAACCTTTTTTTAGGACTTCCACATTTGAGCACTTAGAAATGCTTGACTTTTTCCCGCGCGCACCTACCTTGTAGAATTCTCCACTTCGAGCCACTTTTTGGGGTAAGCATGGCTTATTCCAATTCTTTCGATAATTATTGTTATAATTCTCAAAATTCCCGTAATCTTATGACTTTCGATCAATACTTATAGTCCCAAAAAATTACAAATTCATAAATGACTTTGGACGAGTATAACGAAAGTCAAAACTTGGGTTATTGGAATTTCGAGAAAATGATAATGATTTTGGGTCTTTACCTCCTTATAATAGGAATTTTGAAACGAATTACAATAGATTTAAAAATTCCTATAATAATGAGTTTAAGTTTAAGTCTGATGGTAATTTTCGAAGTTCCCATTTTTAAGTATCCGCACCTCGACCTATGACATTCGGTGAGGGCTTGCGTATGCTTGAAAATGAGAGAATTGAAAATCGTTATCGGGAAGAAAATCGTCTGTGAGAACATGAATTGTATTTATTATTTGAATCGAACGACGATTTTTCTTTCGATACTTTTGAAGTCGAAGAATGTTTTGAACCAAATGAGGGGTTTGTGCCTACTTTAGAACAAACCATTCTAGATTTTGCCCATTGCGTAATAGATATTGAAAGTGAGGATGAAAATGATGTAATATCTATTTTCAATGAAATGATTTATTCTCTGGCCCCCAAAGAAGAACATTTCATTGAAAATGATCTTATTTCCTTCGAAACTCAATCTTCATGCGATGATGATTCATTCCCATTTTCATTCTCTGTTATCACACCATCACAAGTACCCAATGATTCGGTTTCAAACTTTAATGTTTTAAACCTTTTCACCGATGAGGAGTACTTTCTCGAGTCGCCTTCCACGATCGCATCGTTGCCTTTGTGTGCGCCACCTCCCATTCCAATTTCAAAATCCTTGGGAGGATATTCTGCTTTTCTCAGTCCCCACATGTTTTTGTCACCCGTTCAATCCAAAAACCCCATCGCTCCTCCAAAAATTTTAATTGGCGATGGTTCCTTTCTTTCGCCTTACACATGCCTTCCGTTGTTCAAACAAAATTCATATTTTTTGGAAGGCATGTTTGAGTGTGAGGGTACATCGATTATCCTCTGAAGTCAAATCGTTCTCATGGTGGACCCTCAGCCATTTAGATTTCTAGTGTATAGTTAGCGTGAAGCCTAAATAATAGGTTGTATATAGTTAGCTTTTTATTCTTTCTTTCTTTTTATTTTTTCTTTCTTTTAATTTAGTCTAGTGTAATTCGTTAACTTTTTGTTATTTCTTTTTGCTATGCTCGGTACTAACTTGTTTTGTAGATTCTTTGGACTTGTTCTTATGGGGATCGCTCCAATTTTGGGTAATATCGCTCTTTTCCTCTCTTTGACTTGCTTCTTAATTTACATTGAGGACAATGTCAAGTTTTAAGTTAGGGGGTGTGGAATATTCTATCCAATTCTTTTTTTGTCCATGTTTTTTCTCACATGTTAGTAACTTAGTATGCTTTTCTTAAAAAAATTGAAAATTTTCAAAAATATTTTCTTTCTTTTTTCTCCTTTATTGGGCATTTTTCCTTTGTTTCCGATGATAAATTTCAATAATTGCTCGATCCAATAGACAACTCAACGATGCATGTTCTTGATTTTAGAAGTTATTAGACTTTAGTCCTCTATTATTGATAGTATGAATAACTTCATGAATTACACTTTAATCCCATGAGCACATGCACTTTTCTTGCTTCATTGATTTCGTTTAAGATTTTTATAACTCGGTAATCTTTTGTGGCATTGTATATACTTATACCGAGTAATCTTTGTACCTTCCGTCGTTTGCGAGTGTTATACACTATTATTTCCTCTTTAAAAACGTTAAATTAATCGGTAATCTCTCTATTTTTTCATTTGATCATTCATTAATTGAGTTCATATTTGAAATGTGCTACTTGAGCATGATTTTCATGTATTGTTTTGACTCGAGAATTGCATAAATTTTAGGAAATGATCATAGGCCATCCTTGTTATATCACCCGTATTAGCCTTGACCTACCTTATATGTTTCCCTAGTCAACCCCTTTGAGCCTAAATATTATCCTTTCGATTCATAACCCATATTCCCATACCCAACTCTAAATTGGAGTTTTAGCCCAAACATATACCTTCCGTACCTTTGTTTGGAATGTTGCTTGGGATTGAATGATGTTGTTGTGTTGCGGTTGCAATTTAGGCATGTGAGAGTGAGAAAAGTAAAGAAAAGAGAGATGTGAAAAAGAGAAGAAAAAGAGAAAGTAAAAAGAAAAAGAAAACAAATGAGAAAAATGAGAAAAAGAAGAAAAGAAAATGAAAGAGAAAATTTATATATTGTGTATATAGTTCAATAAGCTTTGTTTGCTCTCCCCATTGATATATCCAATGCCATCGGAACTCGTTTTCCCATTTTTTATATTGCCCGCATTCTTCCCATTATTCCAAGCTTTCATCCCCGAACACCTTGAATCCGTACATACATATCCTTCATTCCGTATCTTATCCCCAAACCTACATTACAACCCTATCAAGTCCTATGTGATCTTAGGCTGATTTAATTTAAAAGTTGAAATAATTTTGATAATCTGTGAAAATTCATTTCACTCCTTTAATGAGCGGTATCTTTCATTGAGATTACATGTTTTTCATTTTATATATAGCGTTCTTCATTTGTGACATGTGTGCGGCCTAGTTTCCATTTACATTTACTTCTTATTCCCGCATGTTCCGTGTGTTACCTCCCTGTTTCAAGTGAAGTCATTTAATGAGTGTAATGCCCGTGAGGATTAGATATATTCTTGCTTTAATTTAGTATCCGGTTTATTTAAGTTTTTGCCAAATCATACACTTTGCATGTTCTCGCTCCCCTCCCACATTTTAAGGTTTCAATTCTACGAGGTGCATTCTATAATGTTAATGATTTGTACTTTTGTGTGAATGCATTCACTTTCCTAATAATGCGTACGAAATCTTGTTCACTATTGTTGGTCTTGTCGCATGTTGGTTTGGGCATATTTTGAGGAAACCATATGATATTTGTGGGTATCATCCCTGAAAACCCTCATGAGATGACACTCGTCCACTAGGGCATATTTTGAGGAAACCATATGATATTTGTGGGTATCATCCCTGAAAACCCTCATGAGATGACACTCGTCCACTAGGGTAACCTAGGGTTTAACTGTCGCGCCCCGACTTAATTAACTTAAAATCATCCTTTAATTTAGAGATAAATTCCTTTAAACAATACTTTGCAAAAAAAAAATTCTAAAAATAGCACCATATTTTTTTTATTCTTTTTCAAAAGCATGTTTGGATGAAAACATAACTACCCTAACATATAATGTACAAGAACTAAACAACTTTACATATAAAAGTTCTTTATTTAATATTTACCCAAACAGTCTTGTTGATATTCAACACACATTAGATATTCGACACTCCCCCGTTTAAGGTCCTAACTTGGCAGTGAACTCTAAACAATAGTCATACCTGAAATATAACATTATAGGAGTGTAAGCAACATAAGCTTAGTTAATGACCATATACCACACATATAACCAATTTAAATAACAATTTGTATTTTCTAATGCTATAACCCAACAGGAATTGCGTAACTCTCGCAAGCCTGGACCCGCCAGTCCAATTAACTCCCAGTTAATGGGGAACACTAAATCCCATAATTAGGTCCGAGTACAACAAACCTTTAAGTTGGATTAACGGGGCCGCTGCATCCCGTAGGACCCACCACAATCCTTAACATTAGATAGAGGTCCCACCTCATTCCATAACATTAGATAACATCATTTAACATTTTAATCCACAGTTCCTAACATTATATAGAGGTCCCACCTCAGTTCATAACATTAAATAACATCATTTAACATTTTTAATCATACGTATATGTTTCATAACACCACATCACTCCATAAGCATCACCCAACATGTATTTAACTACACAATTCCATATGAAAATATAAGCATCTATATTTCATATGACAGGTCACTCACCTTGAATTTGGTACTAAGATTAATACCAAAACTATTTCTTTCGTATCGTAGTGTTACTCTCTTCCCTACCTAACAATTCAACGTCATTAGTATTTGAATACACCAAATCACATTAAACTCAATAACACATCACATCAGTTGGTCAATCTGACATAACTGAAAATTAATTGAATATGATACTTCACATTTTTATAACACCTTATTCATTAGGTTTCTAACACAATTTACCGAATTAAATTACAAATTTTATAGACAAATTTTTTCCCATTTTATTACAACTTTTTCCAAATCATTTCAGGAAAAAACAACAACAAAACTTCAACTTCAACACAAACCCCAATCCAAACTAGAAGGTATTTTATTCTCCCATTCAAGTAGATCATACTCATATATGTTTTCTAATATTTCCCATTCGAATTTCTTGATTTCAACAAGTATTCAATGATTTATGCCACTTTTAACACATTTAGGTTTAAGTAGACCATCAAAGCATAACTTAATATTTTTCAAGCATATATAATCTCCACCTCGATTATAAATCATGGGAACATATATTAAATATATTTAATAATATAAAATTAAATTTGTATAACTTTTAGAGTTCATTTTCTAAGTCAAGCAAAACATCGAACACCTCGTGTGCGCACTTACACTTTTGGGGCAGATTTTATACCTGAACTTCAAACTATCATTTTAACATAATTTTCGGATATGAAATACACATATGAGTCTATTTTAATCTTCAATTGGAATCATTTGATTTCAATAAGTATTCCATGATTTATGTCATTTTTAGCACAACTAGGTAAGAACAGAACTTTAAAGCATAACTTAACCTTTTTAAGCATATATCACCTCTACCTCGGGTATCCATCATGGAAATATATAATAAACATGTTTTAGTATATACACACATCATATATATGAATTTACTACATATAAAGCTTAACGAGAAGGAAATTCAAAATTGGGACTTTAAAGTTAACATTTACGATCCTAGCACAAGTCCTCACGTGTGATCTTAAGCCATCCTTAGTTTAACTCAATTTGGCAAAAAGGGCAGCATTTAAATCTTCTTCCAAATCAGAAAAAAAAAATATACCAAGTGTATAACTCATCCATGGAACCAACTTTAATAAAGAAGTAATTACCTTACAAGAATTCCTCGATTTATGCAAATTTTTCAAAGGACTTCTTCCTTAACTTTCTTTTTCTCTCTCCATAAGCATGTTTATTCCAAATCTTGAAATATGAAATGAAAAAAATGATGAGGTCTGATCTTATAACCATAAAACGTGGTCATATGATCAATATAAAGTGGTGGCATGTGATTGGATGGATAAGACGTCCAATAAGACAATTCCACTAATGACGGATTTGTCCCACCTTTGTAAAATCACCATAACTCACTATTACGGGACCCGATTTACTCTCACTTTGCTTCCACATATAGATAACTTATATATCTACCACTTTCATATTTTGTGTTTTCCCAAAATCATAAAATTAGTACACCTAATTTGGGCTCGAACAGAAAAGTAGCAATTTACCGAAAAATCTCATAACTTTCACATTTGGCCACTAAACATCACCAATTTTGCACTAAAACCCTATTTTACTTTTATAAACATAATTATGTATTATAAACATATTTTCATGATGCATTTAACCACGTAACTAATCATATGATCTAAACAAGTTATCCCCGATCATAAGCTCGATTAACATCAAATGGAAACAATACATATATCACATGAGTATGCATCCCCCAAATATGATAATTAACATGTTTAACACCACTCACCAAACTTATAAACCATAAAGTATACTTAATCATGTAATTAACATTCTTAATCACGTTTTTGGGCCTTACATTAACGGCTTATTGCATACTCTAAATGCAATTGAATCGCCCGCAAAAGTGGCCTTATGCTTTTATACCATATTTTTGTACTTGTATCCTATCTTTGGTTTGTTTATAGTTCTTGTTGTATCTTATTTCATTGCTAGGGACTAGCAATGTGTAAGTTAGGGGGTGTGATAATACATAAATATTGCGTATTTCATCCCTCGAACCTACACATTTTAGCCCCCTCGGGTTCCTTAATCTCTATATTTAAGACCGTTAACCAGAAACCTCTTCTTTATATTGTTAACATGCTATATGAGGTATAATTCGGCTTTTGTAGGTATTTAGGTACTAAGTATGGAGTTTTGATGCATTCCGGCTAATTTTCGTACGCAATCACAAGTTCAAGGGCAATTTAGTAATTTCATAACTTGGGCACCTGGCCCCAAATCGCACAGAAGTTATTTCCCTCCTTGAAAGATTCGCATGAACGTGAATGGTGCACAATTTCGATCCCTAATGAAGAAGTTACGGCGTTTTTAGTGGAAGAGAAAACCAAATGAACCAAAATAGGAGGCAGCTTGGAACAGACTTACTTGATCGATCGATCGATCAAAGGGATTGATCGATCGATCCTTTAATTTTAATTCTTCGAAGAATGCAGTGGGCTCATGTATGTTCGATCGATCGATCCCCTATTTCCAACGATAATTTTGCCTTTTCTTTTCTTTTCCCTTTTCTTTTCTATTTTTATTCCACTTACTATATAAACCATTTTTGTTGTAAATATCATATATAATTTGTTTTATGTTAGTTTAGGTTAGGGTTTCCTCTCCTTGTTTGACACCCATTTGGGTTCGTAAGAGTCCACTATTCATCATCCTCTCCATTTAATATAGTTTGTATTCTTTAATTCTTGCTTTGTAGTTAATTTACATGCTTTCATAATTAGGTTTACATGCTTTCTTTAGTTGCTTTCTAGTGTAGTTTTATCGCGTTTATTTACCTTTTTCATTTACCGCGTTTTTAATATGCTTTCTAGCTAATTTAGTCTAGGTTGTGTCGGATTGAACTCATTCTGGGTTGACATGTTGCTTTGCTTTGGTGATGGAGTTTACGGGTCTGTTTCGGGTGCGTTGGCCTAGTTATTGCGCCTAGGATATTTCACGAGGCATATCATGTATGCTCCGTGCTTACGACCTTGTGTGCGTAATTTTGGGGTATTTATTGACGCCAAAATCTTATTAGTCTTTATGCAAATGTAGGGGTATGACAACCCTTGATTTAATTAACTGTCGAAACGAGACGCATTCGTAATAACTCGTCGACCCATGTAACCATTTTATACTAATTAACTCGAGTGAGAGATATTCGAAAAAACCTATAGTTTTTACTCGTTTTGATAATCTAGCTTTATTTTAAACTTTCCTAGATTAATCATTTCCCTTTCTGAATCTTTTCCTTTTTGTGTATAATTATCTTTTACACTTTTATTTAGGAATACTAAACCTTATAAATTCTAGCAGCTCGTTTCTGTGGATTTTTGATACCCGGACTTGGCCACTATACTCACCCGTTGAGTGTAGTCATAAGTTTAGGTTTTTGTATTGAGGCGGTGAACAAAAAATAATGACCGACGCTTGACGCGCGTCGCTTTTCACCCTCGATCAATATCCTTTGTAGGTCAAGCTACAAAAGATGTTATGTAGCTTTTGGAATCTATCAAAATTGAAGCCAACCTTGGGTAGTATTCACCTTCTTTTTTTTCTCTACAGAAAGGAAAACACAATATGTTAGTCGGCATATCAAAAAACACAAAGAATATATAAAAGAAATACATGTGTTATAAGGGGCCGACTTATGCCACGCCCTTCCTAGGGGCATCTAGGACCATTATATCTTACCCCTCAGGAAGGGGGGCATGTTGCCAATTTGTTACCACTATTCCATAATCCTAATAATCCTTATTATAATCAGGAAAATTTACCACCAAGGTCGTGTTGTCCTAATGTGTCTTCAAATAGTAGGTATTATCCTCAGTGTTCCCCCAACTGTAAGAGTACATAAAATCCTTTATTCCTCTGTGGGTTCTATATAATTCGTTAAGACGGTTAACCCTATTCACTACTCTCTAACTGTTGGGGGATACTTTGGCGGGGACCATATAGAAATATCAGCAGAATTCCAAAAATAAATTATTGGGAATAAAAGTAACTCCACACTCACCAACAAATATGGTTGGAAACCAATGACCCTCATCCAAGGCACACAAGTCGCAAGGTCCAGACACCATTTCAATACCTGGTCAAGGATTTTTCTCTTCTCTCTAAACTCCTCTAAAGAACCTCTATCAATAATATAAACCATCTTAACAAGTTCAGAAAGAAAAAGGAGATTCATACGGTTGAAATCTCGGTGATGAAACCCTTGTGGAGGAGCAACAATGGAGGAAAGAAAAAGTTCGATTGCAAAGGTGAGGAAAAATGGAGGGAAAATTAGCCTTTTATAGGTACAATGATGACTATTGATATATAAGATTTGAAATGATTCAGTGTACCAACCTTTGCACTCTCGACGGCATCCCAAATCCTAAAATGACAAAAGACCAGTGTACCCATGGTTGTTAGTTTTAAAGTTATTTATGAAATTACCACCGCGAGTCCTGGAGGTCGGCTGCCAACCACAACTTTTAAGAAGTGTCGAGAAAGTCTAGAAATGAATACTATATTATTTCATTCAACCATCAAGTATTAAGTATGGGGGCTTTTGTTGTAGCCTAAAAATATTAGGCCACCTGGACCAATAACACAGTGACATCTGTTAACATCATCATTAAGGTTTCTACAATGTGTAAAACCTGGTCAGCTCAAATATCCTCTGGTATGATGACTCGCCGACCACAGTCAAGAAATTTAACCATCATACACATGGGATATTCAACATTCACCATGCACATCCACGTGAAAGATGTCCAACTGCATATTATTGTGTAAAGGTGTAAATGCTTGAAGCTATAAAAGCATTCCACCTCTTGAATTTTCACTTACTATAAATACACCATTTTCCCCTGTTGAGGAGAACACGCGTGAACATACCAACTTTATGCTAAACCCTTGAATTATAACCAGGAAACTGGAATAAAACCCTAAATACTATTGCCCAGTAGATTTGGGCTCCATTCCCGAGCTGAACCATGTAAAATCTATGGTGTCTTTCTTTATATTTTCATTTTCTCTATTATCTGTGGTGATAAATTTGGTAATTAAGGGTTAATATCAATCATCCAAATTTCAGAATCAACAATGGTGATAGCATATGACTGGATGAGATAATGAAGTCTGAGGAATGGTTAAAAAATGATAAAGTGTGTGACGGGTGGCTACTTGGTTTGCAAACAAATATCTTAAGAGTGATTGGGATGAAGAGTTAGAAATTAAATAAGGTAATGTCAGCATGGTCATTAATCTTGATGAAAGAGGAAGATCTAAGGCTGAATATGTTTGTAACGCACAAACATATGAGGTAGAAATCAATTCAGAATGCACAACGATCACGAAAATCTTGAAGTTCAAGTGTTTTTTTGATCGGATTGGAGTCAAATATGAAACCAGATTAGTAGTGAATAAGAATATTCTCGAGGCGATGCAAGACAGCGGGGATCCATCCACTAATTAGCATGTCTCTATTGTAAGACTCATCACAAAATACACCTCGAAGGTGATGTTTTCAGAAGAAGATAGAACGGTAACCTTCTTCCACAACAGATCTATATACGTTACTTCTTTGGTAAATGGGATTAGTTTCCCTAGGGCATTATTGGATGATGGGGCATCAATCAATATCATGCCCATAAACACTCTCTATAAGATAAGAATCTCGCAAGATAAAATTATGCCATTGCCTCTAGTGATTTTAGAATTTGGGATGCAGTCACTAGGATAACTTTGGGATCAAGTTGGGAAATTTCACTTCCTACATCAAATTCCATGTCATTAATTTTAGTAAAAGTTATTAATTGTTAATAGACTGTGTGTGGTTGCATACTCATGGAATCAGGCCTTCTACATCCCACCAGTGTGCAAAGGATAATATTTGCGAGACGAAAATGGTGATTAAAGCCATAGAAAGACCCATCTCAGTGAAAGAGGCCCATTTAGTTGATGCGATATTTTATACAGAACTGGATGAAGAAAGGAAGAAGTTTTTAACCAAGTAAATAGATGAGCCCCGAGCAGTTCAAGAAGGAGGTAAAACCAAGACGACTATGCACGGCAAGTTAGGTCCACGAGTAGTACCTTTTTAAAAAAAGTTCAAAGAAAAAAGGAATCTAGAAGAGGATGCAATACCTACTTGGACTTGTAAGAAATTTAGTCCTAGACCTCATTACTTTATTAAATCACCACATATGTGTCTCATCTCCTCGACCCCCATTTGATTTGTTTCAAGTTCTACTCTACCCCGAAAAACATCAACGAAACAGTTTCTCTATTTTTTGTACTTCAGAAGAACTCTATTGATGTTATAAAATATGTATTTTTATGGATGTCCACTAATGTCCCTCGTTATTAAAGGGTCTATTAAGATACCATGATTTGTATTTAAAATAGGGGTGATAACCTTTGAGTATACAACAAAATGAAAGGACATGTTTATACTCCCTTTAAATTCTCTTCATGTCCCTTTAAATTCTCTTCAGGAGGGATGCAAAGAAGATATGCACAAGTGTGTGACTAGATGAGGAAACTTATTTAATACTAAATCACAAATAAGTAAGAATTTATGCTACATCTTAACCCAAACCAGAAAATGATCACTATACCATATACCGAGTATGGTCACTGGAGGTAGGTTATGGTCCAAATTCGTGACTAAGGGGATCTGCGACCACGGCCAGGAGTGACCTAGACAGGGCAATGGCCACGGTTCCATACCATGATCACCATAGTCATGGCTCCAGACCGTGACCCACCGTAACCCATATGGCGGCAAAGTTGGTGCCTATTTTTTTAACTTGAGGGTCACGGTTTCATATCGTGACCTTACCGTGACAAACTCTTAGTGAAGTTTAGTTTCGATTTTGAAACTAGACCCCTAATAGTGATAGTAATTTAATTTGAATCGGTCACGTTTTGGGACTATGACCAAGTGTGGGGGACTACAAGGGTCATGGCTGGGGGTCGTGACCATTTATGAGGACTCGTGACAATATAATTGGTTATAGGATTGGTCACAGTTTTGATTTGTGACCATTTATCTACTATAAATAAACTCATGAGGGTTTTATCTCATTTCACCGGCTTCTCTCTCTATTTTTCTCTCTCATCACTCTTTCTCTTACTGACGCTAACATCTCTCTCTCACTATGTGTTTATGTTTGTATGTGTATTTGTGTGTGCTTTTCTGTGTCCGTGTGTATATATACAGAGCATATATATATATATATATATATATATATATATATATATGTGTGTGTGTGTGTGTGTGTGTGTGTGTGCATGTGTACCCATAAAATTGGGCATATACATGAAATTGAACCCATTTGGTTGTGTAAATTTGAAATTGATATTGAAATTGGGTATACACATGAAATTGGACCTAGTTGAGTAAGTTTGAAATTGATATTGAAGTTTGGTAAATACATGAAACTGGACCAATTTGATCGTGTAATTTTTATACATTTGTTTTCTATTTATACCCATTTATTGTAATTTGATACGATAGCATAGTTCACATGTATGGATCTTTCATACGCATTAGAACTCTTGATGAGTTATGTTAAATTTTGGGTGGCATTGAAAGATTAGGAATACATATATACTCATACGCATATATGCATAAATACTCGCACTCGTGCACATATATACACTCATACTCACATGCGTAGATATAAGTGTATATATGCACACATGTATAATATATGAATTCCTATATATTCATGAAGCCCCTCATATACTCACACGCGCACATATACACACCCAACACGCATATATATACTTTTACACAATCACACACATCTATAAGTTTATGCACACACTCATACACATATATGTACACATACTCACATGCGCACATATACATACACATACGCGCACACTTTTAACACATGAATTTCTATATAGGCATGAAGTTCCTCATATAATCACACGCGCACACATACACACCCACGCGCACATATATATACTTTTGCACAAGAGCATATATATACACAAATAATTTCACACATATATACATATGTACACACAATCATGCACATATATCCACACATACTCACACACGAACATATTTATGCACATACGCGTGTGCACATACACATATATGTAATGAATACACTTTCTACCTAAGTGAAAGTTTTGAGTAACATGAGATAAATAAATTACATGTTTAGAATAAGTTAATTTGGTAATACTTTATATTGAATAACATATTGACATATTTTCTTCTCGTTCCATGTGCGCATGCAATTGGAGAACAACTATTGAAGCTCAATTGATTCTAGTTGATTTTTTTACTAATGTAATTTTACTTATCTTTTCCTCTATGTAACATAGTCTTATATATAGTTATAACTTCTTGGTTAAATATTATGGTCTTGTTCACCCCTTCCTTAAGTGGTTGTTGTTTGTATGAACACAAATTAGGGAAGGGATTTCACATTTGGTGGAAACATAGTAATTTTAGGATTAATTTAACTAAAATGAACTTGAGTTGTACTTGTTGATACTGTGTGGATGAATACTAATGCATACATTTGTTTGGTTAACTCTTTTGATTGTGTTCACCCATTCCTTAAGTGGTTGTTTTTTGGGTGAACACAGACTTGTGGAAGAGCTTGCACAGTTGATGGAAACATAGTAATTTTATGATTAATTTGATTAAAATTAACTTAAATTGAACATGCTGATATTGTTTGGATGAATATTAATGCATATATTTTTCTGTTTAACTGTTGCGGTCATGTTCACCCCTTTTGTAAGTGGTTGTTGTTTGGGTGAACACAAATTAGTGGAAGGGCTTGTACATTTGGTGGGCACATAGTAATTTAAAGATTAATTTAATTAAAATGAACTTAAATTTGACATGTTAATATTTTGCGAATGAATATTAATGAATATATATGTTTGGCTTACTGTTGTGGTCGTGTTCACCCCTTCCTCAAGTGATTGCTATTTGGGTGAACATAAATTGATGGAAGGACTTGCACATTTGGTGAACACATAGTAATTTTAGAATTAATTTAACTAAAATGAACTTAAATTAGCATTATTGTGTATGATTGATCGATTGGAAAACAATAATTAGTTCAGGATTTATTAGATCCATTAGCTCTAGTATTCATATGCACATCCTCTTTCTATATATTTTCGTAGAAAATGTGAATCAATGTTACTTTAAACAAGAGTACGAGAGGTTGTAATTGGACCGCACAAAAACATATTTTATTATTGCATGCCATATAAAGGGAACTCATATTTACAAGCATGGGAATAGAAAAATTAAACAGTTTAATTACCTTAAAAATCATAGAGTTGCTTTCTCGTAAGCATAGGTATTCGATCTATTCTTTTTTCCCTGCTAAGATGCTGGGTTGAGGCAATAGAGAATATATTTCGCCTTTATAATCCCGATAGCACACTAAAGTTAGCGACACTATTAGAAAAGGTAGAAAAAATATTCATCCATTGTGGATATAACTTCGTAAAAAGAGCATTCACCTAGATTGTGACGTATTGTGACATATACACATTTAAATTGAGCCTGCAAATAAGTTAAAAAAGAAAGGAATTTGAGTTTCGATCACGAACCTTTATACGTCAATCGTTGATCGCGTCCAATTTCGTATATTTTTAAAAACTAATATCGATTAGAGGGAAATCAGACAAATCGAGCATGTTTTAAAAGTTGTTGAAAAGGTATATACATATATATAGTCATAAACATAACTATCAGATATTTTTCACTATTTTTTAATTGTATATAATGTCAAACAAGAAGGAATATAATCAACCAAATAACAGAACACCTCCAAATTGATCCTCTCCTACACTCCAACCTCAATTCTCATCACCTATGGGTTGGCAATATTTTACTCCACTACAGGTTCAGTCTACCACTCCATCTCTGAGTCATCAAACTCAAAAAATCTCTGTTAATCCAACACATACACTTTCCATTACCGAGAAATCCTAAGCAAATGATAAGAAGCCCATTGGTTTGTTTGATTTCGGGAATCCTACCGATAAAAAAACTGATGTCCAGATTTTAAAGCCTATTGTTTGTCCTTGAGAAAGATAATTATGGGCGTCGGGGACTCAAATAACTAGAACAAGTTTGATCCTTCCATAAAACATGACGTGTGGGATTAACTTTGTAAGAGTTTTATATTCCCACCCGGTTCGAGGGCAAAGATTCTTTTTCGAGTAAGTGAACATATAAAAACCTATCAAAAGAACCTTTGAAATAAATTTTTTTCTCAAATGGGGCATCAAGTTTTGATATTTTGGGGTTGAAAGACAGAGTTTTCCAAAATATTCAGATTCTTTTCGACCAATGGAACAACTTATTGGAGAATGAGGTCGGGAGGAAAAACTGGTCAAGAAAGAGAAAAATAAACAAAACATGGTAAATAAAGTTCATTCCCACAAACATAGGGCAAAATCATATGATTTTCTGAAGGGTGAATGGGTGGACAGTACCAAAGGGATTCTAGAAGAAGGTAAAGCCCCTAATCGAGTCAATTTGTACTTGCATGCTCAATGGGATAAATAGACCAATAAATTCCCGGACAATTGGCTGTGACTTAGGTGAGTTTGAATTTATTTATCATATATATAAATGATATAGTAAAATAGTGTTTAAATCATAGTCCTAAATATAATATTATGCTATAAGAAACGATAGAAGGCATGGCGAGCAATTTTGTCCGAGTGCATCCCTTTGGATATTGAATCAGATGCCCTATTCAATGTACTTGGGAAGGACAAAAGGGTGAGGATAGTAGGTGAGGTATTACATATGCCAAGTACCAAAATACAGCACACTGCACCTCTATTAGACGACATCTCTTTGGTAAAGAGTCATGTTTCGAGCCAGACGAAAAAAGAAGGACATGACAAAAGGGGAAGTGTCAGATCATAAGACCAATAGTCAATCTTAACAATACCTTGGGACTACTAACGAATGAAAGTAAGGGGTTAGATCAATTTTTTATTCAATAACATGGTTTTCCCTCCCAAATGCCTCCTCAAACATTCCATTTTCCTATGCCTCAAGGATTCTCATCCCAAGTGCCTCCTCCTGCAACATTACGGGGATCATCATCATCCATATACATTAACTATAGTGAGGAGTATTATTTAAGGGAAATGTCCAATAGCAGGGTAATTAGCACATGCATGCTCGTTTCCATGAATGACGGAACACATGTCCATGGTAAAACTTTGGAGCTGGGGAAGGCTCAAATATTGGTTGATAATATATACAAGGTTTGCAGAGAGGAGCCTATGCATGTTGACTCTCGTGAAGGGCTTATGTTAAAATATAATTAAAATTGTTATATTGTCGGCCAATTTATTTGTTGGCCAAGATTAGGCAATGAATGATGTTTTATTT
The DNA here is from genome assembly GCA_949130495.1 of Sambucus nigra. Taxonomy (NCBI): domain Eukaryota; kingdom Viridiplantae; phylum Streptophyta; class Magnoliopsida; order Dipsacales; family Adoxaceae; genus Sambucus; species Sambucus nigra. The sequence goes on from OX422209.1 coordinate 629,664,892, forward strand.
GGGAATAAGTTTGTGGTATTCTAATCATGTTGGACATTTGTTGACTTTATATGTTATTTTAATTTAACATTTTTGGGATTTAGTGACATCTTAATTTGTTTGGTTTTATTTTATATTTATTAAATGCTTGGGTTGAATGAATTTGAATTAATTTGCTTGAATTTTCTTGGGTTGAAGGAACTTTCTTGAATTATAAATTGAGAGTTCTTGTATCCAACATGAACTTCGTTTTAACTTATTTATACAGGTGACTTGAATTTTGAAAATTATTTAATGGTTTTCCCACAGTAAAAATAGTGGATACGAGTGAGTAGTAGAATATTTGACAATCATATCAAGGGTGTTCGTGAATTTGTTAAATATGGAGATATAAATCTTAACAATGACAAGATTTTCCATGCAACTGATGTATAAACGACAAATTAAAATCTTTAGATGACATTGAGATGCATTTACTTAGGTGGTATATATCGCAAGACTATAAAATATGGACATTCCACGAGGAAGAGAATGTGCCATATGTTCCAGAAGAAATAACAGTACCCGAACACGTAACAGAACACCATTGAGTGAAAGTGGTGAATGATTCAGCAGCTTATCATCCTTTGACTGATCTAATTCATGATGTTTACAGATTCCATCACAGTAATGCCCCAGCCCAAATTTATGAGTTACCCCTGGCCAACCTGATTCGATCCGAACATTAGGTGTGAAGTGTAATGAGACAACTTAAATAATATTGATATTCTAATTTTATTTAAGTAACATTTCACTTATTTAAAATGTGATTGAAATTTATATCAAGCTACGTGTAGGACTCGTGGGAAGTGTCCCCAAAATCCAAGCTTACAGAGCTACTAATGTAATATAGAAAGAATAGTTACCTGTATAATGATCTCGAAGTACGAAATCACGCACAACCTGCAGTAACAAAGGAAGCGAATAAGCCGAAGGCCCAATGGGAAATACAACTATGCAACATAGACTCGAATGGTAGAAAAGTGACTCTAAAACTACCACCTACATGCACATGCAAATACCGTATATCTATACATACACATATACTAATGCATGAATCTATTTATTTAAAATGTTATCGATTTGATTAAATCACATTAATTTTATAAAAGACCCCCTTTTTACTTGACTTAACATTTATTTATCAATTTAACGCACCCAGTTAAATACTTAAATGAAATACCATTTGTTTATAAAAAAGTACTTCTTTTATCAAAATTTCCCTTATACTGATGCCAACCCACTTTAGTATTTCCTTGAAAACCACCTTTCAACACACGCACACTACGTGTTAGAAAATACTTGTTTCCATTTGAAAATCACACAACACACGCTTGTGTTAATTATGGGTTTAGACCATCTTAGGTTACTATATTACCCATCAACCATTTCACTTGTGACATTAAATCACGCTTTACTTGGACTTAGTCATTTTCATAATTCTTGTCCAAATCATCTTTTCAAAACAGGAACATTTATCAATTTCAATTCATAAAAGATTTTCGTTCCTTATTTTCTTATCACAACTAATTTTTTATAATGTTCCACTTTTTACATTATCTTTTTCTCAGAATGCACCAATACATCGTACTTTAACGGGCCATACACTATTGGTGATGCCACCATATGCTCTGGATAATGATTTTAGGTCTTTCACCCTAGGGCTCTGGGACCTTCTTAATTTTTCTCGATTCTTCTAAGTTTCCTTTACCATGTGTTTCAACACTTTTTCGTGTCCACATTATTCGACTTTTATAGGCCGAAGCTAAAACCAGAGGAATACTTCCCCACATTCGTGTCAAACTTAAAAAAACCACCATTTCTTGTCCTTTACACGTGTACGTTGATTTCAATCCAAAAAGCAATCCCTTTTGGACCATTTAGCGTAACACCTTTTTCAAAAAAAATATTTTGTAAAAATGTCCCACTTTACGTAACCACTTTAGCCATTCATTTCCAAACTTGCATTTTACTCCATTTTCACAAGTGTTAATTTTCCCAAAATATTGTTAAGTTACACGCACTAACTTCTTAAATATTTTTAACTCGTTAACACTTCTTTAACACTTTGGAGTAACACACTTCTCAAGTTCAAAATCTCTTTATTTCATTACGTTCTTTATTAAAGAAATCACTTGACATTTTGAAGGATACTTCACAAGAAAACACCATTTTTCCTTCATTAACACACTAGTCTTGAAAACATACTTATCACATTTTCAACATTTATTAACACACTTTAAGTTCTCAAATTTATAATTTATTTATGTCATGTTAAAACTTATTAAATCCTTCACTAAACTTGTTTATATGCTCATCATAAAAATACAACAAGTTTATATACATAGAAAGAGGGATTTTACGTCCAAATATCCAAAATAATGAGTTTAACACATGATTTATTCTAGAAATTTCATAATACTTACAAAAACATGCTTTCCAAGATAAAAATACATTTTTGTTCTTAAAACTTGAATAAATGTCTAATTTCACAAAAATTCCATTTTTTCAAGAAAACTTCAAGACTTTGTCCACAAAATATCTCAACAAGATAATTATGATTTTAAAACATTTTATTTCATAAAATGTTTAATACTAAGTTTTTCTTGAAAATATATCATTTTCTCAAAACCTTGAAACCATTTGTAAAAATTATTTTAAATAAATCATGAGAAAATAGCTTTCTACAACATACATACATCCTACTCTTTAAACCCTATATACAAGACCAAATACTAATGAAATAGAGTTCTTAAACTTAAATGGTAGAGTTTCCCACCTCATTGAAGCTCCAAAAATGGTGCATGAGATGTAGAAGAAGATGGCAACCTCACACCTTCTAAGGTGAACATAAAGAAGTTGCCTAGCTCTACTAAGCTTGCTCCTTGAAATCTCCATGAAAAATCCCTTCAAACTCCATGAAATTTTCTTCGACTTCTTTTAAAAATCCCCAACAACATATCTAAAATCCATAACTTTTCCCAACAATGGTGTAAATGGGTTTTACAAGGCTTAAATATGGTGGAAAGGGGATAAATTATGGCGATTTAGGGCTGAGGAGTACTGGTGCTAGGGTGGTGGAAAGTGGTTAGGTGGTGGTGGTGAGGCTTCAAGAGATAGAGAGAAAGAGAAACGCCCTAGAATGGGCCAAAATATTACTTAAATAACCCAAAACCCTCAGAGGTTAAATCCCATAGGGTTTAAATTCCAAAACCCCCAAACCCTTAGGGTTTAAATTCCAAAAATGCCCCAAAACTTAATCCCGAATTGATCTGTTGAGTGGGAGTGTGACATGTGTTAAATCCAATGGTGCTTGTCCTGATAGTGTTTTCTTGTTCGAACAAGATTTAGATCTCGTTCGAACGATAACTACACTCATTCGAACGAGGTTCCAATGAGAATCTAATAAGGCACGAAGGAGAACATGTGTTTTTCATTCGATGGTCGTTTAAATTTCGTTCAAACGATACAACACTTCATTGGAATGACCCAAAACCTTTTTCTACAAATTAAATATAAGTTTATTATAATCCAATTAATTGCACCAAGGCCATGACATTAACCAAATTTGACCCATAATTCATCTTACAAGGTCTAACGACTAATTTAGTCACATCAAGTCACAAAATTACACGTGTACGGTCAAAATCACAGGGGCTAATGTTAAAACCATTATCAAAACCACCAACCCATGGATAGGGATAATGTGCATTATGACCAAGTCAATGAATAAGTTGATGCTGAATTACCAGAAGATCGAGAATAGGAACGTGTGAAAGCTGATGTGAGTAGACCTTTGTATTAAAAATTTAAAGAAAATCACTCGTTATTGTATGTAATGATTGGTTTGTATAATTTGAAGATTCAATTTGGTTTATCAGGCAACAACGTAATCGTAATTCTTAAGTGGGTTAAAGACATTCTCCCAAAAGAGAACACATTACCAAATAGTTATCCAATCATGAAGAAAAGCTTAAAGGGTTTGGTTTTTAAGTGAAAATCTATTCATGCATGCAAGTAGTATTGCTTATTGTATCGAAATAAACATGCACTGAATGATGAGTCTTCTATATGAAATTAGCCAAGATATGAGATTTATGAGAGTGGAAAAGATAAACCTGTGAAATTTAGCAGGTTCTCTCAAGCTCCACATAAGGTATTGAAGTATTTTCCCTTCTAACCATGGTTAAAAAATATTTTTCATTCTACCTTGGATAGCATACACAATGACACGCTCAAGCCGAGGTAGGTGGGAATCTCATTCGTCTTCCCATTGATTCACCCATTTAGTAGTTTTCAAATGAAAGACACCCTAAATTTGTAAAGTAATAGCGTAATTTGCTACTTGCATTATCAACTGATGGGTTTAACCCTTTCGATAATTTAAGCACTAATTTGTGTTATTGGCTATTTCTCATGAGGCCAAATCACCCTCTAACACTGTGCATGAGAAAATAGTTCATCTTATTATCATTGTTGATGCCCGATCAAAAGGATCCTAATAGCGATATTGATATTTTCTTAGCTACGTTAATAAAAGAACTTACTGAATTATGGGACGAAGGCATGAAGGCATTTGACACTCACAAGGGTGAAAAGTTCACACTTAAAGAAATTGGTGCAATGAGAGATCCACGACTTTATTGCCATTAGGACCTAATTTGGTTACAATGTTCATGGTTATTATGGATGTCCCATATGTGGTGAGGAAACTGAACCCACTTGGATATATCATAGTAGTAAGATGTGTTATGTCAGTCATCGTAGATTTTCTAGCGAACAGCCACCCTTTAGGAACGATAGTCGAACTTTTTACTTGTCAGTCAAGAGCATAAGATGGAACCTGCTCGACTTTTTTGTTATCAAATAAAGGAGAAGGCAAAGGTTGCGACTTCAGAGAATAAGTTTTTAGTCAAACATCCTCAGTTTGTAGCCCAAAAGAGTAAAGCTAAAGAGGATCCAAATATATTAGTAAAATGAAGGCATATTCCAAATGATCAATCTTAATTGACTTGTTATATTAGAAAGATGATCGTATAAGGAATGTAATTAATGTGATACACACGAAAAATAATTTTGCTAAACATCTGAGGATGGGAATATGTCTGGGTGGATCTCATTCAAAAGATGGAGAGAGAGAGCGTCACGATCTAAAGAATATGAAAATAATAAAAAATTCTGGTTAAAACTGATATAACAATCAGAAGAAATTTGATTCCCGTGGGTTGTTTCACTTTGACTACTAATGAGAAAAATATCATCCTAAACATGTTGTTCAACTTGAAGACTTCGACTGGTTATATTGATAATTTGGGCATAGTTGTAAGCTACCAAATAATTGACTTAAAGACTCCGACTGGTTATATTGATAACACGAGTGGTACGTCATCATTCAATTAATCCCTCTATTGTTTAGACATTGCTTTTCTGAGCACAAACATCTCTGCAGGCAATTATATAGATTAATAGGTGCTTCACCTTACTATATGCAAAAGTGGTAAACATGAAGCACATTAAGGCTACGAAAGTAACTTTAGCTGAGGTGACTTATATCTTAGAGATATATTTTCCTCCATCGTTCTTTGACATCAGCATTCACCCGCTTGTGCATCTATGCGATGAGGTTTTTTATGTGGAACCGTCAGTTATCATTGGATGTATCCTTTTAACCTTTTGATGAAAATATTTAAATATTACGTTAGAATACACGGTATATTGGAGGGTAAATTATGGAAGAATACATAATAGAAGAATCATCATTATATGCTCAGGTAAATTATGCTCAGGGACGTAGTAGGTTTAATCCTCGTAGAGAACTAATGATTGAGGAACCTAACGAGTTTGAAAATGAACTTTTCGGTAACCCTAAAGACGTGATACTCGCTAATCTGCATTAGGATCAAAAAACTCGTTATGTCTTCAAATCATAATATGGAGTTAAAAATTGGAGAGGTAACAACTACATATATATTTTTGTTTAATTATCTGTGTTCTTTATGTTACCATCTAAACTCTACAATTTCATGAAAACGTTTAGGAAGTATGAGAGCGAAATTTCTCGCAATCAAAAGACAAATTGCACGGTGAATATTTTAGGTAATATGTATCAAAAGAGGTCATTGTTATCTCTTCTCTTGCAATTAATTATGTATGCGTTGTAAAAAATTTCCCTAATATAAATCCAATAACAAATACAGCTTTTAAAAGAGATGGGATGTCTCCTTAAGGAATGCACGCCTATCCAAAGGTCCCAATTTCCGTGTGAATGAGTTTAAAAAATTCTACACCAATAGTTTTGATTTCGTCTCATACACATGCGAGGAGAAACTTTTAACACAAAAAAATGGAATTTAAATTTCTAACTTTACTTCTTTTGTAGCTAGAAAAAAGAGATAAAAATTCAAAGGATACAATGTTGACCTATTATGGGATTGTCCAAAAAATCCTGGAACTATATTACTTAATTTAAAGTAAACCATCTTCTATTCTGATTAGAAGAAGGTGGAGGACACAATGAATGGTTGTAAAGTTGATCCTGAGTAAAAAGTTATTATGGCAAATTTATCTAAGATGAAGAGTATAGATCACATGGTCGACGAGCCTTTTATTTGTGCCTTTCAAAATGTGAAGAAGGTATTTAAATCATAGTGCATATACGACGACAATTGATTTGTTATTTTGCATACACCGAAGGGTTTGACCACTCAAGGAGATGAATTAAAGGCCTTTAAAGAGTTTTAGTCTGCTCTTGATGACAAGCGTAATTTAAAGGATCCTTTAGTTCATTTAAACGAAAATTAAGTTTGGGAACATTATTTTATTGTTATATACAACCCTATTTTTATCGTATGTATTGGAACAAACCATATATTTATTTGCATTTGTGCATCTTCTACTCATATATTTAGTTCTCTTATATTTATTTACATTTACATTTTCTACTCATATATTTATTTACATGTATATAGGTTGTGTTGAACAATTTAATGGCTTAATAGTTAGTTAATTTGTGTTGGATTATTATCTTTTGATTCACGGATTAGTTAGTTATATAATGAAAATGCATACATGTTTGAAAACATGTACATGTTAAAAATTCTTATTCTTAGTTAAATTTATTTTTGGTCACGGCTAAAAAATGTGACCATTTTTGTTACAACTGAGAGTCATAGTTTGAGACCATGACCAAAATCAAAATTCCACCAAATATGGTCACGGTTAAGGATCATAATCGTCAAAATAACATGTTTAGTTATCACGGTTGGGATCACGGTCCATAGCCCTGACCAAGCCCCTAATGCTTATCTCACCAAAAGGATTGTGAACACCTATTGTGGATACGGATTCAGACTGTGGCCCCCAAAATGGTTACCCTCAAAATGGTCACGAAACAAAAATATGACCCTAAGACTTTGTCTCGATCCAAAATTGTGACCATTCTCGGTATATGGCGTAGTGGATGGCATTTTCTTGACAAGGGAGAATTTGTGGGTAAATGTTTCAGACGAAAAAGGTGGTAGTAGATCCAAATTTGAACCCCCTTTAAATGCCTTGGCAAGCCATTGGCGATAATCATAAGTTGTTAAGCTCGGTTTTTTTCTTTTGCCATATCCCCATCACATAATCAAGTCAAGTGAGTTTGTACTCTCTCTCTCTCTCTCTCTCTCTACCAGCAGTGATATACATATACAAATTTTATGTGTATGACTTTCCATAAATCATATAAAGATCCACACTTATCTTTAAAAAAATAATAATAATTAATTTTTATACTCAAATAATGATCCATAAAATAAAAATTAGTTTTACAATCTAAACACATTTTGCATAAAAAATGTACTTGTACATCAGTCACAAAGCAACAGTTGGTGTGTGTTAGGACCTAGTAATTTTCGAAAGATGAAATGTACAACTGGTTATTCTAATATCCATGCCTACCTTCGTGGTTGAAAGACTAAAAGAAGTTATTGGTGGGTTACTTTGCTCATAGGAGATTAGAAGATTAATTTTTATTTGGAAAAATATGAGTTATCTCATAAGAAGGTTATAAAGAGAAGTTTTTACCTTTGAAAGTATCCATGGGGAATACATGCTTTAAAATAAATAAATAAAGGAAGCATATATGGTAAAATTATTGATAAATAAAAATACCCATGTGGAGAAAATAATTTCTAACAAAAACGTAAGATACTAATATCCGACACTTATTCCTGTTTAAGGTTGTAATGCAGATATTATTGATAAATCTATTTATCTAATTGCAAAAATATATGAATGAAGTGTTATATAGTATGTGGAAACATTCAATGTGATAATTTTTTTATTTTCCACTTCTATAGAATATTTTAGGTGTAAGTTTTTAAAAATATTTTCAGATGTTATAGATACGTACTTATTCAACTTTTTTAAATACTTTTATTTTGTTGTAATTGAATTTTTTTTATAAGTTTTGCCCTTCCCCCTTGAAATAAATATTGATTTCATCCCTCATTATAAGTCTCATATAATAAAATTCAGAGCTTTAAAATTTTCTTATAGATTTTTATTTGGGACTCGAAGTTCCAGAATCATTTAAAATGAAACTAAAATGTTCTCAATAAATATTTAGATTAGAACCAAAAGTTTCCTATTTTGTGATTATGACCCAAAGTTCCTAATTATCATTCAATGTTGGGACTCGAAGTTCCCATATAGCTATTTTAATTTGGAGCCTGAAGTTCCCATATATTTATTTTAAATTTGGGAACTGAAGTTCCAATAGAGTCAATTTGTATATATATTGGCTTAATTAGATCTGGATAAAACCGTTTGAGCCATAGGTAAGAACTTGAGTTATTTATCCTTCAAGCCTATAAAAATTGAATAAATATTGTAATTGCTAGGTTAAAGAATCTACATCATCATGTTGTGTTTCGTGCCACGTTTCATCTTCAAAGTCCATGGACCTCCAAAGATATGAATGTGTATTAGTTTTTTATCCTTGGATGGAGTTGGGTGTCCATCTTAATTTATTTAATGTCGTTAAAATATTTTAAAAGAAAAAAGATTTTTTATCAAAGTCGTTCGAACGATTCTTAAGGTTGTTCAAATGAAGTTAAACAAGTCGTTCGAACGAGATTTTTTACTGGTTCAAATGATAATGGGGTTTTCATTTGAACGAGGTACAAATGAGGACCGAACGACTTTCTTCTGATTCATAGTGGAGTGTCGTTCAAAGGTCATTTGATCTCTGTCCAAATGAGTTTAGCAGTTTTGTTCAAACGAGATTTATTTTGTTCAAACGAGATTGCATAACTCGTTTGAATGACCCTATTGTTTTCTTTCAAATGATTTGCCTCATTTTTTATGTTGCCGCAAAATTTATGTTTTCTATAGATAGGAGTGCTGAAAACTTATTTTCTAAAGAGATATTTATGAAATTATTTTCCAAGAACATATCTTGAGCTTCCAAACCATAGTTTTCACCCAATCGTTTTGAGATCCAAGTTTCAATCTAAATATGTTATTTTGGGATCTTTAGTTGGGCACTAAATTTTATTTACTCATCATTTTTGTTGAGTATCATTTTGTACGGTGGATTCCATTTTTTTATTATTTACATATGGTGGACTCCGTATGTGTGGTGATTTGAAGCGTGGACTTTATGTTCAATTTGTTGACGGTTTGTTAAGTCAAGATTAGTGGACAACAAGACATGTGAGGAACACATATTGTGGCAGTGAACAGTGGACCCCTACATGTTTCTGTAAAGAAGGTCGAATGAATGAAGACGCGTCAATGCTTCAAGGAATCGAGTTAGTTGTGTAAGTCATCTCTCGTTCTTGTGTAATTCCTAGATCATAGTAAATTTTCGTGGATGGGACGTTTGAGGTTTTTCCATTGTGGGTTTTCCAAGTACATTAGCATGTTTTTTGATTGCTTTGATTTTACTCTTTCTATACTCACCTAAATGCATGCTTAGACAAGATAAAATTTGGTAAAATTGTTTAACACAATATTTAGTTTGATTTGTGCTAATTTAATTGGTTTAATTGTTTATCATTAATTACTTTTATTGAAAAATAAAAAAATGCAATATGTGTAACAATCTATATAATTCCTGTACTTTCAAATTGGTATCAGATCGGGTGTCTATAAGTTACTTATGCGTGAATTCGGGAGATTTTTATGTGGAGGGTTAGTCGTTTTCTAAGCCACCTTTATTTGATGGGTCGAATTATGCTTACTGGAAAGCACGTATGAAATATGCACTTAAGGCCATTGACGAGTGGGTATGGTTAGTCGTCGAAAGGGGGTGGACACATCCCATAACACTTGTAGGGGAATGAAGAGTCCCTAAACCCATTGAGAGTTGAAGCGGGGATGAAGATTAATTGTGTAACTCTAAGGACATATTTTTATAAATGTCCGTCATAATTAATTATGCCGTATACCGTTACAACCATCAATGAAGTTCAAGAGTAATCTACATCAAGACGGATCCGAATATATCAAGGTTCTTCATCAAAAACCTCCGCAAAGTTTACTTTGGTAAGGTTATGTTTTAAATACCTTAACTTTGCACTTAGAGCTTTGGGATATTTTTTCAAAATAATTTCTAAGTGTTAGAGCGAACTTTTTTCGTCAAAATTTGAGAATGAGTAATTTTTCTTAGTCCTGTAGCGTTCCTCGAATTTGACGCTCACGTCGTTCAAGCGATATCCCATCTCATTCGAACGACATTAGATGTCGCGCGATGTCGTTCAAAAGACACATGTCCTTCATTCGAGCCAAATCCCCTTTTCGTTCTATCGATCGAGGTGGCACGATTTTCTATAAATACTCATTAAATGGTTTCGTTTTCATTAAGAAGTCCCAGCGTTTTGAAAGATAGAAAACTGCGAATCTGTAGAATTCTTTTTGACTTCTTCTTTTAGGGTTTTCATCCCTTTTGGTTTCAATTCACAAAAATCCCATATGCTTTGGTGAATTGGTTTTGGTATTCAAGAACACACTTTACTGTTGTTCATTCTTTATGGGGAGAACTCTATAAGCGGAGAGCTGCGTGCTATTGTGGGGGGAGTCCCTATGAAGTTACTCTTGTGGAGAGGATAACCTACATCCTGAAGACTGCGTGTCTGGACTGCATGTCCTTGTGGTATAGCTGCGTTTGAACCACTGCTAATTTCTAGCCGCTACTTTGAAGGTTCGTCGAAGACACCGTGTGTTACTCTTGTGGGCTAAAGCAAGATGGTATGCAAGTCAATGGTCTTGTAAACTTGTCAAAGCTCTATAAATAAAAGGTTTTTCCCTTCAGGGATTTTTCCTGAAATTTTTGTCACTTGCTTTACTTTTTATGGGTCGACACACGCACACATTTAATTGCATGTTTAAGGGGCTGAATTAATTTGGCTTAAAATAGACTCTAATTAAATAAGTGTGCAAAATTAGAAATTTGCGAATTTAATCAATTATCGCACAGTCACGTTTTAAAAATTGGTATCAGAGCTTATTTAAGCGATCACCACTTTTACAAATTGGTATCAGAGAGGGTTACGCTAATTTATCGTGTGATCCTGATTTTTCAAGGATTTTTTTTATACAATTTGACATCTCACATCGTCAAATTGGTATTAGAGCGGGTTACGCTAATTTATCGCGTATTCCTATTTTTCGCAAAATCGTGTGATTGATTTTTTAAAAAATTGCAATTTTTCCAATGGAACATTCATTTAATAAGGTGCCTATTTTTTCTGGGAAAAATTATGCCTATTGAAAAGCTCACATGAAATCTAGTTCAAAAGCCATTGACAAGCGTGTTTGGTTGCTTTGCTAAAATGGATGGAATCCTCCCACTATCACCGTTGAAAATATCACCTCTTTAAAACCCGTGTTGGCCTGGACTGAAGATGATTTTAAAATGTCTAATTTTAATTCACATGGTTTGAGTGCTATTTCTGGAGCCATCACTCCCGATGAGTTCCGTCGAATTTTGACATGCACCACGTCTAAAGAGTCATGGGATGTTTTGAAATTGATACATGAGGGTACGAACGCGATTAAAGAATTAAAATTACAAAATTTGGCTACCCAATTTGAGACTATCACCATGTCTGAGTCTGAATGTTTTGATGATTTTTATGCATGTTTATCGGACATTGTAAACACCAGTTTTAATTTGGGTGAGGTGATTGATAACACGCGTGCCATTAAAAAAAATTAAGATCTCTCCCAAAACGCTTTATTCCTAAAGTCACTATTTTGAACTCTTTGGGAAATTTGAAATCACTTAAGTTGGAAAAACTTGTAGGAGATCTTCAAACCTATGAGATCGACATGTTTCCCCAAACCATTAAGGCTAAGGATAAAGGCATTTCTTTAAAGACTCATTTTAAGAAAAAGAAAGAAAAAGTTTATGAGTTCGATTCTGAGGAAGATTTTGATTTTAAAGATATGGACTTGTTTGCGAAAAATTTTAAAAAATTTCTCAACGTGATAAAAAATAAGTCTTCCAATAAGAGATTTTTTGAGAAAAATAAAGAGGCCAGAGAAAGCGGTGAGAAATAAAAGGAGAAAGAAAAATAAAAGGAGAGTGAGAAAATTTTAAAAAGTTTGACGTGTTTTGAGTGTGGGGGTAAAGGGCATAAGGTGTATGAGTGTACCATTAGACTTAGGAGAGAGGGAAAGAAAGTGACTATGCCTTCCACACTTAGTGATAGCGACATAGAGGTTTTTGATTCGGGTGATAAAAAAGAGCACGGTATGTGTGTCGCATTTTTAGATAGTCGGGTTAACATACCTAGTTTGGATGGAGGTGAGGTGACTAGTTCTCATGAGACCCCCGAGAAGGAGGATTTTAGTGTTTCGAGCGAGGGTGAAAGCGAGTGTGAAAGTGGAGTTGAAAGTGAGCTCCAAAAAATATTTAGAGATTTGTACACCGAGACCTTAAAAATAAAGAAGTATAATAGGGATTTAGGTCGTCGAGTGTTAAATTTGGAGAAAGAGAAGGAGGTTTTATAAAAGGAAAATGTGATTTGACCGACACGGTGTCTAGTCTGACGACACGTGTATCCCAACTCGAGAGTGATTTCGAACGTTCCAGGGACGTCGATGTCAATTTTAAGAATGCACCTAAGAAGGTTGAAAAGGTGGTTATTAATCCCAATAAGGGTAGAGTTGACGGGCTAGGAAAAGGTCATGACGGTGCTTCCACTTCTTTTATCGCACCAGAGTCGATTCCCATTTTACTAACAGATTCACATGGCCCGAAAATTAACCCACCTAGGCGTCTGTTTCCCGTTAGGAGAGCACGTCCTAGAGTTTTTGAGAGAGGTGTTCCTAGGCCTATTTATGTTTGTTCCCATTGCAAGAGGAGAGGACACCTTAGGGAATTTTGTTTTAAGTTGGGTTATGTGTCATGTTTTACTTCTACACGTGTTTCTGCCACACATGCACCTACACATGATACTTTACATGCTCCTGGAGACTACATGAGAGAGTTTTCTCATTTAGATGAGCAAGTTAAGTTTTTGGTCAAAACTTCACAAGATTTGATGGAGGTTTTTCATAAGTTGACACCAGCTTTGGAAAACTCCTCCGCACCTAATGATTGAGGTTTGACTTGTTTACTTGCATAGGATATTTTCCATGATGATATTATTTTCCTATTGCTAGTATGTATCATTTTGTATATCTTCCATTTTTTTGAAAAATTTTGAAAAAAAAATACAAAAAGATTTTATTTTGATAAAAATTTTGAAAAATACAAAAAGATTTTTTTTTGATAAAATTTTTGAAAATCCAAAAAGAGTTTTGTATTTTGTTTTTACACAATTTATGGATGGACACTTAGGATGACCGAGTCATAACATCATTCCATTTTTCATGTGACTATTTGATAGCGTTTTGAAACAATATGTCAATTCATCCATGTGCTTGATAATGTTTGGAGTCATTAAGATGTAATTAAGTGTTACTTCCTACGTGTTTGACCCTTGATTTCCTTTATTGCACACATGCACGAATTTGTTTGATTATTGTGCTTGTCTTATCACATGTTGGTTGGGTGTTTTCACTTCAATCCTGTCCTTAAAATGAACCAAGCACGATAAAACTTGGTAAGAAAGTTGTGCATGTAAGTGTCGTTTGTGAGTTTGTGTGCTTTATTTGAAAACAGGGAAGGTCTGCGAAAGGTTCACATTTAAGCTTTGTGAATACAAAGCCACCGTTATATCGGACCTAAAAAATTGAGGAATTTTATTATCAGGGGTCCGAAAGAGGTTTAAAAGAGCCTGAAAAAATATGTCTCCTCCAAGGTAAAAATTTATCCTCCCGAGTTAAAGAGTTAGATAACATTTCTCCCCCCTTTATTGAGGAATAGACAAAAATAAAGGTGCACAATATAAACAACTTCTCCTTCTAAATGCAACACATATAACCATAAAGGAAAATAATAAATATCATGCAATGATGTGAAGTGATACCCAACAACAAACAAACTCAGCAACAGAAAACACAAATAATCCAAACAATGAACAAATAATATCAATTTTGATGCAAACATTGAAGTATAGGATACCAATGTAAACAAGAAACAAAAGAGAGAAATATAATCATAAAGCATGCCAATTTGAATCGAATATGAAGCATAAGGAAAACATGGATTAAATGGAATGCAAATACTCAAAAGACAAAACATACCATATATATAGTTGCTCATATACCTATGATGCACATAAATATATAGGTATAAAAACACCACAAAACACACAAAACATATAAAATTTCCACACTCGTATGGCATCAATTGCTAGATTAAATGTGGTACGGAGTGAAGGGGCATGAACTATAAATAAGAGAAATATTACCCAATCACTAAAAATATGTCCAAGGAGTTCTATTTGATTGCATTAACTTATCAAACTTAGCTTTAGCGTCAAGTGACAAACAAAAAAAATCATAAACGACAAACATACACAATGCTCACTAGACTAGAATTCTTGATGACTATCAAATCAATAACATCAAACTTTTAAATTAACTAGGAATATTTATGTAAACCCATTAATCTTCAACTTTAACAACCTAAAAATAAACATATATCAATTTTTTACTCTCTTTTCTTTTTAAGATATCAATTTTTAACTATTAATAAAAAACACGGCCTTGGAAATTTTTTCTTTGCTTTTGCCTCTGTCTTTTTAGGCTCTTTCCAATGGTGGACATTCGCGCTAAGGATATTTCTCCTTTCTTAACCCCTTTTCACTGCATCATCATATTTTTATGCAAAGATAAAATCTCGAGCAATGGTTCTTACATGAACAAATCCCCCATAGTGAAATATATATATATATATATATATATATATATATATATACACACACACACACACACACATATATATATATGCCAATATTGATAGGAGAACACCTCACTTAGCTCATGTAATATAGTAGTTAAAATCCCAAAAAGCTCATGCATAGTGGATCCATTAAGCAATTAAAAGTCGAATAACTCCATGAAAGCGTGATTAAGAACTATCATAAGTATTATAAACCATAATCAAAAGTCCTAGCCAAATGAAATCATGGAACAAAGGGATTCAAATAAGCCTATATGCCACACAAAATGTGTTAAACATAACTACACAAAACAAAACAAAATTCTTTTTGAGTTTTTAAACATTCAAAAAATGACATCAATTTCAAATGCCACTCAAAAGACAAATAAAATATTTTTGTAATTTTCTTAGTAAGACATAATAAAAGGAAAATAAAAATACAAGAGACTCAAATGTCATACAACTACCAATAACATATCACATGAAGCATAAAAGGTAGTGTATGAAAATATGCAAACACAATTAACCATTATATTTAACATGAGAATAATCATGTGAAACCATGATAGAATCAATAAGCCTAACATTTAGCACCTCCAAATCATATTTCCTAACCCACACAGGTGTAAAGAGACAATCTAGGTTTTTGGGAACCTTGGTGACACTAGACTTAGACCTCCTAGGACCTTTTCGAAGATCATATTAAAACTTCCCAAAATGACCTTTCCTACTGCAATGTGTGCAAGTGTAGACACGAGGAATGTTGCCCTAAGGATGAACTTTTCTAATGTCCCTAACAATGGTTGACCCTCTTAAAAAATTGGTCTTGGCTTTAGTTACGGAAGCAACATGACCATCGAAGCTAATTCTAAAATTATCATTTTTTAATTGGATGGTACCTAAAATCTTATGTAACTTATATGACTTAGATTCCAAATCATATTTTATGTAACTTGCTGACCCCGATTGTTGACCAGCTGAGGTTGGTATACGAGGTTGCTGCAACATCGACTAAGGCTGACCTTATGAAGGACGATATTACTGATGGTTATCATGGGCTTCTGGTCATCTCGGCTGTGAGACTGGCTGAGGTTAGTTACTCTGAGTAAGAGGGTGAACTTTGGGCATATCAGTAGTTGCTAAGACACTGGCGGTGGAGTCCGATTAATAGTGGTTCGTCACTTTTGACACCATGGAGTGAGATGTCGTGGTTTTCCCTAGGCTGGTTTGAGCTTATCGTGCTATGAAGCGTCAGCGGAATTCCTTCAATCAGGGAAAGTTTGGGGGCCCCAAGATATGGATAATTATGATGGGGTTGGGTCCTATGGTAACTGTGGGTAGGGTTCCCTGGGAAGTTTATTTTTGAAGCTTTTGATATGGTTTTTGGTAGTGTATCTAATTATTTTGGTTGTGCTGTGTGGGAATAATTTTGGAAGGGTTATTTTTAGGTGTGGCTTGTTTTTGGGAAAGTAGGAGAAGGTTGTTAAGGGAAGTCATTTGACTCCCTACACCAATGTAATTGTACGAAATTTTCAAATAAGGGAATAAAATAGTTTTTGATCATCTAGTTCTGCCTCTTGATGAGTTTCGAATTTGAATTATTCTTTACTAATCGCTAAGGCATACATAATCCTTTTGTTCAGGTATATGTTAAAATGATCTGTCGTTCTCGGAGATAAGTAAAAAGAATAGCATTTTGTGAAAAAAAAAGGGGGCGTGCTTATGTGATGCGTATGAGCTACCTACGTACCTCTGGGGTTTTTGAAAATTTTGATTTTTGAAAGCAAAAAGGGTTTTGTAGAGGATCAGGTCCCACGTAGTTTTAGGTGGGGAAATGAAGAGAATTTTTTTTGTTTTAAAAATATAAGGGAGATGAGAATAATCGTAGCGCGCCTAGATTTCGGACAAAGGGTAGAACTTCTTGAGACTGTCCAAGTTGATTGGATGGGCCATCTCTTCTCCATCAAGGTCGAAGAGCATAGCGGATCCACTTGATGAAATTGTAAGGTTATATGAACTGAGGTTATTTCATAGAATACACACACTACACTATAAAAAATTTACCAAGTAGAGAAATATTCTAATTTAAATTTCCTTTACAAATTTGAAGGTTAGCATGAACAATTAACAATTAAAGTGATGGGATTGTCAACTTGTATAAGAGATATAAAATTAGCCAATTTTATCCTTTTTATCCTATGCATACATCTAGGTGATTTAATAAAGTAAAGTGCGAAAATCACAACCACAACGCGTCGATGTACGAGGAAAACCCAAATGGGAAAAACCTCGAACGGCTGGGCCTAGACAGATCCACTACAAATAGATTTTACAAAGGACTCAAAAGACTTACATACTTTGACTCAACAAGACATGCTGATGCCATCCTCTACCTACGAGTTTGTAGTACGCGAAGTTCCAACGCGTTGCTCGACACTGCTCGTATCGCAGTATCCACCAAAGCCCAAACTACCTTCTCTTATAAGATTGAATGCGGAAATCCACCGCAAGTTTACTTATTGAATTTCAGGTTGATGTCATGGCGTTTTGGTTCAAAAGTTATATTATGTTGGAGAAGGATTTTTCATCAAAAAGGGAAGATATTAAATTTTTGCTCTCTAGAATATGTAACTCCCTTGTCAAAAACTTATTCTTCATCCATAATGTAAAAATAGGAAAAGTAGTGGACAAGGACAGTTATTTTAAAATAACTGAAGGAAAAAAGTAAAAAAAAATTCAAAACTGACGAATCTCATTCAAATGAGGTCGTTCGAATGAGATATCTAACGATAGCCCAGTACAATTGTTAGATAAGTCGTTAGAAACCTCGTTCGAGCGAGTTCATTCGAACGACATTTCTAATGAACTTCTAACAAGATACCAGTGCAGGCTGGGCTGGGACGTTAGATCCAGGTCGTTCGAACGACCTGGAGAAACTTCGAACGAAAATTCAATTTTCTTTAAAAAAGATTTAAAATTAATTTCTAAAATGTTTTTTATGAAATTTAATTTTTAATTAAAATTACTCCAACACATAAAAATGATTTTGGCCATATACCTTTTTAGGAGAATGGAATTGAGATGCATATTGATGTAGCTTGAACTTTGAATGTTCGATTCTCTAAGGTTGTATGAAGCTTGATTAGAAATGACCCAAAAGAGTTTTGTCCAACAGAATGTAGCCAATACTACAAACGACTCCATTGGAAATTTATCCTTACAAATCTCCCCATTTGGCTATTCCGGGACAAAACGAAATTTTTAAAAAATAAACAAAAAGACTGAATTTGCTAAGCCAGCCGTCAAGCTGATTCTAAAGCCCGTCCCAAAAACCCAAATAAAAAGACAGGCTAAATAACTCTACTGACGGTGTGATGCAGAAAAGTAGGCGATATATCCTACACACATGAAACAACAAATACATAAAACACATGGGGAAATAGAGAATATAAATTAAGTGTTAACTAATCATGAGAATACAAAATATAAAGAAAGTTAGTTAAACATGAGTATGACAAAAAATATAATTAACTCCCCCTAAATAAGAACTCACCCTATCAATGTTTCTCCCCCTTTTTGTCCGAAAAAGGAAAAGGGATAGGGATAACCTGCGTGGTTAGAGAAAAAGGATACGAGGAATAATAGCAATAGAAAAATATGCAACACAATCCAATATCCAAATATGCAACAATTGAAGAATCAGGAGAGAGACCACATTAACCATAGAGGGAAAAACCAAATATCCATACATCTATGAAGAGAATTTAACCAAATCATATAAATAGGTACAAGTGAGAAAATGAAATAAAGTGTTTTGCTCGCCCTCACAAGTACAAAAGATGAAATAAACTGAAATATAAATGAAATCAAGGAGCTGGGGCGTCATGTGGTGAATCATTTGGAAGGGACCCGGTGCCGGATGAGCCAACTCCACAGCGCATCTCCATGCGATGAATCGCCTAAAGGTGCTCAAGAAGCATATAATCCCGACGCACTTGAGCTTCATCCCGACGTGCTTGAGCCTCCTCGCGACGAGCCTGGGACTCCCTATCTTGCTGCATATTAATCAGTAGCTCCTACAGAATAACCCGATCTTGGCGCCTGTCTTCTTAAATTTGCTCCACCTGTGTACGCACAAACTTAAGATCCTCCGAGTCAATGGGAGAGGGAGCATGAGAAGATGACGGTCTAGGGGTAGCATAAGAGGGTGGTGGTATAGTGGGAGCAGGAGTGGAGGTAGTGGCAGAATATGAGGATACGAATTGAGAGGGAGTGAGTTGTGGAGTATTGGGGCATAAGTGACCATGAGACCTACCAACAGAGGACATATCAATGGTTTGGTAATGGGTCACAGGGACATCGGTGGGAAAACGAGGGCATCCGGCATCAAGACAATGGTGGGTAATAATAACGGCAAAGGGGAGTGCTTATCTAGCGGGACTGGATGGGATGATTCTAACAGACTTAATGACTAGATAAATGAAGGCGGGTAGGTCAATGGCAGCCCTAATGCTAATGAAAAACATGAGGTCCACGTGCATCTTAGCGATTTGAGTGGAGTTTGCACATGGAATGAGACAAGCACACACAATCCAATTTAGGACCATAAAATTCGGATGTTAATTTTTATGGAAAATGGTAACAGTACCGGGTTGGATAATCCTACACACAGTGCTCATAATCAGATTGAAGTCAGGACGAGAATCGAAAGCCCAAGGGTAGGATGAATTTGTGACTCAGGGTAAAGTGAGGAGACGGGTTATGGAGTCAGGACTGACAATGACTTCCCTACCTCGCACTCGAGAGAAAATATGATCCTCATGAGCAGACATCCAAAAATAAAATTCCCGAATAAGGTCGGGATAAATTGTGTCAGTGATGTTGAATAAGGGGTCCCATCCTAAGTCAGATATCCAAAAGTGGACTCTGGTGACTGCTAGAGATGAGAGATGGTCAATTTTTTTCTAACAATGGACCTAGTGGAAAATCCCTATGTATGGTATTGGGTATGACTGGTGAGAGTCCTCCAACGCAATTTGAGGTCGGGGAATAGATGAATTAACATAAGAATCCTCATCGGATGATGATGAAAATGAAAGGAATAGCGTTCATCAGGAGAGTCGCTTATGCGACGGGTGAGATGACTACGAGGAGCCATTCGAAAGGGCGAAACTAGGACCTACCCAAACAGAATCCATCCAAACCACCAAACAACACCAACAAACCAAAACAACAACAATTCCCATCCGCCATTAGAGATTAGAAAAAATAAAAACAATAAAAATTAATTAAGGAAAGATCGATGAAATTATCAAAAAAAATATTTTAACTTAAAAAAAATGATAATGTTAAGAGAGATCAACTTAATTAGGGGCAACAAAAAAAATGATAGATTATATATGCACAAAGCAAAAGAGATATATACAAACACACACACACACACACACACACACACACACACATATATATATATATATATATATATATATAAGAAGAGAGATAAAGAAGAATACCTAGAATGGATGAGGGAAGAGGAAAAACTCGAAATCCCAGCTGAAAATGGGAGTTGGAGGATAAATGAGAGTATGAGAGAGGTTTAATGAGAGGAGATGAGATCGAGGTTGGGGGGATTATTGGGAATGAGGGTTAATGAGAATAGTGGGAAATGGGAGAAGAGCGATGGAGAGATTTGGGGAAATCATGGGGAAAACGAGGAGAGAGAGAGAAACAAAAAAAAAATTGAAGTGGCAGAAATGAGAAGGGAAACCGCCCAAATAAAACCCAGCTCGTTCAAACGAGAAATGTCATTCAAACGACTTCTTTCGAACAATATGCCAGAAGGATTTAATGAAACTCGTTTGATTCTGCGGTAGAAGTTCGTTCGAACGACAATTCGAATGATATGACAGTCAAGAATTGGGAAATTTCGTTCAAAAACTCGTTGGAATGAGTTTTTCTGACGAACTTCAAACAGGTTAAAACATAAAAAAAAAATGAAAATAACATATATGAAGAAGTTGGGAAGGCCAGAAAATTGCCAAAATGAAATTTTTAACTGTCCTAAGTTGTGATGACATATCCAAACCATGGGAGAGGAGATGTAGGGGTGTGAACAATATGATTGGGAGCTTTTACCTAAGACAACGCGCAAGTGTGAAATGCCAAGCAATATATAGACGCAATATGCACTCACACCAGCCTTGTGACAATAAGTAAATACCATAGGACACTCAATCACTAAAGTGACACGCATACAAGATTGAGGATTCTCTCGCCAATGTTATCACAATAAGAAAGCAATGTATCGAATAAATGTGCATGATCATTGATCTTCAACTTATATCTCCCATTAGCAACTTTAGATTGAGACTTTTGTTTTAAAGAATCAATCAAGCTAAATAATTTTGGCCTTGGCATTATATATATATATATATATATCATTTTTAGGCAATTATTCTATAATGCAAATGGAGGCTATTCACGCAAAACCTTTTTATTTTCACAGCCCGAGTCCATTGCTAGAAACAACAAACAATTGGATGAATATAATTACATTTTTTTAAATCCGGGCAATGGATGATCATGCACAATTTCGATTTCTTATAAGAGATGTGACTAAGATTGAAAAGACAACATCAAATCTCACCACACGAGTGCAATGCAAAAAAGATATCTGCAATATTTCGTAATAAGTGTGTGCAAGAAGGCAAATATATGAGGTAGTCATAGAAATACGTATCATAAGAGAGCATTATTGTGCACAAGTGAAATGAATTCCGGATTAACTACTCATCGAAATCTATGTGGACATGAAACGAAATAGTGATCCGAACACAACACCATATGGACAAAAATTTGTGATAGCTTTTCTAACCTTTCCCGATTTCCTTAAAAAGAAGATAAAAATATTTATGAAATTTTGAATAAAATATTTACAAAAATAATCTAGTTCATAGGTAAGAAGATAGGCAATAAACCCAACCTAAACTAGATAGACGACTTTGATCTCAACCAATGGAGCAAACCCCAATAGAGTTCCTAAGGTCTTCAAACCTAAGGGCATCTAGAGATTTGGTGAAGATATCGACCAATTATTGATCGATGCCTACGAAGCTCAAGGAAACGATTTTATCTTAAACCAAATCATGAATAAAATTTTCACGGATCCTAATATGATTGGTTCTAGAATGTTGAAAGGGATTACGAGAAATACGTATTGCACTTGTATTATCGCAATAGATAGTCATAGTTCCTTGAGAAATATCGTAATCTTCTAACATTTGTTTCATCCAAATGAGTTGAGTGCAACAACTCCCGACGGCTATGTATTCGGCCTCCGTCGTGGACAAAGAAATAAAATTTTGTTTCTTGCTCATCCATGAGACAAGTGCACTTCCAAAGTATAAACAACCGCCAGATTTACCTTTACATCCATCAACATCTGCTGCCCAATCGGTATCCGAATATGCCGATAGACAATCATTTGTGTCGAAGGAATACCAAATTCCAAAAGACAAGGTCCCACTAACATATTTGATAATACGTTTAATGGAAAGTAAATGAGACTCTTTTGGAGCGGCTTGATAGCGTGCAAAAACTCTTACACTAAAGGAAATATCCGAATGACTAGCGATTAGGTAAAGTAGACTACCTATCATACTCCTAAAGAGAGTGTGGTCTACATCATTTTCTTCGGTGTCCTTACTAAGTTTTACCGATGAACTCATTGGAGTACGTGCATGCTTAGCGGATTTTAGTTTAAATTTCTTTACAAGATCTTTAGCGTACTTAGTTTGGGACAAAAACATCCCACTATTGAGTTGACGAACTTGAAGACCTAGGAAGAAGGTAAGTTCACCGACCATACTCATCTCAAATTCATCTTGCATTTCTTTTGAAAAACTTTGAGTATGTTTATCACACGTAGAACCAAACACAATGTTGTCGACATATACTTGAGCAACTAAAATAGCTTTCTTATCACGATAGACAAATAATGTCATATCTACTCCCCCTCTCAAAAAACCACAAGAAAGGAGATAAGAAGTGAGCCTTTTATACCAAGCACGGGGTGTTTGTTTCAAGACATATAGCGCTTTCTTTAGAAAGAAGATATAATTAGGATGCTTTGGGTCCTCAAAACCTTTAGGTTGTTTAACATAGACTTCTTCTTGAAGAATACCATTTAAAAATGCACTTTTTACATCCATTTGATACAATTTAAATTTAAGGTAACATGCTATGGCTAGTAAGAGGCGAACCGATTCTAACCTAGCAACTGGAGCAAAAGTCTCTACAAACTCAACACCTTCTATTTGGGTATATCCTTAGGTAACCAACCTAGCTGTGTTACGAACAATGACACCACTTTCATCCATTTTATTCTTAAAAATTCATTTGGTACCAATGACATTAGTATTAGATGGCCTAGGGATTAATTCCCCAACATCATTTTTCTTAAATTGAAACAATTCTTTTTGCATGGCATTAATCCAATGTTCATCTTTTAACGCTTCTTTAAACTTTTTAGGTTCAAGTTTAGAAGTATAGCACAAATAGGTAACCTCATTTTCTAATTGAGCCCTAGTCTTGACACCTACCTCGGGATCTCCTATAATTTTTGAAAGATCATGACTTTTATGAACCCAAGGAGAAGGATTCTTTCTCTCAGTAGTGGGAACAATCAAGTCAGTGTGAGACTCAATATTTTCTACACCGGGAATAACATCACACTGATATGACAAATCTTCCTCATTTTCAATAGATGTGGCTGGAGCATCGTCTTTTATTATAACTTTATTGATTTCATGACTGTTGAACTATTTGAGTTGAAAACTCTGAAAGCTCTACTGTTGTGAGAAATACCAAGGAAAATACCTTCATCACTCCTTAAGTCAAATTTACCTAGGAGTTATCTATCCCGAAGAATATAACAAGGACTACCAAAAACTCTAAAATAGGCCAAATTAGGTTTCTTGCCAGTCCACAATTCATATGGAATTTTGTTAGTATTAAGACGCAAATAAATACTATTTATGGTGTGACATGCGGTGTTAATCGCTTCGGCCCAAAACCTACGAGGCACATTTCTTCCCAGGAGCATAAATCTTACCATTTCTTGGATCATTCGATTTTTTCTTTCAACTATACCATTTTATTGTGGTGTTCGAATGGCCGAGAATTCATGCTTAGTTCCTATTTCATCACAAAAGGCATTTACACCGGATTCCTTAAATTCTGTTCCATTATCACTCCTAAAGAGGTTTATGGTAACACCGTATTGATTTTGAAGAATTCTACATTTAATAGTGAGAAAATCAACAGTCTCAGATTTTTCTCTTAGAAAACCTACTATGGAGTATCTTGAAAAATCATCCACCATCACTAAAATGTATCTCTTTCATCCTATTCTCTCGGTATGAGTGGGACTCAAAAGGTCTATGTGTATCAATTCTAAGACTCGATAGGTAGTTATAGAGTTCAAACTTTTATGAGGATTCTTAATTTGCTTTCCTAATTGACAAGGCCCGCAAATAGTGGAGGTTGGTTTTCCTAGAGATGGTAAACGACGAACTAGCTCTTTTCTCACTAAACGATCAAGATATCTAAAGTTAACATGACCTAACCATTGATGCCAAAGATCGACAGACAAGGCTTTTGCAATATTGCAAACTAAAGAGGATTTATGCACTATTCCGTAGCAATTGTCACTAGTTCTCACACATTGTAAAATAAACTCACCCCATTTATCATATACGATGCACTTCGATTGACTAAACTTAGCATCAATATTTTCATCACATAATTGGCTAATACTTATCAAATTTGCCTTGAGACCATCAACAAAAAGGACATTTTCAAGTTTAGGAAGCCCAAAAATTTGAATAGATCCTCTACCCATGATTCGAGATTTACTCCCATCGCCAAAGATGACCTTACCATCTTTATAGTTTTCAAGAGTGGTAAACAAAGATTTATCACTGGTCATATGTCTTGAACAACCACTATCAAAGTACCATTGATAGTTATTTTGAGCCTTAAGTGCAACATGAGCAACAAAAGCTTTATTGGTATTATCTTTCTTAACCCAAGCTTGAGTTGTATTCTTCCCTTTGCTGGCTCTAGTATGTTGGTTGGAATTATTTCCTTGGACTTTAGAGAACCTTAGAAATTCTTCCATAAGTCCTTTAGAAGTATTAACTAGATACTCAACTTGGCTCTTAAGATTAGCAAAAGAGCTATGGTGTTGCTTAGAAGTTGAGAAATAAGAGTTCTTCCCAAGCTTGTAACAAAAATCTCTAAGATGACCCCGTTTGTGATAATAGGTGCACACATAGGGTTGTTTTGGAGTCACTTTTGGAGATTTCTTAGGTAGATAAGGTTTATGAGGATTTGATTTGGTAACAAACTTAGCTACGGGTTCGGGTTTGACTTTGGATGAATCTCCTTCTTCATATCCTATACCCTTCTCTCTTGATAGCCTTTCTCTTTATATCCTAATACATGACCTAGAAATAATTTTCCCATTCTTCCTTAATTATCTTCGAGTGTGACTTTGACTTCACGAGAGGACTCGAGATCTTTTTCAAGTTGGACAATTTTAGCTTCAAGAGATTTTCTAATCTCTAAAGACTCATGAAGATCTTTGTTAACAACTTCAAAGTAGGTAGTTAAATCACATTTTTCTTTACCTACCAAGATAAGTTTCACAGAAAGGGATATCTTAATTGCCTCGAGTTGAGTAACTAAAGCCTCCTTCTCTTTCAGGGTTTTCAATTCCTTTCCTAAAGTTAAAACTTTAAAGGTTAATATTTTATTTACCTTTTAAATACGAAGAGACTCGGTGTTTAGTTCACAATAGGCAGATTGTAATTCACTCTCATCTACTTTACTCTCACTTCCTTTTTCATCACCACTTACTGATTGAGTGGAAACAACCTCAAGATCATGCTCTGAATTTTTAACATTAGGGTGTGACTCACTAGAATCACTGGCATGACTAGCTATAAAGGCAGTGAAATTATTTCTACATGGGGTAGAGTCATCAGAGTCTTCAGGCTCATTATCACTGTCTCTTAGAGTAGCATTGTAAACTTCCTTTTCTTTACCTTGTCTCTTAAGTTTAGTAGGGCACTCAAACGCTCTATAACCACGTCCCTCACACTCAAAGCATCTCTCTGAATCATCCTTTTTAAATTTGTCTCTATTAAACTTCTTAGGATCCTGATTATTGAATTTTTTATTACCTTTGTGTAAAAACCCACGATGCGCAAAAGACTATATGTGCGGAAGTAAACTATTGTCGATTAAACGCAAATTACCTACAAGTTTTACCGGTTATTCTAGGAGGGACCAATTCAAACTTTTCTTGAATTGCTAACTTTATGAAAATGAATTTAATTTCCAAAGTCAATTAAAAGTCCAAATTATTATCTTTGTTAAATCTAGGTGATTTACAAAATAATAATTATTCGGTTTTAGGTGAGTTTCGATTTATTTAACCCTACTTTTTCATGTGAGGTGACATTCAAATATGTAAAACACGCTGTATTTAATTTACGTCGCAAAAACCCTTCCCCGGGAAAAATGACGAACTTCTCTAGGAGTTACCTAATCTACTTCCACTAAAACAATAAAAACAACAGGAACGAGTTACAATCAACAAACACGACAACTAAAGAAGATAGATGTAGCGATTACCCCACACGACCAAGACTCCTCCCTGGTTTCTTATTCTTCTCTCTCTTTAAGTCTGTCCTTATTTGATATTGCGTTCTACACTTCACAGCTTCTACCTTTTGCTTTTCTAGCTCAAGATTAGCTCAGTGCCTATTGTGTTATTTTCTAGTGAAGTATTTGTGTGCAGTGTTCTATCCCAGATGACACACCCACACTTAAATGGTACACACCGAATGCGATGCAACATATTATATCTCCTATATATCTTCGCAAGTATTGTGTCAACTTAAGTCAAGTCTTCTTCACTTTCAATACAGTTTTGAAAAACTATCTTTCCCTTTTAAATCTTGAACACTAGACTTGTTCAAATATTTACACAAATAAATTTGTCTACGTGAATACAACGTGAGTGAATATATGTAAGTGATTTGAGATGAAAACAGTTCCTGAAAATCACTTAAACAACCAAGAGATCATATATACAAAAATATGACTTCAAATATATTCAATAGAATCACAAAGTCATATATTCACAATCTTATTTTTCAGAAAACAAATATTAGATTAAATTAGATTTTAATCTAAAACCTTATCAAGACTATTTTCACAAATATTTCAGATTAGTCTAAACAGTGTTAAACACTCAAGAAAATAATATTCAGTCAAGTTATGAAATCTTCTCAAATTAGTTCTCACAAAAACTTAGGTTTAACTTTCTAAACCACAAACAATATAAATTTGAATATTACCAAATATTTTTCTGGAAAATATATTTTAAAACAAAATGTTTAAAAACATTCAAGATCTCATAAACAGAATATCCACACACACAAATTAATTTCGTGGATAGTGTGTGTTGTGTACAAAAATTCAATCTAAAGACTGATCTAAATACTGCACACAAAGATGAGAGAAATCACTTACAAAAATTATATACTCTTCAAAAATTATAAGTGCCGATTTAGAATGAGAGATGTTCAATCATCATTTTTGTTTTGACAGAAATCAACCCTTGAAGATGACACAAACTAATTCTGGTTTATTCTCTCTCTAGAAAATTTGACAGACTTTAGCCACAAAAATAAATTTCTCAGCCCCTTTAAAATGATACGCAAAGGGTACTATTTATAGAGTACACAAGTGTGTGCTGATTGATGTAAATAATAATAACATGGATTGCTAAAGAATACACACCAGCAACTGATTAAATATAATCTGAGGGCTCACAAAGAAACACAAAGTGTTCCATTAAGAAACAGACACATCGCATACAGGCTGTAACAAACAAAATTGTGTAACAGAAAAGCAAAAATGTTACCGTTTGAAAATATAGCTACGGCGTCATTTTACAACATGAGCCAGCTGTAACTCATAAACAAATTTACCGTTATAAAAAAATTATATGTCATCGTTTAAAAAAAACGGTTTTGGTTTAGACATAAATCCGTGGGCAAAATCGCGGTTTCAAAATAAATAACAGCCCAGCTGTGACAGCTAAGGCCAAAGACCTGATATGGGGAACACGCTGAATCAGCTAAGGCTGTATGGGATACCTGTTAGGGTCAATTCGGCAAGGACAAATTGCCATGCAATGGTCAAATCTACCAACAGTAAAGGGCCAAACATGACAAAGGTTAAGCCATCATATTTTTTTTGATAATACTAGGGTGTCCACTATACCACAGTGACTAATCCCTTCGTTGATTGTAGGCACCTCTTATAGTGGGACAGCTGACTCAGAGATTTAAGGCTGCTCCATGCCCAAGACAAAAATAAACATCAGCACGGCTCAATAAAGATCATCATATATCACTAACTATATAATATATATATATAGTCTAAATTGGCAACACCTGTTAAAGTCATGACTAATGGAAAGAAACTGCTATGGAGGCTATAGCTAAACACAGGAACACAGGGCCACGACATCATTAAAAAATAAATGATAAAACATTTACAAGCAGTTACATAGCGCATATAGGGACACATACATATATATAATTTTATTATATATTTTTTGTGTTCAAAAATTTAATTTTGCAACTGTTTTAAAAAAAATATTTAGTGTAAAAAAAATTCTTATAAAAACTTCAATTAAATTTTTGAGAACTAAAAAAAAATTATTATGACAAAACCAGCATTATCATGAGACATGAGAAACAAAAATGCAGATGCAACGTGGTGTTGTGTCCTACGTGACAGAAAAAATCCTATCAGCCATAGAGTATGGAAATTACGTTTTCTAACAGGGCGGACTGAATCGAGAACTCATTTGATGTAGACGAACAAGGAGAGTTTGGCGTCGACAGGTGAGACACAATCCTAGATACAAAAATATTTTGTCAAAATTCACCTCCAACTAGATGAAGTACTATATAGCTAAAGCACGAAAAGCAAACCCTAGGTGTGCTCTATATAGGTACCTTCACTTTATTTTTGTTGTTCTCAAATTTTGGTTATTCAAATTTTGAGTTTTGCCTTTGGAACTTGCTATTTTTTTTAGTAAATAGAGCTATATCATCAGGATCTATATCAGACTCATCAGACTCAGACACTTCTTCTTTCTTTACTTTCAAGGCAACACCTGTATCTTTGATTTTGTTATCTTTATGAAACATATCTAATACAATTTTTTAAAGATCACCATCAAGCTCTCCAAGTTTTAAATTATTTAGATTTCCTAAGGAATTAAGAATAGTGACTTTTGGAATGAACCGCTTAGGAAGGCATCTAAGAATTTTCTTAACAACAAGATCTTCAGGAATTTTATCACCTAAGTTGAAGCAGGAATTAACAATATCAGATATACGAGCATAAAACTCATCAAACGTTTCAGTTTCTTTCATGGTGATGGTTTCAAATTGAGTTGTTAAGTTTGAAGCTTTAACTACACTAGTTCCCTCATGAGTAACTTGGAGAATATTCCAAGCTTCCTTTGACTTCTCACACGTCATTATACGATGAAATTCATCGGGAGTCACAACACTAAACAAGGCATTTAAACCTTTAGAGTTAAAGCTACACAATTTCAAATCATCCTCACTCCAGTTTTCTACAGGTGTTAAAATAATTTCATCATCAACAATCATAGTAAAAGCGGACCATCCTCTTTCAATAGCAACTCAAACACGTTGATCAACTGATTTAAGGGCAGATTTCATATGTGCTTTCCAATAGGTGTAATTAGTTCCATCAAACATAGGTGGTCTATTCAACGAAGAACTTTTCATATAACCTCCGGGATTCATCTAAATAACTTTTAGAGACTAGCTATGATACCAATTTGAAGTTGTAAGGTTATATGAACTGTGGTTATTTCGTAGAATACACACGCTACACTATCAAAAATTTGCCAAGTAGAGAAATATTCTAATTTTAATTTCCTTTGCAAAT
This sequence comes from Sambucus nigra, assembly GCA_949130495.1. Taxonomy (NCBI): domain Eukaryota; kingdom Viridiplantae; phylum Streptophyta; class Magnoliopsida; order Dipsacales; family Adoxaceae; genus Sambucus; species Sambucus nigra. Next base: position 629,695,301 of record OX422209.1, read on the forward strand.
TTGAAGGTTAGCATGAACAATTAACAATTAAAGTGATGGGATTGTTAACTTGTATAAGAGATATAAAATTAGCCAATTTTATCCTTTTTATCATATGCATACATCTAGGTGATTTAATAAAGTAAAGTGCAAAAATCACAACATACGCCGATGTACGAGGAAAACCCAAATGGGAAAAACCTCGAACGGCTAGGCCTACACAAATCCATTACAAATAGGTTTTACAAATGACTCAAAAGACTTACTGATGTTGAATCAACAAGACATGATGATGGCGTACTCTACCTACGAGTTTGTAGTACGCGAAGCTCCAACGTGTTGCTCAGCACTGCTCGTGTCTCGGTATCCATCGAAGCCCAAACTACCGTCTCCAATAAGCTTGAACGCAGAAATCCACCGCAAGTTTACTTACTGAATTTCAGGTTGATGGCACGGGGTTTTGGTTCAAAAGTTAAATTGTGTTGGTGAAGGATTCTTCATCAAAAAGGGAAGATATGAAATTTTTGCTCTCTAGAATATGTAACTCCCTTGTCAAAAATTGATTTTTTGTCCATAATGTAAAAACAGAAAAAGTAGTGGACAAGGACAGTTATTTTGAAATAAATGCAGGAAAGAAGTAATTTTTTTTTCAAAATTGACGAATCTCGTTCGAACGAGGTCGTTTGAACGACCTTTCATTCGAATGAGATATCTAACGATAGTCCAGTACAATTGTTAGATAAGTCGTTAAAAACCTTGTTCGAATGAGTTCATTCTAACAAAATTTCTAATGAACTTCTAACGAGATACTAGTGTAGGCTGGGCTGGTTCGTTAGATCCAGGTCGTTCGAATGACATGAAGAAACTTCGAACGAAAATTCTATTTTCTTTCATAAAGATTTAAAATTAATTTCTAAAATGTTTTTTATGAAATTTAATTTTTAATTAAAATTAGTCCAACACATAAAAATGGTTTTGGTCATATACCTTTTTAGGATAATAGAATTGAGATGCATATTGATGTAGCTTGAACTTTGGATGCTCGATTCTCTAAGGTTGTATGAAGCTTGATTAAAAATGACCCAAAAGAGTTTTGTCCAACGGAATGTAGCCAATACTACAAATAACTTGATTGGAAATTTGTCCTTACACCTGACAAGGATTTTCTTCACGATGTAGGGGCACTCTAGTTGGGCTTGAATTTCCCTCTGGGGTCCCAAATGGGTTCTAATATTTCTTTAAGGGATAAATCTCATTCTTGGACACCGCAGTACTTGACTCTCTTGTTAAATGATCGTGTTATTAGACGATGGTACCCTTGTATAGGGGTTAGAGCTTTCAATCTCCTCTAGTCCAAGAGTGACAACTCGTCAAGATGGCTCTGATGCCAGTCTTCTTCTCCGACTTTGATTTCCAGTATAACATGCAGCGAAGAAATTTCTAGCTTCACAGGTAGGACTGTTTCCATGCAATAAAATAGAGAGTAAGGGATGGCCGCAGTAGAGGTTCGAATTAAGTATGGTAGCCGTAGAGGGCATAAGGGATTCGGTCAGCCCAATCTTGACAACTTTTGATCTTCTTGCTGATGATGGCTTTGAGGTTCTTATTGGCGACTTCGACTGCACTGTTGGTTTGAGGTCGGTAGGGGGAGGATTTGTGTCTCTCAATTCCATATTCGTCGACCACTTTTATAACTTCTGCCTCGAAATGCAACCCGTTGTCTGATACCAGCTCATGTGGGACCTCATATCGACAGATGATATTCATTCTGATGAACTTGGCTACCTTCTTGGCATTTAGAACTGCGTATGATTCGGCTTTGACCCATTTGGTTAAGTAATAAATGGCAACCAGGATGAATTCATGTCCATTGGAGGCTTAGGCATAACCTTCCCTGTGATGTCGATGCCCCAAGTGAAGAACGACCAGGGAGAAGCCATGGTATACAATTCTCGAGGAGGTAAGTGCTGAAGAATATGGAACTATTGGAATTTGAGACATCTCTGGACATAGACAATGTAATCCTGAACCATGGTAGTCTAGTATAAACCTTGTCGGATGATTTTTTGGCGAGCATATGACTATTCACATGAGGTCCACACTCCCCCTTGTAGATTTTGTGCATCATTTCTTCAATGTCATCGCCTACAAGGCAGTGTAAATGGGTTCCATCAAAGTTTCTTTCGAATAGTGCTTTGTCACAGATAAAATACTGTGCAGACAGTCTGGGAAGAGTTGCTCAGTCTTCCTTGTCAGAGCCTTGAGGATACCTACCATGTTTGAGGAGGTGCCAAATATCATACAGTTGTCCATTTCAGGATTTTCCTCCGTGACGAGCTCAATATGGTAATAGTGGGTTGGTTTGTCTTTCTTTTGGACTAGGAAGGGGTCCATTGTTATTCTTTTAGTCATATCAACCATGGAGGCTGAGGTATCAAGGGCACCGTCTAGGTTATTCTTTGCTCGAGGCAGGTAGTGGAAGGTAATATCTTGTAATTAAGAGGCTAGCTCTTTTGGGTGGGCATGGAAGGGTAAGAGTTTCTCGTCCTTGACTTTACATTTTTTGAGAACTTGATTGATGATGAGGTCTGAGCCCCCATAAACATCCAGTTATCAAATTCCTTTATTGAGAGTGACTTTGAGGCCTACCGTACATGCCTCATATTCAGTCATGTTATTGGTGTAGGAGAAATCCAGCTTGATGGAAATGGGAGTGTGAGAGTCATCAGGGGCAGTTAGGAGAATCCTAATGCCATACCCCTTTTTGTTGGCAACGCCATCAAAGAACATTTGCCATCGAAGGTCTTCTTGGGAGGTACAAAGGATATTCTCATCTGGGAACTCAAAAATCCAGACTTCGAGTTCTTCTATAGGGTAGTCAATGAAATAGTCAAATATGGGTCTTCCTTTTATGGACTTCTGAGTGACATACACAATATCAAATTTGTCTATAATCATAAACCAATGAGCCATTTAGTTGGACAAAGCATGATTTTTGAGCAAGCACTTGATAGGATCCATTCGGGATACAAGTTTGATGGGAAAGGCGAGCATGTAATGCTGCAGCTTTTGGGTGACCCAGATAAGGGAGACACAAGCTTTTTCCAAAGAAGTGTAATTGACTTTATACCCGGATAACTTACGACAAACAGAGTAAATAGACCTCTCTTTGTGGGATTATTCGAGGCAATGGGCTAGTAAAGCCCTAGTTGTAGTATCTGTAACGGTTAGGCATAAGAGTAGGGGAAGACCAGACTACGACAACATGAGTACCGGAGGTCGGGTTAGGTATTGTTTGATTCGATCAAAGTCTTCTTGGAAAGCTTCGTTCCAAACCTTGGTTGAATCCTTTCATAGGAGTTTGAAAATGGGTTCACAGATGAAAGTCAACTGGCTAATGAACCAGCTGATATACTGTAATTTTCCAAGAAATCCTTAGACTTCTTTCTCTGTACCAGGTGGTGGCATCTCGAGTATGGCTCTCAGTTTGGCAGGATCTTTTTCTATCCCTTTCTCGCTAACCATGAATCCCAAGAGTTTTCCTTTTGTAATGCTGAAGACACATTTTTAGGGGTTGATCCGTATCTGATATTGTCTCAGTCGCTCGAAGAACTTCTGAAGAATGGGAACATGACCTTCTTTAGTCTTGGAGTTGATAATCATATCATCACATAGACCTAGACTTTCTTGTGTATCAGATCATGCAAAATGATTGTGGTAGCCCTCTAGTAGGTAGCCCCTGCATTTTTTAGACCGAATGGCATAATGGTTTAGCAAAAGGTTCCCCATGGGGTGATGAATGCGGTTTTCTCTTGATTATCTAGGTGCATCTTAATCTGGTTATACCCAAAAAACCCATCAATAAATGATTTTAGAGCTTGACTGGTCGTGTTGTCTATAATCATGTCGATATTGGGTAGCGGGTAATCATCCTTTGGAGAGGCCTTGTTCAAGTCTCGATAGTCGACACACATTCAGACCTTCCCTCCTGATTTCAGCACAGGCACGATGTTAGCTAGACATGTGGGATATTTAATCACACGAATGAAACCCACGTTCAACTATTTTACCACTTCTTTTTTAACCTTGAGCGACCATTTGGTGTCAATATTTCACAGTTTTCATTTGACCGATTTGCATTTTAGGGGAGTAGGAATCTCATGCTGAGCTATCTCGAGAACAATACCGGGCATATCGTCGTAAGACCATACAAAGACATCCATGAACTCCTTTAGTTATCCTTCGAGTTGCGCGCGCTGATGCTCATAAAGAGTGGCCCCTATCCTAATCTTACACAGTTGGCTACTAAAATCGAGATTAATAATAACAGTTTCATCTTCATTAACTTGAACGCGGTTATGTTGTTTGTTATTAACCTTATTTAGATCAGTAAAGAATTTCTCATTTGCAAAATCATCATCATCATTGAGAGTTTGATTGGAATCAAGACAATTAATGTAAGGCACACCAAGATACTCAAAATTTTTGTTTATTTCATTAATAGGAAAAACTACATTGAGAACCTCGTCAGAAGAGGTCTCTATTACATCAGAGTAAGAAGAAATAAGAGAAGAAGAAATAGGAAAAACATTAGGGTTGGGTTGAGTTTTGGCAGGTGGAACTGGTATATCATACCAGTTGAGGAGAGGTGTGTTAGTAGCTTTGATCATGTGGGATGGATTAGATGATGTATCCCCTAAGTGGATCATGCAGAGTGCTAGCCCCAGTGTTTATAATAGAGTCACTTTCTTTGTAATCTCTATCATTGGCTATGGTCTTTTCAGTGAGCGGTTACACGTGATGCTGGGAACTCTCAGCCCATAAATAGTTATTTTAGAAAAAGAGCTCCATTATAGGTTTTATTTTCTTGTCTATGTGGTCGTACGGAGGTTCAAGAAAGTCAGAGAAGGGGACATCTTTACCCTCTCTGATGAATCTTCCATTCAGGGAATCTCTTGAGATGTTCTTGACACATTCTAGTCTTATCTTCAGTCGAGGCTGGCGAATCATCTTGAGTTCTTCTACTGACGGTTGATAGCCTAGTCCACAAGGAGGAAAAACTTCCTTCAGCATAATGGGTTTGAGTATCCCTTGTTATTTTCGCCCCAGCCCCAATCGAGGCATGGAGTGCATGTTCTTAAACATCTGAATCATTTAACATTGTTATGGGGGTCATACTCTGGACAAACCATATCTTTGAAATCGTCCCCTGTTGGGAGTAGAAGTGGCTCAACTCAAAAATTGGATAGGAGCATATCATTTGACCCATGTCGTATTTCAAGTACTGGATTGCTAGTGCTTGCATCATTGGTATTGTCATCATCACCAAAGATGGTAATGACTTGCCCATTAGCGAAGAGATTTAGTTTCTGATGCAGGGAAGAAGAAGTACCCTTGATACTGTGGAGCCATGGTCGTCTAAGTAACACATTGAAACAAGCTAGGATATCGATGACTTGGAATTAAATGGTTGGATTTATAGGGCCAGCACCTATTGCAAGCTTTATGGATCCTATCACTTCTCGACGAGTATTATCGTAGGCCTTTACAACGGCAGAGGTTGGAGCAAGGTCGCTCACTTTCAGTCCCAAACAGTTAAGGGTTCTCAGCGGGCAAACATTCAGAGCAGATCCATTATTGATAAAAGAGAGCAGGACAGTCTTTCCCATGACTTTGACAGAGATATTGAGAGCATAATTTTGGTTTGGCCTAATTTTGGGGATTTCCTATTCAGAGAAAGAGAGCATTATTATAGAGGTCAGAGATCTAGCCAAATTCGCTACTTCTTCTGGCGTTGTAGACGGAGGAACTGTTGTCTCGGTGAGCAGCTTGATCAAAGCATTTCTGTGTAGCTGGGAAGACATAAAGAGTCCCCATAGAGTGATGTTAGCTTGGGTTTTTTCAACTAATCACAGACCTTACGCTCCTTGAGAGTCATTTCTGGCATAGGAAGATTCTCAACACCTTTCCCTTTGTCACTTGCTGATGGCGGGGGGGGGTTGGAACTTTGTAATATCTCCCTGACCTGGTCATATTGTTCACAAAAGAGGAGAAAAACATAAACCCCGTGTCCTCATCTATCTCGAGTTGTTTATCCACCTAATTGATCTCTCCTAGCCACTCATCAAATGATATCGCCCCACATATATTGACTACCGTGCCAGTCCTTTATGAACTTTACTCCTCATCTAAATCATCGAATTCATTTCCCCATCTGATGGCGATAATATTGTCTTTCTATGAAAAGTTAATATACTCCACAACTTCAATGTCTTCTTTAGATAAATCCTCCCATTCGGTGGGGAGGTGTAGAGGTGAAGGGACCAGGCGTCCTCATAGTTTTAGAGCATTTAACAGTTCGAACATACTGTTAATATCATCGGTTTATTGAAATGAATATGCCATGATCTGGATAACATCATCTAGACTGACTTGATCAAGAGGTACTACCCAACTGTTTGATTCCTGGGCCCATTTCCATGCTTTCAAGAACAGCGTATAAAAGCTTCGATAATCGATGATTATCTGGGAGGGCAAATTCAGCCCGAACTCAAGGAGTTGGTTCAGTACTTCTGATAATTCCATACTTCCATCTCTAGAATGGGTATATACAATAATTCATGCTTTGATAAGGAGTGACAGTACCTGGTTGGCGAGGATGGCAGGGTGTAGGACGAAATATGGGTAAGTTTGGAGAGGTTTAGGAGAGTATATGGGTGTGATGGGTAATTATCTTAGTGTAATCTGGGTTGATGGATCGAAGTCTGGGTCTTCTTCCGAGAAGATGGCATTGGTATGATTTAGGAGAAAATTGTGAGTAGTGTTTGGCTTAGGATTGGTTAGTGGGGCGTTGATACCCTGGTCGATTAGACCTTGAATCATATTTTGAAGGTGAAAACAATAGTCAGTGGTATGGCCAACAGTTTGATGAAAGTCATAACGGGCGTTTGGTTTGAAGTTTTTTGTAAGTGGGTTTGGTAACGGGCGAGGATCTAGTGACTTGATAAGGTTTTGTCTTAGTATGGCCTGGTAAACTTTATATAGGGGAGCATAGAGCTCGGTGTATTCTTTTCAAATTGGGACAGGATAAATTTTTAGTGCCCATGAAGTGGCTGGTTGAGAAATATTGTTAATGGTTGAGACTGTAGCATTGGCTGGATTTTCATACTTCTTGGAAGTAAACTGTCCATAAACTTTCTTCGGTTCAAGTTTTGTCTGAACGAATCCTTTTTTAATCTCCACTCCTTCTTCTCGAAGAGATATTAAATGAGGGTAGTATTGTCCTCACATCGTCGCTTAGATATGGGGTAAAAAGTTCTTTTTTACGATGTTGACTTGCTCCTCCTCAAAAGGTCGGATGTTCATGGTGGAAGCTTTCTCTCTCCACCTTTTTATGAAGGTGCTCATTGATTCCCAAGGGTTCTGTTTAGGTAGATCTAAATCCCGATGGGTGACTTCCAACTCTACATTATACTTGTATTATGACATATATTCTCGGGCCACATCTTCCCATCTACGGATTCTAGACTCTTCATGAGATAAGAACCAGCAAAGGGCCCTGCCCTTCAAAGTTTACTGAAAAATTTGGGCCATTATTTTGTCTGAAATCCCTAGGAGAGTCATGGCTCAGTGATAACTGCGAAGATGAATAATCGGAGGTCCACTACCTTTGAGCTTCTCGATGTTGGGTATCTTAAAATTTTTTGGTAACCTCGCTTTTGAATAGGGAGGCATGTAGGTATAGTCCATGTAGTTTCCCGAGATTCTAACTTGGTCGAAATTATTGGTTGGCATCTTGAGATCCTCTTTAACCTTGTTTAATTCCTCCTCTTTTGAATCAAGGGTCACGACTAAGTTAAAGACCCTGGCTGGGTGAGATTCGATATAGGAAGTTGGGCAGGCGACGGGCCATTAGCAGGAGGAGCACGTGGAGCATGCTGATATTCCTTAGGAACCCATATAGGCTTGAGTACGGGTGGACCCATAGCGCTAGGGAAGAAGAGCTCGGGCTCTTCGGGAATAGGGACTTGATTTTGTTGCATTTCACAAACCTCAGCTTGCAGACTGTCAATCTTGGCAGTGAGCTGAGTTAGGACTGTCATTAGATCAGGTTGCACAATCGGTACTTGATCTGTGTTCTCCATGGAAAGCGGGTGAATTCCAGACTCGGAGGAAGTGAGGGAACTGATGGATATCCGGGGTAGTTTTACTGAAGAGCGAAGCCAATAGGGATATGCGATCGACTTGAGAAAGAGGAAAATCGAATTTATTTTTGAAAGAGAAAAGGGAAAAAATGTTATTTTGAAAAGGAGGGAGAGTGTTTTTGACATTTTGGAAAAGATGAAGGCAAAATATTTTGGACAAATGGGACGAAAAATATTTTTGGTACGAGAAAGGGGAAAATATTTTTGGTATTCTTTTTTTTTATAAAGAAGAAAGGAATGTTTTTAATATTTTCTTTGGAAAAGAGGGAAAAGATGAGAGACGGTTCTCAGCATGATTATTATGTTTATTATGTTCTCACTTGTATTAGGTTTACCTATATGCAAAAAAAATGTCGGACGGGACCCGAGCCTATAAAAATTGGTTTTGAAAAATACGCGAAAATATGGTTGGACTTGTTATCAGGCTCATGTTAGGATTCCGTAATAAAAATTGAGCAAAAATTTGGGAAGAATGCCTACCCGTCATTCCAACAGAGTTTTGGCTAGAAGTCGTCGATTAAATATGAGTGTCCAAGGTTTGATGCCTAGATGATGGTATTTATTTGTTGGGATGATTAGAAAGGTTTCCCCCTTTGACATGACTTCCATGATATACTTCTTGATTTTAAGGGTAATCGGTACGTGTGGACAAGCCATTTGATATACCTGAGTGTACGTGAATTGCCTCACTATATACCTCATGGGGATAGTACGTGTGAGAGAGAATTTGATATACTCGACGTATGTGAATGAGTTACCTATAATAAACCTCCCGTCATGACTTCGATCAAGCGATACGATACCGGGGGGGAACCGTTCGATATACATCAAAGGTACTTAGCCACTGAAAGGTAAGAGTCATATCTCTTAGGCTAACTGCGACCTACCCGACTAGCACCCATCACGAAGTGACCCTCTAGTTACGGAACAAAATTTGGTCAATAGCAATGCTATTTGGTGATGTGGAGTGCGAAAATGCATGATTGTTTGATTAGTATCTTATGGAGAGAGTATCTTTATTAATAAGCATCAAGCCAAGCAGGGGATGATGTACGAGTATATAAAGTAAATCTATACTAAGCATGGATATGTGAGAGTGACTGACGTACGACTATCCACAAGTGAGTGTGTGGTAGTGAACCTAAGCACGGATCATCTACAAGTGGTGTGTGATAAGTCTGAGTGTGTGTTAGTGGCACCTAAGCATGGATTTCTAAGTGATGTGTGCAACATGTGGATATAAGTGATCCTAGGTTCACATGGAGTGAAGTGTATATGGATAATTTCTACGAGTGTGTGAGTGATTTGTGAAATAAGTATGAGGTATATAAGTTCAAGAAATAATAGAGGAGAAAAATGGAACATACAGGTAGGTGCATACGCACACAAGGAAACAAAACACCCATGCAAACAGAGTCTAGCCCTCTTATGAAATTTCGCAGCAGAGTCGCCACTATGGCCATCCCAATCCGAGCTTGGGCGGCTCGAAGAGATCTCTCTTCCTGCTCGAGGATGCTTTGGTCGTCATCGGTGTGGTGTTCATGTAAGGAGATAGAGTCTCCATTCTATTTTTCTCAAAATAGACAAAAAAAACATGTAGCCGCCTAGAGAGGACAACGTCAAAGACAAACTAATGCATACGAAACCAATAGTTCGGAGGGTTCGGGGGCTAAGTTACGGAATGGGAAGGTGTTAAGCACCCATCCCACCCGAAAGGTCTTTCATGGGATTGTGTTATTATTTTTCGTTTATATCTCCAAGAAATGGGTATGCGTGTATACATAATGGAGATAGGAATCACTCAACTCATATAATGGAAAAGATAGAGTGAAATCATTCGGAGGAATGTTCCCAAAGATAATATATATATATATATATATATATATATATATATATATATATATATATATGTGTGTGTGTGTGTGTGTGTGTATGTGTGTGTGTGTGTGTGTGTGTGATTTATGCGCTTATGGCGATATTGACCACTATGGAGAATTGACAATATATGTCGGATGGAGCGCTAACAAAGAATTACGAAGAAATAATAATGCAATAATAGGATGAAATATATGAATAGAGATTTTATGAAAATTTGAAAATCGAAAGTTGGACTCGAGTCTCGGGTTTTAATTTGAAACGCCTATGTAGCCTATAAAGGCATCAAAGTCCATGTATTTCGCTTGCGGTGTGAGGTTGGGGTTTATCCCATAGATTCAAACGGGTTTTTATTATAAAAGTGTGTGAGGAAAAAAGAGTTTTAGTTTTGGAAAAGTGTGAAAGATGAATTCGTTCGGAATTTATGGGCATAACCCTCTTTTTGTTGATTTTGGTTTTTTTGTAGAAAATAAAGTGTGTGCAATATATCAGTAAAATTGTAGAGATTAAATCTAATATAACTAATGTAAAAACAAGAAATTTAAAGACATAAGGAAAGGATTTAGACCTTCTTTGAAGAATGAGAGTTTTCCCTTGATTTTCGATGAACTCCCTTGATGCTTGATTTGAATATTGAATGAGATCTTGCCAAATTGGGTATGAAAGGGATGGGAATGTGAACTTGGATAAAATTTCACATAAGGGAACTTCGTTAATTGAGATAATATTGTTGAGATCAGTGATGCTGATGGATCTGAGCTGTAGGTGTGATTTGGAGAGAGGTCATGCCCTTCTTTAATAGGTTTAGTGGATTACCGATCGACATAGCCCTAGCCCTGCCAATCGGTAGGTGACCCTAGGAACACTGCTGATAGGCAGGGTCTATGACCTACCAATTGGCAGTCTCGTGCATTTTTCCATGGAAAAATGGTCGTAGAACGTAATCCATTGATTCGAATCATATACGGGGCATACCATTAGAAAGGTAATATAGAGACCTTCAGGATTCATTGGGACTGTTACCGGGTCCGGGAGTTAACTTCGGGTCAAATGTGGCTTGGAAGCTCACGTCAGTCCTTTTAGCGGGAGATCATCGGACGGAAACAGATCATTCGTCTGAACGGTAAGTCAGAATCATGAACAAGGTGGGCGTTGGAAAGGTTAAGAGATGTACTTCGACATTCCAAGGAGTTTTGCTCGGTTCGGATAGTTGACCTTGGTCAATCGGGCCTGAAAGTGCTCGGTGACCTGTCGGAGTAAAACGGGTCATTCGTCCGTACTATTAGTCAGAATCGCACATGGGGTGGACCGTTGAAAAGGGTATTTAGTGTCCTTCAAAGATTCATTCAGCCTTGGTCGATCTGAAGAGTTGACTTTGATCAAACAGAGTTCGGGAGCGCTCGGTGGCCTCCGAATTAATTTTTAAGTAAAAATGGGTCGTTCATCTGAACGATTATGACGTTTCGTGTACAGGGCGGACTGTTGGAAAAAGGCTTCAGTGTCCTTCAAAGATTCAAAGAGATTTCTCTCTAACGATGAAGTTGATTAGGGTCAAATTTAGTCCCGAGAGCTCTCGATGTCCTCTAGATCGGTACTCGAAGTATGACCTTGGGTTTGTAGTGAATTGGGGAGGTGCTAGGGACCTAAGGAGAGACTTGTGGGGGGGTCCTAGAATGTGGTGTCTACACATACAAATTGACTTTATTAGAAATTTTTCCTTACAAATCTCCCCATTTGGCAATTCTGGGACAAAAAATAAAAATAAAAACCTATAGGTCGTCAAGCTCTCTAAAGACTAAATCCCAACGCCAAAAGGAAAAAGTACAGAGACTTGACATACACAAACTTGAGTAGCTTTGCTCTTGTGAAAATTTTGTCGCATCGTTTCAAACCTTTAGGTTTCACCATCAATTCTCCAAAGTTTGAGAATTTAGACCACCTCTATTCAAAATATAAATATGAGGGAGTTTGGTTGGAGAATTTAAACGGGTTTGCACTTCCTTGAAAGTCTTGAAAAAACATTAAATCGTTTTGGACGTTATTGGCGTGGAAATCATTTTGAGCTTTGATTTGTTGATTTGATTGAGTCAATGTCACATATTTCCATCTTTTTACACCTAAGGAAGATGCTGAGTTTATTCGTTAGGAGTATCCGATATTCATCGTGTCATGTTTGTATACATTGATTTTCCTATCGAATTTGATCATACCCCTACATTTACGCTATCATCGACTTGGTTGTTTTTATGTTCTTTCACGAGGTGATTCTTTGTTGTATATTTTGTATGAAAAATTTTGAAAAATTCAAAAATAGATTTTTTTACCTTGTGACATTTTCCATATTTATGCTTCTCATATCTGTCTATTCGGGGACATCATAAAAAGGAGGAGAATGAATTATAGGGGAGATTTGTTTGGTTGATTTATCAATGATTTTCTTAAGCTTAATTGATCTTTGATTTTAGCATATCATTATATTTCAAACTGTTGCTTGTCACGGGTATTTGCTTTATCTCATGTGTGTAGATACTACATAGATGATCATCAATTGCACACCCTGATGAAAAAAGATTTGAGATTTTAAAGATTTGAAGAACAAACGATGAAGACTTACTCATTTGTATCTTTCCAGTTTTGGGTTCATGGGAGGGTAGATTTATATAAGTCAATTGAATGATAACAATTCGGATTTTTTATTTTGTACCGGCATAGACATAGAGGGAGATTTGTAAGGACATTTTTTCTCAAGTCCGTTATGTTCATTTGTGTATGTCGTACGCCGTTACATTTGGTACGTCACTTCACGATATCACATGATGACTTCTATCTGAATCAAGCATTCATCATCTCCATCAAGTGTCCCACATCTGCCTTAACGACTTCACGTTCCACGATTTTAGGGATTTTATGCAAGTGGTACGCAAGAGAAGTCAAAACAATAAAAGAAAGGAAAGATAGGAAAGTTCAAGGGCATTTTGGTAATTTTATAGTCATAATCCGGAGATTTGGTCAATTGGAAATCTAAGAGATCGACGCCACGAAGATACTAGAAGAAACGACACATCAATCCGAGCTACGGTGAAGAAGTTATGACCTTTTGAAGATAGAGAAAATTCCTTAGAAGAATGCTGTTTTCTTTTAACCCCAAACCAGCGAGGTACCGCGAACCGCATAGTGAACCGGTTCGGGGGGAATCGGTTCGGGGTACACGTACAACAAAAGTTCCACCGACTCAAAACTCTTTTGGTTTTCCTATAAAAGCCAACTTAGGGGGAGTTATTTTTTAAGACTTGGAGAGACGTTTTTTAGAGTTCTATTAGCTCAAGTCTTCATATTTTTTATTCCCAAAAACTCATGTTTTGATTCACACATCATTCCCATATTTTTGTGAATCTTTTTGGAACCCAAGAACACTACTTTGCTTTTTTTCATCTTTGTGTGGAGATCTCTGCAACCGAGGGCTGCGTGTTATTGCTGAGGGAGTCTCTACGAAGTTTTATGTTTGCGTGCCATTGAGGAGTGTTGCGGTTCTTCCTTTGTTAATTGGATTGCGGTCCATGTGGGTTCGCTACGTGTGGATTCATTACTGACGACACCGACTGACGCCTGCGGGTATTCGTGTGTCACTGTATTTCATTACAATCCGTGTAAGTTGCGATTTACTTAATATAATGAAATAAAAGGTTTTGCCTCTGCGGGGATTTTTCCTGAATATTTGTGTCGCATGCTTTATCTATTTATGGGGATTGACACATGCACACACATAGATGCATGTTTAGGGGCTGAATTGATTTGGTTTAAAGATAGACTCTAATTAAAATAAGGTTTAATTGGAAAACTTGCGAATTAATTTAAATCGGTATCACACATCGTCATAAGCTTTTACATGACTTGGGTTTGCAATGGTGAAGGGAGGTGTTAGGGACCTAAGGAGAGGTTGGGGGGGGGGGGTATTAGAATGGGGTGTCTACACTAACTTATTTAAATCTTTTCTCAGTTAATACCATATAACATTTTCACGAGTTATATAATTAATATAATTCTCATAATGTATTCACCCGTATATAAATGTACCATATATACGTAATATCATATTACAACATTCACACACATGTCATAGACGTTACCATCCTCCTGAGTAGGCCCTCATCAGATTCTCTCTAAATGCTATCATCTACGGGTATACTCATACCCTCTTACTCAGAGCAACTAACCTCGGCCAGTCTCACAAGCGAGGTGACCAGAAGCCCATGATAACCATCAGTAATATCGTCTCTCATAAGGTCGGCCTTAGCTGACGTTGCAGCAACCTCGTATACCAACCTCGGCTGGTCTAAAGCCGGGGTCAGCAAGGTCATGGGCTCAATTATCTACCAACATTATCATCTACCCCAGCCTACGTTGTGGTCACAAACTGAAATCAGCATCTCATGGGCTCAATCATCTACCAACATCATCATCCACCCCAGCCGACATTACATCTCTCTCATACCCAACCTCAGACAGCCCTCCTGGCAGAGGTCATTGACAAAGCAACCACATTTGACTCCATCAATCTCGTACTTGTCCAGGCCGAGGTTGCAGCAGTCAAGGACACAAGGTCGAGCATTTATAAGCGCATGCACGGTTGGAACGCGTAGACAAAATCAGTTATAACCGAATCAATCCCCTCACGTGAGGGAATATTTCATCATCATTCTCTACATGTGACAGTGACAGATGGCTTCACTAGATTGGCTAGATCATCACACACATGCTTATTGCATACTTGGGGGTACATTACACCCCCTAAACACTATATATACTTGTCTTTTCCTACCTTATAGGGGATCCTCAATTATAAACCTTAGCCAAACTCTGGTGCATTTACAGTAGAGAGAGAAAATGGAGCGATTGTATTGTTAAGGCCATTAGAGCCCTCTTCTGATAGTGATACTTACACTCACTTTCACAGTGGACGTAGGCCAGATTGGCTGAACCACTTACGTTCTAGTGTTCATCCTCTTCTCCTCACTTCTTTCTACATGTTTGCGATGTTATTTGTTGCCATTATTATGCATGTTTGAGCTCTACTACCTTTTTATCTGGTGGTGATGTTTATAGCATCATCAACTACCCTCCTCCATAACCACTTCAACCATCGATTGGACTTTCGCCACCGGTACATCCGGTAAAAGTCCCCAACAGACTCATCCTCCAAGGAAATCAGTTGGGTGTTAAACCGAATCACCTCATAAAACCATGTCAGCAAAGGACAAAGGTCGGTAATCAGAATTCAAGAAGTAAAGAAAATGCGAATGCATAAAGAAAAGTTAGAATATTAAAGGATACCTCAAGAAGATACGTGGCTCCAGTAAAAGTCTGCCAGCAGCACCAACTAAATGCATCTAGAGAAGGATAAAGGGTCGCCAAGGTTAGGCTCCCCCAGTCATAGAGAGGAGTGTTCGAAAACATCCTCAAGTACGGTAATGACACACCCCAACCCAGTTACTTATAATTAATTTTGAAAGTCAAAGTGAGTCAAATCATAATTACCTTAATCAAATCATAAATATGAGTATCCTTTTTCAATTATTAACATGAAGCAATAAAACTAGAACCTTTCAAAATTTTAAGTTAATTATGCTTATTCAAACTTGCTTAAAGGATAAGTAGGATTAAATTACCCCTTTTTCATTTGACCAAAATTATGGTTTTATGCATCCTTTGATAACCCAACCCGACCTCCCAGATTTGGCGGTGACATCACATTACCTGAAACACATAACAATAGTAACCATGAGCAAAATAGCCCAGTGAATGCATCACTACTATACTGGAGCATAAAATTAAATGTAATAAGTTGTATCTATGTAACAATATAAAACATCTTAACATCTCTTGGTTTTTAATAAGCAATAACATCTCTTGGCTATAATAATCCATAACATCTCTTGGTTATAATAAGCCATAACATCTCTTGGCTATAAATAAGCCATAACATCTCTTGGTTGTTGATAAGCCATAACATCTCTTGGCTATAATAAGCCATAACATTTCTTGGCTATAATAAGCTATAACATCTCTTGGTTGTTGATAAGCCATAACATCTCTTGACTGTTAATAAGCCATAACATCTCTTGGATATAATAAGCCATAACATCTCTTGGCTATAATAAGCCATAACATCTCTTTATAACACATACATATTATATCCGAAATCAACTCAATAATTATACATATCATATCCATAATCAACTCACTAACAACACATATCATAAGTATATTCAACTTAGTAGGTATAACGTATCATATTCAAATCAGTAACCACACACATCATATCCATATTCAACTCAGTGACTACACATATCATATCCATATCCAACTCAGTAAGTATCACATATCATATCTATAGTCAACTCAGTAAGTGCCACATATCATATATATATATCCAACTCAATAACTATATCCATATTCAAGTCAGTAACCACACACATCATATCCATATTCAACTTAGTGACTGCACATATCATATCCATATCCAACTAAGTAAGTATATCATATCATATCTATAGTCAACTCAGTAAGTGCCACATATATATATATATATATATATATATATATATATCCAACTCAATAACCATATCCATATTCAAGTCAGTAACCACACACATCATATCCATATTCAACTCAATGACTACACATATCATATCCATATCCAACTCAGTAAGTATCACATATCATATCTATAGTCAACTCAGTAAGTGCCACATATCATATATATATCCAACTCAATAACCATATCCATATTCAAGTCAGTAACCACACACATCATATTCATATTCAACTCAGTGACTGCACATATCATATCCATATCCAACTCAGTAAGTATCACATATCATATTTATAGTCAACTCAGTAAGTGCCACATATCATATATATATATATTAAACTCAATAACCATATTCATATTCAAGTCAGTAACCAAACACATCATATCCATATTCAACTCAGTGACTGCAGATATTATATCCATATCCAACTCAATAAGTATCACATATCATATCCATAGTCAAATCAGTAAGTTCCACATATCATATATATATATATATCCAACTCAATAACCATATCCATATTCAAGTCAGTAACCACACACATCGTATCCATATTCAACTCAGTGACTGCACATATCATATCCATATCTAACTCTGTAAGTATCACATATCATATCTATAGTCAACTCAGTAAGTGCAAGGTATGACATCCATAATCATCTCAATAAGTAAAACATCGCATATTTATACTCAACCTAACAAGTACAACATATAATATCCATAATCATGTATAAATACATCTTACTAGTGAGTACATTCACCTTGGCCACTTCATGTGTTTTTTCATTGCCTTGGTTCAACCAGTTCTTCTTACCTTCCACATATTCATTTTTATAATATTAGTATCATCATAAGGATGTTAACAATCCAAATAAAACTTAACCTTAACCGAATTCATAAGCATCATAGCATCCCATTCTAATCATTTATCATAAATGAAGTCTCATTCAATTTCATGTTAAAATATTTAACATATCCAATCCATATCCCAAACATTATTTAATTTCTTCTTGGTATTACCATTCTTATCATATAAGGTTACCAATATAAAATACAACACATCATTTCAAGTTTCTTAGAGCAAGATGTGTCCATTTCTTTATTACAAATTAAATCTGCCCTATAGAATCTTTTATCGTTCAGTCAACTTCGAAGAATTTTCCTAATTTTTCTGCATCATAACTTCCTTTGATATTCATCCAACATCCATAAACATATTGAAATACATTAAATTAAAGTTTCAGAATTTTTAACGTTCATTTACTATGTCAAGTAAAACATTGAACACCTGGTGTGCATACTTACACCTTTGGGGCAGATTTGATACATGAACTTCAAACTATCACCAAATATTCATTTCTTAGTATTTTCACATATTATTTGTATATTTTATACATATATGAGTCTATTTTCATATCCAACTTGAATTATTCAATTCTAATAAACATACAAAAAGTTATAGGAGTTTGAATACACAGGGTTTCCAATCGAATCAATATACATGATTTACACGTTCAACTTTGCTTAAACCCGCATATATCCATACGTATACATCAAAACACGGAAGTTTAGTAAACAAATGATTATTTACATCATTTTAAATCAATAATTCCAATAATATACAAGATTTATAGGTATAATTACCTTAGGGATGTTTTCGTAATTTCCTATGGATTTTTCTCCAATCTTTCCTCGCCTTTCTCTTCTTAAACTTCCCGTTTCTCTCTCTTCAGGCCAAACTCTCTAATGGATGATTTTAGCTTAAGAAGAAGGTCATTTAAAGGGGATTAAGTCGTCCAAGCTTTCCCCCCTTCCAACCAATGAAATTCATCCATTTGTTATACATATAAGACAAAATTCCACTTAACGAATGGACAGATTTGCCCCTGCTTCGTAGTATTAGCATAACTTCTTGCTCGAACCTCTATTTAACACACCGTTTGTTGTGTTATAAACTTAATGTGACACCCCGCCTAATTAAATACCGGGCGATCACACCTTTATTAAATTAAAATCAAGGTGAACAGTTGGTTCATTCTTAGCATCACTGTCGTAAAAATACTTTTCCAATTTAAACACCCTAATTAATTAAGCTAAGTGTCAAAACCATTTTTAAACATTACTTTCCAAATTTTATTTTTGAAAACAAAGATTTAATTATTTACAACAATTTAATATATAACGATTCATACCACAATAATCCATGAACAAATAATCCAAATAATTTAAACATTCAACAATTGAATCCCAACATTAAAATTTAAAGTGAAACATCCAGACAATAATAAATCCCAAAGTATCAATACTACAATAACTGTATCACAATGTTCAAATAAAACAACTAAATAATGAAAAGGGCAACACATGCCCCACTAATGAAGATACTAGGAGAGGAATCCAGTAAATGAAGTCGTCTAAGCAAGTGGCCTGCAACTCCCACCTAAGCTGTAGCACGTTCCTTCCAAATGATCCTATGCAAGACGCCCCTGTGGCTGGCCACCTGTAATATATATATACATATATATATATATATATATATATATATATATATATATATATATATATATATATATATATATATATATATATACAGGAGGGAAAGAGAAATAGAAACGGGTCAGAGCCCGATAGTGTATATGATTTAAAATTCGTTTAGCAAGTATTTAAATTGTTTACAGGCCAATGCAACAACATATTAGTGCGGCACTCTCTTGAGAAATTCTCACCTCTCTTCTAATGTGCACGCCTATCGTACTAACCTTCCCAATGGATTATCTATCTTATACTGCACTAAACTTCCCAATGATTTAACTTATCTTAGGTCACTCGTAAGATTTAAATCCGAACAATATGGTCGTTTAGAAGGAAGATTTCATATAGTAACAAAGTTTTCATTTTCCTTATTTATTAATAAAGTTTCCCAGTGTCATATTATACTTTCTCACAACAAGTATTTCCATTTTGAATCATCAAACATATCCTACTTACCATATCACAGTAGGCAGTTCCAAATTTCAGAATTTCATATATATATTAAATACTCGTATAATATATATATTGTAACAGCACCCCACATAAAAACTATGGTGCGGGCATACTCTACTATCCAATTCCCGTATCACTCGTACTAAGGGAAATACAAGTTCGGAATCACTCTCGAACTGTATTAACACATACACAAACAATATTGAGGCGAAGCATAGATTCCAAGTCTCTAAGAGGATGGCACATGTCCGCGTCTCTTAGGACCGTCTGAACTATCAATTCGATAGCCTGTACCAAGGATATCTATCTTCTAGGGTACAAGTCAATATCACCCATAAAGGTACCATCGAGATAAGACTGTCCCAGCGCGGTAACCTCAGGGATATCAAGTAGCGTGGGCATGATTTTCACACATAGATAGTATATGCATACACAATCATATAACCATACTAATATTACCATATCAATTTTAGGTACATCTCAAGTCCCATAGTTATGACATTTATCCTCACATTTCATCATTAGTTATCACGTATAACGGTTCTTCTTTAACTTTAATTTGAGGCAATTAATCCAACTTACTACGTAGCACTCATGGACTCTATCCTCCCAAGTATAAAATTCAGTAGGTATTCATCTATTTTCCATCGTAACCATTTTTTGTAATCTCTCCCTTTAATAAAAGATTCCATCGTTCCTTAGGTATAACACTCCAAAAATATGGTTTTCGCCTTACATTAAAGGTCTCTTAATTCATTAATAAATCCTACTGGTCATCTTATCTTCCAAAACATTTAAAAAATGGTGTTCAAGAATTATTACTCATTAAATGGAATTCTACAATTTTAAGAAGGGAAAATATGAACCTGCCAGGAGGGGTCGATCGATCGAGGTCTGGGGCTCGATCGATCGAACCTTCGATCGATCGGAAATCTTGGCTCGATCGATCGATCAAGTAGGTGTGCATTTTCTGCAGTTTTGCAGTTACGGGTTTCATCCTCTAACCTCAATCAATTCCATATTTTTCAGTCCCAATCGTCCAAGAATTTATACTACTAACATTATACCATCATATTATGTATTTCCTACGTAAAGCATGTAAATTTCCGTCACTAAACATGGATTAACAAGCCAAAATTCATGTAAATCCCAAGAACCCTAGAAATCTCTTAAACATGGTTCTAATCAATCTTTTCCAGAATTTTCTTCTTCTAAAACATCAATATTTCGTGGCTTAATCCTCTACATGTTAATGGGTTTCCAGAATAACAATCAATTCATCACTACATGCGATTTCCTATCTCAAATTTTAGGTTTTCTTCCATAAAACTCACCTTAATCATTCCTAGGCTAACATGAGTGATGCACCAACGAAATAAGCAAGATAAACACTTGCCTGGGATTTTTTGACGTTCTGGTTTATGGATGATTTTGGTGTGGTTGCGTTCCCCGTCGCGCGATCTACGCGTTGGTGATGGTGGCGGTGCAAACAGATGGATTTTGAGCCTTGGATTGCCTTGGGAGCTCTCTCCTTTCCTCTCCTATGGTCGTCACTTGTCTTTGGTTGTTCTAACCCTAGAATGCAACCTTAGACAACTGATATAACCCTTAAAATTTCGTGGGTTTAATTACCCAAAAATGTAAAATGTCCAAAATGCCCTCCCGGGATACTAATTATGACTAAAAATGCCCCGAGACCCAAACTAAACGCCCGGGTACACTTTTCTGACTATCTCGACCCTTCCGAATGCGATGGCGCACTCAAAACGACCATACGAACAACTTATAAAATATTCACTTTTATTTATCAATACTTAGTTTGACGCGACACGGGCGCGTCCCGACTTAAATTATCAAAATTGTCATTTTATTCACTCGTGACATTTAATATAACCAACATTATATTTTACTTTGCTCAATAGTAATATTCAACAAGTTTCCCATAATTACTAACTCTCATCACGTTTTATAATTATAACATAATTAATTTTCGGATTTATATTAAATATATATAACTCACATTAAATTTAATAAATCCCCAAACATTAAATTTAATAAATCCCCAAATTAATATAGCATAAAAATACGGGGTATTACATACTTCCTCCCTAATAACGAAATTTCGTCCCGAAATTCGGAAAAATAAGGTCCATCAGGTAGCACAATTCTGGAAGTCCTTGTCAGTACGCAATCTAACTACATATTACGGCGCTCATCACTATAGTTCTTTCCTCACAGCAACATTATTTTACATTCTCATTGGAGACACTTCATATTGTGCTCCCAACCGACAACATTCGCATAGGTCATGCCTATACGTTATAAGTTTCCTTTATCTCACTATCATGAGGAGTCCGCACCTCACTACATGACAACTACTCGGATTTATTTTTATACAAAACTCCCATTATGAGAAATCCATACGAACATCTGACCACTCTTGTTTACCTAAAACAGTCGTGGAATTTCACCATAGTTATCGGATATTTTCTCGACCGATTCAAAAATTTTGATTATCTACTCACCTCTAAACATACGGAAGGAGAATAGTCAAGGTTCTTCCATAACAAAATCTTAATAAGCACCTCGTACGCGACAAACAGGTACGAGTGCTTTTACAGAGCATTCCTAAAATCGTCCTACCAAGATTTCAAAATCTCCTTCACGTGGCTCCACTAATCTTTAATCGCCGTGCGTTTATTTCCTGGCTAAGGGTGATACATCCTACTCGAAACGAAACTTTATCTCCGTTGGTTCCTGAAATCCCATATCAAAGGTGGGATTCACCAATCTCATCCTGATTCAGAAATTTATACTGCGCCGGACCATGCACTGGCGCAATCCTTCCTTTCAAAGGAAGTCTGGGGCATACTAGTTAATATTGTAAGCCAGCCCAAAGGGATAGCAATCACTTCCTTCTCAGCGACTTAATTCATATGTTCGGGATGGACCCTTGATCTTGTTTTGAGGATGGAAACCCATCCAAAAACTTTACCGAGTTTATCGACCTCTTCCAATTTCAGCAATTATCGATAAACACAAAATTCCTTGGTGTATGCCGAAGCTTCCACCCGTGCTGTTCTCTCCACGAAGCGTACTTCTGGACCTCTTATACCATACTAACATCATCACCCTTTGTATGTGTGAGTCGCTCTCACATTTGACTACTAGCAATTCCGGTAGTGTTCTTCATAATAGTTAAATTTCTACTCTATTCAAGGAATACCCTTTCTTAAATGGCTTCCCACGGCCTTCCAATCAAATTATTCTAATTGTACACTTATGTATGGATTATTGCCCCTCATGTTTGTTATTATTTTTAAAGGCGAGAATTTCAAACGGTTTCGAAAACGGAGTTAAAACGGATTTTAAAATGATTTTTAAATATTTCTAACTCTTGGAGTTGTTTTGACTTCCAACTCTTCCTTTCTTTGCCTTGTTTAAAGGAGTCTTTTGGCTTCCAACTTTTCATTTCTTTGAATTATAAAAGGAAGTCGTGGGCAACCCTTTTAACCTACTTTTGGCACAAATTTTGGCAGCAAATATATTTTATATTCCTCTTCTTTTTATATACACATTGGCCCTTGAGATTTGTGAGTTCCAACCTTAGATTAGAGGTGTTCTTGGGGCTATTTTGTTGGAGGTTCTTGGAGGAGATTTTGTAGATATTTTGAGTTGATCTTGAGGATGTGATCATTGGTTTCTCATCATGGTTTGAGGTATGGGGTTTTATACAATATGCTCCTTAAATCTCGCGAGTGTCATTCTCTTTGATTTCTTGTTTAATTGAACTCATATTTGAATTGTTAAATTTATTGAAATCTGGAAAATAATTGTTGAAATTATTTTGATTCATGTGGTATCATTATATTGTTGATGAGCACGATGTCATGAGATTTTAATATGGCACGGATGTTGAGTACCCGCCAAAATACCTATTCGCGGGCTATGGCTTGATAAAGCATATGCGGATGGGGTGAGGCCTGGTGACCCATTGATGTGTGGTTGAGAAATTTATTGATAAATGCTTATGATATTAATTTGAATATTCGTACTCGTGTTGTTACGTTTTATTCATCGCTAACATATATTTGTTGAGCATCTTTCTCGTCGTATTGTATACTTTCCCATATTTTCTTTTAGTGGCAGGTTAGCGCAGATTTTGGGGCGCTATGGAGATTGATTTTAGCGAGGATTGTTTGGGAAATATTTGTATTATTTTGATGTATAGAGCTTTGGAGATTTGTATTTTTATTCGAGTTAGATAGTTGTAATTTTAATTCGAGAGACTTGTTGTATTTGAAGAATTGAGATTAGTGGATTTATATTATTGTGGGTTTATTTAGATGCTCTATACCTTGTCACTTGTGGATTTGGATTTATTTTATCGCATTAGCGCTCCGTTCGCTCTCCCCGGGCGGGCGGGGCACCCCGCTCGCCCGGGGAGAGCGAACGGAGTGTTACAAATGGTATCAGAGCTTAAGTATATGAAAACCCTCGGGGCTTGAGTTTTGGGTTCATTACGTGGTTAGCAATTTTTGGAGATAAAAAATTTTAGGTGAAATTCGTGATAGGTTTCGAAATTAGATGTGAGGAATTTATTTTGGGAGACGTGATTTATTTTTGGAGTTAGTGTAGTGACTTGATTTTGAGAGTTAGGCATTCGGTGAATTTCGAGGGCCAAATTTCATTGTTAGTGGGGAAGTGTAACAACCCGCGTAATTTTGGGCTATTTTAATTAATTTCTGAAAAATGGAGGAAAATAAAGTTTTTGATAAAATTATTTTTATTGCTCAAATATGTTGGTTATTATTTTCAAAGGCGATAATTTCAAACGATTTCGAAATCGGAGTTAAAATGGATTTTAAAATGTTTTTAACTCTTGGAGTTGTTTTGACTTCCAACTCTTCATTTATTTGCCTTATTTAAAGGAGTCTTTTGGATTTCAACTTTTCATTTCTTTGCATTATAAAAGGAAGTCGTGGGCAACCCTTTTAACCTACTTTTGGCACAAATTTTGGCAGCAAATATATTTTATATTTCTCTTCTTTTTATATACACATTGGCCCTTGAGATTTGTGAGTTCCAACCTTAGATTAGAGGTGTTCTTGGGACTATTTTGTTGGAGGTTCTTGGAGGACCTTTTGTAGATCATTTGTGTTGATCTTGAGGATGTGATCATTAGTTTCTCATCATGGTTTGAGGTATGGGGTTTTACACAATATGCTCCTTAAATCTCGCGAGTGTCATTCTCTTTGAATTCTTGTTAATTGAACTCATATTTGAATTGATAAATTCATTGAAATCTAGAAAATAATTGTTGAAATTATTTTGATTCATGTGGTATCATTATATTGTTATTGAGCACGTTGTCATGAGATTTTAATATGGCACGGATGTTGGGCACCTGCCAAAATTCCTGTTTCCCGGGCTATGGCTTGATAAAGCATATACGAATGTGGTGAGGCCTGGTGACCCGGTTAGAGTGTTGTTGAGAAATTATATTGATAAATGCTTTGAGATTTGCATTTTGATTTGAATATTCGTACTCGTGTTGTTACGTTTTATTCATCGCTAACATATATTTGTTGAGCATCTTTCTTGTCGTATTGTGTACTTCCCCATATTTTCTTTTAGTGGCAGGTTAGAGCGGATTTTTAGGTGCTATGGAGATTGGTTTTAGCGAGTATTGTTTGGGAAAGAATTGTATTATTTTGATGTATAGAGCATTGAAGATTTGTATTTATTTTTCGAGTTAGATAGTTGTAATTTTAATTCGAGAGTCTTGTTGTAATTGAAGAGATTGAGATTAGTGGGTTTGTATTATTGTGGGTTTATTTAGATGCTCTATACCTTGTTGATTGTGGATTTGGATTTATTTTATCGCATTAGCGCTCCGTTCCTCTCCCCAGGCGGGCGGGGTGTTACAAGCCGAATAAATCACCGGCCACCAAATAAATAATCCAATACAAATATTCAACACCTGAATGAATTACACCTAAAAATTGTACCGAGAAGTCTGGGCTACAAGCCCTAAATAAAACTGAGACTGATACAAGATTCCTACTCTAGAAATGAATGAATGATGCGTCTAATCCAAACTCCTGCTAGCATCCACATATGCCGCAGCTCCGTGTCCCTGGAATAGAATATCAATCTTGGCGTCCCTGTGGCTGGACACCTAAAAGGTTTTGAAAATAGTTTTATAGCAAGGGTTAGAACCCAAAATATTTAGCAAGTGAATTAACTGCAGTAATTTAAAATGCATGAATGCGCTTCATATTTAAGTTAGTGTCGCACTCCCTTGTGGACATTCTCACCCCTCCACTATTGTGTACACCTACCGGTCATCTTAACCCCACCTAGTTGTACTACCCCGTCCAACTAGTCCTGGTATAACCTTCCCTTGCCATACTACTCTAACCCGAGTATAATGATTCTTGAATTATAAGTTATTTCACAATTAACTTAATTAATTCCTCTTAAATAGTAGCATATAACCGTGACACAAGTTATATAAAGTAAATACATCACACACTGTATTATTCCCATAAATGATAAACTTAATTAATTTCTCATTAATTAACAGCATATAACTGTAACCCGAGTTATATAAGGTAAATACATCACACACTGTATTATCACCTATATATAATATTTACTACCATATTATACGTACCTTTACAAACATCCACACATATATCATACGTGTATCCATCCTTCCGAGTATACCCTCACCGAATGATTCCCTCTAAATGCAATCTCACTAGGTGTGCTCAAAAAACCTAGTTTTCCCAAGTTGGAATCGCTCACCAACTTGGCCCAAAATATAAACGTAGTGGAGGCGGTCATATTCCTTCCCTGAAAGTGAGATAAATCCCTCACCCATATATACCGGACGCTATGACCTCGGGATATACTCGCTCTACTCCTCAAGCTAGGGGATTCACCCACATCGCGCAACCTCCTTTGATAGCATTAGAGTATATTAATTTGAATAAATATCTAGTCACTGATATTTAATATCACACACAATATATACACGTATATATATACTATCACTACACCGTATATATATATATATATATATATATATATATATATATATATATATTAACCACGAAATTTTGATGTTTTAGAAGAAGAAAATTCTGGAAAAGATTTATTAGAACCATGTTTAAGAGATTTCTAGGGTTCTTGGGATTTACATGAATTTTGGCTTATTAATCCATGTTTAGTGACGAAAATTTACATGCTTTACGTAGGAAATACATAATATGATGGTATAATGTTAGTAGTACAAATTCTTGGACGATTGGGACTGAAAAATATGGAATTAATTGAGGTTAAAGGATGAAACCCGTAACTGCAAAACTGCAGAAAATGCACACCTACTTGATCGATCGATCGAGCCAAGATTTTCGATCGATCGAAGGTTCGATCGATCAAGCCGCAGACCTCGATCGATCGACCCCTCCTGGCAGGCTCATATTTTCCCTTCTTAAAATTGTAGAATTCCATTTAATGAGTAATAATTCTTGAACATCATTTTTTAAATGTTTTGGGAGATAAGATGACCAGTAGGATTTATTAATGAATTAAGAGACCTTTAATGTAAGGCGAAAACCATATTTTTGGAGTGTTATACCTAAGGAACGATGGAATCTTGTATTAAAGGGAGAGATTACGAAAAATGGTTACGATGGAAAATAGATGAATACCTACTGAAATTTTATACTTGGGAGGATAGAGTCCATGAGTGCTACGTAGTAAGTTGGATTAATTGCCTCAAATTAAAGTTAAAGAAGAGCCGTTATACGTGATAACTAATGATGAAATGTGAGGATAAATGTCATAACTATGGGACTTGAGATGTACCTAAAATTGATATGGTAATATTAGTATAGTTATATGATTGTGTATGCATATACTATCTATGTGTGAAAATCATGCCCACGCTACTTGATATCCCTGAGGTTACCGCGCTGGGATAGTCTTATCTCGATGGGACCTTTATAGGTGATATTGACTTGTACCCTAGAAGATATGTATCCTTGGTACATGCTATCGAATTGATAGTTCAGACGGTCCTAAGAGACGCGGGTATGTGCCATCCTCTTAGAGACTTGGTATCTATGCTTCGCCTCAATATTGTTTGTGTATGTATTAATACCGTTCGAAAGTGATTCCATACTTGTATTTCCCTTAGTACGAGTGATACGGGAATTGGATGGTAGAGTATGCCAGCACCATAGTTTTTATGTGGGGTGCTGTTACAATATATATATTATACGAGTATTTAATATATATATGAAATTCTGAAATTTGGAACTGCCTACTGTGATATGGTAAGTAGGATACGTTTGATGATTCAAAATGGAAATACTTGTTGTGAGAAAGTATAATATGACACTGGGAAACTTTATTAATAAATAAGGAAAATGAAAACTTTGTTACCATATGAAATCTTCCTTTTGAACGACCATATTGTTCGGATTTAAATCTTACGAGTGACCTAAGATAAGTTAAATCATTGGGAAGTTTAGTGCGGTATAAGATAGATAATCCGTTGGGAAGGTTAGTACGATAGGCGTGCACATTAGAAGAGAGGTGAGAATTTCTCAAGAGAGTGTCGCACTAATATGTTGTTGCATTGACCTGTAAACAATTTAAATACTTGCTAAACGAATTTTAAATCATATACACTATCGGGCTCTGACCCATTTCTATTTCTCTTTCCCTCTTGTATATATATGTGTGTGTATATATATATATATTACAGGTGCCCAGCCACAGGGGCGTCTTGCATAGGATCCTTTGGAAGGAACGTGCTGCAACTTAGGTGGGAGTTGCAGTCCACTTGCTTAGACGACTTCATTTACTTAATTCCTCTCCTAGTATCTTCATTAGTGGGGCATGTGTTGCCCTTTTCATTATTTAGTTGTTTTATTTGAACATTGTGATACAGTTATTGTAGTATTGATACTTTGGGATTTATTATTGTCTGGATGTTTCATTTTAAATTTTAATGTTGGGATTCAATTGTTGAATTATTAAATTATTTGGATTATATGTTCATGGATTATTGTGGTATGAATCGTTATATATTAAATTATTGTAAATAATTAAATCTTTGTTTTCAAAAATAAAATTTGGAAAGTAATGTTTAAAAATGGTTTTGACACTTAGCTTAATTAATTAGGGTGTTTAAATTGGAAAAGTATTTTTACGACAGTGATGCTAAGAATGAACCAACTGTTCACCTTGATTTTAATTTAATAAAGGAGTGATCGACCAGTATTTAATTAGGCGGGGAGTCACACTTAACTCATATATATACAAAATCATCCAACTCGGCATGTACAACATATAATATCCATAATCATCTCGATAAGTAACACATCTCATATTTATAATCAACTCGGCATGTACAACATATAATATCCATAATCATCTCGATAACTACTACATCTCATATTTATAATCAACTCGACAAGTACAACATATAATATCATTTCGATAACTACAATATCTCTCATTTATAATCAACTCAAAAAGTATAACATATGACATCCATAATCATCTCAATAAGTAAAACATTTCATATTTATACTCAACCCGACAAGTACAACATATAATATCCATAATCATGCATAAATACATCTTACTAGTGAGTACACTCACCTTGGCCACTCCATGTGTTTTTCCCTTGCCTTTGTCTGGCATTGGTTCAACCAGTTCTTCTTACCTTCCAAATATTCATTCTTATAATGTTAGTGTCATCATAAGGATGTTAACAATCCAAATGAACTTAACCTTAACCGAATTCATAAGCATCATAGCATCCCATTCTAATCATTTATCATAAATGAAGTCTCATTCAATTTCATGTTAAAATATTTAACATATCCAATCCATAGCCCAAACATACTTTAATTTCTTATTGGTAATCCAATTCTTATCATATAAGGTTCCCAACATAAAAGACAACATCATTTCAAGTTTCCTAGAGCAAGATGTGTCCATTTCCTTATTACAATTTAAATTTGATCTATAGGCCCTTTTATCGTTCAGTCAACTTCGAAGAATTTTCATAATTTTTTCTACATCATAACTTCCTTTGATATTTTACCCAACATCCATAAACATATTGAACAATACAAAATTAAAGTTTCATAATTTTTAAGGTTCATTTGCCATGTCAAGCAAAGCATCGAACACCTGGTGTGCATACTTACACCTTTGGGGCAGATTTGATATATGAACTTCAAACTATCACCAAAGATTCATTTCTTGGTATTTTCACATGATTTTTGGATATGTTATACATATATGAGTTTATTTTCATATTCCACTCTAATTATTCAATTCCAATAAATATACAAAAAGTTGTTGGAGTTTGAATACACAGGGTTTCCAATCGAAGCAATACACATAATTTACACGTTCAACTTTGCTTAAACTTGCATCTATCCGTACATATACACCAAGTCATGAAATTTCAATAAAAAAATCAATGATTTCTATCAATTCAATAAATAATACCAAAATAATAACAATATTTATGCATAGAATTACCTTAGGGACTTTTCGTAATTTCCAACGAATTGTTCTCAATTTTTCTCCTCACTTTTTACTTCCCGAGCTTCCCGATTCTCTCTCCTCAAAAAAAAATCTCTCATGCCTGATTTTGGCTGAAGGAGGAGTTCATTTCAAGGTTATAAAGTCGTCATAAGTCACCTCCCCTTGGTCCAATCCAAATATGACATGTGTCGCCATATAAGACAAAATATCCTTTAAAGCTAAATGACTACTTTACCCCTTCTTCGTAATTTCAGCATAACTCCTTCCTCGGACCTTTGTTTTATAAACCGTTTGATGTGTTACAAACTTAAATCATATATATACAATTATCTAGTTTTCTCCCCAAGTCAATTATCATATTATAGAGGCCAAAACTAGTCCCGAACTTGAACATTTCGACCGAAGACTTCACAAATTTATGTTTGTGACTAATTCCATATCTCATAAGTTATGAAGGTAGGATTAGACTAAACACAATAACTTAACATTATATATTCTAATAACACATTATCCCCATCCCATACGGTAATAATGATTTAAACATGGTTTATCATAATCATATCTAGGTCGTCACAGGTAAAAACCACAAATGAACGACATTACCGCTCGATCCCACCAAAAAAAACTCCCAACACTAGCATAATAAATAATCTAGGCATATATCTCACCTACAGCACATCCTCCTTATCAAACACCCTACGTAATTACAAATCCCTCGAAGAAGACACACAAAGAGAATCCCTAGAAACTATCCTCTCTATATCGACTAACACCGTCGTCACCGCCGTTGGCGTCACCCTCAAATACCTGTCAGCCTCAACCTGCATCCCATCACTCCAACCCAAGTAATTATTGCACATCTATGGGAGTCACCGTCATCTCCCCGAAACCAAAATGAACAGTGTGGGTAGTGTCCCACCATCTCTCCTCTAAGGCACATAGAATGACCGTAGAGCGAGGCGTCTCATCTAGCGCAGACACCAACCTCCCAAACCCAACAGAGGACACCACCCACTGCACCACAAGCCAAAAATGCTCCCAAACATCCCTAAGATCCGTCATCCCCCAAACGTGCACAGTCGACGTAGAAACATCAGTCTGTCAAATCATAAAAGAAACCTTTTGTCAAAATTTAAGAAATCAAGGAAAAAACAACAAAAGGAAGAAAAGAAAACTAAAAGCCATTAACACTTACATAACCGCTAGGGTTCACCACCCTAAAAAAATGATGACATGTCGACTAACGGAGAAGGGTTCGCTCATCCCCCACAGGCTCAAAAGAATCAAAGGAATTTCCATTACCTAAAGCAAGAGACACCCTAGCCCTCCATTCTAGATTCGCCCAATCATCAACATTAAGCCACGCCCTGTGTGTCGTATTGCTTACAAAGTTGTCCATGTTTTGATTTCAAAACGTCGGAATGGTTTGAAGAAGACAAATGTAGAAGAAAACATGGAAGAAAGCAGTGAAAATGAGGGGAACCCGCCCCCTTTTATAGAAGGCTAAGGGGTATGCCGATCAGCAGTCCCCTGCCACCCACCGATCATCACTGGCCTTCCATCTACTCGAGGTAGCCCAAAAGATCATGCCACTTCCGTTTGGTACCCCTTAAACCATGCCGGTCGACACCCCCTCTGAAATTTCGTACAAAAACTCCAAAAAAATGTCCCAAAATCCAGAAAAATTCCCGAAAATTTTTGAAAATTTCCAAATGAGTTTTAGAATCTTTTTCACCAAGAAAAACATTTTTTCCATGCCCATTTCCCCAACAGAACTCTCACCTCCCCAGCGGAATGCCCAAAACCAATTGATGTCTCCAATCGAAATTTCCCGAGCTAAGAAAAAACACCTCCCAAGCGGTAGGCCTGTAAATGGATTGGATTCGAACCGGATTAGGCAAATCCAAATCCATATCTGTTTATGTTAAACGGATTCGGATCCGATCCGTTTATTAATCGAATTGGATCATGCAAATCCAACTCCATATCCGTTTATGTTAAACAGATTCGGATACAATCCGATTATCCGTTTATGTTAAACTTGATTTGCAACATTTTTATTTTGAACTCTTATTTCATAAATATATTTTACAAATGTTTCAAAAAAACAGATAATGAAATAAAGAACTATTATAATATATATTTAAATATTATTAAATACAATATATATTAATTAAAAATATATTGTATATAATTTATATATATTAAAAATATTAATCGGGTCGGATTATTAATGGATCGGAGTATATGAATCCAAATCCGCTTTATTTAATAAACGTTTATGAATGTTATGAATGTGATGGAAATTTCAAAGATAAAAAAGAATTTTGATAAAGATAAGTTTGAAAAGAAAAATGATAAAGATAAAAAGGACGTACAAAGAAAGACGAGGAAAGATGTTATGAATGTGATGGTAGAGGTCATAAGGCATTTGAGTGTCCTACTAGGTTGAAATGTAAAGGCAAAGGCAAAGCTGCTTTAAATGCCTCCTTTAGTGACGACAGCGAGGTCGAGTCGGTGGATTTTGGAGACAAGTCATCGCATGAATGCAACTTCACCGCATTCATGGCTAGTCATGTGAGTACTGGCAGTGCGCCTCACAATGATAAGTATGCTACTTCACAGAGACACCTCGACAGTGAAAGCAATGTGAGTGATGGGGAGGATGCTGCAAGTGAGAGCGGAAGTTATCTACGACGCGCGTACGCCGATTTATATGTTGATTCTTTTAAAACTAAAAATTATAACAATGCATTAGCACTTAGGATCGCCGCCTTAGAGAAAGATTTGGGAGAGAGAGAGAGAGAGAGAGACGTACATTAGCACTGCCTTGAGAGAGGGGGGGGAGAGAGAGATTGTTTGCATCGAGAGAGAGAAGAGTTTACGTTGAGAGATAGAGTTTTTTAAAGAAATAAAAGGGGGACTTGACCAAGAAAGTGCCTAGTCTTACAAGTGAGCTCTATTCTGTAGCCCCCCCCCCCCCCCCCCCCCCCCGGTAAATTCAAGGACCTTTAATTTAATTATTTTTTAGAGAAAAATAATTAATTTTATTGGGAGAAATTAAATTCATGATTTGGAAAAAAAAAATTAGAGGTTTTACTTAAATTGGCCAATTGAGATTTAAGGATTCAAATCATTCATGTGTCACACTTTTGAGGTAAAAAATGGGAGAATGTTATAAATTAATTCGAATGGCAATTCTGAGTGCATAGTTGAGTCCGGATGGGTCGAAATAGCCGAAAAAGAGTACTTAGGTATAGTAAATGGGTCTCGCGACATTTTAGGCATAACCAGGGGCACACGGGAGTGTTTGGGCCATTTTTATAAGGCCCATAAGCCCAAAAACGGGATTTAATTATTAGACCCAAATTGTGAGAGGGTGTGAGCACCTTAATCCATTTTAGAAAACCCTTTTTAGAGGGAGAAAGTGGGAGAAGCCATGGGAGCCAAAATAAAGAGCATGTGTAAGTTCTTCAGCAAAACATCCTAATCTACATCACCGGATTCAGACCCTACGAACCCTAAGGCAAGTGGTTAGACTTTATTTTAAATTAATTTGTAGTTTTTAATTCGTATCATAGTGGGTGTGACAAATCTTTTCTTGGGTGCGTATTTGTATGAGTTTAGGGTTTTCAATTGATGGGGTACCTTGATGGAAAATTTGTGAAATCAATTGGGTTATGTGATTCTTGATTTGAGAGACTGGATCGTATGATAATCTCATATAAATTGTTGAGAAATTTATGCTATTCAATGGTGATTTGGATTAAACGAATTAAACCTGAAAACAAAAATTATCAAACCCGAATCTATAGATTTATGGATAAATGGGTGTATGATCAAGGCCTCTAGGTTGCTTAGAACCTACTAGTTCATGAATGGGATTTTGATTGTGATTGGGGAGACATAGGAGAAGGTATGGAAAATCTTGAATGGTTAGCAAAGCCTCGGAGAAGACAAGACCTGATTGATCGATCGATCGATGGGTCTGATCGATCGATCGATGGTCTGACTTTTTTGGCAAATCCGCTTATTTAATATATGAGTTATATTTATTTGGGATTAAATTTTGGGCTTAATTATTAGTGAAAAATAATTATAGACTTACTTTCTAAAAATTATAGGTTGATATAATTGGGTTTTGGAAAGGGTAAATAAGGGGTACATTTTGGAGGAAATTAGTGAAATAGATTTTTAAATATTAAATAACAGGCTAAGTGAGTGAGTCCGGGTATATTGGTTGATTGATGCCAAGATAGTAAATTAATTAATTCGTGATTGATTTAATTGAGTCGGATATTAACACGAGTGAAATTTGGAATAGTGATACAAGTGTTTACGTACGGATTTGGTCGAGCTAATTTATTATAGGGCTATATAATAAATTATGGAACATTCAAAATAAAAAGGGGTGTTAACCTTAATATGTGGGATTTGAGGAATAGTTCTACATGATGAGATTTCGGGCTAATGATGCAAGTCCGGGTAATTTAGTTGGGGGACACAACTTGAGTGATAAATATATAATTGTTGGAATTATTTAAATATCAAATCGATTTATAGACTTGGAATTATTACGCTAGTGTTACGATATTAGTGCACGGGTAGCCTGGATTATTGAATATATATATGCGTGGATGTGTAGTATATATATATATATATATATATATATATATATATATATATATATATATATGTCTGATTTATAAATATTTGGGTAAATAATTTTATAGGAAAGCATACCTACTCTAGTGCTATCATGTGAGGTTGCGAGATGTGGGTGAATCCTCTAGCTATTGAATGCAGGAAGAGTATAGTCCCCAGGTCATAGCGTCTGTGGTTAGAAGTGAGACGCTTTATGTATGGGTCGGTATCATCTCCTAGGGGAACTATGTCCGCCTCCTATGCGCTTTATTTTTCTGATTTGGAGCGCACTGAGTTAGGGTTTCAGGTGGATGAGTATACCCGTAGATGATAGCACTTAAAGAGCATTCGATGAGGACCTACTCAAGAGGATGGTTACATATATGACATGTGTGTGAATGTTGTAATATGATATTACGTATATATGGTACATTTATATACGGGTGAATACATGATGAGAATTGTATTAATTATATAACTTGTGAAAATGTTATATGGTATTAATTGAGAAAATATTTAAATAAGTTATCATGATTAATAACTTATGCCACGTATATTATACTTACTCGGGTTAGAGTAGTGGGATAAGTAGGGTCTATATAATAAGTCTAGTTACGGGGTAGATTGCTAGATGGGTCGTATAGAAGGATGTTAGTTGTGCACATTAGTTGAGGGGTAAGCCGGTCCTCAAGGGAGTGCGACACTAACTTAAATATGAAGAGCATTCATGCATTTGAATTTACCGCAATTTAATTCACTTGCTAAATATTTTCAAAACGTTTTGGGTTCTAACCCTTTCTATAAAATATTTTCAAAACCTTTTAGGTATCCAGCCACAGGGACGCCATGATTGTTCTATTCTAAGGTTATGCAGCTGCGATATATGTGGATATTGCAGGACTTTGACTTAGCCGCTTCAGTCATATCATTCCTAGAGTAGGATGTAATCAGTATTCCATTTGGGCATGTCGCCCTAGTTATTCCATTTTATTTCAGTCCGATGATGTACTCAGTTTTAATACTCTTGTGGTTTATTTTTGTTATTTGATTTGTAGCTGGTGGTATTCTCGGCAAGGATTACATATAATTCTTATTAATATTATTTTATCCAGTGATTGTGTGATTGGTTAAATATATTCGTTCGCATGTTGTTGTGAGGTTTAATAAAAAGATAAATTTTGACGCCATGTCTTTTGAATACTAGGTGGTTAGTAAGTTTTAAAAAGTTATCGAAAGTGATGCTAAGAGTGATCCAGATGAGATTCCTATTTAATTTGATATAGGACTAATCACCAGATATTTTATTAGGCAGGGTCTCATAGATGATATCAGAGCATCAAGTTCTAGTGTCTTTAGAATCTGTGCGACTTTTTACATTTCCGTGTAGCATTCTTTGATATGGAGACTTAGTATAGGATTGTTGTATTCCTTCACGTATGTGACTTACATTCTCCTGCTATAGTGTATAGTTGATGTGATTCATATACGATTTTGGTCGATCATAGCAGATCGAACATTATAGAATGACAAGCTTGGGACAATAGAAGGATTGTAAGAGGGAGGACTCAGCAAATGCCATAGAGTGTTCTGAAAATAGTGACGCGGTAGGAGTCATCATATTGTTCTAATAATTGAAGTTTGAGTAACCATTGGGGCGCAGTAGTTTCCCCAAAAATCATCATGAAGGATGATGGTGCAAAGTTAAAACCCCAAGTGTAGACGAAAAGGGATAAGGGTTAAAGAAGATTTTTGTTTTAGAAGAAAAATTCGCTAGAATTCGAGGGAGGTGCGTAAGGGTGATTTACCAATGGATAGAGAACATACAATTGGGATCACATGTGGGGGAGTGTAGTGACACTCAATTCAACACTTTGAGCAAAGGTGTCTGCTCATAAGAGCAGCATAAGGTGATGGGAGTCAGTCATCATAGCCATGGGAAAATTACCGGGAATATTGAACCAGAGGTCAAATAGAGAGGCAAGGGAAATTTTAATAATTTTCCAAAAAGGTCAGGCAGTGGCCAGATGTGAAGGAAAGTTAATGGAATTCGCAAACTTCATAAACGATGTGAGGGATACGAAAAACCAAGTAGGGTTGCTAGTTAATAATAGACCGTGGGTAGTAAATACAAGCATGGATGGGAGATTTGGCTAGGATGATTAGTGTCGTTGTCGTCAAGGTTGTACATTTGTAATTTGTATTAATGCCCTTAAGAGAGGGGAGCTAAGGGAGTTGGAGAATCTATCTGAAGAGTAAGATTGGATCTTTGTGCTAGTGAGGCACCAAGGGAAGGGATGCCCAGTAGGGGACCCAGATTAATGATCGAGATTAATAAAATTTCTACTAAGTGACAATGGGTTCAAATAGGTCCATCAGGGTCGTCAACAAGTCAATGGGATCAGCAGATCCAAAGGGACATTTGGGGTATCAATCAGCGTCAAGACTACCAGTTTTCTGAGAGGGACAACCCTGACATGGCCGGTGGGGCCAGAAAAAGGGGAATGACACAGAGAGGTGTCTTATGTGTAAAAGAGTAGAAACAAATGGGTGGATCTTGTCCGCAGCGAGTCAGGGGACAGGAGTGAAATATCTAGCAAGGGCAACAATTAGAGAAGTTTTTGGTTCGGTTAGGACAAGAGTGAAAATGGATTTAGGGGAGGTATCGTTAATATCACTAGTATGTGTATTTTACCATGGAGTAGCGGGGCGCTCTTCAATTCCACCAATAAGGGAACGGGTGGGTACACTGAGATATTATATATTTTATAAGGATTAGCTCGTTTGAGAGGTAATATACGAGGAATGATTTTTATCATGGGTATGGACGGGTTCGCAATGGTGGGAGAGTATAACAAGGTAGGATTTGGATTTTTTTGTTATGTCCCACCTGAAAGAGGTTTGAGCTCGAAGTGGTATTTTGCAAAGTAGACTTCAAAGAGTACAGTTGTCTAGTTATATTGGATCCCGGTGTGTAGGGACTTTCACTGATGAAATTCAGGGTATATTGGGTTACCATGTAGTAGATATATTTAGCTCGCTATTAATATTTAGCGCTAAGGTCTTAGGGATAGTGCGATTGTAATAATATATGACTCCTTTAGATACGCGGGAGTCCATGATTAGACTTATGAGTATAGGGGCAGAGTTTGAGTGTCCCGGGTATATGCTTTGGGTTCTGTAAAAATCAAGGACCGACAATGCTGAGGAATAGTGCATTGGAAAATGTTTCTTTGGGCTTTGCTGTGAGGCATTATATGTATAAGCCTTATAAAATGTCAAAAGTGGGAAGACGTCAGTGGATTCTAGGTCATCGGATTTAATGATAATCAGTGAACGTGTGGAGAAAAAATACGTTGAGTGGAGATCCACCAAGAGGTTGGGCCAGTGGAGCCGAAAGATGTTGCAAAAGACACACTACGAATATTTGTACCACGAGTTGATAGGTGTGGCTTGCAGGAAGAACTGAATAGTAATTAGTAAGGTCATCCGGAACAATTGGAGGATATAGCCACGTCAAAAATACAAGGGCGGAACTTGAGATAAATTTGATTATGTATGTGATGATTGGAGGTTTGTGCAAATATGAACGAGATATAGGGCGTATGGGCACCCCGGGAGGAGCCAGAGTCTCTAATGTGTAGATACTTAGCAGATTCAGGGAAACGACGCAAAGGCAATGATTTTAGGTATATCCCGGAGGAATGGGAATAAGACGTTCCTCAGATTATGAAACATTGAGTGTGGGTGTGTTTGGAAGTGACATTGAGTGCGTCATAACTTATGGTTTGTTACCACTAGGATTCGCGAGTGGGACGGGTATTAGTGGACGTGTTGGACGAAATAACCATAGAGTATATATTTGAGTACCGTGGGATAGCAGAGTTCTTTGGTGTTAACTACAAGAGAGTGGGAGGTACATTAAGAGAATGGTTGCATTATATTAGGTATTTATACTTCCAAGAATTATGAGAGTAGCGTGGATGATTTTCCAAGTTCCAACTAGTTAGCTATAGTCGGGGCTATAGTGTATAGTTATAGTAAGACTGGGTATTCGTAGTACCAAAGTATGAGTTATCTTTGCTAGGTTTCACCTGAGATATGGTCCAGCGGATATATATGGTTATATATGTTAAAATGTGTTACGTATTAACATGTTAATATTGTTAATTGCATTCCTGAGGAGTAGGGACAATACTGAGGTGATTCAGGTTGAGTTGAATTATTGTCGAGCGGGGAGATATAACTTGGGTTTTATTTTTACGCAAGGAAACTATTGATAGTAAGGGCGTGATAGTGTATGTTGTTCGTTTTAGCATAAGAGTATATATGTATACTTTTATGCCGAGAGAAGGGTATTTGGAATGTTATAGTTGTGGGATTGAAGTTATATTACGGTTAAAGGGATGGTAAAAGCCAGATTTTATTTCGTGCGGTTAAGTACGGGTACAGAGTGTATGGGCACTCTGTTAATTACATTCTCTTAAGAACTATGTGTAGCAATGCTAAGGGCAAGTGATTAGGGAACTAGTTGCGACTGGGAGTATTAGACTAATCCGAATTTTGAGGACAAAATTCCATTAGAAGGGGGGAAGTATGTAACAACCCGTAAATTCAAGGACCTGTAATTTAATTAAATTCGAGAGAAAAAGAATTTATTTTATTGGGAGAAATTAAATTCATGATTTGGATTTTTTTTTAAATTAAAGGATTCACTTAAATTGGCGAATTGAGATTTAAGGATTCGGATTATTTGTGTGTCACACTTTTGAGGTAAAAATGGGAGAATGTTATAAATTAATTCGGACGGCAATTCTGAGTGCACGGTTGAGTCCGGATGGGTTGAAATAGAAGGAAAAGAGTACTCTGGTGTAGTAAATGGGTCTCAGGGCATTTTAGGCATAACCAGGGGCACACGGGAGTCTTTGGGCCATTTTTATAAGGCCCACAAGCCCAAAAACAGGATTTAATTATTAGACCAAAATTGTGAGAGGGTGTGAGCACCTTAATATATTTTAGAAAACCCTTTTTAGAGAAAGAAAGAGGGAAAAAGTGGGAGAAGCCATGGGAGACAAAATCAAGAACATGTGTGTGGGTTCTACATCAAAGCATCCTCATCTACATCAACGGATTCAGACCCTACGAACCCTAAGGCAAGTGGTGAAACTTGCTTTTAAATTAATTTGTAGTTTTCAGTTCATATCATAGTGGGTGTGACGAATCTGTTCTTGGGTGGGTATTTGTATGAGTTTAGGGTTTTCAATTGATGGGGTACCTTGATGTAAAATTTGTGAAATCAATTGGGTTATATGATTCTTGATTTGAGAGACTAAATCGTACGATAATCTCATATAAACTGTTCAGAAATTTATGTTATTAAATGGTGATTTGGATTAAATGAATTAAACCCGGAAATGAAAATTATTGAGCCCGAACTTATAGATTTATGGATAAATTGGTGTATGATCAAGGTCTCTAGGGTGTTTAGAACCTACTATTCCATGAATGGGATTTTGATTGTGATTGGGGAGACATGGGAGAAGGTATGGAAAAGCTTGAATGGTTAGCAATGGCGAAACAGAGCCTCGGAGAAGATAAGACCTGATCGATCGATCGATGGGTCTGATCGATCGATCGACGGTCTAAAATTTTGAGCATATCCGCTTATTTAATATATGAGTTAGATTTATTTGGGATTAAATTTTGGGCTTAATTATTAGTGAAAAATAATTATGGACTTACTTTCTGACAATTATAGGTTGATATAATTGGGTTTTGGAAAGGTTAAATAAGTGGTACATTTTGGAGGAAATTAGTGAAATAGATTTTTAAACATTAAATAATGGGTTGAGTAAGTGAGTGTGAGTATATTAGTTAAGTGACGCCAAGATTTGAAATTAATTAATGCGTGATTGATTCAATTGAACCGAATATTGACACATGGTGAAATTTAAAATAGTGATACGAGTGTTTAGGCACGAATTTGGTCGAGCTACCCTATAATAAATTATGGAACATTCAAAATAAAAAGGGGTGTTAACCTTAATATGTGGGATTTGAGGAATAAGTGCTACATGATGAGATTTCGGGCTAATGATGCAAGTACTGGTGATTTAGTTCGGGGACACAACTTGAGTGATAAATATATAATTGTGGGAATTATTTAAATATCAAATCGGTTTATAGACTTGGGATTATTAGGCTAGTGTTACGATATTAGTGCACGGGTAGCCTGGATTATTAAATATATATATGTTGGGATGTGTAGTGTGTGTGTGTGTGTGTGTGTGTGTGTGTGTGTGTGTGTGTATATGTGAAAGCATACCTACTCTAGTGCTATCATGGGAGGTTGCCCGATGTGGATGAATCCCCTAGCTAGTGAATGCAGGGTGAGTATAGTCCTCAGGTTATAGCGTTTGTGGTTAATGATGAGACGCTTTGGGTAATCAAATAGATGATTTGGGTGTGAAGGTTATGGCCATAGAGCAACTAAGTGTCCTAAAAAGCTAAGGAAGGATGGCAAGGAGCTGAAAAAATAAAATTTTACCCTTAGTGATAGTGAATAAAAAGACAAATTTGATTCCCCCATTGAGCGTAATTACATCGCGTTCACAGTAAGTCTTATGAGACTAAATGAAAAGTTTTTAGATGAAGATAATTATGTGCATGACGATTCCAAGTCCAAATCGTGTGAATCCCAAGTGAGTGGTGAAGAAGAAGAAGAAGAAGAAGAAGAAGAAGAAGAAGAAGAAAGTGAGCTGCAAATTGCCTTTCGTGAATTGTTCGCAAAGTCATTAAAGTTAGAAAAGGCCAAATTGAAGTTAGAAACTAAGTTGGAAGAATGTGTCCTAGGTAATGATGATTCAAAATATATTGATGATTTGAGGGCACGTGAGAAGACTCTCAGGGAGAAGTTCACACTTGTTGAGGGGGAGATAAATAACCTTAGAATTGATGTCAGAATCTCTCTCAGAAATGTATGTTTCCTCCTTCTGAGCTTTCAAAGTAATGGCCTTATCTTTCTTCATCTTTTTAGAAGGAAACATGTTTAGCTTATAGGTTTGAAGGTCACCCACAAGCTCCTCGAGTTTTATAGCGTCAAAAATTCCCAATGAATTCAAAATAATGACTTTAGGATTAAATATTTAAGGTATGGACATTAAGATTTTCTTCACAACCTTAGTGTTGTGTATTATCTCTCGCAAGTTAAAAGATGAGTTAACAATATTAAAAAATGTAGCGTAACTCATCAAAGGCTTCACTATCATCTATCCCAATGGTCTCAAACTGAGTGGTGAAATTTTGAATCTTTGAATCTTTAACAACATTAGTACCCTAATGTGTGAGTTTAAGAATGTCCTAAGCCTCTTTGGATATTTCACGCATCATAGTGCGATGGAACTCCTCTGGTATGATATAAAAAAATAAAGCCTTTAGCCCACGAGAGTTGTAGTAACTGTAAAAGTGGTGATCACTTAAATAAGCTCTGATACCAATTTGTAAAACGTGAATGTGTGATAATTGATTAAATTCGCAAATTTTTAATTTGGCACACTTATTTAATTAGAGTATATTTTTAAGCCAAATTAATTCAGCCCCTTAAACATGCAACTACGTGTGTTGGGTCTATTAAATCATTTTTTAACTTCAAAATTTTTTACTCAAGCAACGAATTAGACTCCTCCAATTTAAGGGACGTCTTTTTCAAATTATCAATAATTCCTAAAAGGGTATCTCTCTCTCCCTAAATTAAAGAAAACTTTTCCCTAAGAGTCTCTTCACGTGCTACAAACTCATTGACCAAAATATTTTTATCCTCTTTGGCACAAACACAATCCATCGAATTTTTAAAGTCCTCTAATTCTTTTTCTAAAAATAGGACCTTATCATCACTCTCCTTTTTGGACAATTTTAAAGCAACAAAGTCATGGTCCAAGGAAATAAAATTTTCAAGATAAAAATCTCTTTGATTTTGAACCGTTTGAAAAAGATCCAACGCGGATTTAAAATGAGAATTTTCTTTTTCCAAAAATCAATTCTTTCAGCAAACGTCAAATTTAAATGATTTATATCATTAAAACTCTTACTCATTTCATCAAAGGGGGGCATCCGATTAGATAAGTGCTCCATCGAAAAAATTGCAACTTTTCACAAAACTGATTTTAAAAAAATCAATATCACACAATTTTGCGAAAAATAGGAATACGCGATAAGTTAGCGTAACCTGCTCTGATACCAATTTGTAAAACCTTATGACGATGTGTGATACCGATTTAAATTAATTCGCAAGTTTTCCAATTAAACCTCATTTTAATTAGAGTCTATCTTTAAACCAAATCAATTTAGCCCCTAAACATGCATCTATGTGTGTGCGTGTGTCAACCCATAAATAGATAAAGCACTTGACATAAATATTCAGGAAAAATCCACGCAGGGAAAACCTTTTATTTCATTAGAATAAGTAAATCGCAACTTACACGGATTACAATGAAATAAAGTGACACACGAATACCCGTAGGCGTCGGTTGGTGTCATTAGCAATGAATCCACACGCAGCGAACCCACATGGACCGCAATCCAATCAGCAAAGGAAGAACCGCAGCACTCCTCAATGGCACGCAACCATAAAACTTCGTAGAGACTCCCTCAGTAATAACACACAGCCCTCGGTTGCAGAGATCTCCCCATAAAGATGAACAAAAGCAAAATAGTGTTCTTGGGTTCCAAAAGGATTCACAAAAATATGGGAATGATACGTGAATCAAAACATGAGTTTGGGGACTAAAAAATATGAAAACTTGAGCTAATAGAACTCTAAAAAATGTCTCCCCAAGTATTAAAAAATAACTCCCACGAAGTTGGGTTTTATAAGAAAACTAAAAGAGTTTTGAGTCGATGGGACTTATGTTGTGCGTGTACCCCAAATTGGTTCTGGTGTACCCCGAATTGGTTCACTATGCAGTTCACGGTACCTCGTTGGTTTGGGGTTAAAAGAAAACAGCATTCTTCTAAGGAATTTTCTCCATCTTCAAAATGTCATAACTTCTTCACCGTAGCTCGGATTGAGGTGTCATTTCTTCCAGTATCTTCGTGGTGACGAACTCTTCAATTTCTAGTTGACCAGACCTCTGGACTATAAGTGTAAAATTACCAAAATGCCCTTAAACTTTCATATCTTGCCTTTCTTTCACTATTTTGACTTCTCTTGCGTACCACTTACATAAAATCTCTAAAATCGTGGAACGTAAAGTCTTTGAGGCAGATGTGGGACACTTGATGGGGATGTTGAATACTTGATTCGTATAGAAGTCATCATGTGATATCATAAAGTGATGTGCCAAATGTAGCGGCGTATAATATACACAAAT
Organism: Sambucus nigra; assembly: GCA_949130495.1. Classification (NCBI taxonomy): domain Eukaryota; kingdom Viridiplantae; phylum Streptophyta; class Magnoliopsida; order Dipsacales; family Adoxaceae; genus Sambucus; species Sambucus nigra. The sequence continues at coordinate 629,739,530 of OX422209.1, forward strand.
GTAACATATCGAACTTAAGAGAAAATATCCTTACAAGTCATACCCCGGGTATTGATCTAAAGGCCATCGGGCACTCCCAGGCTCCATTTGACCAAAAGTCAAACTCTTCAGCTCGAATGAGACTGAATGAATCTTTGAAGGTCACTGAATCCCCTTTCCAACGGTCCATCCTGTGCACAATTTTGACTTACGATGCGGACGAACCATCCATTTTCCCTCGAAACTCGATCAGGAGGTCACCAGATGCTCCTAGGCTCTATTTGACCAAAGTAAACTATTCAAATCGACCGAGACTGAATGAATCTTTGAAGGGCTTTCAAACTCCTTTCCAAAGGTCTGCCCCGTGTGCGATTCTTACTTACGGTACGGACGAACGATCTGTTTTACTCCGAAAGCTCACCGAACGCTTCCAGGCCCCGATTGACCAAAGTCAACTCCCCAAACCAGGTCAAACTCTTTGGAACGCCGAAGTACATCTCTTAACCTTTCTAACGGTCCACCTCATGCACGATTCTAACTTACCATGCGGACGAATGATTCTTTTGCGTCCGAAGTTTCCTCGTCCAAAGGACCGACGAACGCTTCTGATCCACATTTAACCCAAGTCAACTCCTGGAACTGAGAGAATTCCAACGAATTTTAAAGATCTCTAAAATACCTTTCTAACGGTTCACCCCGTGTACGATTCGGATCAACGATCCGCTCTCTATAACCAATTTTCTGTAGGAACCTGAAAGACACTGCCAAACGGCACGTTTCGAACCCTTCTTATCGACAGTGTGCCTAAACACACCTGCCGATTGGCAGGACTAGGGCTATGTCGATCAGCAATGCCCTGGGCCTATAAAAATTAAGTCCTAACCTCATTCCAAAAAAGGAGGAAAATCAGAGATCCATCACTCTCAGCAAGCTCAGAAAACCTCTCTCGAAGTCAATGTGATTTCCACATCCAAATACCTTTCCAACCTTCACCTTTCATCACCTTCTTTATCAAACTTGATGAATTAAGTACCGTCCATCATCACCTAAGTGCAAGGGCTGCTCTCCAACATCCAAGATCAAGCTCAAGATCTTCAAGAAGGTCCAATTTTCTCAACTCTCTCTTTAAATTCCCTTAAATTCGCTTTAACTTGTTTTATTGCTTAGCACTTTTATTCTCTTATCTCACATATCCTAATATACGTTTTATCTAGTATTATTGCACATCTCTTATTTTCATATAAATAAAACCCAAAAACACAAGAAAACGAGGATTTTCTCATAAATCCCAAACGGGAATTCTCACACTTTTTGCACAACTAAAACACTTTTTTACACATACACACACACACATATAAGAGAAGTTCCCGATTGGATTTATAGGATAAATCCCACCCCTCATTTTGCATTCGAACTATGTGGACTTTGATGCCTTTATAGGCTACGTAGACGTCTTGGGGTAAAACCTGAGACTCGAGTCATTTTCCTACTTTTTTCCTACTTTTTCCACGTTCTTTAAACTTAACTCTCTTAGATTATATATATTTACATATACATATATTTGTTCTTAATGGCGTATTATTCCACATGCATTACCATTCCCTTATAATGATCGACGCTAGGATAATCGCATAAATCCTATTTTTTAATATTATTTTTTAGGAACATTCCTATGGATGACTCGCTTTATCTCTTCCATGATACAAGTCGATGATTCCTATCTCCGCTATGTGTACACATGCACACACATCACGGGGAAATAAAGGAAAATAACAATAACCCATGAGAGACCGTAAGGGCGAAATGGGTGCCTAACACCTTCCCATTTCCTAACTTAGCCTCCGGACCCTTTTCGAGTCATTTTGGTTTCGTATGTATCAGTATGTCTTTGGATGTTGTCCTTCGGGACGTTTCTTTTATCTATTTTGAGTAAAATAGACTGGTGACTCCATCTCTCTACATTTTTCACCTCATCAACGACGCTGCCCGAAGCGCTCCTGAGAGGGACGCACGGGACCAAGGATCCTCTCTCACCGAGAGGATCGGGGATGGCCACAGTAGCGACTCTGCTAGGGAAATGTTTATTTTGAGGTCTAGACTCTATTTTTGCATGGGTGTTGTATTTGTTTATATTTTTTCCTATTTTGCATGTTCCCCTTTTACTATTTATGTGTACCTCATGCTTATGCTTCTATTCACACACTTATAGAAAATTCTTCATGTACACTTCACACCACGTGCACCTAGGATCACATATATCCCTATGTTACATCACCCAAACTTGGTATACCATTGGTACTCATACTTTTCTCCCTGTTGGGCATGATCAAGAAAGATACTCTCATAAGATACTAATAAGAGAATCATGCATGATTCACACGATATCACCAAAGAGCATTGTGATTGACCAAATTTTGTCCAGTAACTGGAGGGTCACTTCGTGATAGGCGCTGGTCCGGCAGACTGCGGTTAGCCTAGGCGATATAACTCTCACCTTCCATTGGCCAAGTACCTTTGACGTATATCGAACGGCTCCCCCGCATTGTATCGCTTGACCGAAGTCATGACGGGAGGTATATCACAGGGAAAGTATTCACGTATGCCGAGTATATCAAATTCACTCTCACACGTACCGTCCCCACGAGGTATATAGTAAGGCAATTCACGTACACTCAGCTATATCAAATGGCTTGTCAACATGTACCGATTGCCCTTAAAAGAAAGACGTATATCATGAAAGCCACACCAAAGGGGGGAACCATTTTTGATTCACCCAACTAAGCTACATACCCGCATATAGGTGTCAAGCCTAGGACACACATGTTAGAGTGCCGGTTTCAACCCGAAACTCTGCCAAAATTTCGGGTCGGCCTGTCGCCCAAATTTTCATGCATCTTTAAAATGGGACCCTACCCGTGAGCCTGGTTACAAGTCCAGCCATAGCTTTACATATGTTACAAACCCAACTTTCCCAGACTCAGGTCCTATCCGATATTTCATTTTGCATTTAGGAGAATTTAATACAAGTGAGAACATAATAATAATCATGCTAAGACCCGTCTCCAAAATATTCCTCCCTTCTTTATCAAAAATCCAAAAAATATTTCTCCCTTTTTCATCAAAAATCCAAAAATATTTCTCCTTTCTTTACCAAAAATAATTTATCTTTCAATCTAAAAAAAATGTTAAAAATATTTTCCTTCTTTCTTTTCAAAAATAAATCCCGTTTTATGCCTTCTCAGGTCGATCGCGCGTCCATGGCCTGGCTCCTTATTGGCTTCGGTCTTCAGTCAAATCATCCATTCCCCTGTTACCTCTTTCGAGTCTGGTATTCATCCACTTTCCATGGAGAACACATATCAAGTACCAATTGCGCAGCCAGATTTGACGGCAGTCTTAGCTCATCTCGTGTCCAAGATCGACACCCTTCAAACTGAGGTCCGAGAGATGCAACGAAACTAGGTTTCTATTCCTCAAGAGCCCGAGCTTTTATTCCCTTACGCTATGGGTCCACCCGAGCCTATCTGGGTTCCTAAAGAGTATCAGCACACTCCACGTGTCCATCCTGTTAATGGGTCGTTGCCTGCCCAGCTTCCTATGCCAAACCTTGCCCAGCCTGGGGCTAAGTTGCCTGCAATCGTTGATCCAAAAGAGGAAGAGATGAACAAGGTCAAAGAAGATCTCAAGATGCTGACTAATAAGTTCGACCAAGTCAGAATCTCTGGAAATTACATGGACTACACCCACATGTCTCCTTAACCTAAGGCAAGGTTACCCGAGAAGTTTAAGATGCTGAATATCGAGAAATTCAGAGGAAGTGGACCCCCGATTGTCCATCTTCACAGTTATCACGGTGCTATGATTCTCTTAGGGGCTTCTGAAGAAGTGACGGCCCAATTATTTCAGTAAACTTTGAATGATAGCGCTCTCTGATGGTTTTTGTCTCTCGAGGGGTCCAGAATCCGTAGCTGGGAGGATGTAGCCCGAGAATTCATATCGAGGTATAAATATAACGAAGAGCTTGAGGTCACCCACCGTGATTTAGAGCTTCTCAAATATAACTCTAGGGAATCAGTCAGTAACTTCATAGCTCGATGGAGGTAAAAGACAGCCACTATGACCAATCAGGCATCTGAGGAAGAACAAGTCAACATAGTGAAGAAGAATTTCTTACCTCATGTCCGAGCAACCATGGGAGGACAATACTATCCCCACTTTCGATCTCTCAGAGAAGCAGGAGTAGAAATTGAGGAAGGTCTTGCTAAAACAGAGGTTGAACCAAAGAAAGTGTCCGGACAGTTCACCCCCAGAATATATGAGAAACATGTCAGTGCTGCAGTCTCAACCATCAATAACATCTCTCAACCAATCACTTCGTGGGCACCAGAAATCCGCCCTGTCCTAGTCCGAAAGGAATACACCGAGCTTCATGCTCCCCTCTCCAAGGTTTATCAAGCCCTGTTAATATGAAACCTCATCAAACCCTTGGATCCCCGTCTATTGCCAAATCCACTTCCAAGAAACTTCAAGGCAGATGCCCATTGCGCCTTTCACCAAACCCCTGGTCATACCATCGACCAATGCTTTCACCTTTGAAACATAATCCAAGGTCTAATTGACAGGGGTACCATTGCCCCACCAACCAATCCTAAGCCAAACACTACTCACAACCCACTCCCAAATCATACTAATGTTATTTTCCTATAAATGAGCCCAGAATTTTATCCCTCAACTCAAACCACACCCATACACTCTCCCAAACCTCTCCAAACTTGCCCATATTTCCTCCTATACCCTATTAGCCTCGCTGATCAGACAGTGTCACTCCTTACCAGAGACTGCATCGCTGTCCGTACCCGTTCTGAAAATATAAGTATGGAATTATCAGAAGTTTTAAACCAACTCCTAGAGTTCGGGCTAAAATTTTCCTCACATATGATCATTGATTGCCAAAGGTTAAATACGCCATTCTTGGAAGCACGAAAATGGGCCCGAGAGTCAGACAAATGGGTGGTACCAACCGATGAAGTCAGCATGGATGATGTCGTCCAGATCATGGTAGAATCATTCAGGCAAACTAATGATATTTGCAATATGACCAAGTTACTTGATACTCTAAAGTTACAAGGGCGCCTGGTCCCTTCACCCTTAAGTATCCCCACAGAATGGGAAGACTTGTATGAAGAATCCATTGAAGTTATAGAATGCATTGACTTTACATGGAAAGATAAAGTTTTTGCCACCGGATGGGGGGAGAATTCGAATATTCGAATAAAGAATAAGTTTTCGAGAAAACTGGCCCAATAGCCGATATATGTGGGATGATATCATTTGAGGAGATCCTCGGAGAAATAAACAAGATAGCAGAATAACCCGAGATCGACGAAGAAACAAGGTTCCTGTTCTTCCTTTCTTCAGTAAATCACATGACCAGATCAGGGAGGCATTACCAATCCCAAGCTCACTACCAGCCAATGATAAGGGGAAGGGTGTTGAAAACCTTCTTATGCCAGAAATGACCCTCGAGGAAAGCAAGATCCTGGATCAACTGAAGAAAACTCAACCTAACATCACTCTATAGGGGCTTTTTATGTCTTCCCAGCTGCACAAAAATGCTTTGATCAAGTTGCTCACTTGACCCACAGTTCTTCCCTCTACTACACCAGAAGAAGCGATAAATTTAGTCAGATCCTTGACCTCTACCCGAATGCTATCCTTCTCCGAAGAAGAAATTCCCATAATTGAGCCAAACCACCATCATGCACTTAATATCTCCGTCGAAGTTATGGGGAAAATCGTACCACTCTCTCTTGTCAATAATGGATCCGCCTTGAATGCCTGCCCATTAAGAACCTTCAAATGCTTAGGACTGAAAGAAAGTGACCTCGCTCCAACTTTTGCTGCTATACGTGCCTACGATAATACCCGTCGGGAGGTTGTAGGATGCATAAAACTTGTAATAGGGGCTAGCTCTATAAACCCTATCGTTGAATTCCAAGTTATTGACATCCCAGCTTGTTTCAACCTATTACTCGGACGACTTGGCTCCACAGTGTCAAGGGTTTATCTTCCTCACTCCATCAGAAATTGAAGTTCTTCACCGACGGACGAGTAATCACTATTTTGGGTGATGACTATAATGCCGAGGATGGAAGTATTATCAGTCCAATCCTTGAGATACAGCACGGGTCAAATGATATGCTCCTATCAGGATTTCGAGTTTAGTCACTCCTACTCCCGACAGGAGATAATTTCAAAGAAAGGGTTTGTCCAGAATACAACCCTCATGGCAACATCAATGTGATTCAAATGTTCAGAAACATGCACTTCATGCCCGGACTGGGGCTAGGATAAAGACAGTAAGGGATACTTGATCCCATTTAACTGAAAAAATATTTCCCTCCTTGTGGTTTGGGGTATCAACCATCATAACAACATCTCAAAATGATCTGCCAGTCTCGACCAAAGAGAAGACTAGACTACATCCAGACCATCCCAGGTGACTCCTTTAATGGACGATTCATCAAAGAGGGCGAGGATTTCCCCTTTTACGGCTTTTCGGAGCCATGGTATGACCATACAAACAAAAAGATGAAACTCGGAATTAAGATCTTTTTCGAAGAAAGCTACCCATGGGTCGAAAGTTCCCAACACCATATACAACTACTCATCAAAGATACCGAAGATTCGTTTGACTTATAGACACTGAGGCTGACACTCTGCATGGTTCATTCAGGCACTACATCACTGGATCCATCCTACCTGATTAAAGATGCTGATACACCTCTCCTCAACTGGCATGCTGCGTTAATTCTACCTGTTGAAATCTCACCTAACCCCAATGTTTACCTCATTTCTTCTTTTGTTGTCTATCCTTGCTCAAATGTAATCGAGACCTCCTTTGATTAGGTTCTCAATGTTGTTTTTATTATCAATGAAATAAATGAAGATTTTGAGTATCTTGTTGTGCCTTACATTAATTATTTAGATTCCAATCAAACTTTTGATGATGATGATTTTATAAATGAATAATTCTTAACTGATCTAAATAAGGTTAATAACAAACAACATAACCGTGTTCAAGTTAATAAAGAAGAAACTATTATTATTAACCTCGGTTCTAGTAGCCAACTGCGCGAGATTAGGATAGGGGCTACCCTCGACGAGCATGAGCGTGCACAACTCGAAGAATTATTGAAGGAATTCGTAGATGTCTTCGCATGGTCCTATGATGATATGCCCGACATTGATCATGAAATTTCTCATCACGAGATCGCCACTCTTCCAGATTACAAGCCTGTTAAACAAAAGCTGAGAAAGCTCTACACCAAATGGTCGCTCAAAGTCAAAGAAGAGGTGGTCAAACAGCTGAATGTAGGTTTCATTTGTGTGATCGAATATTCCACATGGCTAGACAACTAGTACCTGTGCCGAAATCAAGAGGGAAAGTTTGGATTTGTGTAGACTATCGAGACTTGAACAAAGCCTCTCCAAAGGATGATTACCCACTACCCAATATCGACACGATCATGGACAACACAGCCAGTCATGATCTCAAGTCATTCGTTAATGGTTTTATCGGATACAACCAAATCAAAATGCACCCAGATCATCAAGAAAAAACCACGTTCATCACCCTATGGGGAACCTTTTGCTACATTGTTATGCCATTTGGTCTCAAGAATGCTGGGACTACTTACCAGAGGATTTCCATAACCATCCTGCACGATCTGATTCACAAAGAAGTCGAGGTCTATGTGGATGATATGATTATAAAATCCAAAACTAAAGAAGGTCATGTTCCCGCACTTCGAAAATTCTTCAAATGATTGTGATGGTATCAAATGAGGCTCAATACACAGAAATATGTCTTCGACGTTACAAAGGGAAAACTCTTGGATTTCATGGTCAGTAAAAAAGGGATAGAAGCATATCCTGCCAAGCTAAAATCCATACTTGAGATGCCACATCCCCGAACAAAGAAAGAGGTCTGAGGTTTCCTAGGGAAATTATAATACATCAGCTAGTTCATCAACCAGCTCACCCCCATTTGTTAACTAATTTTCAAACTCCTCTGAAATGATTCGACTAAAGTTTGGAACGAGTCCTGCCAAAAAGCCTTCAACCGAATCAAATAATACCTGACTCAACCTCCGGTACTCATGCCACCACAGCCTGGTCTCCCCTTACGCCTATACCTAACCATATCTGACATTGCAGTTGGGGCTTTGCTAACCCAATACCTTGAACATTCCTGCAAAGAAAGAACCATCTATTACGCCAGTGGCAAATTAACTAAGTACGAAGTCAACTAAACCAAAAAGCATTCGTTGCGCTTATTTGGGTCACCCAAAAGTTAGGACACTACATGCTCGCCTTCCCCATTAAGCTTGTATCCCGAATGGACCCCGTTAAGTACCTGCTTGAGAAACCCGCCTTATCTAGCCAAATGGCTCGATGGTTGATGCTCTTAGACGAGTTTTATATCATGTACGTCACACAAAAAGCCATGAAAGGAAGATCCATCTCTGACTACCTCGCTGATTACCCTATGGAAGAAGCTGATGACTGGATTTCCGAATTCCCAGATGAAAACATCTTTTATGCTTTTCAAGATGACCTCTGATGGAAAATGTTCTTTGATGGCGTGACCAATAAAAATGGATATGGCATTGGGATACTTCTGATCGCCCCAAATGACTCCCACACTCCCATCGACATCAAATTGGATTTCCCTAGCACCAACAACATGACTGAATACGAGGCATGTACGGTAGGCCTAAAAGTTGCTCTTAAGAAAGGTATTCAATGCCTAGATTTCTATGGGGATTTTGCCCTCATCATTAGTCAGGTGCTCAGAAAATGGAAAGTCAAGGACGAGAAACTCCAACCCTTCCATTCCCACCAAGAATAACAAGCCTCCCAATTCTAATATATCACCTTCCACTACCTACCTCGAGAAAAAAATAACCTAGTTGATGCCCTTGCTACCCTAGCCTCCGTGGTCGACATGCCCGAAGGAATAATAATGGCCCCCTTCCTGGTCCAAAAGAAAGATAAACCAACCCACTGCTACCACATTGAGCTCATCACCAAAGAAGATCCCGAGCTAGCCAACTGCTAGTATTATGATATCTGGCACCTCCTCAAGCATGGTAAGTATCCCTAGGGTTCCAACGAAAAATAACGGGAAACCCTTCGAAGGCTGGCCGCCCAATACATCATCTGTCATAAAGCACTGTTCAAAAGAAACTTCGATGGAACCCATCTACACTGCATCGCAAGGGCTGACATTGAAGAGGTGATGCAAAGAATCCACAATGGGGAATGCGAACCCCACATGAATGGTCACATTCTTGCCAAGAAGATCATTTGAAAAGGCTACTACTGGACCATCATGATCCAAGATTACACCGCCTATGTCCAGAGATGCCTCAAATGCCAACAGTTCTCCAACCTTCAACACTTACCTCCGTGATAATTATACAAAATGACTAATCCCTGACCGTTCTCCACCTGGGGCATCGACATCATAGGGAAGGTTACACCCAAGGCCTCTAACGGGCATGAGTTCATCCTGGTTGTCATTGATTACTTCACCAAATGGGTTGAATACAAGTCATATGCAGTCCTGAACGCCAAGAAAGTGGCCAAATTCATTAAGAAAAATAGTATTTGTCGATATGGGGTACCGCACGAGCTAGTGTCAGATAACGAGTTGCATTTCGAGGCAAAAGTCACATAGGTGGTCAGCGAGTATGGGATTCAGAGACACAAATCTTCTCCCTACCGACCTTAAACCAATGGTGTAGTCGAACCCGCTAACAAGAACCTCAAAGCCATCATCAGCAAGATGACCGAAAGTTGTCGAGATTGGGCTGATCGAATCCCATACGCCCTCTAGGGCTACTAAACCTCAATCCGAACCTTTACTGGGGCTACCCCTTACTCTCTAGTCTATGGTATGGAAGCAGTCCTACCCGTGGAGCTAGAAACACCCTCGTTACGTGTCATGCTTGAAAGCAAGGTCAGTGAGGAGGACTGGCATCAAAGCCGCCTCGACGAGCTATCACTCTTGGATGAAAGGAGACTAAAGGCATTGTATCACATACAAGGGTACCATCGCCAAATATCACGTTCATTCAATAAGAGGGTCAAGGATCGCGATGTACAAGAAGGGGATTTAGCCCTCAAAGAAATAGTAGAGCCCGTCTGGGACCCGAGAGGGAAATCCAAGACCAATTGGAGTGCCCCATATATTGTCAAGAAGGTCTTATTCGACGGTTTCGCCATGCTCACCGACTTAGACGAAGAAGAGATGGCTCGTCTAGTCAACCTGGACCGTCTCAAGAAATTTTACCCCTAGTTCAAAATCTCGGCGTGCTACGAATCTTCTCATCTCCCTTCTATTCTATAAAAAAATATCTTTATTTCCCTCTACCCAAAACTACGTGGGCCTGATCCTCTGCAAAAATCATTATCAGAAAAATTGAAAATTTTCAAAACCCCCAGAAGTACGTAGGCAGCTCATATATCTTACATGAGCACGACCCTTTCTTTTTCACAAAAAATTATTCTTTTCTTACCTCTGAGAACAACAGTTCACTTTAACATATATTTGAACAAAATGATCATGCATGCCTTAGCAATCGGTATAGATAACTCAAAATACATATTTCATCAAAAGGTATAACGGGATGATCAAAAACTTATTTATTTCCATAATAAGAAATTACTGTGCAATTACATAAAGGAACGGATAACTCCCTTCCCCCTACCTTCCTAAAAAGCCAAATAAAAAAACCAAACTTATTTCCCGGTACAAAATAAACTCTCCAGGAGCCCTACCCACAGCTACCAGAGGAGCCCGCTCTATCATCATCATCTACATCCTGGGGTCCCCAAGCTTCCCCTGCCTGAATAGAGTGTCGCAGACGCTCCATGGATCGATAATCTCGAACCAGCCTAAAAAAAACTACCACACCTCCCTCCATGGTATCAGATAAGGCAAGTCACCTTTGTCCAGTCTCCACTACTAACATCTTGCTAACTACTCTCCTCCACAGCCACTCCATATAATCCCCAGGGATGTGCCAAACTCTCCCAACAGACTGAGAGGGACGGGTCGACGGATGTTGACTCTCCCATAAAGAGCCAAGACGCATGCGCAGATGCTCTGTCAAATCTTCTACTTGAAAGAAGTCTAGTGTCCGAGGTATCACGATCTACTCCCACCCAAATTGGCACAGAATCCGCCAAGGGAAATAAAAAGAGGTCGGTCTGAGACTAACCAGCCAGACATACAGGTATTCTCCCAGTTCCGTAATAGGCAGTAGCTGTCCCCACCAAGGTACTGACTAGTATAGATTTAGAGCCCCATACTCCACAAACTAGTTCTCCCAACTCTCAATATCCAGGCCAACATTGATAAAATGGCACGAAAAGAAATTGGGTACAGCCGACAAAGGGTATTCCGGAGGAGTCACCAGGCAAAATTTTTCAGACAACCACGTGAACAGCATCATAGGGCTACCCCTCATAAATTCAAAATGACTTTCTCACCAGGCATCTAAGCCATTCAAAGTCTCCACCAGTATCACCGCCGCAAGATTGCGACGGTAGGACATCCATGAGGTAATAGCTGCAAGTTGTGGGTCCACCAGTAGCTCCCCAGTCACCAGCAGTAATTTTGAAACCAAAACTAGAACGATAGCTCCGATATATCCAGCATCACCAATCTCCTGCAAATGCACAGACCACAACACCGCTGGAAGAAAAATCATACCTCCAGCCACCAGTGATTTGACCATCGAGGACGAAACACAAAGAAGCTCGGCCAACAACTCCCGGGGATAACGGGAAAATTCAGGCAGAGCCGAGATTTATCCCCAATATGGAAGAATATTCCTCATAAGTTGGACAGACTTCTTCCAAGCCAAAGCAAAATACATGGTCTTCGGGGTACCAGAATTGTACCGCCGCCATCAGCATATTCCACTCTATGGGTCGATTACGCCATAAAGAAACTCGACGCATGTTGTAAGAATCATAGTTAACGTTATAGAAGAACATCGCCTCCAAAGTCTGAAGGTAGTTGGAAAACTCAACACTACCAGGGAGAGCCATCTCACAGAACGAGAAAGTAAGAATGTGATGGTGTGAGAAAAATACTCCACTCTTACCCCTCTTTTATACTTGAAAACTCCCACAAAAGACATAACCCTTGCAGAAATCGAAGGAAATCCTACCCCATAAGGTACCAAAGGCTAAAGAGGGTACTAATCAAAGCTTTAAATTGATGGGACTGGAGTGACCTGTCGATAGGCAGGACAAGGTGTTTGTCGATCGATAACCCCCTATTCTGGAAATTTTTCTTTTTCCTCTTTTGTCAAAATTCAGAAAACTCAAAATAAATTGATATTCTCAACAGAATTTCAAAAATCCCCTTTTCATCTTTATATAAATCCTCATTATGAATACAACTTTCTTTCAAACTTCCAAAAATATTTTACGATCTCAGCAACAAAGTAAAAAAGCGTACGTGCATGTATTCATTCATCATTAACAAAAGATAATCAAAAAACTTCATTATATTGCATAGATATGTTCTTGTGTTACATCATTTTTGCAGGAAAATAAAGAAAAGCATAAAATAACGGGACTCAGCCCGAACCCACATTCTCTCTCTCTCACTTGTCCTTTCCCCTAAGAGTTTCCACCCCTGCGACGCGCTCTCTTTCCCCGACGACGAGATGACGCACCATCGCTACCTGAACCAGACTCCTCCCTGGATGAGGCAGACGGCACCAAGCAAGAAGGAACAGGAATTGCATCCTGAATATGGGCAGTCATCGAAGATATCCAGTCCCTAATATCCCTCAGCCAAGTGGTGGACACCCAGACATGCTGCAAGAAAAGGCAAAATCGGTATCAAGCAAAAAAGATCAAAAGAAAGGAAAAAAAAGAGCAAAAAAGATATACCTCATCACAAAGAACCTCTTCTATCAAGACCAACTCCTCCGGGTCTATCGCATGAGGACGATGCAGCATAGGCACCATACCTCCATCAACCTGTCGGATATTGTATCAAGGAGTATGCAGCCGAACAAAGGGAACCTCTGAAGTCATGGCCATCGCAGATGTCGAAGGACCGCCATCGCTGTGGGAGGACGCCACTGGCCGACTCGAACCTGTAGGAGGGAAGGGCAGTGCATTATATATGACCGGGCACCATTATCCAGCTCATCACAAAGTCCATATAATCATACGGCACAACCGTATCGATGTACATCAGGTAGGAATCGCCAATCATTATCGCGATCCTCGCATCTTTCGGCAGCAGCCTCTCCCGCCTCATAAACATAGGGGACCTCGTAAGTGGCACCACCACCTCCCCCTCAGCAATCTATCGGACCACCCTTTCCCCGATATACCAAGAGTGGCCAAACTCATGCACCAGCAAATACCTCATCTGCGCATTTACTTTAGCCAACCCTGTGTCTTGAACGGTCGTCCCCCAAGGGTAAAAGGTCACCTAAAAAATCCCCAGCAGATATGAGTCAAATACAAAATCAGAGCACACAAAGGTCTTAGACTGAAGAAGAAAGAAGTCTTACCCTATCACTGGTCAGGCCATTCAAGACCTGACGCACCGTATCCAAAGAGAGAGACCTCCTCGACTGCCGATTAGCCTTGCACCATCGATACAACCGGCAAAAATCCCCAATGGTCTCATCCTTCAAAGCGATCGGCTGGGTATTACACCCGATCACCTCATAAAACCACGTCTTCCAAAGACAAAAAATTCGCAATTAAAAAGTGATGCATAAGGAAAATGCAAATGCATGAAAGGAAAATGCGCAAATTAAAAGAATACCGATCGACATTGACCCCCAACCTACTGATCGGAACTGAACCTTTGCCTTCTCGAGGCAGCCCAAAAGTCTGTGCCACTGTCGAATGGCACCCTCCACACCATGCCGACCAGCACCCCCTATTAAATCTTCATACAGAAATTCCCAAAAAATACCAGAAAACCCTAAAAAATCCTCAAAAAATTCCTAAAAGTCCCGAAAAGGGTTTAGAACATTTTCACCAAGAAAATTTCACACTCCCCCAGGCGAAACTCTCAAAAGCCAAGCGAATCTCTCCCCGACTATGTCCCCAGAGGACCTCCAAAATATCCAAAACTTCAGGTCATATCCTATTTCCCAAAGGTCTTAAATTTCCTTGAGAAATACGTTCAAACCCTGGACCACCAAATCGCTTCCCCAGCATCAAATTGGTTGTTCCCCCAATAAAGTCTCCAAAAAATGTAAGGATTTCCCTAGTTATCGGCTGCCCAGCTCAAATCAAAATCACGAGGTAATTTTTCCAGAAGAGTTCCCCAAGAACTTCTCACCTTAAACCCGTAGAATTGGCTTCGACCCACAGAATTGGTCATTCCAACTTAAGCCCGCAGAATTAGCTTCGACCCACAGAATTGGTCATTTCACCTTAAGCCCGCAGAATTGGTTTTGACCCGTAGAATTGGTCATCTCATCCTTAAGCTCGCAGAATTGGTCATCGCACCTTAAGCTCACAGAATTGGTTTTGACCCGCAGAATTGGTTATCTCACCTTAAGCCCGCAGAATTGTTCATCTCATCCTTAAGCCCGCAGAATTGGCTTCGACCCACAGAATTGGTCATTTCAACTTAAGCCCACAGAATTGGCTTAGACTCACAGAATTGGTAATTTCAACTTAAGCCCGCAGAATTGGCTTTGACCCATAGAATTGGTCACTTCAATTTAAGCTCGCAGAATTGGCTTCGACCCGCAATATTGGTCATCCCCAACTTAAGCACTTAGAATTGGCTTTGACCCACAGAATCGGTCATCACAACCTAAGCCCTCGGAATTGGCTTCGACTCGTAAAATTGGTCACCCCCATCATTGTTGTAGGTCTTCGAAATTGACCTAAATCTTTGGTCATCACTTCCTTTAAGACCATCACCAACATTCCCCTTTAAGCTTACCGAATCGGCTTCGACTCGCAGAATCATTCACCCTCCTCTTTAAGCCCTCAGAATCGACTTCGACCCGCAGAATCGGTCATCCTCATCCTTAAGTCCTCAAAATTGACCTCGACCCCCCGATCATCATCTTTCAAAGGCATCATGTGGTGTCTATTCGATGACTTTTATTTGTTCCAAACTCACCCATTGAGGGGCTCTATAGACACCCCATTCTAATACCCCCCCCCCTTAACCTCTTCTTAGGTCCATATTACCTCCCTTCACCATTATAAACCCAAGTCATACCCCGGGTATTGACCTAAAGGCCATCGAGCACTCCCAGGCTCCATTTGACCAAAAGTTAAACTCTTTAGCTCGAATAAGACTGAATGAATCTTCGAAGGTCACTGAATCCCCTTTCCAATGGTCCATCCCGTGCATAATTCTAATTTATGGTGCGGACGAACGATTCATTTTCCCCCAAAACTCGATCAGGAGATCACTGGACGCTCCCAGGCTCTATTTGACCAAAGTCAACTCTTTAGCTCGACTGAGACTGAATGAATCTTAGAAGGGCACTAAAACCCCTTTCCAACGGTCTGCCCTGTGCAAGATTCTGACTTACGGTACGAACGAACGATCCGTTTTACTCTGAAAGGTCATCGAACACTTCCAGGCCCGGTTGACCAAAGTTAACTCCTCGAACCAGGTAAAACTCTTTGGAATGTCTAAGTACATCTCCTAACATTTCCAATGGTCCACTTCGTGCACGATTCTGACTTACCATGAGGACGAATGATCCGTTTGTGTTCGAAGTTTCCTCGTCCAAAGGACTGATGAATGCTTCAGAGCCACATTTGACCTAAAGTCAACTCCAGGACCCGAGAGTAGTTGAAAGGAATTTTGAAGGTATCTGACATACCTTTCCAATGGTTTTCCTCGTGCACGATTCGGATTAATGGTTCGCGCACTATGACCAATTTTCTGAAGGAACCTGAAAGACACTGCTAAACGGTAGGATCCAATGCCTATTGGCAGTGTGCCTAAACACACCTGCCGATTAGCAGGACTAGGGCTATGTCGATCAGCAATGCCCTGGGCCTATAAAAAGTAAGTCCTAACCTCATTCCAAAAAAGGAGGAAAATCAGAGATCCATCACTCTTAGCAAGCTCAGAAAACCCCTCTCGAAGTCAGTGTGATTTCCACATCCAAATACCTTTCCAACCTTCACCTTTCATCACCTTCTTTATCAAACTTGGTGAATTAAGTACCCTCCATTATCACCCAAGTGCAAGGGCTGCTCTCTAATATTCAAGATCAAGCTCAAGATCTTCAAGAAGGTCCAACTTTCTCAACTCTCTCTTTAAATTCCCTTAAATTCGCATTAACTTCTTTTATTACTTAGCACTTTTATTCTCTAATCTCACATATCCTATTATAATTTTTATCTAGTATTATTGCACATCTCTTATTTTCATATAAATAAAACCCAAAAAAATAAGAAAAAGAGGATTTGCTCATAAATTCCAAACGGGAATTCTCATACTTTTCTCAATTAAAACACTTTTTTACACACACATACATATAAGAGAATTCCCCGATTAGATTTATGGGATAAGTCCCACCCCTCATTTTTCATACGAACTACGTGGACTTTGATGCCTCTATAGGCTATGTAGGCGTCTCGGGGTAAAACCTGAGACTCGAGTCATTTTCCTACTTTTTCCACGTTCTTTAAACTTAACTCTGTTAGATTTTATATATTTACATATACATATATTTGTTCTTAGTGGCGTGTTATTCCACATGCGTTATCATTCCCTTATATGATCGACGCTAGGATAATTGCATAAATCCTATTTTCTAATATTATTTTTTAGGAACGATCCTATGGATGACTCGCTTTATCTCTTCCATGATACAAGTCGATGATTCCTATCTCCGCTACGTATACACATCACGGGGAAATAAAGGAAAATAACAACAACCCATGAGAGACCGTAAGGGCGGAATGGGTGCCTAACACCTTTCCATTTCGTAACTGTAACACCCCGTATTTTTATGCTTTATTTATTTGGGGATTTATTAAATGTAATGTGAATTAATTATTTAATATAAATTCGGAAATTAATTATGTTATAATTATTAACGTGATGAGAGTTAGTAATTATGGTAAATTTGTTAAATATTACTAATGAGCGAAGTAATATATAATATTGGTTATATTAAATGTCACGAGTGAATAAATGACAATTTTGGAAATTTAAGTCGGGACGCGCCCGTGTCGCGTCGGAACTAAATATTGATGAATAAAAGTGAATATATTATAAGTTGCTCGTATGGTCGTTTTGAGTGCGCCAAAGTGTCCGGAAGGGTCGAGATAGTCAGAAAAGTGTACTCGGGGGTTTAGTTTGGGTCTCGGGGCGTTTTTAGGCCTATTTAACACCCTTGGAGGGCATTTTGGACATTTTACATTTTTGGGTGATTAAACTCACGAAATTTCAAGGGTTATATCAGATGTATAAGGTTGCCTTCTAGGGTTAAAACAACCAAAGACAAGTGACGGCCATAGGAGAGGGAAGGAGAGAGCTTTCAAAGGAATCCAAAGCCCAAATTCAATCCGTTTGCACCACCACCACCACCAACGCGTAGATCGCGCGACGGGGAAAGCAACCACACCAAATTCGTCATCAAACCAGAACTCTGAAAATCCCAGGCAACTATTTATCTTGCTTATTTTCGTTAATGCATCACTCATGTTAGTCTAGGGATGATTAGGATGAGTTTCATGGAAGAAAACCCAAGTTGGAGATAGGAAATCGCATGTAGTTATGATTTGAATGATAATTTGGAAACCCCTTCACATGTAGAGGATTAAACCACGAATTTATGATGTTGCAGAAGAAGAAAATTCTGGAAAAGATTAATTAGAACCATGTTAAAGAAATTCTAGGGTTCTTGAGATTTTTATGTTTTTGCCTATAAATCCATGGTTATTGATGTAAAATTACATGCTTTACGTAGAAGATGAATAATATGGGTGTATACTAATTTTAGTACGAATTTTAGGAAGTTTGGGTGTGAAAAATCTGGATTTGGATGAGGTTGTGTGATAGAACTCGTAACTGGTTAACTGCAGAATTTGCCATACCTGCTTGATCGATCGATCGAGCCAAGAGCTTCGATCGATCGAAGGTTCGATCGATCGAGCCCCAGACCTCGATCGATCGACCCCTTCTGACAGACTCATATTTCCCCTTTTTAAATTTTTTGAATTCAATTTAATGAGAAATAATCCTTGGACACCCTTATTAAAATGTTTTGGGAGATAAAGATGACCAGTAAGATTTATTAATGATTAAGAGACCTTTAATGTAAGGCGAAATTTATATTTTTGGGGTGTTTAAATATAAGGGACGATGGAATTTTGTATTAAAGGGAGAGATACGTAAAATGGTTACGATGGAAATAGATAAATACCTACTGAATTTTTACACTTGGGAGGATCGAGTCCATGAGTGTTACGTAGTAAGTTGGAATAATCCCTCGAATTAAAGTTAGAGACGAACCATTATACGTGATAACAAATAATGGGAAAATAAGGATAAATGTCGTGATTATGGGTTATGGGTTGAACCTAAATTGATATGATAAAAGTAGTATATTTATATGACTGAGTGTATGCATATATTATATACATGTGAAAATCATGCACGCGCTACTTGCTATCCCTGAGGTTACCACGCTGGGACAGTCTTATCTCGATGGGACCTTTATGGGGGATATTGACTCGTACCCTAGAAGATAGAAATCCTTGGTAGAGGCTATCGAATTGATAGTTCAGACGGTCCTAAGAGACGCGAGCATGTGCTATCCTCTTAGAGACTTGGAATCTATGCTTCGCCTCAATATTGTTTGTGTATTTGTTAATACAGTTCGAGAGTGATTTCGAATTTGTATTTCCCTTAGTACAAGTGATACGGGGATTGGATAGCAGAGTATGCCCGCACCATAGTTTTTATGTGGGGTGCTGTTAGAATATATATATTATACGAGTATTTAATATATATATGAAATTCTGAAATTTAGAACTGCCTACTATGATATGGTAAGTAAGACATGTATGATGACTCAAATTGGAAATACTTGTTTTGAAAAAGTATAATATAACACTGGGAAACTTTATTAATAAATAAAGTTAAAATGAGAACTTTGTTACTAAATGAAATCTTCCTTTCAAACAACTATATTGTTCCGTTTTAAATCTTACGAGTAACCTAAGATAAGTTAAACCATTGGGAAGTTTAGTACGATATAAGATAAAAAATCCGTTGGGAAGGTTAGTGCGATAGGCGTGCACATTAGAAGAGAGGTGAGAATTTCTCAAGAGAGTGTTGCACTAATATGTTGTTGCATTGGCCTGTAAACATTTTAAATACTTGCTAAACAAATTTTAAATCATTTACACTATCGGGCTCTGACCCGTTTCTATTTCCCTTTCTCTCTTATATATATATGTATATATTATAGGTGCCCAGCCACAGGGGCGTCTTGCGTAGGATCCTTTGGAAGGAACGCGTTGCAGCTTAGGTGGGAGTTGCAGGCCTCTTGCTTAGACGACTTCATTTATTTGATTCCACTCCTAGCATATTCATTTAGTGGGGCATGTGTCGCCCTTTCCATTATTCAGTTGTTTTATTGGACTTTGTGATTCAGTTATTTCTAGTATTGTCACTTTGGGATTTATTACTGTCTGGATGTGTTACTTTAAGTTTTAAATGTTGGGATTTAGTTGTTGAATGTTTAAATTATCTGGATTATATGTTCCAGGAAAATTGTGGTGAGATTCTTTAAGATTGAATTGTTGTAAATATTTAAATCTTGGTTTACAAAATAAAATTTGGAAAGTAATGTCTAAAAATGGTTTTCACACTTAGCTTAATTAATTAGGGTGTTTAAATTGGAAATGTTATTTTTTTTACGACAGTGATGCTAAGAATGAACCAACTGTTCACCTTGATTTTAATTTAATAAAGGAGTGATCGCCCGGTATTTAATTAGGCAGGGTGTTACAGTAACTTAGCCTCCGGACCCTTTTCGAATCATTTTGGTTTTGTATGTATCAGTATGTCTTTGGATGCTGTCCTTCGGGATGGCTCCCTTTTCTTTTGTCTGTTTTGAGTAAAATAGACTAGCGACTCCATCTCTCTACATTTTTCACCTCATCAACGACGACGGCCGAAGCGCTCCCGAGAGGGACGCGTGGGACTAAGGATCCTCTCCCACCGTGAGGATCGGGGATGACCACTGTTAGCGTGATTAATAACTTCTGCCTCGTATATTATACTTTCTCGGGTTAAAGTAATGGAATAAGTGGGGTATATATGACAAGGATAATTACGGGGTAGATGGCTAGATGGGTTATATATAAAGACGGTAAGTGTGCACATTAGTTGAGGGGTGAGTTGTTCCTCAAGGGAGTGCGACACTAACTTAAATATGAAGAGCATTCATGCGTTTTAATTTACTGTAGTTTAGTTCACTTGCTAAATATTATCAAAATATTTTGGGTTCTAACCTTTGCTATAAAATATTTTCAAAACCTTTTAGTTGTCCAGCCACAGGGACGCCAGGGTTGTTCAATTCCAGGGTTACGCAACTACGACATATATGGATGTTGTAGGACTTTGACTTAGTCGCTTCTGTCATATCATTCCTATAGTAGGATGTAACCAGTATTCCATTTGGACATGTCGCCCTTGTTATTCCATTTCGTTTCAGTCCGGTGATGTACTCAGTTTAATACTCTTATGGTTTATTTTTATTATTTGATTTGTAGTTGGTGGTTGTCTCGTTAAGGATCATATTTAATTCCTTTTACTATTGTTTGATTCAGTGATTGTGTGATTGGTTAAATATATTCGTTCGTATGTTGTTGTGAGGTTTAATAAAAAGATAAAAATTGACACCATGTCTTTTGAATACTAGGTGGTTAGTAAGCTTTAAAAAGTTTTTGACAATGATGCTAAGAATGATCCAAATGAGATTCATATTTAATTTGATATAGGACTAATCACTCGGTATATTATAGGCGGGGTGTCACATATTCCTCCGTGGAAACTTGGAAGAAACTTACAGCCCTTGTAACCCAACTCACTCATGACCTTGAGAGGGCCCCAGAGGTTAAGGTAAAGATAGAGGAAATATCTGAAAAGATGGAAAAGATGATCCTCGCCCCTACTTTAGGGTTTGTAGAAAGGCAGGGAATAGGTTTTGATGGTGATTCCACATCTCATATGACATCGGAATCAATTCCTGAGTTTACTACGAATCCATATGGCCATCACCCAAAACCCCAGAGAAGAGTTCGGTTAAGAAAAGTAAACCAAGGTCGGCCTATGACTCTGTACTTTTGTACCTATTGTAAAAGAAAAGGCCTCCTTAGGGAGTTTTTCTATAATTTGGGTCGGACACGACGTACATTTGCTTCACCATATGCCACTAGTAATTTTTCGAGTCTTAGAGAACAGGTTGAGTTTCTAGTCGCCACATCTCAGAGTTTAAAGGAAGAGTTTCAACCAATTTCTTTGCCGTTAGCAGATACTTCCAACATCCCGACTAGAACCTATAATGACAAGGGAAAATAGAAGGTTACCACCTCTTGGGTACCTAAGCATGATGTAAAATCCCTTGTTGTTCATGTTTCTCTTAAAGCACATAATACCTTTCAGTGGAACTTTGACAGTGGGTGCTCCAGACACATGATTGGTGACGTTTCATTTTTTACCTACCTAGAGGATCCTAAGGAATGTAAAGTAACATTTGGAGATAGGAGCAAGTCTAGCATAGTAGGACGAGGTACAACAAAGATACCAGGATTTCCTAATCTATAAAATGTTTTGTATGTCAAGGGTTTGAAAGTGAACCTTCTTGGCGTTAGCCAGTTGTGCGACGCTGACTTTGCAGTAAAGTTTGCCAAAATGAATGCAGTGTTTATTATCAAGCAGGTAAATGTCTATTGTAAGGGGTGAGGACTGAAGATAATTGTTATGGGATTGTGTCTAAGTCCTTATTTGTCACAACGAAGCCACGATCACTTATATGGATCTGTGGCATCAACGTCTAGGTCACGTGAACTTTAGAGATTTGGAGAGACTAGCTAAAAAGGACCTAATATGTGGCTTGCCATCACATGGAAATATGACTTTCGCGGTTTGCGGACCTTGTCATTTGGGAAAGTAAGTCTGTAGACCCCACAGGAAGTTGAATTCCATTACCACTTTATGAGTGCTTGAGTTGGTACACATAGATCTTCTGGGCCCTACTCGTATTAAGAGCCTGGGTGGTAAGAGGTATATCCTCACGGTGGTAGATGATTTACCTCGTTACTCAATTTTAGGTTTTCTGAGAGAGAAATTCGATGTTATGGAATTTCTTATGACCAAGTGACGTGTCCTATAAAATCAGCACGACATCACTATCAATAAGATGCATAGTAACAACAACACTGAATTTAAGGAAGCTAAAGTAGATCTTTACTATGATAGCCTCGGGATCAAACATGAATTTTTGGCAGTGAAGACTCCTCGGCAAAATGGGATTATTGAGAGAAAGAATTGGATGATTCAAGATATGGCTAGATCTATGCTTCTAGGTCATAGAGTTGTTAGGAGATTTTGAACATAGGTGGTGTCTGCCACATACCATACGATGAATAGGGTTTACCTTCGTCCACATGCACTTAAGACGCCTTATAAATTGTAGACTGTAAAGAAGCCCAACCTTTCATATTTTTGTATATTTGGGAGCAAATGCTACATCCTACGAGATAAAGACCAATTTGGAAAGTTTGACTCCCAAAGAGAAGAGGGAATATTGTTAGGGCATTCATCGACTAGTAGAGCATATCAAGTTTTCAACCTGAGTAGCTATAAGGTTATGGAGTCAATAAATGTCACTGTGCAATGTAACGAACCATCAGTATTTATTAATTCTAACCTTTTGTGTAAGGATGACGTACTTCCTGCTGATGATCCCATTGTGCCTCCTACACCCAGGGTGAACCCTTCTCCTGCCTTAGGGGACATACCTGCTTGGGTTCGTAAGAGTCATGATCTTAGTTCCATTATAAGAGATCCCACATTAGGGGTTAAGACTCGTTCTTATCTAGAGAACGTGGTTAGACTTCTTTTCTACACATCTAAAGTTGAGCCCAATAACGTCAAAGAATCACTCAAGGATGAACACTAGATATTTTCTATGCTGGATAAGCTACTTCAGTTTAGAAAGAATGATGTTTGGGATCTAGTCCTCTGATAGTGAGAAAAATGTGATTGGTATCAAGTGGATCTATAATAACAAGATGGATAAGAATGGTACCATTATCCAAATTAAGGCTAGGTTGGTTGCTCAAGGATACACATAAATAGAGGGTCTAGACTTTGATGAGACATTTGCTGTTGTTGTGAGGCTTGAGTTCATTCACTTACTACTCGCCATCGCATGTCATTTGCGCTTCAAGCTATATCAGATGGATGTGAAGAGTGTCATTCTGAATGGCATTCTACAGGAGGAAGTTTACGTGGAACAACCAAAAGGGTTTGAAGACCCTAAGCACCCTTATCATGCCTATTTTCTGAGGAAAGCCTTATATGGTTGAAGAAAGCACCCCATGCTTAGTAGGATAGTCTTACTTCCTATCTATTATCCCGTGGCTTCATGAGAGGGGGAGTTGATTAGATATTGCTTATTAGGAGAGGAGATAATATTATTTTTGTTACCCAGGTCTATGTGGATGACATAGTCTCTCGATCAACGTACTCCCGACATGCTCATAACTTTGAGGAGGAGCTGAAGACTAAGTTTGAGATGAGCATGGTTAGTGAGCTTCTCCAGGTTTATCAGCTAGAGGATGGAATGTTCATCTCCAAATCTAAGTATGATAGAGACCTAATGAAGAAATTTGGTTTAGACTCTGCTAAGCATGCACGTACCCCGATGAGTACCTCAATAAATCCTAGTAAGGACACTTAAGGCAAGGACGTAAAGCAAACCTTGTATCGGAGTATGATAGGGAGTCTTCTCCACTTGGCTGCCAGTCGTCCCGAAATAGCCTTTAGTGTTGGGTTCTGTGCGCGATATCAAGCGCCCCCAAAAAAGTCACACTTACTCGCTATTAAATGTATTATCAAATATGTGAGTGGGACTCTCTCATTTGGCATTTGGTATTCCTTTGATATCGATGATCATTTATTCGCCTATTCGAATGTCGATTGGGTCGAGGATGCAGATAGATGTAGGAGCACTTTTGGTGGGTATTTCTTCTTTGGTTTTGCGCTTATCTCTTGGTTGATCAAGAGGCAAAACTCCATCTCTTTATCCACTATGGAGGCTGAGTACATAGCCACCGGGCATTGTTGCACGCAACTTTTGTGCATGAAGCAGATGTTGGAGGATTATGGTATCTAACAAAACACCATGACTATTTCCTGTGATAACACGAGCGCGATACGCATATCCCGTAATTTAGTCCAGCATTCGTGCACAAAACACATTAGGATACGCGAGCACTTTATCCGCGAGCTAGTCGAAGAAAAGGTCATATCCTTGAGTTTTATTTCTACCGACCTCCAGTAAGTCGATATTTTGACGAAACCTTTAGACACCCTTAGATTCAAGAGTCTTAGTAAGTCTTTAGGGATTTGCACAGTTGACTAAGGGGTGGTTACCATGTCTAGAGTAGGATATATTTTCATGTTCATATCATATGATTCCTATCTCTAGATCGTATCATCTGTATCATTATTTGTTTTGGTTTTATTTTTTTCTTCTTATTTTTAGAAAAATACAAAAAAGATTTTCTATTTTTTGAAAAATTGAAATATCCAAAAAGATTTTGATTTTCATAAAATTTTTGAAAAAGCCAAAAATATTTTCTTTTTATAATTTTTTTTCGAAAAACACAAAAAAGAATTTTGTATTTTGTTTACACAATTTATGGATGAACATTTAAGATAACCATTTACACAATCTCAAACCATATTCCACGTGACTATTTGATTGTGTTTTGAGATGCTACATCGTTTCATTCATGTGCTTTATAATGTATGGTGTTATTGAGATGTGATTAGTGATATCTTCCTATATGTTTGGATCCTTATCTCCTTTAATGCACACATGCACGATTTTATTTGAATAATCTATTTGTCTATCACATGTTGGTTTGAGTGTTTCCATCTCAATTTTGTCTATACAACGACCCAAATGTGATAAAACGAGAATAACAATAGTTGTTTATGTAAGAACGATTTACCGTGAGGAGTAAAACGCATTAATGAAAAAATGATGAGTGTTCACGGGAAAGGATTGCAAGAGTACAAAACTAACTCGTTCTGAAAGCCTCCATTTAAAAGAGCTCAAGAAAAAATCAAGGCAATAGAAATAATCATATGCCAAAATGGGGCCAATAGGATTTCTCTAAGTTGAGAAAAATAGAAACCTCAAAAAAAATGAAAAATGAATAGAAATTTGAGGGAGTTTGGTTGGATTTAACGGCTTTGCACTTTCTTAAAAATCTCGAAAAAGCATTAAATAGTTTTGAACGTTATTGGTGTGGAAATGACTTTGAGCTTTGATTTGTTGACTAGACTGAGTCGATTTCTTATAATCCCACCATTTTTACACCTAAGGAAGATGTTAAGTTCATTCGTTAGGAATGTCAAAAATTCATCGTTCACATATGTTATGTTTGAATGCACTGATTTTCCTATCGAATTTGTTCACGTCCCCACATTTCTGCTATCACCGACTTGGTTATTTTAGTGTTCTTTCATGGTGTGATTTTTTTGTTGTATAATCTTTTTTTGAGAAAAATTTTAAAAAAATTCAAAAAGAGAAAGTTTATTACCTTGTGACATTCTCCATAGGCATTGTTTGTGTTCTTCATATTTGTCTATTTGGGGACATCATAAAAAGGGGGAGAACGAATTATGGGGGAGATGTTTTGCTTGAATGTTTGAATTGATAATGATTTGTTTAAGCTTAATTGAGATTGTTTTTTTGCTTATCATTATTTTTCAAATTTTTGCGCGTCACGGGTATTGCTTCTTATCGCATGTGTGTAGGTACAAAATTGAGGATTATTTTTGCACACCCTAATGATGATAAAGAAATATTGAAGAGTTCAAGAATTGAAGATGTTGAAGACATGTCATTTAGTATTTCCAGTTTTGGGGTTTATGGGGATATTAAATTGTATGTCATTTCTGTTGAGTTTGGGTAGAATAATTCGGATATTTTATATATGTACCAACATAGACATAGGAAGAGATTTGTAAAGACGTGGTTTTATAAATGTCCATTTAGAATCTAGGAAGTTTTCTGTGTGTCCTAGATCACAGCTAGTATGTCTTATACCGCTACATTCAGTACATCAACAAGATCATCCATTATGTCCTCGATCCGAATCCAAAGTTTCACGCACCCATCATCTTCATACATGCGCAGTGCAACACCTTTGAGTAGCATGCATCTTCAACATTCCCAATACTCCACTCATAATTATGGTAATTTAATTTGGGGTTTTTAATGTTTACATGTTTATTTGGGAATTTTTTAGAAAATATTTTTCAGTACCTGAAATGTTTTCCTTCGTGATAAGATTTTTTTTTCTAAGTGTTGAGGCGAACATGGCATAACGATTAAGTAGTTCAAGAGACATCATATTGTCATTCAACGATATGAGCATCTCGCGCAAAGTCGTCAAATGACATCATAACTCGTTCGAGTGGCGTCCCTATTTCGTTTGAGTGACACGCCGACTCAATTTTCTTATAAAAACCAGCTTTCTGCAGTCACATTTTTTAAGTCTTTATAACTCCGATTTCTGCAAAAACTGCTACAATCTAAGACTTCATTTTTTAGTGTTTAAAACTTCATTTGATTCACAAAACTATCCCAAATTTATATGTGAGTCATTTAAATTCTATATTACTTATTCTACTCATTTGGAGTACACTTTGTGGAGAAGAAGGATGATTTTCCATTACTGATTATTGGAGTTCTTCAGGGATCACTTGCCGACGACAACGAATTAACGCATGTGGGTATTCGTGTGTCAAGCTGTATTTGCAAGTTGTTGCAATATATAATGAAATAAAAAGGTTTTTCCCCTTCGGGGGATTTTTCCTCATATTTGTGATTGTTTGCATGGTTGCTTTGATTTAATTAGTCAACTACATTTATTTGCAAGAGTTAGGTTTTGGGGCATAAAATTGGAATTTAATTAAATAAGTTTGATCATTGATTGTTGGCGCGCTCTCATGAAAATCGGACTTTCACGATATATCATCGATAATAATAATGTCAAGCGACCAAATTATCGTGTAGAAAAATTAAGGGTATTGAAAAATATGAATCTGTCCATGTATGATGGATTCTAAATCCCTAGCCACGTAATTAATTAATTTTAAACCGTTAAAATCACCATCTCATTAAATTAGTCATGTTAATATTATATTAAAGTAATTTCTCGAATTTTCACGAGCGTAATGTTATTTTTAGCGTTATTTTAGTCCGCATTACTTTATTTGAAATTTTAAATTTATAGAAATCTCAAACCTTTTTTAACTAGTTTAGGAATTAAAATTAAAGATAAAACAAGTCTTCAAATTATTTGTTAAGGTTATGATGAAATTACACGTGTTAATATTGATGTGACTCAATACCCCCCTTAAATTATATGCTTCAATGTTTAATGTTATCCCTTGTTCACCTGTCCACAATTATTGTTAGAAATTAAAACGAGATATTATATATGTTCATTGGATAAACATTAGTTTGATGAAAAAGGTGCTACTTTATTGATGCTAATAATATAAAAATTGGACTTTCACGATATATCATTCACGATAATAATGCCTAGAGCCAAATTATCGTGTAAAAAAATTAGGGGTATTGACAAACATGAATGTAACCACATGTAATGGATTTTGTATCCCTAGTCCCGTTATTGATTAATTTTAAGTCTTTAAAATCACCATCTCATTAAATTAGTCACGTTAATATTTTATTAAAGTAATTTTCTGCACGTTCATTAACGTAATGTTATTTTTAGCATTATTTTAGTGTGCATTACTTTATTTCCAATTTTAAATTTATAAAACCTCAAACCTTTTTTAGTTAGATTTAGATTTCAAATTGAAGATAAAACGAGTCATTCAATTAATAAATTACATGCTTTGTATAGTTCCCCTAGGTTCGACCTCGCTCTTGAAATCTATACTATAAACGGTTCGTGCACTTGCAAATAATTTAATTTGACAAAACAATATTGTGTGATTTTTTACAACATATTTTTTTTAATTTATGTTTATATTTACTATTGTTATCAAACGGTATATACGTGGTGCTTATGATTCACTCTCTATTTAACTATTGACAAATATAGTATTTTCGTATATGTGCGATGTTATTTTGATGAAACACTCTTCATGCAGTTAGGGGGAGGATAAAACATACTTGAAGTAAAAAATTGTTCTTGAAGAACGGTTCATTCTTGAAAAACGACGAGAATTATCGTGGAATACTTCCACTTTGTGTCATATAATCCCCCGTATCGCTCAATGTGAAAATGAAATGAAAAATAATTTCAAAATATTTTTCATACCAGAAGCATGAAAAATTAATAGGTCTTATGTACTTGACTCTCTAGTAGTGGAGGTGAAGTAAAATCATGCCCAAATAACACTCAAGAAGAGGTTATACATAATGCTTAAGAAGAGGCTATGAACAAAATATTCATTTTCTCTAAAACCCTGTAAGAGGTTATCTTTGAAAAGACACAAGTCCCTAAAGTGACTATAAATCTCTCACCTAATATTAATGAGATCCCTATGTTTTATACACATATACAAGAAAATTGGGGTCGTCAAAGATGATCATCAATGACATAATTATATGTGTTGTAGCTACACAAAAATTATAGGACAACGATACTATAGATCTACGTACTATAAATGAATGTCAACAAAGAATTTATTGGCCAAAATAAAAAAATACCATGATGGCATAATTATAGTCTTTAAATAAACGGGGTGTATTCGAACTGATAGTACAAACTCCATAAGATGCTAACCCTGAAGGTTCCAATATGTGTTTATAAAAAAGAGAAGTGAGAAAATCACCAAATAATGAAAAATTTGTGACATAAGGTTTCCTGTAGAAACCAAATATTGATTACAAACAAACATAACATCCCGTACGACCGTATATACTTTTCAGATATACGACTAGCTTAACAGTTTTTAAAATATATTATACATGAGACTCATTAATGTTATAACTGCTTATTTATATGGGACTTAGACAAAAAAATATACATAAAAATCCTAAAAGGACTTTCTTTGATTGAAGCAAAGATAAGGAGTACATACTCAAATATATTACGATGTTCATTGTACAACAGACAATCTGGAAGGATGTAGGTACATCTGTCTTAATAAATATTTTTCTAAGGAAAGGTATGAAAATCATAATTAAATGGTAGAAATAGTGTACATCTAAGGGGGAGTGTAATAAAATATATATTTTTATGAATGTCCACTGATATCCCTCATTATTAAAGGGACTCTTCAGATATCATGATTTCTACTATAAATAGGAGTGAGACCTCTTGAGTATACAACACAATGAAAGGAAACATTTATACTCCCTCTAAATTATTTTTATGTCCCTTTATTTCCTAACAATTGGTATAAATATTAAAATATTTGAGATTATTTTTTTTATCCGCACGCGTGTTTATGGAGGATCGTAGGGTTGAAAAGTGAAAGACAAATAACCTTTGATCCGCTAAAAATACAAAAGTGATCAAGGATATGCCATTGGCATGAAAAGTTTAAACTAAAAGTCTTCTCTTAAAATACCCTTGAAAACTGCACAATATATGACTTAAACACCAGCGCTTCAAAGTGTATGCCGAAAATAATCGGTTACCATAACAAAACAGTTACCCCCCCCCCCCCCCCCATGTTTATTGAATTTAAAAAAAGAAGAAGCGTTCGAATCAATGAAAAACTTCTCCTTTGTCGTTTGAATAAAAAATTCTCATCATTACCATCTTCACACAAATATCGAATTGTTCCATTTTCAAATTGAAATGTAAGTTTTTATATATTCCTCATTTTGCTATAAAAGGTGTACATCTATTGTTGAATGCTATTTTTTAATCTCAATAAATACCAGTACCAACATTAAGTGAAAAATTAATTTTAAATAAGATCCAACAAAAAAACGGCCGCATGAACTTCGTTATTGCTTTTGCAAATAAATAACAAACAAAGTATTTAGTAAATGTGTTGCTTGCTATTTTTTATAGCTAAAATTACGTCAAAATATATGATTGAAAATGTAATTTTGATATAATAGTGCAAATATAACAAATATTTATTTTATTTTAAACATTTTTTTGCGAAATTGCATCATTAGTATATTTATGTCCTTTTCTTTTAATAGTCCTTGTTATCATTTATTTATTTTGTAACATTTTTATGTGAAAGCAAAGCATTAATATTTCTATTTTATTGGGTGGTCATAGCCCCCGCTAGAGGAATTCATGTTGCAAAAGAATAAAAAAAATTCAATATTCTTATAAAATATCGCACTGCATTATTTTATAACTTCACACTGCAAAATGGATATATTTCGTATTACGAGATGAACATTGCGTCTATGTATATTTAGTGTAGGGCACCATTTTTTAATTCTAAAATAACATATGCTAAAGATCATAATTTCAATCTCACATGTAAAAAAATGGCCCTCCTAAGAATTGCATCAATTTTCCAATTAGAACAATTTAAGTGCTCATGCTCTTCCTTAGAGAAGATCCTCTTGAAATTATAATGGATCTTACAAACAAACTCATATCGAGTATAACAACCGTATAACCTTGAATTTCCCGGTACCACTTTGAAATGCCAAAATGATTCCTTCCAAATTGACAATAGTTCAAGAGCTTGTCTATAAGTAATGATTTCATATAGAAACTTCCCTGTAATTTCGCAGTGAAAGTCCGCACTATCGCTTCGTAGTGCGATTTTGTAGTACAAATTTTCACTGCGAAATTTCACATATTTCTTAATCCACTTAACAACAATTAATTAAACTTTCATTTTTATTATATAATACCAAATAAATTCATAATGTATTGCATCAAATGAAATGAATACTTACGTTAAAATGAAGACAAATAATGATGACGAATGTCTGCCTTTTTAAAGCTGGAAGGGATATGGAAAGAAGTTGAAATAGTATTGAGTTTATCAAATTATTTGATGTATGTGTTTTCAATGTCTTTACACGTATTTATATGTTATTTTATTAGTCCTTGTTAGAGGAAATTGGAAATTATTAATTCATATTGATAATTATTAAAACTTTGTATGCTCCCTCTAACGAGGACTAGGAAAAATGAGTTGTATTTATGTATGTGTTTGAATTATCTTCTTCATAATTAAAA
The DNA here is from genome assembly GCA_949130495.1 of Sambucus nigra. NCBI lineage: Eukaryota > Viridiplantae > Streptophyta > Magnoliopsida > Dipsacales > Adoxaceae > Sambucus > Sambucus nigra. The sequence goes on from OX422209.1 coordinate 629,771,024, forward strand.
TTATTTAGTTTATAATTATGGATTTGATTCAAAGAATTGAGAGAAGAAGTGACACAACTTTTTAGAGAGTAATTATGAAAGGCTACGTATTCAATATAATTAGTTAGTGATATCTACATAAACTGAAAAGTGGATTCGATATCTGAAAAGTTGGATAATGAAATGACGTGGCATTTGGGTTATCCAATATCTCTGCATGCATTAATTTTATCTATAAATATACATAAATCTCATTCGCAATCAGTATTCACTTACATCCTCTTTTTACCGAATATGAACACTCAAACACTAATACTCTTCTAACATTTTTAGTAAAAAATGGTTTAACTAATCAAAAGTTTGCAAAACTATCTGGATATGAAATCGATGTGGAGACAAGAGCTTGAAGGCATTGATGATGTTATCCATCGATACATTGTATCATTATCAACATTTACGTTAAATTCCAGATGCATTCTTCCCATAGTAGATGAATTTTCGTTATGAACTAGGTCTAAAGACCATTTAAAAATTCTTCAAACGTCTTTTGGAGATGTGTGTTTCATGATATTGGTTTCCTCACATAGACAATACATCAATGAAGGTAATATGTACTAGCTTTGTGGGGAAACTAATATTTCAAAATGAATTATTCGCACCTTTCTCTTAAGGAAATGAAGAAAACTTAAGGCTTTTTTTCCAGTTAGGTTTTTGACATGTATTTTCAATTGTTGTCGATATTTCAAAAACTGGAAAGTCTATCTGGATATGAAAATGACGTGAATACAAGATATTGAAAACATAGAAGAAGGTCTAAACACCACTTTAAAAACTTCAAAATTTAGGAAGACAATTTAAATCGATTTTACCATAGTTCTTTCCTCCTTTTACTTTGTCAGGGTGGTGGTGCTCGAATGAACAACTTGTATAAAATCAAAACATCTCCTTTTCATTATTATAATATTATATGCATATGTTGGTTTCATAGTAGTAGTTTCGTTTGAGCTTCTCGAATCTCAAGTCATAGGAGCAAACTATTATAATGAAACAAACACATGAATTAGAAATTGTACTGGTGAAAAGGAGATGTTGGTTTCATACAAGGAGTTCCTTCCGAGCTTCACCAACCTGCTATAATCATAAGAGAAAACAACTATTGTGAAACTAATAACTTCCTCTAAAGTTCCAAAGTTTTTGTAGAGGTTTATATGCATTGTTGAGGAGAAAATGAAGAACACCGAAGACTGATATTGTTAGTTACCCATTTTAGATGTATTTTTAATTGTTGTTTGTGTTCCAAACAATAGCAAAAGTTGTATTAAAAAATTGTAACATGTTATGATTATGTCGTATGCAATAGCAAGAAATTATATTGAAACTTGTAAAAAGTTATGCTTATGAAATATGTATTTCGCACTGAGAAGTATTTTATTTGACACTGTGAAATATTATTTTTCGCAATGCGAATGACTATGTTTCACAATGGGAAATATAATAATTAGATATAACATCATATGAAGTTTATGTCGTAAAATCCCACATGCATTTAGCTACTACTTCAGTAGTCATCGCTAGAGCAAATCATAAATTATTCTTTAATATGTTATTTTAGCAGTCATCGCTTGAGGTAGGCAACTGTAAGGACATATTTTTATAATTTTGTTATCAATTTATTATGTCATATACCGCTACACCGTCGAAGAGCATTCAATAGACATCTACATCAAGACGGATCCGAATTAATCATGTTCTTCATAAAAAAGACTCCGCAAAGTTTACTTTGGTAAGGTTTTGTTTTAAATACATTAGCTTTACACTTAGAGCTTTTGGGATTTTTATAAAATATTTTCTAAGTGTTGGAGCAGACTTTTTCATCAAAATTTGAGAATGAGTATTTTTTCTAGGTATTGAAGCGAACATTAAAATAATAGTTTTTTGACGCAACAGTCGTTCGAGCGACATAGCAATATCGTTCGCGCGAGATAGCCATGTCGCGCTATCTCGCTCAAGCGACAGTTGTCTTTCGTTCGAGCAACAGTTGTCTTTCGTTCGAGCGACATGCTAATCTCATTCGAACGAGCACGGTTTTCGAGGCGACGTGTTTTTCTATAAAAACTCATTCTATGATTTCATTTTGTTTAATAAGTCCCAGCATTTTACAGAACAGAAAAACTGCGAAAGCAGAATTCTTTTGGCTTCTTCCTTTTAGGGTTTAATCCCTTTTTGGTTTTCAATTCACAAAACTCCCATTTGCTTTAGTGAATTATTTTGGTGTTTGAAGAACACACTTTGTTGTTGTTTACTCTTGTGGGGAGAATAACCTACACCGAGAAGACTGCGTGTCTAGGATTGCGGTCCTTATGGTATAGTTGCGTGTGAACCATTGCTGTTTTATTTCTAGCCGTTGCTTTGGAGGTTTTTCGAAGACACCGTACGTTACTCTTGTGGGCGAAAGCAAGATTGTATGTAAGTCAATGGTCTTGTAAACTTGTCAGAGTTCTAGAAATAAAAAGGTTTGCCCTTTGGGGATTTTTCATTAAACTTGTGTCACATGCTTTATTTATTTATGGATTGATACACACACACACGTAGTTGAATGGTTCGGGGATGATTTAAGTTTGTTTAAAAATAAACTCTAATTAAATAAGGTTTAATTGGAAACTTGAGAATTAATTTAAATCGATATCACACACCGCGTTTATTACGGTTCTTTCAAATTGGTATCAAAGCAGGTTACGCTAATTTATCGCGTGATCCTAATTTTTCAAGGATTTTTTTATACAATTTGACTTCTCACGTCATCAAATTGGTATTAGAGCGAGTTACGCTAATTTATTGTGTGATCTTTGTTTTTCGCAAAATTTGTGTGATTGATTTTTTTTAAAAGAATTAGTTTTGTGAAAAATCGCAATTTTTCCGATGGAGCACTTATCTAATCGGATGCCACCCTTTGATGACACGAGTCAAAGTTTTGATGATATAAATCACTTGAATTTGATGTTTGCTAATAGAATTAATTTTTTGGAAAAAGAAAATTCTCGTTTTAAATCCGCGATGGATCTTTTGCAAACGGCTCAAAATCAACTAGATTTTTATCGTGAAAAATTTGTTTCCTTGGACCATGACTTTATTGCTTTAAAATTGTCCCAAAAGGAGAGTGATGATAGGGTCCTATTTTTAGAAAAAGAATTGGAGGACGTTAAAAATTCAATGGTTTGTGTTTGTGCCAAAGAGGACAAAAATATTTTAGTCAATGAGTTTGTGGCACGTGAAGAAACTCTTAGGGAAAAGTTTGCTTTGATTGAGGGAGAGAGAGATACGCTTTTAGGAATCACTGAAAATTTAAAAAAGGCATCCCTTAAATTGGAAGAGTCTAATTCTTTGCTTGAGTAAAAAATTTTGAAGTTAAAAAATGATTTGACAGACTCGAGTAGGTTTGATAGTGATGGTAATGGTTCATCTTGTTCTCATGCTGATAATGCTAAAGCCAAAACCATTATTTATTTTAGAGGGTCGACTAATTTCAGGGATGTTAGAAAAGGTCAATCCATAGGTGTCGTTCCACCCGTTTACACATGTTCATATGTAACACCCGTAATTTTGAGAATTTAGTATTTAATTATTTTGGGGAGAAAATAAAAATATTTAAATTGGAGAAACTTAAATTTATCATTTGAAGAATTTATTTGAGGGAGAAGAATTATTTTTATTTGGCGACTTTAAATTAAATTGTTCGAATTAATGTGTGTCTCATTTTTAGGTTGAAATTTGGAAATATTATAAAGTATTTTGGAAGACAATTCTGAGTGCGCAGTTGAGTCCGGATGGGTCGAGATAGATCAAAAAGAGTACTCGGGGGTCGTAATCGGGTCTCGAGAAATTTTTGGGTATAGCCGGGCCCACACGGGATAATTTGGGCCATTTTAATTACGTCCGTATGGCCTAAAATGGGATTAGGGATTTTAAACCTAATTGGGGGAAAAGTTGAACGACTGTTAACAAATTTTAAACTGAGGGTTTGAGAGAGACATAGAGGAAAGAAAATCAAGAGCCAATTGAGAATTTTTGGAGCCAAATTAAGGGACTAATTAGGGTGTTCTTCATCAACACCTTAACTACACCAACGGATCAGACCCGACGAACGATTCAAGCAAGTGGTTAACTGTTATGATTCTAAATTGGTGATAATCAATTCATATTTTTGTGATGTGTAAACCAAAATCCATTTTGGGAATAAATGGGTATTCGGGTGAAATCGGTATTTGGGAAATGGTATATCTTGATGAGATTTGGGGTGACATTAGTAGGTTTCATGATTATGTAGTTTAGGAATATGAACCATATGATTAAATCCAGCATGAATGGACATTTAAATTCTGATATTAGAAATGTAAAGTGTTTGGGTGTTTGAAACACGGGTAAAAATCCGAATCTGTAAAGCGTTAAGATTTGTGGAAATTGGTGATTAAATTAAGGCTTCTAGGTTGAGTAAAACATGTTTTCATATGTTAATATGGTAGATTATGATTGAATACTTTTATGGGAGAAAGTAGAAGCCTGAATGGGTTAACAATGGCTGAACAACAGCCAGAGAAGAAAGGGACCTGGTCGATCGATCGATCGACCCAGGGGATCGATCGATCGATGGTCCCAGAATTTTGGCAATTCGGCTAGTTTTATATATAAAAGTGAAATTAATTTAGGATTTAATCTCTACTTTTATTTAGCGATAAATTCATATGTGACACATATACCTTAGCAATTATAAGGTGATATAATTGGGTTTAGGAGGGTGATAATTGTATGCCATGAGTTGAATAAATTTTGAGAAATAAATTGTGAATACTGATTTTGGACCGAGGGAATATATTCGAGTATTGCAGTTGAGAGGCACTACATTATTATAGGAATTTAGGTGTAATTAATTACTTATGGGGTGAAATATAAAATCGGGTATTAACGATGGTACGGGCCAAGTGAGCGAGTCCGGGTATAATGGTTGGGCGACACCATGTGTTATAATTAATTAATGTGTAAATTAATTAAATTAGAGTCAGACCATAAACTCGAATTGGTATTAATTAATTGATGTGTTAATTAATTAAATTAGAGTCGGACTGTAGACTCGGAAAAGTGATAAATTTATTAATGTGTTAATTAATTAAATTAGAGTCGGATCGTAGACTCGGGAAGGTAATGAAATTTATTAATGAGAGATTAATTAATTTAGAGTCGGACCATAGACTCGGGAATATATAGGCTAGTGTTACAGGTTTTAGTACACGGTAAAGCTGGAATTTATATTTTATATATATACGGTGTGGTGATAGTATATATATATATATATATATATATATATATATATATATATATATATATATATACATATGTGTGTACTTTATGTGTGCTATTAAATATCAGGGACTGGATATTTATTTAAGTTATATACTCTAGTGCTATCAAGGGAGGTTGTGCGATGTGGGTGAATCCCCTAGCTTGAGGAGTAGGGTGGGTATATTCCCAGGTCATAGCGTTCGGTATATGGGTGAGGGGTTTATCTCACTTTTAGGGAAGGAATATGACCGCCTCCACTACAGTTATATTTTGGACCAGGTTGGTGAGCGATTCCAACTTGGGGAACTAGGTTATGTGAGCACACCTAGTGAGATAGCACTTTAGAGGGAATCATCCGGAGAGGGTATACTCGAAGGGATGGATATACATTTGATATATGGGTGGATGTTGTGGTAGAGGTACATATATAATGGTAGTAAATATTATATGCGAGTAATAATACAGTGTGTGATGTAATTGTTTTATATAACTTGTGTCACAGTTATATGATATTATTTAAAGGAAATTAATTAAGTTAATTAGTGAGATAACTTATAACCCATGGATAATAATACTTGGTTTAGAGTGGAAATGCAAGGGAGTATTACAATGACTAGTTGGACGGGGTAGTACAACTAGGTGGGGATAAGGTAATCGTTAGGTGTGCACTTTAGTGGAGGGGTGAGAATGTCCTCAAGAGAGTGCGACACTAACTAAAATATGGAGCGCATTCATATATTTTAAATTATTGCAGTTAATTCACTTGCTAAATATTTTCAAAATGTTTTGGATTCTAACCCTTGCTATAAAACTATTTTCAAAACCTTTTAGGTGTCTAGCCACAGGGACGCCATGATTGATATTTTATTCCAGGGATACGGAGCTGCGGCATATGTAGATGCTAGCAGGAGCTTGGATTAGATGTATAGTTCTTTCATTCATAGAGTAGGAATCATTTATCAGTTTTATTTAGGGCATGTCGCCTAGTCTTTCTATTCAGTTTTCATATTTTTATTCAGGTGTTGAATATTTGTATTGGACTATTTATTTTGGTGGCCGATGGTTTATTCCGCATGTAGTATTTATTTATTCAGTTGATTTAATTCAGTTGTGTGAATGGATTATATTTATTTCCGCATATACTGTTTGGTTTAATTAATAAGATAAAATTTGGCACCAGCTTTTTTGGAATACTAGGTGGTTAGTAAGTTTTAAAAAGGTTTTCGACAGTGATGCTAAGGATGAACCAACAGGGATTCCTTTTTTTAATTTGGTATAGGACTGATCAATCGGTATTTTATTAGGCGGAGTGTCATAGATGGTATCAGAGCATCAGGTTCTAGTGTCCTTAGGATCTGTGCGGCTTTTTACGTTTCAGCTTAGCGTTCTTTGATGTAGAACCCTATCGTAGGATTGTTGTATTCTCATATGCATGCGCATTTACGTTCTTCTGCGAATTATTTTATATTTGAGGGTGAACTCATACGTTTCGATTCTCATTTCAGATGCTGCCCAGGAGAGAGAGAGTAGTTAGGGCAGCAGGGGGAGATGAGACTAGGGATGCTCATCAGGAGCCAGAGCTACCGCAGCAACTGCCAGAGATGATTTTAGCTGCACAGGTTACTGAATTAGTAGCACAGGCAGTTCAAGCGACGATGATTGCAATGGCAAAGTACTTTCCACGAGATCAGCCACAGGCGTTAGTGGTACCGGATGTTCAGGTCCACCAGGGGCAGTCAGAATGGCAGCAAGTACGAGAGGTCTTTCAAAAGGGTCACCCACGTGAGTTTTGAGGGTTTTCAGATGTGGTGCTAGTGTGTCAGTGGAAGAGGGATATCCAGCGTCACCTACGCGTGGTAGATTGCAAAGAGGTGCAGAAGCAAATGCTAACCAATTTTAGGTCAGTGGGAGTAGCGCTTCAGTGGTGGGAATCGATCACCACAATTGAGGAAAGGGACACATTAACTATTACAGAGTTTTAGGTTCGGTTTGACTGCCAGTATTTCCTGTCAGCAGTCGAGGTTGAAATGAGGAAAAAAATTCAGTGAGGTGACTCAGGGGGACCATTCAGTAGCCGATTACGAGGAAGAATTCACTCGTTTGGAAAATTTTATACCGGATGAGGTAAGCGATGAAGAAAGAAAGAAAGAAAGCAAGGTTCATGGATGGGTTAGTCTGGAGGATCAGACAACATTTGATTGGTAATCCCGTATTAGTAATTTATACAGATGTCGTTAATGCAGCACTCCTGGACTGCCATGAATATCACTTCCACGTGAAAGGAAGCAGAAGGGGAGTGGAAACCAGCCAGTCGAGGAAAATAGGAGGGAACAGTACCAGTGAGGTATCCCAACAGCAGACAGGGGGACATCAGGGGCAGGATTTCCAGTAGGGGAATCGGGCCAAACGATTTAGGTCTGGAGGCTATCGACAGAATGGCCAGGACTTCCGATAAGGCTAGCAAGGAAGGGATCAGTGGCAGGGTGAGTTTATTAGGAGGTGTTTCGTTTGTGGAGAAGCGGGACACGTGAAGAGAGATTATCTTAAGCGAGGCATGTTTCAACTACAGGATGAGGTCCTGGATGTGCAGCCACTACAACAAGTCATGGGCGCGTTCGGGAAGGGGGAAGTTGCTCAGGAACCCGAGGATCAGCCCTTGCAGCTAGAGTATGGAGGTAATTATCTTTTATCCTATGGGTATGGGGTATGTTTTGGGTGAAAGTGAGGGTGCACAATATAGATTTTTTTTTCACTAGAGTTCACGGGTACGTCGAATTTAGTGGGTGCGCTGGCTGTAGCAGCCATAGTATGCAGATAAAATTTTCCGTGGGGTAGCGGAGTCCTTTGGTATTAATTACGAGAGAGTGGAGGTGCACACAGAGAGAAGGTTTGAATTATACGAGTGGTTACTACTTTCGAGAATTATGGAAGTAGGGTAGATGATTTTTTTTATATATCGGCCGGATAGCGATGGACTTGTACTATTGTAAATAGTGGGGGTAAGTTTTGGTGTTCGCAACACCAGAGTATGAATGATTTCGACTAGGTATCACCTGAGAGGAGGTCTAGCGCATATATATATATATATATATATATATGTGTGTGTGTGTGTGTGTGTGTGTGTGTGTGTGTGTGTGTATGTGTGTGTGTGTGTGTGTGTATGTTGTATTGTGTGGTGCGATAGACACATAATGAGCTCTTGTGTTCTCGTATTTATTCCGGTAAGTAGGGGTGTTTACTGAAGTGAATCAGGGTGGTTAGATTTATTTTCGAGCAGGGAGCGATAGCTCGGGGTTTATTTTGTGTAAGAACTAGTGATAGTAAGGGCGCGGTATTTTATGTTGTCTTTTGTAGCATAAGGGTAGGCGTGCATACTTTTGTGTTAAGAGACAAGCATTTAGGGGTACGTGCTATGGACTGAGGGTCTAACGGATCTCAACGACTGACAATGTTAGGTAGTAGTGTATCGGGGGGGTTCCTTATTTGAATTTCGCTTGCGAGACGTCCCACGCATGAAACTTAGCGAAACATTGGAAGTGGAGAGATGTTTGGTCGTTAGTATATGGGTTGGGTACCCCGATTATTATTCATATATGTGATATGACTACGGGTTGGAAGTTATATTACGGGTCACGACTAACATAGTCGGGTAGATGTCGTGCGGTAAAGCACGGGGATAGGGTGTATGGGCACCCGGGTTAATTAAGACAACTTTTGTGCGGTCAAGCACATGTAAGGGTGTATGGGCGTCCTGGTTAATTAAAATGCATATTTGTGTAATTTATAGTTAGAAGCGGGAGAGATGGATATAGAGAGCTTAGAGGCACATGCCTAGAAAGTGATATTCAAAGCTTGGAGCACTAAGCTCATCTTAATTTCGAGGACGAAATTCCTTTGTAAGGGGGGGAGTATGTAACACCCCGTGAGGATTTAGTATTCGATTATTTTTGGGAGAAAATAAAAATATTTAAATTGGAGAAACTTAAATTTATGATTTGGAGAATTTATTTGAGTGAGAAGAATTATTTTTATTTGGTGACTTTAAATTAAATTGTTCGAATTAATGTGTGTCGCATTTTGAGGTCGAAATTTGAAAATGTTATAAAGTATTTCAGATGACAATTCTGAGTGCGCAATTGAGTCCGGATGGGTCAAGATAGTCAGATAAGAGTACTCGGGGGGTAGTAATTGGGTCTCGGAGCATTTTTGGGCATAGTGGGGCCCAAACGGGGTAATTTGGGCCATTTTAATTAGGCTCGTATGGCCTAAAATGGGATTAGGGGTTTTAAACCTAATTGGGGGAAAAGTTGAACATAAGTTAACAAATTCTAAACCTAGGGTTTGAGAGAGATACATAGGAAAGAAAATCAAGAGCAAATTGGGGATTTTTGGAGCCAAATTAAGGGACTAATTGGGGTGTTCTTCATCAACACCTTAACTACACCAACGAATCAGACCCTACGAAGGATTTCAGGCAAGTGGTTAACTGTTATGATTTTAAATTGGTGATAATTAATTCATATTTTTGTGATGTGTAAACCAAAATCCATTTTGGGAATAAATGGATTTTGGGGTGAAATCGGTATTTGGGAAATGGTATATCTTGATGAGATTTGGGATGACATTAGTAGGTTTCATGATTCTGTAGTTTAGGAATATGAACCGTATGATTAAATCCATTATGAATTGACATTTATTTCTGATATTAGAAATGTAAAGTGTTTGGGTGTTTGAAACCTGGGTAAAAATCCGAATCTGTAAAGCGTTAAGATTTGTGGAAATTGGTGATTGAATTAAGGCTTCTAGGTTGAGTAAAACCGGTTTTCATATGTTAATATGGTAGATTATGATCGGATACTTTTATGGAAGAAAATAGAAGTTTGAATGGGTTAACAATGGCTGAACAGCAAGCCGGAGAAGAAAGGGACTTGGTCGATCGATCGATGGTCCCAAAAATTTGGCAATTCGGCTAGTTTTATATATATAAGGGAAATTAATTTAGGATTTAATCCCTTCTTTTATTTAGCGATAAATTCATATGTGACACATATTCCTTAGCAATTATAAGGTGATATAATTGGGTTTAGGAGGGTGATAATTGTATGCCATGAGTTGAATAAATTTCGGAAAATAATTTGTGAGTATTGATTTTGGACCGAGGGAAAATATTCGGGTATTGTAGTTGAGAGGCACTACATTATTAAAGGAATTGAGGTGTAATTAATTACTTATGGGGTGAAATATAAAATCGGGTATTAACGATGGTACGGGCCAAGTGAGCGAGTCCGGGTATAATGGTTGGGCGACACCATGTGTTAAAATTAATTAATGTGTAAATTAATTAAATTAGAGTCGGACCATAGACTCGAATCGGTATTAATTAATTGATGTGTTAATTAATTAAATTAGAGTCGGACTGTAGACTCGAAAAAGTGATAAATTTATTAATGTGTTAATTAATTAAATTAGAGTCGGATCGTAGACTCAGGAAGGTAATGAAATTTATTAATGAGAGATTAATTAATTTAGAGTCGGACCATAGACTCAGGAATATATATGCTAGTGTTACGGGTTTTAGTACACGATAAATCCAGAATTTATATTTCATATATATACGATGTGGTGATAGTATGTATATATATATATATATATATATATATATATATATATACACACATGTGTGTACTTTGTGTGTGCTATTAAATATCAGGGACTGAATATTTATTTAAGTTATATACTCTAGTGCTATCAAAGGAGGTTGCACGATGTGGGTGAATCCCCTAGCTTGAGGAGTAGGGTGGGTATATTCCCAGGTCATAGCGTTCGGTATATGGGTGAGGGGTTTATCTCACTTTCAGGGAAGGAATATGATCGCCTCCACTACATTTATATTTTGGACCAGGTTGGTGAGCGATTCCAACTTGGGGAACTAGGTTATGTGAGCACACCTAGTGAGATAGCACTTTAAAGGGAATCATCCGGAGAGGGTATACTCGAAGTGATGGATATACATTTGATATATGGGTGGATGTTATGGTAGAGGTACGTATATAATGGTAGTAAATATTATATGCGGGTAATAATATAGTGTGTGATGTAATTATTTTATATAACTTGTGTCACAGTTATATGATATTATTTAAAGGAAATTAATTAAGTTAATTAGTGAGATAACTTATAACCCATGGATAATAATACTCAATTTATAGTGGAAAGGCAAGGGAGGATTACAAGGACTAGTTGGACGGGGTAGTACAACTAGGTGGGGATAAGGTAATTGTTAGGTGTGCACTTTAGTGGAGGGGTGAGAATGTCCTCAAAAGAGTGCGACACTAACTTAAATATGGAGCGCATTCATATATTTTAAATTACTGCAGTTAATTCACTTGCTAAATATTTTCAAAATGTTTTGGGTTCTAACCCTTGCTATAAAACAATTTTCAAAGCCTTTTAGGTGTCTAGCCACAGGGACGACATGATTGATATTCTATTCCAGGGACACGGAGTTGCGGCATATGTGGATGCTAGCAGGAGTTTGGATTCGATGCATCGTTCTTTCATTCCTAGAGTAGGAATCATTTATCAGTTTCAGTTTTATTTAGGGCATGTCGCCCAGACTTTCAGTTCAGTTTTCAGATTTTTATTCAGGTGTTGAATATTTGTATTGGACTATTTATTTTGGTGGTTGATGGTTTATTCGGCATGTAGTCTTTATTTATTCAGTTGATTTAATTCAGTTGCGTGAATGGATTATATTTATTTTCGCATGTACTGTTTGGTTTAATTAATAAGATAAAATTTGGCATTAGCTTTTTTAGAATACTAGGTGGTTAATAAGTTTTAAAAAGGTTATTGACAGTGATGCTAAGGATGAACCAACTGGGAGTCCTGTTTTAATTTGGTATAGGACTGATCACCCGGTATTTTATTAGGCGGGGTATCACAATATTCTGGTTGGAAAGGTCACCTTAGGCGATTTTGTTTTAATCTAGGAAAATGTCCTAGGAAGTTTATGTCTAGATTTTCCTTGGTTCCTAAACCCCCCACACGACGTTTCACATCTATTTGGGTTAGGAAATCACTTTTAGAGGCACTAAATTTTAGACAAGTTGATTCCCGTTTGCTTGCACATGATTCTTCTCTTTCCATATCATATAGATGATTGTGTTTACATGTTTGCCATACACTAGTTGTGGTTTCATGATATATATTTGCTAGTGTAGTGACATGTACTTTTTGTATAAATTTTTGCTTTTGAAAAATGCAAAAAGATTTTCTATTTTTTGAGTGTCCATTCATATTTTTTTTAGGTCAAATTTTAAAATCCAAAAAGATTTTTGTATTTGTTTGCACCTTTTATGGATAAACACTTAGGATGACCGAGTCACAACATCATTCCATTTTTTTTATGTGACTATTTGATAGTGTTTTGAGACAATAGGTCAATTCATCCATGTGCTTTATAATGTTTGGAGTCATTAAGATGTAATTAAGTGTTACTTCCTACATGTTTGACTCATGTTTTCCTTTATTGCACACATGCACGAATTTGTTTGATTATTGTGCTTATTTTATCACATGTTGGTTGGGTGTTTTCACTTCAATCCTGTCCTTAAAATGAACCAAGTGCGATAAAACTAGATAAGAAAGTTGTGCATGTAAATGCCGTTAGTGTGCTTTGTTTGAAAACGGTGAACGGCTACGAAAGATTATTTTTTATCCTTTGTGATTAAGCCGCCGTTTAAATTGGACCTAAAAAATTGAGGAATTTTATTATCCAGGGTCCAAAGAGGTTTAAAAAGAGCCCGAAAAAATTTAAAGGCAATAAAAATAAATTCATGTGAATTATGGGCCATTTAGGTTTTTGCTTTTGAGAATTTAGTTTATACACCTCTAAAAGAAAATATATATGAGGGTTTTTGGATGGAGAATTAAAACAGGCTTTCACATCCTAGAAAATCTTGAAAAGGCGCTAAATAGTTTTGGACGTTATTGGTGTGAAAATCACTTTGACTTTTATTTGATTGATTTTCATAAGACGGTGTCATTTAAATTCAACAATTTTTACACCAAAAGTTGTTTTTGATGTTCATTCGGTAAGGGGTACACATATGCATCGTGCACATATGATTGATTGAGTTGATTTTCCAATCGAATGTGTTCACACCCATTCATTCCATTTACATGAATTGGTTGTTTTAGTCTAAATCCATGGTGTGATTTTTACTATCTTTTTTTTGTATGAAAATTTTGAAAAATAAAAAAAAAAGGTTTGTGGATGTTTTTGAGACATACGCATGCGCGTTGATTGATTCATATTTGCTATGCAATTTTATCGTGACACTCCATGTTTTGATTGTTTCTTCTTATCTGTCTATTTAGGGACATCATAAAAAGGGGGAGAAAGAATTATCATGTTATGGGGGAGTTTTTGCATTATGGGGGAGATTTGATTTATTAATACTTTATTCTTATATCATTTCAAACCCGAAGCGTCACGAAGGTATTTTTGCTTTATATCATGTGTGTAGGTACAAAGATTGAAGATCATAATGTTGCACACCCTGATGAGAAAAGCTTTGAGAATTGACGAAGATGTTTGAAGAACGGTTTGAGACCTTGCAAATTTATTCATGGGAGGGTAGATTTGTATAGGCATTTTGGTTTCTGATAATTCGGATTTTTTATGTATGTACCGGCCTAGACACAGGGGGAGATTTGTAAGGACATATTCTTATATGTCCGTTATCAATTTATTATGTCATATACCGCTACACCATCGAAGATCATTCAAGAGACATCTACATCAAGACGGATCCGAATTAATCATGTTCTTCATCAAAAAGACTCCACAAAGTTTACTTTGGTAAGGTTTTATTTTAAATACATTAACTTTACACTTAGAGCTTTTGGGATATTTTTATAAAATATTTTCTATGTGTTGGAGCGGAATTTTTCATCAAATTTGAGAATGAGTATTTTTTCTAGGTATTAAAGCGAACATTAAAATAATAATTTTTTGACGCAACAGTCGTTCGAGCGACATAGCAATATCGTTCGCGCAAGATGGCCATGTCGCGCGATCTCGTTCGAGCTACAGTTGTCCTTCGTTCGAGCGACATACTAATCTCGTTCGAACAAGCACGATTTTCAAGGTGACGTGTTTTTCTATAAAAACTCATTATATGGTTTCGTTTTGTTTAAGAAGTCCCAGCGTTTTACAGAACAGAAAAACTGCGAAAGCATAATTCTTTTGGCTTCTTCCTTTTAGGGTTTAATCCCTTTTTGGTTTTCAATTCACAAAACTCCCATTTGCTTTAGTGAATTATTTTGGTGTTTCAAGAACACACTTTGCTGTTGTTTACTCTTGTGGGGAGGATAACCTACACCAAGAAGACTGCGTGTCTAAAAGATTGCGGTCCTTGTGGTATAGCTGCGTGTGAACTATAGTTGTTTTGTTTTGAGCCGTTGCTTTGGAGTTTTGTCGAAGACACCGTGCGTTACTCTTGTGGGCGAAAGCAAGATTTTATGTAAGTCAATGGTCTTGTAAACCTGTCAGAGTTCTAGAAATAAAAAGGTTTTGCCCTTCGGGGATTTTTCCTTAAACTTGTGTCGCTTGCTTTATTTATTTATGGATTGACACGCACACACGTAGTTGAATGGTGTGGGGGTGATTAACTTTGTTTAAAAATAAACTCTAATTAAATAAGGTTTAATTGGAAAATTGCGAATTTATTTAATCAATTATCACACACCGCATTTATTCGTTTTTTCAAATTCGTATCAGAGCTTATTTAAGCGATCACCACTTTTCAGCAACAAAGTTTTAATTAAAACTTCATAAAATACTACGATATTAACAAACATATTTTTAATTTTATCAAAATAAAATAATATTTTTTTATCAAAATTAAAGATTAACATCATAGAAATATGTGCCATATAAATTTTGAATTTTTATCAGTAATCGATTAAGTAAATGCAGTTTTTTTCTTTTATTTCTTACAACTTAAAATCATATATATATATATATATATATATATATATATATATATATATAGAGAGAGAGAGAGAGAGAGAGAGAGAGGGTCTCATGAGGTCCCTCAGTTTGATGTCTCTGAATAAGATCTATTTTTTTAAATAGTTAAAAAAATATTTCTGGGCTGATTTTTTTAGGATTTTTAAACATTTCAATAGGGCCATATAAAAAAAATCAGCTCAAAATATTTTTTTTACTATTTTAAAAAAATCGATCAAACTTTGTGAGTTTTTAACAGTTTAAAACAGACATGGTTTGACCGATTTTTTTAAATTAGAAAAAAATTCATTTTGAGTTGATTATTTTTTTATGGTCCTACTGAAATGTTTAAAAACCAAAAAAAAAAAATCAGCCCAAATTTTCTTTTACTATTAAAATAAAATGGACCTCATTCAGGGACCTCAAATTGGGATCACATTTGATCATTTCTATATATATATATATTTCAAACTGAGATATTACTTAATCTGGCAATGCGAAATATATCATTTGTTGTGTGAAATGTTATATTTCGTATTGCAAGACATAGTAATTTCTCAACGAGAAATTTAAAATATGGATAATTAATTGAATCAATCAACATAATTTTTATTACCCATTTATTTCACGCTCAGTTATTTCCTCCTTACACGTCCTACTATTATAAAATAATTTTTTTTAGATCCACCACATCTAGTCAGCCTTTTAGTCTCTCCTTTTGATGGGATCCTCTTCTTTCTTGGATGACCAAGTTTTTCTTTATATTTTGTGATATGATGAACGTATCGTTTAACTTGAAGTATGGTTTGTTAATAGTAGGAATTGGAGCAATGTGATCCCTATAAGCATTTATGAAAGTTTCGGCATAGAAATATAAATACACATATTTGTTGTAGTTTTTGCCAATTTTTTACATTGCTATAGCAGCATGGGCACACGAAATCCCCGTATTTTACACTTCCCACATGATCAAGTCTTGTCATCAATGTTGACCGCCCCGAAATAAGAAGGGCAAACCACCTCATATATTTCATTTGTGAACTAGGCTAAACACGAAGGATGACCTTCTTTTATACTTAATTGCAACCTCTTTTCCATGTCAGGACATAACACACCAGACTAAGTTCTTGATTTTGTGTGCATTATTGACATCATGTTCACCATCTTCATTCTTATATGGTCAACCGTTTTGGTAAACTCTAAATGACGAGAGTCCGTAATCCATGAATTGAAAGATTCGTACACATTTAAATACATCTCGCCATATTGTTTACTAGTGAACTTTACATGTCCCTAGTGCTTTGGATCAAAATCATACATTTTTTTTCTCACCACCATACTTCCTTAGATCATCCATACTTTTCTCAAATACCTCAATTTTATTTGCATAAGCCGCAAATTTGAACCTGCTTACAACTGGTTCAAATAAGATTTTAGAGTATTCATGACCACCACCAAACAATATCCTTAAATTCCCCTTGAGATGATACACAAATAGTAGGAGTGATGACTTGTCAAGAAAACTCTAATAAGAGATTCTTTCAACCCATAATTACAATTAGAAATGAAATTCAGCTATCAAGAGACCAACAATACAACGTAGCTGATTTAAGAACCATGCCTAATTTTCCTCATCTTCGGCACTAATTGTAATAAATTCATGGCGAACATACATAAAAACAGTCCAAACTAAAGAAAATATAATTCATTTCTATTTTGCAATACGAAACGATATATTTTTCAGTGAGAAATCATATATTTAGCAGTGAGAAATGAATCAATTCGCATTGCGAAATTAGTCAATCATGTTTTTTCTGCAACCATGTGTAACTTCAATTCATTCATTTGTTTTCCTGCTAATTCCACTCATTCTAATCACATGTTAAAGGTAGCATAAAACACCTAAAAACCTAAAGTACTGAACCGTGTAAACTACATACAATAGTTATTTTTAACTACAAAAAATGGGATGCTTTTATGATGATCTAAACACCCCGAAGCCGTTCACAATAACTATTAAGCAATTTAATGGTGACACTATTGAATTTCTTCTTCGGCTCAATTATACGGCTCACAAACAATTAGGTTTTTACTACTTATACTAAGATATTCTATCCTAGCATCATTGATACTGGAAATACTAAAAAATTATGGTGTTTTTAGCTTGGAATTAATGTATTATTTCTTCTCTAATTACGTATATCGGAACCATAAATGGTTCCTATCTTCTGTAACAACAAAGTGTACATACTTCAACTTTGAAGATGGAAGGGAGTAAGAACTCCTACTGGGACATACAATAGCTTCATCTTTAGAAAATAATAAAAATTCCTCTCGTGATGACTTCAATAACAAATGATTCATTTGTTAGAATATTTGTTATATTTGTACGGAAATAAATTGCATATTGCAATATGGTGTTAATTCTCTCCATCATAATTATAATCACATTTCGCAATTTTATTATCTCAATGCTATATTTTATAGTTATATTTCCCTTTTGAAGCTCGAATATAAAATTTTGTGTTTCAACTTTGCTATGCACTTTAGAAATAAAATTCTAAAGCATTGAGATTTCACACTGCAACTTCACATTAAGTATCATTTCGCACTGCGAATTCATAATGCAATATCTCCTTACAAAATCGTAATGTGAAATAAAACTACGAAGTCGCAATGCGAAATTTCATCACAAAGAACTCAAAAATATGAATTTAAAAACGCTAAAACATATCATACCTTGGTTTACATTCTTTACTGTAGCTGTAAGTAAATTTTCTTTGTATATACTTTTTAAATATGTACCATCTAGAAATATCATTAGGCAAAAAAAATTTAAAACCACTAATGCTTGTGCCAAAAGAAACAAAGAACCATTTGAACCTTTTTGTTGATGAATTCCAAATCAAGTCAACAACACTTCCAGGATTTGTTGTCCTTATAACATCAACATACCACCTAAGTTGATTAAATAAAAGGCATGCATATAACCGTGCCCTTGTCTTTTCAACACCCAATCAAGCAGAATGGTATGTCATTTGTATTCCGTAATTTGAATTAAACTGCTCAATTACATCGCAATGTTTAATAAAAGGTTTTGAAGGTATTTCATTCACAATCAATTCTAAAACTAGCATCGATGTTACCTTATGATTCTTTCCAGCGCGCACAATATAACCACATATATAATAACCATTACATTGTTCAATATGAGCATGAATTTGCCATTTTCATCCAGTTTTGGCTTTCACTGAACACAGTATAATCACTCTAGTATGTTCGTCATTTAAATAACTCAAAACCAACTACAACAGCGTAATTATACAAACTCATTATGAATTGACTTGCACCACCTTCAAATATCTAGCCAACTCATACAATTAAATTAGCCCACTCATTTGACATTAACGTCCTATTCTGCAACACATTACTATTGGATTGCATATCTCTATCAATTTTAACATAGTGTAATTCATCAATTGGTGAACCTTTATCAGATTCAGACTGAGAGTCGTGCCTTTCATGACTCAATGTTATATCAATCACATCCAAACCATTATGACACACACACACACATGCACACACACACACACACACACACACACACACACACACAAGCTTCAGTACATACCAAGTATACATACCATTTTTTTTTAAAATAGAAAAAAAAATTGATTGAATTTTTTTATATGACGTTTAAGCATTTCAATGGGTCCATTTAAAAGTTGCGAAAGTTTGACCGATTTTTTTTAAAATAGCAAGAAAAAGTTATTTTTGAGTTGATTTTTTTATATGAATCATTTGAAATGTTTAAATACCACACAAAAAAACTCAACTCAAAAATAATTTTTTTAATATTTAAAAAAAATGGTGTATGCCAACAGTATGTATACTTTGTATGTATGAGAGTCGCTCCCCCCCCCCTCTCTCTCTCTCTCTATATATATATATATATATATATATATATCCAAGCATGTTCTCTATATCAATCTCATCATCTAGCATACAACATGGATTACCTCAGACCTCATAACTTATATAAAATGATGTTGATCTCAACTTCTTCCATTTCACACATATTTTTTCAATAAAATTCTCGTACGTAAACAAGATTGAATTCTCAATATTCAAATAATAAGAATCCTAAAAGACTCGTGATATTTGAAAAGGAAGAAAATTTAGGTATATACGAAGATCTAAAATAACCTAAAGAAATAAAAAAATCGCTGAAGTAATCTTTTATATTTCATAATGAGCTCATTGTTGTATCAAAAACGATATTGGACACGTGGATTGTCATTGAAATCACATGTATTTTGCAACTTGTTATTGACCGATTACCATGTAAAGGATATTTTTGGCAACTTACGTACTACAAACACGTGCAAGGGGCATTAGACTGAATATGTTTTGAGATGAGGCTAATAATTCTACACGTTTCATGCCAATGGCGGATCACTTAATCGAGCAAAAAATAAATTGGTTTGCTAATTAAACTTGAATATTGAGAATTAAAACGTTGTCGTTAGGAGCTAGGTTCTTTGAAAGGCACTTCCAAAACGAAAGTTCCACTTCGCGTTATATATGTTTTGTTCCCACTAGACCTGTTAGTGGGTTGTATCGAGTTATGTTCATGTCGTATAATATCGGGTTTGCGTCAAAATACCCGCATCATGTACACGAGTTGTTTACCTCAACGGCTCCAAAGATCAAACCCAAACCCGCTCATACATGTTAACCTATTACACGACCCAAACCGTTAACACCCGTTAAATATTTTTTCAAATATTAATAATGAAAAAATTCAACAATTTCTAAAAAAATACATGTATATGCCCATGGTCGTAACATGTTTGAAAAATATAAATATATGTATACACTAAAAAATGAATTTATTCATTTAAATATATGATCAAATACCAAAAAGTCCCTCAAAATATTTTTTAATACACATTTAGTTCAATCCTTTTATTTTGTTCCCAAAAGTCCCTCAAACACTCATTTAACTAATATTTTCTTATTTTTAAAGGTCCGCGCTAGAGACACTCCCCCTACCTCCCTCCTCCCCTCCACCCCCACCCCACCCCCGCACTGCCGGAACTCCGACGACCCTCATCGGAGGTCCTTTTTTTAATATTTTTATGTGGTGAGGGGCTTTTTGGAATAAAGTAAAAGACTTGGACTAAATGTATATTAAAAAATATTTGAGGAACGTTTTGGTATAAACTCCTTAAATATATTAAATAAATCTTTTTCCTAATTGTTTAGGGTGAGTTATATAAATTATAATTTTCTAATAACTTTTATTAAAATATATAAGTGAATTGATCAAGCGTCTTCCTATATAACTTGTCAATGTCAACCGGTAAAAACGAGTTTAATCGTATCTGGACAAATTTTCAAATATGAAACGTAATCTTAATGAATTTATCATGTTGACCCATTATTTATTCGAATCCGACAAAACTAAATCTGTTAACTTATTATTTCGTATTGTATCGCACCGGGTAGGCCTGCCAACAGGTCGGAGCCGGATCGGGTTTAGAGAGATCTAGATCCGTGTAATTGGGGCTTCATAGGGTTCGGGTCCAGGTCCGGGTCTTCATCAGGTCTACAATATTGGATCCAGAACCGAATTCGTTAGGATTTTCGGGTCTTGGGTTCGGGTCCGGCCAAATATATACATTTATTTTATATTTATTTTATATTATCCCCCTTCTTTATTTTTTAATCTTAAATAAAAATATTTTGTTATGTATTATAGAAAATTAATAGTATAAATAAAACATATATTATTTCTATTTATTATATACATAAATATATATATCCACATAATATGATAGCATGATTTTTGAAATTTTTTGAAAAATATCTTCACTTTTTGAATGTATGATATTTTCCTCTTTCATGTCCATGCATGAAATGTCATGCTAAAGTGTTTTTTTTTAACAAAAGGTTTTGTTTTTGTTTTTGTTTTTTTAAAAGGGAAATAATTATTTTTAGAAAGGGAAATAATTTTGAATAATTTAATTTATATATTTTTTAAAATATATTTTTTAATTTTTTAATTTTTTTTCCTTTATTTTTTATTTTTTTATTACGGGAGCAAATTTATCGCCATGCACTCGACACGGGCATCCGCTAATTTATATATATATATATATATATATATATATATATATTACTTATATGTTATATTGGTAAGATATATTTATAAATATATAGTATAACCACATACAGCTACAGCACCAATTTCCTAAAAAGACAAAATAATCCTTAACCTTAAAGTACAACCACATACAGCTACAGCACCAATTTCCGGATCTGGACCTACATAAGCAATTCACAAAATTGTAGGGTTTTCGTTTAGGGTTGAAGCCAAAGTTTTTGCTTTTCAGAGCCGGCGTCCAAATTAGCTTACCCTAAACCACCTTACTTCGTTACACAATGGCCGTTGGGTAATCTCTCTCTCTATACATATAGATACTGATATATTGTTGATGTTACATGTATTAATATATGTGATTGGAAATTGCAGTAAGAACAAGCGGATTTCAAAGGGAAAGAAGGGTGGAAAGAAGAAAGCGTGAGTATTAGTTTACTTATAATTTTAGCGGTTTGAGCCGTTCATTAATTTAAATACCACTTTTTTCATTATGTGTTTGGTATATGCAGAGCTGATCCCTTTTCAAAGAAGGATTGGTACGATATCAAGGCTCCCTCCTTCTTCAATATCAGAAATGTTGGCAAAACCCTCGTTTCCAGAACTCAGGGTACAAAGGTAATTTTATCCTCTTTACTATACATAGTTGTGTTGAAGAGATTTTTTTGGGTTTCAACGTTTATACATATGTTGTTATGCGGAACCTTATCAGATTGCATCCGAAGGGCTCAAACATCGTGTCTTCGAGGTCTCATTGGCTGACCTTCAGAATGACGAGGACCATTCCTACAGAAAGATTCGATTGAGAGCTGAGGATGTTCAAGGGAAAAATGTTTTGACAAACTTTTGGGTATGATCCCTTTTTATTTATTTATAAATATAAATACTACATGCATAGTTATTAGTTGACTGCAGCTGTGTTTCCTATATGAAAATTCCAGGGAATGGATTTTACCACAGACAAGTTGAGGTCATTGGTGAGGAAATGGCAGTCATTGATTGAGGCGCACGTTGATGTAAAGACCACAGACGCCTACACTTTGAGGATGTTCTGCATTGCCTTTACTAAGAAGCGTGTGAACCAGCAGAAGAGAACCTGTTATGCACAATCTAGCCAGATCCGGCAGGTAAATTTCCGTGGATACTCTTATGCATCATCTGCTAATCATTTCATGTAATTTTTTCGGGAGTATATTGCCAATGGAACCCTAAACTATGCAGATTTTGCATGTATCTAATTCAAGAAACCTTTTGATCTTATGCATCTAGTTGCAAAGATCCCCGTTTGTTGCTAAAAAGTCCCCAAAGGGAGTCTATACATAGTTCAGGGGGTAATTTGTAAAAACTTTAAAGGTCAAGGGGGTTTTTATGCACTTTCCCCTGTTTCTTTTTTTTCCCCCCGGATTGTGCCTTATTTTGGATAATTGGTAAAATCCATTGCTTTGTTTATTATGTAATATGATAGATTCGCCGGAAGATGAGGGAGATCATGGTGAACCAGGCTCAATCTTGTGACCTTAAGGATTTGGTTCAGAAGTTCATTCCCGAGTCTATTGGGAGAGAGATTGAGAAGGCAACTTCAAGCGTTTACCCTTTGCAGAATGTGTTCATCCGGAAGGTCAAGATCTTGAAATATCCCAAGTTTGATATTGGGAAGTTGATGGAGGTAAATATCTCACAACTTCATTTCTCAAATTTCGTATTAAACACAAAACTATATACATTATTTAATCCTTAAAACTCTCGTACTAGTAAGTCCACATGTGATTTGTGGGAACTTTGGGATTATAGGAAGCTACGAAGATTCAACCAAACTACACTCGAAAGAATCTCCAATGAGCATCTATAATATACTGTGTATCATAACTGAACATTATGCATAACTGAACTTTATGCCCCAATGATTTCTTTCAATTTTTATATTATTGTATTCATTTTTTTAAAGGTGGATATCGATTAAGGACAAGTTATGTAAGAAAACATTCAAAGTTGTTTCACGTCATTGTTTCTTTTACGGTTATATATTTTTCAAATATAGGGTGCAGTTGGGAACCCCAATTTCATGAATTAGAATCGGAATATTTTGAGTTCAAAATTTGAGCAAACTGAAATGGGTTAGAAAAATATACACCGATTCACACATTGCTGATGTGTCCCACCCCACAGTGCTTTAAGTCCCGTGGGAGCATATTTTTTACCCTTGTATTTTATATGTAAAGATTGTTAACACAGCCATCAGAGATGCCCAAAAATGTTGTCTGATTTGGCTTTGATATAGTGTGATAGTGTGGTGTGTAGCTTTTGTACCAAAGTGTTGGGGAATGTTGTTCAAATGATGTTGATTGGTTTTGTAGATCCACGGTGATTATTCGGAAGATGTTGGTGTGAAGTTGGAGAGGCCTGCTGAGGAGCCAATGGCTGAAGCAGCTGAACTAGTTGGAGCCTAAATTTAAGTGTTTTCAATCTTACTTTTTGTCAATTTTGGTGTTATATTCATCATTTGGTTAAACGAGACTGGGATATGCAAGCAAGCTACTCCCTGTTTTTTGGTCTGTTGAGAGGTTAGAGGTGGATTTTCCCATTAATACAACATTTTTGTCATACTTTCCATTTTTGCACATCTACTAACATATAATGCTCCCTTTATCTCCTACTAAGTTAATATTTGAGAGTCAAATTTCTAAGAGTACTTGTAATGTAGCTAATGGTCAGGATCAAAACTCTGTAGGTTTTTCAAGAACACCTTCCTAATGTCTTTAATTAGACATAGGGGTACGTGTTTTGAATTTCAAAATTATTTGGTGCTTACAGAGCAACTCCCTAATATCTTTGGTTTTTTATAGACTCGGGTGCTTTTCTACATTACATGTTGACTCAAATATTAACTCAGTAAAATGCCATTAAAGTTTATATTGCAAAAAGTGTTGGTAGGCTGAATTTCAGTTTTTTTAAAAATAATTATTTGTAAATTTCACTTGAATATTACCTTGTGTTGTCGTGAATCGTGATGATGAGAGCATTGAAGTCAAAAAGCAGGTGTCTTAGTCTTATTAAAGCTACAACTCAACCTAAAGTTTGGTACGTAGGTTTTTGAGCTGTCTGTCACTCTTCATTTGAAACAATGTAGTAGTAGTTTCGTCGACTAATCCTTACTGTGCCGCAAACATATGAATTCAGCACAAAATCATTGCGTCTGTGTAATTTAACGAATATGACAAAGAACATATAGATTAATGGAAAATATAAATTTAGTATGCTAAACGTGACTTTTGTGAATGGATCGTAATATAAGAAAAACAGAAGATCACTTCTCTGCAACTGTGAGTGAAACAGTTGAGAAAAACAAAGGGACTGTTTATTTGTTGAAAGTAATTGTGGTTTTTTATTTTCAATTTCATCCCCATTTCTAATATTTATTTCAATATAAAATTATAAAAACTTGTTTATTTCGTATAGACAAATTATTGTTTAAAATTGTATATTATAAAATAAAAGGATTGACTATTAATATGTAATTAAAATGAAGTTTGGGGTTAAAATGTAATTTTGTTCAGAGAACAAAATTGAATTTAAATAAATGTAAAGGGTAATGTAATTTATTGAATGTTTTGTATCTCAAAATATCGAGGGTTTTGATATAAATTATAGATTCAGGGGTGACACCATAATTAATGGAAGGGAAATGCTTAATGGAAAGCTAAGTTAAAGTGGAATTTATAGAAAGTTCAAAGAGGCAATGTAATTCACACAAGGTTTAAGGGTAAATGTTAATTACGTAATGTTTAAGGGTCGAATGTAATTTAACAGTTGAGTAATGGTTTATATGTAATTGATAGAGTTCAGGGGTCTAAATATAATTTAAGCAATTTACAGTTAGGTTCTTCGCAAACAAATTTTAAACATTTAAGGACAATTTACTATTAGGTCCACTTGTTATGTCACTAGGGTAAACTTATACAATAAGAGAATTAGTGGACCTGAGTGTTTAAAATTTGTCAAAATTCCTTGTGTTTAAAATTTGTTTGCGAGAAACTTAAGATTACTTTCCCCATATAATTTTGGGATTAAATTTGTTTTAAAAAATTGGTGAAACAATTGTCGGAAATAAAATGATTTTTCTATTTTTTTAAAATATTGTTTTTCTATTTTTTTTTCATTTTTCATTTTCTATTTAAAAAAATCAAATTTGAGAGCATTTTTTAATTTTTCAAGCCTGAAATACAGGCGAATGGAATAAAGATGAGTATGCATGAGTAAAGTTATGCATGCCTTAGATTTGTAATTTGTTTCAATTGTTTGTTTGTTGGTGTTTCCTTCGTATATATATTGTATTTTTTAATACTGAAAATGTCAAAAAGATTCAACTTACCACATTTTTTACATAAAAATTTACTTCTAAAAAGTTTTCCAAATCAATCCATTTTATCAAAACATCTTTCAAATCGATCTACACAATATGATGAATTTGGAAAATCTTATGCCTTGCTAATGACACTTGGAGGAGAATGTGTGAAAAAAATTCCAATCAATCCAAATTGTAAAGGGATTAAAAAAAAATTGGACGTGGATTTCTTTTTTGGTTAAAAATATTATCAAATGATCAATTTGATATTAGTCATATTATTATCCATTTATTTAATAATATCTACTAGTACAGTCATTAATGCCCCTAAATGTTAAGCTTAAATTTAAATTGCCACCCTTATTTTTCATTAATTAATATTTGTATATCAAAGTGTACATGAATGATACCATGTTAATTGTTGGCACTCAAATTTGGTGGATTTGTTATCGTCGTTTAGATGTGCAAAATCTTCTCAACTACAAGAAAGTCTAAATTAACTATTGAATTTGTTAAAGGTGACTTACCCCCCCTGATTGAAGTTAAATTAGACTTGGCCCTTATTGTGTTGTGAAGAACCGACCATTTTTTATTTCTCCAACACATACAAAAAAAAAATCCTTGGAGAATGACACCTACTTAATTTATTCCTTTTTAAGAATATAAGCAACTCCACAATTATTATCTATATTTAATTTTTAACCCTTAACAAAAGTTCCTTGAAATTTATGCTTAACCTACAACATTTATCATAACCCTAGCGCCACCGCCGCCACCCTCACCTAGACGCTAACGCATAACCACCGCTAGAGGAAGACCTATGTGGGGCCGAGGGGAGATGGTCACCCCCCTTGAGTTTTTTTTTGTTCATGTGTATTAATGCTTAGTAGTTTAGAACGGAGCATGTCCATGACAAAATTTGTCACAATCTATGTACATGACAAAATCTCATTACCGCTGCTAAACAACTGTTACGGTATGTGCATGACAATTGTTGATGTTGTTCATTAATTCTTACCAATTGAAAAAATGTGGTATTCATGGAAGTCACGTTAAAGGGAAGGACTTGTTCTACGAAGTCTTTACTTATAGTTAGTACTTACTCACCATGATGAAGGACCCAAAGACTAACACGCGAAAGTGGCATAAATTATCCAATGCAACGCACCAACCACTAACAAATGAGTTCCCGATGTTCAAACCCCGTATGTTAGCTTAATAGAAAATTGACATTGTTGATCCAATATCCATTGACAAAAGGCAAGTAAGATTTCTCATGATGGAATTTGAGAAGAGTGTGCTTGCGTTCAAATAAGGAAGTTATTTAATTAAACTCAATTTTTATCAATTAAGTCCTAAACATGCATCTAGGTGTGATTGATGATGATAAAATCAAGCAAGAACAATCAAACACACACAAATGAGGAAAAAAATCCCCCAAAGGGATAAAACCTTTTATTTTCACTATAATTTTGTAAGAAAACGGCTTACACGGATTACAATAAAAATATGTGACACAGAAATACCCTCGGGTGTCGGTTCTGACGTCGTCGGCTGGAACTATCCCTTTTCAGTAGGGCAACAATGAAGAAGAGAACGACTTCCTCACAAATTACTCCAGATGAGTAAATGACCCTCTTGAAGGTTTAAAGATTCACACACATAAATGAGAATGGTTTTGTGAAAAAAGGTTTAGAAAACCTTAAAAAGATGAAGTCTTATTCTGGACTGTTTTCACAGAATTTTGAGATTGCAGAAAGACTTGAAAATCGTGTAGAAAGTGTACAGGTATTTATACGAAAATCGAGGTGGTGGCTCGTTCGAACGAGATAGCCATGTCGCTCGAACGAAGGACAGATGTCGTTCGAACGAGATCGCGCGACATGCCTATCTCGCGCGAACGACAGTCAAAGTCGTTTGAGCGAGCTCGTCGTTCAAGGCACTTCGCTTCTACACTTAGAAAAAAATTTGCTTTTGATAAAAAATTAATCCAGACTTCAAAAATAATTTTCAAAAAATTTCCAAATATTTAAAGCTCCAATAAACCATTTTACCGATAAAGCGTAGTGGAGTAGTGAGAATGAGCTGAGCAGCACGTCGCATGTAGCATGATGCACGTGAAGATAATGGATGCATTGAATTCGGATAGAGGCCATCAAGGATGATCGTGTTGACGTGCCGAATGTAACGGTACCAGACATACAAACTGTGATCTAGGAGAAAATAAAAAATTCCTAGATTCTACCCCGGACATTTATAAAATTATGTCCTTACAAATCTCCCCCTATGTCTATGCCGGTACATACATAAAAAATCTGAATTATGCAATCAAATGACATACAAGATAATATCCCCATTAAACCCTCAAACTGAGAATACTAAATGACATGTCTTTCAAATCTTCAACTCTTTAGAAACTTTCAAAGCTTTTCTCATCAGGGTGTGCAATCCAATAATGAACAATGTTGTACCTACACACATGAGATAAAGCAAATACCCGTGACAAGCAACAATTTGAAATATAATGATATGAAAAAATTAATGATCAATTAAGCTTAAGCAAATCATTCATAAATCAACCAAGCACCAAAATAATTCTCCCCCATAATTCTTCTCCCCCTTTTTATGATGTCACCAAATAGACAGATATGAGAAGCATAAATGAATGCATATGGAGAATGACACACGGGAATAAACTGCTATTTTTATATTTTTCAAAATTTTTGACACATAATATACAACAAAGAATCACACCATGAAAGAACACAAAAACAACCAAGTCGATGATAGCGAAAATGAAGGGGTGTGATCAAATTCGATAGAAAAATCAATGCATACAAACATGACATATGTGCACGATGAATATCGGATACTCCTAACGAATGAACTCAAAATCTTCCTTTGGTGTAGAAAGGTGGTAATATGAGACATTGACTCAATCAAATCAACAAATCAAAGCTCAAAGATATTTTCATACCAATAACGTCCAAAACTATTTCATGCTTTTTCAGGACTTTCAAGGAAGTGCAAACCCGTTTATATTCTCCAACCAAACTCCCTCAGATTTATATTTTGTATAGAGGCGATCTAAATTCTCAAACTTTGGAGAATTGATGATGAAACCTAATGGCCCATATTTGGCATATATTGCTTTTTATTGCCTTTAGTTTTTTTAGGGATCTTTTAACCTCTTTGGACCCCGGATAATAAAATTCCTCAATTTTTTAGGTCCTTTTTAACGGTGGCTTAAAATCGTAAAGGCTAAATGAACCTTTCGCAGTCCTTCCCCGTTTTCCAATAAACACACAGCCTCACCAAAACGGTTTTTACATGCATTCCAATCTTGTCAAGTTTTATCGCATATGGTTAGTTGTATAGACAGAATTGAGATGGAAACACTCAAGCCAATATATGATAGACAAGTACAATAATCAAATAAAGCCGTGCATGTGTGCAATAAAGGAGATATGAGTCAAACATGTAGAAAGATATCACTAATCACATCTCAAAGACTCTAATCAATGTAAAGCACATGGATGAAATGATGTAACGTCTCAAATCTCTATCAAACAGTCACATGGATAAATGGAATGAAATTGTGAGTCGGCTATCTTAAATGCTCATCCATAAAAGGTGTAAATAAAAATACAAAAATCTTTTTGAGTTTTTCTAAAATTTTTATAAAAGAAAATCTTTTTGGATTTAAAAAAAAAAATAAATAATACAAATTAATGGTACATGCTAGCAATAGGCAAAAAAGACATCATGAAAACCACCCTATGCTAGCAGACATGTCAAGACCTCAATCAGGAAGAGCGGTGGAGTTTTTCAAAGATGGTGACATCTTTTGGACCAACTCCATAAGATCATGTGTGGTCTTGATAAAAAACTTCACTTGCTCGCGAATGTGTGAAATCTCTCTATCATTATGTGCAATCAAGGTATCGTGAGTGGGTGCATGTGCATGAATGTGTGAAGTGGAATGATGTGACACAAAACCCAACTTAGAACAAAACTCCCTAAGATGTCCTCGTTTATTGCAGTGGGAGCAAACATAAACCGGTTTAGGAACTAATTTATCAACAAATTTGGGATGAACTATCCTAGACGGACACCCACGAGAATCACTCACCAAAGTGGAGATAGGCTCGAGCGCATTAGAAGTAGTGAATGCACCGTCATGACCTTTTCCAACATTCTCACCACTATTCAAATCGGGATAGGGAACCATCTTATCAACCTTCTCAGATGCGTTCTCTAATGAGACTTGGACCTCCCGTGTTTGTATGAGATCATCCTCAAGATGGGATACACGTGTCGTCAGACTGGACACCGTGTTGGTCAAGTCACATTTTTCCCTTTTTAGCTCAACATTCTCTCCCTTCAACTCACAAATCCGAAGACCTAGAATTCTATTTGACCTTTTTGTTTCCATGGTCTCGATAAACAACTTTCTAAAATATTTTTGGATCACACTTTCATCACCCTTCTCATCCTCACTATCGCTTAGGGTAGCGGGCATGGCAACTTTCTTGCCCTCTCTCCTAAGTCTGGTGGGACACTCAAATTTCTTATGCTCTGTCCCATCACACTCAAAACATCTTATTTTCTTAAGGTTTTCCTTTCTCTCTTTTTCTTTCTCACAAAAAATTTCTCTCTCTCCAAACAATCTTAACTCTTTCTCTAAAGCGGTGATTCTAAGAACTAACGCTTTATTACGTTTTTTGGTCTCAAATGACTCAGAATATAACTCAGCGTAGGTGCGTTAAATATCACTCTTGCTCTCACTTGAGTCATCCTCCCCCTCACTCACATCGATCTCACTGTCGAGGTGTCCCTGTGAAGCAACATCCTCATCGTCGTGAGGAGCACTAAAAGTACTCACATGACTAGCCATGAATGCGGTGAAGTTACACTCATGCGGTGACTCATCTCCAGAATCCACCAACTCAACCTCACTGTCGTCACTAAGGGTAGCATTAAGGACAGCTTTACCCTTTTCTCTGTTCAGCCTAGTAGCACACTTAAAAGCTCTATGACCCATACCGTCGCACTCAAAGCATCTCTCACTTTCTTTCTTAAGAGGATCTTCAAAATCTTTTTCATTTTTCTTTTCAAACTTATTTTTATCTTTAAAATTATCATTTTTCTTGAATTTGAGAATTCTCTTGAAATTTTCTGCAAATCGGGCCAAATCATCGAGTCAAAACCAAACTCAGAATCAGACGTATCTGTCTCTCTTTTTCTAGATGACTCTCCCATCTTTATTGCCGACCCCTCACTCTTTCTCTCCTGGGCATTAAGTGCAATTTTCTTATCTTTAGACTTGACAGATTTAGGAAACATATCAATTTCATACGTTTGCAAGTCTCCTACAAGTTCTTCCAATTTAAGCATCTTTAAATTACCAATAGAATTTAACACAGTGACTTTAGGGATAAAACGCTTAGGCAGTGATCTAAGAATCTTTTTAATAACTCTAGCATTAGGAATGTGTTCACCAAGATTAAAGCTAGTGTTAACAATATCAGACAGTCTAGCATAAAATTCATCAAAACATTCAGATTCAAGCATGGTGATTGTTTCAAATTGAGTTGTTAAATTTTGGAGTTTAGACTCTTTCACAGCATTAGTACCTTCATGGGTAAGTTGCAAAACATCCCATGCCTCTTTTGACGTGGTGCACGTCATTATGCGTTTGAACTCATCAGGTGTGACAGACCTAGAAATAGCACTTAAACCCTTAGAATTAAAAGATGACCATTTAAATTCTTCTTCAGTCTATGTAGTAACAGGTTTTAAATTGGTCACATTTATAAGAGTGACGGAGGGAGGTGTCCACCCTCGTTAAACCAAAATCCAGACACGTTCATCAATTGTTTTTAATGCAGATTTCATGTGGTCTTTCCAGTATGCATAGTTTGTCCCGTTAAAAACTGGCATTTTATTATATAACTTCTCCATTATGAACACAGTCGTTTTCAAAAATCAATTTTTCAGAAAATTGATATCTTAGAAAAATTTTGCGGAAAATTACACGGTAAAGTTGTGTAATTGGCTCTGATACCAATTTGAGAAGAGTGCGCTTGCGTTCAAATGAGGAAGTTGTTTAATTAAACTCAGTTTTTATCAATTAAGTCCTAAACATGCATCTAGGTGTGATTGATGATGATAAAATCAAGCAAGAACAATCAAACACACACAAATGAGGAAAAAATTCCCCAAAGGGGAAAAACCTTTTATTTTCACTATAATTTTGTAAGAAAATGGCTTACGCGGATTACAATGAAAATATGTGACATAGAAATACCCTCGGGTGTCAGTTCTGATGTCGTCGGCTGGAACTATCCCTTTCCAATAGGGCAGCAATGAAGAAGAGAACGACTTCCTCACAAATTACTCCAGATGAGTAAATGACCCTCTTGAAGGTTTAAAGATTCACACACATATATGGGAATGATTTTGTGAATAAAAAAGGTTTAGAAAACCTTAAAAAGATGACGTCTTATTCTGGACTGTTTTCGTAGAATTTTGAGATTGCAGAAAGACTTAAAAATCGTGTAGAAGGTGTACAGGTATTTATACAAAAAATTGAGGCGGTGGCTCGTTTGAACGAGATAGCCATGTCGCTCGAACGAAGGACAGATGTCGTTCAAACGAGATCGTGCGGCATGCCTATCTCGCACGAACGACAGTCAAAGTCGTTTGAGCGAGCTCGTCGTTCAAGGCACTTCGCTTCTACACTTAGAATTTTTTTTGCTTTTGATAAAAAATTAATCCAGACTTCAAAAAAAATTTTCAAAAAATTTCCTAAATATTTATGCAAATATTTAAAGCTCCAATAAACCATTTTACTGATAAAGCGTAGTGGAGTAGTGGGAATGAGCTGAACAGCACGTCGCATGTAGCATGATGCACGTGAAGATGATGGATGCATTGAATTCGGATAGAGGCCGTCGAGGATGATCGTGTTGACGTGCCGAATGTAACGATATCAGACATACAAACTGTGATCTAGGAGAAAATAGAAAATTCCTAGATTTTACCCCGGACATTTATAAAATTATGTCCTTACAGAATTGTCTTAAACAGAAGCAATGACCACGACCATTCAAAGGAAAACGAAATAATTTATATAGTCTAGAGTTTGGAATGGCGAGGGTGCTCATTGACGACCTTGACAAGAAATTCGATAATTAACATCTTTAAGGACTTCAGCCAATAATTAGGGATCTCCATTCACTAAACCTCACTCTCGTATCCAATGGAAAATGTCCAGGCCGATGTCACTGCTAACACCATTATTCATTTAATGAAGTGTGGTTAAAATAGGCAAAATGGGTCTAGGTAGAAGAATTACCTACTTTGTTATGGGAATACATAGCCATAAAGCATACTACGATCGAAAAAACTCCATTATCCCATATATTTGATGTAGAAGTTATCATTTTTACTGATATTGAACTGAAGTCCGAGAGTGCGTATATTCGACTCCGAGATAGATCAAAGATACCCAAATTAAAATTATTGTCGTAATTGAGGTAATCTTTTCCTTTTAATTCCATTTGGGGACAAATAAGACAACCTAGATCTATGTGACAAAATGTTGCACAAATTAGATTCCACCTACTTTTATCTTTAATATTAGGTTATTAATCTAAAAGTAGAATAAGTACAACAATCACATAACACCAAGTCGTACGAGAAAAAATTGCTAATGACAAAAAATCTCGGTCCGGAATGAACGACAAATGCACTATGGTAGAGTTTTACAAATAAAAACTACAAATTACAATCACATAATGCACTAATAATTATCTTCTCTTTCGCACCATATATTCCATAGAATCTGCCAACAATTGGAGAGCGCTACACTATCGTGATTGATTTTCTTCTCAATCAATGTCTTTAATTTTTTTCCTTGAAATCAAAATATTATCTTAAAGATGAGGAAGAATATTTTTGAGAATCTACCAAATTCTTAGGTGCTCTAAAATGGGGTAATACTGGCTACCCATGGTGCTTCGAATGTGTGGCAAAAAGTTTTTTTTTTTTACTATAGTGTCTCCCTCTTCTTCAGGTGGACAATTGGTCATGGTGGCAACTTTATCTCTCCACCTGGTTATGAAGTTATTAACACATGGGACACATTTGAGCAGCTCCTTATTTTACTTTTACAGTGACATAAAATCTTTGGCAACCTCTTCACAACTTTAGATTCAGGATGCTTCGAGCAACAAGAACCAATGAAGAGCACCTTCCTTGAGGGTTTGCTTAAACATATGGGCCATATCTCTTCCATATCCCCTAACATAGTTATGGTGCTGTGGTAGTTTCGAATGTGCATAATGGGAGGCCCATTACCGCCGAATTTCTCAATATCAGGCATCTTGAATTTTCAAATAATCGAGCCTTTGGGGAGACATGTGAGCGTAGTCTTCATAGTTTCTTGAAATCTTCACTTTATTAAATTTATGGTAGAGCATTTTAAGCTCCTCTTTAACCCGGTTGAGTTCTTCTTCTTTAGGGTCGACATGAGTAGGCATGGGTAAGTTAGCCCCTGGTTGAGTAAGATTTGGCATGGACATATGAGAAGTAGGTGGCCCGTTGATGGACAGGACACATAGAGTCATTTTTATATGGGGAGCATGTTGGTATTCTCGGGGGCCCATATGGGTTTTGGCACCTGTGGTCCCATGACATGGGGTAAAATAACATTTGGATTGGGCACAATCTCTAATTCAGGCATCAATGGGATCTGGGATTTATTTTTCTATAGTTCATGAACATTCACATGTAGACTATCGATCTTTTTAGTGAGATGTGCAAGTATTGTCATTAAATCGGGCCGAGCATTACCATTTTGAATTAGGGTTCTCCATGAGACAAGAGCGCTCTGTTCTCTCTTAAACGGGTGAAGATGAAGTAAAACTCCATGGTGATCTAATTGTGGATCATAACCATCAGGGAGCTAGGCCAGGTTAAAGGAATGCGGCTGCACGTGAGAAGGAAATGAGTTTTTTTTTAGAAAAAATGTGTTTTATTTATTTTTGAAAAGAATTTTTTTACTTTTTTTTAAAGAGAGAAAAAAGGATGAAAATCCCCTCAATGTAGTTGCTATTATTAGATTCCACTTGTATTATGTTACGCATAGGGTGCACGTGAAATGCTGAGAAGGACCCGAGTATGGAAAAAAATATGGTGCATAGTGCAAGACAGGTTCAATTATTTTCAGACTTACGACAGGGTCATGTTTTACAAACTGGTGAAAGAGCACAAAATTAGGTGGTAAGACGATCCAAAACTTTGACAGATTTTTTCATTGAAACCAACAATTTAGGTATGAGTGTCCGGGCCCTTTGGCACGACTTTTACGATATACCTCTTGCCTATTAGGGAAATCATTCATCGGTACATGTGGATAAGCCATTTGATATACTGAATGTACTGGAATAGCCTCACGATACACCTTGTGGTGACGGTATATATGAGAGAAATTTGATATACTCGACATATGTGAACAAAATCATGTTATATACCTCCCATTGTGAGTTCGATCAAGCAGTACGATGCGGGGGAATTGTTTAATATACATCGAGGGTACTTGGAGAATGAAAGATGGGAGCCTATTGTTAGGTTTACTGTGTCTCGCAGAACTAGAAACCAATAATAAAGTGACTCTCTAGTACGAGATAAATATAGGGTCAATACTCAATGCTCGTGCGATGTATTGTGCAAAATGCATGTGATATAGAAAATGTGGATATACACAAGTGAAATGTAGCACGAAAACATGGAAATATATCGATGGAATATAACATGGATAAGTGATGTGAAATGTAGCATGAAAAATGGATGATTGGAATACGATTCACTGGTTTACTAAAAAAATGGGTATCCTCAAGTTTAAGAAAATTGATAATGGTTGAAAACGATGAATGGCTTTTTGCATTCTCGCAGATGATGCCAATCTATTATCGCCTAAATCTGGTATCCCATTTTTCTTAGTGAGGGCATACGAGTATAAACAATAATAGATAGAGATGTAAATAAATGGAATAATTATCTAGGACTAGCTATAGAGAGAGATGAGAAAAAGGGAATGAATCCATATTTATATGGTTTAGCCCAAGGTGGTGCCTACGTCCACTGGTGAAAATGTAGATAATATTAATTTAGTAGAATAAGAGTGTATAATCTCAGTTAGTTTTTCTTTCCTTGTTTTCTCTTGCATCCTTAAATATGGCATTAGTGTATTTGTTTATGGGATGTTCCAACTAGTCCATTAGAGTGTGTCAGGGGTCTTGTCTTTATAAATTAAACAAGTATACTGATTCGTATCGAATATTGCATATTTTCGCCCGTTATCTTTATGCATTCTAGCACTTTTACAGTCCTAAATGTCTATAATTATGATCATTAACCAGGCAACCTTGGATTTGGATATATACATGCTTTGCAGGGGTTATTTGTTCTTTTGTAGGTATTGGAACGCTAAAAGTGAGGTTCGGTTGCATTTCGGAGAAGTTCCGTCGTCGAATGCTACTTCAAGGGCAATTTTGTCTTTTCAAACTCACTAATTTTTATGTAATGAAGTTACCAACATGTATATCATCAAATTATCTTTCTGTGGCCACTGACCGCGCGTCATTCTAACACCGTATGTGGAAGTTATGCCCATTTCCGAAAGGTTTCGGTATTTTCTGCTACTTCAAGAGAATTTTGGTAATTTCATACTGTATAATTTGGAGGGTTTCAAAACA
The DNA here is from genome assembly GCA_949130495.1 of Sambucus nigra. Lineage (NCBI taxonomy): Eukaryota > Viridiplantae > Streptophyta > Magnoliopsida > Dipsacales > Adoxaceae > Sambucus > Sambucus nigra. The sequence continues at coordinate 629,807,623 of OX422209.1, forward strand.
GAATCATGTAGAGAATTGAATTAGCTTCGCGTTGGTTTCCACCACGCCTCATTTCGATTCCGTATGAGGGAGTTATGGTCGTTTCCGTACAACGCGTCAAAATTGGTTCGGAGGAAAACGTGGGCTCTCTCCAGCCCAAGGCAAATTCCAAAAGTGCGGTCGACCGGTCCCATCAGATATGGACAAAAATTGATTTATTTTGGGTTTTTTGGCTTGGTTTTGTTTGGGGTTTGTTTTGGGGTATAAATAGAATGTTGGGGGCTTTTATTTTTGGGAGATATTTCATTTTAGGCTCGAGATAGGGGATTTTTGGGTAGAGATTCTCTTCCTAGGGTTTGAACCCATTTGGGTATTGTAAGCACTATTCATTATCTCCTCCATTGTTATTAATTGTTGTTTATTTGTTTAAGCTTTGTGTTGTTCATTTCTTGCTTTCTAATTTAGGTTTATTGCTTTATTTACTTGCTTTCCATTTATTGCCTTCTAGTGTAGATTTACTTTCTTTGATTTATTACTTGCTATTTACCATGCTTTTTAGCTAGGTTAAATTAGGTTGTGTCGAATTGAACTCACCTAGGGTTGACGTGTTGCTTTTCTTTGGTGATGGAGTTTACGGGTCTATTTCGAGTGTGTTGCCCTAGTTATTACACCTAGGGGATTTGACGGGGTATATCATGTATGCTTCGTGCTTACGACCTTGCGTGCGTAATTTCTGGGATATTTGTTGACACCAAAATCTTATTAGACTTTTATGCGAATTTAGGGGTGTGACAACTCTTGATTTAATTAACTGTCGAAACGAGACGCAATCTTAATAACTCGTCGACCCATGTAACCATTTTATACTAATTAACTCGGGGTGAGGGATATTCGACGCAACCTATAGTTTTTATTCACTTTGTTAACATAGTTTAATTACACTCGCCTAGTTTAATCTTTTCTCTTTATTATCTTTTCCTTTTTGTTAAAATTACCTTTTACACTTTTATTTCGGAATATTAAATCTTATAAATTCTAGCAACTCGTCTCTGTGGATTTTCGATACCCGACTTACCGCTATACTCACCCGTTGAGTGTAGTCGAAATTTAGGTTTTTGTATAGTTCAGGTGAGCCGAATTCAAAACGACCGGCGCGCAGGTGACTCTCGCGCCGCGGCAAAACCCTGTCTATCAAATGGCGCCGTTGCCGGGGATGAGTTTGTTTTAGCATTTATTTGATTTAGTATTTCGTAGTATTTTTTCTATTTGCATTTTTTTTGTAACCTTTTTGCAGGACTTCCACATTTGAGCACTTAGAAACGCTCGAATTTTTCCCGCGCGCACCTACTTTGTGGAATCCGCCACTTGAGCCATTTTTGGGGTAAGCATGTCTTATTCCAATTCTTTCGGTAATCATTGTTATAATTCTCAAAATTCTCGCAAACCTATGACTTTCGGTGAATACTTAGAATCCCAAATAATTTCAAATTCAAATAAGACTTTGGGCGAGTATAACGAAAGTAAAAATTTAGGTTATTGGAATTTTGATGATGATGATAATGATTTTGGGCCTTTACCTCCTTATAATAGGAATTTTGAAACGAATTCGAATAGTTTTCAAAATTCTTATCTTAATGAGTTTTCGTTTAAGTCCGATGGTAATTTTCAAAGTTCCTATTTTCATGCATCCGCACCTTGACCCATGACATTCGGTGAGGGTTTGCGTATGTATGAAAATGAGAAAATTGAAAATCGCTATCGGGAAGAAAATCGTTCTTGGGAACATGAGTTGGATTTATTATTTGAGTCCGACGACGATTTTGCTTCCTAGACTTTCGAAGTCGAGGAATATTTTGAACCAAATGAGGTACTTGTGCCTACTTTGGAACAAACCATTCTAGACTTTGCCCATCGCGTAATAGATATTGAAAGTGAGGATGAAAATGACGTAATATCTATTTGCAATGAAATGATTTCTTCTTTGGCCCTAAAAGAAGAACCTTTCATTGAAAATGATATTATTTCCTTTGAAATTCCAACTTCATGCGATGATGATTCATCTCATGAGATTGAATTTTTTTCATCCCCATTTGCATTCTCTATTACCCCACCGGAACAAGTACCCGATGATTCGGTTTCAAACTTTAATGTTTTAAATCCTATCGCCGATGAGGAGTACTTGCTCGAGTTGCCCTCCACGATTGCATCTTTCCCTTTGTGTGCGCCGCCTCCCATTCCAACTTCAAAATCCTTGGGAGGATATTCAGCTTTTCTCGGTCCCCACTTGTTTTTGTCACCCGTGCGATCCAAACCCCCCATCGTCCCACCAAAACTTTTAATTGGCGATGGTTCCTTTCTTCAGCCTTACACATTCCTTCCGTTGTTCAAACGAAATCCATATTTTTTGGAAGGCATGCTTGTATGTGAGGGTACAGTAGTTATCCTCCAAAGTCAAATTGTTCTTATGGTGGACCCTCACCTATTTAGACTTCTAGTGTACGGTTAGGGTGGAGTCTAAATAGTAGGTTGTATATAGTTAGTTTTTTATTCTTTCTTTCGTTTTATCTTTCTTCTTTTTAATTTAGTCTACTGTAATTATTTAACTTTCTATTTTTTTATTTTTTCTATGCTCGGTACTAACTTGTTTTGTAGATTCTTTGGACTTGTTCTTATGGGGATCGCTCCAATTTTGGGTAATATCGCTTTTTTCCTCTCTTTGACTTAATTCTTGATTTACATTGAGGACAATGTCAAGTTTTAAGTTAGGGGTGTGGGATATTCTATCCATTTATTATTTTAGTCCATGTTTTTACTCACATGTTAGTTACTTAGTATGATTTTCTTAGAAAAATTGAAAATTTCAAAAATATTTTCTTTCTTTTTTGTCCTTTATTGGGCTTCTTGCCTTTGTTTCCAATGATAAATTTCAATAATTTCCCGATCCAATTGACAACCGAATGATGCATGTTCTTGATTTTAGAACTTATTAGACTTCAGTCTCGATTATTGATATTATGAATAACTTCATGAATTAAACTTTAATCCCATGAGCACATGCACTTTTATGGTTATATTGATTTGGTTTAAGATTTTTATAACTCGGTAATCTTTTGTTGCATTGTATATACTTACACCGAATAAGCTTTGTACCTTTCGTCATTTGTGAGTGTATACACTATTATTTTCTCATTGAAAACGTTGAATTCATTGGTAATCTCTCTATTCTTTCATTTGATCGTTCATTAATTGAGTTCATACTTGAATTGTGTTACCGGATCATGATTTTCATATATTGTTTTGACTCGAAAATTGCGTAAACTTTGTGAAATGATCATAGGCATTCTTCGTTATATCACCCATATTAGTCTTGACCTCACCCTTATATGTTTACCCTCGTTAACCTCGTTGAGCCTAAATATAGCCTTTCGTTTCATGCAATTTAGGCATATGAGAGTTTGACAAGTAAAGAAAAGAAAGTAGTGAAAAAAGTGAAGAAAAAGAGAAAGCAAAAAATAAAAGAAAACAAATGACAAAATGAGAAAAGAAGAAAAGAAAAAGAAAGAGAAGTTTGTAAATGTTGTATATAGTTCAATAAGCTTTGATTACTCTCCCCGATGATATATCTAATGCCTTTTTGGAAGTTATTTTCCAATTTTAATATTGCCCGCATTTTCCCATTATCCCGAGTTTTCATCCCGAATACTTTGAATCCGTATATACATCCTTTCATTTCGTACCTTAGCCTAACCTACATTATAACCCTATTAAATTCCTATGTGATCTTTAGTTGAAGTAATTCAAAAGTTGAAATAGTTGTGATAATCTGTGAAAATGCATTTCGCCTCCTTTAATGAGCGGTATCCTTTCATTGAGATTACATTTTTCATTTTACATATAGCGTTCTTCATCTGTGACATGTGTGCGACCTAGTTTCCATTTACTCTTTATGCCCGCATGTCTCGTGTGTTACCTCCCAATTTCGAGTGATTTCGCTTGATGAGTGTAATGCCCGTGACGATTGAATATATGCTTGCGTTAATTTAGTATTCGATTTATTTAAGTTTTTGCCAAATCACACTTTGCATGCGCTCGCTCCCCTCCCACATTTTAAAGTTTCAATTCTATGAGGTGCATTCTATAATGTTAATGATTCGGACTTTTGTGTGAATTCATTCACTTTGCTAATAATGCATATGAAATCTTTTTCTCTTTTGTTGGGCTTGTCGCATGTTGGTTTGGGCATATTTTGAGGAAACTATATGATGTTTGTGGGTATCATCCTGAAAATCCTCACGAGACGACACTCGTCCACTAGGATAACCTAGGGGTTTAACGGATTATTGCATATGCTAAATGCAATCGTGTTCCCTACGAAAGTGGCAATTATATTTTGATGCATATATGCATTTTGTATTTCCTTCTGTGGACTAGTTTTGTTTGTTTCATCACTAGGGACTAGCAATGTTTAAGTTAGGGTGTGTGATTCGTATCGAATATTGCATATTTCCGCCCGTTATCTTTATGCATTCTAGCACTTTTACGGTCCTAAATGCCTATAATTATGATCTTTAACCAGACAACATTGGATTTGAATATATACATGCTTTGCAGGGGTTATTTGTTCTTTTGTAGGTATTGGAACGCTAAAAGTGAGGTTCGATTGCATTTCGGAGAAGTTCCGTCGTCGAATGCTAATTCAAGGGCAATTTTGTATTTTCAAACTCACTAATTTTTATGGAATGAAGTTACCAACATGAAGATCATCAAATTATCTTTCTGTGGCCACTGACCGTGCGTCATTCTGACTCCGTATGTGGAAGTTATGCCCATTTTCGGAAGGTTTCGGTATTTTTTGCTACTTCAAGGGTATTTTGGTAATTTCATACTGTGTAATTTGGAGGGTTTCAAAACATAATCATGTATATAATTTAATTAGCTTCGCTTCGGTTCCGACCACGCCTCATTTCGATTCCGTATAAGGGAGTTATGGCCGTTTTCGTACAACGCGTCAAAAGTGGTTCGGAGGAAAAAGTGGGTGATCTCCAGCCCAAGGAAAATTCCAAAATTGGGGTAGACCAGTCCCATCAGATATGGATGAAAATTGACTTATTTTGGGTTTTTTGGCTTGGTTTTGTTTGGGGTTTGTTTTGGGGTATAAATAGAATGTTGGGGGCTTTTATTTGTGGGAGATATTTCATTTTAGGTTGGAGATAGGGGATTTTTGGGTGGAGATTCTCTTCCTAGGGTTTTCACCCATTTGGGTATTGTAAGCACTATTCATTATCTCCTCCATTGTTATTAATTGTTGTTTCTTTGTTTAAGCTTTGTGTTGTTCATTTCTTGCTTTCTAATTTAGGTTTATTGCTTTATTTACTTGCTTTCCATTTATTGCCTTCTAGTGTAGATTTACTTTCTTTGATTTATTTCTTGCTATTTACCATGATTTGTAGCTAGGTTAAATTAGGTTGTGTCGGATTGAACTCACCTAGGGTTGACGTGTTTCTTTGCTTTGGTGATGGAGTTTACGGGTCTATTTCGAGTGTGTTGGCCTAGTTATTACACCTAGGGGATTTGACGGGGTATATCATGTATGCTCCGTGCTTACAACCTTGCGTGCGTAATTTCTGGAATATTTATTGACACCAAAATCTTATTAGACTTTTATGCGAATTTAGGGGTGTGACAACTCTTGATTTAATTAACTGTCGAAACGAGACGCAATCTTAATAACTCGTCGACCCATGTAACCATTTTATACTAATTAACTCGGGGTGAGGGATATTCGACGCAAGCTATAGTTTTATTCACTTTGTTAAGATAGTTTAATTACACTCGCCTAGTTTAATCTTTTCTCTTTATTATCTTTTCCTTTTTGTTAAAATTACCTTTTACACTTTTATTTCGAAATATTAAATCATATAAATTCTAGCAACTCGTCTCTGTGGATTTTTGATACCCGACTTACCGCTATACTCACCCGTTGAGTGTAGTCGTAATTTAGTTTTTTGTATAGTTCAGGTGAGCCGAATTCAAAAATGACCGGTGCGCAGGTGACTCTCGCGTCGCGGCAAAACCCTGTCTATCAAATGGCGCCGTTGCCGGGGATGAGTTTGTTTTAGCATTTATTTGATTTAGTATTTTGTAGTATTTTTTCTATTTGCATTTTTTTGTAACCTTTTTGCAGGACTTCCACATTTGAGCACTTAGAAATGCTCGAATTTTTCCCACGTGCACCTACTTTGTGGAATCCGCCACTTGAGCCATTTTTGGGGTAAGCATGTCTTATTCCAATTCTTTCGGTAATCATTGTTATAATTCTCAAAATTCTCGCAAACCTATGACTTTCGGTGAATACTTAGAATCCCAAAGAATTTCAAATTCAAATAAGACTTTGGGCGAGTATAACGAAAGTCAAAATTTAGGTTATTGGAATTTTGATGATGATGATAATGATTTTGGGCCTTTACCTCCTTAAAATAGGAATTTTGAAACGAATTCGAATAGTTTTCAAAATTTCTATATTAATGAGTTTTCGTTTAAGTCCGATGGTAATTTTTAAAGTTCCCATTTTCATGCATCCGCACCTCGACCCATGACATTCGGTGAGGGTTTGCGTATGTATGAAAATGAGAAAATTGAAAATCGCTATCGGGAAGAAAATCGTTCTTGGGAACATGAGTTGGATTTATTATTTGAGTCCGACGACGATTTTGCTTCTGAGACTTTCGAAGTCGAGGAATGTTTTGAACCAAATGAGGTACTTGTGCCTACTTTGGAACAAACCATTCTAGACTTTGCCCATCGCGTAATAGATATTGAAAGTGAGGATGAAAATGACGTAATTTCCATTTGCAATGGAATGATTTCTTCTTTGGCCCTCAAAGAAGAACCTTTCATTGAAAATGATATTATTTCCTTTGAAATTCCAACTTCATGCGATGATGATTCATCTCATGAGTTTGAATTTCTTTCATCCCCATTTTCATTCTCTATTACCCCACCGGAACAAGTACCCGATGATTCGATTTCAAACTTTAATGTTTTAAATCCTATCGCCGATGAGGAGTACTTGCTCGAGTCGCCCTCCACGATTGCATCTTTGCCTTTGTTTGCGCCGCCTCCCATTCCAACTTCAAAATCCTTGGGAGGATATTAATCTTTTCTCGGTCCCCACTTGTTTTTGTCACCCGTGCAATCCAAACCCCCCATCGTCCCACCAAAACTTTTAATTGGCGATGGTTCCTTTCTTCCGCCTTACACATGCCTTCCGTTGTTCAAACGAAATCCATATTTTGTAGAAGGCATGCTTGTATGTGAGGGTAGAGTAGTTATCCTCCAAAGTCAAATTGTTCTTATGGTGGACCCTCACCTATTTAGACTTTTAGTGTACAGTTAGGGTGGAGTCTAAATAGTAGATTGTATATAGTTAGTTATTTATTCTTTCTTTCGTTTTATCTTTCTTCTTTTTAATTTAGTCTACTGTAATTATTTAACTTTCTATTTTTTATTTTTGCTATGCTCGGTACTAACTTGTTTTGTAGATTCTTTGGCCTTGTTCTTATGGGGATCGCTCCAATTTTGGGTAATATCACTTTTTTCCTCTCTTTGACTTGGTTCTTGATTTACATTGAGGACTATGTCAAGTTTTAAGTTAGGGGGTGTGGGATATTCTATCCATTTCTTATTTTAGTCCTTGTTTTTATTCACATGTTAGTTACTTAGTATGATTTTCTTAGAAAATTTGAAAATTTCAAAAATATTTTCTTTCTTTTTTGTCCTTTATTGGGCTTCTTGCCTTTGTTTCCAATGATAAATTTCAATAATTTCCCGATCCAATTGACAACCCAATGATGCATGTTCTTGATTTTAGAACTTATTAGACTTCAGTCTCGATTATTGATATTATGAATAACTTCATGAATTAAACTTTAATCCCATGAGCACATGCACTTTTATGGTTATATTGATTTGGTTTAAGATTTTTATAACTCGGTAATCTTTTGTTGCATTGTATATACTTACACCGAATAAGCTTTGTACCTTTCGTCATTTGTGAGTGTATACACTATTATTTTCTCATTGAAAACGTTGAATTCATTGGTAATCTCTCTATTCTTTCATTTGATCGTTCATTAATTGAGTTCATACTTGAATTGTGTTACCGGATCATGATTTTCATATATTGTTTTGACTCGAAAATTGCGTAAACTTTGTGAAATGATCATAGGCATTCTTCGTTATATCACCCATATTAGTCTTGACCTCACCCTTATATGTTTACCCTCGTTAACCTCGTTGAGCCTAAATATAGCCTTTCGTTTCATGCAATTTAGGCATATGAGAGTTTGACAAGTAAAGAAAAGAAAGTAGTGAAAAAAGTGAAGAAAAAGAGAAAGCAAAAAATAAAAGAAAACAAATGACAAAATGAGAAAAGAAGAAAAGAAAAAGAAAGAGAAGTTTGTAAATGTTGTATATAGTTCAATAAGCTTTGATTACTCTCCCCGATGATATATCTAATGCCTTTTTGGAAGTTATTTTCCAATTTTAATATTGCCCGCATTTTCCCATTATCCCGAGTTTTCATCCCGAATACTTTGAATCCGTATATACATCCTTTCATTTCGTACCTTAGCCTAACCTACATTATAACCCTATTAAATTCCTATGTGATCTTTAGTTGAAGTAATTCAAAAGTTGAAATAGTTGTGATAATCTGTGAAAATGCATTTCGCCTCCTTTAATGAGCGGTATCCTTTCATTGAGATTACATTTTTCATTTTACATATAGCGTTCTTCATCTGTGACATGTGTGCGACCTAGTTTCCATTTACTCTTTATGCCCGCATGTCTCGTGTGTTACCTCCCAATTTCGAGTGATTTCGCTTGATGAGTGTAATGCCCGTGACGATTGAATATATGCTTGCGTTAATTTAGTATTCGATTTATTTAAGTTTTTTCCAAATCACACTTTGCATGTGCTCGCTCCCCTCCCACATTTTAAAGTTTCAATTCTATGAGGTGCATTCTATAATGTTAATGATTCGAACTTTTGTGTGAATTCATTCACTTTGCTAATAATGCATATGAAATCTTTTTCTCTTTTGTTGGGCTTGTCGCATGTTCGTTTGGGCATATTTTGAGGAAACTATATGATGTTTGTGGGTATCATCCCTGAAAACCCTCACGAGACGACACTCGTCCACTAGGGCAACCTAGGGGTTTAACGGCTTATTGCATATGCTAAATGCAATCGTGTTCCCTACGAAAGTGGCAATTATATTTTGATGCATATATGCATTTTGTATTTCCTTCTGTGGACTAGTTTTGTTTGTTTCATCACTAGGGACTAGCAATGTTTAAGTTAGGGGGTGTGATTCGTATCGAATATTGCATATTTCCTCCCGTTATCTTTATGCATTCTAGCACTTTTACGGTCCTAAATGCCTATAATTATGATAATTAACCAGACGACCTTGGATTTGGATATATACATGCTTTGCAGGGGTTATTTGTTCTTTTGTAGGTATTGGAACGCTAAAAGTGAGGTTCGGTTGCATTTCGGAGAAGTTCCGTCGTCGAATGCTACTTCAAGGTCAATTTTGTCTTTTTAAACTCACTAATTTTTATGGAATGATGTTACCAACATGCATATCATCAAATTATCTTTCTGTGGCCACTGACCGTGCGTCATTCTTACTCCATATGTGGAAGTTATGCCCATTTTCGGAAGGTTTCGATATTTTCATCTACTTCAAGGGCATTTTGGTAATTTCATACTGTGTAATTTGGAGGGTTTCAAAACATAATCATGTATATAATTGAATTAGCTTCGCGTCGGTTCCGACCACGCCTCATTTCGATTCCGTATGAGGGAGTTATGGCCGTTTCCGTACAACGCATCAAAATTGGTTCGGAGGAAAAAATGGGTTGTCTCCAGCCCAAGGCAAATTCCAAAAGTGCGGTTGACCGGTCCCAAAATAAAGGTCGACCGGTCCCATCAGATATGGACGAAAATTGACTTATTTTGAGTTTTTTGGCTTGGTTTTGTTTGGGGTTTGTTTTGGGGTATAAATAGAACGTTGAGGGATTTTATTTGTGGGAGATATTTCATTTTAGGTTGGAGATAGGGGATTTTTGGGTGGAGATTCTCTTCCTAGGGTTTGCACCCAATTTGGGTATTATAATCACTATTCATTATCTCCTCCATTGTTATTAATTGTTGTTTCTTTGTTTAAGCTTTGTGTTGTTCATTTCTTGCTTTCTAATTTAGGTTTATTGCTTTATTTACTTGCTTTCCATTTATTGCCTTCTTGTGTAAATTTACTTTCTTTGATTTATTTCTTGCTATTTACCATGCTTTGTAGCTAGGTTAAATTAGGTTGTGTCGGATTGAACTCACCTTGGGTTGACGTGTTGCTTTGCTTTGGTGATGGAGTTTACGGGTCTATTTCGAGTGTGTTGTCCTAGTTATTACACCTAAGGTATTTGACGGGGTATATCATGTATGCTCCGTGCTTACGACCTTACGTGCGTAATTTCCGGGATATTTGTTGACACCAAAATCTTATTAGACTTTTATGCAAATTTTGGGGTGTGACAACTCTTGATTTAATTAACTGTCGAAACGAGACGCAATCTTAATAACTCGTCGACCCATGTAACCATTTTATACTAATTAACTCGGGGTGAGGGATATTCGACGCAACCTATAGTTTTTATTCACTTTGATAACATAGTTTAATTACACTCGCCTAGTTTAATCTTTTCTCTTTATTATCTTTTCCTTTTTGTTAAAATTACCTTTTACACTTTTATTTCGGAATATTAAATCATATAAATTCTAGCAACTCGTCTCTTTGGATTTTCGATACCCGACTTACCGCTATACTCACCCGTTGAGTGTAGTCGTAATTTAGGTTTTTGTATAGTTCAGGTGAGCCGAATTCAAAACGACCGGCGCGCAGGTGACTCTCGCGCCGCGACAAAACCCTGTCTATCATATACACTTTACATGGTACTGGAGGAATAATTTTAAAGTTAATATGAGCACACATGGTGGTAGGAAATGTTTGTTTGTTTCCAGTATGTGAGTGCACTGCTGACATCATCCCACTGCTTGACTTATGCCTGCTCTGCCAGAGCTATTCGACAGAGCTAACTCCATCAAATAACAGAGTTAAGTGTGTTCTCTTAATTACTAGGGCTGACTAGAATGCCTAGGCCGACCCTGCTAGTATATGAACCGATCCTATTGTTACATGAGCCGATCTCATTATTACATGGTAGATAATGAGTCCAAGCGTCCTCTTATGATTAGTTTAAAAATTATAATATATTAATGCCAATTTATTACACATTTTAAAGATATGATATACCACTAGTAGGTTGATCTAAAATTTAATCAAGAGGATGATTATATATAAATTTCCATCTTTTAGGCAAAACATGATTATTTTTCATATTTTCCTCTATATTAGGAGTTTGCATGTTACTAGAAAGTTCATTTATTATTTTCATGCTTATTTAAATTAAGTTTATTCACATTTTGTTTTAAAATTTCATCATCATCATCATCATCATCATCATCATCATCATCATCATTTTTATTTGCAAAGCAGTTATATTCATCAAAAGTAATATATACAGACTCTTGAACAACTAAAGCTCTTTTATTAAAAATTCTATAAGCCTTACTATTCAAAACATAACCAAGAAAAATACATTCATCTAATTTAGCATCAAAATTTTCCAATTTATCTATATTATTTAACATAAAACATTTACAACCGAAAACTTTAAAAGACCTAATACTAGACTTTTTATTTCTCCAAAGTTCATAAGGTGTTTTATCTTAGCCCTTTCTAATAATAATTCGATTTATTACATAAAAAGAAGTACTAACGGCTTCGGCCCAAAAATATTCGGGCAACTTATGTTCATTAAGCAGTGTTCTTGACATTTCTGGAAGTGATCTATTCTTTCTTTCAACTACACTCTTTTGTTGGGGAGTTCTTGATGCTAAAAATTATGTTCAAGACCATTTTTATTACCAAAACTTTCAACATCTTTATCATCAGATTCTCTACCTCTATCAATTCTAACAAATGTAATGGTATAACCTTTTTCATTTTGAACTTTTCTACAAGACTTAGAAAAATATGATGAGTTTAATTTTCATGCGTAAGAAAGAATACCCAAGTAAATTTAGAATAATCATCAACAATCAGAAAGGCATAAAATTTACCACCCAAACTATCTAGTATTAGGGCAAAATAAATTCACATGCAATAATTATAATGGTCTACATGTAGTAATATCCTTTTACTTTTAAATAATGTTTTAGTTGGTTTATCAAGTTGACATGCACCACAAATTTTATCCTTTACACATTTTGTTCAAGCAAGCCTCTTATTAATTTAATTTTCGATAAAGTATGAACTAATTTCATGTTAACATGCCCTATTCTTGGATGCTATAACTAACTAGTTTCATTTTAAGTGGCTAAACATTTAACATTTTGTTGAGTTAGATCATCAAAATCAAGAGTATACACATTATCATGTCTAGACGCAATAAGTATCACACTATCATATTTAGTATTCTTAACTAGACAATGGTTCCATTTAAAGATGACTTCATAACATTTATCTCATAATTGACTTATGTTGACTAAATTATGTTTTAATGCATCAACTAATAAATTATTATAAATGCATGGAAAATATTTTTTACCAACATTACCCACTCCAATGTTCTTTCCTTTGTAGTTGTCCCCCAAAGCGACATTTCCACCATCTTTGGAAATAAGACTTGAGAATTTTCTTTTGTCTTCGGTCATATGCCTTGAATGTCAACTATCAAGAAATCACTTTTTGACTTATGTGATGAAGCTCTAATGCATACCTATACCATACATTTGAATAACTTCTCTTTTGCTACCCAAAAGGTGTTGGGTCCATGGGGGGTAGAAAACATATTAGTTCCTTTTGGAATCTAATCGACTTTCCTCTTGTTAAATCGTATCTTTATATAATGACAATATTTTGAAAAATGGGTATGCCCATAATAAGCGCAAAGAGAACTAGGTTGACTAGAATTTTTGTTAAAATATTGTTAAAATTTTTCTTATTGGTGTTAGGGTCATAACCTATTTTGTCTCTATCGAATATCCATCTTTCTTTACCTAAAAGTTTATTAGAGTTATCTTTTCCATTTACAAAATTTTCTAAATTATGTGATATGTCTTTAACTTTCTTTTTGTACTAAAAAAATTTCAGATTCAAGGGAGTTGGAAATGCCGCTAGTTTTTCCCCTTCTCAAAGTTTCAACTTCATTTTTTAAAGATTCGTTTTATAGTTTTAAATCATCAACGTCTTTTAAAAAAGAATTGCATTTTGTATAACGAAATGAATGAGTCTTCTTAAGGGTAAGATATTTCTTCTTTAGTTTATTAAAGTTACCATATAATTCATCAAAAATATCTTGTAACTCATTATAATCATTTATCAAATCTTCATCAACATCACTATAAGAGTCATAGTTAGAGTGTACCTTCTCCTCATTTGTTATGAGATAAATGTTAGCAATCTCATCGTATTAAAATCATCACCGTGTGGCCTTAATAGCCTTATTTACTTAACTCTTTTCTCTTATATCTCTTATTTATTTTGTGTCTTCTTTATTGTCTTTTGATTATGGACAATTTGGTATAATGTGACCCACTTCATTGAAATTGTATCACCTAAGTTCGGATTTGAAAAATGATTTTCCCTCATAGTAATTTTTTGAAGAGAAATTCTTCATGCTTCCTCCATTTTCTCCTTTGTTTTCACGAAAAATCTTGAAACCTTTGGCCAAGAGAGAAATATCATCTTCTCCATATTCTTCTTCAACATCAATCTCATCGCTGCCTAAAGATTTGAAAGCAATAATTTTCTTTGCTTTAGGTTGATTTTCTTCTTCAAGCTCCTTTTATTGAACTTCAAAAGTGACGAGGGATCCTAGAAGTTCATCAAGGCTAATAGTTCTATCTCCAAATGCTTCTTTAAAAGCGAGCATTTTTTATGGCCAACTTTTTGGAAGTGACTTAAGAATTTTACTTATATTTTCATTGTTTGTATAAGTATTTCCAAGAGATTTTAGACCATTAATATTATTAGTAAATCTACTAAATATTTTCAGAATGAATTCATCCGGATTCATTCTAAATAGCTCTTAACTACGAACAAGCATACAAATTCTATCTTCTGTAACTTAAACAGTTCCCACATGAGTAATTTCTATTCTATCCCAAATTTCTTTTGCGAAGTCATAACAATAAATTATGTTATATTCATTAATATTTAAAGCATAATGTAAAATAGAGGCCCCGCTCTGATACCAATTATGGCCCAGAAATTGAGTTTTACAAACTTTTTCCTTCTTTTATAATTAATTTTTTTTTATCTTAACTCTGAAAAATTAATTAATTACGAATTTTAATTAGTATTTGGTTTGTTTAAAGAAATATATTTTTTGAAATTATAAAAGTGTCTTAAAAATCAACTGAAAATGAAAATAAAAATAATCATAATAAAAAGAATAACTAAATGGGTCGGCTAAAAATGGTGAGCCTGCATCCACTCTTCAAGTTGACCGCACTCGCTTGAGTTCTGTTATCGTAATCCCTTAAAGGTGAGGATGCGTGATATGAATTATTTATGTAATTTGTAAATTTCCAATATTAAAACTTATTTAATTGGAGTCAATCTTCGTCCAATTTTATTAAACCCTAAACATGCATCTATGTGGATAAATTAAACATGCAATCACAAATCAGGAGACAATCAAATTTTAGGAAAAAAACCCTTTCGGGTAAAAACCTTTATTTCACTATATAATGTAAATCACAACTTACAAATTAGATAAAGAAATATGCAATGAATTTTTCATAAAAAATCTGCATAGACCGCAACCTAAAATCCGTAAAGATTTTCGCAAGAACCTTAAGAACCGTAGCTCCTCCTTCAGCAGTGAATACCCTCGAGTATCCCCAATGACCGCAGTCGTCAGCAAATAGTTCCCGCAAGAACTATCAATCTAGCAGTAGAGATTCACTACAAGAGAAACTTCAATAAAGACGTGCTTTGGGTTCCAAAACGATTCACAAAAGTATATGGGATGTTTGTGTGGATAAAAAAAACCTAAATAAGCCCTCAAAAGTGAAGACTAAAATTATGCAAATTTGCAATTTTCGTTTAGCAAAAGTATTAATAAAAAAGTCTCACAAAATAGGTATTTATAGGCAGGTAAAATTCTTGAGGCAATGGAGGTCGTTCGAACAATAATGTCCTATCGTTTGAACGACATTAGATGTCATTTGAATGATGTAAGAAATGACCTGTTAAAAAACAAAATAGTGTAAGGTTGTTTGATGAAAACAGGGAACGACCTATCTCGCGACCTAAGAAGCGACATGTGATGTGGTTTGAAGTGGTCTTTTGAATGACATGTCAATGTCGTTCGAAGGGGTCGTATGAATGACATGTCAATGTCGCTTGAATGACATTGCTTTGTCATTTGAATGACAGAAGCGAAAAATTAATATTTTATGAAGCTCGCCTACAGGTCTTCCAAAAATTATTTTGACTCAGAAAAATGCCTTATTTTGATAAAAAAAATAGCTTTGAAAAATATCTCAATACAACTGTAAAGCGTTTTCAAAACTTAAACGCAGTCTTTACCAAAATCAATCTCGTAGATGATTGTTGTTGAAGAAACTTGATATTCAGATTCGTCGTCTTGACCATATGATCGTGAATTTCCTTCGACGGTTGTAGCAGTATACGACTTACTCAATATAAACTACGGACGGTGAAAAATTTGTCCTCACAAATCTCCCTCTACGTCTATCCCGATACAAAATTTAAAAATCTGAATTATCAATCAAAATGTCATATACAAATCTAATACCCTCCCATGAGCCCAAAAGTGGAAAGATACTAAAAATGCAAGTCTTTAAAAAATCTTCAACTTTAAATCTCCTTACTTTCCTTGCTCTTCTTTTGTGTGCTTTCCAAATAATCATCAAAGTCCTACACACAATAAACAAAACAAATACCTTTGTGACGTATCTAGTTTGAAATGAAATAAACATAAATTAAATCAAGTAAATATTAAATCTCCCACAAAATTCAAAATCTCACTCCCCCATAATTCATAATTCGTTCTCCCCCTTTTTATTTTTTTGAAATAGACAAGAAAAAGAATAAACAAAAATAAATACGGAGTGTCACGACAAGCATAGCAAATAATTACGCTCATACAAGAATATCCTCAAAAAGCTTTCACAATCTCTTTTTGATTTTTCAAATTTTTTTTAAGAAAAAATAATTTATAAAAACAATACACACCATGATTTTCACTAAGATAGCCAAATCGTGAAAACAGAATTAATGGGTGTGAACATATTCGATAGGAAAATCAACTCAAACATACATAATATATGTGCATGATGAATATGGATACTCCTAACGAATGAACTCAAAATCGTCCTTAGGTGTAAATATGTTGAATTTAAATGACACCGACTCAATCTAATCAACACATCAAAGTCTAAAATGATTTCCACACCAATAATGTCTACAGCTGTGTAATATTTTTTCAAGATTTTGTCAGGATGTGCAAACCCATTGTTTTATTTCCATCCAAACACCCTCATAAATAATACTTCTTTATATTTTTCTATTGAGATCAAACTAAACTATTTGGCCCTTTGTTGACATATTATCTTTTTATTACCTTAATTTTTCTCGGGATCTTTTCAAACGGTGGCGTTCATGGCAAGATTATTATTCTATAGCAACCCTTTATTGTGTACACTCATAAGTTTTTCATATAAAACAAATTCCTCACGAGCAACGGTTCTTACATTCTCTACTTTCATTGTCAGGTTTTATCGCATTTGGTTTATTTTAAGACATGATTGAGATGAAAATATTTCGACTAATATGTGATGGACAAGTACAATAATATAATAAATTCGTGCATGTGTGTATTAAAAGAGACTAAGAGTCAAACATGTAGAAAGTAATGATTCCAAACATAATAAAGCACAAAATGAAATGATGTATCGTCTCAAAACACTATCAAATAGTCACATGGATATGGAATGATGCCGTGACCTGGTCATCCTAAATGTCCATCCATAAACGATGTAAGAATAAATACAAAAATCTTTTTGTGTTTTTCAAAAAAAATTATCAAAATAAATCTTTTTGTCTTTTTTAATTTTTCTCAAAAAAATAGAAAATCTTTTTGTATTTTCCCACAATTTTATAAAAACAAAAATCTTGTTTGTTTTTTTGGAAAATATATCAAAATGGAAAAAAAAATACAAAAGTGGTACACACTAACAATAGGTATAAAATATCATCATGAAAATCATCCTATGCTAACAAACAAGTCTAATCCTCAATCATTAGGTGTAGAGGTGTTTTCCAAAGGTGGTGACATCCTATAAAAAACATCCATCAAATCATTTGAAGTCTTGACTAAATACTCAACTTTCTCCCTAATGTGCTCAAAATCTCTCATGTGATGTGCAAGAGCATGTGAAGTATCATTTGTGGGTGTGTAGGTAGGAACACGTGCAGTAGCATAACGAGGTAAAAACCTATGAGACACACTACCTAACTTAAAGAAAAATTCCCTAAGGTGTCCTTTCTTCTTGCAATGGCTGCAAACATAAATGGGTCTAGGAACACCTCTCTCAAAATGACGCGCACTCCTATATGGAAACAGACACCTAGGTGGGTTAGGTCATGAGCCATATGTATCTATAACAAACTCGAGAAATGGCTCGGGTGCAACATGAAAAGTAGACGCACTAATATAGCCTATTCTTAGTCTCTCAACATTACTCAAAGAGGGACTGAGGAGCATCTTTCCAACCTTCTTAGATGTGTCCACTATAGTGACCTGGACCTCCAATGCACGTTCGATGTCTATCTCGAGTTGGGATACACGTCAAAACACTCGGACTTTAGCATGGTGATATTCTCAAACTGGGTGGTCATATTTTATAATTTAGACGCCTTAATCGCGTTGGTACCCTCATGTGTCAATTGGAGGATATCCCATGCCTCTTTAGACGTGGTGCACGTCATAATACGACGGAATTTGTCAGGGGCGACGTCTCTAAAAATATTGCTCAGGCCACAGGAGTTAAAGGTACTCCATTTATAATCATCCTCAGTCCAGTCAGGCACAGTTTTAAGAGTGGTGACACTTTCAACGGTGACAGTGGGAGGAGTCCACCCTCTTTCATAAACTAGCCAAATGCGTTCATCAATAGCCTTTAAACAAGATCTCGTGCGGGCTTTTCAATAGTCATAATTCGTTCCATCAAATACGGACATACGATTATGTAAGTTCTCCATCGAAAAAACTGTAAAAAATTTCAAAATCATTTTCTTTTAAAATCGATATCACAAATTTTTTGCAGTAAAATGATCACTCGATAACTTAGAGCAACCTGCTATGATACCAATTTGACTAGGGGTGGGCGCAGTCCGGTCCGGTCCGGTTTTGTATCATTTTAGGTGTCGAACCGAATTATTCGGTCCTATATTTGAGGAGACCGAATTCGGACCGATTTAATCGGTTTAGCCTATTTAATCGGTCTAGGCTATTTTCGGTCCGGTTCGGTTAATATTCGGTTTATTTTTTACATTTATTACTTTTTTTTCAATAAAAACCTATTAATTTTTTATTGTTTGTACTATTTAAAAATGACAATTGAGTCTTCTGAACTAATTTACAGATGTACAGATGGTTTACATATGGTTGACACTTGGTTTACAGATGTACATATGGTTTAAAATTGGTTTACAGATGGTTTATAAATTGTTTACAGATGATCCACAACTTTAAAAATAGTCTTCTGAAGTTTAAAAATGCAATATAAATTAGATATAACTTTCCATGAAGTTTAAAAATGCAAAAGAATATACCGTTGCTATATCGTTTCTCGCCGTCGCCGGAATAGGATCGGTGGAGTTGTCCATCGCAACCGGAGGAACAACCATGGCTGTATCTTTTCTCGGCATCACAACCATGGCTATCTGTTTACTCGCCGGAATAGCCACTGCTGTTGTGGGGTTATGCATCGTAATCGGAGGAACAACAGGTGTAGATCTGGTGTTCAGAGCACCAGATCCCGTGTTCATGGTGGTGTGGTGATCGACCTACCTAGCGCCGACCGAAGAGTTGGAGAGATAGAGGAATAAAAGATGAAGAAAAAAGTGAGGAGAGGAGAGAGCGGTCGAGTTGGAGAGAGAGACGAAGAGAAGATGAAGTGGAGTAAAATGAAATGAGGAAAGGATAGCTAGCGGCAGCCGTGGCTTTTTTTAGGGCTTGTGTGTCTTTAGTTTAGGGTTTAGTTTAGTTACTATATGATATATTTATATAAAATAAAATTGATATAATATTTAATTAAACGGTCCGGTCCGATCCGATCCCAAGACCGAATTTATAATTGATATTTTAGACCGTACCGAATATTTTGGGTCTCTTATTTTAGGACCGAATTAGGACAGAATTATAAAAAAGCCTATAAAAGTTGGTCCGGTCCGGTCCAATCGGGTCAATCGGGTCGGTCTTTTTTTTGTCCACCCCTAAATTTGACAATGTGAGTAGTCAAAATATATCAGAAGGAAAAACTTAAAAAAAAATCCTAATCACTTGATACACGAAGCAACCTGCTCTAATACCAATTTGAGGATGCGTGATATCAATTATTTACGTAATTCACAAATTTCCAATATTAAAACTTATTTAATTAGAGTCAATCTTCAATACAATTTTATTAAACCCTAAACATGCATCTATGTGGATAAATCAAATATGCAATCAAAAATCAAGTGACAATCGAATTTCAGAAGAAAAAAAACCTTACGGGTAAAAACTTTTATTTCACTATATTATGTAAGTCGCAAGTTACAAATTACATAGAAAAATCTGCGATGAATTTTCCACAGAAAATCCACATTGATCGCAGCCTAAAATCAGCAAAGATTCCCGCAAGAATCTCAAGAACCGCAACTCCTCGTTTAGCAGTGAATACCCTCGAGTATCCCCAATGACCTCAGTCGTTAGCAAAATAGCTCCCGCTAGAACTATCAATCCAGTAGTAGAGAAATATTATTTATAAGATAAACTTCAACAAAGATGTGCTTTGGGTTCCAAAACGATTCACAAAAGTATATGGGATGTTTGTATGAATCAAAAAACCTAAATAATCCCTAAAAAGTTAAGACTAAAATTCTGCAGATTTGTAATTTTTGTTTAGCAAAAGTCTTAATGAAAAAGTCTCACAAAACAGGTACTTATAGGCAGGTAAAATTCTTGAGGCCGGGGAGGTCCGTCGAACGTTAATGCCCTGTCATTTGAACGATGTAAAAAATGACCTGTTAAAAAAAACAATGTAGGGTCGTTTGATGCAAATAAGGAACGGTCTATCTCGCAACCTAAGAAATGACATGTGATGTCATTAGAAGGTTTGAACGACATATCAATCTCGTTTAAGCGACATTACTTTGTCATTTGAACGACTGAAGCAAAAACATAATATTTTATAAAGTTCGCCTACAGGTCCCCTGAAAATTATTTTGACTTAGAAAAATGCCTCATTTTCATAAAAAAAAAAAAAAGTTTAAAAAAATATCGCAATAAAATCGTAAAATGTTTTTGAAACTTAAAAGCATTCCTTACTAAAATCAATCTCATAGATGATCGCTGTTGAAGAAACTTGATATTCGGATCCATCATCTTGAACATATGATCGTGAACTTCCTTTGATTACTGTAGCGGTATAAGACATACTCAATGTAAACTACTGACGATAGAAAATTTGTCCTTACAAAAGGTAAAATCAAAACACCACGTAAAGTCCATGCAGCTTGAGCCGAGATACAAATTTCAACTGAGTAGCTAAAATCGAACTACTAATTTTACACCCGAAAGCTTATAACTGAGCTTAACCTTTGATAAGTGTGCAATAATTTTCATAGGATGATCTCAAATTAAAATACAACTTTGAGTATAAGCTTATCTTTTCAACAAGACTTGAAAATAATGAGAATAATTGCGCTTGTTCCTCTCTTGTGTTATAGGAAAATATTTATTTATTTCTTTTTCTTCTGTATCATCTTTGTAGTTGTGTATGGAATCTTCTTGTAAGATGTCTTCCTATAATCCATTTGAAGTCCCCAAAATAATATGATTGTTTGGAAGAATAATTTTTTTTTTACTTCAATAAAGTAAGCATAATTTTGTGAGACACATTAAGACTTGAAAATCTGGAGCATTTAACGAGACAACTGTATGAAAACGTAGAGCTACAAAAAAGGTGTCTTGTTATTTATTGACTGCTTCAGAGTTATAGAAGAAAGTGGCTTGTTCACTTTGATGATTAATTTATCTTAACAAAAGAATATACATATATATTTTAATACCCCTTAATTTTAAAGGTATTTAAATTACATTGTGGATGTAATGTGGTAATTTGAGGAATTATTATGAATAGTAATTTTGTGATTAATGAGTGAAATTAAACAAATTCAATATTATAAAGTGAATAGTAAATATTAGTTTTCGAGTGACAGATTAATATTTACGTGGATTATATTTCGAGACTAAGTATATGAGTAGAATATTTTTATTACATGTCACAGTTGGGTAAAGCGACAAAGGAAAATATTTTAAATTGAAAAACACGCGTATTGAACGTGTTGGGTCAAAATAGTGAATTTTAGTTAAGTGACTCGGATGAAGATTTTGACTCCGCCATTGGGTTTGGAATGGCCGAGATAGTCAAAATAGAGTACCCGGGGGTAGTATTTGGGTTCCGGATATTTTTGAACTACTATGGACTCGTAAATGAGTACACGAGTCTTTAACAATTGGGTATACACCCAATTTTGGGTTTAATAAGGGGAAAGCCCTTATTTCCCCCAAATATCATCCCTAAGAGAGAAAGAGAGAGAGAGAGAGAGAGAGAGAGAGAGAGAGAGAGAGAGAGAGAGATAAGAGATAAAGAAGAGAAGAAAGAAGAAGAAAGAAAAGAGAAGAAAAGAAGAGATTTCCGGCCAAAATTCACGGGATTCGACTCGGGGTCGTCGGATTTAATCCACGAGGTCAGTGTTTAACTTGATTTATGATTTAGTGTGTTTATTACTCATATTGTAGTTGGTATAAAACTAAAGATTTTGGGGTTGAAAATTCGTGGATCAAACGGGTTTTCGGAAGATTAAAACGGATATAACTCGATAATACCCAATTTGAGAAACTTGAAATTTATTGAAATTAATTGTTGAAAATGGGTTCTAGGATGATTAGAACCCTTTCTATATGTGTATTTATGGTTTTTTTGAGGTTGGTTGATGATGAGAGAGGAGATAAAAAGCTTGGAGGTGTTTTAATGGAGGTTTGGATTTTTTGAGAAGAAGGTGAATAGTAATGAGTGTCACTTCCGGACTGTTTCGACTAGTAAAACAGTCGATTCAGCTCTTGGTCAAAACACAAAAGTTGTAGATATTTTTGATACGGTCACGTGAGCGTCGATCACGTATTTTTATATTTTTTTTTCGATTTGATATGATGTTTCTAAGAAAGCAGTTCCGGGGTTAATCATTAACTCGAAAATCAAACTGAAAATTGAAAAAATAAAGGCTAGAATTATTTGGAGATAAATATTTGGGGTTCCTAAAAATAGTGTGTGGACTTCTAAATATTTTTTTAGTAAGGCGTGTACTTTGGGTTAGTTGAAAGTAAAATCCAAGATTTACCGAAATAGGGGTATTCATGAGGAATAATACTTAATGGGGCATTTAGGTGAGATTTCAATAATAAATAAAAGAGTACGTATTGGGGATAATATTTTAATGGTGTGACTGGTTATATTATTATGAATGAAAATATTTGAGATTATTGGCTATCGTTATAAGAGTTTGTAAATTTTAGCCATAGTATATTGAGAAGAGATATAAATAATATATATACGATGTCGTTAAAGTATATATATTATGAGACGAATGAATATATCGGGGTTGTTAACCTTATCATTGTGGGGTGAGAAAAGCTCAAAAATATAAAATTGGGGATTAGTCAAAAATTGATAAATGCATAGGATAGTCGAGATATAAATATACTACGTAGGAGATTATTATATGGGTGGTGCGTATGACCTGATGTTATTATATACATGGGGCTAAATAATTACCTATGGGAAATTATGTATAGGTGAGATAAATAACTATCGTTATAATATGGTTGTGTGAATACCTAATTGATGATATATTTATATAGGTGGAATGTGTACCTATATTATTGTTTATTATGTGTATGACATACCTACCATACTTGCTATCACGGGAGGTTGGCGTTCGAAATAGGATAATCTTATCCTGTGTTGCCTTCGGGGGGATTTTAGATTTGGTACCTCAAGAACATAGGACTGTGAAGGGATTATTTGTGAGTCGATAAGTCTGCTGATTATGGTATGACCTGATGTTATTATATACATGGGGTTAAATAATTACCTATGGGAAATTATGTATAGGTGAGATAAATAACTATCGTTATAATATGGTTGTGTGAATACCTAATTGATGATATATTTATATAGGTGGAATGTGTACCTATATTATTGTTTATTATGTGTATGACATACCTACCATACTTGCTATCACGGGAGGTTGGCGTTCGAAATAGGATAATCTTATCCTGTGTTGCCTTCGGGGGGATTTTAGATTTGGTACCTCAAGAACATAGGACTGTGAAGGGATTATTTGTGAGTCGATAAGTCTGCTGATTATGGTATGACCTGATGTTATTATATACATGGGGTTAAATAATTACCTATGGGAAATTATGTATAGGTGAGATAAATAACTATCGTTATAATATGGTTGTGTGAATACCTAATTGATGATATATTTATATAGGTGGAATGTGTACCTATATTATTGTTTATTATGTGTATGACATACCTACCATACTTGCTATCACGGGAGGTTGGCGTTCGAAATAGGATAATCTTATCATGTGTTGCCTTCGGGGGGATTTTAGA
Organism: Sambucus nigra; assembly: GCA_949130495.1. NCBI lineage: Eukaryota > Viridiplantae > Streptophyta > Magnoliopsida > Dipsacales > Adoxaceae > Sambucus > Sambucus nigra. The sequence goes on from OX422209.1 coordinate 629,831,711, forward strand.
TTTGGTACCTCAAGAACATAGGACTGTGAAGGGATTATTTATGAGTCGATAAGTCTGCTGATTATGGGAGCGTAGGTATGTGCGAGACCCATGGATATGTGAACTATGTTCACCTCCAATATATGTGATTTGTTTTGTTACAGTTCCTAAGTGATGTGGAACATGTGATCCTTTAGTACGAGATGCACTTGGATTGGATAGCAGAGTATGTGTGCACCGCTGTTAAGCCTATGGGTGCCGGATATTGATATATTTATTGAGATTAAAATATATGTGTACTTGAGTTAATCCACGGTTGCCTAGTAAATGAGAATGGCTAAGCTATTTATATTATAGCTCGGTGGATGATTAATATACTTGTTACGTATAGTATATTGTTTATATATATGAGATGATATATCATATAACCTAACCTTGTATAAAGTGAAAAGAATGAATAAAGTGTGATACCACTTCCGGTATATGAATATCCGGATTTATATGAATATGAGTCTTAGGTTCTAATGAGAACTATTAATAAATAAGGGATGGTATAAATATTGTATGTACTGAAGGCCTAATGGATCCCGATGATCAACATTGTCACGTAGTAGTGTATCGGGGAATTCCTTGTTTGGATTTCACTTTGCGAGACACCCCATGCATGAACGTAACGTAATGTTGGGAATGGGAAGAAGTTTAGTCCTTAGTACTCGAATTGATGAGGATTATTAGAAGATGGGTAATTACATTAGTTAGGCAGGGTAGCTTCACTAGGTTGTTTAAAAAGGTATGCGATAGTTGTGCACTGTTAGAAGAGGGGTGAGGTGTATCTCATGTGAGAGCGATACCAGTTTAAATATGAGAAATAAACACACTAAATCGTAAAGCAAGTTAAACACTTGCCTCATGGATTAAATTCGACGACCCCGAGTCGAATCCCGCGGATTTTGGCCAGAAATCTCTTCTTTTCTTCTCTTTTCTTTCTTCTTCTTCTTTCTTCTCTTCTTTCTCTCTTCTCTCTCTCTCTCTCTCTCTTAGGGCTGATATTTTGGGGAAATAAGGGCTTTCCCCTTATTAAACCCGAAATTGGGTGTATACCCAATTGTTAAATGACTCGTGTACTCATTTACGAGTCCATACTAGTCCAAAAATGTCCGGAACTCAAATACTACCCCCGGGTACTCTATTTTGACTATCTAGGTCATTCCGAACCCAATGGTGGAGTTAAAATCTTCATCCGAGTCACTTAACTAAAATTCACTATTTTAACCCAACACATTCAATACGTTTGTTTTTCAATTTAAAATATTTTCCTTTATGTCGCTTACCCAACTGCGACATGTAATAAAAATAATCTACTCATATACTTATTCTCGAAATATAATCCATGTAAATATTAATCTGTCACTCGAAAACTAATATTTACTATTCACTTTATAATATTGGATTTATTTAATCTCACTCATTAATCCCAAAATTACTATTCATAATAATTCCTCAAATTACCAAATTACATCCACAATGTAATTTAAATACCTTTAAAAGTAAGGGGTATTACATACTTTCCTAAGTGATGTGAAACATGTGATCCTTTAGTACGAGATGTACTTGGATTGGATAGCAGAGTATGTTTTCACCGCTGTTAAGCCTATGGGTGCCGGATATGGATATATTTATTGAGATTAAAATATATGTGTACTTGAGTTAATCCACGGTTGACTAGTAAATGAGAATGGCTAAGCTATTTATATTATAGCTCGGTGGATGATTAATATACTTGTTGCGTATAGTATATTGTTTATATATATGAGATGAGATATCATATAACCTAACTGTTGATGTAAAAAACTAGATTATATCTAATTAGTCAATCACAGATAAAAAATAAACAAAACAAAGGATTTTTAAAGTGGTTCAGCCTTATAAAAATGGCCTACGTTCACTGTTTTGTATTACTGACTGTTTGCCTTGAGTCCCGATAATCGGTTTACCAAGAGATCCAAAGTCCCCCTCTTATGAGGAGGTTGCAATGTATTTATAGCCTTGAGGCTGTACATATGAAAGGATAATGCGCTGTTATCTTGTAGACATATACATCTGTACGATAATAATGCGTATTTAATGCATAGTTGTCTTTTGACTCTCTTGATTTGGATGCTCTGCACGCTAAGTAGCTCGGACCGTTTAAGTTGCTCGGGGCCTGAGTAGCTCGGTGACAGTATGTTGTTCGTTGGACGTATTTGTATTTGCTATGTAGGTTGACACATGTCTTCATGTGATTGGTCCACGTCAGCAGACTAAATTTGGTATCAACAGAAGCCCCCAATATTTCACAGTTGAGGTTGAAGGAGAGTGTGAAATATTTTTCTTGAAAATTGCTTGGATTACTGGTATCCTTTAAGTTTAGGAAGGTTTTCCTTGTATATAATTCCTTTTTGAGCGCATAATATCAAGCTTCATAAATATTTTGAATTTTCACGATCCCTTCGATATTTGTGCCATTTTCTTCTTTTAGCCGCTGGAAACGCAAATGTCTTCCCTTATAATCATTACTTTTCTCTATTCTCGAGGTAAAGTATTTAAGTGAGACATAAATCCTATCGTCTTTCACTTTTCAAATTTGTATCTCTGAACTCTTCATCTTCTCTCTATTTTGTGCCTTCGTTCTTTCCATCGTTCATTGTCAACTGATCTCTATTTCTTCTGTAAGGTTTTCTTCCCTCTTCTTTATTTACTTTATTCACAGTAGTTTATCTTGTTGAATCATTGGATAAATTTTGATCTGAGTTTTCAATCCCTTCGTGGGTTATTTTGGAAGAACTTTCTTGTCCTTCTGATTTATTTTCTTTAGCTGAGGGACACTGGTTCCCAAGTCTTTTTGTAGCCGAATATGGCTTTTCTTTCCCGCCAAATCCCATGTGTTTGGAGTTTTGCCAATATTTCGATATTGTACCTACAAGAGTAGCTCCAAATACATGGAGGGTAGTTAATGGCATACATAGGTTGAACCAACTTCATGGAACTCGTTTGGGTATTCCAGAAATTATGTATTGCTATAGATGGGTTACTAGTGATAATACTTTATATTTAAAAACTAGGTTTTTGAATAGAGCTTTAGTTGTCAATCTTTCCGATGCCAACAGGGATTATTTTGATCATGGGGTTGTGATGAAAAATTAGCAACACCCTTCATTAAATAGAGATGATGTGTACCAAGGTCCCAGGTGTCCGCTTTATGGCAATGTGATAGGTTATTTTTGTTTTTGAAATCTTATTTTCTTTGTATTTGATGAAATGCATCACTGACATTAATTTTCTTTGTTACAGTTGACAGTAAAAGGAAACCTCCAAAGGAAATCGAGGTTAATATAAAACATTTAAAATTTATCTGGGGCTTGCATCAATCTGTTGCTGGGGAGCACATTAGATCTGCTTCTTATTTATTGCAATACATAAGCTACACTTTATCTTTCATTGCTCGTCCTGTGGTGGTTGATCTTGATCAGACACCGAGCTTCGAAACCAGTGCGAAAGGATTTTCTTCTGACTTAAGCATTCCTATTACTGATCTGATGAGGAAGAGAAAATCTCCTGCCTTTTTTGACAAGTCTGCCTTTGCCACTGAGGAGACAAAGAAGAATAAACAAGATGTCTCAGATGAAGGGACAAAGAATATAGATGTACCCCCTTCTATTGCTGCCAAGGAAGCTGGCAAGAAGCCCCTTGTGCCTCCGAGTAAGACTGTTGTCATCTCACCTTCGCGTGAGACCGTTGTCCTTTCACCAATAGAGACAGCACCTTTAATCGAAAATGCTCCTGCTCCTCTGAGGAGATTAAAAAGAAGTTCTTTTGAGAGACCTATTGAACCTATCTCTCAACCTTCAAATGTTGAAGGTAATGTTCCATCTCTTGTTGCTCCGAGCTCTGCTATGGGCTTGATAAGATCTTGGACTGTTCCAAAATCCCAAGGTGTTGAAGACACCTTTTCTCGTGAGAGACTTACTACATTGGTTGCTCAACACATTACTTCAGTAAGTATCGTTAGCCTGACTCCTTTATTTTCTAGTACTATATTCATATATTGACTCAAAATTCTTCTTTTTTTCAGCTTGTGATTTGCTTCAATGGTATTTTGAAGAAGGATGAAGCCATCAGGGCTTCCAGCTCCTCGGGTGGGGTAGAAGAAGCTTTGATTGGACTGACCCAGTCTTTGAAGGAATCTCGTCAGAAGTACGAGGAAGACAAAGATGCTTGGGATAAGCAATTCAAATATGTTGAACTAAATAGAGATCAAGCCGTGACTACCTCCAAAGAGTTGGAGAAGAAATTGAAGGAGGCCGAACAATATAATACTGAGCTTGAAGTCAAGCTTAAATCTGCTGAGGAAAATGTTGCCAAGCTTCAATATGTTGAGCGACACGAGATAGAGGTAGAAGAAAAGCTGAAGTCTGCCGAAGAGCTCCTTAGGGAAAGGACCTCTCGAAGAGAGAAAAAAGGAAAGATGCAGTTAAAAAATCCTTTAGTGCTGGTTGGGACAAGGGTTGGAACAAGGGCCTGGCTGTTATGTCTTCTCAAATGGAGTATGCCAGTGTTAAATATTTTAGGGATGGATGGGTAGCAGCCTTGAAGAAATTGAAGGTTGCTAAAAATTCTGAGTTGTTACGGGAGCATACTCATGGCCCTCCTCCCTCTCCTGGAGAAGAAGAAGAAGAAGAAGAAGAAGAAGAAGATGAAGATGACTCATCTATGATGACAGGAGAGTAGGTCCCTGTTGTTGCTATTGTTCAACCTTTCGAGCAAGTCCAATAAGCCAGCACATCTGCCGAGCAGCTGCCATTGCTCTCCGAGCAACCAACCCTTTCATCCAAACCGTCCGAAGAAGTCGTAGGAAATAAGGAGAAGGTGTAAAGTTGTTCGGGTCTTTTGTTTTGTTATTTTCTTGAATGTAACCTTGAACTATGTTTTCCTTTATCATGATGAATAAAATTTGAACTTCTGTTGTTCGTCTTGAATTTCTCTCTTACTTGCTCTGGGCACCCTTATTGATTTTGTGTTTCATTTTGTCTTTGATAGTTTGTGGCCAGGATGGACCGTTTATCAACTCATGATTCAGAGTTGATGAAGAAATGCAATGAATATTTCAAAGCTGGTCATGCAGATTTTACTGAGGCTCAAATAATTGATATCCTTGGATCAGATACTTCTAAGCGAGCCATTGATGCTTACCAGTATTTGATGTTCCTACTTGATCGTGCTGTAGCCAACAATGTGGCTTAATACGAAATGATTGAAGATCTTCAAGGAACGGTCGAGGAACTTCAGCAGCAGTACAAAGAATTTACTATACTTTTGCATCAAGGCTATGAGAAAAAGTACCAACAATTGAGTTCTGACAAGGGATACGATAAGTACATTTCAGCTCATGAGAAAAGGGAGAGTGTGTTAAAGCTTGAAATTGAAGAGCATAGACATATCGCCAAGCTGCTGGAGCAGGAGAACATCGCTTTGCAGGAGGAAATAAAATAACTCAAATTTGTTGCTTCTTCTTCTTCGGGAGCCTTGGTCCCCATTAATGATGAAGGTTTTTCCTTTTTAGAAGTAGAAAATTCTAACTTACGGGATGAGTTAGAGACTTTGAAATGAACTGGACCTTCAATACCTGCTCGTGGAAGAGCTAGATATTCTTCTCATGGACGAGAAAGGGCTGGTCGGGTTACTATTGATGAAACGAGAACTCAGTTGGCTTTAGAGAATTAGGTCGTTCAGTTGATGGCGAAGAACCAAGCCTTGGCAAACACGTCTAAGAAGATTCTGAATTTCACCAACCAAATCTCCACCCAGAGTTCTGCTCTGGAAAGTAAAGAAATTCTGGTGAAGAAGCTCTACGAGCAACTTGAGAGATTGACTTATCAATTTCACAAGCATCCCAGGGAATTTTGGATGGTTGGGTATAATGAACCTGTGTATCACCTTGATGCACATTTGCAGCAGTCGAACAACGAAGGATATAAGCAGGGGTGGTTGAATGCTTTATGTGTCCTGAAGCTGGAGCAAGGTCATTTCTTGTGGGATTATTACGAACCTGGAGTTCTTTATTTACCTATGCCTCCCTTCAAACTTGATCTTAATTGGATTCCAGCCCGTGCTATTCCCCGAATTTTGATCTCCAAGTATCTCGGTGATTATAGTCTTCATTCAAACTTTGAGATATCTCGTCCAGAGCACTTTCTTGATCGACCATCCATAATGAATGTCAGAATACTGCGAGATATAAACTTTATAAATTCCCCTTATGCATTAGGTGATCCTCCAGTTGGGGTGGAACCTGTTTCAAAGGCAGAGGGAAATAAACCCATATAATAGGACATTTTTATGTAATGAATCAAACTTCATATTATATGTAATCTCCTTGGTTTTATTGAAGAAATTTTTAGTCTTTTGCCATTCCATTTTCTTCAAAACAATTTGTAGAATGTCCTAATTTATTCATTGGTGTTTTGTTTTTAAATAGTGGGACTTGTCCCATTTGTTGTTTGATTGTAGTGACTTGTCACTCTTTGGGCCTAAGCAATGAAATGATTTTCATCCCATGTTCCTGCTTAGTTGTAGTAATCTAATCTGGATTACCTTATTGCCTAGACAGTGGATGCCCCGGGAGGTCATCCATCTTCTTGCGTAGTTTGGTACCAACCAACCAACCGGAGTTGGTGGTTATGAGTTGTCGACCAATCGGAGTTGGTGGTAATAAGTTACCGACCAACCAGAGTTGGTACTAATAAATTGCCGACCAACCGGAGTTGGTGGTTATGAGTTACCGACCAACCGGAGTTGGTGGTAATGAATTGTTGACCAACCGAAGTTGGTGGTATTGAGTTACCGACCAACCGGAGTTGGTGGTAATGAGTTAGAATTGTCGACCAACCGGAGTTGGTGGTTTGCTGCTCTGGATTTGGGTTTGTGTAGTGTGTAGCACTAATATTCCGAAAAAAATTCAACAAAGGAAGAAATATGGGCGAAACATCACTTTATTCATATTGAAAGAATTGTGTTACATAAGAATTTTAACTATTGATAGTACTTGCGCAGATGCTCTGCATTCCATACATTTTTGAATTCTTTTCCCTCCAAAGTTTTAATTCTGTATGTCCCCGGACGAACAACTTCAGTTACTCTATAAGGTCCATGCCAATTAGCCTCCAGTTTGTTGTTCTTTTAGATCACTTTTTTCAGCACATAATCCCCTTCTTTCAAATCGCACTGCTTCACCCTTTTATTGTAGAATAAGGTTGTTCGTTGTTGATATGCAGCATTCCTGATTGCTGATTTTTCCCTAACTTCTCCGAACATATCCAGGTCTAATCGTCTCATCAAATCGCTTACAGGAGAATTGAAGTTAAGCACCCTATGTGTGGGTAGACCCAATTCAGCAGGTATAACAACCTCACTCCCAAATGTCAATATGTATGGAGACTCCCCAGTTGCTATTCGTGGTGTAGTGCGATAGGCGCACAACTCAGAGTGTAGCTCGTTGATTCAATTTCCCTTTGCATCATCCAGCCATTTTTTCAAACCATTCAATAGTGTTCTGTTCGTCACTTCAGTTTGTCCATTGCTCTAGGGATGACCTAGCGCGGAGTGGATCTTCTGTACATTAGATTGATGACAATATGCAGCGAATTCCTCGTTGTCAAATTGGGTTCCATGGTCAGTAATAAACGCGTGTGGGAGACCATATCTGTAGATAATACTCTTCCAAATAAATTGATAGACCTTGTCATATGTCATATCAATGAGAGGTTCAGCTTCTACCCATTTGGTAAAATAATCCACAACAACCACAAGGTATTTGAATCTTCCTTTGGTCGTCGAAAGTGGCCCGACCAAGTCTATACCCCACATGGCGAATGGCCAAGGGGATGTGATGGGTGTTAACAATGCCTGGGGAGTTCTTCAGATGGAAGAGAAACGTTGGCATTTATCGCACTTCTTAGCATAAGCAGCGCAATCAGCTCTCATCGTTGGCCAATAATACCCCTGTGTCGTTATCCTCTGCAAAAGCGTTTGACCTACTACATAGTCTCTAAGGACCCTTCGTGAACCTCTTCAATCAAGTCCTTAACTTCGTAGGGATGGACACATCTCTAGAGGGCTACTATAACTCCTCTTTTATACAAAATTCCATTGGTTAATACATAACGATCAACTTTAAACTTCAGTTTCTTGGCTGCGAGTTTATCAGTTGGCAAAGCCCCTTCTTTAATATAAGCCCTGATGGGGTTTATCTAAGATGGTCCCAAGTCGAGGGTAATGAAGTTAATCATCAAATCTTCGTCCATGCTTCAACCATCCAGGATTTCTATTGGGATTATTCTTCATAGCTCGGTGCGTGTTGCTGATGCTAGCCGAGCTAGGGAGTCGGCTCTTGCATTCTCCAATCTTGGTATTCTGATCAACTGAACTGCGGTAAAAGTTGAGATAAACTTCATAGCCTTTGCATGATATTGACCATTAGTTCTCCCTTCGCTGCATACAATCCGAGAATTTAATTTACGATTAACTGTGAATCACTGAACACCACGACCTGCTCTGCCTTCATAGTTTTGGCTAAACTTAGACCCACGATCGTTGCCTCGTATTCAACTTCATTATTGGAGGCTTTAAACTGAAAACGTAGAGCATATTCTATATCAATCTCATCAGGACTGTTTAAAATAATTCCCGCTCCACTGCCTGTGGCACACGAAGATCCATCCACATACAGATTCCATATAGGTACTTCATTATCAAATTCTTGATCAGACAGAGTTCCTTGGTGGAATATTTGATGCTTCCTTTTGTCCTTCCCTGTCTTTTCTCGCTTCTCGTTGATTATCTTCTCTTGATCGTCCACATATGGAAGTTGGTCGGGGGTTAAATTTGATGATCCCGTAACATCCAAGGGTTGGTCTGTATTAAACTCCCGTTCTTCGGAGGTATCAGATTGATTAAACTCTGCGATAAAATCCGTTACTACCTGCCCCCTAAGTGATGACCTAGGCTCATAAACTATGTCGTATTCACCATGTTCTACCGCCCAGTATATCAATCTTCCTGATTTCTTCGGTTTATGCAGAGCTTGTCTCAATGGCATATCAGTATACACCACTATAGTATGGACTTGGAAGTATGGCCTCATCCTTCAGCTTGCTTCGATAAGTGATAATGCCAACTTCTCCAGTCTTGGATATCTGATCTTTGCTCCTCGGAAGGCCTTGCTAGTGTAGTAGACCGGTTTTTGTACTCCGTCCTCCATTCTTATCAATGCCGAGCTAACTGCGCTCTCTGAAATTTCCAGATACAAGTATAATTTTTCTCCCATCACTGATCTAGATAACAATGGTGGAGTCCCCAGATATTTCTTCAACTCTTGAAAGTCCTCCTCGCATTCATCATTCCACTCAAAAGTTTTTTCGAGTGTTTTGAAGAATGGGAGGCATCTATCTGTTACTCGTGACACAAACCTGTTAAGTGCTGCAACTCGTCCTGTGAGACTTTACACTTCCTTCTTCGTAGTTGGAGATCGTAGTTCCAATAGGTCTTGATCTTTTATGGGTTCGTCTCAATACCTCATTGGTTAACAATATATCCGAGAAACATACCTTTTCGCACCCCAAATATACATTTGGTGGGATTCAACTTCATTTGATATTTCTCTAGTTGATCAAAAGTCTGACTTAGGTCAAGTAGATGATCAACAGCTTTCTTGCTCTTCGTCAGCATATCGTCGACATAAACCTCCATGTTATGACTAATTTTCTCTGTGAACACCTTATTCATCAGCCGCTGATATGTTGCACCTGAATTTTTAAGTTCGAAAGGCATAACATTACATCAATAAGTTCCCCTTGGGGTGATACAAGAGGTACTTTCCCTATCCTCAAGTTTCATTTTAATCTGATTGTAACCAGAATAAGCATCCATGAAACTAAAAAATTTATGCCCTGAGGTAGCATCCACCAGTTGATCGATTCGGGGCAAAGGAAAATGATCCTTTGGGCATGCCTTATTAAGATCAGTGAAGTCCAAACACATCCTCCACTTATTGTTTTTCTTCTTGACCATCACCACATTTGCTAGCCAATCAGTATATTTGACATCCTCAATAAAAAAGGCTTTTTTTAGTTTCTCTACTTCTTCCTGTATAGCTTGATTCTTTTCAGAGCTGAACACCCTTTTTCGCTGCTTCACCGACTTGACCTCCTTGTTCACGTTAAGCTCGTGGCATAGGAAACTCGGGTTTATCCCTGGCATGTCTTCATGACCCCATGCAAAAGTCTATTTTTTGCGCTGTAGAAATGCTATTAATTCCTGTTTTATCGCTACATCCAATGACGCACCAATTTGGGTTGTTCGTTCTGGGTGCTCATCGTCTAGAACGATATTTTCGGTAGCCTCCATGACTTGGTCCTTCACGAGCTGAGACTCATCTCTAGGGTCTAATGTTTCAATCTCTGCATCTTCTATTTCATCCACTTGATAAGTAGTAGTCTTCTTCCTGGATTCTTCTCGGTCTTCCTGTTCGGTAGAGGAATAGTAGCACTCCCGAGCTACTCTCTGGTCGCCTTTCACCACTCCCACTCCGAGATTGGTTAGGAATTTTAAACACTGATGTACAGTAGATGGTACTACCTCAAACTTCTTTAGCCTACCCTCCCCATGATAATGTTGTAAGTTGATTGGACATTTTTATCCATTACTAAAAAGCATACTCTTTCTGTTCGATAAGCAAGCCATGTACCAATAAGCATATCCAACTTAATCGTCTTAAGTGGAAAAACCTTTTCACCAGTAAAATCGAGGAGGGGCCTATGATATCTCTCCAATTGGGCTAACTTCAGATTCAAACTATCAAAGCATGGGTAAAACATGATATCTGCCGAGCTACCATTATCCACCAGTACCCGTGAAATCATCACTTCCTTCATTCTCATCTTAATTACCAATGGGTCATCATGAGGATATAGTACCCCTGCCAAGTCTTTCTTAGAAAAACCGATGACCAGTTTGTCTCTATTCACCTTTCTCGGGCGATCATCCTCAGCCAAGTTTATTCGTTGTATATAAGAGCAAGCTTGGGCCTCATTGAGGTAAGCTTTCCTCTCCGCAGTCAGATCTCCACCCCCTGTATATCCACATGTAATGACATTACATTCAAATGACCCAAAATGGATTGAAAATACCTCGCGCTCTGGCTGTCTTGGTCTTTTGGGTAGATCGGGATCATCTTCTAGATCATTTTTATGATCTCTCTTCTTGTCTTCTTTTGCTCGACGAGGAGACTTAGATCTTCGCCTTCCTCGATCGCTGGTCTTTCCACTATTTTGGCGATCAACATACTTAGCCAATTTTCCTCACCTGATGAGTGCTTCAATTTCATTCTGAAGAGCTATACAACATTTGGCCATGTGACCATGGTCTTTGTGGAATTCACAAGATTTTAACTTGTCCCTTGTGTCAAGGTCTGCCTTCATTTTCCCTGGCCAGGCTAACTCCTCGCTGTTCTCGATCTCCTCTAGAATGTGATTTATATCTACCTTCAAGGGAGTATAATTTACATACCTCCTCATCTGCTCTAATGCTTGCTTGCCTTTCGACTGCTTATTGGTACCATTATTCTTCTGATCCTTCTTCTCGATTTTACCAGCTTCTACCATGGTCTCCTTGGTGTCTTTATTCTTCTTTACAGTCATGGCTTCCTTAGTGTTCATGATCTTGGCTGCTTTTCCCATCAGATCTTCCATGGTCCTAGGTGGATCTTTAGCTGAAGTATAGTACAACTTATCTGGTAACAGTCCACTCATCAGAGCAGTAATTGCTATTTTCTCCTCATAATCAATTACCTTAAGCTTCTCGTTATTGAAGCGAGTAATGTAGTCCCTGGTACTTTCTTCTGGCTTCTGTCTAACACTCAGTAAGTGTGCTACTCGTTTAACTGGTTTCGCTCCAAAATAGAAATTCCCTATAAAAAGCTTTGCCAGTTGAAAGAAAGTCACGATCTTCCCCTGAGGAAGGTTGTTGTACCATATCTGAGTTGATCCGGTAAGAGTTCCTAAAAACGCTCTGCATCTCATCTCGTATGGAACCGCATAGATATTGGCAGCATCTTAGTATTGTTCTATATGGAGGACATGATCAGTTTTTCCATCATATTTAGGTGTCACTATAGGAGCTTTGAATTTTGATGGTGTGGGAAAAGCCACAATTGCCTGTACAAACGGTGTCCCTTGGATAAAAGTTCTTTATAGAAGATTCTTGGCCTTAGCCATTTCCCATAACCGGTCCTCTAGTCTTTGAATAGAGCCTTTCCATGCATCATTTCCTACCTTGGGCCTATTTATTTGAGCGACTGATCGCATTGAATTTTCCGCTTGGGACCTTTCATTACGGGCTGTTGGGCATGATTGGGCAGAGCCTTCCTTTAGGTCGGATAGTCATTGAGAGTTCCTCGACGCAATCCTAGGAGGACTTCTATTCCTCCTAGGGCCCAATCGATCAAAAGGGGAGACCCTACTCTGCCTTTCTAGAGCGCTAGTCCTTTCTGGCGTTAGAGTGATGTTCCGTTGAGAGTCTGTAGCTCGTACCGATGAGGTTCGGTCAGGTTGATACGAAGGATAGCTAGATCTCTCAGTACGATATGAATCATTACGTCTAGATGGAGAGACCTCCGGTAATAGCATTCGTCTAGTCCTTGAAGATGGCAAATGGGTATTCCTATGAACACTTCGTTGTCCTGATTAGGCCGACACCCCACCTTGAACAGTTTGTACAAGTTGACGCATAGTTTCTTGCATGGTCGTTTGGCCTTGGGCTAAATTAACCATTATGCCAGCCAGATCTTGAATATTTAGGGGAGTAGAAGGGTTTATAGGGACCCCAGTGTTTCGATTACTGGATTCCGAATTCTCAGCCATAGACGTTGAGTTATTTTGATGAAAAATGCTAAGTACAGTCATTTCCCACATACGGCGCCAATCTGTTGATGTAAAAAACTAAATTATATCTAATTAATCAATCACAGATAAAAAATAAACAAGACAAAGGATTTTTAAAGTGGTTCAGCCTTATGAAAATGGCCTACGTCCACTGTTTTGTATTGCTGACTGTTTGCCTTGAATCCCGATAATCGGTTTACCAAGATATCCAAAGTCCCCCTCTTATGAGGAGGTTACAATGTATTTATAGCCTTGAGGTTGTACATATGAAAGGATAATGCGTTGTTATCTAGTAGACATATACATCTGTACGATAATAATGCGCATTTAATGCGTAGTTGTCTTTTGACTCTCTTGATTTGGATGCTCTGCACACTAAGTAGCTCGGACTGTTTAAGTTGCTCGGTATGCTTAAGTTGCTCGGTATGCTGAAGTTGCTCCGTGTCTGAGTAGCTCGGTGAAAATATATTGTTCGTTGGAAGTATTTGTATTTTCTATGTAGGTTGACACGTGTCTTTAAGTGATTGGTCCACGTCAGCAGACTAAATTTATGTAAGGACATAAATTTCCAATTAAGTCCCTGTATTGTTTTGACTTAATTTCGTGAACAAAACTGTGTTTGTAATATGTCATAGGGAGAATTTTATTTTGTCACAATCCCACTTGGTCTATGACGTATTGAAAAAATTGAAGACGTTGCAGAAAAGCTTCAAAGAAATAATCATGTCGATGTTTATTTGGTGCAAGTTTACTCGTCTTCAAAGTTAATTTCATTCCGAGATCACTCAAGTATGAATGCGTATAATTAATGGTACTCGGAATTATTTTATAAAAGATAAGGATGTAATTTTTTATATAGAAAAATGATTTTAAAAGTGTTTTAAAGGTTTAAACTTCGTTTTATGATGATAAGCTCAAAATAGAGTTTGTCTAATTTGAATCTCTTTGTTAAGAGACGTTTTTATCTGAAAGTCAAAGAAAGTCAAACTTTTGCAAGGTCGCTCGAGCGACATTGGATCTCGTTCGAACGAGATACAATGTCGCGCGAACGACATGCTTAAGTCGTTCGAACGACACGTTTTTTGAGGCGGCATTTAAATCCTATTTAAACAGTGTTTGCATCATAATTTCTTAGGTGTGCTTTCTGGAAAACAGTTTTACAAACCAAAACCTTGTTTGCACATGTTTTTTAAGGTTTAAAAGTCTTAAACACATCCTTAGAGTTTGCAAAGATTCGAGTTATCATTCGTATATGTTTATGTGATCTTGCTGCACCAAAGTTGTTTGTTTTACACATTGAACACAAAGGCTTTTGCGGTGAAGAAGCGACGGACATCGTGTTTGACATCGTAGACGTATCAAAGCCATATCGGTGGACACCGAGACATACATGGACGCGTGTGTTGTGGACAGAGATCGTAGAAGATGGAATTTCTGCGTGGGCACTATTGAAGAACGGTTGAAGATCAGAAGGAACGTCAAGACCCGTGGGGATCGAGTCTTAGTGTAAGGCTACTCTGTCTTTGTAAAACCATTGTTCATAGTGATTGTTTGGCTTGGTCCGTCCGAGGTTGTTTTCCCGATTTGGGTTTTTTCCTCGTACATCCGGCGTTGTGAGTATTCTTTACTTTACTTTACTTGCTTTAATCACTAGATGCATGTTTAGGATTAATCAAGATATAATTGGTTTAAAGTAAGAATTGGGATTTCACAACTTGGTTGGTGCATAATTAAAAATTGGATTTTTTTCGAAGAAAAATTGGTTTTGTTTAAAACACACATATCGGGCCACTCACATCCTATCAATTTTGTATCAGAGCGGGTTACGCTAATTTATCGCGTGATCCTGATTTTTCGAGGACTTACTTTCTGATACAATTTGTCTACTCACGTTTTCAAATTGGTATCAGAGCTAGAAAACATTTTTTTGTTTTGTGATCCCGTGTGTTTGTTTTCTCTCGATGGATTCTCTAAGCTTTGACGATTTACATCGTTTGAATTTAAAGTTTGCAAAACGTATTGAAGTTTTGGAAAAAGAAAATTTCGGTTTTAAAAATAAGATTGAATATTTGCAAAGCTTTCAAATTCAAAGAGATATTTGCCATGAGCACTTTAGTTCCTTATTTAAAGATTTTAATATATTAAAATTGGGTAAAAAGGAGAGTGATGATAGGGTCCTCATTTTAGAAAAAGAGTTAGAGGATTTGAGAAATTCTAGTGTTTGTGCCGTTGAGGAAAATAATTCGATTAATGACATTGTGGCACGAGAAAAGGCTCTTAGGGATAAGTTTGCTCACATTGATGGGGAGCGAGATAACCTTCTAGGGGTAATTGAAAATTTAAAGAAGGAGTCCCGAAAGTTTGAGGAGTCTAATCGTTTGCTTGAGGCAAAAGTTTTGAAGTTAAAAAATGATTTAAATGACTCGAGTAGTGATGGTAGCGGCTTATCTTGTTCTAGTGGTTCGATTGTAAAATCCAAAACCATAGTTTATTTTAGAGCGTCAACCACATCCGAGGGTATTAGAAAAGGTCAACCTAAAGGTCCCGTTCCTCTTCGTTTTTTCACTTGTTCGCATTGTGGTAGGAAAGGTCACCTTAGGAGTTTTTGTTTTGATCTTAGAAAAGACCCTAGGAAGATTAAACGTAGTGTCCCATTGGTTCCCAAAACCCATTTTGTTAGGTATACACCTGTTTGGGTTGGGAAATCCGTTTTGGAGATGCTAAATGTTTCATTGGTTGATTCTCACATGCATGCACATGATTCATCTCTTGCTATTTCTTATGATTAGTAGCTTGCATGTTTGTCATATACTAGGTTGCTTTATGATATATTCATTGCTAGTATTATGACATGTGTATCATTTTGTATTATATTTTTCATTTGATTGAGTCTTATTTGAAAAATACAAAAAGATTTTACTTTTTTGGAAAACTTTTGAAAATCCAAAAAGATGTTCGGTTTTTATTTTTGAGTTTACATGTTTGATGTGGCATATTGGTGTGCTTGGACCCCCCCATCGTTTCATTATCCATGTGGCTAGGACATTTGGTCATTATTATCGATGCTTAGAATGATCTTAACCATTGTTTATATGGGGTTGTTTCGAAGTTGATATGCATCTTGATTTGACTTTGTATATATGCCAACATCGCACACATGCACGAGTTTATATGGATGTTTGACTTCTCTTTCATATTTGAATCTAGTGAGGCGTTCTTATCTCGATCTTGTCATCTATGCGTAATTAAACTTAAAGAGAAGTGTGCATGTAATAACCGTTTACCGTGAGGATTTTATATTTAAAAAAATGATGAGTGATTCACGGGAAAGGGCTACGTGAGTTCAAAATTAACTCGTCGTGAAAGCCCCCGTTTAAAAGAGCCCAAAAGAAAATGCAATATGCTAAGAAAAGGGCCAATAAGATTTTCTCTAAGTTGAGAATGCTAGAAACCTCAAAAGAACTTGAAAAAGTATGTTAATATGAGGGTGTTTGGTTGGAGAAAATTTAAACGGGTTTGCACATCTAATCCTAACGTTGAAACATTGTAATTTGACGCTATTGTTTGTAGAATAGTCAAAATTCTGGATTTGTGTGATTGTAGTATGTTTAGTTCATTAAGCTCACACTTTAATTGTCATTTTGATATGATAAAGTTTGATGATTTATCGCTATCAATTAGAGCTTCTTGATCGTTTCGATGTGTTGAAATTGTGACTCATTTGTTGTAGTTTCACGCCCATTCATTCCATGTCCATGTTCGAGCACATCGGTACTATGTTTGCATGTAACTCGCATTTTAAGTTTTTATGAGATTTTTCGTTTTGTGTTAAAAGCTTACTGTTTTAGCACTGTTTTGCTTCTGTCAGTCCCTTCCTGGAATTTTTTTGTGGAAATTTTTTCATTAGGCAATACTTTATAATATTTCTGGGAAATTGGGAAATTTTGGCAAGTCGCGCGAAGTCATTCTAACAACATCTCATCTCGCGCGAACAACTTCTGTACTTCGTTCGAGCGACTTCTTCATCTCGTTTGAGCGAAGTCCCTGGCTTAATTTGATATATTTGTGGTACTGCAGGAAGCATTTTTTTTGGATTAATTGGTTTATATGCAGGTCCTTATATGTTCCAATTTGGTCTTTTGGCATGTATGACCGTCTATCACACTTGATTTGATTGGTATACTCTTTGTGTGATTCCATGGTTTACAAGCTACTATTTTGTCATTACATGATCCTTTTTAGCTGGTTGATTCATGTTTATCTAACGGTTTTCATTTTTTCACAATTGGTATCAACTTGATTCAATTTGTTATCATATTCTCATGCTAGATATTTCATATTGGTTTATCTTTTCACCAGATTGTCTATTCGAGACAAAAGGGGGAGAGATGTATGTGATGTAGGGGGAGATTTGTTGAGCGCTTCTTTATGTTTCAAATTGGTACCAAATAATTGCTCACATGTTTTCAAATGATATGCTCTTATTGAATATATAAATTGGTTTCATTTATTCCTCCATACTTCACTTGGTATTTGTTTGTCTGATTCATGTGTGTAGGTAGGCTTCAGCGATTTGAGATTTCAAGTCTACATCAAATTCAGACAGTTCATGCTTGCCGATGCTACATATGTCTGTGTCCTGTATTTTTTTTTGGGTTTATGGGATGGGATTTAGGCGTCATACGGCTTGACGGCCTGGTTAGGCATTTCACCGGTTTAGTTTTGTCCCGGAATAGTCAAAGGGGGAGATTTGTAAGGACATAAATTTCCAATTGAGTCCCTGTATTGTTTTGACTTAATTCCGTGAACAAAACTGTGTTTGTAATATGTCATAGGGAGAATTTTATTTTATCACGATCCCACTTGGTCTATGACGTATTGAAGAAATTGAAGACGTTGCGGAAAAGCTTCAAAGAAATAATCATATCGATGTTTATTTGGTGCAAGTTTACTCGTCTTCAAAGTTAATTTCATTCCGAGATCACTCAAGTATGAATGCGTATAATTAATGGTGCTCGGAATTATTTTATAAAAGATAAGGTTGTAATTTTTTATATAGAAAAATGATTTTAAATGTTTTAAAAATGTTTTAAAGGTTTAAGCTTCGTTTTATGATGATAAGCTCGAAATAGGGTTTGACTAATTTGAATCTCTTTGTTAAGAGACGTTTTTATCTGAAAGTCAAAGAAAGTCAAACTTTCGCAAGGTCGCTTGAGCGACATTGGATCTCGTTCGAACGAGATACAATGTCGCGCGAACGACATGCTTAAGTCGTTTGACGACACGTTTTTTGAGTTGGTGTTTAAATCCTATTTAAACAGTGTTTGCATCATAATTTCGTAGGTGTGCTTTCTGGAAAACAGTTTTACAAACCAGAACCTTGTTTGCACATGTTTTCTAAGGTTTAAAAGTCTTAAACACATCCTTAGAGTTTGCAAAGATCCGAGTTATCATTCTTATATGTTTACGTGATCTTGCTACACCAAAGTTGTTTGTTTTACACATTGAACACAAAGGCTTTTGCGGTGAAAAAGCGACGAACATCGTATTCGACATCGTAGACGTATCAAAGTCATATCGGTGGACGCGTGTGTTGTGGACAGAGATCGTAGAAGACGGAATTTCTGCGTGGGCACTATTGAAGAACAGTTGAAGATCAGAAGGAACGTCAAGACCCGTGGGGATCGAGTCTTAGTGTAAGGCTAGTCTGTCTTTGTAAAACCACTGTTCATA
Source organism: Sambucus nigra (assembly GCA_949130495.1). Lineage (NCBI taxonomy): Eukaryota > Viridiplantae > Streptophyta > Magnoliopsida > Dipsacales > Adoxaceae > Sambucus > Sambucus nigra. Next base: position 629,850,397 of record OX422209.1, read on the forward strand.
GTGATTGTCTGGCTTGGCCGTCCGAGGTCGTTTTCCCAATTTGGGTTTTTTCCTCGTACATCCGGCGTTGTGAGTATTCTTTACTTTACTTTACTTGCTTTAATCACTAGATGCATGTTTAGGATTAATCAAGATAAAATTGGTTTAAAGTAAGAATTAGGATTTCACAACTTGGTTGGTGCATAATTAAAAATTGGATCTTTTTCGAAGAAAAATTGGTTTGGTTTAAAACACACATATCGGGCCACTCACATCCTATCAATTTGGTATCAACACTAACCTTGTATAAAGTGAAAAGAATGAATAAAGTGTGATACTACTCATGGTATATGAATATCCAGATTTATATGAATATGAATCTAATGAGAACTATTAATAAATACGGGATGGTATAAATATTGTATGTACCGAAGGCCTAATGGATCGCGATGATCAACATTGTCACGTAGTAGTGTATCGGGGGGGGGTTCCTTGTTTGGATTTCGCTTCGCGAGACACCCCACGCATGAACATAATGTAATGTTGGGAATGGGGAGAAGTTTAGTCCTTAGTACTCGAATTGATGAGGATTATTAGAAGATGGGTAATTACATTAGTTATGCAGGGTAACTTAACTAGGTTGTTTAAAAAGGTATGCGATAGTTGTGCATTGTTAGAAGAGGGGTGAGGTGTATCACATGTGAGAGCGATACCAGTTTAAATATAAGAAATAACATATTTTAAAATATGGATTTTAAGCACTTGCTAAAATGTTTTCAAAAATCGGGCTCTGACCCGTTTCTCTATTTTCCCCTCTTGCTATATCTATACATATACATATATAGGTGTCCACACACAGGGATACCTAGATGATAATTCTTTCGAGTCAGACGTTTGCTGCAGCAGCTGTGGATGCAAGCAGGTTTATATTACACGCTTCTATCATTGAGATCTAGATAGGAGGTATTGTAGAAACATTCGGGCTTATGGTCCAACTGTACTCATTTATTCTTTTATCGCCTTTTAGTGCGGCATTCGATTTGGTTGTATTATTATACCGAGTGTTCGGTTATTTTATTTTATTTCATTTTAGTTGCTGCATGTAAACTGTTGTAATTGTTTTATTTGAATGGTTTGGTTAAAAAGATTAGTTAATTAAAAATTTGACGCTAGCCTAATAGGATATTAGTAATTAAATTGGTTTTCGACAGTGATGCTAAGAATGAACCATATGAGACTCCTATTTTAATTTGATATAGGAGTGATCGCCTGGTATTTTATTAGGCGGGGTGTCACACACACACATATATGTTTGTGTGTGTGTGTGTGTGGCTCCATTCGTAAAAGAAGGAGAATGGGAATAAAGTGTGTAAGGAGTTAATGAATATAGTTGTCAGGAACTTTGTCAAGAATGAGTCTTGTTTTTGACAACCTACAAAAGGTAGTGAACACACAAATAAATATACTAGTGTATTTGTGTGATGGTTATGTTGGATTTTAAATAAGATATATATATATATATATATATATATATATATATATATATATATATATATATATATATATATATATATATTATGTGTGTGTATAAAAAAATAAAGGAAACCCCAAATAATAAATTTAGGAAAAACAAGAGATAAAAATGACAAAAAAGAATAAAATAAAATAAAACGAAACAAAATAAAAATAAAAATAAATAAATCATATAATAAAAAAAAATGTGTGTGTACACACACACACACAGGCGCTCATAAGGTCCGCCCATGCGAACTATTTTTTTTTCAAAATAGTAAAAAGAATGAATTTGCATTGATTTTTTTGTGCTATTTAAACATTTCGGTGAATCGTACAAAAATAAATTATCTCAAAATGTTTTAATTATTTTAAAAAAAAGGGGCCAAAATATGATAGTTTTTAAGCTACTTAAAAGCTATCATATTTTGACCTTTTTTTAAATAGCAAAAAAATTATTTTGAGATGATTTTATTTTTATGGGGTTCATTAAGATATTTAAATATCACACAAAAAATCAACTCAAAATTATTGTTTTTACTATTCAAAAAAACTGGTTCGTATGGGTAGACCTTATGAGAGTCTCTCTCTCTCTAGAATGTATATGTGTGTGTTTGTGTGTTAAAAAATGTAAATTGGGTAATGTGAAAATAAGATGATGGAAAAAATGAAAGAGAAAGAAGGAATCTTGTATTGGGAAGATGAAACATTAAAAAAGAGTAAAGATATGGAGACCCACATAATAGACACACTTCATAAACCCACCTACATGGCATGCCCCATGTAGGAAAGAGAAAATGTTAAAATAACCTTTAATAGATAGCTGTTTGGGTTTTGCATTTTAACCCCCAAAAGCCTTTAAGCCTTGTATATTTTTGTTGTAGAACCTCACATCACACTAATGAAACGGCTACCTCTTTTCACGCCAAATTCGTCTACCCCGGCAGCAGATACCTACTCCGCTGGTAAGTTTATATTTCTCTTATATATTTCTTTAGTAAAGATATGATGGATTTTTAATGGTTAATTTTTTTTTTCTAAAATTAGGCTAAGGAGTGATAGGATTGATAATTGGTGTTGGTTATATTTACCCCCATTCTTGATTTTTATTACACAGTGGCTTATATTTTCCAAATAGATGGGTTTGATTAAACTTGAAATTACTTTACTATATGATGGGTTTGGTTAAATTGATTAAGATTTTGTTGGTGTTGACTATTCTTCATTTTTATTACACTCCGTCTGTAATTTTTGTCACATTAGAATTTATTTCAAATGAATAATTTTATTGATTGCTCATATCATTTAAGAAATGGAAAATATTAATTATGAACGATCCTCAAGTAGTGAAAATGATGAATACATTGGTGAGGATGATGTGGAGGAGGTGGACATGGATCAAAATGAAGTTATTGAAGATGAGGAAATAAGAGATCCCTAAATAGGTATGGAATTTGGTACCGTTGAAGAGATATATGCGTACTATAAGAAATAAGCTAATACGAAGGGTTTTCCCATTAAAAAAATATATTCGAGAAAAGATGATAATGGGGAGCTTAATCTTGTAGTTTTTGCGTGCTCTCATTGTGGAAAGCCTGAAAGTAAATCCAATAATGCATTCAAAAGGCGCCCACTTGCAAAAACTAATTGCAAGGCTAGACTTCGAATTATTGTATGTCCTGATGGGAAATGGCGAGTGTCTACGATATTCCTTGAACATAACCATTTAGTGAGCCCCTAAAAATCAAGATATTACAAGAATAATCGGGTCATGATATCTCATGTTAAAAGGAGATTTGAAATAAATGACAAGGCTGGAATCCGTCCAAACAAGAACTTTAATTCAATTTTGGTTTAATCGGATGGGCATGAGCATGTTCCTTTTTTGGAAAAAGATTGTTACAATTTCATTACTAAAGTTAGGCAGCTAAGGCTTAGGGAGGGTGATGCTATGGCAATTCATGACCACTTTATGAAGATGCAAGCCAATAATGCCAACTTTTATTATTTGATATATTTGGACGATGAAGGTAGGTTAAAATATTTTTTGGGGGCGAATGCGAGAAGTAGGTCGGCATATGATGAATTTGGATATGCCATTACATTTGATACGACATACTTAACCAATAAGTATGATATGCCTTTCGCTCCATTTTTTGGCGTAAATCACCACGGACATTCAACACTTTTGGGTTGTGGATTGATATCGAATGAGGATGTTAAAACATTCACTTGGCTTTTTAAAGCTTGGTTTGCTTGTATGAATGGTCGTGATCCAATCGCAATAATAACCGACCAAGATAGGGCAATGAAAAATACCATTGAAGATGTTTCCCAAATACAAAACATCGATGGTGATTATGGCATATTTTAAAGAAGTATCCCGAAACGCTAAGAGGTTTTAGCGAATATGAATCGAAAAAGTATGCAATGCAGCATGCCGTGTATGATTCATTGACCCCCGAGGAATTTGAATGTTATTAGATCAACTTTATTAGAAAATTTCAGCTCCACGATAATGATTGGTTGAGTGGGTTATACGATGAGAGGCATCGATGGGTTCTAGCTTTTGTAAAATGTACTTTTTGGGCGGGAATGTCAACGACTCAAAGAAGTGAGAGTATGAATGCCTTTTTCGATGGTTATGTGAATTCGAAGACGACGTTGAAATTATTTGTCGAGCAATATGAGAATGCATTACGAAGCAAGGTAAAAAAAGAAGATCAAGATGACTTTAATTCCTTCCATTCCTCAATCCCTTGCATTACCCATTATGAAATTGAGAAGCAGTTTCAAGATGTTTACACGACTACAAAAACTCAAGGAGTTCCAAAAGGAGTTGACTGGGAAGCTTTATTGTGACGTGGGTCATATCAAAGAGGAAGGTGGTTGTGTTGTGTATAACATATCGGAAGACATGATTGGAGAGACAAAGCGTTGTGCATTTTTTTCAGTTTGGTTTAAGGAGGGTTGTGATATTAAGTGTAGTTGTTGGTTATTTGAATTTAGAGGAATATTGTGCGGGTATTCTATCACAGTCTCGATTAACTGAAAAGTTCAAACGGTCCTTGAGAAGTATATTCTTCATCGATGGAGGAAAGACGTCAAGAGGTGCCATAAAATGGTTAAAATTATATACTCTTACCGGAAATTTCACCCCGAGAATGAGCGTTTTGATAGGATATGCAATGCATTTTATGTAGCAGCAGACTTAGCAACCGACAACGAATATCAAACAAAATTGGTGATGCGTTGGACTAAGTGCTTAGTTAATGAATTAAAGAAAGGGGGTGGATGTAGTGAGCCAAGTCTTGCGGGTGTATTTAATCAAACATCATCACCTTATAGAAATCCTAACTCCACGACCAAAGAAAATGATGATATTCGTAGTCCAGTTGCGGTTCGTAGTAAGGGTCGACCACCTTTTAAGTGAAAACAATCAAATATAGAGAAAGTTGTTAGAAAGATAAAAGAGAAGACCAACAAGAAGAAGATGAAAGCGAAGGAGAAAATTGACAAAGTTAATTATATCAATGTATAACTATTTAATTATTTTTTTAGATGATAATGATAATTAAATTTACAATTTAATTATTTATTTTTTCATAGGGTTCTAAAGTCATGGAGCAAGTGGGTAATGCTATTGATTTTGGAGGTATGCAGGCATCTCAACAAAAAAGTGTTGTCCAAATGCATTCTAACGAGGAAGTCGTGGAACAATGTTCACAACACCTTTCTTTTCAAGATTTATTGACACGAGGTTTATATGGTCTGAGCACATTCAATCCATTTTGGAATGGTTCATGCGGTCCGAGCACATTTAATGAAAGCTAATGAAAATACTTATGTGGTGTTGATTTTTTGGACAACCTTGATTACAATGTTTTTTTTTATGAAGCTGTTGTTAAGATTTTTTTGAGGGGGTTAACCCGTGATTATGATGTATTTTTACAGGTTGCAACTCTGATTATGATGTCTTTTTTTTTTTGGGGGGGGGGGGGGGGTGGGGGGGGGGGGGAATGAAACTGTGATTACGGGGTATTTTTTTGGGGGGTGAAACTGTGATTATGATTTTTTGGGGGGAATGAAAACTGTGATTTGTGGTAATTCATTTTTGAATCCCAAGCAGGTATAAATTGGATGCCTTGGTTTCAATTGAATTTTTGATAATCCATATAAATTGGATGCCTTTGTTTATTTTTCTCAACTATGAAGCCAAGTAGGTATACAATTGTTAAACCTTGAACCCAAGCAGGTATACAACTGTGAACCCAAGCATGTATACAACTAATTTTCAGCCTTCACGACTTAAAGGCTTTTTGGGTTAAAATGCATAAACCCAAACAACTATCTATTAAAGGTTATTTTAACATTTTCTCTTTCCTACATGGAGCATGCCATGTAGGTGGGTTTTTGAAGTGTGTCTAATATGTGGGTCTCCGTATCTTTACTCTTAAAAAAAAGGAAGGGATTTGACCAAAAGAGCATAAACTTGGCCAGTGGAGTGTTTCTTTTGTATTTGGTTTGTGTGTATAGGGTGTAGGTAGGTTGTGTGTCAAAATTGAATGGTGTGTATAAGAAAAATAAGGAAATTTATAAGTATTTTAAATATGTTATGCAACTAGTAACTAATAATATTAACAATAGAAAAACTTTATGTGTATATATATATATATATATATATGATGAATGTAACATCTGTAACATAAAAAAAGATGTTAAATAAAAGTTTGTATCCATAAAAATCTACTATAATAGATTTAGCAACAAAAAATTGCTGTAAAGTATTTACAAATTTTATGATGTAAGTAATAGATAATTACTATAAGAGAAAAATGTTAATACATGTAACTACTATTTACACACTAACTTTATCTAAAATCGATATTGTGAGTTATAAATAATATGTATAGCTTAAGTAATTATATAATATATTATTTAGTATTGTTTGTTATCATCAAAATTAATATATTATTAATAATAAATAACTTTATTATTGTTAATATTAACTAAAGTCCAACATGCTTCAACATATATAAGTGAGTGAAACATGGATATATACGAGCGAGTAAAGAATGGATATATACAAGTGAGTAAATCATGGATATGTACAAGTGACATGGAATATGTGATAGAAAAGATATAATATACATGCGATGAAAGGATAAATATAATGGAGAAATTTGGTAAAGGCAAAAAAATTTCGCTGACATGACCATGTCGCAATAGATCCTAGAAATTTGGTAAAGGCAAAAAGGCTGTTTTTAAATCTTAATAAAAAACACGATATACTTAGGCGTTGTTAATTTTGATAATTATTTATTTGAACACATTCTTGCATAATTATATCACTAATAATAACTCCATATCAAAACACACACCCTAAAAAATTATTTTCCAATTATGAAAAACTTAATTTGAGTATGTTAAAAGCGCAAGTGTCATTCCATCGAGTGTGATTATGTACGATGCCCAGTTGAGGTTTTACTAATATTTCCAGTGAATATGAATTTTCATGAAGCTTTGTGGATATGACTTCTAGAACACGCGATGCAAAATGTATTTTGTAACAAGGAATACGACAATCTTATTATCAAGGGGCACATGAATATACACATACTCTTACAAATTCTTTTTGTAGAAATTGAAATAGATGAGAAATGATTTAAGTCATAATAAAATACCCTAACTCATACCCTAAATAATAATAAGTGTTGTAACTTATGGTATTGGTCCCGTCAGAGAATAACCCTTTATTGTTATTTGGGAGAAGAGCTAGGAGACTTTTTGGGACTCATAGCATTATTCCAAATAGATTAGAGAAACTGCTTAAGTCAAGGTCTCCTCTTACATACAAAGTAGTATTTAGTACCATGATATTCAAGTACTGACACTTCAAAGTTGGTCAGTTAAGCCTTGGATCGATAACAATAATAATTAAGATAAGGTAACTAATGTAAACCTTTTAATACTCTATTGCCTAAAAGACATATATAAAAGGCTTCTCCGCCCATGGAACATAGAACATTCATGTCAATACTACTAATAATTGAAGGGTGGTAAATCTTGTAATTGATATGTTATTGCATCTTTAACGCTAAAACAAAAATAAGAAATTGCTATATTAGAATATAATGGAAAGCAGGGATCAAATCCACATGAAATGAGAGTTAGAACTTAATTGATACATTACGTCAATATGGAAAATAAAAAAGAAGTTACGTCATTGGTTATTTTGAGAACGTGATTTTAAATAAATTCCCAGCTCAACCGCCTGATTATTTAATTAAAACCCTAATTTGTACTCTTAATAAATTTCCTAATTTATCCTTTTAACATAAACCCTTTTCCAAGCAAACTTATAATTACTCTTATACCCTCATTCTTATATCAAAATTCCCATTATAATTCTTTCTAATACACTTTGCATAACTCAACAATTCCCATCATTTCAATAAATTATTTTTCTGTTCCTATTTTTATTAATTTTTTTTATAATTAAATCATCTAAAAACCAAATTTTCACAGTTTCCACTTAAATACTCAATTAAATTCCTGCAAATTTTATACTTAATTATTTATCAAATTAGACAAAAATTATGGGGAATTATACCAGCCATAAAGTTGATAACTCATGGTTGGTCATGGGAGTTAAGTATTTCCTTTAAACCGACCCTTCAAAATCCAAAAATCATACAATTGACGTTTAATTTCCTCGGTTTTAGTTTTACAGCTTCAACGAAGTTAACTTTTATTTTACTTATGCAAGTTTTAACTTCATTCGCATACGCGACTTTCTGTTGACTAGTTAAATATTACCCCTACTTCATAGCCTGAGATCATCTTAATCCCGAAGGAAATCATATGAATATTCTTATACAGTATGTTTGGTTTCTTGGGGAGGTTAGGGTCATCATCTTTAACTTCCGTCAAACTTTCATTATCTCAACCTCACTTCCCTTCCCCTTGTAAGGACATAATTTTATAAATATCCGTTCACAATTCAATGTCATATACCGCTAAAAATGTCGAAGAATATTCAAGGAACATTCATACATCAAGACGATTCCGAATATCAAATTCTTCAACAAGAAAAGCCTCCGCGAGATAGATTTTGGTAAGGTTGCGTTTTAGTCCCTTAACGGTCCACTTAAGGTGTTGGGATATTTTTTCTAAAAAACTTTCTTAGCGTTGGAGCGAAGTTTTTTGTCAAAATATTTTTTCTAAGTGTTGAGATGGACTAGAATAAAAAATTAATTTACGCTCCAATCGTTTGAGCGAGATTGCCACGTCGTTCGAGCGACAAAGGCATCTCGCGCGAAGTCGTTCGAGTGACAGCTGGCATCGTTCAAGCGACAACCCCGTTTCGTTCGAATGACGCGCACCCTCAGATTTTTTATAATTTGGTTTTTCCGACTTCGTTTTTTATCAAAAGACCTGCGAAATTTTCCATACAGAAAACTGCTTTAGCAGAATACTGTCTTCTCACTCTTAGGATTTTAATCCTTTATTATCAATTCACAAATCATCCCAATAGTTTGTGTGAATTGTTTTGGAACCCATGAACACATCTTGTGTCAATGTTATCTTGTAGAGAATATCTCTACTTCTGATCTAGGTGCTCTTGAGGGGAGTACTGGGCTGAAGACGACTGCGTGTCAATAAGGAGTGCTTGTGGGCGTTCATGGGCTAAATTGGAACTGCAGTTCTGGCTGACTCTAGGCTGCGGTCTATGTGGGTTTTCTACGGTTAACTCATTGCGGATTTCATTATAATTGTAAGTGTTATAGTGAAATAAAGGTTTTACCCGAAAGCAGTTTTTTCCTAAAATCTACGAGTTGGTTATTTGTGTTTATTGATTTGACACACACACACACACACACACACACAGACAGACGCGTAGTTGCATATTTAGGGGCTGATTTAATTTGGTTTAAAAAAAGTGACTCCAATTAAATAAGTTTGTAGTTGTAATTTGCAAATTTATTCGAATATATATCGCACGATGCACTCTACACCCCTCTTTTTCCCTTTGGAGATACCTGCCAATTGATTTTTTCCAAGGTCCGTTCATTTTTATCTACATACCTTTTAGTCAAACTTGTTTGATGAGATTATCAATCTCATACTTCATGGAAAAATAATCATCGGTAGTATGGTCATGCTCCTTGTGGTTTTTCACCCTTTTCTCTTAGGGTGCGTTTGATTGACATGGAATTTTTTTTCATGTAAAATAGTTGTTTTGACTCGTATTTTGGCTTTATAGTACCTTGATTGTGAATACTTTATTTAAGAACGGCACTTTTTCACATAATAAGTATTTCAACTCAAGCCTCATTTTTAGTGGAAAATATTTCTTATCCATCCACCAAAGAATTATTTCTCATGGAAAATAGAAAAGGTAAGACCAAAAACTCATTTATTTTTCCATTCATTTTTCAACTTCTCATCCAAATGAACTATTTTCCACGCACTTTCCATGTTTCCAATCAAACGCACCCCTAGTTTTTTCTCCAAATAAGATTTAAGCATAGAGAGGAACTTTAATTTTTCCTCATCCTTGATGTCAATAAATACATGGTGAGCACTGAGAATGAGGGGAGTGTAACTCGTATAATTGTGCTCAACCTTTTTGTTGGATATGTTAATAAAAATGACAAATTATTTTGTCAAACTTTGGAGTCAATTTTAAATGATACACATATCTTAAAGGTGATGTGTCTTAGTACCAATGCGTTCCTTGTCGCAAGGAGATCAATTTGGTATACTCATTTGTTCAAAATAGTGGAGTAATGAATGAGAAATTTGGACTTAAAGTGCCTATTTGAGTTTAAGCTAGATGGTGTAACTTAGTTAAGTGGGTTTGTCCCACATTGGAAAAGTGGTGGAAATGCTTGGAGTTGATATACTCAAGTTATGGTTCTAAGGCTTGTATGCCTTTAGGGTATCCCAACTCTTTGAAGGGGAGATGGCCTATAATATGCATGTGTTGGGCTTGGGCCAAAAGCCCACATGCGTGCTCGCGCGCCGCTGCCGCCGTCCGACCTGGGTCGTGGGTATTTCTTGAGCAATTATTAAATTTTTTGGACAAAATTTTAATGGATCTTTTGGCTTTAAAATTTATTTTTTGGACCGAAAAATTTGTTTTCCCAAAACGAATTAATTAATTACAGATTAATTAATTATTTAATTATTTCCACATTAAATAAAAAGACGTTGTCATTTTAATTATTTTGATAATTAAAACGTTGTGTTGTTAAGAGATATTACTCTTTAGACAATCACATCTTTCCTGAGAAAAGCCAAAAGTTGCAACTCTTCACCACCTATATAAAGGACCATATGTAGTCCAATTTAAACACCATAAAATCTACCCGAATACCCTACTCCTGTCCATGTTCCCTTCTTCCTTCTTGAGAGAAATTCACCATTGTTAGTTCGTGGGACTATTGCACTGAAGTTCTTCTTGCAACAGTCGTTGACCATTTCATCCAAGGAGGCAGACACCCATTGAATTTGTCGTCAGCACCGTAGCGGGGACGTATTCTGTCTTAAGGAGAGATAGTTCAACTTTTGACTCGGTCAAATCTCTGCAAGTGATTGTTTCAATCACGAACTGTATGTTGTTCTTGTCTTTGTTTATAGTTACTATTATTCTGATTAATTAGTTATAAAAACAGTTTATTTATTTAGTAAAATATTATTTTCATAACAAGGAAAACAACACTTTTATTGTATAGTGTTACTTTTATCTTTGTTTTATCCCTCTTTCCAGATCCACTCCCATTATAACCCCCTCTCTTTGATGTCATTTTTTCTTTTGCATTCTTAATATTCCCATATTCGGACAACAAGTACGTCATAGTTGTAAGAGGATATTTATAGAGGACCCAACTGAACCTGTCTAGTAGAATTCCATTTACGAGGGCCTTTATTGCTATTTTCTTGTCATAATTTCAGACTTTTAGCTTTTCATTGTTAAAACCTCATTATTTATTCACGAAGGGATTCTATTTTTCCCTTCTTAATGTTGAGAAGATGCTTGAATCTATTGGTTGACTTTAGGTTGAAGTAAAAACTGCTACTGAACTTTTTGATGAGCTCTTTGAAACATTTAATTTGACCCTGTAGAATACTTGTGAAATAAAACATGAGAAACTCTAATTAGATATCTAATTAGTGAAGATTTTTCCGTTGGGTTACCACCTAACAAAAATAATAACTTATTACACCGTGGGTTATATATGCAAGTAGGTATTGAATCCATGGGTAACATGACTTATAATTCACTTGATTTATCACTTAAAAAAGGTAAACTAAAATATGATATGTCTTTGGGTTTTGAGAATTACAATTATTGAAATAGGCAAAAACTAAAGGTAACTAATAATGAATCTAAGCAAAGGATTTAAGTTTCACTCCCCAAAAATTGATTAACAAATGAATTAAGGTATATGGTTTAACTCACATTTAAGTGATCATACCCATTTTAGACCAAACATCAAACGTGAAGAGTGCAATTCCAATAATGGAAGATTAAGTTTTCAAGTCGTTATAGTCACAAATGGGTTAAGTTTATACAAGAGATTCAAAGACTACCATTACATGACAAGGGAAGTTAAGAGACTAATATACTCCAATATCAACACATAAGTTTCAATTAAATTAAAAGTTTTAATTAAATTGATTCAAAACTAAACCATAGATTTGTAGCTCAAACATCCATGGCCGGCTTAAGATCCTAACCCATTAAATGCATAAAGAATAGGTCTTTTTTTTTACAAAGAGAGGTCCAAGGATAAATTATAGAAATAATTTACTCTAATTTAAATGGGTCTTATGTTTACAAAGCATTTAAACTAATTAACAAAAATGTAAATTGAGGGAGAGAATCAATTCTACTCATAAAAAAATGCAATGCAAGAATGTGGAAAATGGATCAAATTCGATTCTTTAAATAGATAATATATTCTTAAAGTCTAGGACTTCGTTTCCTTCTTTTGATTTCAATTCTTTCTCGGGGGTCAATACAAAAATTTCCCTAACTTCTTCATATAAATGCGAAATGACTCAGGATTGATGACCACAAGAAACTAATTCAATGAGCTACTAAACTATGTATTTCCAAGGTCTAAATTCTAAAGTTTAAAATTATTAAAATTCCCCTCAAGCTGCATCATTTGATGAAACTTTGCTGAAATGCTACCAAACTTTACGCTTAGCATTCAAACGCCTACAAAAATGTAAAAATATATTTTACTCTAGGTTGTCTTAAATTAATTATGGATCAAACTTTTATGCTATAGTATTCTTGTATAGTGTCTATTGAGTTGTAAAATTATATCACATGAAGACTTAAAGATAAAGCATCATGACGGATATTATCAAACCGAATCGGACAATGTCATTGCAAATCATAGATTTGGTAAAGGTAACAACTTTCAAAACTTTTTTTAATTCCTTGTAGTTTTTTTATTTCTTAGAAGTGAAACGAAAATGAAAATTTATCCAAATGTATCATATATTAGTTGACTATCTCATGTCTTAAAACATTTGAGTCATGCATAAAATCTATGAATGCTTGATTCACTTAGATGTGTGTGAAAATGTCTTTGGCCATTACTTATGGAGACTAGTGATTTGAAGACATGAAGGATTCTCAACGTTTGAAGCCTTCAATTGCTACTTTTGAATAATATCCTTTTGCGAAATTGATAAATATTTGGCTACTACACACACTCACGTATTTAAAAACATAGTTTCTCTCTTATAAATTTATTTTAAAATGTTTTCTTTTAGTGATGTATTTATTTGGAAAATGGGTTCAAGGTTTGATTTTCAAAAAGCTCATTAAAAATTATTTTAAAGAGTTTTTGACTGATAGTCATTCAAACGGAAAGATTTTAAGCCTTTTGCATCGCCAATATAATTTGTTGGACAAACCATGTGCATGGCTAAGATCTGCCCCATGTGCATGGTTCCTAAATTTTTTTTTGCTTTGGGGTTAAACTATCCAAAATCATGTGCATGGAAAAACTCAACCGTGCACACGATGGAGTTAGAATTTAAAACTTTCATATAAATAAGCCTTATTTCTCTCCAAATCATTTAACACTTTCCCCTCATTTCATTTTTTTTGTGAGGAGTTTATTTTATCTTAGAGAGCTCAGTTTTCTGTCTCTAATTCAAATTGAGTGTTGATTTGAGAGTTTGTGAAATTTTTATAAATTTACTTTGAATTCTCAAATTGAGAGACGATTTGAGAGATTTTTATCCACATGTAGCCTTGTTTACATTTGAATTTCAAATCAACCACATGATTCCAAGATCTAAAAGGAGGTGCTCAAGATATTGAGAGTTGAATCATGGTGTGGATCTAGGACAAAAAATGTAATTTCATATCCGAGAGATGGAGCTTCAATCGGATTTCTCATTAGGATAGGGAAGAGCCGCGATATCCATAGGTAATTTCTTTTGAGTGCAAAAGAGTAAATTGCCTTCTTATGTTGTGTAAAGTTTACTTATAAAATTTAATGAGATGTTAGGTCACACTGAAGTTTTTACCCTTAGGTTGGAGTTTTTCCTTGCATACCCGATGTTGTGTGATTGATTTTTATTTTACATTGTTTGATTGTGTTCGTGTGCTTGAAATTCATCTCAATCACTTTGGAATTTGAAAAAAAGACTTAGAATTAGGTTTTGGTTGGAGTTCACAGTTAAAATTAGTAAAATTTATAGAGATAACCTATTCACCCATGTAGGTTATTTTGTGTATTCACACACTTGCGTTTTCAATGGTATTAATTTGTGTCAGAGGAGAGTTGCTCTATTATGCTTAGCATCTTGAGTGCATCCTCGATTTTATGTGTGTATTAGTTTGTTATGAATGTACATGGAGATTTTTTATTTTTATGCATTAGGCATAAGTCTAGACAATATGTATTCATCAAGTTCATCATTAACTAATAACACTTCACATGCTTTGAGTAAGTCGAGCTACGAGATTTCACATAATAAGAATGATATGAGTGATGATGTGTATATGAGTATGCACAGAATAAAATGTTTCATGAGTCACTTAAGTTGAAAAAATCAAACATAAAAATGCAAAATAAAATCAAAGTGTTTGAATAGGAAAGAGGTTTGGTGAAATAGAAGGATGAAATGATTTTTCAACTCAAACATGAGTTAAAACGCATATATTAACAAAATTCTTCTTTAGAAAGTGAAAAGGCTGAAATCCTTGGAATGAAATGTATGGTTGAAAAGGAGCACAAAATGTTTGAAATAAAAAAATATGAACAAAAAATATGAACAAAAAATATGGTTGTGTCTCTTAAAGGTGATTTGTCTGATGCTTTGAAAGTGAAGCTTTAGAGAAAATATGAACAAAATTCTTTTTGAGAAATCCATAATTCAAAACGAAAAGAAAAGTTCATGTTTGACTATTTTAATGCTTCTCCTATTTCATATACTACTTTTGTACATGGGAATAAAGATGTTAAACAAGAGGATTCTACTCATGTCAAAGATGAAAAGGATGTTTCAAAGGAAAAAGTACTTGAGAACAATGTCTTGTACAACAAGAGTAAAATAGTACAAGTTGCTAAAGTTGAGAAGAATTCTAGAGTCAATTAACCTTAGTTTGTTCAAAAACCTCAAAGTTGGGAAAATGAAAGAAAATTTTTTAACAAACAAAACCTGAACTTTAAGCATCATGAAAATTGCTTCAAAAGAGAAAGAGTTTTTCAAATTCAAAGAGAACAATGTTTCTCCAAAAGGAATGTGAATTATTTTCCAAAACCATTTCAAATCTAGAAGTGCTCCTATTACGTCATGAGAGGACACTTATGACAATTTTGTTTTAAGCTTAAAAGAGATGAGCAACATTCGTATTCAAAGTTCTCAAGGAGAAATGAATTTCAAGGAGTGAAGATGAAACTTGAGAACAAATTGAAGAAGCTTAAAAAAGTGAGTGAGCTTAGAAAAGGGCACTCGAGTGAAAGTAAGGTGGGGTGGTAAAGTGCGGCACTTATAGTCTATAACTCCACAAATTGGTCTTTTAATAATGGGTGCTCTAGACAGATGACGGGTGTGAAGTCTTTCCTTACTTCTCTTGAGAATTAGGATGAACGTTTGGTTACGTTTGGTAACTAAAATAAGTCGTGTGTGAGTGAAAAAGGAATGGTGAGAGTTTCAGATACCTGCGATTAGTCTCATTAGCATAAGTCAACTCTATGATGATGGTTACCTTATGAGTATCTCAAAGGGTGAGTTTCAAATTAGGAAAGAATAAATTTGAGACTTAATAAGAGGAGTGAGTCAAGTGAAAATAGTTATGTTTTGGTGAGTGAACCAAGTGTTGTATGTCAGAATAAAAAGGTTGAATCCATATATTCGTTGCCTTAACGACTAAGACACATAAACTTTAGGGACTTGAGAGATAGTCTAAGAAGGAGAGAGCTAGGGGTCTTATGAAAAATTGGTGAGTAAAGTTTATGATACGTGTCAAGAAGGAAAATAAATAAAAAATTCCCATAAGAAGTTGAGTGAGATTACTTCTACGCGACCAGAGTTTGTACATATAAATTTCATAGGTAATTAAGATGTATTATTTTTTGATAGTCGATAAATTTTCAAGATACACCTTTGTAAGTTTTATAAGAGAGAAGAATGACTCATTAAAGATCACTCTGTGAACGTGTAAAAAGATCCAAAATGAGCAATTATTACCCATTGAGAGATTAATTAGCGATCGTGGATTCGAGTTTATTGAGTCAAGGTTTGAGAAGTATTGTGATGAGGTTGGTATACAACGTGATTCTCAGGCCGTTGCAACTCCATAATAAATTGAAGTTGTTGACAGAAAGAATAAAACATGGCAAGATGTAAGGACAAAAATTTCCAATTGAGTCCCTTATTTTTTAGGCTCAATTTCGGACAAAAACGTTTGAGTAATAGGATATAATACCTGACAATCCTTCAAGCCTATGACATACTAAAGTTGAAGACGTAGCGGCCAAGACTTATAAAGGTTCATCATTGCCGAGTTTTAAGTGCTATGTTTCTACGTCATCAACATCATATTCCATAGTCTCCAAAGGTATGAATGCATTTCTATATCTATATAGGGAGACTTGGAATAATTTTATATTGGGTGTACTTTGATTTTAAACTGAGATTTGTTTTCAGAAGGTTTCTTTAAAACTTTAAAATAAAGTTTCTGGGCTAAAAATCGAATTTTAAGCTTTTGTCTCTTCGTTCGAAATTGTCGTTCGAACGAGTTTGTCGTTTGAACAAGAATGTCGTTCGAACGAGGTTTGCCAACGACTTGCCACTGGAACTTCGTTAGATAATTAGTTCGAACGAAATGTCGTTCGAACGAGATTTTGACGGGAACAATTTTCGGCAGTTTTTTGGCACTTTCCCACTACTTTGTCCCACTATTCTTTCACAGAATTTAATGACTTCGGGAACAAAATTTTTTCAAGAACTTTTTCCATCTCCTAGAGAGTGTTTAAGAGCTTAATTATTTCATAAAAAGTTCCCTTGGTGTTTGTTATCCAAATCGATATATTCAAAGAACAAAACCAAGTTTACACCCAATTGTTTGTGTTAATCCAAGTTTCTATCTATATATATATATATATATACATCTTGCTTGGTTGCTTGGAGAGTTTGTTTGGCACCGGACTCATCTCTACCGTAAAAGAGAGTTTGGGTTTGCTTCTTCATCCCACAAAGAAGAAGCTTGTTTGCTGTGACATACCCATTTGGCGAAAGGCTCCTTGTTTGGGTAACGGTGACCAGAAAAAGTTCGATCGGGGGATTCCGAGACCGCGGTAGAGTTTCCTGGTTATTCGCTAGGCAGAGGTAGTTACAAGAAGACGCGTCGGGGCTTGAAGGAGTCGAGTCGAGTGTTGTAATTCATCTTGCTTGTAATTGTAAATTCCGTACTTAGTAGATTTGAGGCTAGGGCCGTCCGAGTTTTTTTTTTTCCGTTGTGGGTTTTTTCTCGTACATCGCGGCGTAGTGGTTTGTTTATTTTATCTTTTGCAAAATTCATCGAGAACGCGTGCTTAGGTAAAAAGATAAAATTTGGTTTAAATCACTACTTGTTTAATTTGGTTCAAAATTAATTTGGGTATATTTTAATTTAATTCAAGTCATTAATTTTATTGGATAAAATTTGGTTTAGCCTATTTTGGTAATAATGAAAATATGACTTAGGCAAATTTCTAGGACTTGGGTTCAATTGGTTTAAGTGAAAAATTCATTTGTTAATTAATTTAATTTCACTTTAAGTTGTGTTTAACTTTAATTTGGAAAGAAATTAAATCTAGTTAATTTGTTTAATTGAACCATCTCGCTTTCGCATCTCAAAAAGGAGATTGAAACTACTTTTGTAATAAGATTTTAAAATTGGGGTCCTCGTGTTCCAACACAAGAGATGACTCAATGTATGCTTAAAGGCAAAAACTTTTCTATGAGTAATGTGCCGAAGCAATGCAAATAACATGTCGTACAAAAAATAGGATATTTCTTAAATCCTTTATTAAAAATAATCCATATGAACTTTGGAAGATAAAGAATCCTATAATTAAATACCTCAAGCTGTTTAGTAAAAAGCGATGCACTCATCGTGATAAGGAGTATTTGACCATGTTTGACTCAAGGAGTTAGGAAGGGATTTGTAACACCCCACGACTTTGGAGACTGAGAAATTAAATTTTTGGGAAGATAAAATTTAATTAAATTGGAGAATTTTAAAATTTGGGAATTTAAGTCCAAAAATAGAGGACGTTTTAAAGTATTCCGGATGATGATTTTGAGGGTACCATCAATCCCGGAAGGGTCGAGGTAGTCAAAATGACTGTCATTGGGTTTTATTTCGGCTCTGGAATGTTTTTAAGTTATTTTGGCTCGGATTGGAGTAAACGAGTCATTTAAAGTGTGTATTAACATTTAATACTGGGTTTGTTGTTTTATTGGATTTAAGGCTTACGGATCAAGCCTTTCTCATTTAGAGAAAGAGAGAAAAAGCCCTAGAGGGATAAAGAAGAAGAGAAAGAAGAAGGAAAGAAGAGAGAGAGGAAGAAAAAGCTTGGGATTTCCGGCCCAACCGCGACATCGAGGATGATCCAACCTCTACAAATCTGAGGCAAGTGTTTAATCTTGCTAAATAGCTATTTGTGTATTTCATTTCATAACTTGTGGGGTAAAGAAATGGATTTTTGGGTATAAATACCAAAACCAAGATTTTTAGGTTTAATCTTGAAATCAATGTTAAAATGGGATTTAATTGATTAGAAGTGTTTGGGATCAACTTTGGGTTGATTAATGGGCTTAAAATCATAAATTGATGAAGGTTTAATGGTTAGAAATGGAAATTTAGGGTTTAGAATTCGTGGGTTTTGATGAGGAAGAAGAACCCTTCAAAATTGCAGGTCCGAATCGATTCGCCCCCTCAAGCGAATCGATTCGGCCTATTGCAGAAGCCCAGGTCTTTGGACCCGAATCGATTCGCCTTGGAGGCCGAATCGATTCGGAAACAGGGCATTTTGAGGTATTTTCTCCATAGTGAATTCAAACCCTTTTTGGTTGGGTTTTTTGATTTGGGGCCTTCTCTTATGATGTAAGAGATATGTTCTTGGAGACACATAAGGAGTTTCTCACACATTAGAGTTTTGGGGACTCCTTATGGTAATTTGGGAGAAATGTATCCATGTATGTATTTGGAGTTATGTATAGAGATTTTGGGGGAAAACCCTTTGGGATTGGGAATCCTAATTGTAGATTAAAAGTAAGTGTAGATGTGATGTGAGGCTAATAACTCTTAGAGAGATCTTAGATTAGGGTATTCACAAAAGTGATCGAACCATAGTCGAAATCGAGGGAAATGAGATTTTGTGATGATTGAAAGAATGAGCTTGAGGCTAATAGACTATTAGTTATATGTATACCGATAGTCAAAATGATTACTAGATTCTTTAATGTACTCGGAGATATAGATGATATGTGTAGTGAAAGATTCCTACACAAACTCTTGGGTGATAGCCCTAATGTTGAATATATATAGGTATAGATATATACATATGGTTTTGGGAGACTATTCATCATAGGAAAATGATCGAATATGTTTCAAGTATGGGATTATATTCACGTATCGAGGTAAATGAAAGGAATTGTGGTGACGGCTTGTATATTGAGGACTATGTATACTTATAGCCAGGTATATATATATCTTATACATATGAACGAGAATTAGTTTATATATATAGATAAGGATATGTGAATATGTGTTGATATATATATATATATATATATATATATATATATATATATATATATATATATATATATATATATATATATATATATATATATATATATATGTATATAGATATATGGATATCTTTATGTTGTGGACATACATGGTATGGATATTTAAACCGTATATGATGGTTTATTACTTGATCATATGATTGGATCATATGGATTATATATTATGCATGTAAATGATATATATACTTAATTGGTTAAGCATACCCCGCTCATGCTATCATTGGGAAGTTGCGCGCGTAGAGGGTGAGCATCCTGGCTAGAAAAGCAGGGTGTAGATATTCCCCAGGTCATAGTCGTCCCGTGTGTTACTATATGATATATATATTTATTTTGGGATGAGACGTGATGGGTATGTTTCGTCTCATTACCGGTTTGGAGCTATGACCGCTTCCCGGGACGTCGTGTGCGTGAGTTTACCACGAGATGGGTGTCGTTTAGTCCCACCATGGTGGCCCCAGTTTTGCTACATGAGCCGGGCACTGGGAAGATGATAGCATTGATGCAGTTTATCGGCGATATATATAGCCGGGTATATTATGTGCATGGCCTTGTACATCATATGTAGTATGTACACTTGGCTATTGGATTGATGATGATATATATACGGTTAGAAATAAATACCTATATATATATATATTTTTATATATATATCCTATAGATAAAAGGATATGGACTTTTATGAAGTACATCTTAGATGATTATGGTGTACTAGATTGATGGGGGTTGATGTATCGCACATAAGGTATTATTTCGGTTACATTATCCCAAGGATATTATTGGAGGTTCTTTTATTTTATCTTATTTGTTTCTTTCTTTTCTTTTCTTTCTTTCTTTCTTTAGGAGTTATAGTTAGTAGCAATTGTAGTATTAACTTGTGTGTTGAGGATTATGGATCTCTAGGATCGACATTGCCCAGGAGTAGTGTAACGAGGTGGTTCCTTGTTTGGATTTCGCTTTGCGAGACACCTCACGCACGAAACGCAGTGCCATGTCGAGATTTGAGAGAAGTAATTCCATAGGTGGCATCACTGATCTCTGGTCTTGACCTTGTCAGGAGTAGTGTAACGGGGCGGTTCCTTGTTTGGATTTCGCTTTGCGAGACTCCCCACGCACGAAACGTAGTACAATTTTGGGATTAGAGAGAAGTCTTGCCAATATTCCATGTGCGTATTATTAAGTATATTAATTCTTACGTTTTTAGCCTATATATATATATATATATATATATATATATATGTATATGTATAGGGGTAATGTTTTAGGAATTATGATAATTATAATTCATAAGATTATTAATCGGAATTCATTAAGCCTTTTATGGCATAATTGTTGTAATCATAATCTAATAGGATTAGAAATGGGTGGATCCTTAGATTATGACGGGAAGGTAGCTCTCGTGGATATAGGCTGGGCCTGATAAGTTAGGTTGTCCTAAAATCAATGGGGGTAATTTAACTAAAATTTGAGGACGCGAATAGGTGCGCGCCTTTAGATGAGAGGTGAGTTGGGGTTCCACGAGAGTGCGGTCTCACTTATTTATGAAATTAAGTACACCGGTATTTATTATGCACGGTTAACACACTTGCTAAATATTTTACACATTCGGGGCTCTGACCCGTTTACTTCTCCCTCCTTCTTGTATATACATATATATATTCCCACAGGTATCCTACCGCATGGATGCCGGATGACCTTCTATCCAGAGTCTTGGGAGCCGTTACAGGTGCGGACTGTTGCGGGATGTTTCATGTAGCCGCTTCCTACTTCTTAGAATTTCTAGGTAGGATTCATGTTGTATATCGGGTTTATACCCAAGGGATATTTATATATATGTTTATCTTCTTTCCATTTCAGTTATTGTATTTGCTGTGACCCGACAGCTTATTCGGGTTTATTTATTTATGGCATATTCATGTGTAGTGATTCCTTTCATTTCTTATAGTTCTTTCTGGCATCTCACTTATTTATTAGAAATTTTGTAGTGTTGGGTTGTGTTATGTAGCATGTTTTAAATTTATTTAACATCTCGCTTATATGATATCGGGTAGTTAGTCCTATATTATATAGTACCGTCAGTTGATGTTGAGACTGGACCATCTGGAATTCCTGATTTAATATAGTATAGGGCTGGCCACCCGTTATTATTTTAAGCGGGGTGTTACAGGATTTTCCTTGATTATTATCAAAATAGCCAAGCATATAGAATCTACAGTTTGGAGAGTAAGTAAGTGATGGAGACATTTAATGTGGTGATCTATGATGATGTCTCTCATTGGTTACTTTGGATGATGAAGTTGAAGGAGGGGAATTTGATACTTAGGTTGTTGAGGTTAGGAGTTTTGATGTATGAGAGTCTAGTTCCTCTAAGAGAGACATTGAGGGAACTTATTCCCAAAATGAGTCTCGAGGTAAAAAAAATTAGAAAGAGAGAGAAAGAGAGATTATTTACTACTTGGGTTCAATGTGAACACACTCCATCTATTTATTTGGAAATCTTGAGAGTGGTGTTAAAATAAGCAATCAACTTTTAAATGAATTTAACTCTCATTGTTTCATGTCCAAAATTGAACCTAAAACATCTAAGAACCTTTACAAGATGAAAATTAGATAGATGCAATGCAAAAATAACTCAATCAATTTCATAGATTAAACATTTGGAAATTAGTACCAAGATTTCAAAAATTTAACATAATTAGTACAAAACGGGTTTACCCAAATAAGATGGATGAACATGGAGTAATCGTGAGAAATAAAGCACGTCTTGTTGCTAAAGGTTATTAAAAAATTGAGGAAATTTATTTTGATGGGAGTCTTTTTTTGGTTGCGAGGTTAGAGAATGTACATATTTTATTTGCCATTGCATCCTTCATGAAATTTAAACTTTTTCCAACGGATGTAAAAAGTGAATTTATGAAATGTGTGTTGAATGAATAGTTTTATGTGGAGAAACCAAAAGGGTTTTAAGACCCAAAGTTTTTCAACTATGTGTTTAAGATTCATAATGATTTGTATGGTCTTAATTAATATTCAAGATCTTGGTTTAAGAGGTTGATCGCATATATTTTTAAAAGTGGATTTAAGAGAAGTGGATTTGATAAAACACTTTTTTTACAAAATTTTACAGATCACGTCCTTATAGTTCACGTATATGTGGATGACATTGTGTTTGGCTCTACCATATGAAAGTGTGATCTTAGTTTTTTGGAGGAAGTGAAGAGGAATTTTAGATGAGTATGGTAGGGAAGTTAACTTTATTCCTTGGGTTGCAGTTACGCCAAATGAAAAATGGAAAATTCCTTTACAATCCAAATATGCTAAGGAGTTGGTCAAGAAGTTTAGAATGGAATCAACAAGACGTGTTAATATGCCCACAGGGGATTGATTCCAAGTTAACAAAAGAAGAGAGTAGGAAATTTGTTGAAGAAAAGCTTTATAGAAGCATGATTGGTAGTTTGTTATATCTAAATACTACCCGACTCGATATCTCATATGGTTTAAGTGTGTTTGATCGTTATCAAGACGAACCAAAAGTCACACTTACAAGCGGTGAAAAATTATTAGGTACGTTAGCAGAACTCAAAAGATAGGATTGTGGTATCCCTTTTATACAAATAATTATTTATATGCTTACTCGAATTTCGATTGGGCGAGTAATTGCTTTGATCGAAAAAGTACAACGAGTGGTTGTTTTATCATTGTCACACCCATGGTTTTGTGGCTTTCTAAAAATAAAAACTAATATCCTTATCCAAGGCCAAAGCCGAGTACAAAGTGGTGGCGAGTTTTTGTACACAACTTCTTTGGATGCATAAAATATCGCAAGCTTATGGATTTGATCAAGGAATAAAGACACTCTATTACGATAATATAAGTGAAATTCATATTTTAGAATCCAGTGAAACATTCAAGAACAAAACAAACTAAATTGAGACACCACTTCATTAGAACTTTGTTGAACAAAATGTCATTATCATGAGTTATGTCCCTACGAGAAACCAATTTTCGGACATTTTCACTAAGACACTAGACATTTTAAGTTTTGATACTTCAAGGGGACTTTGTGATTTGTTAATATTGAGTGATCTTGTCTTTTTTTATAATTAGATATGCATCCTGATATAGATATATTTTCACATTTATTCTTTGTTTGCTTTTGTATATGTTTTCTGGAAATATTGAAAATTCAAAATGTTTCTTGGTATTATGTTTATTTTTTTATCATATCTCATACTAAACATGTTGAATAATCCACGAGTTTGCATAAAATTAAGTCTTATTGCTTATATGATGTGTTGTTTATGTAATTATTCAATGCATTTTGTCAATTTAAGATTTTTAAAAATATCACGAAAACATGGACTCCAGTTTGACTTTGATGACTTGAAAGCTTGTATTCTCACTGCACAGCATGAATGCATAAATAATATTCAAAATTGTTATTTCTACAAGCATGTGCATACTTAATTATGAAATCAATATTTCATGAGTTTTAATAGGCACTCCATGGTCTACTTGTGAGAAATTTAACAATTCTATTTTATGGAGTAGAAAATTGATTGTTTTGATGCATTGGTAAGGGATACTATTAGAGTGATAGTGTCTGATTGAATTTAATTATCATTGGGAAGGTTTCATCTAGGTGCGTGAGATGTTAATCAAGGGCAAAATCCTATTTGTTAAAAAGAGTCACAAGCCAAGTTCTTAATCGACAATAAATCAAGATAGGGCCTTATCACATTTCAAAAGAAATTGCTATTTTAGTTTGGCATGCAAAAGATTTTGACAATACTTGTGTCGAGGGAGTTTTTATATGGAGTAAAACTTAAAGTTAGACTCATTATCATACTGCATTTTCTCCATAAAACTTTGAATAATGTGTCAAGAAATGAAATTGTTTGATGATTTTTTCCAATATGATTTCTATCTTACTTTTGTTCCTTTTAGAGTGTGAATTAAAAATGTTTAAGTTGCTTAACATATGTAGACAATTTTGATTTCACATATCTAAAGTGATTCTACATTCAAGTTAATGTGAAATTATTTAATTCTTCTAATTGTTTAATCATTGAGACTTGATTTCCAATGATCTTTGATTACAATACTGTGAGCATGTAATTCATGGTACATTTGGTTGAGATAAATTGTGATACTATCATTTTTTAAGGTGTTTATGATGCTAGGATTGTGAGTATTGGAAATTTCTGGATATCTAGTGTTTTTGTTTAAATGGTTTGAAATTTTTTTGTTCACACGATCAAATGTCACCCGTGCGTCGTATGGATAGAAAAAGCTTCGTCCTCACGGATCCTTGTATCATGATGCTTTTTTTAGTTTACAGATGCTTAGAAGTTGATCAATCATTAGTTATCCTTCATTTTTATCCTTGTTTCACACGTTTATCCCCTACTTATATCTCTTTTGTGCTCATATTTTTCATGATTACTTTGTCTTATTTTGTGACAAAAAGGTTGAGATATTTTTTATTTTTTGCTTCATGTTTTTGGAGAGATTGTTTATATAGGAAGATATATTGATTGTTTATGTTACTTTGTATGTTTTATAGTAATAAGGAGATTTTTTTTATCATTGTTGTGATTTTATTATTCTTATATTAAGGTGGAGTTTGATATATTTTATACGACTCATTTATTCTTTGTTTAACACATGCATTGATTATGATATTTAAGGGGAACTTATTATTGGATATATGTTTGATTCCTTTTTTTTTTTGGGGGGGGGGGGGGGGGGCTTTATTAAACTATGATTAGAGTATGATATATCTTTATTAGATCATTTATATTTGTTTATATTACCATTTTTGGAAGGATTCCCGAGCAGGGGGAGTTTCTTAATTTGCATGTCTAGCGTAATTGTTTAGTGTTGCTGAGATTTTGTAGGAATACTATCATTGATCAATTACCAAAGTGCTTCCATTGGATTATTGAGTCGGTCTTATGAATTTATGTATTGTGACAAGCCTCTCCTATTATGTGGCTAATGTGGAGTGATTATTGCTTGTCGTAATGAAGGTGTTTTGAATTTTGGGGGGTTTGCCACAAAATAGGCAAGTGGGCGATTGAAAATGTATCCATGTGTATCATATATTTGTTGTCTATCTCATTTGTCAAAACGTTTTAGTCATGCACAGATATGAGCCCAAAATATTAATTCACTTAGATGTTTATGATTGTGTATTTATCCATTACCTATGGAGACTTGTGAATTAAAGACGTGAAGACTCTTAAAATTTGAAGCCTTCTGTTGTTGCTTTTGAAGAATATCCATTTAAAAAAACTAATAAACATTTGGCTATTGCACACACTTACGTATTTAAAAAAAGAGTTTATTTCTTAAAACTGGTTTTTAAAATTTTGTCTTTGAGTAATGTATTTGTTTGGAAAAAGGGTTCAAGGTATGATTTTTAAAAAGCTAATTAAAAATGATTTTACAGTGTTTTTGTTTGATAGTCATTCAAACGAAAACATTTTAAGCCGTTTGCATGGCGAATGCGATTTATTGGACAAATCATGCGTACGACTGAGATTTTCCCCTTGTGCACATCTCCTGTCATTTGATTCTTTAGGGTCTTACTATCCAAAATCTTGTGCATGGGAAAACTCAACCATGCGCACGATGGAACTGGAATTTAAATTTTTTCTATAAATAGTCCTTATTTCCCTCCAAATTAATTTTTCCTCATTTCAGAATACATCTTCTGAGGAGTTTTCATCTTAAAGAGCTTTAGTTTTTCTCTCTATATATAATTCAATTTGAGTGTTCATTTGAGAATATGTTAGATTTTTCTTGATCAACATTGAAATCTTAAACTGGTAGATGATTTAAGAGAATTCTATCCATATATAGCCTTGTTTACATCCGAATTTCAAATCAACCACCTGATTATTACTCCAATATAGAAAATGAGGTGCTCATTCTGTTAAGAGTTGGATCATGGTGTGGATCTCGGATGGAGAATGTAATTTCATATCCGAGAGATGGAACTTTAATCGGATTTCTCATTAGAATGGGGGAGAGTCGCAATATGCATAGGTAATTTCTTGTCAGTGCATAAGAGTGTTGCCTTTTTATATTGTGTAAAATTTACTTATCAAATTTAATGAGATGCTAGGTCACACTGAGGTTTTTACCCATAGTTTGGAATTTTTCCTCGTATACTCGGTGTTGTGTGATTTTGCGTGATTGATTTTCATTTTACATTTCTTGATTGTGTTTGTGTGCTTGAAATTCGTCCCAATCACTTTGGAATTTGAAAAATGACTAAGATTTAGGTTTTGGTTGGAATTGAAAGTTAAAGTTAGTAAAATTTATAAAGATAACCTATTGACCCATGTAAGTTATCTTTTGTCTTCACAAACTTGCATTTTCAGACAAAACTTTAATGAAAACAAGTTTGGAAAAGGTTTTTTAATATATTTTTAATAATAGAATTTCAGGGGTCGACTTTAAATGAACTCATTCAAATGAGGTGACCTGCTCAAGAATCTATATTTTGAGGTAGTGGACCTCAATCGATCACAAATTTTAATTTAGGATTCCTCGATCAAAGTCTATTTTGAGTGAGGTCCCACCGACTTCCAAAAATATCCCTCAATCGTAATTTTTATCGACTTATAACCCCTCAATCGAAAGTTCTCGTTTGAATGTGGACCTTCATCCTATAAAATGTGTTTAATTGGATGTATTTCACTGAAAATCTATTTAAACACCTTTAGACGCATATTGTGTCCTGGAGCAACGATAAGGTTTACCCATTATGACCTGCAGGTTACAGCTTCTTGTCGCGAAAATAGTCTCTCTCCATATGCAGGGGTAAGGCTGCGTATATCTATCCCCCAGTACCCCGTAGTGGTGGGAGCCTCGTGCACTGGTTTTCCCTTTTAGATGCATATTCTCATTGACAAATCCTAATTTTTTCACAACCCTAATTTGGTTTTGCTAGACTCCTTCATTTTGTCTGATCCTGTCAAATCCATGCAACTAAAGTAGACTCTAGGTTTACAAATGCCTTGAGATGTTCTAGATTAGAGAGGATATAATGTTGGATTATGATTGGGGTGATTGTTCACCAAGAAGGAACCATGGGTACCAAGGCCTTGAAGGTTGTGAAACTGTTTTCTTAGAGTTGTGCGCCTATTGCTAGTACGGGTATAGGCAGATGAGCAAAATGCAAGGGAAAGGCACCATAGCATGTATCGTTGTAGCATATGTAAGTTATGAATGAGTCATTGTTAAGCTCTGTAATTATATTTCTGTAATAGTGTAATTATTATGGGTTGAGTGCGATAATGGATTTTTTCGTAAGGGTTTCCACTCTAAAATCTTGGTGTGCCATTTATGATTGATTTTATTTGCTTCCAATATTAATCACCAACTGCATGCAATTTGGACGAAATCATTATATTTGATAAAATTAAAATATGCTTCCAATATAAAATGGATTTTATTTGATTTATATGTTGATTAATTAAGAAATTAATTATGAAATTTGGACCCTTAGGAGTATACCTTATTTTTCAAACTGGTATCAGATCAAGTTTTTAATATAAATCGGGGGGTATGTTTGTTGAGGATGTGCGGTCACACGTCCGCTGGTTTATTATGATAATAACTATGAGTACTCAGAGGCACGTATGATATCTTTTCTTAAATTCCAAGATAAGAGGGTGTGGCTAATAGTTAAGGTGTGGAGAGGTCCAACAACCTTGATAGGAGATACTGTTATCCCTAAACATCTTAGCCATATCATCCAAGCCTCTTTGAAAATATCACATGTCATAATACATTGGAACTCCTACACATTTTATGTTCACCAACTTGAGTTGTGGGTAGGGACCAATCCTTCCTACTCCTAACCATACTCGATCATCGATAGACTTAAGTGTAGATTCCATACACGCTTTCAAGTACACATAATTATGCTTGTTAAAAATGTGGCCTAGAAAATGAATAACCCTCCATATATAAACCACCCAGATTCATGCTTAAATAAATTTTAGACACCCATTCTTATACAAATTTGAAAATGATTATTTTATATGGATTGTCACACAATTTTTAATTTTTTCAAAATTAAATATGCCAATTAAACTTGCACTAATTGAATAAAATATTGTGTTAAACAGTTTACCAAATTTTATCTTACTTAACCATGCATCTAGTTGATAATAGCAAGAGTAAATTAAAACCTCGGATGAACCAACCACACAAAATCCACTATGATATATGAATTACACAAGGACAACATATGACTTACACAACCGACTCGACTCCTTCGTTTCTTTGACCTTTTTCACAACGATACATAAGATTCCACATGCACTACCACAATGTGTGTTCTTCACATGCCTCGGTATCCACCGATCCAAGCTCAGCAAACCGCCAACGGATTGAACATGGATTCCACCGCGTTAAACAATAACAATTACAGAGTCCAGCACATGAAATGATTACTTAACAAATATAATGAGTAAAAAAACTTTAAGTGCCCACATGAGATCTCAAATAAGCATATATAGTTGAAACTTGCATCTCAAATAATTTGGGTGTAAACTTGGGTTTGGAGGAACAAGATGTGTTCTTAGAAAATATGACCTCTACAAAAAATAAGTTTCCCACACCCCTATTTTTAGAAAATGAGAATTTTGAGGCGGTCAAAAAATGATGCAACTCGTTCGAATGAGAAACACATGGTCATTCAAATGAGAAAGATAGGGTCATTTTAAGTAGGTTTCACATTTCATTTAAACCAAAAAAGGTCGTTCGAATGACCTTTCATAACTCATTTGAACATAATTCAAATGACCTTCGAACGAATGTATTTTGTAAGATAGAAAAATATCGTTTGATACTCATTAGTTGTTCATTCGAATGAACTTATACAACTCGTTTGAACCAGACAAAATGTGATTCGAGCAAACTTAGGAAATTTGTTTGAACAGGCAAACAATTTTCGATTGAAGGACCATTCACCAAAAAATAAATTTTCTTTAAAAACATTTTTATGAACAATGTCCTCAAACATCTTTAAAAGAAAAACCCAAATAAATATCCAATGATGAAAAATAATATTCATTCATACCTTTGGTGGAAATCCATGGACTTTGAAGATAAAATTTGGCACGAAACACGACAAAATATTATATAGGATTTAACTTGGCCACTATGGTCTTCAATCACACACGTAATAGACTTTGAAGGATAAATTAACGCAAGTCCTAACCTATGAATCAAATAGTTTTGTCCAAATAGAATTAAGACAATACATACAAATTGACTATGTTGGAAATTTGTCCCTTACAAATCTTTCCCTTTGGTTATTCTGGGATAAAACACAAAAATAAAAATCTATGGTTTGTGAAGCTCTCTAAAGATTCAATCCCAACCCCACAAGGAAAAAGTACAGATATTTGATAGAAATAAACTTTGAGTAGATTTGATCTTGTGAAAACTTTGTTGCATTATAGCAAACACGTACAATTAAACACACCTTTCAAATGCAAAGAGAAAATATAATAAATATAAATCCGCATATGAAAACCCCTCCCCCTTTGACTAACAATCTCCACCTATGATAGGAGAAGGTAAGATTTCTCCCTTTAAGTTAGAGAGTTAAATACCATGTCTCCCCCTTTTATTAAGGAATGGACAAAGAATAATGTGCAATATAAACAACTTCGCCCCTAAATTTTACACATGTAAACATAAAGCAAAATAAGCAGTATCATGAAACACAGGTGCAAATAATCCCAACAATTAACAAATTTTATCAATTTTGATCCAGAATTGAAGCATAAGATAATACCTATAAACATGCAACAAAAGATACCAATATAATCATAAAACATGCCAATTTTAATAAAAATATGACGCGTATGACAAACATTGATTAAATGCAAATGCTAAGACTCGAAACCAAACATACTACATATGTATAACCGCACATATATCAATGGCGCATATATATATATATATATATATATACATATATATATATACACCACAAAAGACACAAAACACATAAGTTTTCCACACTCGTATAGTGTCAATATGTCTAAACAAAATGTAATACGAAGTGAAGGGGCATGAACTAGAAATAAAATAATATGACCCAATCACTCAAAATAAGTCCAGGTAGCTCTATTTGACTGCACTAAATTATCAAACTTCAATTTAGCCTCAAGTGACTAATAAAGAACTCGTAATGGACAAAAATACATACTGCACACTTGTCTAAAAAATATCGATGACTCTTGTATTAATAGCTTCAAACATTAAGCATAACTAGGACTTATTATTTCAAACACCCTAAAAAATAAGGATATATCATTTTCTCTCTCGTTTTCTTTTGAAGATATCAAATTTTAAAGCATCAATTTAAAAAACAATATGGCCTTGGATTTTTTTTTTCTTTTCCTTTCTTTTATTTTAGGCTCTTTCCAATGGTAGCCTTTCACACAAAGGATACTTATCATTCTGTAGCCTTTTTCCATTGCACCCTCTTTTATATATATATGACAAGACTGATAGGAGAACACCTCATATAGATCATGAAATGCGTGTAATTAAAATCAAGAACTCGTGAAAAGTATGTGCGAAGGCATATTAAAACTGAATTCATTAAGTAAATAAAGTTCGAATAACTCCATGCAAGTATGATTAAGAACAATTCAAGCATTGAAAATCGAAGTCAGACGTCCTGGCCACATGAAAACATGGAATGAATAGGATTCAACTACACTTATATGCCATATAAAATGTGTAAACCCAAAATACACAAACAAACCAAAAATCTTTATTAGTTTTTAAATATTTTTCAAAAAATGACACCAATTTCAAAACACAACTCAAAAAATAAACAAAATCTTTTTGTATTTTCTCGTAATGACCTAATTAGGGGAAATAAAATACAAAAGACACAAACATCATACAATTAGCAATGACATATAACATGTACAAAATCTAGCATATGAAAACATGCAAACACAATCAACCATTAGATTTAGAATGAGAAGAATCACGTGCAGCCATGCGAGAATCAACAAGCCTAATATTAAGCACCTCTAAATTTGATTTCCTAACTCACATAGGAGTATCATGACAATCTTGGGTTTTTGGAAGCTTGGTGACACTAGACTTAGACTTCCTAGGACCTTTTTAAAGATCATAACAAAACTTCCTTAGGTGAATTTTCTAACATACTTAGAAATGGTTAATGCTCTCAAATTGTTGGTATTGGCTTCAACATGGGAAGTTTTGGGTTCATCGAGGCCAATTCCAAAATTGTTATTTTTGATTTGGATGGTGCCTAACATTTTATCCAACCTTTTTACATAGATTCTAAATTAAATTTGATGTTGTTTAAGTCTCTCAATCTCTCTATTCTAGCTCCTCAATCCTAGACTCCAGTAAATGACAAACCTCATCAAAAACTAGGGAGTCCATCTTCAAAATCTCCATCAATCATCAAAGGTTATATCTTCCCCCCTCTTGAGTGTGAGCTTCTACCTAAGAGTCTTCCCATGTTCCCTAAGATCCTCAATCAAGTTCGAATCATTATTACTTATGGCATGTTATTTTAACTTATATTCGAATTTTAGTTGGCCTTTTTCAACTTTAACGATTATAAGTATAACTCACGAAAGGCAACCTGAAGCTCATTCTCCTCCTCTTTTTCTTCATCTTTTTCTTCCTCATTATTTTCACCACTTACTTGGGAGTCACATGACTTGGACTCGGAATCGATATGCACGAAATTATCTTCTTCAAAAAACTTTTTATTTAGTCTCACATGACTATCCATGAACACGATGTAATTATGCTCAATGGGGGAATCAAGTTCTTTTGATTCACTATCGATAAGGGTAACATTGTATTCCTTCTTCTTTTTACTTTATTTCCTTAGCTTATTGGGACGCTTAGCTGCTCTATGACCATAACCCTTACACCTAAAACATTTATTCGACTCATCCCTTTTAAAATTTTCATTACGATTCTTATGTAATTTTACAGTCTTGTTAAACTTGTTCTTCTCAAATTTCTTTTCATTAGATTTAGAGTTTTGTTTGTTAAACTAGATAAACTTCCCAAACTTCTTTGAAAACAAGGATATATCATCGAAATCGATATCAAACATAAAATGTATTTCCTCCTTATGGATTTTTAAAGCAATGACCTTATATTTTTTCATCTTTTTAAAAGTAATCAAGTCGATATCACAAGTTTATAGGTCACCATTAGCTATTTCAATTTCATTGATCCCACGGTTCCCAAAAAATTCAAAACCATGACTTTGGGGTTAAATCTTTCAGGTAAGGACCTTAAATTTATTCACAACCTTAGTGTCAGGTACTCTCTCTCCCAAGTTAAAAGATGAGTTAAAAATATTAGACAATCTTACATAAAACTTATCAAATGTTTCACTCTCATCTATCCTAATAGTTTCAAACTGAGTGGTAAGGTTTCGGAGTTTAGACGCCTTAACTGCACTGGTCCCCTTATTCATAAGTTGGATTATGACCCAAGCCTCTTTGGACGTCTCACACGTCAGATCTCTTCAGGTATAATCACACAAAACAATGCAATTAGACCTCTAAAATTATAGTTGCATAGTATATGTTTGTCCCACTCCAACTCTCATCGTGTTTAGGCACACGAACTTCACCTACTGTTGTGGGTGGGGCCACCCCCTTACTACTGCTAACCATAATTTTTTATACGATTATATATATATATATATATATATATATATATATATATATATATATATATGTATGTATGTATGTATATATATTTGTGTTTTACCATTTTTTTTGCATTTTATATAACTAATTAAAATGCTGATTTTTTTTGCATTTTTTGTAACTTAAGAAAACGATTATATATGATAATTTGTCTTAATAGTATATATGATTATATATGTTTAAATAATATATCTTAGTTAAATGATTATACCCATATTAGTCCAAATAAAAATATTTATTATTAAATAGTTAATCACATTATTAATTAGATCATTTTGTATTAAATAGTTAATAGATTTGAGTTTACTAATAATAAACTTATTATTATTAAATCTATTTCTCTCGTGCATATACATCTACATTTTTAGGTGAACTTATTTACGTTATTTTGTAATTAACCATTATTTATGTTATTTTTTAAACAAAGTTGATGTCAAAAAATAGTGAGCAAAATTCTTCAGGTAGTAACAAACGTTCTAAGAGAACCAGTTCTATAGTCTGGGAGGATTTTGAACTATTGTCAATCGGGGAAGATGGTATACAAAGGGCAAAATGTAGGAGGTGTGATATTGTTTATGTTGCGAAAAACATGTCAGGCACAAGTAGCATGTTACGCCACTATATAAAATGTGAAAAAGAGCTTTCACTTGAATTTAATCAAGATATGTTTCGTGAGAAATTGGCTACAACACAAGTGAAGCACAATTTTCTATATAGCTTTGTGGAATATGAAGGAATTCGTGACTTGATTAGCTATTTACAACCTAAAGTAATTCATATTTCAAGAAACTCAACCAAGTCCAACACGTTAAAATTGTGAGATATAGGGAAGGAAATGATTAAGCGTCATCTAAGCTCAATTCCTAGTAGAGTGTGTCTAACATTTGATATGTGGACATCTATTGCCACTGATGGATATTTGTCCCTTACAGCTCATTACGTGGATGAGAATTGTGTAACGGCCCGTCCCGGATTTTTGGATTATCCGAGAGTCAACTCGATTCGACTCGGACGTTAGGTGTGAAGTAAAATGAAACAACCTAGATAATGTTGCTAGTCCAATCTTATTTTAAATTAACGTTTAACTTGTTTAGCATGCAAGTCCAATTTCAAGATAAACTACGTGTGGGACCCTTAGGGAGCACCAGAAGTCCAAGTAAATAGAGCTATTAACGTAAAATAAATAAAGTACACTTACATGTACAACACCCTCAAAATACGAACCCGCACCCAACCTGCCGTAACAAAGAGATGGTGTGAGGCTATGCCTAGTGGGAATACATATACAATCAGTATAGAAATGAACATCAAAGTATACTCACATGCTACAATCACATGCATGCTAAAATATATATGTATCTACATATATATAGATATACCTTTGAAAATACATATTCAAGTGCATTAATCGTTTACTTCCAAAACTTTACTCATCTGGATTAATTTACTTAAATCCTCAAAAGACTTTCGTTGTTCATACTTTGCATTTCTGACTTTATTTGACACACCCTGTCCAACACATAAACTATTACACTTGATTTATTCCAAACCATTCCCTTACCGGAATCACCATTTATATTCATTTAGAATATACTTTAGTGTTTTCTTTGAAAAAAACCATTTTAACACACACGTACACCGTGTTAAAAAATACTTGTTTATCATTGAAAACTTTACAATACATACTTATACAAATTATGGGTTTAACAACTTAGGCTACTTATCCACTCATTTGCCCACTTTAGTTTAGCCTTTTTTACCTCAACTTATGGACATTAATAGAATTACGCATTTACTTGACCATTTTTATCTGCACCAAAATATTTATTACATTCATTTAAGTTAGGTTGTATTAACACATTTTATCACACAATCCATTTTCTGGACATGTTCCTTATTCCTTTTATCTTTTCTCAGAATCTTCCTTTTTATCGCATACTTACACGGGCTCCACACCGACGGCTATGCGCATTATATGCTATGGCTAGTGATTTAGGGATTTTCACCCAAGGGCTTCGTACCCTTCTTGATTTATCCCGGTATCATCCGAGTTTCATATATGTATTTTAACATTTTACAAATTTCCACATTATTCCACTTCCTTACTTTTACCCGACCGAAGCCAAAACCCAAACTTAACCGTCCGTTTTTCCATTAATACTTGGAAAATAGTTTATTTTCTTCTTTAAGTCCCTTGTCCACACACGCGTAACTCGTACTAGATTCATTCACGTCTTAGGACATAATTCATTTTCACACATATTAGTGTAAAGACACTCTTTAACATTTTTATTCTGTAAAAAATTTTCACTTTAAGTATATTGCCAATTTACCCTTTAATCGCCAAACTTGCAAATTAGTCATTTAACAAGTGTTATTTTCTCAAAAATGGTTATTAAGTTACAACTTAACATTTAAACGCTTTAGCCATTTTAACACTTGTTTAATACCACACTTTGCCAACTCTCACACCTGCCACTTTAACACTTTGAACACAAAAAATAACACCATTTACGTTTTGACTTCCCAAATTTTCGTTTGTCTTATTTCTTGCTTAAACCCAACAAGACTTTCTTTAAACATGCTCACATATTTATTACCAAAGTACTACAAGTTTATATGCATAGAATGTGGGCTTTAGACACTAAATCCTACCAAGTGGATTAAACGTGCATTTCATGTAATAAAGACATTTTATCGATTTCTATAAACTCAACAAATGTCCATTTATTCATAAAGTCCCCACTTTGCAAGAACTCAAAAATATTTATTTCATAAATATTCTGGTCAATTTTAACATCGTTTCACATTTTTATTTCATAAATATGCCCATTATTTCTTTTGGCTAGAAATACACTACAACAATATTGCCTTACATTTTTATTCTACAAAAATGTTTATTGTTTCTTTTTCACTAGAAATACACCAAAAATGACATTTCTTACATTTTCTTCCATTAAAATGTTTATTATTTCCTTTTACAAGAAATAAATAAAAAATAACATTTCATACATTTTTATTCAATAAAAATATATATTATTTCTTTTTACTAGAAATATACCAAAATAATGTCATCACATATTTTTATTTCATAAAAATGTCTATTTTCAGATTTATTAAGAAAACACACCATAATAATATTTTCCAACATTTTTATTCCATAAAAATGGTTATTTTCAGATTTAAGAGAAAATACACAACAATAATATTTTCTAGCATTTTTATTCATAAAAATGGCTATTTTCAAATTTAAGAACACATCATAATATTACAATAATCTTACTCTTAATCAATCAACAACAAGACTACCATATTTTTCAAACAAAGTCTTAACATATTAAGATTAGTTTACCCCTCCTAAATAACTCCAAAGATGGTGGTGGTGAAGAAGATGGGTGACTCCCCCACCTCCAAAGGTGGCCCTAAAGGGAGTCATAAAATGCTCCTCCAAACAGCCATCATGGAAGCTCCATTAAATTCCACCAAGAACCCTATACAAAATCTCTAGAAATATATTCATCTTCTTCTAAAAATATCTGCTTAAATATCCATCAAACACCCCTTACAATAACTCTCATATTTTCGTAGCTTTACATATAACAAGGGGATAATGGTCACTATGTGGTGTAGTCACTATACTCTAAAGAAATATGGTGGAAATAGATTAAGGAGGGGGGATAAAAAATGTAAAGAGTCCGGTAACCTTCCCTCTCTTATAGTCCAACAATTGATAGGCTTACCAGCTTAAGGAAATCTTATATTCCCAACAATTTCTATATCATGTATTAAATCCTCCAAAAATCGACAACACATATCACCCAACGGTTGGGGAGTTGACAACATCCAATTTCGTAGTTTAACACCCCCTAGTTTTTATCTCTCTCTATGATATTTGTAAAGACTCGTGAAACATAATCCAACTGACTTATGTGGGTCGTCCATCTCCAAATCATGACACGCAATTGACAATCAGTGGCTCTCCTCTTGATAGCATTGCTAGTCTTGAAAACTCAACAATTACATGTTCCTTCCTTTTATATTTATGGTAAGGCATTATGTATATATCTCGTCGGTTTTTCTCAGGATGATCGGACAAAGATGTGCTCATTGGTTTAGATTCTACCAGTGAAGAGGAGGAGAGATTTCTTTGCAGCGTCGTTCGAACAACGTCTTTAGTCGTTCAAACGACAGCCTCTAGTCGTTCAACCGACGGCTGAGTCGTTCTAGCGACAGGGTTTCCCTTTGGTTGAAACGATAGTATTTCGGTTCTTTCTTAATTTCATCCACTAATTGACACACATGAGATATCAAACTTAACATAATTAAAGGGTGGGGTTTCATAACTAATAATCCTCTTATTTTAATCTTTTACCCACAATCTTTTAATATCCATCATCAAGTCCCTTAATCAATTTAATTAGGGATATAATTCAGTCATACTTGTCCAAATTACAATGTTTCCTTCGTATTATCGCAACTTTATGTGGGTTTAACTAAATTATTTAGGGCAGGGTATTACAAACTTCCCTCCTTAGGTAATTTCGTCCTCGAAATTCTTGGTTCATCATAATCTATAATCCAGTCACCTACGACGGGTTCCCAATCCTCGGCATCCTCGATACTATGGTATAATTTTAAAAATTTCACTTTAATGAATCGTTATTGTTAATCCGATCATGAAAGACTCTGCAGTCCTATTGCTAGTCCTCAAACGTGCCTAACGTGTCTATTTAACCTTAAGATTGTTGATACTTACTAAACATCACAATGTCACTACTGAATTTATCAGCACGAATCATTCCTATGTCGCAATTCAAAACCTACGTTTCCTCAAATAATTTCTCGAACCGTGCCTAGCCTAGGCAGATATAATTTCAACCCTTCTCATTACACATATTAATGACTTCTAAGCCAATTGCCTTGTCACGTAGCCTTATCCTGCCGATATCCCTGTGTTGACCTAGGATCACCCTTGGTACCACTACAAGAACATATACAAGCGATCATATCCTAATTTCCCAATGTCATAACATTCTCGAGTCGCAACCTCGGGACGTATGACCAGGTCGTAACTATACTGGCTAATTAACAACATGTTAATCCTAAAGCAATTAAGTAACACATTCAAACTATATTTAAGAGCACGATAACACTCGCACACACAGACTGGTGAAAAATAAAGGTGCATCTGAAGAAGAGCGCACTCATGTACCGTGATGCATCAGCCATAACACGATAACCCGCATCACTACTGAGCTTAAGCAGCACCACACCGAATCAAACTAATAAATAAATTCCCATTATCGGGATCAAAGAAGGCACACGAATGCAACAAATCAAGTGACTGCCACACCAAGGAAGGAAATCTAATTCCGATGATAAATTTAACCATTAGACGTATGAACCCACGACGTATACATAAAGCCTCTAACTCTTACCAATACGTGTTAGGTACCATGGCCTTGCCATGCATCCTGCATTGGCCCCTTAACCCTGAAAAGTTCTACCAAGAATCATTCACCCGTGTCTGACGGGTGGAAGATAAAACAAATATCTTCGAGGAGCTGAAATGCTAGGCTTCCCTCCTTAGGACTAACGCTACCTATCCATCACTGGTAAGAATAACGATCCTAATTCAAGGTGAAGTTACCTCTCTTATCACTCATCATTAGTTACCTACCTATCATAGTCAGATCTCCAAAATTTCAACATGCGGTAGCTAACCTCAGTTTTTGAGATCATTCTCATCAAGTGAAACGCAACGCTCTCACAATTTCAAAGATTCAATTCCTGAACCATTACTACCACCCATAGCACCGTCTAATGATCCCCAAATCAAGATCATCCTAATGGCATCTCAAATTTCAAGAATCACTCATGCCCAATGATTTCCCTCAATGGAGTCATTACTAATCATACAGGTTGCACGCATAGGTGAAATAATCAAGCATGAGACTTTATTCTTAGTGTTATCTCTTAAAACCCATTACGGATATCGTTGTGTTTTGATTCTCCCAGGTTCACCACCTAGCATTTATTAGCCTATTATCGAAATCATCCTTTAAGGTCACATCATACCACATGCCTATAAATAAAACCGTAGCATTAACTCCAAGGCACCGTCATAAGTCAACATGATCTAATTGTATTACAATCATCTATGATCTACCATCACTTATGTAAACTTAAATACGATAATGATTCCTAATACCTCATGGGTGACGACATCAAACTCGATTGTTTCTCTAAACAACTCACACATCTATTACAAGAAACCACGAGTCATACCATGACCAATGTTGCATGACCTGAGATTTTCTATCACTAGGGGTGACTACTACGTGCATTAGCATCTCATCATATAACCTTAGCATATATCTCCAAGGAAATTTTCAATATAACTTCACAAACTAGAATCGTTTAACCCTTAACAAGTGTTCAATCACTATAACAAAATTTCCTTACTACATACACTTCATACCGCGTGCTAATCTACCAATCAACGCAACTATAAATTTCGATAGGATTCGGGACATCGGGTATTGCCTATAAACACCAAGGTCCACACCCACGAACGTCACAAGGGATCCTATTTCTCAATGCCACAATACAATCACCAAGCCATAAATTAATAACATTTAGGTTCTGGTAGGACACAGGACGTCGGGTATTACCCAAAAGGAGGC
This sequence comes from Sambucus nigra, assembly GCA_949130495.1. NCBI lineage: Eukaryota > Viridiplantae > Streptophyta > Magnoliopsida > Dipsacales > Adoxaceae > Sambucus > Sambucus nigra. The sequence continues at coordinate 629,890,679 of OX422209.1, forward strand.
CCACAGAGCTAACACTTGTAAATACATTCATCGAACAACAACCACAAGGTGTTCACTCATAAGTATCAAATTCTATTTACTAAGCCTAACTTATCCTTTAACGTTGGCCTACATTAATTTATATGTTCATCGACTTTACTATCAATCGCAGTATTACCCCAAGGATCAAAATTGCCTAATTTTTACATCGATATTGACCCCTCCTCGGTGTCACACCCAAGGCTACATATAATTTAAATTAAGATTTCCCTCTACATAATTATGACACCCTACCAATCAATCCCTACCGTTGATTATTCACAACCTGGTGCCACTTGCCCAACGAGGGGTATCTCATTCTATCAACGTCTCCAAAGACTCTATGTCAGCATGGGCTGGAACACCAAACACCTCACCCTACAAACCAAGGTGTCACCACTTATTGGTTTACTTTGACACTCGTAAATTATTAATCATACTTAATCAGAATTTACGGAAGTGATTTATAACAATTAACTGGATCGTATGCCGCTTGGAACTAACTTACTTGCCATGCTAACCTCTTTGACCTTACCGTCAAGGACACGAACTAAACCATCATTAAACTAGCATGACTGGACCAAACCAACACCAACATTGAAAGATCCACTACAGACCTCACCACGTCACTCCCGAAAGTAAACCTTGAACCTAGATCTTTGATACCATTTGAAACGGCTCGACCTGGATTTATGGATTACTCGTGAGTCAAACCGATCCGACTCGGACGTTAGGTGTGAAGTTCAATGAAATAACCTAGATAATGTTTCTAGTCGGGTCTTTTTTAAATTAACGTTTCACTTATTTAGCATGCGAGTCCAATTTCAAGATAAACTATGTGTGGGACCATTAAAGAGCACCCCGAGTCCAAGTAAACAGAGCTACTAATGTAAAATAAATAAATTGCACTTACTTGTACAACGCTCTCAAAATACGAACCCGCACGTAACCTGCCGTAACAAAACGAGGGTGTGAGCCTATGCCCAGTGAGAATATATATATAAGCAGTATAGACACGAACGGTAGCAAAGAATACTCACACGCTACAATCACATGAATGCGAAAATATATATGTATCTACATATATATAGATATACCTTTGAAAATACATATTCAAATGCATTAATCATTTACTTCCAAAACTTTACTCATCTAGATTAATTTACCTAAATCTTGGAAAGACTTTCTTTGTTCATACTTAGAATTTCTCACTTTGTTTGACACACCCTATCCAACACATAAACTATTACCCTTTATTTATTCCAAACCATTCCCTTATCGGAATCACCATTTATATTCATTTAGAATATACTTTAGTATTTTCATTGAAAAGTACAATTTCAACACACGCGTACACCGTGTTAGAAAATACTTGTTTATCATTTGAAAACCTTTCAATATATACTTATTCAAATTATGAATTTCACAACTTAGGCTACTTAACCACTCATTTGCCCACTTTACTTTAGCCCTTTTTACCTCAACTTATGGACATTAATAGATTTACGCATTTACTTGTCCATTTTTATCTGCACCAGAACATTTATTACATTCATTCAAGTTAGATTGTATTAAAACATTTTACCACACAACCCATTTTCTTGACATATTCCTTATTCTTTTTATCTTTTCTTGGAATCTTTCTTTTTACCGCATACTTACACGGGCTCCACACCGACGGTTATACGCACCATATGTGTTGGACAACGATTTAGGATTTTCATCCCCTTCTTGCTTTATCCCGGTATCATCTGAGTTCCATATATGTGTTTTAACATTTTACAAATGTCCACATTATTCCACTTCCTTACTTTTACCCGGCCGAAGTCAAAATTCGAACTTAACCGTCCGTTTTTCCATTAATGCTTGGAAAATAGTTTCTTTTTTTCTTTAAGTCCCTTATCCACACACGCGTAATTCATACTAGATTCATTCACGCCTTAGGACTTAATTCATTTTTACACATATTACTGTAAAGACATTCTTTAACATTTTTATTCCGTCCACTTTAAGTAAATTCCCAATTTACCCTTCATTTAACAGGTGTTAGTTTCTCAAAAATGGTTATTAAGTTCCAACTTAACATTTAAACGCTTTAGCCATTTTAACACTTGTTTAATACCATACTTTTTCAATTCTCACACTTTCCACTTTTAACACATAAAATAACACCCTTTACATTTTAATTTTCCAAATTTTCGTTTGCCTTATTTCGTGCTTAAACCAGATAAGACTTTCTTTAAACGTGATCACATATTTATTACCAAAATACTACAAGTTTATATGCATAGAAAGCGGGCTTTAAACATTAAACCCTACCAAGTGGATTAAACGTGCATTTTAAGTAATAAAGACATTATATTAATTTCTTTAAACTCAACAAATGTCCATTTATTCATAAGATCTCCACTTTGCACGAACTCAAAAATATTTATTTCATAAATATTTTGGATAATGATAGCATCGTTCCATATTTTTATTTCATAAAAGTGGCCATTATTTGCTTCGGCTAGAAATACACTAAAACAATATTTCCTTATATTTTTATTCCATTAAAATGGTTTTGTTTCTTTTTCACTAAAATTACATCAAAATGCCATTTCTTACATTTTTATTCGATAAAAATGTTTATTGTTTCTTTTTCACTAGAAATACACCAAAAATGACATTTCTTACATTTATATTCCATAAAAATATTTATTATTTCTTTTTACTAGAAATACACCAAAATAATGTCATCACACATTTTTATTTCATAAAAATATCTATTTTCAGATTTATTAGGAAAACACACCACAATAATATTTTCTAGCCTTTTTATTCCATAAAAATGGCTATTTTCAGATTTAAGAGAAAATACACAACAACAATATTTTCTAGTATTTTTATTCATAAAAATGGCTATTTTCAGATTTAATATAAAATACACAACAATAATATTTTTTAGCATTTTTATTCATAAAAATGGATATTTTCATATTTAAGAACACATCATAATATCACAATAATCCTACTCTTAATCAATCAACAACAAGACTACCATATTTGTCAAAAAAGTCTTAACATAATAAGAGTAGTTTACCACACCTAAAGAACTCCGAAGATGGTGGTAGTGATGAAGATGGGTAACTCCCCCACCTCCAAAGGTGGCCCTAAAGGGAGTCACAAAAGGCTACACCAAACAGCCTCCATGGAAACTCCATTAAATTCCACCAAAAACCCTTTACAAAACCTCTAGCAATATATTCATCTTCTTCTAAAAATATCTCCTTAAATATCCATAAACACACCTTACAATAACTCTATTATTTTCGTAGCTTTACATATAACAGTAGGGGATAATGGGTACTCTGTGGTGTTATCACTATACTTTAAAGAAATATAGTGGAAACAGATTAAGGAGTGGGGATAAAAAATTTCGAGAGTCTATCAACCCTCCCTCTCTTATAGTCCAACAATTGATAGGCTTACCAACTTTCGAAAACACATATCACCCAACGATTGGGGAGTTGACAACATCCAATTTCGTAGTTTAACACCCCCCCCCCCCCCACAGTTTTATCTCTCTCTATGATATTTGTAAAGACTCGTGAAACATAATCCAACTGACTTATGTGGGTCGTCCATCTCCAAATCGTAACACGCAATTGACAATCAGTGGCTCTCCTCTTGACAACATTGTTAGTCTTGCAAACTCACCAATTACACATTCCTTCCTTTTGTATTTATGGAAAGGCACTGTGTTTATATCTCGTCGGTTTTTCTTAGGATGAGCTGACGAAGATTTGCTCAATGGTTCAGGTGCTGCCAGCGAAGAGGAGGAGCAATTTATTTTTAGTGTCGTTCAAACGACAGCCTCTAGTCGTTTGAACGACAACCGAGTCATTCTAGCGACAGGGTTTCCCTTTGGTTGAAACGACGGTATTTCGATTCTTTCTTAATTTCGTCCGCTAATTTCCACACAAGAGATAGAAAACTTAGCATAATTAAAGGCTGGGGTTTTCATAACTAATAATCCTCTTATTTTAAACTTTTACCCACAATCTTTCAATAATCATCATCACATCATCATATCAATTTAATTCGGGATATAATTCAGTCATACTCGTCCAAATTCCAATTTTTTCTTCGTATTATCGCAACTTTATGCGAGTTTAACTAAATTATTTAGGGCGGGGTATTACAAATTGGGTGTTACAAAAATGGATATTGAATTTTCATCATGTCCCCCTCCACATAGTGGACATATATTGGCATAACAAGTCATCCATTTGTTGAAAGACTGGAGCATTGATAACAAAATATTTTCTATTACCTTGGATAATGCTAAATATAATGACGGGTTGGTATAAACTTTAAAATGTAATCAAAGTTCGACCAAGTCGTCAATATGTGACAACATGTTTTTTCATATACGTTGGGGTGCACACATTTTGAATCTAATAGTGCAAGATGGCTTGAAAGTTCTCACTGAATCCATACACAATGTTCAAGAATCTGTAAAATGTGTTAGGTCAACTGAAGGCAGAAAAATAAAATTTTTCGAGTGTATATATAGTCTTTCGTTGACTATCGAAAGAAGGTTCGACAAGATATGAAAATTAGATGGAATTCCATGTATCTAATGCTTGAGAGCACACTTATGTATCATCGCGCAATTGATAGACTTCAATCAATTGATCCCCATTTCAAGACATGCCCAATTCAAGCAGAGAAGAATTTAGGAGCTAAGATCATATAAACAAAGCACAACACCAGTATTTTAATGTGGTAAAAACCCCAACTCTATAGGAAACTTCTATGGTGACCTCTACACCACAAAACAAAATCCACTAAAACAAGACATGTAGTTTATAGATACAAACATGCAATAAGATCAAATCGAAAAAAATATACCTAAATATGGAGCTACACTTCAAGGTACTCTTTCTGATCCAATAGTTTGATGTAATCATAAATACAACAAGTCTTTATGTCGAGTAGAAGTTTTATTCTCTAGAGAATAACCACATAAACTAAATGATGTGTGTGAAAACAATGTTGTCAAAGTGACCTATTCTATATCAATATGCAAGTTACACACGCACACTTAGAAGTGCAAACAATCCTATCAAATTACAACGTGTGTCTATATGAACAGATCTAAACAAACTATACTATAAATCATTTAAGATGGGTTAGATCTTCTGAGATCGGTATAAAAATAGACCCAAAACGAAGTTTTCTTGTAAATAGATTTCAAAAGATATAAAATCTATTTCTAAAAAGAATTGAGATCTAAATACTAAAACAACTTTTGATACATCTTATTTTGATAGAATATTTTACGGATCTAAAAATATATAGTATATGCAAACCAAGATTCACCCGAAATATGTGAAAATGAACACAGATTTTCAAAAAATAATTTTAAAATGGATATTTTGGAAAAGCAAAACTTAAGAGTGTGAAATATGTCTTAAAGTTTTGAAACGTTGATTTTATTGAGTAAAATAAAGATCTAAAAACTAGTGAAAAAATTGATTGATATAAGTAGAGCAAAACCCTAGGAGTTGAACTCTTTATACTCAGTAACATTAATGCTCTGGTGTGTTTAAGAAAATCCTAAGTTTTCTTTTCTCTATTTGTTTTGCTCTCAAAAAATTTCTCGAATTTTTCTTTTTCTCTCTACTCTTTGCTCTCTTTCTTTTCTTCTCTCTCTAAATTGGAGTCAAAATATGAGATGTTAAGATGATAAGGGGATTTTGTATAAGAGGTCAAAGATTTTGGAAACCAGATTTGAAATCAACGGGTGAGTTGAGTTATAACGGTTGAGAGTTAAGCCAATAGCTATTAAAAAATCGTCTTAGGTAAGATAATCGGTAGTTAAAGTTTGTCAATTCAAGGCACACGATTGGATAAAATCGATATCATATGGATCGAACTATGCTCTATTTAAGTCATCGATAAAAATAATTCGATAACTGATAATAAGGATCGAATATGTTAGACAAAGAAAACACAAAATGAACCAACCAAATATGGACAGTTGCAACCCACTAGCTTCACTAATATAGGTAATTAAACAAAGCACCACGATTATTTTAAAATATATTTTTAAAGGGTTTATTTAATAAAGAAAATTGATTTTCAATTCAAACTAATTTTAAGAAATTATTTAAAAATCATATAAAATTTCAAAAAAATGTGGAAACACTAAATATGCATGAAATACAAAAGTATCCTAATTTGTGTGGAGTTTTACCTTCGTACATACTTAATATAGAATTTGAATGTGTTGAAGTAGAAATCTTAAAGTAAGATGACTTTAACCTTCTCAAAATTGAAGAAATAACCCTTTGAGGTGCTCAATACTAAGAATAAAATATTTGTGTTAATATCCAAACTAGATGAAAAACCTATGGAGTGTTGACTCAAAACAATCCTAGGAAGTCATTTCATAGGGTTTCAATCTTCCCATTTGGACTTTGGAGACAAAATCCTTTGAATACATCAAGGGTACTCGTAGGGAAAAAATAATGATAGTCCTATAAAAATTCTATCTATACCTCCCCACCCTAGAATCGAAAATAAGAAAAAAGAAAAAATAGAAAACTCAACTAGTTACAAACCAATACCCTAAATCTGAGAGGTCTTGATTGGTTTTCCTCCATTAATCAATCAAGTATATGTCATATTTCACAAGATAATATGTTAGCATAATTAGAATATATTCTACCCCTAAGATGAACTCAACTCCTTCTCCCCCATTATCTCAAATAGACAACTGGTAAACAATCAATAGAGAAGAATAAAAGGAATAGTTACCTATCATATCATAAAAATGGATCTTATCAGGTGTAGCCTACATTGACAAGATAATAGGAGTCTTCTATCATTTATTAAACATTCATACCCTAAATCCTTACATACAGATTATAAGCAAGATATTGACAGGAAGATACAATGAGATTAACAAATTAATCTAAAATAATCACCCTAATATATTTTCTTAGAGATTCAAGCCTAATATTATCAAGGGACTTAGTGAAAATATCTTCTAATTGTTTATCAGCATGCAAGCACTCTATAATCAATTGTTTAGATATTACTAGGTCATGAATGAAATGGTGTCTAATTTTTATATGTTTGGTTCTAGAGTGTTGAACAGTGGTTATAAAAAAGTAAAGTCAATTTATTTTCAATAATACCAAAGTCACTAAGCATTTGTTTGATCCATATCAATTGGTCACAACAACTAACTGCAGCGATATATTCAGACTCAGTAGTAGACAAGTATATACAATTTTTCTTTTTACTACTCTAACCAACCAAATTATTCCCTGCGTAATAATAAGCACCCCAGGTATTTTACTATCGTCATAAATCTTACCCAGCCGGCATCAGTATATCCAATAATGATACTGGATGTATGTTTGGTATACCAAATGCCATATCCAAGAGTTACCTTAACACACTTAATAATACGTTTAACGCGTTGTAAGTGGGATTCTTTAGGTATACATTGATATCACGCACAAACACACACAAAATACATTATAGCAGGTCCAAAGACTATTAAGCATAGCATGATTCCTATCATGCTTCTATAAAGAGTAGGATCACCATTTTTCCCCTTTTCATCTTTTGATATCTTAGATGTAGTACTCATGGGTGTTCGTGCTATTTGGGAATTATCTAAATGAAACTTTGTCACTAAATAGTTCGCATATTTATCTTGTGATAAAAAAGATCCTCATCCATTTATTTAACTTATAAATTAAGGAAATATTGTAACTCCACCATAATCGACATTTAGATCTCTCCAAGCATAATTTTGGAAAAATTGTTAACTTGTTACTGGGAAGCAGACCCAAAGACAATGTCGTCAATATAAATTTATGCAATAAGAACCACTTTGTTAATTTTGTGAACAAATAATGCTCGGTCATTTTCGTGACGCTCAAACACTTTATTAACCTTAAAAGGTTGAGAGGCATTTGTACCAGGTTTGAGGGGCTTATTTTAATCTGTATATGGCCTTTTTAACCAAAATACGTGGTTCGGGTTATAAGGATCCATAAATACCTTAGGTTGTTCAATGTATACTTCCTCAGTTAGAATGCCATTTAAGGAAGCATCCATTTGATAAAGATTGAATTGAAAAGTATATCCTACATTAAGGATAAGGCAAACAAACTTGAGCCTTGTTACAGGAGCAAAAGTCTCTTCAGTGTCTATTCTCTCAATTTAAGAATATCCTTACACGACCAATCTGGCCTTGCTTCTAATAATTACCCCTGATTTATCCATTTTTTTTTAAATCCAAAGGGTACCAATAACCTTTTTATTATCCATTTAGGGAACAAGATACCAAACGTCTTGACTCCTAAACCGGGCCAGTTCTTTTTGCATGGCATCAAGACAGTAAGAGTTATTGAGGGCATTATTTACATTTTTTGGTTCTACATGAGAAATGAAGCATGCAAAGTTAGCCAAATTTTGAAGTTGTGATCTTGTTCTCATGGGCACTTCAAGGTTATCGATAAATTTTTCAAGGGGATAGTCTTTAGGACCCCATGTTGGTACAGCAGGGGTTTCAGTTAGAAATGAATTAACTACTTGAGTGAGTCGATTTCAAAAACACTTTCTAACTCAGCCTCAATAATTGTGTCAGTGTTGATATTCCCAGTGGTAGTGTCATTAACAACTAAATTGATAGATTCCATAAGAGCTTTGATACGAATATTGTATATGTGATATGCTCTACTATTTTGAGAATGACTGAGAAAAATACCCTTATCAAAGGTATTCCCCTTCTTTACAAATATAGCAAATAATCCCAAAGGTTTTCAAATATTTCGAATTGGATTTTTTGTTTTACCAAAGTTAGTATGAAGTCTATTTAGTATTTTTTTCTGAGGTAGACACGATTAATAATGTGACACGTTGTTTGGACTACCTCATCCCAAAAGTATTTTAAAAGATCTTTAGTATGTAACATCAACCGAGTCATTTCTTAGATTGTACGATTTTTCCTTTCAACAATATCGTTTTGTTGTGGGGTTTTAGGAGCACTATTAGCAAAACAATATTCCATAAAACCAATTTCCTTGAATTCACCACCTTTGTCACTTGAAATGCGTAATACTTGGGTATCTTTTTCATTTTTAATTTTTAAAAAGATTTTGAGAAATTATCTAAAAGTATTCGATTTATTTTTGATAAAGGCACCCGAAGTAAAATGCATAAAGTCATCCACAATAACAAGGATAGATGTTTCCACCAAGGTTAACAGTACAAGATGGACCCATATGGTCAATGTAGAGAAGTTTCAGGGGATTTAAAGTTATAATATCCTTAACTTTCTTATAAGGGGACTTAATTATTTTCCCAAACTAGCATGGGACACAAACAATATTTTGAGAGAGTTTTATTTTTGGTAAACCTCTAACCAATTCTTGGGTTGTCAAAATTAGTATAACCCAATTGGCTATGCCCGAAATTTGAGTCATCTAATCTTATTAAGTTATAAGACTATGAATTGGGAACAACAGTATAATAATTGTCCGAAGTTTCATTTCCTATAAGGATACAGTTACCATACTAGTTAAAAATACTAATCTCATTTTCTGAAACGGTAACCGTATGATCAGAATCATAAAATTAAGAGATGCTTAGCATATTGTAACAACCCTCGATTCTGGGAGGCTCATTTTATACTAATTTTACCGCATAAGGTAATTATATAAAATGTGGGGACTGGAGTAAATATTAGTTTAATGAATTGAAAGTTAATATTTACTAGATTGATGCATATTTACTGCATGTGAAAGTAAATAACATCAGGTTGCATGTCTGTAGTGTCATGTATTTTATATTGCCTTTTAGTTTAAATGATTTTGGAACTCGAAATAATTTCTAAAAATTCCGGATGCCTGTTTAGAGGGTGTAGTTAGTCTCGGAAGGTGCGAGACAGTCATAATAAGTGCCATATTGTATTTTTGTGTTTCGGGCACTTTTACCTGGTTTTAGCTTATATGCGTATTTGCGAGTCATTTTAATGTGGTGTTAACCATTTAAGTTGGGAGTTTTAACCTAAGCCACGATTTTAGTCTTCTAAATCCCTTATTTTTTCCCCATTTTATGTCTTGAACATAGAGAGAGAAAGAGGAAGAAGATAAATGGAGAAATGAGAGAGAGATTGAAGATGGAGGATTTGGGATTGCTTCTTCTCCAAATAAATCTGAGATATCAACCCTAAGGCAAGTTTTCTACTTGCTAATATGTGATTTAAGATGCATAAATTGTATGATAATTGTGTATTTCCATTTATGGTTTAAATGTAGAATTTGTGGGATTTAAACCCTAGTCTTGATTTATGTTGAAGAAATTGTGGGTTTTGATGGTTAATAATCATGTAGATTAGTTTGGGGTAAATTTTTTGTTGTTGGTTGTGTATGAAAAGGAAGAGATTTGGGGTTTGGAGGATTTAGGGTTCATAACCCTTCGTAGCCATTTTTGGCAGATTTGCAGGTCCGAATCGATTCGGCCCTTTGGGCGAATCGATTCGCTAAAGGGAAATTGGCAGGTCTGCATAACCCGAATCGATTCGGGGTTAAGACCGAATCGATTCGGTCAATTGCAGAAGGTTGGTCTAGTTGTCCGAACCGATTCGCTTTTTGGGGCGAATCGATTCGTTTTCCTGCTGTTTTTGAGTTAATTTTTATAACTCAATTTTAATCCTTTTCTTTAAAAATAGGGACTAGGAACCTTCTTGAATGAAGTAAACTTAGAGCCCTAGAGTGTGAGATGAGTTAGATGTCTACCCTACATTAGGAATGGGTTATGTGGGGATTTTTCGGGGTTAGGCCTATTAATGATAAGGCATTCTTTTCTTCTAGTTAATTATTATAAAACTAGGAGATGTAGTGTTATGTTCGGGAGACCTTAGGAGCTTAATTAAGCTATACGAGTTTTGATGGTTTATATTACCACCCCAAAAGAATGTTGGGAGACTTTAAAAGTTCGATTGAACTATGTTAACCTTGGTGGTTCATAATAACGCCATAAAGGTGAGTTTGGAGAATAAATTGAAAGTCATTTCATTCCTTCGAAAGATGATAACCTTGGGGTTCTAAAATAACCTCCTAGAATGCTTGGAGATGATGAAGAGTTTATTTACTCCTTTGAGGTTGTAGTGTTGAGATAAGTTATCGTATGGCTCCGGATTATAAGCTCTATCTAGTACTAGAAGTAAAACAGTAATGGTTTCGAATAGAAATGAAACATATAAATGGATGTGGTATGGATAGTAGTAAATGGTAATTTACTTAATCATGAAAACCGGTAAATAATGATTTACTTGATTTTGAAATAATAAATAAAATGGATGTTACACACCTCTCTAAATACCATCTTAAGGGAAGTCCGCACGATAGGTGAAGCCCCCTGGCTAATGAATGCAGGGTGGATATAGTCCTAGGCCATGGGAGCGCTTATGGTTGTATATTATTTCTGCGGGGGTAGGGAGATTCCGGGTGTGGTCTTGGCTACCACGCAGGCTCATGGCCGCTTCCCGACGTTTGCGATAGGATCCCAGGTTGTCTTATGATAGGCCCTGGAAGATGGTGGTTATTTAGGGGCGCGCTCAGTGGGGAAACCCGGACGGGCGGTCTTAGAACTCGTTATATGTATATAATTATAACAGTTCATAATCAAGTGGGACTTGATGTATTTTGATATGCCATATAGAGCATGATGGAGTGCCACATAGAGCACATATAAATGCCACAAAGAGCATTTGAAAATGATTATTTTCCTGATAAGGAAAGGATTTTTACAAAGGGTAAAATGGAAATATAATTGCCTTAAAGAGCAAAATATTGTGTTTATAAATATATTTCCTGCTAAGGAAAAGATATATAAAATAATTAGCACCTTAGGTGAAGTCTTTAGTTTAATGCTGCTTATTTTTATTCCTGCTTAGCTTATGTTTAAAATTGTATAGGTAGCTTCTTATTTCTCTTTCTTCACGGTTCATATTACATAACTGTCATACTCTTTATTCATCTAGTAATCATATAGAACCGGGCCCTGACCGGTTACATTTTCCTGTTGCATATTCTTCTTGTCTCTGCTCGGGTACTCCGCCGCAAGGATGCCTGATTTGAATTCTTATTCCGATGTTTTCGACGAGCCGTGATGCATTGCGGGTATTACGGGATACATTTGGTATAGACGCTTTCATTTTCATTCTAGTTAAGATCAAGTCTGTTATTCGGGCGAGAGGCCCAAGCTTTTGTAAATGTCTAATGAAATGTTTTAAGTAACTTATCGTACTTGTGTATTTTGGTGTATCAGTTTAGTGACCGGTTACATATTCGGTCTTTTTATTTTATTCTTGTTGTATTATTTATATATGTCTTGGGGTTTCCCTTATCTTTCAGGAATCGGGTTGCTTGTTTTCATTTCTTTACTTTCAAATCAAATTTTTTGGCAACCCGTTTTCTGAAATATTGGGTGGTTATCCTGGATACTCTATATTTTTGTTATGATGCTGAGAATGATTCCATCCATGATTCCGTTATATTGGAGTATTGGGCTGGCCACCCCTTATTTTGGTGAGCGGGTTGTCACACATATTTGATTTTAAGCCTTTCACCAAGAGAACACCATTCGGAACCGATAAACCTCTTCTTGAAATGTCCTTTTACCAATGATTTGCGATGATACTCTATCGCTAAATAGGACATTACCTCCTAACAAGTTAATCGTGCTTGTTAGTTTAGTCTCATCCCCGGTCATGTGTTTAGAACACCTAGAGTCGAGGTACCAGTCAACAAAAGTGCATTCAACTTTTAAAGAAGTTATAATAATATTGCACCTGAGTTGGGGTATTAAGTCATCTTTTCAAATCGAAATGGACCTTGTTTTAAAATATTTTTGGGCCTTTGATTTAGAAAAGGATGGGGGTCGCTATAATGGCTTTTTGTTGGTGCGAGACTTATTCCTATTTTTTCTTAAGTTAGAGTTTTTATTAGTTTGCCTTAGAAGAACATAAGTAGGTCGTCTCACTCTAGACTAGTTAAAGTTAGTATACGCAGGTGTATATAGATTTTTTGAAAATATTCAGCAAGAGTATGTCCATAAACATCACAGTTTAAAGTAAAGAGCTGAGGCGACTTGACAATGTTTTCTAAACCCCTGAAAATAATTTCATATTTATTTTGAAAATGAGGTTTGACCACAATAAATTTTGTATTTTGTCCAAATTCTCTAATAGGGGGAACATATACCTAGATTTGTTGCCAGGATTCTGCTTAAGACTACAAGTAGTCTTTGTTTCTTGTAAGACTAACTGACTTATATTAGATTTCTAAGAGTTTTGAAAAGTCTGAATTGGTGAGTTTAGTCAAATCCGCGAGGATACAAACACAGTTTCAGATTCATTTTTACCATTAACTTAGATTCCTTTGGGTTTATTTCAAAACCAACATCGGTTTTGTCTTCAACATTGATTTTGCAGAGCTTATGATTTTATCATAGGTTTTTGCATTGGTTTTAAAATAAAGACATTTCTTGAAAATGTTTAAAACTTTTTCTTTAGATCCCTCTATCTCGACCAATCTGGATTTATATATTTGTTCTATAACACATTACATCTTAAAGATATCAGTTATTTGAACATAAAATCTTTTATCTCAGTCTTATAAGCCACACACTGACTAGTGTAGCCCTCAGCATTTTTCCTAAAAGTTCTGTTTATGTTTCCACACATTTATTCAAGTTTTTAACCATTTTCTCAAGTCTATAACATTTCTTTAGAGTTTTATCATATAAGTCGGAAGTTAAGTAAATCATCATCATCGGACTCACTAAGAGTAGTGTGTGAATTACTTCCTAACGATTCATTTTGAAATTTTGGACTCATATACCCATTAAGTTCATCAGATTGATTATTATTGACTCAATGGAAGTACTAACACTAATAGTTTTTCATACACAATTAGTCACATACTAACTAGGAGGTAAATCACCAATCACACAAACACACTAGCAGGTAAAGTATCAATCATAGAATCAACAGACACGCGGGCGTTATCATCGGTATATATAATTTTAGGATAGAAACACATGCAAGACTCACTAATTTCTAACGGCCCTGACTCGTTATCTTTTGAGTCACTTCAGTCATCCCTAGTTTTGAACATATGGTCCTTAAGTGTGGTTTAACTTTAGACTTGCACTTATTAGCATAATGATCCATATTTCCACATTCGTGACACTGAATATTACTAAGGTCTTTATTGTTCCTTTGATTGTTAATAGTGTTATTCTGTCTGTCAAAATTCCATTCATAAGGTTTTGAAACTTTAAAGTTTCGATATCCATTTTTCCCTTGTTTAGTATCTATAGTGTGGCCATACCGAGGGGGATGAGAGGACTTCTCTCTGGCGTGCGCGCAGGATTATTCCTTTTCTCGGGGTGCTCGGTCATCGTCAATATGGAGTAATATGTAGAGATAGATTCGTCGGCCTATTTTGCACAAAACAAGCAAAAGAAATGTTGTCGTCGCGACAGAACGACATTAAGGACAATACTGATGCTTGTGAAACCAAGTAGTTCAAAGGTTCGGGGGACTAAGTTACAGAATGGAAAGGTGTTAGGCACCCATCTCGCCATTTAGATCTCTCATGGGCATGTGTTAATCTTCTCTTGTTAGACTCCGTGAAGTGTGTGCTTATGTGCATAATATAGATGGAGAATGGAATCATTCAACTCTCGTCATTGAAAAGGACGGAGTGAATTCATTTTTAGGAGTGTTCCTGAAAATAATAATTCAAAATATAATGTAATTGTTTGTCGAATCACAAGTTGTTATGGAGGAATGAATGTATATATTGAAAAGACACGAGAATGCAATAATATGACATCCATTAAGAATATATATAATAAAAACAATATAATAAATGTGCATAAGGGAAGAATTGAATCTCGAGATTTACCCAAGATGCCTACGTAGCCCAAGGGGCATCAAAGTCCACATAGTTTGAAGATAACATAGGGTGGGGTTTAACCCATAAATCCAAACTGATAATTTCTCTTATGTGTGTGTGTGTATAGATAAATGTGCTTCAAGTGTGACAATGTGTAGTGAGAAACCCCCGTTTGGAATTTATAGATAAAATCGTTTTTTCTTGTTTTGGGTTTTTGTATGAAAATAGAGTACGTGAAAATACTACTAATAAAGGTTTGAGATTAATTTAAGTGATGTATCGAAATAAAGCGCTAAAGTAGTAATAAAACAACTACTACTAAAATAAGAGATTTTAGGAAAAATGAAAGAGAATTGGACCTCCTTATGAATACTTGAAGTGGATCTTGAGTGTAGATACGCTGATCGTACAATAGGATGAAGGTGATATGAGGAGATGGGGGGAATTTACTAAATAAAGTATGAAAATCGTGGAATGGAATGTGGGGAATGGGGTTTTTTAGGAAGGGAATGACTCTGAATTCAAGAGAATGTTCTCTGAATTGCTGAGAGGGATGTTCAAGGATCTCTTTCAAAGTGAGGTCACGACCTCTATTTAAAAGGCCAAGGGGGTGTCAATTAGTAAGGTCGTAGACCTTCCTATCGGCATAGAATCATATACACACTGCCAATAGGCAGGGTCCAGAGGGTCCTAATCGGCAGTCCGGGATAAGTTTTTCAAAAAAAGTTATAAAATGGGAACAGTAAGTCAGAATCATTCACGGGGTAGACCGTTTAAAAGGGTATTCCAATCCCTTCAAGATTCCATTAAGCCATTCCCGAGGTCTGGGAGTTGATCGAGGTCAAACGGGGCCCAAATGCGCTCATTTGTCACTAGATAGGAAGTTTTGGGGGGGAAAGGGATTGTTCGTCCAAACCGTAAGGCCGATTCGATCACATGAAGGACTGTTAGAAAGGGTATTCCGAGCCCTTCAAGATTTCATTAAGCTTCGTTCAGTTTAGAGAGTTGACCAAGGTCAAACGGGGCTCGAAAACCCCTTTAGAGAAAAATGGGTCGTTCATCCGTACCATAAGGACAATTCGTGCATAGGGAAGACCATTGGAATGGGTATTCAGAGCCCTTCAAATATTCATTAATCTTCACTCAAATTGGAGAGTTAACTGGAGTCAAACAGGGCCTGGGAGTGCTCGGTTGTGACCCCCCGCCTAATAAAATATCGGGTGATCAGTCCTATACCAAATTAAAATAGGAATCCCAATTGGATCATCCTTAGCATCACTGTCAAAAACTTTTTAAAACATACTAACCATCTAGTATTCCAAAAGCTGGTGCCAAATTTTAACATTTTAATTAAACCAACCAATACATGCGGAAATAAATATAATCCATTCACACAACTGAATAAAACTCAAGAGAATAAATAATTAAATAATTTGCCGAATAACCATCGACCACCAAAGTGAAATCCAAAATAAACATCCAACACCTGAATAAATACATCTGAAATCTGTACTGAGAAGACTGGGCGACAAGCCCTAAATAAAACTGGAACTGATAGATGATTTCTACTCTAGGAATAAATGAACGATGCGTCTAATCCAAACTCCTGCTAGCATCCAAATATGTCGCAGCTCCGTATCCCTGGAATAGAATATCAATCCTGGCATCCCTATGGCTGGACACCTAAAAGGTTTTGAAAATAGTTTTATAGCAAGGGTTAGAACCAAAAATATTTTGAAAATATTTAGCAAGTAAATTAGCTGCAGTAATTTAAAATGCATGAATGCGCTTCATATTTAAGTTAGTGTCGCAGTCCCTTGTGGACACCTCACCCCTCCACTATTGTGCACACCTAACGGTCACCTCGACCCCCACCTAGTTGTACTACCCCATCCAACCAGTCCTGGTATAACCTCCCCTTTCCATACTACTCTACCCCGAGTATAATGATTCTTGAATTATAAGTTATCTCACAATTAACTTAATTAATTCCTTCTTAAATAATAGCATATAACCGTGTCACAAGTTATATAAAGTAAATACATCACACACTATATTATTACCCATATATAATATTGAATACCATTATATATGTACCTTTACTAAAACATCCACACATATAACATACGTATATCCATCTCTCCGAGTATACCCTCGCCGGATGATTCCCTCTAAAGTGCTATCTCACTAGGTGTGCTCACATAACCTAGTTACCCAAGTTGGATTCGCTCACCAACCTGGCCTAAAACATAAACGAAGTGGAGGCGGTCATATTCCTTCCCTGAAAGTGAGATAATCCCCTCACCTATATACCGGACGCTATGACCTGGGGATATACTCACCCTACTCCTCGAGCTAGGGGATTCACCCATATCGCGCAACTTCCCTTGATAGCACTAGAGTATATAAATTAAATAAATATCTAATCACTGATATTTAATATCACACACAATATATACATGTATATATATACTATCACTACACCGTATATATATAATATAAACCCCGGCTTTATCGTGTACTGAAAATCGCGTACACTAGCCTGTAATTTCCTGAGTCTGTGCCCCGACTCAACATAATTAATTTTCTCACTTAATAATTTATCATCTTCCCGAGTCTATGGTCCAACTCTAATATAATTAATTCACACCTCAATTAATATAATACTTTCCCCGAGTCTATGGTCCGACTCTAATTAAATTAATTAGCACACCCATTAATTTAATACCTCCCCGAGTCTATCGTCCGACTCTAATTAAATTAATTAACACACTTATTAATTTAATACCTTCCCGAGTCTATCGTCCGACTCTAATTAAATTAATTAACACACTTATTAATTTAATACCTCCCCGAGTCTACCGTCCGACTCTAACTAAATTAATTAACACGCCTATTAATTAAATACCTTCCCGAGTCTATCGTCCGACTCTAATTAAATTAATTAACACACCTATTAATTTAATACATTCCCGAGTCTATCGTCCGACTCTAATTAAATTAATTAACACACCTATTAATTTAATACCCATCCGAGTCTACCGTCCGACTCTAATTAAATTAATTAACAGACTTATTAATTTAATACCTCCCTGAGTCTATCGTCCGACTCTAATTAAATTAATTAACACACTTATTAATTTAATACCTCCCCGAGTCTACCGTCCGACTCTAATTAAATTAATTGACACACCTATTAATTTAATACCTATCCGAGTCTACAATCCGACTCTAATTAAATTAATTAACACACCTATTAATTTAATACCCATCCGAGTCTGTGGTCCGACTCTAATCCAAATTAATTAGCACCTCAATTATTTATTACTTGGCATCGCCCAACCATTATACCCGGATTCGCTCACTTGGCCCGTAACTTAATATTTCCCGAGTCTATGTTCCGACTCTAAATTAATTACTCTCTCTCCATAATTAATTTAATACTTTGGTGTCCCTTAACCAACATACCCGGACTCTCTCCCTTGGTCCATTTCTACATCTCAAAATTTCATTCCCACATATTCGCCCACAATGTGTCACCCATTCATCTCCATCAAATTTCCCAATTATATTTACCTATAATTACCAACACACCCGGACTCGCCCACTGGGTCCATAATTAAATATTTCACCTAAATCCCTTTAATAATGTAGCGTCACCCAACTACAATACCCGAATATTATTCCTCGGTCTGATATTAACACTAATATTTATTTTCTCAAAATACATCCATTTGTGACATACAATTATCACCCTCCTAATCCCAACTTGAAATCTCTTAAAAGTTACTAGAAGGTATTCCTTGTATTTATTTGCCTCTAAATAAATAAACCTCAAAAGGAAGAGAAATAATTTACTCCATAAGAGAAAAGGAGCGAACTGCCAGAAATCCTTGACCGTCGATCGATCGACCAATTCCCTCGATCGATCGAGAAGGTCATCTTCTCCTTCGCCTCTGTTTTCCACCATTGACGAAAATCCAAGGTTTTTAAACCTTGAAAAAACCCTCTAATCAAAACACCCCACCACATAAATGTGTTTAACCTACATTTTACACATCGTATGGATCTTAAGATAAACAATTTCTCCACTTACTTTCATAATTTTCCGAAATGGGTTTTCCATTAAAATTCATCAACTTTGTTCTAGAAACCAAATTCAAAATCCAAATACCACGAGTTTATATTCCGGATTCTCATTTAAAATAGATATCTATACTCAAAGATATATAACACACCTATTTCTTACTTTGAATCTCAGCCAAGTATTCCATTAACAAAACCCCATTTTCACCCATTTATACCCAAAAACGAATTTTGCTTTACACATCACTATGATATGAATTGATTATCATCAATTTAGAAATCACAACAGTTAACCACTTGCCTGGAATTGTTCGTAGAGTTTGATCCGTTGGTGTAGTCCCTTAATTTGGCTCCAAAATTCCCAAATTGGCTCTTGATTTGCTTTCCCCCAATATCCTCCAAGCCCTAGGCTTAGAATTTGTGTTTACTTCCGTTTAACACTTCTCCATTTAAGTTAAAAAACTAAATCCCGTTTTTGGCCATCTGGGCCTAATTAAAATGGCTCAACTCACCCCGTGTGGGCCCGGCTATGCCCGAATATACCCCGTGACCCAATTACTACCTCCCGGGTACTCTTTTTTTACTATCTCAACCCATCCAGACGCAACCGCGCACTCAAAATTGCAATCCGAAATACCTTTTGACATTTCTAAATTTCGACCTCAAAATGCGACACGAGATTTTTAACCATTAAACTTAAAAGTCGCCAATTATAAATAATTCGGCTCACTCAAATAAATTCTCCAAGTCATAAATTTAAGTCTCTCAAATTTAAATATTTTTATCACTCCCAAAAATAATTAAATATTAAATCCTCAAAATTACAGGGTGTTACATACTCCCCCCCTTACAAAGGAATTTCGTCCTCGAAATTAAGATGAGCGTAATGTTCCAAGCTTCGCATATTACTCTCTAGTCATGTGCCTCTAAGATCGCTATATCTATCCCATCCGCCTCTAACCATACGTTACACAAGTATGCATTTAAATTAACCAGGGCGCCCATACACCCTATACCCGTGCTTAACTGCACGAAATTTTCCTTAATTAACCCGTGTGCCCATACACCCTATCCCCGCGCTTTACCGCACGAAAGTTACCCGACTATGCTAGTCGTAACCCGTAATATAACTTCGAACCCGTAGTCATATCACACACACACACACATATATATATATATATATATATATATATATATACACATATATATCTACTGCTCGGGTACCCAACCCATGTACTAACGTCCAACATCTCCCCACAAAATACTTGTCTCTCAACACAAAAGTATATACGCTTACTCTCATGTTACCAAAGACGACATAAAGTACCGCGCCCTTACCATCACTAGTCCTTGCGCAAAATAAACCCCGAGCTCTCTCTCTTTGCTCGAACATAAATCTAACCACCCTGATTCACTTTAGTAAACACCCCTACTTACCGGGATAAAAATGTGAGAACACAAGATCTCACTTTGTGTCTATCGCACCACACAATATAACATATATACACACATATACATAGGCTAAATTCCCTCTCAGGTGATACCTAGTACCAATCATATCCTCGTGTCGCTAACACCAAAACTTACCCCCACTATTCACAATAGTCCAAACTCATCGCTATCTAGCCGATATTTAGGAAATATTATCAACCCTACTCCCATAATTCTCGAAAGTAGTAACTCTTCGCATAATTCAAACCTTCACTCAGTGTACATCTCCACTCTCCCGTGAAGAACACCACAGAACTCCGCTACCCCACAGAAAGTTTATCAACATACCATGGCTGCTACAGCCAGCGCACCCACTAAGTTAGACTCACCTGCGAACTCTAGTGAAAAATAAGTATTATACTGTGACATCCTCTTTGTCACTCCAAAAATATACCCCATGCCCATAGGGTAAAAATTTTACCTCCATACTCCAGCTGCAACGGCTGATCCTCGGGTTCCGGAGCATCTTCTCCCTGCCCGAATGCGCCCATGACTTGTTGTAGTGGCTGCACATCCAGGACCTCATCCTGTAGTTGACCCCTGCCTCTCTTAAGACAATCTCTCTTCATGTGTCTCGCTTTCTCCACAAACGAAACACCTTCTAATACATTCACCCTGCCACTGGTTCTTTCCATGCCGACCTCGTTGGAATTCCTGGCCATCCTGCCGATAGCCCCCGGTTCTAAATTGTTTGGCATGATTTCCCTGCCGTAAATCCTGCCCTGATCTCCCCCAGTCTGCTGCTGGGATACCCCACTAGTACTATTCCCTCCTGCGTGATCCGACTGGCTAGTTTCCCCTCCCCTCCCGCTTCCTTTCACGTGGAAGCGATATTTCTGACAGTGCAGGAGTGCTGCGTTAATGACATCAGTATAAGCTACTAATGCGAGATTACCAGTAAAAATGTTGTCTGATTCTCCAGACTAACCCATCCATAAACCTTGCTTTCTTTCTCTCTTCATCGCTTACCTCATCTGGTACCAACTTTTCCAATCGAGTAAGTTCTTCCTCGTAATCAACCACTGAACGGTCTCCCCGAGTTACCTCTTTAAATTTTCTCCTCATTCCGATCTCAACCGCTGGAGGAAAATACGTGCCATCGAACCACACCCAAAACTCTGCAATAGCTAGCGTATCCCTTTCCTCAACTGTGGTGATCGACTCTCACCTCTGTAGCACTGCTCCCACTAAACTAAAAGTGGCTAGCATTTGCTTCCGCTCCTCATCGCAATCTCTCATGCCTAATTAATGCTGGATATATCTCTTCCTTGACACGCTAGCACTACACCTGAACCCCCTCATAACTCTGGTGGGTGCCCACTCTTGAAAAATATCTCGTACTTGTTGCCACCCTGACGACCCCGCGCGAGCCTGAACATCTGGCGCCACTAACACTTGTGGCTGATTCCGTGAAAAGTACCCTGCCATTGTGACCACTGTAGCTTCAACTACCTGTGCCACTAGTTCAGTTACCTGTGCTGCCAAAATCATCTCTGGCCGTTGCTGCGGTAACTCTTACTCCTGATGAGCCTCCCTAGTCTCATCTCCCCCTGCTGCTCTAGCTGCTCCCTCTCCTGGGCGGCGTCTGGAATGAGAATCGAGTCGTATGAGTTCACCCTCAAATATAAATTTGGCAGAAGAACATAAATGCACATACGTATAAGAATACAACAATCCTATAATAGGGATCTACATCAAAGATTGCTAAGCCGAAACGTGAAAAGCCGTACAGATCCTAAGGACACTAGAACCTGATGCTCTGATACCATCTGTGACACCCCGCCTAATAAAATACCGGCTGATCAGTCCTATACCAAATTAAAACAGGAATCCCAGTTGGATCATCCTTAGCATCACTGTCGAAAACTTTTTAAAACTTACTAACCACCTAGTATTCCAAAAGCTGGTGCAAAATTTTAACTTTTTAATTAAACCAACCAGTACATGCGAAAATAAATATAATCCATTCACACAACTGAATAAAACTCAACATAATAAATAATTAAACAATTTGTCGAATAAACCATCGACCACCAAAGTGAAATCCAAAATAAACATCCAACACCTGAATAAATACATCTGAAATCTGTACTGAGAAGACTGTGCGACAAGCCCTAAATAAAACTAGAACTAATAGATGATTCCTACTCTAGGAATAAATGAACGATGCGTCTAATCCAAACTCCTGCTAGCATCCACATATGTCGCAGCTCCATATCCCTGGAATAGAATATCAATCCTTGCGTCCCTGTGGCTGGACACCTAAAAGGTTTTGAAAATAGTTTTATAGCAAGGGTTAGAACCAAAAATATTTTGAAAATATTTAGCAAGTGAATTAACTGCAGTAATTTAAAATGCATGAATGCGCTTCATATTTAAGTTAGTGTCGCACTCCCTTGGGGACATTCTCACCCCTTCATTTATGTACACACCTAACGGTCACCTCGACCCCCACCTAGTTGTACTACCCGTCCAACTAGTCCTGGTATAACCTCCACTTGCCATACTACTCTACCCCGAGTATAATGATTCTTAAATTATAAGTTATCTCACAATTAACTTAATTAATTCCTTCTTAAATAGTAGTATATAACCGTGTCACAAGTTATATAAAGTAAATACATCACACACTATATTATTACCCGCATATAATATTGAATACCATTATACACATACCTTTACTAAAATATCCACACATATAACATACGTATATCTATCCCTCCGAGTATACCCTCGCCGGATGATTCCCTCTAAAGTGATATCTCACTAGGTGTGCTTACATAACCTAGTTACCCAAGTTGGATTCGCTCACCAACCTGGCCTAAAACATAAACGAAGTGGAGGCGGTCATATCCCTTCCCTGAAAGTGAGATAATCCCCTCACCCATATACCGGACGCTATGACCTGGGGATATACTCACCCTACTCCTCGAGCTAGGGGATTCACCCACATCGCGCAACCTCTCTTGATAGCACTAGAGTATATAAATAAAATAAATATCTAATCACTGATATTTAATATCACACACAATATATACATGTATATATATACTATCACTACACCGTATATATATAATATAAACCCCGACTTTACCGTGTACTGAAAATCGCGTACACTAGCCTGTAATTTCCTGAGTATGTGGCCCGACTCAACATAATTAATTTTCTCACTTAATAATTTATCATCTTCCCGAGTCTATGGTCCGACTCTAATATAATTAATTCACACCTCAATTAATATAATACTTTCCCCAAGTCTATGTTCCAACTCTAATTAAATTAATTAACACAACCATTAATTTAATACCCCCCCGAGTCTATCGTCCGACTCTAATTAAATTAATTAACACACTTATTATTTTAATACATCCCCGAGTCTATCGTCCGACTCTAATTAAATTAATTAACACACTTATTAATTTAATACCTCCCCGAGTCTACCTTCCGACTCTAATTAAATTAATTAACATGCCTATTAATTAAATACCTTCCCGAGTCTATCGTCCGACTCTAATTAAATTAATTAACACACCTATTAATTTAATACCTTCCCGAGTCTATCATCCGACTCTAATTAAATTAATTAACACACCTATTAATTTAATACCCATCCGAGTCTACCGTCCGACTCTAATTAAATTAATTAACAAACTTATTAATTTAATACCTCCCCGAGTCTACCGTCCGACTCTAATTAAATTAATTGACACACCTATTAATTTAATACCTATCCGAGTCTACAATCCGACTCTAATTAAATTAATTAACACACCTATTAATTTAATACCCATCCGAGTCTGTGGTCCAACTCTAATCCAAATTAATTAGCACCTCAATTAATTTATTACTTGGCATCGCCCAACCATTATACCCGGACTCGCTCACTTGGCCCGTAACTTAATATTTCCCAAGTCTATGTTCCGACTCTAAATTAATTACTCTCTCTCCATAATTAATTTAATACTTTGGTGTCCATTAACCAACATGCCCGGACTCGCTCCCTTGGTCCATTTCTACATCTCAAAATTTCATTCCCACATATTCGCCCACGATGTGTCACCCATTCATCTCCATCAAATTTCCCAATTATATTTACCTATAATTACCAACACACCCGGACTCGCCCACTTGGTCCATAATTAAATATTTCACCTAAATTCCTTTAATAATGTAGCGTCACCCAACTACAATACCCGAATATTATTCCTCGGTCCGATATTAATACTAATATTTATTTTCTCAAAATACATCCATTTGTGACATACAATTATCACCCTCCTAATCCCAGCTTGAAATCTCTTAAAAGTGACTAGAAGGTATTCCATGTATTTATTTTCCTCTAAATAAATAAACCTCAAAAGGAAGATAAATAATTTACTCCATAAGAGAAAAGGAGCGAACTGCCAGAAATCCTTGACCGTCGATCGATCGACCAATTCCCTCGATCGATCGATCGATCAGGTCATCTTCTCCTTCGCCTATGTTTTCCACCATTGACGAAAGTCCAAGGTTTTTAAACCTTAAATAAAACCTCTAATCAAAACACCCCACCACATAAATATGTTTAACCTACATCCTACACATCATATGGATCTTAAGATAAACAATTTCTCCACTTACTTTCATAATTTTTCGAAATGGGCTTTCCATTAAAATTCTTCAACTTTGTTCTAGAAACCAAATTCCAAATCCAAATACCACCAATGTATATTCCGGATTCTCATTTAAAATAGATATCTATACTCAGAGATAGATAACACACATATTTCTTACTTTGAATCTCAGCCAAATATTCCATTAACAAAACCCCATTTTCACCCATTTATACCCAAAAATGAATTTTGCTTTACACATCACTATGATATGAATTGATTATCATCAATTTAGAAATCACAACAGTTAACCACTTGCCTGGAATTGTTCGTAGAGTCTGATCCGTTGGTGTAGTCCCTTAATTTGGCTCCAAAATTCCCAAATTGGCTCTTGATTTGCTTTCCCCCAATATCCTCCAAGCCCTAGGCTTAGAATTTGTGTTTACTTCCGTTTAACACTTCTCCATTTAAGTTAAAAAACTAAATCCCGTTTTTGGCCATCTGGGCCTAATTAAAATGGCTCAACTCACCCCGTGTGGGCCCGGCTATGCCCGAATATACCCCGTGACCCAATTACTACCTCCCGGGTACTCTTTTTTTACTATCTCAACCCATCCAGATGCAATTGCGCACTCAAAATTTCCATCCGAAATACTTTTTGACATTTCCAAATTTCGACCTCAAAATGCGACACACGAGATTTTGAACCATTAAACTTAAAAGTCGCCAATTATAAATAATTCGGCTCACTCAAATAAATTCTCCAACTCATGAATTTAAGTCTCTCAAATTTAAATATTTTTATCACTCCCAAAAATAATTAAATATTAAATTCTCAAAATTACGGGGTGTTACATCGGTGGCCTCCGAATCAATTTTAGTGGTAAAATACATCGTTCATCCAAATTTTAAGGCAATTTGCACACGAGACGGACTGTTGGAAAGGGGATTCATAGCCCTTGGAAGATTTATTAAGCTTTCACTCAAGCAAGAAAGTTAACCTCATTCAAATGGGGCTCGAGAGCGCCCAATGGCCTCCAGATCAATTTTCGATAATGAAATAGACCGTTCGTCTAAATCGTAAGGCCGATTTATACACGGGGTGGACCATTGGAAAGGGGATTAAGAGACCTTTGAAGATTCATTAAGATTTATTCAGATGAGAAAGTTGATCGGATTCAAATGGGGCGAGGAGTGTCTAGTGGCCACTAGATCGGTAGGGTTTATGATGGACGAGTGAGTGTTAGGGACCTAAGGACGTGCTTAGGGGGATCCTTGGATGGGGTGTCTACAAAGAGCCCCTCGACGGGAGAGCTTGGAACAAGCGAAGGACGTTGAATGATAGACACCACATCGACGTTGGGGAAGAGGATTTTAAGTCAAATTAATGGACTTAAAAGAGGAGGGTGACCGATTAAGAGATTCGATATCGGTTCTGAGTATCTAAGGAGACAAAGATGACCAATTTAATGGGTCAAGGTTAGTTTTGAGGACCTATGGAGATGACGATGGCCGATTCAGTGGGTCAAGGAGGTGTTAACATTAATTCAAAGGGACTATGGTGACCAATTCAGCGGGTCGAGGTCAATTCTGAGGACCTAAGGAGACGAGGATGGACGATTTAGCGGGTCGAGGTTAATTCTCAAGTTGTGGTGGGGATGACCAATTTTGAGGGCCGAGGTCAATTCTGAGGACCTAAAGTTGGGGCGACCAATTCTGAGGGTCAAGGTAAATTCTAAGGACCTTGAGTTATGATGACCAATTCATAAGGCCGAGGTCGATTCTGAGGACTTAAAGTTAAGACGACTAATTTTGAGGATCGAGATCAATTCTGAGGACTTAAATTTGGGGTGACCAATTCTGTGGGTCGAGGTTAATTCTAAGTTCTTAAAGTTGGGATGACCAATTCTGTGGACCTAAAGTTAGGACGACTAATTCTGAGGGTCGAGGTCAATTCTGAGGCCCTAAAGTTAGGATGACCAATTCTGAAGGCCGAGGTCAATTCTAAAGGTTGAGGTCAATTCTGAGAACTTAAAGTTAGGATGACCAATTTTGAGGGATGAGGTCAATTCTGAGGACCTGAAGTTGAGGACGACCAATTCTGCAGGTCAAGGTTAATTCTGAGGACCTAAATTTGGGACAACCAATTTTGAGGGTCAAGGTGAATTTTAAGGACTTGAAGTTGTGACGACCAATTCTGAGGGCAGAGGTCAATTACGAGGAATAGTTCCCCTGGGGAAATTATCTTGGGGGTACAAGCGCCATTGTGGTTCCACTAGGAATTGTGTTATCTTGAAACTCTACGGGGAAATATTTACTTTTAAGGTTCTGACTGGGGAATCATAGTGAACTTTGATGCGGGTGTATCATTGGTTCCACTAGAGATAAGAGTGTAAGATTAATCTAGCTAGAGATTTTGGGAATTGTAAGGGACATAGTGCTCCAAAAATGATATTCTTTAGGGAAAATAATGTTCTACACTTTTCTGGGATTTTTAGGAATTTTCCAGGCAATATTTAGGTTTTTTAAGAATTTTCTAGCATTTTTGTAAAATATTTGAAAGGGACGACCGATAGGAAGGCTTTAGGGGGTGCTAATCAGCAATGGCATGGACTCCTGGGCTCATTGGGAAGAGGAAAAGGCGACTGCTGATCGGTATGGGTTGGGGGTTGTCGATCGGCATGCCCTTTAACCTTCAATAAAAAGGGGAGTTCCCTCCCCATTTTTCACACCTTCAAGTGTTTAAATCTTTTACTTTATCTAAAAATCATTCTCAAGTCCTTTCTTCTTCAAGACTTCAAATGGATGGCTCTTCAAGTGAGGTGTACAACAATGAGTGGTTGGCTATTGATGATTGGGCCGACCTGGAGTGGCGGTCTATGGTGCCCCTTGCATTGGGTAATGAGAATGCTTTTGATTTGTTTGAGCCAGTGGTTGATGAGCATATTCTGTTATGCAAGTCTGCATATCATTGTCCGTTTAGGGTAAATAACCCTAGTGGCTATGTAAGTACAGTGAATTTTGGTATTCTAATTTATTTTTCTCTTTGTTACTTGTGGCATATCTCCTTCGAGCAATTGATCTCAGGTGACGATGGGGTTGAAGAAGGTTTGGGAGAAGCTCCCTGCTGTTGTGCGCTGGATGGTTTCATACGTCGAGTTTGGCCCGTTGGCACAGGCTTTGGATGAGACACCGTGTTCAACTGCGGTGTTATGTGATCTTCGGGAGAGGTGGTGGGACATTACCCACACAGTTCATCTTGGATTCAGGGAGATGACTTTTACTCCCATAGATGTTTAGCAGCTATTACGGGTAGATTGTGAGGGGTTCTAGATAGTGGTGGATCGCACCTTGAGGCTCTAAGAGATATGGGTAGAATTGTGTCGGGAGATTCTGTTTATATTTATATTTTAAGGGAGATGCTTTAGAGGAGTAGAGTAGATGTGACCGATGGGCGACGGGTGAGATAGACGTCTCGTCTGTTTATTTGGGTTATGCTTGGTGGTTTCTTGTTGGCAATGAGCAACGTTGTCGTCCATCTTTGGTTCTTGTTGTATTTGAGGATGATTTATGACATCCAGTTATATGATTGGGGGAGCCTAACTAAGGGGTCCCTTTATTCTTCTTTGGATGCTTTCAGTCGATGCTACCGGTATATTTTTAAGGGGGGCACGTACCTTCTGGAGGTAATTTTGGATTCATCTTTCTTTTTATGCATTTCTTTGCCTTTTTATTTTATTCTTTTTGTTGATTCTTGTCTTTTGTATACGTGGTTCTATGAGATGATTAGACACATGCGAGGTTGATGACCCTGAATGATAAGGATTTAGGGAACTTTTTCCAGATGTTTCGGTGGCAAAAGTCCAATTGGCCAGTCGAATCAGTCCTTATCTTTGGCGAACGTGCGGCGGGTTCTAAACACCTTGACGAGAGATCTGGTTATCTTTTGTCTTTTATGAGTTTTCTTGGTATCTTTATTTCTTGAGTAGATAGTGATTCTCTTTTGGGTATTGCAGGTGACCTTCTACCCCTTGGGGGTGACCCTGTGGGATACAGGGGTGACAGGCATGCATGCGCGGATGCGACAATTGATTGTGCACCAGCTTGGGTACATTTAGTACCTGGGAGAGAGGGTGGTGAGGCAGATCGTGGTGGTCCCACTGTCGGCGCCTCCTATGTATATGAGGTAAGTGAGAGAGATGTTTGACAATACCAGGGTGGTAGCGATGATAGGCGAGGCTTATACGTACTACACGAATACGGTGGGGAGCTATGATTATTTGGACTTTGTGATGAGATGGTTGATGCCCTTTTGTATCTATGACGTGGATAAAATGCCTCCACCCGCCATGGCTTTAGGTAGGAGTACTAGTGCACCGGTGGGATCAACCCACAACACAGGTGATGGCACATCGATGACGAAAGTGGCAGAGGAATCTTCGATTATTAGGTTACTCCCCCTTCTTACGATTTTTAACTCAGTAGAGGGGGAGTTAGTGAGTGTGCTACACCATCCTAATGCCCCGGTGTCTGGGTTGATGGGGCTTACCGATAAGGCCCTCCATCCTGAAGTATACTGATTCATCTTTTGTTATTATTTTGCTTATAATATGTTCAGGTGCCGATAAAATGGTTGCGGGATATCAAGGACTGGATGTCCTCCATGTCTGAGTATATCAAGAAGTCAACTCCTTCCTGTTTGGTGCCGCCTACTACTTCAGATGAGGTTTCTGGGAATGGGAATGGAGGATCCATCGCTCATCGTCGGGGAAAGCGTGTTTGCCATGGAGGTTGAGGGTTTGAATGGAAGGTTGAGGGTTCGGGCGTAGTCCCATTTTGTATTTTTTTTCTTTCTATCTACAAAATATAATCATGTGAAGCAAGAATAAATATGAAAATATGCATTATCTTTTTGATATTTTTCTTGATTTAGTGACTTATCCTATATGCACTTTTAATTTTCTGGTGATATTGTTTATTTTATGCAAAAGATAGAGATAAGTATGGAAATGATAATGAAAGGCAAAAAGTATGTTTTTTTCAAAAGGGGAGTAAAAGTAATTAACTTAGGGAAGATATTTTTTAGTAAGAATTTGTTTTGAGAATGAAAATTCTTTTTCTGAGGAAAATATTTTTTAAATAAAAGGAGTAATTTTAAAAAGAATGACCCGAGGGTAGTTTTTCAAAATAATTTTTTTTTAAATTGATTTTAGTAAAAGAGAAAAAATGGAATTTTCCAAAATAAGGGGGTTGTCGATCGGCATACCCCTTAACCTACTTATTGGCATGGGGGTCAAGTCAAATCACCCTAGGCTTTGATTGCACTTTCCTTCACATCAATGTGCTTTTGTAGAGCTAAGAATTAATCAGGTTTCCAGAGTTTTTTTTTTTTGCCAATAATTTTGGGTATAAAAGGAGGGGTATGGGGTGTGTTTTCTTCACCAACGCCCACATTTCTTTTCTTACTTCTCATTTCCTATTCCCAAATGGATCTTCCTATGTATGAAGAATTATCCTCTTATCTTGAAGGTATGGAGGCCATGTGCCTTTACAATGTTGACTATGATTATTTCAACTTGCATCAGGTTTCTCTGTGGCGTAATTGAGCCATAGATTGGAACTTGCTAGTAGTGATGGTACAATTCTGGTACCCCAAGGACCATGTCTTTCGTTTTGGCCTGGATGAGGTTTGTCCTACCTATGAGGAATTCTCAGTAATATTAGGGGTCAGCCATAGTGTTGCGACGATTATGCCCGATTTTTTCATTCTCCCTAGGCATTTCTGGCAGAGTTGCTCTATTTTTCTCTTTCGATGGCTCGACCATTGGTTACTGGAGGGATTATTTCTCTTCAGACGGTTATGTGTTTAGTGCACTTGAGTGTATTTGAGGATGTTGGCTTTGTCAAATTTTTTATTTTGGGCCTTACTGCGAGGCTTTTGTTAGTGACGGGGAACTTGACAATTGATCTCCAAGTGGTTGCGATAGCGACATGGATGTCTTACCGCCATAATCCTACTGTGGTGGTGCTGGCTAAGACCCTGAACGGTCTTGATTCTTGGAAAGAGGGTCATTTAAACTTTCTGAGGGGGAGTAGGATAATGTTATTTATGTGTCTTGCAGAGAGGTCTTTTTTGGAGGCCTCTACTGAGTATCCCTTGGCGGGCGGGCCTAATTTCTTTATTTGGCCTTTCTTTAGTTTCAACTGGTTTGTAGAGCATGGATCCCTATCTCTTCATCAGTGCTATGGGAGATTTGCAACCTATTTTTAAGCTAGGAGAGTACCGGTATATGCGATTTATTGGCCTTCATCAAACTTCCTTTTATTTCTTCGGGTGCGTTCTATGCCAAGTCGAATGGGAATAAATTATGCATCCTTGCATAATAAACTTCTTCCCGATAGAGGACCCGATTGAATCATTATGAATGATGCTAGCCTCCTTGTGGCAGCGTCGTCAGTTGTTTATCCGTCCATCACAATCTATAGGAGGGGCCTGGCATGTGTCTGGGGACTACTTAAAGTTGTTGTGGAAGCGAGTAATTGAGAAGTTTATGAAGGCAGAGGCAGGGCAAAGGTGGCTTATCGCCTTCAACACCATGGAGGAAGGTGTTGTGGTTTTGTCCAGACTTGTCAGGGCGTACCACTCCGTGGAGAGAATATATAGTGTTAACTAGTAGTGGGAGACTTGAGGACCTCCAAGGGCTGGGAATGATGAAGAAGCGGGGCCCTCGGGTAGTTGAAGGCAATGTTTGTGAAGCTTAGGTGATATTTTGTGAAGCTAGTGTGATTTTTATGTTTTGTGTTTTGGGAGTTTGGAATAATTTTTGTGAAGCTTGGTAAGGATTAGGTTTGTTTAAAGATGGTTTAGTCAGTGTAAGGGGGTGGTTTGTTTAGCTCCCTTCACTGATACTTCATGTAACGGAGATGTTTTCATTCATTAGAAATAAAAATGATTTTGATCATATTTTATTGTGCCTCTTGATGAATTTTGCATATGAATTATCTATACCTAAGGTATACATAATACTTTTGTTCATGTAAATGATAAGATGGGCCGTTATTCTCGAAGGTTAAAAAAGAATAGCATTTTGTGAAAAAGAATAGGACCATGCCCATGCATGGTGTCTGGGCTGCCTATGTACCTCTGGGGGTTTTGATAATTTTCATGAGTCTCATTTTGAAAAGAATTTTTTTTAGACGATCAGATCCCACATAGTTCTGGATATGGGGAAATTAAGATTTTTTTAGAATACAAGGGGGATGAGAAGAGTCATAGCGCGCCGATATTTTGAACTAAGGATAAAATTTCTTGAGATGATCCAGGTTAACTAGACGTGCCATCTCTTCTCCGTCGAGGTATGTAAGCATAGCGGCGCAGCCTGAAAGAATTTTCTTTATAATGTAGGGGTCGCTCTACTAAGGTTTGAATTTCTCCCTTGGGTTCCAGACAGGTTTTTATGATCTCCTTGAGGTCAAGGTTTCCCTCCTGGACACCGCGGTCGTTGACTTTTTAGTTGAATGATCGCGCCATCCGGCGATGATACCCATGTATATTATATAGAGCTTTAAGTCTCTTTTCATCCAAGAGTGATAGTCCATCAAATTGGCTCTGATGCCAGTCTTCTTCGCTAACTTTGCTCTCGAGTATGATGCGTATGGAAGGTATTTCTGGCTCAATGGGTAGGACTTCTTCCATATCGTACACTAGAGAATAAGGGGTCTAATTGAAGTGCGGTAGACCCAGAGGGCGTAAGGCATATGGTCGGCCCAATCTCTACAACTCTCACTCATTTTGTTGATCATGGTTTTGAGGCTTTTATTAGCATCTTTGACATCACCATTGGTTTGGGGTCGGTACGAAGAAGATTTGTGTCTCTAAATCCCGTATTCGTCAACTAGTTATATGACCTTGGCTTCAAAGTGGAATCCGTTATTTGATACTAACTCATGAGGAAACCCGTATCGGTAGATGATGTTCTTTCTGATAAACTTGGCCACTTTCTTGACATTCAGCATTATATATGACTCCGCTTCGACCCATTTGGTGAAGTAATCAATAGCGACCAGGAAAACTCGTGACCATTTGAATCTTTGGGAGTAACCTTTCCTATTATGTTAATTCCCCAAGTGGAGAAAGGCCAGGGAGAGGTCATGTTGTATAGTTCTCGAGGAGGTAGGTGTTGGATATTTGCAAACTGTTAGCATTTGAGGCATCTTCGAACATAAGCAGTGCAATCTTGAACCATGGTGGTCCAATAGTTCATTGACGGATGATCTTATTAATGATCATAAGACCGTTCATATAGGGGCCACATTCCCCACTGTGGATCTTCTGCATTATTCCTTCAATATCATCCATTGTTATGCAATGCAAATGGGTTCCATCAAAGTTTCTCTTGAAAAGTACTTTATCAAAGATGATATATTAGGCAATTTATGAATGGTCGCATGGTCTTTCTTATTCGCGTCTTGGAAATACCTACCATGTTTGAGGAGGTGACAAATGTCATAAAACCATAACCCGTCCATATCAGAATCTTCCTCAGTGACGAGCTCAATGTGGTAGTCGTCGGTGGGCATAGCTTATTTCTGAACCGGGAAAGGGGCCTTTGTTATTCCCTCGGGCATGTCAACCATATAGGCTAGGGTAGCAAGGGAGTCAACAATGTTATTTTTTGCACGAGGAAGGTAGTGGAAGGTGACATCTTTAAACTAGGAGGCTAGTTCTTATAGGTGGGCATGAAAGGGTAAGAGCTTCTCATTTTTGACTTTCCATTTCCTGAGGATTTGGCTAACGATGAGGGTAGAGTCTCCGTAGACTTCTCATATCGAATTCCTTTCTTGAGGGTGATTTTGAGGCCTATAGTGCATGCCTCATATTCAATCATATTATTGGTGCAAGGGAAGTCTAATTTAATGGCAATGGGGGTGTGAGAGCCATCAGGGGCGATCAGGAGTATCCCAATGACATATCTTTTCTTGTTGGCAGCTCCATTAGAGAACATTTGCCATCTAAGGTTCACTTACGAGGTGCATTGAATATATTCATCTAGGAATTCAGAGATCTAGACATCGGTTCCTTCTATGGGGTAATCAGCGAGGTAGTTGAAAATGGATCTTCCTTTCATTACTTTCTGCGTGACATAGACAATATCGAACTCGACTAGCAACATCAACCAATGGGAAATTCGGTTGGATAATGCGAGCTTCTTTAGCAAGTATTTAATGGGATCCATTCGGGATACTAGTCTGATGGAGAAGGCAAGCATGTAGTGTCGCAAATTCCATGTGACCCAGACTAAAGCGATACACACTTTCTACAAAGCAGTGTAGTTGACCTCGTATCCGATTAGTTTCCAACTGGCATAATAAATGGCTCTTTACTTAGGGGATTCTTTAATGTACTGGGCTAGCAAAGCCCCTGTTGTGGTATTTGTGATGGTCAAGTACAAGAGGAGGGGGAGACATGGTTACGGAGGCATAAGCACCAGAGGTCGGGTGAGGTATCTCTTGATTTGGTCAAAGGCTTCTTAGCAAGCCTCATTTCAGACTTTAGTTAAATCCATCCAGAGAAGTTTGAAAATGGGTTTGCAGATAGAAGTCAGTTGGCTGATGAACCGACTGATGTACTATAACTTACCTAAGAATCCTCGGACTTCCTTCTCTGTCCATGGTGGTGGCATCTCAAGTATGGCTTTTAACAAGGCAGCGTCTGCTTCGATTCCATTCTCACTAACCAAAAATACGAAGAGTTTTCCTTTTTTGACACCGAAAATACATTTTTATGGATTTATCCGCATCTGGTATTATTGTAGTCGTTCGAAGAACTTTCGAAGGGCAGGGATATGACCTTCTCGAGTCTTAGATTTAATAATCATGTTGTCTACGTAGACATTGACCTCCTTATTAATGAGATCGTGCAGGATTGTTGTAGCAGCCCTTTTGTCATGACCCCATCCCAAAATTAGTAGTAGGGAACGAGTGTCTTGGCATGCCACCAAAAAAACATATATTCTGACTAAAAGTTTTTCCTTAAATAAGTGCAACGGAAATACAATCACATAGTTATGAATCATAAACTACTGAAAGTAAAGGGATTACGTCATCAGAGCTTTCTAAAAGGAAACTTCATTTATATTACAAATAACGATGAATTTCAACTTAAGACAAAATTTAAATCTTATTACAAGAGAGCCAAACAAGCTCTAAATGATCAAACAAACATAATAACAAAAGAGCTCTAAAAGCTGAATCTTCAACACAATCCTTTTTCGTTCCCTCCACGAACCTACTTATTTCCTGAAAAATGATTATTTATACAACATCAGCTAAAAGCCGAGTGAGATTTAATCTCCAGACATTCCAAGGTTTTTCAGAAAATTGATACCTATTCAATTTACAACAGAAGGCATATACATATATGGACAGGAATTTGTAGTAAAATATATAAGTTAAATTGACAATATATATTTTCAGAATAACAGTTCAGAACAGAACAAATAACAGTTTGAGCAATATGTCAATTATTCAATTTTATTTTGATGGCCATGTACACTCCAATACCCAGATAAATAGGTAGTGTTACCAAATGTTTCCACCCGGTAACAACACAGACAAAAAATCATGATATCTAAAACAACGCCTTATTTAGGGCACACCAGCGATAAACCAGCTGGGAAGGTACCACCCAAATATTTCCAACCGGTAGTCAAGGCCAACATAGTAAGAGAGTTTCCATAGGCCGAATCAATAATTTCATAATTCAAATCAGATGTATATATCGAGAGATATACACATATAACAAATGACGGAATCATCGGTATCAAATGTATTTGAGAATAAAATAATTTCATAAAATATATGTAGTTTGAATAATATCATATAATCAAAATACACAAGGAATGTCAGAGTACTCACCAAGAACAGAAGTCTGAAGTTATAAATACATAGTCTTTAATCACTCGTTAATTCTTAAGACGAAACTTCTTCTTAAACTTCCCCGTATTTTCTCTCATTGTTTCTCTCTGATATTTGGAATATATTTCGTGTAACAACTGATCCTAAGGCCTTATTTATAGTTTCCCAAAGTTATTTGGGTGTTGACACGTGCCCCGATGACTAAGCACTCATTTTGGCGAGTCAGCATGTCGCGTGTCGCGTAACGGGGCTATCTTGTAGTCTTTATTTCACCCGATGCCAACACATGTTTTAGCCTTATTTAATTGAATGACATGTGTTTTATCCTTGTTTATATGGATGACACGTGTAAGGTGTGGTGGCAAAAGTATAGCACGAGGTGTCAAGCACGAGGTGTAAAGTTATTAAGGGTATAAGGGTCATTTTACACATGAAGGGTATTTTAGTAATTTTACACCATACATTTTCAATATTTCTTAATGGTCCTTGAAAATATTTTATTTATAAAATGGTCCTTTTTATATTTTCATTTTAGTCCTTGAAACTTTCTTTATTAAAAATTAAGTCCCTAAAGTTTCATAAATTTATAATTTCTACCCCAAAACTTATCATTTAGCTTAGGATATGCCA
The DNA here is from genome assembly GCA_949130495.1 of Sambucus nigra. Taxonomy (NCBI): domain Eukaryota; kingdom Viridiplantae; phylum Streptophyta; class Magnoliopsida; order Dipsacales; family Adoxaceae; genus Sambucus; species Sambucus nigra. The sequence goes on from OX422209.1 coordinate 629,927,391, forward strand.
TAAGAATTTAATTTAGTCCATTTTGATGAAGAAGGAGGTTATTTCAAAGTGTTTAAGTCAGCCTAACTAGCCTCCCCTTCAACCAATCAAAATATTACACATGGTGCGGTAATAGGACAAAATACATCTTAAAGGACGGACAAATTTGTCCTTATTTCGTAATTTCTGTATAACTTCTTGCTCGAATCTCCGTTTAACACGTCGTTTGTTGTGTTACAAACCTAATTCAAATATCTACAAATTTTTAGGTTTTACCTCAAGTCAATTCATATATTATAATGGTGAGAACTAGTCTCCAATATGAACATTTCTACCCAAAACTTCAAAATTTTATGTTTGTATTAATTTGACATTTCATGATTTCTAGAGGTAGGTTTAAACTAATATAATAAATTAACATTATTCATATCACATATGAAATAATACAATATTTAAAACTATATATGAACATATAAAAGTGGGGTCATTACATCCTACCCTCCTTATAAAAAGTTTGATCCCAAACTTTACTTACACTAATTTCCAAACAAGTAAGAATATTTCTCCTTTATTTCATCTTCCCGCTCCCATGTTTCTTCTTTAATGGAATGATTATGCCATAACACTTTGACCAACGAAATTTCCTTGGTTCATAATATTTTATCCTTATGGTCCAAAATCTCTACTGGATGCTCAATGTATGACAAATTTTCTCTAACTTGAAGAGGTACGTGACTTAGGATATGCGTTGGATCTGGGATGTATTTCTTCATCATTGACACATGGAACACATTATGCACACTAGAGAGTTCAGGGGGTAGAGCTATTCTATATTCAATATCTCCTATCCTTTCAAGGATTTCAAAAGGTCCTACATATCTTGGACTCAATTTCCTTTTCTTTCCAAATCGAATTACTCCCTTTGTCGGTGATACTCGTAAGAACACATAATCTCCTCTTTGGAATTCCAACTCTCGTCGGAGATTATCAACATAACTCTTTTGACGGCTTTGAGCGATTCGAAGTCGATTTTGTATCAATTTTACTTTCTCTGTTGTGATCTGGATCAATTCTGGTCCCAATAATTTTCTTTCTCCAACTTCTATACAACATGTAGGGGAACGACACCTTCTACCATAGAGTGCCTCATATGGAGACATTTGAATACTTTCTTGATAACTATTATTATATGCAAACTCCACTAACGGTAAATGATCATTCCAATTACCCTTTAGATCAAGTACACATGCCCTAATCATATCCTCTAGAGTTTGAATGGTTCTCTCAGACTGTCCATCTTTTTGAGGATGAAAAGCGGTGCTGAAATTCAATTGTGTTCCCATGGATGCTTGTAGGCTTTTCCAAAAGCGAGACACGAATCTAGGGTCACGATCAGAAACAATTGAAATTGGGGTTCCATGAAGCCTAATAATTTTCCTCACGTACAACTTGGCTAACTTTTCTAAAGAATGGGTAATCTTAATGGCAAGAAAATGAGTAGATTTAGTTAACCTATAAATAATCACTACACCAAATCCTGCGAATGGTCACGCCCAGTGGGTCACGGCCCAAGTCCGCGACCATCTGGTCGCGGACTTGGGCCGTGACCCACTCCATATTTGGCGTGACCATATTAATTACCACACTAAATTATCGATGCTCTGGAAGTGGTCACGGACTTGGGCCGTGACCACAGTGGTCGCGGACTTGGGCCGTGACCAGGTCGTGACCATCTTGGCGCCAAACTCGCGCCAAAATTCCCTCCAAGCTTGGTCGCGGATGGGTCACGGCCCAAGTCCGTGACCCATGGCATGAGGAAGAAGTGAGTACACACATTGAGGGTCACGGCTTAGGGCCGTGACCATTTCTGGGCGTGGGTCACGGCTATGGGCCGTGACCATACCTTATTCAAGCACTATAGGTTGGATGAATGACAATGGCCGCGCATCACAGATCGAGGGTCACGGCTTTGGGCCGCGACCATGTCTTGGTATGGGTCACGGCTATGGGCCGTGACCATACCTCATTTGGTAGCTGCTGTAGGTCGCGCAAGGGGGTCACGGCTGTAGGCCGTGACCATTATTCATCAATCAGGTCGCAGGCAGAGCTTTGGTGTGGTGTGTTGCGATGGTGGGTCACGGCCTAAAGCCGTGACCAGGTCATTCCTAAAAAATAAAGAGGCGCGCTATTTCTTTTTTTCATTTGCCCGCTTCTCTCTCTCTCTCGTCAGATGTTGATGACCTAGCGATTCTCTCTCGTCAATCAGTTGGAGTATTCCTCAGCTTCAACCTACTAGCAGCAGCAGCCCTAGCTCCAGCCCTAGCTCCGCCCTAGCTCCAGCCCAGCCCCAGCCCCAGCCCCAGCTCCGCCCCAACCCCAGCTCTCTCCCAAGTAAATTTTATTCTTTTTCTCCATTAATTTATGTAGATTCCATTAATATATGTATATATAGTTTACATGTCTTTACAATTTATACACAGTATTTATAGTATATATAGATAATTTATATGATTTGAATTTGGGATAATATTTTTTATCTATATATATAGTATATATAGATAATTTAATGTAAAAGTATAAATAGTGTGAGATAATGTTTATGAAACTTTAGTCTTACAACCTATTAGGTTGTTAATATTAGTAAAAAAAACTTTGGGTAAGCCAATTTATATCACATATTTAGATTTTCGGATGTTAATATTAATCGACTTTGGGTGACCCTCATATTTTAACGGCATATTGTCCCTGAAATTAACGGCGTGTTTAAATTAACCCATTATTTTAACGAAGTGTAAATATTTTTTCAGATTTGGTATTTCACAGTAAGTGAGCATCCGGATAGAGGTGCAACGCTACTACCTACACATATCATGGTAAACTTTATGATATTTTTTATTTGTTTATCCAATTTTATAGAAATTGAATGCTCACATACATTATTACATACCAATTAGATACCACTTCTTCATTACATACCAGTTCTTCATTACACGCCAGGTACTCTTTACTTTAACTAAAGTAGTTATATAATTGATATGCATTATTTATTAAATCTTTTAGATGATAGAAGGAGTACGGGATAATTATTGGTTGTTGGCTTGTTGTTGGATAGTATGTTTGAAGGAATATGTGATAATTAGAAGGAGTACGGGATAATTATTGGTTTGATTGTTGGATAATATGTTGAAAATATTTTAGACTCCCGATTTCATAATACGACGATAAGCATAAAAACATGCCATCGAAGGGTGAAAACGTAAAACAAACACAAAACGGTCCCGTAAGAGTCATGAACACCTCGCACGGGACCAATGCAACTCATAGGAACCGACCGCGTAGTCACGGGGCTCCCGGTTTGAGTGTACGACGTAAATTTGCAAAAAGTTAGACTTAATTATAAAAACATGCCATCGAAGGATGAAAACCTAAAACAAAGACCAAACGGTCCCGTAAGAGTCACGAACACCTCGCACGGGATCAATGCGACTCATAGGAACAGACCGCGTAGTCACGGGAGTCGCGATTTGAGTGTATGACGTAAATTTGCAAAAAATTAGACTTAAGCATAAAAACATGCCATCGAAGGGTGAAAACGTAAAAAAATCAAAAAATGGTCTGGTAAGAATCACGAACACCTCGCACGGGACCAATGTGACTCGTAGGAACCGACCGCGTAGGGACGGGGCTCCCGGGTGAGTGTACGGCGTAAATTTGCAAAAAAATGAACTTAAGCATAAAAAATGCCATCGAAGGGTGAAAATGTAAAATAGCCTTAAAACGGTCGGGTAAGAGTCACAAACACCTCGCACGGGACCAATGTAACTCGTAGGAACCGACCGCATAGTCATGAGGCTCCCAGTTGGAGTGTACGACGTAAATTTGAAAAAAAATTAGACTTAAAGCATAAAAACATGCCATCAAAGGGTGAAAACGTAAAACAAACACAAAACGGTCCCGTAAGAGTCACGAACACCTCGCACGGGACCAATGTCACTCATAGGAATGAACCGCGTAGTCATGGGGCTCCCGGTTTGAGTGTATGACGGAAATTTGATAAAAAATAGACTTAAGCCTAAAAACATGCCATCAAAGGGTGAAAACGTAAAACAGCCTTTAAACGGTCCCGTAAGAGTCACGAACCCCTCGCACGGGACCAAAGTAACTCGTAGGAACTGACCCCGCAGCCGCGGGTCTCCCGGTTTGAGAGTACGGCGGTAATTTGCTTTTTTCCACACTTAGGCTTAAAAACATGGCGTTAGAGGGTGAGAACTCGAAACAGCCCCCGAACGGCCCCGTGGGTGGCACCAACACCACCCACGGGACCAACGTAACTCGTAGGAACTGACCCCGCAGCCGCGGGTCTCCCGGTTTGAGAGTAGGACGGTAATTTGCTTATTTCCACACTTAGGCTTGAAAACATGGCGTTAGAGGGTGAGAACTCGAAACAGCCCCCGAACGGCCCCGTGGGTGGCACCAACACCTCCCACGGGACCAACGTAACTCGTAGGAACTGACCCCGCAGCGGCGGGTCTCCCGGTTTGAGAGTACGACGGTAATTTGCTTATTTCCACACTTAGGCTTGAAAACATGGCGTTAGAGGGTGAGAAGTCGATACAGCCCCCGAACGGCCCCGTGGGTGGCACCAACACCTCCCACGGGACCAACGTAACTCGTAGGAACTGACCCCGCAGCCGCGGGTCTCCCGGTTTGAGAGTAGGACGGTAATTTGCTTATTTCCACACTTAGGCTTGAAAACATGGCGTTAGAGGGTGAGAACTCGAAACAGCCCCCGAACGGCCCCGTGGGTGGCACCAACACCTCCCACGGGACCAACGTAACTCGTAGGAACTGACCCCGCAGCCGCGGGTGTCCCGGTTTGAGACTACGGCGGTAATTTGCTTATTTCCACACTTAGGCTTGAAAACATGGCGTTAGAGGGTGAGAACTCGATACAGCCCCCGAACGGCCCCGTGGGTGGCACCAACACCTCCCACGGGACCAACGTAACTCGTAGGAACTGACCCCGCAGCCGCGGGTCTCCCGGTTTGAGACTAAGACGGTAATTTGCTTATTTCCACACTTAGGCTTAAAAACATGGCGTTAGAGGGTGAGAACTCGAAACAGCCCCCGAACGGCCCCGTGGGTGGCACCAACACCTCCCACGGGACCAACGTAACTCGTAGGAACTGACCCCGCAGCCGCGGGTGTCCCGGTTTGAGAGTACGACGGTAATTTGCTTATTTCTACACTTAGGCTTAACATGGCGTTAGAGGGTGAAAAACTCGAAACAGCCCCCGAACGGCCCCGTGGGTGGCACTAACACCTCCCACGGGACCAACGTAACTCGTGGGAACGGACCCCGCAGCCGCGGGTGTCCCGGTTTGAGAGTACGACGGTAATTTGCTTATTTCCACACTTAGGCTTAAAAACATGGCGTTAGAGGGTGAGAACTCGAAACAGCCCCCGAACGGCCCCGTGGGTGGCACCAACACCTCCCACGGGACCAACGTAACTCGTGGGAACAGACCCCGCAGCCGCGGGTGTCCCGGTTTGAGAGTACGACGGTAATTTGCTTATTTCCACACTTAGGCTTAAAAACATGGCGTTAGAGGGTGAGAACTCGAAACAGCCCCCGAACGGCCCCGTGGGTGGCACCAACACCTCCCACGGGACCAACGTAACTCGTGGGAACAGACCCCGCAGCCGCGGGTGTCCCGGTTTGAGAGTACGACGGTAATTTGCTTATTTCCACACTTAGGCTTAAAAACATGGCGTTAGAGGGTGAGACCTCGAAACAGCCCCCGAACGGCCCCGTGGGTGGCACTAACACCTCCCACGGGACCAACGTAACTCGTGGGAACGGACCCCGCAGCCGCGGGTGTCCCGGTTTGAGAGTACGACGGTAATTTGCTTATTTCCACACTTAGGCTTAAAAACATGGCGTTAGAGGGTGAGAACTCGAAACAGCCCCCGAACGGCCCCGTGGGTGGCACCAACACCTCCCACGGGACCAACGTAACTCGTAGGAACTGACCCCGCAGCCGCGGGTGTCCCGGTTTGAGAGTACGACGGTAATTTGCTTATTTCTACACTTAGGCTTAACATGGCGTTAGAGGGTGAAAAACTCGAAACAGCCCCCGAACGGCCCCGTGGGTGGCACCAACACCTCCCACGGGACCAACGTAACTCGTAGGAATTGACCCCGCAGCCGCGGGTGTCCCGGTTTGAGAGTACGACGGTAATTTGCTTATTTCTACACTTAGGCTTAACATGGCGTTAGAGGGTGAAAACTCGAAACAGCCCCCGAACGGCCCCGTGGGTGGCACCAACACCTCCCACGGGACCAACGTAACTCGTGGGAACAGACCCCGCAGCCGCGGGTGTCCCGGTTTGAGAGTACGACGGTAATTTGCTTATTTCCACACTTAGGCTTAAAAACATGGCGTTAGAGGGTGAGACCTCGAAACAGCCCCCGAACGGCCCCGTGGGTGGCACTAACACCTCCCACGGGACCAACGTAACTCGTGGGAACGGACCCCGCAGCCGCGGGTGTCCCGGTTTGAGAGTACGACGGTAATTTGCTTATTTCTACACTTAGGCTTAACATGGCGTTAGAGGGTGAAAACTCGAAACAGCCCCCGAACGGCCCCGTGGGTGGCACTAACACCTCCCACGGGACCAACGTAACTCGTGGGAACGGACCCCGCAGCCGCGGGTGTCCCGGTTTGAGAGTACGACGGTAATTTGCTTATTTCCACACTTAGGCTTAAAAACATGGCGTTAGAGGGTGAGAACTCGAAACAGCCCCCGAACGGCCCCGTGGGTGGCACCAACACCTCCCACGGGACCAACGTAACTCGTAGGAACTGACCCCGCAGCCGCGGGTGTCCCGGTTTGAGAGTACGACGGTAATTTGCTTATTTCCACACTTAGGCTTAAAAACATGGCGTTAGAGGGTGAGAACTCGAAACAGCCCCCGAACGGCCCCGTGGGTGGCACCAACACCTCCCACGGGACCAACGTAACTCGTAGGAACTGACCCCGCAGCCGCGGGTGTCCCGGTTTGAGAGTACGACGGTAATTTGCTTATTTCTACACTTAGGCTTAACATGGCGTTAGAGGGTGAAAAACTCGAAACAGCCCCCGAACGGCCCCGTGGGTGGCACTAACACCTCCCACGGGACCAACGTAACTCGTGGGAACGGACCCCGCAGCCGCGGGTGTCCCGGTTTGAGAGTACGACGGTAATTTGCTTATTTCCACACTTAGGCTTAAAAACATGGCGTTAGAGGGTGAGAACTCGAAACAGCCCCCGAACGGCCCCGTGGGTGGCACCAACACCTCCCACGGGACCAACGTAACTCGTGGGAACAGACCCCGCAGCCGCGGGTGTCCCGGTTTGAGAGTACGACGGTAATTTGCTTATTTCCACACTTAGGCTTAAAAACATGGCGTTAGAGGGTGAGACCTCGAAACAGCCCCCGAACGGCCCCGTGGGTGGCACTAACACCTCCCACGGGACCAACGTAACTCGTGGGAACGGACCCCGCAGCCGCGGGTGTCCCGGTTTGAGAGTACGACGGTAATTTGCTTATTTCCACACTTAGGCTTAAAAACATGGCGTTAGAGGGTGAGAACTCGAAACAGCCCCCGAACGGCCCCGTGGGTGGCACCAACACCTCCCACGGGACCAACGTAACTCGTAGGAACTGACCCCGCAGCCGCGGGTGTCCCGGTTTGAGAGTACGACGGTAATTTGCTTATTTCTACACTTAGGCTTAACATGGCGTTAGAGGGTGAAAACTCGAAACAGCCCCCGAACGGCCCCGTGGGTGGCACTAACACCTCCCACGGGACCAACGTAACTCGTGGGAACGGACGCCGCAGCCGCGGGTGTCCCGGTTTGAGAGTACGACGGTAATTTGCTTATTTCCACACTTAGGCTTAAAAACATGGGGTTAGAGGGTGAGAACTCGAAACAGCCCCCGAACGGCCCCGTGGGTGGCACCAACACCTCCCACGGGACCAACGTAACTCGTAGGAACTGACCCCGCAGCCGCGGGTGTCCCGGTTTGAGAGTACGATGATAATTTGCTTATTTCCACACTTAGGCTTAAAAACATGGCGTTAGAGGGTGAGAACGCGAAACAGCCCCCGAACGGCCCCGTGGGTGGCACCAACACCTCCCACGGGACCAACGTAACTCGTGGGAACGGACCCCGCAGCCGCGGGTGTCCCGGTTTGAGAGTACGACGGTAATTTGCTTATTTCCACACTTAGGCTTAAAAACATGGCGTTAGAGGGTGAGAACTCGAAACAGCCCCCGAACGGCCCCGTGGGTGGCACCAACACCTCCCACGGGACCAACGTAACTCGTAGGAATTGACCCCGCAGCCGCGGGTGTCCCGGTTTGAGAGTACGACGGTAATTTGCTTATTTCTACACTTAGGCTTAACATGGCGTTAGAGGGTGAAAACTCGAAACAGCCCCCGAACGGCCCCGTGGGTGGCACTAACACCTCCCACGGGACCAACGTAACTCGTGGGAACGGACCCCGCAGCCGCGGGTGTCCCGGTTTGAGAGTACGACGGTAATTTGCTTATTTCCACACTTAGGCTTAAAAACATGGCGTTAGAGGGTGAGAACTCGAAACAGCCCCCGAACGGCCCCGTGGGTGGCACCAACACCTCCCACGGGACCAACGTAACTCGTGGGAACGGACCCCGCAGCCGCGGGTGTCCCGGTTTGAGAGTACGACGGTAATTTGCTTATTTCCACACTTAGGCTTAAAAACATGGCGTTAGAGGGTGAGAACTCGAAACAGCCCCCGAACGGCCCCGTGGGTGGCACCAACACCTCCCACGGGACCAACGTAACTCGTAGGAACTGACCCCGCAGCCGCGGGTGTCCCGGTTTGAGAGTACGACGGTAATTTGCTTATTTCTACACTTAGGCTTAACATGGCGTTAGAGGGTGAAAACTCGAAACAGCCCCCGAACGGCCCCGTGGGTGGCACTAACACCTCCCACGGGACCAACGTAACTCGTGGGAACGGACCCCGCAGCCGCGGGTGTCCCGGTTTGAGAGTACGACGGTAATTTGCTTATTTCCACACTTAAGCTTAAAAACATGGCGTTAGAGGGTGAGAACTCGAAACAGCCCCCGAACGGCCCCGTGGGTGGCACCAACACCTCCCACGGGACCAACGTAACTCGTAGGAACTGACCCCGCAGCCGCGGGTGTCCCGGTTTGAGAGTACGACGGTAATTTGCTTATTTCTACACTTAGGCTTAACATGGCGTTAGAGGGTGAAAACTCGAAACAGCCCCCGAACGGCCCCGTGGGTGGCACTAACACCTCCCACGGGACCAACGTAACTCGTGGGAACGGACGCCGCAGCCGCGGGTGTCCCGGTTTGAGAGTACGACGGTAATTTGCTTATTTCCACACTTAGGCTTAAAAACATGGCGTTAGAGGGTGAGAACTCGAAACAGCCCCCGAACGGCCCCGTGGGTGGCACCAACACCTCCCACGGGACCAACGTAACTCGTAGGAACTGACCCCGCAGCCGCGGGTGTCCCGGTTTGAGAGTACGATGATAATTTGCTTATTTCCACACTTAATTTTTATATTTCTACTTGGTTACTGATAATTTTAACTCATATATGCAATTTTTCAGCTTAATTAATTTTTTTGTAAAATTACTTGGTTACTGATACTTTTATTTTTTGTATCCTATCATTTGTAGGATTTTTGCGCGTGGATCAAATGAAGGAGGCAATGTTTTACAACATGATGATTATTTATATGTTGTGGACATTCAGGATAATGTTTTTTATGTGTTATAGCCGTGCAGGCTTTTATTGTTTAGTTTTATGGCCGTGCGGGCTTTTATAATTTGATTGTTGAATTTTATAGCCGTGCGGGCTTTATAATAAGCAGGTTTTTCATTTACAGGTTTTGGAATGTCAAGAAAATAGAGGAAACTCTGCCCAATTTTTTTTTGGTCTGTGAATTATTAAGACGTGTAATATTTTTATGTTTGTATATATATTTGTTTATTAACAACATTCTCAATTCGCAATTTGTGATTTTTTTTTATTGTTTTGCCTATAATAAATATTTGTAACACCTCGTAGCAACCGATGATGCACTCACAGGAACCCCAATTTTAGGATTGGGCAAAAAAAAATACATTTTTTTTAAATTACAGATAAATATGGTCATGGACTTTGTCCATGACCATTTTTACTTTTTTTTGTCGCGCTTAAAAATGGTCGCGGCCAAAGTCCGCGACCATTTTTTTTATTTTTTGTCACGGTAATGGGTCGCGGACTAGGGCCGCGACCAATTTTTTTTAATTTTTTTTTGTCACACACATGGGTCGCGGCCAAAGTCCGCGACCAATTTGTCACGGTCGTGGGTCATGGACAAGGACCGTGACCAATTTTTTTAATTTTTTTTTGTCACGCACATGGGTCGCGGACTTTGGCCGCGACCAATTTGTCACGGTTGTGGGGTCATGGACAAGGGCCGCGACCAATTTTTTTAATTTTTTTTTGTCACGCACATGGGTCGCGGACTTTGGCCGCGACCAATTTGTCACGGTTATGGGTCACGGATTAGAGCCGCGACCCATCACGGCATGGGTCACGGCCTAAGTCCGCGACCATCTGCCGTGACCCCTCTCGGCCGTGACCATTTTTTGGTCACGGACTTGGGCCGCGACCCACGAAAATGGTCACGCCCGAAATGGTCACGGCCCAAGTCCGCGACCCACAGGTTTGGTCAGGGATTTTGGCCGTGACCAATCGCCAGTTTTGGTGTAGTGAATTACCCAAATTGAATCATTACCATTTGAACTCCTTGGTAAACCTGTCACAAAATCCATAGTAATATGTTCCCATTTTCACTCAGGGATAGGTAGGGGTTGTAGTAATCTTGATGGTTTCTGATGTTCAGCTTTTACTTGTTGACAAACCAAATACTAAGATACAAATTCCGCTATCTCCCTTTTCATGTTATTCCAAAAAAATACTTCTCGAAGATCTCTATAAATTTTTGTACATTCGGGATGAAATGTGAATCTCGAGTAATGACTTTCCTTTCAAATTTGCCTCTTTAATTGGGCGTCAGATGGCACACACACTCTATTTTCAAATCTCAATATATCATCTCGTATCACAAATTCAATCCTCTTCCCTTCAATAACTTCCTCTCTAATCTTCTTCAGTTGTGGGTCATGTACTTGTGCAATTTTGATCCTTTCCATCAACATTAGTTGTACTTGTAAGTTTGCAATTATTCCTCCTTTGCTATATATACGTACATCTATTTCCATACCTCTCAAATCCCTTAACAAAGGTTCATGATTTGTAATGAGACATGCTAAATTTGTTGTAGACTTCCTACTTAAAGCGTAGGCTACTACATTAGCTTTCCCCGGGTGATAGTGAATATTTACATCATAATCCTTCATCAATTCTAACCACCTCCTTTGTCTCATATTCAACTCTTTCTGAGTAAATATATACTTTAAACTCTTATAATCGGTATAATCTCACAAATCTCACTATACAAATAGTGTCTCCAAATCTTAAGAGCAAAAATTACAGCTGCTAATTCTAGGTCATAGGTTGGATAATTCTGCTCATGGGTTTTCAACTGTCTCGAGGCATAAGCTACTACTTTTCCATTTTTCATTAGCACACATCCCAAACCATTTTTTGAAGCATCACTATAAATCACAAATCCCCCTATCCCGGAAGGAATAGTTAAAATTGGAGCAGTTACTAATCGATTCTTAAGTTCTTGAAAACTATTCTCAACTTCCTCAGACCATTCATATCTCACCTTCTTTTGGGTTAACCTACATAGAGGTTTGGCAATACTAGAAAATCCTTCAACAAATCTTCGATAATAACCTGTTAATCCAAGAAAACTACGAATCTCCGTCACATTAGTTGGTCTAGGCCAATCTAGTATAGCTTCGATCTTTTGAGGGTCAACCAACACTCCCTCCTTAGAAATGACATGTCCTAGAAGAGAGACGCTAGGCAACCAAAACTCACACTTATTTAATTTTTCATATAATTTATACTTCCTAAGGATTTGTAATACCGTCTCTAAATGCTTTTCGTGTTCTTTAATACTCTTGGAATAAATAAGGATGTCATCAATGAAAATAACCACACACTGATCCAAATACTTCCTAAACACCTTATTCATCATATCCATAAAAGCGGCTGGTGCGTTAGTCAGTCCAAATGGCATCACAAGAAATTCATAGTGACCATATCTAGTACGAAAAGCTGATTTTGAAATATCATCTTCCTTAATCTTCAATTGGTAATAGCCTGACCTAAGGTCAATCTTTGAAAATACTTGCGCTCCTTGTAGTTGGTCAAACAAATCATCTATATGAGGTAAGGGATATTTATTCTTAATGGTCACCTTATTTAGTTCATGATAATCTATACATAACCTCATCGTCCCATCCTTCTTTTTAACAAATAACACTGGAGCACCCTAAGGGGATATACTTGGTCTAATAAAACCCTTATCTAACAGATCTTGTAATTGAACTTTTAATTACCTTATTCTAAAGGTGCCATGCGATAAGGTGGTTTTGAGATTGGTGTAGTTCCAGGAACAAGGTCAATGGTAAATTCTACTTCTCTACTAGGAAGTAGACTGGGTAAATCATCTGGAAAAACATCTGAAAAAAACTTAGCTATAGGAATATCTTCTAAACTAGGCTCTTTTGTTTGCAAATCAATAACACTCGCAAGGAATCCTCGACATCCCTTCTTAAGAAAACTATAATCTTGCATTGCAGAGTTAATACGAATGGGAGATAGGATGCCTGTTCCTTCAAAACTAAATTCTGGTTGGTTAGGAATTTGGAAAGTAACTCTCTTCTCAAAACAATCTACCTTAGCATGATACGATGCTAACCAATCCATCCCCAAAATTATTTTAAAGTCTTTTATGTCTAAAACTATCAAATCAGCAAATAGTTTATAACTACTAACATCTATAGGGAAAGACTTATATACTAAGGTTTCCATCAATAACTCACCCGAAGGAGTAGAAATGTGCATGCTATGATTCAAGGGTTAGGGCTTATTAGGAAAGCGGTTAACAAAGCGCACAGAAACAAATGAATGGGTAGAACCAGGATCTATTAAAACTTGAAAAGGTTGTGCACATATAGAAAGTGTACCTGACACTACTGCATTAGAAGCTTGGGTATCAGAAAGTGCAAAAACTCTACCTTGCATGCCTTGGTCCTTCTTTTTACCTAAAGGCTGTATCGGAATCCTTGCTGGGGTTGGACAATATTTTATCTAATGTCCCTTCTGTCCACATCTAAAACAAGCTCCCATATCCTTATAATAAGGCCTTCCTCCATGCATCTTCCCACATTGCTGACATATCTTGTTATTATACCGTTTGCCATCCCTAGCTCCCCCAACACTGGATGTATTCCTAAAATTATTTCTATTATTTGTGTTCTTCCCTATTTATTCCCCAAACTTCCTCTTACCATATCTTATTCTATTATACTCCTCGCCATCCCTCTCAGCTATCGTAGCCCTAGCCACGACGTCACTATATGATGTCAACTTTAGGATGGAAATTCGACTACGAATACTCAACCTTAACCCACGTTCAAACTTTTTGGCTTTTAAAACATCAGTTATCACAACATAAGGTGCAAAATGGGATAACTCCATAAACTTTGCCTCGTATTGACTAACCGTCATATTCCCTTGCACTAGACTCATAAACTCAGCTGCCATTTCATCCTTCACCATTTTAAGGAAATATTTCTCATAAAAGATCACCAAGAATTCCTTCCAACCTATACAAGTATTCCTCTCCTCGTGTATTCTCTTAGTCATTCTCCACCAATGTTCGGCTTCACCTTCTAACATAAATGTTGCAAATGAAACCCTTTGTTCATCGGTACACTTAAGAACATCGAGCATCTTTTCCATCTGCATCACCCAACTTTCTGCTTCAGTGGGGTTAGGAGTACCTTTAAAAGAAGGCGGGTTCAACTTCTTGAAATGATCAATGGTACAGCTAGTTGGTTCAAGATTCCTCGGTGCTCCATTATTCACTTGATGCTCCACAATCTTCGCTAGACTCTCAATCACCTTGTATGCACCTTCCAGTCCGTTCATACTTAAACCACTTGTTCTCATAGTTGATCTTGGCTTGCTCATTTTCTACAGTCATGGCCAAACATAAGATGTATTATACTAACTCAAGATTACAATTTAGAACAACAATTATATGTAGACTATTAGAAATATGGAGGGTTATCACATAAGTCGGATATGTAATCCTATATACTATGTATGGAGACTTAAAGTCGATAACGTTCGAAACAGATAGTAGTCTACGGGCTCATAACATATGCTCTGATACCACCTCTATCACGATCCCGTCCCAAAATTAGTAGTAGGGAACGAGTGTCTTGGCATGCCACCAAGCAACATATATTCTGACTTAAAAAAATTTCCTTAAATAAGTGCAACGAAAATATAATCACATGGTTATGAATCAAAAACTACTGAAAGTAAAGGGATTACGTCATCAGAGCTTTCTAAAAGGAAACTTCATTTATATTACAAATAACAATGAATTACAACTTAAGACAAAATTTAAATCTTATTACAAGAGAGCCAAACATGCTCTAAATGATAAAACAAACATAATAACAAAAGAGCTCTAAAAGCTGAATCTTCAACACAATCCTTTTTCGTTTCCTCCACGAACCTACTTATTTCTTGAAAAATGATTATTTATACAACATCAGCTAAAAGTCGAGTGAGATTTAATCTACAGACATTCCAAGGTTTTTCAGAAAATTGATACCCATTCAATTTACAACAGAAGGCATATACATATATGGACAGGAATTTGCAGTAAAATATATAAGTTAAATTGACAATATATATTTTCAGAATAATAGTTCAGAACAGAACAGATAACAGTTTGAGGAATATGTCGATTATTCAATTTTCTTTTGATGGCCATGTACGCTTTAATACCCAGATAAACAGATAGTGTTACCAAATGTTTCCACCCGGCAACAACACGGACAGAAAATCATGATATCTGAAACAACGCCTTATTTAGGGCACACCAGCGATAAACCAGCTGGGAAGGTACCACCCAAATATTTCCACCCGTTAGTCAAGACCAACATAGTAAGAGAGTTTCTATAGGCCGAATCAATAATTTCATAATTCAAATCAGATGTATATATCGAGAGATATACACATATAACAAACGACGGAATCATCGGTATCAGATGTATTTGAGAATAAAATCATTTCATAAAATATATGTAGTTTGGATAATATCATATAATAAAAATACATAAGGAATGTCAGAGTACTCACCTAGAACAGAAGTCTGAAGTTATAAATACAGAGTCTTTAATCACTCGTTAATTCTTAAGACGAAACTTCTTCTTAAACTTCCCCGTATTTTCTCTCACTGTTTCTCTCTGATATTTGGAATGAATTTCGTGTAACAACTGATACTAAGGCCTTATTTATAGTTTCCCAAAGTTATTTGGGTGTTGACACGTGCCCCGATGACTAAGCACTCATTTTGGCGAGTCAGCATGTCGCGTGTCGCGTAACGGGGCTATCTTGTAGTCTTTATTTCACCCGATGCCAACACGTGTTTTAGCCTTATTTAATTGAATGACATGTGTTTTATTCTTGTTTATATGGATGACACGTGTAAGGTGTGGTGGCAAAAGTATAGCACGAGGTGTCAAGCACGAGGTGTAAAATTATTAAGGGTATAAGGGTCATTTTACACATGAAGGGTATTTTAGTAATTTTACACCATACATTTTTAATATTTTTTAGAGGTCCTTGAAAATATTTATTTATAAAATGGTCCTTTTTATATTTTCATTTTAGTCCTTGAAACTTTCTTTATTTAAAAATTAAGTCCCTAACGTTTCAAAAATTTATAATTTTTACCCCAAAACTTATCATTTAGCTTAGGATATGCCATAAGAATTTGATTTAGTCCATTTTGATGAAGAAGGAGGTTATTTCAAAGTGTTTAAGTCAGCCTAACTAGCCTCCCCTTCAACCAATCAAAATATTACACATGGTGTGGTAATAGGACAAAATACATCTTAAAGGACGGACAAATTTGTCCTTATTTCGTAATTTGTGTATAACTTCTTGCTAGAATCTCCATTTAACACGCCGTTTGTTGTGTTACAAACCTAATTCAAATATATACAAATTTTTAGGTTTTACCTCAAGTAAATTCTTATATTATAATGGTGAAAACTAGTCTCCAATATGAACATTTCTACCGAAAACTTCAAAATTTTATGTTTGTATTAATTTGACACTTCATGATTTCTGAAGGTAGGTTTAAACTAATATAATAAATTAACATTATTCATATCACATATGAAATAATACAACAATTAAAACTATATATGAACATATAAAAGTGGGGTCATTACACCTTTGGTAGGTAGCCCCGGCGTTCTTGAGTCCGAATAGCATGACAGTATAGCAAAAAGTTACCCATGGGGTGATAAAGGCAGTCTTCTCTTGATGGTCAAGGTGCATATTGATCTGGTTATATCCGGAGAATCCATCAACAAACTATTTAAGGGCGTGACTAGCTATATTGTCTACGATAATATCGATATTGGGCAATGGGTAATTATCTTTTGGGGATGCTTTATTCAAGTCTCGATAATCGACGCACATGCAGACTTTTCCTCCCGATTTTGGGACGGGGATGATGTTAGGGAGCTATATAGGATATTCAACTATGTGAATGAAACCCACGTTTAATTGCTTGACCACTTCTTCTTTTATATTGAGAGACCATTCGGTGTGGAATTTCCTTAATTTCTATTTGACCGACTTGCATTCTGGGAATGTCGGGATCTCATGTTGAGATATTTTTGGGTCAATATCAGGCATGTCATTGTAGGACCATGCAAATACGTCTACGAATTCTTTCAGTAGTTCTTTAAATTATGCACGCCCATGCTTGCTAAGGGCTCTATCCTAATCTCACACTGAGTGCTACTAAAACCGATATTTACAACGACAGTCTCATCATTATTAACTTGAACGCGATTATGTTGTTTGTTATTCTCCTTATTAAGATCAGTTAAGAATTTTTCATTTGTAAAATCATCATCATCATTAAAGGTTTAATTAGAATCAAGACAATTAATGTAAAGTAGAGCAAGATACTCAAAATCCTCGTTTATTTCATTTTCGAGAAGAAAAAAAATTAATAATCTCATCAAAAGAGGTCTCAATTATATTGATATTAGGAAAAGGAAAAACAACAATAGGTGAATAGGGTTAGATAAGGTAAACTGCATGGTTAGGTTGAATCTGAGCAGTTTGGACCGGTATAGCATTCCAATTGAGGAGAGGCATGTCACAAGCTTTGATTTGAGCGGGTGGGTCTGACGACACGACATTTGAGCGGATCATACAGAGACTCACCCCTAGTGTATGTAGGTCAAATGAGTCTTCAAAATCACTTTCCTCAGAGTCCTTAGTAATTGTCATGACTTTCTTGGTGAGTGGTTGCACTTCATGTTTGCAGCCTTTGATCCAAAAGTTACTGTATTGAAAGAAGATTTCCAGCCCAAGTTTCATCTTCTTATCAACAAGTTCGTACCACGACTCAGGGAATCCACATAAGGGGAAGTCCTCACCCTTATTGGTAAATCTTCCATTCAAAGAATTTCTTGAAATAGTCTTTTTATCTTCCAAGATTATTTTAGGTCTCAATCGACAGAGCGCTTTGAGTTCGTCTGGTGAAGGTTGGTCACCCAGACTATATGGGGGAAAGGCCTCCTTCAGGACTATGGGCTCAAGAATCCCTTATTGGCATTACCTTAGCCATATTCCGGGCAAGAAATGCATATCCTTGAACATCTGAATCACATTAACATTGCCTAGAGGGTTGTGTTCTGGATAAAAACGGTCTTTGAAATTATCTCATACTAGAAGGGAAAGTGGATAAATTTTGAAATCAGAAAGGAGCGTGTCATTTATCCCGTGTTGGATTTCCAATAGTAGATTGCTAGTACTAGCATTATCTGTATTGTTATCGTCCCCCAACATGGTGATAACCTGACTTTTAGCGAAGAAACTTAGTTTCTGATGAAGGGAAGAGGATACTCCTCGGACGCTGTGGAGCCATGGATGGACAAGGAGTAAATCATAGCATGCAGGTATGTCGATGACTTAAAACTAGGTGATAGGATTGATAGGGCCAACCCTTAGTATGAAACCACAATGTAAGTGGGAGTGAGATCATTGACTTTTAGTCCCAAACCATTGAAGGTTCTGAGCAGAAAAAATTGATGGCAGATCCGTTATCAACAAGTGAAAGTGGGACTATCTTTACCAAGACTTCGACGGAGATGTTGAGGGCATAATTGTGATCAGGGCCAAATTTTGGTATCTCTTCTTTGGAAAAAGGATAAGAGTCAGGAAGAGGTTAGAGACCCAACTATATTTATAACTTTTTTAAGAGTAGTAAAAAGAGGGACGGTGGATCCGATGAGGAGCTTTATCAAGGCATTTCGGTTCAATAGAGAGGATATAAAAAGTCACCATATGGTGATATTAGCTTGGGTCTTCTTGTGCTGATCAAGGACTTTGCTCTCTTCAATAGTCATTTCTGGCATGGGAAATTCTTTGGCAACTCCTTTTCCTTTATCTGTTTTGGTTGCATGAGGAATCGGATCTTTGTAGTGTCTCCCAAACCTAGTTATGTGGTTTACGAAAGCGGGAAAGAATAAGAATCACTTGGCTTCATCTATCTCGGGATGAATGGCCTCCTTATTAATTTTCCTAACATATCTTCGAAGGATATCATTCCACATAGGATGACTACTGGTCTAACTTCTTCCTAGCTTGGTTCATTATCTGAGATGTCAAAATCATCCCCCTATTCGGTGGTGACTATGTCCTCTTGCTAAGAGTAATTAATACACTCGATGACCTCAATGACTTCATCGTATAAATCTTCCCACTCAGCGGGGAGGTGCAGAAGTGAAGGGACCAACCATACCTGAAGCTTTAAAGCAGTGAGCAACTCAGAGATGTTGTTGATTTCACTTGTTTGTAAAAACATATCAGCCATGGTTTGTACCATATTATCTGGAGTGACTTCTCAAATAAACACTACCCATTCATCTGATTCTCGATCCCTCTTTTGGGATTTCATGAACAAGCTAATGAATTTCTGACAATCGATGATCATCTCGGTGGGCAATTTCAGTCCAAACTTTAAGAGTTGGTTCAACACAGTCGGGAACTCCATGCCTCCCCCTTAGATCGAGTGTTGATTATGATGCAGGCCCTCGTGAGGAGTGACAAAACTTGATCGATGAAGCATGTAGGGTGCAGGAAAAAATATGGGTAAAACATTAGCAGTTTAGGTGAGACTGTGGGGATGATGGGTACTTTGTTGGGCACGATTTGAGTAGATTGGTCGAATTTTAGGTTACGTTCAAGAAAGATGGAATTTGTATGAGTTAGAAGTGGGTTATGAGTGGTATTGGGTTTAGAATTAGCTAGCGAGGTAATGATTTCCCAATCAATTAGGCCTTGGATCACATTTATAAGGTGGAAGCATTGGTCGGTGGCATGACCGGCAGATTGGTGGAAATCACAACAGGCATCAGGTTTGAAATTTTTAGGGAGTGGATTTGGTAATGGACGGGGGTCCAAGGGTTTGATGAGATTTCGGCTTAAAAAGGCCTAGTAGACTGTGGACAGGGGAGCATAGAGCTCGGTGTACTCTTTCTTGGTAGGATTAAGGAGACTTTCAAGTGCCCAAGAGGTAGTAGGTTGGAAAATGTTTTTAATAGTTGAGACTGTAGGACTAACAGACTTCTCATACTTTTGGGGAGCGAACTGTCCAGTCACCTTCTTTAGTTCATATACCACTTTGGTAACGCCTTCCTCAATTTCTACTCCAACCTCTTAAAGGGCTCAAAAATGTGGGTAATACTGTCCTCCTATGGATTCTCGGATATGAGGCAAGAAGTTCTTCTCCATAATACTGACTTGTTTCTCCTCGGAGGGCCTGTTAGTTATGGTGGCAGCTTTCTCACTCCACCTCCCTATGAAGCTACTGACTGTTTCCCCAGGGTCCTGCTTAAGAAGCTCTAGATCTCGATGCGTAACCTCTCGATGATAGCTTCAAAGGTGAACAATTAGGGGTCTGATTCCCCTGAACTTCTCAATGTCTGGGATCTTGGACTTCTTTGGCAGTCTAGCTTAGGATAAGAACACATATGGGTATATTCCATGTAGTTCCCGAATATCTTGACTTGGTCGAACTTCTTTGACCTTATTCAGCTACTCCTCTTTAGGATCCATGGGCATTGACATAGTAGGCCTTGGCTGGGCAAAGTTAAGAATCGGGAGTTGAGCCGATGGTGGACCATTGGCAGGTGGGGCACGTGGAGCATGGTACTCTTCTGGGACCCAAACAGGCTCGAGAGCGGGTAGACCCATGGCACGAGGAAAGAGAACCTTGGGTCCTATAAGAATCGAGGCCAGATGAAACTGTATTTCTTATACCTCGATTTGAAGGTTGTCAATCTTGGTAATGAGTTAGGCTAAGAATACCATCAGATCGGGCTTCACATTCGATGCTTGGTAAGTATTCTCTATAAAGAGCTCGTGGAGGTAGATCCCAAATTCGAATGAAGTAGCAGAAGAGGCGACGGAGCTTCGGGGCAGTTTGACGAAAGACCGAAGCTAATAGGGAGCTAGGCCAAAATCGGCTATATGGAATCGACTAGAGAGGGAAAACGATTTTAATTTATTTTTGAAGAAAGGAGGGAGAATTTTTTTGGTATTTTAGAAGGAGGAGATAAATGTTTTTGGTATTTTTGGTTTTTGAAAAAAGAGGGAAAAATGGGAGGAATCTCAACATGATTATTATTAGTAATGCTCACTTGTATTAGGTTTGCCTAAATGCAGAAAAAAATGCAAGACATGACCCGGGCCTGTGAAAATAGGGTTTGAAACTATAGAAGACACGATTTGACTTATTTTCAGGTTCATGGACAAGGTCCTGTTTTGAAAAAAGGCAAAATAGCATGAAAATTCAGGTGGTACGCAGACTTGGAATTTCGACAGAGTTTCCATTGGTAAGAGAAAACTAGATATGAGAACCCTAGGTTTGACACATATATGAGATTTATACAATTGTTGTGTTAGTGGAAGGGTTCCTCCCTTTGGTATGACTTCCACGATATACTTATTACCTATAAGGGAAATCATTGATCAGTATGTGTGGATAAGCCATTTGATATACCTTATTGTATATGACTTGCCTCACTATATACCTCGTGGGGACAGTACTTAGGAGACCCAATTTGATATACTCGACGTAAGTGAATGAGTTCCCTGCTATATACCTCCCATCGTGAGTTTGGTCAAGCGATACGAAGCAGGGGAAACTGTTTAATATACGTCAAAGGTACTAGGTCATTGGAAGGTGAAAGTCATGTCGCTTAGGCTAACTACGCTCAGCAGGACCAGCGCCCATAATAAAGTGAACCCCCGGTACGGGGATAAAATTTTGGTCAATATTGCCATGCTCCCGGTGATGTAATGTGCACAAATGCATGAGTCTTAATTAGTATATTATGGAGAGAGAGTATATTTTTTTATTTGCATGATGAGTAAAGGGAGCTCTACACTAATGAGGGAGCATATACAAGTGATAGCGGGAGAACCGAGTGGTCGTATAAGGACATTAGCCATTACTTTCGGCTCCCACCGCTATGCAAAAGAAATATAAACTATAACTACACTCTTTAAGGGAGTGTAGCGGCCAGTCCGGGTATCGAATCCACAGGGAATGTGGCTAGACTTTAATTGATTTATTATTTCAAGAATAAATGTGTAAAAGATGAAAGTTATAACAAAAGATAAATCTAGGAATGTATTTAAACTAAAATTAACAAAACGAATAAAAACTATAGATTGAGAATATTATCCCTCACCTCGAGTTAATAAGTATAAATGATTACACGGGAAGACAAATTTATCAAGATTAAATATCATTTCCACAGTTAATTAAATCTAGAGTTGTCACCCCCTAAATTATCATAAAAGCTTATTTGATTTTGGAGTCAACAAATATCTCTGAGATTACACACGCAAGGTCATAAATACGGCGGATACATGATATACACCGTTAAATCTCCTAGGCATAAAATCAAGAACAACCTAACCCATTTAAACTCATAAAACCTAGGTGAGTTCAATCAATCTCAACCTAAATCAAATTAGCTACAAAGCATTGTAAATGACATGAAAGTAAATGAAAGCAAGTAAATCTAGTTAAAAAAGCAAGTAAACTAATTAATAAAGCTTGAAATAAACAATGGAAACTTAAATTAAGGAAGAAGATGATTAATAGTGCTACTTATAAACCCAAATGGGTGAAACCCTAAGAGAGGGGGAGAGAGGATGAGCTCTTAAAATTATAACCTTAAACTAACGTAAAAACTGATAAAAAACAACTCCTTAACTCTAAAAATAAAACCAACTTATATAGTAAGTTGGTAAAAGAAAAAAGGAGAAAGAAAATAAAAGGAAACAACCGCCCAATATCTGAAGACCCCGGTCGACTGGGGATAAGGGGTCGGTTGATCGGGGGAACAAAATATAGCCACTTCCTTCCATCATAAGCATAAAAGGAACAGTCGATCAATCGAGGTATGGGGTCGGTCGACTGGTACTCTGTTTTCTTGTGTTCTTTGGTCTTCACAAGGGAGAAAAGCTGCATTACAGAATTGGCCATAACTTCATCATCCGAACTCGAAACGACGAGCCGTTTGTGGACACAGGAAGCTAACTCAATGAACTATGCTCCCATAGAGATTTTTTGGTCGAGACATGAAGTGTGAAAGGTCTAAAATTCCCTTGAAGTTACGTTAGACAATAAAACTTCCTCGAAATGTAACCACTTGCTCTGTTAATCGTTCCAATACATACAAAAACTCACACAAACCATGCAAAGCATATATATATATATATATATATATATATATATATATATATATATATATATATATATATATACAAAATCGAGGTTAAAAAATACATGAGCATAAAAGTAAGATATAACGGAGAGAAAAGTGCTAGAATGCCTAAAGATAATGGGTGCTAATATGCAATATTCGTGACGTATCGACAAGTATTATGAAAAGTAAATCTAACATGGAGAGACATATACATGTGAGTGAGTGAGTGAGTGAGTGAGTGAGTGACATGGAAATATATACAAGTGAGTGTGTGTGGTAGTGAGCCTTAATGTGGCCAATATAGTCCCTACTACCTCGGAGGATTTAACAAGAGTCGTTATCTGGGCTTAGATAGGCCGCGGCACCATATAGTTAGCCTTGGCTATCATTAGCCACTGCCTGACCTCATACAGGCTGCGGCACCCCTTTAGTATGGTCGATGCCTGGGATCAAATAGGTTGCGGCCCCATACGGACTTGCTGTTGCCTGGGCTCAAACAGGTCGTAACCCTTACTCATACAGTTGCCAGATGTCCATCCTTTAGAGGGATGCCTCATTATTCATACTTATCCATATGTCACGTGTCCTAAACACATGACACCATCTTTATATCTTCTATAAATAAAATGTGCTCACCTTATAATGAGGGGGATCAATAGGAGAATGACTCGGCGAAGCCCTGCCAAAATCTCTACGCTACATCTCTCTCCACAGTGCTACACCCACTTGGGGGATTTCCAGGTCGCACCCAACACATTAGTTGCCTTGCAGTTCACATTAGGTCAACCCAAATTCACTATACTCGTGTATTCTCTTCTCCTATCTTACTTGCCCAATCATATTGTATTGTACAACACATATAATGAGAGTATGGCAACAAAGTAGATGTAGGCTCATTTTTATAGCCGAACTACTCTACATCTTGTGTTCTTTCCTTATTTCTTGCTTTACTTATATTCTACACTTGATATGATGCTCGAGAACGACTAGTGTCCAATTTATCGTTGATGATGCTAAGATTTAGCACCACCGGATAAGTGATAGTGAGCTCAAACAATAGCAGCCATGGCTGCCATAGAGATGTATAAGTGTATAAGTATGTAGAAGGGGATGAGTTTAAGAGGAATTAAGACAATAATGTATAGTGGTTCAGCCAATTTGGCCTACATCCACTGTGAGTGTGTGATCCACTAAGTATGGGAACTAATGGCCTTGGATACAATGCACATAACCCTCCTCTCTCTCTACTGTGTGTACAAGCAGGGTTTTAGCTAGGGCTACAGTTCATGGATCGATCCCCTGTAGGGTTGTAGGTGACAAGTATATATAGGTCTTGGGGGGTGTAGTGTACCCCCCAAGTAAGCATGGTGCATGTGACTGATGATCTAACTAATCCCCTGTTGACACCTGTAGATGCCAAATGATGACATAATATTCCCTCACGTGAGGGTGTGATTCGGTTATAACGGTCTGCCACGTGTCATATGAGCCTGACGCGCACTGTTCCACGCGTGTCCCAAACCACGCGCTGTCATGATGTCACCCTCGGCCTATGAGACGAGGCCGAGGGCAAAGTTTCTTCCGGTAGTGAGTCTGGCTTGATTCTGGCCTCTTACTGTCGTACCCTCGTAGGGTCGTCCGGAGCCTGGGGAAGGGTCGGCCCCTCGTAGGGTCGTCTGGAGCCTGGTGGAGGGTCGGCCCCTCGTAGGGTCGTCTGGAGCCTGGTGGAGGGTCGGCCACTCGTAGGGTCGTCTGGGCCTGGTGGAGGCCAGCTGGGGCCTGGTGAAGGGTCGGCCCCTCTTAGGGTCGTCCGTTGTGGAGGCAATCCTCATCTAAGCCGAGGATATAAACGGGTATATCAATCACCCCCCAGCCCTTAGCCATAGGTGCTGCTGAGATGGCTGAGGGATAGTGTTTTAAATGAGATGCAGGTATGATCAGTTAGATGAGTGACACCTGGGCAGATACTCATTGTTGTTTCAGTTTCCAAGGCATGGCGACTGCGCAGTGCACTTGGGGTCTTGTGCCCTAATTATACCTTTCTTGGTAAATGGGTCCACTCATTACCAAAGTATTTAAGAGATTTTTAAACTCTCTCTCTTCAGCTTCTTCTTCTTCGCACCCAAGTCTATTCTCTCTCTAGAACCAGTCGCCATTTGCAACCTTCAATCCTTCAGGCCTCGCAGCGCTCTTGTTCTCTCCTCATCAGGTAACCTTTTTCTCCTCGCGCCTTCTTTTGTCTTCATTTCTGTGTATTTTTTAGGGTCGTAGGTCGGCACTTTCTTAGAGTTCCCCCATAGCCTTTTCCGGTGTCTTCTCCGGTTGTTAGTTCTTGAACGTTCTTGACAAAAACTTTTTAGTTCTTTGGTTTAATCCAGAAGTCAAACCTGGTCAATCCCCCAAGTGTTTGTAGTTGAATTAGCCAAGTCTAGTGTTATTTCTCCAAGTGTAGGGTCTTCCCTTTAATGCTTAGGAGGCTTTACAACTTAGTGTCTGAATTCCCATCTTTGAGAGAGAAACTATTTACCGATATCAGACGAATAGAGGAAGAGGAAGAGAGGAGACGAGGGGCCGACCCCAATTGGGTACGACCCATCTTTCCCGTTCCTCTTACCACCATAAGACCATCTGAACCCTCTGAGTCTTATGGGTCGTCATCTCGTCCGAACGAGACACCCAAATCAAGTGAAATGGACGAGAGAGCTTCCTCGCCAACTGGTGCTGGAACGTCCGGTAGAAGGGACATGTCTGACCTTAGCCCTCCCCGAGAGGCCGAGGGTACGATCCCCTCTGAGGCTGTCCCTGTGACAACCCTATCCCCCAATGCCTTCCAAGTGGCTTTTCCCCAGGGTCCTCCTGCAGGTGGTGAGGGGGAAGGAGATGAGGACGAGGACGATGATACAGATGATGAGGTTGACACCTCCCACGCCTCGTCCTTTATCTCCTCCGTTAGGGATAGAGACCTTCTGATATGGAGGCATATTTACGGAGTACCCTCTGGGGTAACTATGAGGGTTCCCTCTGATACTGAGAGGGTTTTTGACTGTCAAGAGGGAGAGGTTGCAGTTTATGAGCAAATGTTCAAGGTAGGTGTCAGACTTCCCTTCCACCCTGCCATTGTAGATATTCTGTCGGCTCTGGGCGTCTCCCCCTCTCAACTTCCACCCAACTCTTGGAGGACGATTATGGGTTACATTTCCTTGTGGAAAAACGCTTTCACTGATGAGCCCTCGTCCGACGTATTCTTGGCTTGTTACAACATCACCTCTTCATCTAAATAGCCCGGATACTATCATCTAGGGGCGAGAAGGTCTGAGAAGAAACTTCTCCACGTGGCTCAAACTTCCAATTATGATTGGAAAAAGAGATTCTTCTTCATATCTGGGGCGTGGGAGTGCTCCACCGAGGCGTCCCCTTCTGCCGATGGTCCAAGGGTCCCTAACAAATGGTCT
This sequence comes from Sambucus nigra, assembly GCA_949130495.1. Lineage (NCBI taxonomy): Eukaryota > Viridiplantae > Streptophyta > Magnoliopsida > Dipsacales > Adoxaceae > Sambucus > Sambucus nigra. The sequence goes on from OX422209.1 coordinate 629,953,917, forward strand.
AATCCCTCAATGAAAGCTAGGTCAGACCCCGGACTTAGCCTGGAGGAAAGGGATATTGTTGAGTATCTGAGGGGACGAGGGAGAGGGGGTGAGATCCCAAAGTTTGAAGATTTGATGACCCCTCGGTACCTCAAAGAAGCTGGTCTGAGGGTCGTCCCTCTGACGGAACTATGTGAGTTATACAGCACGCTTTCCATTCTTTACTTTTTTTGAAGTGTTTCCTGTTTATCTCTGTAATTTTCTGATGCATGGTACCCTTTTTAGGTCGTCCTATAGGTGTGTCAGATTACCTCTGGGAAATGACTGCTCCAAGCCTACTCGCTGGTTTGTCAAAGAAGAAAGGGAAGGAGCCTCAGCAAGCTCCCAAGAAGACGAGGGCCGATAGCCACAAAAGGAAGGAGCCTGAGGCTCCAGTTGAGCATCGGCCTGACCCTAAGACAAGGGCCAGGGTCGAGGCCTCTGAGGGGGCAACCTCTTCGTCGAGCATGGGGGCCTTCTGGTCTCAAAATCTGGCCCATCTTAGGGCCGACCCCTCGTCGCTGATCACAAACTTGAGGGCAGCCAAGGCCTCGATGTTCTCTGCACCGTCGGCCTCTGACTTCGAGTTCTTGGCGAAGATGCCCCCTGCCAAAGTGTACGACTATGGTCTGCACTCCCTTGCTCAGGTATTGGTCTTGACCTTTTAATTTTATTCTTACTAACTGTTACCTCGGCCCATCTTGATGTTTGTTCATTTTTTCTTGCAGTCTGTTTGTGCCTTGACCTCAGCCACCAAGTGGATGGCCGAGAATCAACAAAAGTTTCACGAAGCTGAGAGGGCCATTCAACAAGAGGCCGACCTACGGACAGAGCTGGACACTGCGAGGGCAGAGCTGGAGAGTACAAGGACTGAGCACGCTAGAGTCCTTGATGAGCTGACGAGGCAGCATGATGCCGATCTGCAGGCTAAGGACTTGGCTCTGATCAACCTGGAGGCCCAACATAAAACTGATCTTGAAGAGGCTGTCAGGAAAGCCGGGGCTGATGCTGTTGAGGCTTATAAGGTCTCTGACGAATTCCAAGGCTTCGGCCTTGAATATCTTGAGAGGGGAATTAGGACGGCCTGTCGGTGGGTCGTCCTAAAGTTTGCCGACACAGTATCATCCATCCGCCCTTCTCTTAAGGTGGTTCAGCTGGATGATCCCTTGATTGCTGAGGCCCTGTCGCAAGTGGAGTCCCAAGTTCATGTTGAGGGGGTCGGCACGTCTGAGGATCGGCCAGTCATGATTACTGAAGAGACCCCATTGGTTGATGTTGAGGCTCTGCCTTCTGATATCGCCCCTTAGAGTGGCCGTCTGTGGCCCATACCCTCATTTTTGTATTTTTGTTCTATGTATTGTAAAACACTTGGACGCTTTATATTAATACCATTGTCTCTTCCTTCCACCATTGTTGTCTCCCTTATTTCATTCTTTTATGGTTTGTTCCTTGTTGATGATGCTACTAACCCCTCCCTCGTCTATAATGAGGACCAATGTGGGGTCGTCCCCTCATCTGGCCTCATTATAGCCGAGGGTTCAATGAACCAATTTAATGGTTTTAAATAAAACCTACCCTCGTCTTTCTTGAGAACAGTGGAGGGGTCGTCCCCTCCACTGGTCCTCATTATAGCCGAGGGTTCAACTAACCAAACTAATGATTTTTATGAAGTCTACCCTCGTCTTTATTGAGAACAGTGGAGGGGTCGTCCCCTCAATTGGTCCTCATTATAGCCGAGGGTTCAAGTAACCAATTTAATGGTTTTTAACAGAGTCTACCCTCGTCTTTCTTGAGAACAGTGGTGGGGTCGTCCCCTCCACTAGTCCTCATTATAGCCGAGGGTTCAAGTAACCAATTTAATGGTTTTTAACAGAGTCTACCCTCGTCTTTCTTGAGAACAGTGATGGGGTCGTCCCCTCCACTAGTCCTCATTATAGCCGAGGGTTCAAGTAACCAATTTAATGGTTTTTAACAAAGTCTACCCTCGTCTTTCTTGAGAACAGTGGTGGGGTCGTCCCATCCACTAGTCCTCATTATAGCCGAGGGTTCAAGTAACCAATTTAATGGTTTTTAACAAAGTCTACCCTCGTCTTTCTTGAGAACAGTGGTGGGGTCGTCCCCTCATCTGGCCTCATTATAGCCAAGGGTTCAACTAACCAAATTAATGATTTTTATGTAGTCTACCCTCGTCTTTTTTGAGAACAGTGGAGGGGTCGTCCCCTCTATTGGTCCTCATTATAGCCGAGGGTTCAACTAACCAAATTAATGATTTTTATGAAGTCTACCCTCGTCTTTCTTGAGAACGGTGGAGGGGTCGTCCCCTCCATTGGTCCTCATTATAGGCGAGGGTTCAACTAACCAAATTAATGATTTTTATGTAGTCTACCTTCGTCTTTTTTTAGAATAGTGGAGGGGTCGTCCCCTCCACTGGTCCTCATTATAGCCGAGGGTTCAACTAACCAAATTAATGATTTTTATGTAGTCTACCCTCGTCTTTTTTTAGAACAGTGGAGGGGTCGTCCCCTCCACTGGTCCTCATTATAGCCGAGGGTTCACTTACCAAATTAATGGTTTTTTGTAGATGTTTCCACGCATACTGGAACTGACAACTATAGGGTGAGGGGAATCACATTTCTCATTAATTTTCCAAAGTGTCCTGTTGGAGCAAATCCTATTACAACTATGGTCTATCAAGACCTTACAACACTACTGGTAGTATTTCTTCAAATGATCTGCGTTCCAGGGGTTGGAAAAAGGTTCCCCTTCTAGGTTTTCTAGTCTATATGTCCCAGGGACAACTTCATCGATGACCCTGTAGGGGCCGTGCCAATTAGGATGGAGTTTGTTGGGCTTTTGCCAAGTCTTCTTGAGAACCAAGTCTCCTACTGCGATAGGTCTCTGTTTCACCCTCTGATTGTAAAACCTTGCGGTCCTCTGCTGGTAGGAAGCATGCCTTATCTCAGCATCCTCCCTTCTTTCCTCAATCAAGTCCAGGTCAAGTCTCCTCTCTTCCGTATTTCCTTGTGGGTCGTACATTTGGACCCTATGAGTGGGAAAATCGACTTCGGTGGGGATGACTGCTTCTGATCCATAAGCTAACATGAATGGGGTCTCCCCAGTAGAGGTCCTTACTGTCGTCCTGTATGCCCACAACACTGCATATAACTCCTCGACCCATCTTCCTTTTGCCTCCTCAAGCCTCTTCTTAATCCCATCTAGGATTGTCCTGTTCGTAACTTCGGTTTGCCCATTGGCCTGAGGTCGGCCTGGGGTGGAGAAAAATTATTTGATACTTACCCTCTCACAGTACTTCTGCAGAGAGGCATTCTTGAACTGGGTCCCGTTATCCGAGATGAGGGTGTTGGGTAGACCATATCTGCATATCACATTCTTCCAGATGAACTGGAAGGTCTTCTGCTCCGTGATCGTGACCATTGGTTCGGCCTTTACCCACTTTGAAAAGTAGTCAATTGCTACGATGAGGAACCGATAGTTATTGACTGCCCTCGGTAAGGGTCCTACCAGGTCAATCCCCCACACTGCAAACAGCCATGGGGATGTAATGGAGGTAAGAGGCTGATGGGGTTGGTGAGGGATGGTAGCAAATCTTTGGCATTTATCACACTTTTTAACATACGCGGCAGCATCTTTCCCCAAGGTCGGCCACCAGTAGCCTTGGGTGATCACCCTCTTTGCCAAGGATCTACCCCTAATGTGGCTTGAGCACGACCCTTCATGCACATCTTGCAAAATAGAAGGGACTTCTGAGGGATGCACACACCTAAGTAAGGGGAGCAGAAACCCCTTTTTGTACAGCGTGTCTCCGATGACAGTGAACTTTGCAGCCCTGTATCTCAGCTTCTTCCTCTCTTGGCTTGCTTCTGGCATCTCTCCCCCTTTAATGTATCTGATCAGAGGATCCATCCATGAAGGTTCTTGAGAAACATTCATTCAAATGCCAAGTGTTCCCTCGACATCTTCGATAGTTGGTCGAAGCAAGATTTCTACCGGGACTGTCCTCCTTATGTCTGTCCTAGTAGCTGAGGCCAACCTTGCAAGGGCGTCAGCACGGCCCTCTTGAATTTCACTTCTTTAAAGTTTTTCAGCAATGACCTCACCTTCTCAAGATACCTAGCCATCCTCTCGTCTTTGGCCTCATAGGCTCCTAGTATCTGATTCACCACCAGCCTTGAATCACTGTGAACCAAAATTTGGCCGACACTAAGAGATTTGGCCAAGGAAAGGCCAGCTATCAAGGCCTCATACTCAGCCTCATTGTTGGAGGCTTTGAAATTGAACCTCAGGGCGTACTCGATGTCTGTGCCGTCGGGTGCTGATACTATCAATCCAGCTCCGCTCCCGCTTTCGCAAGAGGACCCGTCGACGAAGAGACTCCACACAGCATGTTCCTCTGAGAAATTTCCCTCGGTGAGTGACCCTTGTCTAAAAAGGTATCTTCCCTCTTCATTTTCAGCCACCTTTCTTCTAGCGGTGCTTGTCTCAGCCTTATCTGCAGGAGGGTCGGTGAGCCTACCTTGTTGGGTATCTGTCTGGCTTAGACCCTCACCCTCGGCCTCGTCACTCTCCCAAGTAAATTCAGCCACGAAATCTGCCAATGCCTGCCCCTTAATGGCTGTCTTAGGCTGATACACAATATCGAACTCCCCCAGCTCTATAGCCCAGGTCATTAGCCTTCCTGATTTTTCAGGCTTGTGTAGGACCTGGCTAAGCGGAGAGTCAGTAAGGATGACCATAGTATGGGACTGGAAGTACGGTTTCATCTTCCTTGAGGCATGGATCAAGGCGTAGGCCAACTTTTCCATCCTCGGGCATCTTTGCTCTGCCCCCTGGAGTGCCTTGCTGTTAAAATATACAGGCTTCTGTATACCGTCCTCATCTCTCACAATGGCTGCGCTGATGGCAGACTCTGAGACGGCGAGGTACACGTAAAGTCGTTCACCCTGCACGGGTCGTGACAGCAGCAAGGGAGACCCTAAGTATGATTTTTGCTCCTTAAAAGCCTCATCACACTCTTCACTCCATTCAAAGGCCTTCCTGAGGATCTTGAAGAATGGTAGACACCTGTCTGTGGCCCTTGACACAAATCTGTTCAAGGCAACCACTCTCCCTGTGAGCCTCTAAACGTCTTTAATGGACTTGGGGGTCTTCATCTCAATAAGGGCCTTTATCTTTTCAGGATTGGCCTCGATGCCTTTTTGATTGACAATGAACCCCAAGAACTTCCCTGCTCCAACCCCGAAGACACATTTGGCCGGGTTAAGCTTCATCTGGTACTTGTCCATCGTATTGAAGGTCTTCTCCAGGTCTACCACATGATCCTCTGCCTTCAGACTCTTCGTCAGCATGTCGTCTACGTAGACCTCCATAGATTTCCCAATTTGATCTTCAAACATTTTGTTCACGAGGCGCTGGTACGTTGCCCCTGCATTCTTTAGGCCAAAGGGCATGACCCTGTAGCAGTATGTCCCCTTGTCAGTGATGAAGACAGTCCTCTCCGAGTCTTCAGGGTTCATGAAGATCTGGTTGTACCCTGAGTAGGCATCCATAAAACTCATGAGCTCGTGGCCTGCAGTAGCATCTACCATCTGGTCAATGCGAGGGAGAGGGAAGCTGTCTTTGGGGCAGTGCTTGTTGAGGTCTATGAAGTCCACACACATCCGCCACTTCCCGTTGGCCTTTGGGACAATGACTGCGTTGGACAGCCATTCAGGGTAGATGACCTCCCTGATAAACTCGGCGTCTTGTAATTTTTTAACCTCATCCCTGATGACCTCGTACTTCTCTCTAGAGTAAATCCTCCTCTTCTGCTTTACCGGCTTTACTCCCTCTACCACATTGAGTTTGTGGCACATGATTTCAGGGTCGATCCCTAGCATATCTACATGACTCCACCCGAAGACGCTTCGTCTTCTCCTCAATAGTTTGATGAGGTCTTCCTTGATACTGGGCTTCAGAGACTTGCCAACTTGGACGGTTTTTCCTGGGTCATCCTCATCGAGGATGATGGGTTCTACCTCCTCAGCAGCCTCTCCTTTTTTTAGCTTCGTCTCGTCCCTGGGGTCTAGGGTATCAATGTTGTAAGTGGTTGTAGCCCTCTTGTGTGCTTCCCTTTCTTCAGCGGAGTTATAGTAGCACTCTCTCCCTGTTGTCTGGTCTCCCTGAACCTCCCCCACCCCGTATGGGGTAGGGAATTTAATCATCTGGTGGACCTTAGACGGCACGGCCTCGAACCCTTTGAGGGCCACCCGCCCCAATATGATATTATAGGCTGAAAACACATGCTCATCCATCACAAAGAAACTGACCTTCCATGTGAGCCATCTCGGCCACTCGTCCACCATCCTAACGTCAGCCTCATACACTCCAAGGGGGTGAACTTTTTCCCCACTGAATCCAATCAACGGATGATGGTACGGGACGAGTCTAGCACGGATGAGACCTAAGGCCTTGAAGCATGGCCAAAACATTACATCTGCAGATGAGCCCCCATCTACCAGGATCCTCGGCACCTCACACCCATGCACCCTGGTCGTGATGACGAGTGGGTCATCATGCGGGGCTAAGAGGCCTTTGAAGTCCATTCGTGAGAACCCTACTATCAGTGTGTCCATGTCCACCTTCTTCCTCTTTTCTGGCTTGGCCTCCAGAGATGTCGAGAGGACAGTCTTCGTCACTGCCCTGGCTTCTGCCACGTGGGCCTTCCTATCTGCGACTTCCGACCCTCCTCCTGCCAGACCCCCAGAGATCATTCCCACCCCGAGCGAGATCATATTAAGCCTCTTGACGGGGCCCTGATCGTCTCTCGGCGGGAGGTCAGGGTCGTCCTCATCATCAGAAGGGTCGTCCCCTCTTTTTTGAGGACCCTCTCTACATGCATCGACTCGCTTCTTTCTGGGGTCGTCCCCTCGGCCCCTCTTGAAGGCGCCTCTGTCGACGTACTTTCTGAGCTTCCCTTCTTTCAGCATCTTCTCAATCTCATCTTTCAGAGCAAAGCATTTGTCTGTCACGTGACCGTGGTCTTGATGAAATTCACACCACAGGTTCTTATTTCTCTTGCCAGGTGCTGCCCTTAGCTTCTCAGGCCACTTCAGGGATCGGTCACTCTTTATCTCATTGAGAATTTGCTCACAGCTGACCGTCAGAGGGGTGTAACCAGCGAACTTGTCGTCCGTGGACCTCTTCTTCCCCTCTTTGTTCTTCTTAGGGTACTTACCCCCACCAGTACCTCCCTTCTCGTCTTCATATTTTGCGGCCATCGCCTCTTCGGCATTCATCACCTTTCCTGCTGTCGACAGCAATTCGGCCATCGTCCTCGGAGGGTCTTCAGCAAGCTTCCATAACCGCTTCCCCTTTTGGAGTCCTCCAATCAGGGCTGTCATAGCTATGCTTTCCTCGTAGTCTTCTACCTCCAGCTTCTCTTTATTGAATCTGGCTATGTAGTCCCTCAGACTCTCATTCTTCCCCTGCTTGACATAGAGCAGGTGGGTGGTCTTCTTCTGTGGCCTTACTCCAAAGCAAAAGTTGTGGATGAACCGGTCTGCCAACTGCTTAAAGTTTTCAATGGAATTTTTTGGAAGAGACGTGTACCAAACGTGTGCAGCCCCTGTCAGGGTTCCGGAGAAGGCACGACATCTCATCTCATCTGAGATAGAGTATATGTCTACTGCCGATTGATACATCTCAACATGGTGGATAGGGTTGGTGCTCCCATCGTATCTTGGGGTGACCACAGGTGGCTTGAACCTTGATGGCGTAGGGAAGTCGACTATCTTCGCCACAAAGGGTGAGCCTATGGTATATCCCTTCTGAAGGGGATCTCGGCTCTTCAATATATCACCTATCTTATCCTCTAATCGCTGGATTGAGTCATTCCAGGGCCTCACAGGGTCGGCGCGGCCGATGTTATCCCCAGCCGCCTCTTGAAGGTGGACGGAGGGTTCTGCTCCAGCAGGCCTGTGTCGGCTGTTCACTTCCCTTTGTCCGTCATCCCGCCCCTGGGGTCGGCCATCTGCTGCCTCCTGCCTGGTCCTCGCAGCACTTCTTGACCTGGACAACTTATCCCGCAGGTCATTTACTGGGCCTAGCCTCTCAAAGGCCGACCCTCTTCTCAAGCGATCAAAAGCAGAGCCTCTCGGGCGATCATCAGGGTTTGGTCTCACGCCCTTTCCTCTACTATCCTGGAGAGGTCGCACAGTGTTGTTGGAGACCTCATACGGTTCCCAGCATTCTATTGGGGCCTCCTCCCCCTCCAGATCGTCATACCTGTCTTCAGGGCAAGGGTTTCCTTGCCTCCCCAGGCGTAAACGCCTGGGGTCAGCAACATCCCTACGCCGCTGAGGGGGTGGCAGGTCTTTGCGTGGTGCCTGAGGTGGTCCCCTGGCCTCATGCTGTCCTGGGGCTGCTGCCGGAGTAATCATATCAGGTGAGACCCCTGGTGGTCTCAGTATGTTCTGGCTCAGAGCTGTGAATTGCTCCTGCATCATCCGTTGGCTTGCTGCCAGAGACTTTAGGGCTGCCGCCACATCAGCCATCTCAGACTGAGGCGGCGACTGACTGGAACTGGGTCTTCCCCCCTCATCCGGTGGGGGAAGTGGTGGTGGCATCTCAGGTGCCATGCGTTTGAGCTAGAACAGCTGAAGTATGGTGAGCTTGGGAACCTTAATGGGTCTCTTTCAATGGTGAAACACCTCCTCTCAGGGGGAGTGTTGGTTCACCACCAGAGTGCCCAGTGAGGTCAAGCTGTATAAAGGAAGAGATGTCTTCTCGTTCCCACAGACGGCGCCAAACTGATGATGCTAAGATTTAGCACCACCGGATAAGTGATAGTGAGCTCAAACAGTAGCAGTCATGGCTGCCATAGAGATGTATAAGTGTATAAGTATGTAGAAGGGGATGAGTATAAGAGGAATTAAGACAATGATGTATAGTGGTTCAGCCAATTTGGCCTACATCCACTGTGAGTGTGTGATCCACTAAGTATGGGCACTAATGGCCTTGGATACAATGCACATAACCCTCCTCTCTCTCTACTGAGTGTACAAGCAGGGTTTTAGCTAGGGCTACAGTTCATGGATCGATCCCCTGTAGGGTTGTAGGTGACAAGTATATATAGGTCTTGGGGGGTGTAGTGTACCCCCCAAGTAAGCATGGTGCATGTGACTGATGATCTAACCAATCCCCTGTTGACACTTGTAGATGCCAAATGATGACATAATATTCCCTCACGTGAGGGTGTGATTCGGTTATAACGGTCTGCCACGTGTCATATGAGCCTGACGCGCACTGTTCCACGCGTGTCCCAAACCACGCGCTGTCATGATGTCACCCTCGGCCTATGAGACGAGACCGAGGGCAAAGTTTCTTCCGGTAGTGAGTCTGGCTTGATTCTGGCCTCTTACTGTCGTACCCTCGTAGGGTCGTCCGGAGCCTAGGGAAGGGTCGGCCCCTCGTAGGGTCGTCTGGAGCCTGGTGGAGGGTCAGCCCCTCGTAGGGTCGTCTGGAGCCTGGTGGAGGGTCGGCCACTCGTAGGGTCGTCTGGGCCTGGTGGAGGCCAGCTGGGGCCTGGTGAAGGGTCGGCCCCTCTTAGGGTCATCCGTTGTGGAGGAAATCCTCATCTAAGCCGAGGATATAAACAGGTATATCAATCGTATCATCATTTTGGCGTCGTCTGTGGGAATGAGGTATTTCTATCTTATTTCTTCTTATTTAGGGTTCCAAATGCCTTATTTTATTTATGGGGACCCCTTGGGTGAGGTTTTAGTTATCGAGCCCTTACATTTGTGTACAACTCGATGAGGGGATTATTCTTTTTCAGATTTATTATTAGTGTTCCTCTTTATGACCATTAATTTGTTTTCTATACCCCGGTGATGTTACCTTACCTAAAAAGTGTTGGAAAACACAAAAGGCGGTGGCCTCTTAAAGGTGGGTAACTAGGGAAGAGTTTTATTCACTTATTTATGCCTTTTACGCCTATGATCTAGGGCTCATTTCCAAGATGGTGCTACTTTCACACTTAAAGGTTGTTTTGCCCTTGGTAAATTCCTAATAGACACATTATGTGTATATTTTATAAATATATCTCAGGTCTTTAGCCTATTTTGGGGTCACACACCCCACTGCCACATAAAGGATGTGACTTTGCAGGCTTATTATCGAAGTGTCATGGCATTCCTAAGGCAGTTGGGTCATTACATCTTTTACAGTTCACCTAGGAGAATTAGACTTGTCCTAGGACTCAGTTGTAGGAAATTCCTATTGATATGACCTCGGAAGTACTTGCATATGTACCTCAAGCCGAGGCCATAGCAGAATAACATTGCATATAGTAAAAGGCTGCATTCTTATTATTGTACTTGGTTTTTTCCTGAATCCCTAGGCTTCTCACCAGTGTCTGGTTGATCTCAGAATATATATCTCTAAAAGACTAACACAATCTTGAAGCCATGGAAGGAACCTCAAAGATAAGCACAGAGCAGAGTGAAGAAGTTTCCCAATTACTGAGCTACGTTGATCACCTGGATGACTGTTAATCCACACTCCAGGACCAGGTTAACTTTCTGACGTAAAGAGTTCTGACATTGGAGGTCGCGACCTTCATCTCCACATAGGTCGCCGCAGCAAAAGATGCAATCTTCACATCCATGAAAAAGGACGCAGCAAAAGCACTAATGGTCGCTGCCGAAGTTCAAAGAGGAAGTTGGAGCAGCTAAAACCCGAAAAGGCTATGAGACCTACACCCTGCTGATTTGCCAAATCGAAGAAATTTTAAATCTCATTAGAGAAGACAAATTGCTCCGTTGGCCTAAGAAGCAAAGGTCCCCTCCTCATAAGAGGGACCAGGCCAAATGGTGCAATTTCCACAGTGATCAGGGCCATAAAATGAACGATTGCCAAGCCTTAAAGAATGAGATTGAAAGTCTCATCAGGAAGGGAGAGCTTCAGCAATTCCCGAAGGATGCTTAGGGGGTTCAGCTGATACCTGGGAGGCCGCTTACCAGATTCCAACCTTGTTCACATTTTCCTCTTCTTGAACTCTATATATGAAGCTCTTTGTAGCTATATCTCCAAGACTTGTGTATTTTGTTAAAGTCAATATATATATATATACTTACATATTCTTGATTTCCTACTTGAAAAATCTAATAAAAGACCTTCGTCTTAAATAGATTTAATGGAACACGATGACCAATAATCTCGGAGATCATTTGCTTATTTCGGGAGGAAAAGTCTATTGGAGAGACAACCTTGATTGACAATTTTCACCCCTCATAACGCAAAGCCAGGGGCTTACAATGCCCGTTATTAGCTTCTGGATGCTTCAATTAGCCATGGGGGCTCATAATACCCAGCCAGGGATTGCTTGATATATATCCAATTATAGTTGTGGGTGGCTTAATAGTGAACCCAGCTTAGGGAGGCTTGATAGTTCCCCAAGAAACTTCAGCGAATGATGAACAAAGAACGTGAATCAGGGACACATTTGTCTGGTGTTATAGAAGGAATTATCAATTGCCAACAAGTCCAATAGTCACTAATATTTCCTCTCAAAGGTTTTGCAGAAAACAGAGGGGCCGGGGACTTAATCAGCCACGGACAATCCTATATTTCTGCAGCAACATTCAAAGGGGACAAGGACTTAATCGTCTGCAAACAATCTATATTTGTGCACAGAAGCCTATGGCCGCAGTTTCGTGGACCATAATTTCACACAAATGCAGCCTATTACAAAAGTTTGCAAGCCCTATCTAAGGTTTAAGGTAGACAAGCATTCAAGATTGCCACAGTATTCAATAGTGCATAAAGAAATGTATAAACGAAAAAAGATTGCAGCCTAATATCAATAATGCAGGCAGGGCTGATCACAAATAGTTGCAGCCTTACTGGTCGCAGCTTATTCTAAAGATAACAGGGGCATGCAAGTAAAACAAAGACTGCAGAATTATTCAAGATTAAATGGTGGCAATGAAAGTCCGCAGCATGATAGAGAAAACTCGTAAAGTTATAAAAATAGAGCAAAACAAAAAGGGCATGCAGTCAAAAGGTTAAATATTCATTACTATAATCAGTATTGGTTTGCGGCCATAACTTTACCAAAAGGGGTGCAGCCCTATTTAATATTTAAAGTTCAAAAAGTTACAAGATTGTCTCAATATGGCTAAGATTACAAAAATTGCAAAAATTACAAGCCTATGAGGCTGCATCATCCTCATCTTCCTCAGCATCAACATGTGTTGCAGTCTCAATTTTTTCATCTTCTGTCGTAGCCTCTTCTATTAATTGCTTGGCTCTTGCTTCTGCCGTAGCCCTGATCCATGCCACATATTTATTGTGTCAGCATCACCTAACTTCCAGGACATGACTTGCTCTTTTGATTCAGGGAAGTTTTTCACCACCCTATGCCTAAGATCCTAGAAGCCGCGGAGATAGGCTTTGTTATTTGTGAGGAAGAATTCCCTTAATTTTTTATATGCAACTACAACATCATCTGCAGCTTTTGTTAAGGCTGCTGCATGGGTCTCCTCCATTTGTTTTAGGGCAGCTGCATGGTCAAGATCTTTCTGCTTGAGGGTTGAAGAGGTATTAAGCTCCAGCTGGTCATACTTCTACTGGAGGACGTTGAGTTTATGCTCACAGGAGGCGACTTGCCTGGAAGCTTCCTCAGCCTTGGCCTTAGCAGATGCAATGGACTTTACGGCCTTGGTCAATTTATGTTTAGCCTCATTCTTTGCCTGGGTAGCAATCTCCAAGTTCAAGTTTACCAGTTGAAGTGTTGCGACATAAATTTTTTACGTGCCTCAAAGGAAGACGCTCGGGCATTCTCCAAGTCAGCCTTACGAACTGACTTCACAATCTGATGTTATTTGTGTAGGCCTTCATATTTTGACCTCTGGGTCATAACAACACCCGCAACCTGAAATTTAGAATTTTTATTAGCAACTAAGTAATTAAATGCAAAAAGTGAACACAATGAAATGCACTTACCAGTAGAAAATTGTGGGGGGCTGCTTTCTCCAAGTCCTCAGGATCATATTCAACCAGACGATCAATATCAATGGTGTCTAGGACCTTCCTCATTCTGTGGCCTGCCCTGGCAGTTATGTTCCAAAAAGATTGAGGATTTAGCACCCTCAATTGAGAACACGGACGACCATATGGGCCCACACCTGCCCTAATTTGAGGCGGTGGTAAATTGGCATTGACTGCCATAATAGTCCATGGAGGAGGAAATGTAATGGGTGAGATGTGGATGGGGCTACGCCCACCCTAAAAATCCCCAGGGTATATTATGTGACACCCCGCCTAATTAAATACCGGGCGATCACTCCTTTAATAAATTAAAATCAAGGTGAACAGTTGGTTCATTCTTAGCATCACTGTCGTAAAATAACTTTTCCAATTTAAACACCCTAGTTAATTAAGCTAAGTGTCAAAAGCATTTTTTTTTTAAACATTACTTTCCAAATTTTATTTTAAAAACAAAGATTTAATTATTTATAACAATTCAACATTAAAGAATCACACCACAATAACCCTGGAACATATAATCCAAATAATTTAAACATTCAATAACTAAATCCCATTATTAAGACGTAAAGTAAAACGTCCAGACAGTAATAAATCCCAAAGTGACAATACTAGAAATAACTGCATCACAAAGTCCAAATAACCAACTGAATAATGAAAAGGGAGACACATGCCCCACTAAATGAATATGCTAGGAGTGGAGTCAAATAAATGAAGTCGTCTAAGCAAGAGGCTTGCAACTCCCACCTAAGCTGCAGCACGTTCCTTCCAAAGGATCCTATGAAAGACGCCCCTGTGGCTGGGCACCTGTAATATATACATATATATACAAGAGAGAAAGAGAAATAGAAACGGGTCAGAGCCCGATAGTGTAGATGATTTAAAATTTGTTTAGTAAGTATTTAAAATGTTTACAGGCCAATGCAACAACATATTAGTGCGGCACTCTCTTGAGAATTTCTCACCTCTCTTCTAATGTGCACGCCTATCGCACTAACCTTCCCAATGGTTTAACTTATCTTAGGTTACTCGTAAGATTCAAAATCGAAGAATATAATTGTTTAAGAAAATAACTTCATTTTATCACAAAGTTCTCATTTAAACTTTATTTACTAATAAAGTTTCCCAGTGTTCCATTATACTTTTCCAAAACAAGTATTTCCAATTTGAGTCATTATACATGTCTTACTTACCATAACACAGTAGGCAGTTTCCCAAATTTCAGAATTTCATATATATATTAAATACTCATATAATATATATATTCTAACAGCACCCCACATAAAAATTATGGTGCGTGCATACTCTGCTATCCAATCCCCGTATCTCTCGTACTAAGGGAAATACAAGTTCGGAATCACTCTCGAACTGTATTAACACATACACAACAATATTGAGGCGAAGCATAGTTTCCAAGTCCAAGAGGTCAGTACATACCCTCACGTCTCTTAGGACCGTCCGACTATCGATCCGATAGCCCGTACCTAGGATTCCTATCTTCTAGGGTACGAGTCAATATCCCCCATGAAGGCCCATTCGAGATAAGACTGTCCCAGCGCGGTAACCTTAGGGATAGCAAGTAGCGCGGGCATGATTTTCACATGTATATAATATATGCATACACACTGTCATATAAATATACTACTTTTATCATATTAATTTAGGTTCATCTCATAACCCATAATCCCAACATTTATTCTGATTTTCCCATTATTAGTTATCATGTATAACGGTTCGTTTCTAACTTTAATTCGAGGGATTTTTCCAACTTATTACGTAATACTCATGGACTCTATCCTCTCAAGTGGAAAAGTTCAGTAGGTATTCATTTATGTTCCAACGTAACTATCTTACGCGTCTCTCCCTTTAATACACAATTTCATCGTCCCTTATATGTAAGTATCCCAAAAATACAACTCTCATCTTACATTAAAGATCCCAAAATTATTTATATATCCTACTGGTCTTCTTTATCTCCCAAAACATTTTAATAAGGGTGCCCAAGAATTATTTCTCCTTAAATTGAATTCAACTAATTTAAAAAGGGGAATTATGAGTCTGCCAGGAGGGGTCGATCGATCGAGGTCTGGGACTCGATCGATCGAACCTTTGATCGATCGAAGCTCTTGGCTCGATCGATCGATCAAGCAGGTATGGCGAATTCTGCAGTTACCAGTTACGGGTTTCCTCACATAACTCCATCAAAATCCAAACGTTTCATTCCCAATCATCCAGAAATTTGTACTACTAATAGTATAAATTCATTCCATACATCTCTTACGTAAAGCATGCAAATTTCCATTAATAATCATGGATTAACAGGCCAAAATTCATGTAAATCTCAAGAACCCTAGAATTCTTTTTAACATGGTTCTAATCAGTCCTTTCCAGAATTTTCTTCTTCTAAAACATCAAAATTTTGTGGTTTAATCCTCTACATGTTAAGGGGTTTCCAGATTAACATTCAAACCATTACTACATGCGATTTCCTATCTCAAATTTAGGTTTTCTTCCATAAAACTTATCTTAATCATCCCTAGACTAACATGAGTGATGCATTAACGAAAATAAGCAAGATAAACGCTTGCCTAGGATTTTCGACGTTCTGATTTGATGATGAATTTGGTGTGGTTGCGTTCCCCGTCGTGCGATCTACGCGTTGGTGGTGGTGGCGGTGCAACCGGGTGAAACGTTGGCCTTGGATTGCTTGGAAAAGCCTCTCCTTCCCTCTCCTATGGCCGTCACTTGTCTTTGGTTGTTTTAACCCTAGAAGACAACCTTAGACATCTGATATATCCCTTGAATTTTCGTGGGTTTAATTACCCAAAAATGTAAAATGTCCAAAATGCCCTCCCAGGGTACTAATTAAGCCTAAAAACACCCCGAGACCCAAATTAAACCCCCGGGTACACTTTTCTGACTATCTCGACCCTTCCGGACACTTTGGCGCACTCAAAACGACCATACGAGCGACTTATAATATATTCACTTTTACTCATCAATATTTAGTCCCGACACGACACGGGCGCGTCCCGACTCAAATTTCCAAAATTGTCATTTTATTCACTCGTGACATTTAATATAACCAATATTATATATTACTTTGCTCATTAGTAATATTTAACAAATTTCCCATAATTACTAACTCTCATCACGTTAATAATTATAACATAATTAATTTCCGAATTTATTTTAAATAATTAATTCACATTAAATTTAATAAATCCCCAAATTAATATAGCATAAAAATACGGGGTATTACATATTAATCCTGTTGCGGCAAGCTCATCAGCAATGTCATCATCAATTTGCTTCTCTCCTTCCGCAACAGCGTTATCAGGGGCCGCAGACTTCTCTGCTTGAGGGATTACTTTAGTCTCTTCCGTAGAACTTTGTTGGGGAAGCTCAGTTGTTGGTTTGTTTGCAGGGATGACTCCTTTTGTGCCTTCTTCCTCTGTTCCCCTTTTTTTTACGGTTAAGGGTCGCGGCATCTTTATTAATTTTTAATAATGAGCCGTCAAAAGATCATGGTCAATCTCCTCACCGAAAATTATGAATAGTTGTTAACTTGTGCTTGGTAGCCCGCAGAAGGAATATTAGAAGAATGAAATTTTACCTTCCGTAGTCATCTTTTTTGGAAGGTCCTTGGATGCAAAGTATTTTTGCTCAAGAATGGAGGTAGAAGTGACCAGCTCAGAAAACTTTTTTTCCTGGTCAGGTAAGTTGGTTACATCCTCAACCCTCTTCTTTTGCTTGATATTAAGCTTCAGGCTATAAATATCGACAAAGATTGTACAAGTATTAGCATGGGCTGCAGAGTATTAGTATACCTTCTTTGGACGAACGTCCCTAAGTTCGCAGCATTTTAATAGATTTTTCCCTTTCAGTTTCTTCTGGGAAGATTTCCCAAATATCCCCAGACACAAAGAAATACTTACCCTTCCAGTTTTTCACACTGGTAGGTCTGTCAGTATACAAATATCTATTCTCGCTCCGTAACGTGAAATAGTAGTACCATGGAAATTCTTTGGAGTTTTCTTTTGGTCTATAAAATTGGAAGAACTCCCCGCGGGCATGATATTTTTGGAAAAGTTCTTCTACCAAAGCACCAAACTAACAAGCATAGCCCTCCAACAGTTAGGATACAGTTAGGTTGGGGCCAAGTTCATGGCACTCAATATCCTCCTGATGGGTACAAGAACAGGAAGCAACGGCCCTAGAAGAAAGGCATGGAGAGGAAAATAAATGCCATCAGGAACCACAAAACATGACCTTTATTCCGTGAAAGGAATTGTATAGATGGTCCCTTCAGGGTTTTCAAATGTTGCAGGAACTTCAGCAATCCAATCCTCGTCCATAATGCACCTGTGATTAAGAGCGGTAGGGGCCTTCTCAGAGGACTGGCCGCGACTAGAAGCTTTAATTGGGGGATTTCTAGTTTCAGTTGGGACAACCATTATCCCAGCAGTCACCGCAACCACTACTTCAGCAGGAGGATTATTGTTGGAGTTTGTATCCTCATCCATAAAGTATGCAGCCTCTCTAGTATCCCTACAGTCTAAGGAATCCTCAGAGTCAGAATCAAGGGTGATGCAGTTCGGGTAGTCTTTAAGTAGACAAGGCCTAACAACCTTCAAAGGATTTATAAATGGGATCAGGTGGAGAAATGCCAAAGTAAGACTTCCAGAAGTCGTCCAAGAAATCTTGAGGGCTCAAACTCATAGGACTGCAGCAAGACCTGAAAAGCAGAAGGGCTCCGCAGTTAGGTGCCGTAACCACTATGGTTAGAGAAGCCTCTCAGAAGCCGCGACAAAAATAAATAGTGTAGAAAAATTAAAAGTTACAACTGATTCTAAAAGGCTACAACTAATTATTCTAAGGACCAAGCAATTTTGCAAGTTTAAGATGCAGACTGCAGCCAAAATAAGGAATAACAAGAGGCCGTAACAAAGTAGCTCAAGTCATACTACCAACCGTGGACAAATACACAAACAGGTAATTTGGAGACTATTCGTAAAGATTAAAAACCCATGATTCTAGGATTTTGGCCAAGAATATCAAGAACATATTCTTGGTGTTATTGGCCAAAAACAAATTCGAAATGGGTTAAGGTGTGGATCAAAACATAAAAAATTCAAGTTTCTATCCTATAATCTAATTCAAACACCTCAACTTACCCAACATATGTCTAACCTACAGAAGATTCAAACATCAACCCAGAAATCTAGAAAACGGCAATAAACACAAATTAAGGATTAAAAAGAAGGTTTTCGTATTAAATCCTATAAATTTCAGTAGCAAAGCTACCAGTCATACTAAAAAGGTTTATCATCGTCATCAAACCCTAGCTCTACTACAAATTCAAAATTCAAAAACTAAGCAAAAGGGATTTTCAATGTAAATTCAGCCATGCAAATTCATTGGTAATCAAAATATATCGTTTATACAGAACGAATAACCAGTCAAGATTGTTCTAGAAAAATGGAGAAAAATCGCAACTTATAGACAGATGAAAGGTTAATATGAAAAATTACCTAGAAATGGAAGAGAAATGAAGAATCACTTGTTACTCAGCCTCAGCTCTGCCTCAAATAACCTTGAACCACTGGTAAACAGTCGCCAAAAAACTCCAAAGGGAAAAGGATATAACTTCGCTTTCAATGTTCTCTCGAGGTTTATGAAAGGTAATGATTAGCACGGCCAGAACCCATTTATAAGATCGAACGGGAAATTGAAGCCTTACGTTGCATTAATCACGGCAACGCTTGAATATTAATAAAGTTGTAGCCCCAACTCGCCAGCTCTTAGCACCACGGCTTGGGGGCTTATTGAAATGGACAATAAAGTTCCTACTACCTCAGAGGATTTAACAAGATCCGTTGTCTAGGCTTAGACAGGCCGCGACATCATATAGTTAACCTTGGCCAGCATTAGTCGCTGCCTGGATTCAAACAGGCTGCGACACCCCTTTAGTATGGCCGCTGCCTGTGATCAAATAGGCTACAGCCCCATACGGACTTGCTATTGCCTGGGATCAAACAGGTTGCGGCCCCATACGGACTTACTGCTACCTGGGCTCAAACAGGTCACAACCCTTACTCATACAGTTCCCAGTTGTCCATCCTTTAGAGGTATTACTCATTATTCATACTTATCCATATATCACGTGTCCTAAACATGTGACACCACTTTTATATCTTCTATAAATAACAGGTACTCACCTCATAATGAGGGGGGACAGAGAGGAGAATGACTCGATAAAGCCCTGCCAAAATCTCTACGCTATATCTCTCTCCATAGTGCTACACCGACTTGGGGGCTTACCTGGCCATAGCCAACACACTAGCTGCCTTACAGTTCATATTAGGTCAACCTGAATTCACTATACTCGTGTATTATCTTCTCATCTCTTACTTTTATGCCTCTTTAGGCCCAATCATATTGTACTGTACAATGCATATAATGAGAGTATGGCAACAAAGTGGATGTAGGCTTGTTTTTATAGCTGAACCACTCTACATCTCGTGCTCTTTCCTTATTGCTTACTATACTTATATTCTGTAATTGATATGATGCTCGAGAATGACTTGTGTCCAATTTCTCGTATCATCAAGCCTATATATGGATAAACTACAAGTGGTGTGTGATATATTTAAGTGATCATGGAGATATATACAAGTGTGTGAAGTGTATAAGTGAAAAGTGATATATACATGATGCAGATATATACACAAAAAGTAAATAGAGGAGAAAATGGAGCATACTAGTAGGTGCATACCCATACTTTAAGAAAAGAATAACACCCATACATAAAGGAGCCTAGTCCTCTTAAAACATGTCCTCAATAGAGTCACCATTGTGGCCATCCCGAGGAGGCTGGGAGGGCTTCCCTCTGGCGTGCACGCAAAATTATGCCCTTTCTCGAGGCGCTCCACCATCATTAATATGGGATAATATGTAGAGATAGATTCGCCAGCCTATTTTGCATAAAACAAGCAAAAGAAATGTTGTTGCCTCAAGAGAACGGCATCAAGGACAATATTGATGCTTGTGAAACCAAGTAATTCAAAGGTCCGGGGACTAAGTTACGAAATGGGAAGGAGTTAGACATCCATCTCGCCCTTTTAATCTTCTCATGTTAGACTCCATGAAGTGTCTAATGTGCATAATATAGATAGAGAATGGAATCATTCAACTCGCATTATGGAAAAGGACGGAGTGAATTCATCCTTGCAGTGTTCCCGAAAATAATAATTCAAAGTATAATGTAAGTGTTTACCGAATCACAAGTTGTTGTGGAAGAATGAATGTATATATCAGATAAGACACACGCGTGCAAGAATATGACATCCATTAAGAATATATATGTATATACAATAAAAATAATATAACAAATGTACATAAGGGAGGACTCGAATCTTGGGATTTACCCAAGATGCCAACATAGCCCAAGGGAAATCAAAGTTTACGTAGTTCGAAGATAGCATTGGGTAGGGTTTAACCCACAAATCCAAATGGGAGATTTCTCTCATATGTGTGTGTAGAGATAAACATGCTCCAGGTGTGAAAATGTGTAGTGAGAATTCATCTTTTGGAATTTATAGATAAAACCTACTTTTCTTATTATTTTTTTTATGAAACTAGAGTATGTGCAAATACTACTAATAAAGGTTTGAGATTAATGTATGTGATTTAATGAAATAAAGCGCTAAAGTTGGAATAAAACAACTAATCTAAAATAAGAGATTTTAGAGAAAATGATGGATAATTGGACCACCTTATGAGTACTTGAAGTCGATATTGAGTGTAGATACCCTGATCTTATAATGGGATGAAGGTGGTATGAGGATATGGGGGGGAATTTATTGAATGAAGTATGAAAAGGATGCAATGGAATGTGGAAAATGGGCTTTTTTAGGAAGGGAAAAACTCTAAATTTGAGAGAATGTTCTCTGAATTACTGAGAGGGATGTTCAGAAGTCTCTTTCAAAGTGAGGTTGTGACCTCTATTTATAATGCTAAGGGGGTGTCGATCGATAGGGTCTTGAACATTCCTACAGGCATAGAACCCCTGGCACACTGTCGATAAGCAGGGTCCTGAGGGTGCCATTCTGCAGTCTGGAATAAGTTTTACGAAAAAAAGGTTATAAAATGCGAATCGTAAGTTAGAATCGTGCACGGGGCAGAGCATTGGAAAGGGTATTCAGAGCCCTTCAAAAATCCATTGAGCTACTCCCCATTCTGGGAGTTGACTGAGGTCAAACGGGGCTTAGAAGCACTCGTTGGTCACTAGACATAAAGTTTTCAGAGGAAAACAGATTGTTCGTCCAAACTGTAAGGCCGATTCACACACGAAATGCACCGTTGGAAAGGGTATTTAGAGCCTTTAAGATTTAATTTAGCTTTTTTCGGTTCGAAGAGTTGACCAAGGTCAAACGGGGCTCGAAGGTGCCTGGTGACTCTTTAGAGTAAAATGGATTATTCGTCTGTACCGTAAGGCCGATTTGTGCACGGGGGGACCATTTGAAAGGGGATTTGGAGCCCTTTGAAGATTTATCGACCTTCATTGAAGCTAGAGAGTTGACCAGAGTTAAATGGGGTCTGGGAGCGCGCGATAACTTCCAGATCAGTTTTCAGGGTAAAATGTAAGGTCGATTTGCAC
Organism: Sambucus nigra; assembly: GCA_949130495.1. Taxonomy (NCBI): domain Eukaryota; kingdom Viridiplantae; phylum Streptophyta; class Magnoliopsida; order Dipsacales; family Adoxaceae; genus Sambucus; species Sambucus nigra. The sequence continues at coordinate 629,975,644 of OX422209.1, forward strand.
ACGGGGCGGACCGTTGGAAAGGGGATTCAAATCCATTTGAATATTCATTTAGCCTTTGCTCGAAAGTTAATCAGAGTCAAATGGGGCTCTGGAGCACCCGGTGACCTCTAGGTCAGTTTTTAATAGTGAAATGAACCGTTGTCTGAACCGTAAGGCCAAATTGCACATGGTATAGACCGTTGGAAAGGCAATTCAAAGTCCTTCAAAGATTCATTGAGCTTTTACTCAGGTGAGAAAGTTAACCCGAGTCAAACGAGGTCCAGGAGCACCCAGTGGCTTCTAGATCGGTACTCGGAGTATGGACTAGGGTTTGCGATGAATGAGTGAATGTTAGGGGCCAAAGGAGGTGCTTAAGGGAGGGAGGTCCTAGGATGGGGTGCCTACACATAACATTTATAAACTTGATTATCTACGAGAGATATCTGGTTATCAAGACTTTTAAGATCATAATCTTCAGTTAACTCTTTGTCAAGTCCTGGTACAGTTAAATTAGGAATAGTCATTTGAAAGGAGAAAACTAAAATTGACCCATTGGATCTATTTGCAGTAGAGGTCATATGCTTTTTGTACTATAGTTCCATTTCTACAGTCCTTAACTTGTTACTCAAAAGTTTAGGGGTCAAATTGGGATCATTCATTTCTTCAATAGAATAATATTTATCATAAAAATAAAGGGCAGAGACTTAAGATTTTTGGAACTATCTATCTCCTATTATACATAATTCTATTTCCATGCAGCTTCGTGATTATGTCAGCCAGTTTAATGTTGAAGTCATCAAATGTTTAAGTATCATTCATCATCAGGATATTATATCATTGAATGATCATTTGAGTATTTTCTGCCTCGACACGCTCATCAACTTCATGGGCAGTGACCAGTGTGTCCCATGCTTCTTTAAAAATAGTGTATATCGAAATCCTTTTGAAATCATACTCATTTACAAACATGAAAATACATTTTTTACCGTTATTGTTATAGAGAGACAATTGTTTTTCATCTTTAGTGAACTCACTCAATATTTTCTTAATTGTTATAGTGCTTCCCTCTGTGAGTGGTTTAGTAGGGTGAGAAAAAACATTTTCAATAATTTCCCATACCTCATCCCCTAAGGTGCCCTGGATGAGATGAATTATCCTTACTTTCCATTAAGTAAAATTGTGTCCATTGAAGACAGGTGGTCCGGACATATTACCAAGTTTAAAAAAAATCATATTGAAAACAAAAGGAGTTTCAGAAGCTCGGGATCAAAAAGAATTTTAAAACCACTCTGATACCACTTGAAATGGATCAACCTTATGTTTTTAACAAAGTTAAACGGTTAAAGTTGGTCATTAGAAATAGTTTTTGAGGAAACTCGTATTTGTATAAAACTTATTTAACATAGTGTGTGTAAAAACAAGAAGCGATAGTATAGATTTACATTGAAATTCTTAGTAAAAGAATTAAGTTAAATAAAATATTTTTACCAAACCCAATGTAAGTAGAGAAGCATTTAAGAGTTAAGAACATGCAAAGAAATCACAACGCCAGTATTTTAATGTGGATATTTCCCCTAGGTTTAGGGTTTTACCACGTTGAAACACTAGTGTTGTGCTTTCTTTACATGTTCTTAACTCTCACGTGCTTCTCTACGTGAATTAGATTTATAGATACATGGTATTTGACTTAATTATTTTACTAAGAATTTTAAATCTAAATCTATGTTACTATTTCTTATTTTTACACACCTTGTGTTAATTAGTTTTATATAAATAAGAGTTTTCTCAAAAAGTTGCTTTGAATTATCAACTTTAGCCTTTTAACTTTTTTAAAAACATAAGGTTGATCAATTTTAGCATCGAATATGATATTCTATTTAATATTTTTGGTATTTGCCTACGAATTCTCTTACCATTGTCTCTAACGAATGATTAGGATAGATGTAAGTGTATCGAGGGTCCTTAATTGGATTTCGTTAACGGTACATCCTAAGCATGAAGTCTAGTTCAGTCAAGAGTTTGGAGAATTTGTTGTTGGGATTTTATTCTTTAAATCATGCACGACCTTTACTATTTAGTAAAGGTGTGTTAGTTTATTTTGAAAAAAGAATCATAATTACGAGAATTACTTATATTAATGATTCAATATAATGTACTGTGTCGGTATATTGAACTTACCAGGAATTTGGGTGAGTTGGGTTTGACTCGATTAAAGGAGATCGAGATTTCGATTCTAATACAATTGAATAGTTCACTACCTAGATAGGGAGTTGACATCCTATCGGTATGACTACATGTACAATCATAGTAGTTTATCTTAAATTATGAAAAATATGTATGATGGTTCGAGAACTTATTTGATTATTCAAAGGAAGACTGTGATTGATTCATTCAGGAATGTATTGAACAATAACACGTGCGAGGTTTAAGTCCAAGGCACATCTTAATTAGACTTGGATACTCTCACACTATTTTTAAATGGTGCATATCCTAAGAGTTATGAGGATGGGAATGCTTGCACAATCATTGCTTTGTACGATTCAATAATATATTGGATCAATACATACCCGCAAGTTAGGCAATTATTGTGTAGTGTAACACCCCATAATTTTGAATAATTTATTTTAGCAGTTAAATTGCATGTGTGACGTAACTTAATTTAAATGGAAAATAATGTAAAATTAGTAAATGTTAATTTGTGAGAGTAAGATTAATATATATGTGGTAAATTTACTAGCGTGTTTAAGTACATTTAATTAAGTCAATTGTAAAGCGTCGTATGTGAGTAGAAATGGCGGGAATTGACGGTATCACAATCGGGGTATTTGTGCGGGCCATTTTTGGGATGAAATAGGATAATTAGGTTTAATGACTCTAATGGTGATTTCGATTGCACGATTGATTCGTAATAGGTTGAAATACTCAAAATTATATACTTGGGGGTAGTAATTGGGTTTCGGGTACTTTTTAGACTCGCCCGAGCTCACGTAGGCGTATTTGGGTCATTTTAATGTAGGACAATAACCTAATTTTAGAATTAGTGAATTAAAATATGAGAGATGTGAGATAGCTATAACATTTATTCTGAATCCTAAAAGAGAAGGGAGCGAGGAGGAAGAAGAAAAATCAAACGAGAAATCTAGAAGAGGCTAATTTGAGAGGAGATTCAAGGATTTAAACATCAAATCAACACACATAAGAGCGAAATCAGACCCTACAAACAATCCAAGGCAATTAATTAACTTGCTTTAAATATAATTGAGGTAAATTGATGTTCATATCATGGAAGGTGTAGAAAAAAAGAAATTTTGGGAAGGGTTCCCACATGTAAATGGGGTTTTTGATGAAATTGATATCATGGGTAGTTTAGATGATCGATTGACGAACTAAAACCATTTATGATTGCTGGATTAGATTATATTTAGAAATTTAATTTCTAACACATATAAATATGGAATCTTGTTGGGTTCTTGGTTGAAGAACATGAATCTTGAATAACTTAGAGTTTAAATGATGAACATAAAATGAGAATTTGCCAGAATTTTTTATGTTAGTTTAAACTTATTCCATTTTAATTGTACTTAGAATTAGATTGCATGCCATAGCTTCCTGGAAAGTTAAGGGTCTTAGATTTCCAATGATCTTTGACTGAGGTCATTTGGAGTTTTGTAGAAGGAGAAATTATAATTTTACCATGTGGTGTTTAATATGCCAGCATATCAATCTGCCAAATTTTTTTACGTTAATTTAAACTTATTCAATTTTAATTGTGCTTAGAATTAGATTGATTACCATAGATGTTTGGAAAGATATAGGTCTTATCTTTCTAATGAGATTTGAATTAGGTAATTTGGAATTCTATAGAGGGAGAAATCACAATTTCACTATACGATGTTTAATCTGCCAGCATATCAATCTACTCATTTTTTTATGTTAATTTAAACTTATGCCATTTTAATTATAATTATAATTAGAATTATTTCCATAAATTTATGGAAAATTCTAGGTCTTGTATTTCCAATGAGCTTTGAATGAGGTCATTTGGAGTTTTATTGAGGGAGAAATCACAATTTTACTACAGGGTGTTTAATCTGCTAAAACATTTACGACCCGATTGAGTTGCTTAGAAAATGGCAATTTTGTTAGTTTAGATGTAAAACTTCAAATAAATTATTGGAACCATAACTTGAGTGGTTTGGGACTATCGATCGATCGATTAAAGCTTATTTTTGTAGAATTTGGGGGTTTGGTTATTGGGTAAAATCCAGGGAGTTCCAAATGAAATTTATAAGCCCTAAAGGTCAGAGAGAGTTTAAGGGAGTGATTTAAAGAGATTATATTGTCTAAGGGTTAGTGGGTAATTAAATTTGAATTAGAAATGGTGGGGGATATAATTGATGAGTTTAAATATCATATTGGTGAGATGAATTCGAGAATAAATGAATTGGATGGGTTAAGTTCGGGTGTTTTATCGGTGTGATGTTACTTCATAAACTTGAATGATTATGCGACGGGCTGGTTGGGTAAGTCCGGGCATTTTAGCAGGGTGACGCTATTGTATTTTAATTAAAGGATGAGAATTTAATTAATTAAGAGTCGTAAGATAGACTCGGTATCTGTAGGCTAGTACTTCGAGCGATAGGCATGTGTTAGCCAGGTTTGTGGTTAAATTTATATATACGGGTATAGAGTAGTATATATACAAATGTGAATAATATCTATGTGTGATATTTATATGAAACATACCTATCCTAGCCGTTATGCTATCATGGAGGTTGCGCGCCGTGGGAGGTCACTATGGCGAATCCCAACAGAGGTAGTACCGTTCCCCAGGGTCATAAGTGATGTGCACGCCCGCGTAATGTAGGGTTAGAGTACCGTGGAAAAATGTGGTGTGGTTATGACCACGGACTTAAGGCCGTGATCGCCTCCAATGTTCGTTTATGATTTTCGAGTTTGGTTGTGAGATTCTGACCCATTTGCCCAGAATGTGGTGGACAACCCTGGAGCACGATAGCATGCTAGTGAGCTCACTTTCAAAATGTGGAGGACATTCAAAAATGAGGCTGCATATATTATTAGTGATATATGTGTATATAGTGTTTTGGTGTGACATGTCTCATAAATGTATATAGTAGTGATATAAATTATATGCGGGCTTAATACGTTGATGATGAGTGTGGATAAATAACTGGAGTAAAGTTATACTTTGAATAATGATTTAACAAGTTAATGAGAGACATAGTTAATTAAGAAATAAAAGTAAGACAATAATCGAGTCAGGGTAGTGCACTAGTGAGATTTGTAATAAGACTAGTTAGACAGGGTAATGTAACTAGGTGGGTTAAGATTTAGGCGCTAGGTGTGCACAATAGTTGAGAGGTGAGGGGTAATCTCATAAGAGTGTGACACCGGCTTAAATATGAAAAGTTAAACTGCATATTTATTTACTGCATCTTAATTACTTGCTAAATGTTTTTTTAAAAAGGTTTTGGGCTCTGACCCGTTTCAAATGTATTTTCAAAACTTTTAGGTGTTCAACTATAGGGATGCCAAGGATATTTGTTCTTTCGAGGTACACGTGGTTGCAGTTAATGTGGAAGCTTGCAGGATTTTTGAGTAGCTAATTTCATACTTAATATTCTAGATTAGGTTCTCTATTCCGGTATTGTTGGGTATTATGCCCCTTTTATTCAAATTCATGTTGTCATACTTTTTAGTCGGTTAGATTTATTATATTGTATTCTTACCCGATGATTTATTCGGGAACATTAATTATTTATCTCAGTTTTAGACTTTATCTGATGTTTTATTTATACTGTGATGGATTTATTCGGTATTAGTTAATCTTATTACATATTAATGAAAGATAAAATTTGACACTGCTTGTTAAAGTAATTAGGTGGTTAGTAATTAACTATGTTTTCGTGATGCTAAGAATAAGTCATATTGTCACGACCCCGTCCCAAAATTAGTAGTAGGGAACGAGTGTCTTGACATGCAACTAAGGCAACATATATTCTTACTTAAATTGTTTCCTTAAATAAGTGCAACGGAAATATAATCACATGGTTATGAATTGTAAACTACTGAAAGTAAAGGAATTATGTCATCAGAGCTTTCTAAAAGGAAACTTCATTTATTTTAATAGTGACAACGAGTTACAATTTAAAACTTATTACAAGAGAGCCAAACATGCTCTAAATGACAAAACAAACATAATTGCAAAAAGAGCTCTAAAAGCTGCATCTTCAATACAGTCCTTTTTCGTTCCCTCTGGAACCTACTTATTTCCTGAAAAATGGTTAGTTATACAACATCAGCTAAAAGCCGAGTGAGAATTAATCTCCAGACTTTCCATGGTTTTTCAGAAAATTGATACCTATTCAATTTCCAACATAAGGCATATACATATATGGACAGGAATTTGCAGTAAAATATATAAAGTAAACTGGCAGCATATGTTTTCAGAATAATCAGTTCAGAACAGAACAGATAAAACAATTTGAGCAATATGTCAATTATTCAATTTATTTTGATGGCCATGTACACTCTTATACCCAGATAAACAGATAGTGTTATCAAATGTTTCCACCCAGCAACAACACAGACAGAAAATCATGATATCTGAAACAACGCCTTATTTAGGGCACACCAGCGATAAACCAGCTGGGAAGGTACCACCCAAATATTTTCACCCGATAGTCAAGGCCAACATAGTAAGAGAGTTTCCATAGGCCGAATCAATAATTTCAGAATTCAAATCAGATGTATATATCAAGAGATATACACATATAACAAACGACGAAATCATCGGTATCAGATGTATTTTGAGAATAAAATCATTTCACAAAATATATATGGTTTGCCTAATATAATATAATCAAAATACACAAGGAATGTCAGAGTACTCACCTAGAACAGAAGTTCGAAGTTACAAATACAGAGTCTTTAATCACTCGTTAATTCTTAAGACGAAACTTCTTCTTAAACTTCCCCGTATTTTCTCTCACTGTTTCTCTCTGATATTTGGAATGAATTTTGTGTAACAACTGATCCTAAGGACTTATTTATAGTTTCCCAAAGTTATTTGGGTGTTGACACGTGCCCTAATGACTAAGCATTCATTTTGGCGAGTCAGCATGTCGCGTGTCGCGTAACGGGGCTATCTTGCAGTCTTTATTTCACCCGATGTCGACACGTGTTTTAGCCTTATTTAATTGAATGATATGTGTTTTATACTTGTTTATATGGATGGCACGTGTAAGGTGTGGTGGCAAAAGTATAACACGAGGTGTCAAGCACGAGGTGTAAAGTTATTAAGGGTATAAGGGTCATTTTACACATGAAGGGTATTTTAGTAATTTTATACCTTTTTCAATATTTCTTAGAGGTCCTTGAAAATATTTTATTTACAAAATGGTCCTTTATATATTTTCATTTTAGTCCTTAAAACTTTCTTGATTTAAAAATTAAGTCCCTAAAGTTTCATAAAATATCATTTTCTACCCCCAAAACTTATCATTTAGCTTAGGATATTCCATAAGACTTTGATTTAATCAATTTTGATGAAAAAGGAGGTTATTTCAAATTGTTTATGTCGGCCTAACTAGCCTCCCCTTCCAACCACTCAAAATATAACACATGGTGTGGTAATAAGACAAAATACGACTTAAAGGATGGGTAATTTTGCCCTTATTTCGTAATTTCGGTATAACTTCTTGCTCGGACCTCTGTTTAATACACCGTTTGTTGTGTTAAAAACCTAATTCATATATCTACAACTTTATTATTTTTACCTCAAGTCAATTGTTATATTATAGTAGTCCAAACAAATTTCCAACCTGAACATTTCTACCGAAAACTTCAAAATTTTATGTTTGCATTAATTTGACAGTTCATGATTTCTGAAGGTAGGTTTAAACTAATAAAAAAAATTAACATTATCCATAATAACACATTGTCCATATATCATATGTAAAATATTTAAAACAAGCTATATATGAACACATAAAAGTGGGGTCATTACACATATGAGGCCAACGTTTTATTTTACTAGCGGGTTGGTCACCCATTATTTTAATAGTGGGGTGTCACAGATGATATCAGAGCATCAGGTCTTACTGTCATTAGCATCCGTGTGGCTTTTTACGTTTCAGCGTAGCATTTTTTTATATAGAGCCTTATTGTAGGATTGTTGCATTCCACCTTACATACGCGCACCTACGTTCTTCTGCTGATTATTTTGTATTTGACTGTGAGCTTATACAAACTTCAATGTCATTTAAGATGACACCAAAGAGAACCCATCAGATGAGAGTAAACGCTAGGAAGGTGGGTGGGAATGGTGCCAGTTGTGCATAATAACAGCATGATCGGGATTTCCAATAAGGTTATCCGGCTAAGAGATTTGATCAGAAGGTTTCAGACCCTAGAGCGGAGGGTTAAGACTGGGATAACAGGGTCCTCATTCGCAGTAACATCAACATCCCGTTCCTCGGGGCCGCCAGGGACAAGGGAATAGCGGGGGAGGCCATCAGGGCCAGGTCCAGAGGCAGCTCGGTTTTTTTGGAAGTTGTTTCAGTTGTGAAAAGACGGATCACGTGAAGAGGGATTGCCCAAATCGAGGCAGGGGCAACTACATGATGGTATCCTAGAGGTATAACCATTGCAGTAACTCTTGGGTCAGTTCCGATGCGAGGATCACGTCCAGGAACCCGTCGATCAGGCAAAGCAGTTATCAGCTATAGGTAATTTTTTTATTTTATCCTTATGGGTATGGGGAAAGTTTTGTGTGACATGGGTGCATCACAATATATGATTTTTAACACTAAAATTCTCGTGTAAGTCAGATTTAGTGGGTGCATTGGCAGTATCAACTTTATTATGAATATATTTATCGTGGGATAGCGGGGCTCTTTGGTACCACCCGCAGGGGAGAGGGTTTGAACATTGAGAAGATGTTTATAATGTGTGTTAGTTTTGCTCCTTTTGAGAGTTACGAGAGTAGAGCATATTATTATCCTGAGTGGTGACTAGTTAGCGAGGGTTTGAGTGGTAGTAGACTGTTATAGTAATACTATCGTATTCGTTGTTCGGGTAAGATGTATTATTTTGCAAGGTATAACCTGAAAAAGGGTCGAAATTGTATATATTATATTATATAGGAGACTTCCAAAAGTATAGTTGTCTCATTACATTTGATCCCAGTGTGTAGGGACTTTTACTGATGTGATTCAATGTATATTGGGTTTACTGTCGAGTTGAGAGATTTAGCTCGTTATTCAATTAATGCTAAGGACTTAGTGATAGTGAGAGCATCGTAGCGTATGAATCCTTTAGTGATGTGGGAGTGGACGATTAGACTTATACGTTTGGGGACAGGATTTGGGTATCCTAGTTATGTGCTTTGGGCCTACGGATCTCGATGATCGACAATGCTAGGTAGTAGTGTATCGAGGGTTCCTTGTTTAGATTTCTCTTGTGAGACGTCCCACGTATGAATCTTAGTAAGCATTGAGAGTTGAGAGATGTATGGTCATTAGGGCATGGAGTTAGCACTTTAGTTGTTTCACATGTATGTGGATAAAATTATGAGTTTATAGTTATTTGATGATTTAAGGTCAGTGGAGTCAGGTGGTATTTGCGCAGATAGCACGAGATATAGGGTGTATGGGCGACCTAATTAATTGGATTTTTTCCAGTATCGTCCATGACGAGAAGATGTGGAAATGTGTGGGTTTAACGTATGCTTATGTGTAAGTTAGAAACGAGATTAGAAAATTGGGTGACCAAGGTGAAATGGTAAAAAAAATAGTGGGTATTTCGGTGTAAGGTGACTGAAGCGGACTGGTAACTATTTTGAACGGTAATTGTATAGATAGTCAGGCTGAAGAGTACTATTAATGGAGGCGTAGTAAGAACATCATAATGGTTTTGACATTGAAAAGATATGGATGTTGTGCTAGGAAATATCCAAAGCTATTGGTACTGGACTTATCCAAAATTCGAGGACGAAATTCCTTTATAAGGGGGGAAGTATGTAACACCCCGTAATTTTGAGTAATTTATTTCAGCGGTTAAATTGCACGTGTGACGGAATTTAATTTAAATGGGAAATAATGTAAAATTAGTAAATGTTAATTTGTGAGAATAATATTAATATATATATGTGGTAAATTTACTAGCATGCTTAAGTAAATTTAATTAAGTCGATTGTAGTGCATCGTATGTGAGCAAAAATGGCGGGAATTGACGGTATCACAATCAGGGCATTTGTGCGGGCTATTTTTGGGATGAAATATGATAATTAGGTTTAGTGACTTTAATGATGATTTCGAATGCACGGTTGATCCGGAATAGGCCGAAATAGTCAGAATTATATACCTGGGGTAGTAATTGGGTTCCGGGGGCCTTTTAGACTATCTTGGGCTCACGTAGGGGTATTTGGGTCTTTTTAATGTAGTCTAATAACATAATTTCGGAATAAGTGAGTTAAAATATGAGGGTTAAAGATGTGACACAACCATAACATTTATTTTAAAACCTAAAATAGAAGGGAGAGAGGAAGAATAAGAGAAATTAAAGGAGAAAGTTAGAAGAGGCTAATTTGGGAGGATATTTAAGGATTCTAACATCAAATAAACACACACAAGAGAGAGATCAGACCCTAAAAACAATCCAATGCAAGTAATTAACTTGATTTAAATCAAATAGAGGTGTATTCATATTCAAATCATGGTAGGTGTAGAACAAAAGAAATTTTGGGAAGAGTTCCCACATGTAAATGAGGGTTATTAATGAAATTGATATCATGGGTAGTTTAGATAATCAATTGATGAAGTAAAACCATTTATGATTGTTGGAATTAGATTATATTTCAAAAATTTATTTCTAAGACACATAAAGATGGAATCTTGTTGGGTTTTTGGTTGAAAAACATGAATCTTGAATAACTTAGGGTTTAATTGATGAACATAAGATGACAATTTGTCAGAATTTTTTACGTTACTTTAAACTTATGCCATTTTAATTGTACTTAGAATTATATTGCTTTTCATAGATTCATAGATAGTCCTAGGTCTTAGCTTTCCAATGAGCTTTGAACGAGATCATTTGGAGTTCTGTAGAGGGAGAAATCGTAATTTACTACACAGTGTTTAATCTGCCAGCATATCAATCTGCCATAATTTTTTACATTACTTAAAACTTATTCCATTTTAATTGTTCTTATAATTAGATTAAGTGACATAGACATCTGGAAAGTTATAGGTCTTACCTTTCCAATGAGCTTTGAATTAGGTCATTTGGAGTTTTGTAGAGGGAGAAATCACAATTTTACTACAGGGTGTTTAATCTGCCAGCATATCAATTTATCGCATTTTTTTATATTACTTTAAACGTATGCCATTTTAATTGTACTTACAATTATATTGAGTGCAATAAATGTCTTGAAATTTATAGATATTAGCTTTTCAATTAGCTTTGAATGAGGTCATTTAGAGTTATATAGAGGGAGAAATTGCAATTTTACTACAGGGTGTTTAATCTGTCAAAAAATTTACGACCCGGTTCGGTTGCTTAGAAAATGGAAATTTTGTTAGTTTAGGTGTAAAACTTTAAATAAATCATTGGAACCATAACTTGAGTAGTTTGGGATTATCTACCGATCGATCGATCGATGAAAGCTTATTTTTGTAGAATTTGGGGGTTTGGTTATTGGGTAAATTTTGGGGAATTCCAAATGAAATTTATAAGCCCCAAAGGTCATAGAGAGTTTAGTGGAGTGATTTAAAGAGATTATATTGTCTAGGGTGAGTGGGTAATTAAATTTGAATTAATAATCGTGGGAGAGATAATTGATGATAAAGTTTAAATATCGATTTGGTGAGATAAATGGGTGTTTTATTGGAGTGATGTTACTTGATAAACTTGATTGATTATACGATGGGTTGGTTGGGTAAGTCCGGGCATTTTAGCACTATATCGCCTGTAATATAGTCACCCTCATTTTAGCACTATACACTATATACATAGCTCGCTTTCAAAATGTTGAGGACATTCGAAAATGAGGGTGACTATATTACGGGCGATATATATGTATATAGTGTCTGGGTGTGACATGTCTTATAAATATATATAGTAGTGATATAAATTATATACGGGCTTAATACGTTAATGATGAGCGTGGATAAATTACTGGAGTAAAGTTATAATATGAATAATGGTTTAACAAGTTAATGAGAGATAGAGTTAATTAAGAAATGAAAGTTAGACAATACTCGAGTCAGGGTAGTGTGCTAGTGAGATTTGCGATAAGACTGGTTATAAAGGGTAATGTAACTAAGTGGGTTAAAATGTAGGTGCTAGGTGTGCACAATAGTTGAGAGGTGAAGGTTAATCTCATGAGAGTGCGACACCAACTTAAATATGGAAAATTTAACTGCATATTTATTTACTGCATCTTAATAACTTGCTAAATGCTTTTAAAAGGTTTTGGCCTCTGACCCATTTCAAATTTATTTTCAAAACTTTTAGGTGTCCAGTCACGTGGGACGCCAAGGATGATTGTTCTTTCTAGGTACATGTAGTTGCAAATGATGTGGAAGCTTGTAGGATTCTTGAGTAGCCGATTTCATTCTTGATATTCTAGATTAGGTTCATTATTCTGGTGTTGTTACGCGTGTTGCCCCTTTTATTCAGACTTATGTTTTCAGACTTTTTAGTTGGTTGGATTTATTTTATTGGATTCTTACCCAATGTTTTATTCGAGAACCTTAATTATTTATCTCAGTTTTTGACTTTATCTGGTGTTTTATATATATTGTCACTGTGTATGCATTTATTGAGTATTGGTTAATCTTGTTATACGTTAATGAAAGATAAAATTTTACACTGCTTGTTAAAGTAATTAGGTGGTTAGTAATTAATTATGTTTTGACAGTGACACTAAGAATGACCATATGAGACCAACGTTTTATTTTGGTAGAGGGTTGGCCACTCATTATTTTAATTGGCGGGGTGTCACACGTAGGTACGTCTGAGGTCATAGTTTGGAGGATTTCGCGTCCAAGAATGACCTTGAATTTTGATACCCATTTGATAGGCTTATATATTTTGTTTCCACTACTTAAAATCGTTTGGTGGATTGTTTTATAATCCAGTGAAGTAAAAAATAATTGAAGTCTGAGAATCAAGGAATTGATTAGATGTTGGTTAAAACTGATCAGTGAAAAAATGATTTAACCAAGCGAGTATCTATAACTAAATGTGGGGAATAACATTATGCACCACAATCAACTTTGCAAATAAGACCTCTTTATTTTGAGTGATTTAGAGATAATTAAATTGGATTGCAATCGTGATTATTTAGTGGAATTACTTATGATTAAATAAATAAGAGGAATAAAGTACGATAAATATAATTTGGAGTTTCCGCGTATATATTTGGAAGCCAATTAAATCATTAATCTTGGGTCCATAGTATAGTAAATTTCCCAAGTAGTAGGCCTGAAACTCTTTGGAAGTCCAGTTGATCTAAAGCTCATGACGTATACTTACTTATATTGGTGTAAGCTAGGGTTTTAAGTGAATGATTCATTATGGAGGGCTATAAGGAGAGTGTAAAAACACTATTCACATTTTTTTAAAGAGGCAAGGAGAGATAAATTAATTTCTTTTATATTTCACCATGGTGTTATCTCCAAGAGTGCCCACACACGAGGCTTACTTTGGGAGGATTGTACACTAGAAGATTAGAGACATTCAAAGCATTCTAGCAAGGTTTTTGGAGACCTTGGATAGAAAGTAATATCATTATCTTTATTAACTAATTTCTCCTCATATGGATCACAACATGATTTGTTATGGTATTGTATTCGAAACCCTAGGTTTGTGCTTCAAACCCAATTCTTGATTTTTACTTTTTATTGAATGATCGATCAAAGTTCTCGAGGATGATTTTTTTCATTTTAAATGACAATCCCAATTTTTCAACATTTGGGTATGAGAACCTGACTTGTCTGTTAATTGATTATTGGTTTACGATGTGATTATCATAGTGATATGTTAGTTCTTAGTCTAACGAATCTTAATAACCAATTAATCTAAGCTGAAGTTTCTCGTATGGGATCCTTATTTGGATTTCATTTATGAGACGTTCCACGCACCATGCTTAAGAAGGATGGGAGTTGAGGGACAGTGGGGCGTTGGGATTGTTGGTTTTATTTTTTCATGTTTTACTTATATTGAAATGTAGCCTTAGTATAGTAAGGTATGAATTGGGTACGGTTACAGCTGTATCACATTAGAGTGAAAGTGAAGTATGATTTGCATGAGTGCCGACGAGTGATGGCATGGGGCATAAATAGGTCACATTCAATATTGTTAAGTAATATAAATATTTCTTGCAACTTTCGGCCCCTGGATCAAATCTATAAACATTTACCCCCATGTATTATTGTTGTTATACGTGAGCAACAAGATTATAAAATCAGAGTTACTGTGATTGGAGATCCAGTTCATCATCCTTAGTGTAGGAGTTGTTATTTCATTTCTGTTGACATTTCCACTAGCTAGTTATATTCGGGAATTTATCACTGAACTAAGGTGTTTCCAGTTATTTATATTTCAGTTTGAACTATTGTAGTATGAATATTTATCATAGTTAATTCAATTTTATTGGGGACTTCTATTGTTATAACTCAGTTATTTATTTTGTTGTCCATTATTATTATTGTTATTATTATTATTATTATTATTATTATTATTATTATTATTATTATTATTATGTCGTGGATGGTTTTTGTTCACTATCATTTTATTTACCATTGATGTTGAGAATGATTTAAATTGCATTGCACGCTTTATCTTCGTCGTGTCATCCTAATTAAGTACACAAGGAAAAATAAGGGGTTTTATAGCCACCTGGCTCATTAAACATTACTTTTGTTAATTTATGAAAATAAGTACATATCTTACTAAGTGCGCAACTGACTGAGAGATCGACACTCTTCGATAAATCATACGCGTGCAATTGACATGCTCACAACCTCTCACAATTTACATATTCTTAGGGTAAATGTGTCATACGATGCTCTAGACCTATTGGTGCATAAGATTAATTTGCTGGGGGTTGTGGGAGTTAATGATCATGCTTTTGGAAATGTGATGCAAACAGTATTCGGGCTTCGTTACGCCCATGAGCTGGGATTGTATGATAGGAAAATAAAATGATCCATGCCTCTTGGTGCGTCAGATGACTAATCGCAAAAATTAAACATCATTCCATGTATTACAAGATATATTGACATTGATTACAAACCAAAGACACTAAAAATTAGATGATGTTGTGAAAAATTGACTTAGGATGTTAAGAGGGTTCTCATATATAAGTAAGGTTACTTTGTGAGTCTAAGAGTGATTCATTGTTGGATTTGGTTCTTGGTATGCCTAAGGATTGGCCATGTTGGGATAAAATGACAACTAAGGAGAAAACACTCCATGTCAAGCAAAAGCGGTCCACGTGCATAGAATTTACCAAGTAAGTTGATGATTTTGCTGTGATGGTAAAAAACAAACCCCTGGTAAAAAATAAAATCCAACGAGGCATATGTCGTTAAATGTAACTCAAGGTATATGTTGATTTTTAATCAACCATACATAAATGACATAATGGATGTTAAATGGAGATACAAATTGTGGGTGCATAGTAATAATAGTGGGATTGGTGTGTCACGGTCATTCAACCACGTAGTGGCTTAAACTCCTAAGAACATTAGTTTTAGGTTTTGAGATTGCATACTTGGTTGCACATATGTGTATAATTGTGTCCTCGTTTCTTTTTCAAAATTGATAAGCCTATCATTCATTTCATTCCACGTCGCTCTAAGTGAAACAATTATCAATCTCATAATCATTCTCAGTGTGACCAATATGCCTTATATTAATGTCAAGATTAGGAAAATTCCACCCACCATAGATAACATCTTTAAGGGGAAGCATCGTGAGACTGAGGCTGAAGGGTGGAATCAGATACTGCATAATCAAACTCAACTACTCAGTGTTTATATGCCCCCGACGTTATGACACAAGATATGTCGATAAATATCTTTGACGAGGAAGTTTGTGTATTGTTAGCTGATTAACTTTGTATAAAGGGACATACTTTTTCTTACATGTGTAATTAATTTAAGCCCATATTTTAGTATACAACACTTATATTTTTGGATTATCCTTGAATGATAGGTGTAAAAGGCTACACATGTAAAAAGGATGTCAGTGGGGATATTTATGAAAAAGTGTGAAGGATTCGAGTTAAATGACTAGTGTAATTTTGCATTGTTATGTATTGATATGAGTTGAATGACTCGTGTGATTTTTCATTGCTATGTATTTACTCGAATTACTTACATTGCATTGTGAAAATTGGTAATGTTATGAGTTAGGTTAATGACTTGTGTTATGAGTTGATTTGAATGGCCAAAAAAATAAACATCATGTAACACCCTGTGCATTCTAGCAAGCGAGGTGGCCAACCGCCGCCACCAAATTAAGTCAGACGTCACTATATATGTGACAACCCGAATATAATTATGATAAATTATGGTTAAATCATGATTAGCTTATGTGTTATAGATAATATGTTATTAGTATATATAATGTTAATTCATTATATTTAGTCTAATTCTACCTTCATAGAGTATGAAATATTGAATTAGTTACAAACACCAAATTTTGAAGTTTTCGGTAAGAATGTTCATGTTGGAGGCTAGTTTTGACCATTATAATATAATAATTGACTAGAGGTATATATTTGTATATATATGAGTTAGGTTTGTAACACAACAAACGGTTCATCGAACGGACATCCGAGTGGGAAGATATTGTCTTTTTACGAACAGGGGGTAAAGTAGTCATTTAGCCTTAAATGATATTTTATTTTATATAATGCCACATGTTATATTTTGATTGGACCAGGGGGTGACCTTATGCCGACTTATAACCCTTGAATTAAGCTCTTCCTTCAGCATATTTCAGCCGTGGAAGAGTTTTAACCTAAGGAAAGAGAGTTTTGAAGTTTAGGAAGAAAATGTGAGGAGGAATTGAAGGAAAATTCATAGAAAATTACGTAAAAGCCCCTAAGGTAATTCCATCCATAAATCTTGTTTATTTTTTTGTATTAATTATTTAAATGATAGAAATAATCATGTGTTTACTAAAATTCCATGTCTTGATGTGTACTTATGGATAGATGCAAGTTTAAACAAACTTGAATGAGTAAACCCTTGAAATTGCTTCATTTAGGAACCTTGTGTATTCAAACTACCATATCTTTTTGTATACTTACTGGAATTGATTGATTCAATTGGAGATTAAAATAGACTCAGATGTGTATATCATATCCGAAAATCAAGTAAAAATACCAAGAAACGAACCTTGGGTGATGATTTTAAGTTCGGGTATGAAATCTAGCCCAAAAGTGTGAATATGCATACAATATGTTTGATGTTTTGCTTGACATAGCAAAATAACTCTAAAAATTATGAAATATTAATATTGTGTTATTCAATATATTTTATGAAATTGGGTGAAATTTCATAGAAAGTTATGATGTATAAAAATTATGAAAATTCTTGGAAGATGACTGAACAACAGATGAGCCTATAGGGCGGATTTGCTATGTGGTAAAGAAATGGGCATATCTTGCTCAAGTAAACTCAGAATGATGTGTCGTCTTTTGTGTTGGAAACCTAATATGATAAGGATTGGATTACCAAGAATAATTAAAGTAGGTTTGGGCTGTAATTTGAATATATTAGATGTCATTACCTGAGTCTAGATGGGACTTCATTTATGATGAATGATTTGAATTGAATCATATGATGCTTATGAATTGAGTTATGTTGAAGTTGTTCTTTGAATTTTTAATATTCTTATGATGATACTAATATTTTAATAATGATAGGAAGAGAACAAGAACTGATTGAATAAGATCCAGATAAAGGAAAAGGGAAAGCTTGTTAAATTTCCAAGGTGAGTGTACTTATGATTGTTTCATATATACAGATATATGAATATTGCTCTAAGAGCAGATTTGTTTGAATACTTTGGTATTTAGGATTTGTTTGGATATTAAAATATCCAGGATTATTTAGGTCTTATGATCCAGGATTTGTTATTGCCAATGGGCAGAATTATTTGGGTCTTATGATCCAGGATTTGTTATTGCCAATGGGAAGAATTATTTGGATCTTATGATCCAGGATTTGTTATTGCCAATGGGCAGGATTGTTTGGATTTTATATCCACATATTCGATATAGAATTTTCATTCCATTGCAGGGAAGGAGTACCTCACTAAGCTTAATGCTTACGGTTTATATTTTAATAATTTCAGGTTTGTACGCTGCCAGCTAGGATACTATATGACCGGTAACTTTGAGAGTTGCACCGTTAGAAGAGCTGGGGTTTAAATATGGGGATTTTATCATTGTCACACTGAAGATTTTAATATACTCACACATTGTATATATTGAGTTAGCATGGATTGAGTTGATTATAGTTAATCATAGTATTGTATAATCTCTAATTATGACTCCGATGTTGACTTCGTTATGGCACAAGAACAATATTATGTTCATTATGCAGAAAAATATTAATAAATGAATTAAATTTCCAATGGGCTCAAGATTATGATCCAATTATTCTAATAACAAATGATTAGTATAGATATTGGGTTTGGGGTATGAAAATTAGTGGTATCAGAGCGTGGTTATTAATTCTGGACATGTGTGACGGTTAGATGGCAGTATTGAGTTGATTTGAGATTTATGAATTATTTATGTACTAACCAATAGTTTAGTATTATAAACTGTTTATATTGGTTGTTAGAACTTTGTTGTATTATAGATAATTCCAGATGGAACCTGGGAACGGACAACATAGAGAAGAGGGAGTAGCTTCTCATACAAACAATACTGAAGTAGAGCAGAGCGTTGCTGGAAGGGCTAGAGAGAAGGAGCAACCTACAGAGATACAAATAATGGCACAGGCAATATTGAGGATGGCAGAACAGCAGGAAATAAATATGGCATTAATGGCAGAGCAACAGGCTAGATATCTAGAATTAAAGGTTGTGGCCAGGATTGAGAAAGAGGCAAGGAAGGAAATGAAGGATTCCATGCATGAGAAGTTTTTAAAGTTGAACCC
Organism: Sambucus nigra; assembly: GCA_949130495.1. Classification (NCBI taxonomy): domain Eukaryota; kingdom Viridiplantae; phylum Streptophyta; class Magnoliopsida; order Dipsacales; family Adoxaceae; genus Sambucus; species Sambucus nigra. The sequence continues at coordinate 629,994,831 of OX422209.1, forward strand.
TCCAGAATATTCAGGGTCAGTTGAACCTACAGAAGCTGAGATGTGGGTCAGGTATCTAGAAACTATATTTGCAGTTATGAAGGTTCCAGATAACCAGAAAGTGAATCTAGCTGTGTTTAAGGTGAAAGGAGAGGCCAAATATTGGTGGAAAACCAGCAATCATTTAGTGCCCAGGATGGAAGGTACTGATGTTATTACTTGGGCTGAATTTATTAAAGCTTTATATGTTAAGTATTTCCCTAAAGTTTATAGGAGGGAGAAGTTGAGGGAATTTATAAATTTGACCCAAGGGAAAATGTCTGTGAGGGAGTATGAATCTAAATTTACTGCTTTGTTTAGATTTGCTACTAAGTATGTGGAGGATGAAGAAAATAAATGTAGCAGTTTCAAGATGGACTGATTTGGCTTATTCAAAATAGAGTGGCCACTTATGAGTTAGAAGATTATGCTTCTCTGGTAAACAAATCCACGATAGCAGAAAGGCAAATAAACCAAGGGATGGCGAGTAGAGAGAGTTTTAAGAAAAATAGATTTGACGCATTTCAGTCTAAGGGAGGTGAGGGTGGAAGTGTTAAGATAGAACCTCATAAATTTCAGAGAGGTGGTAGAGATAGTGGTAGAGGTTTGGGGAGATTTGGCAGAGATACTAGGGGTGGAGAGTCTTCTAGTCTGGTTAGGAGGTCGGGAAAGGGTGAGGCACCGACGAGAGTTGTTACATATTTCTTTTGTAAAGAGGAGGGGCATTATAAATACGATTGTCCTAATCTTAAAGGAGTGGAATGCTACCATTGTCATCAAGTGGGGCATGTTACGAAGAATTGTCCGCAGTTGGCTGAGACTCCAGCAGCATATAGTGAAGTAGCAAGCAGAGTGTTATCTCCAGGAAATGCAGTGAAAAGTATGGGTAGAGGACAAGCTAGTAGTTCCAGGCCAGGTGGACGAGTTTTTAAAATAAAAGAAGCTCAGATTACTCCAGATGTGGTGACAGGTACACTTTCTGTTACTGGTTGAAGTGCTTATGTTTTGATTGATCTTGGTTCCACACATTTTTTTGTGTCCTATGCTTTTGCTGTATACCTGAATATACCGTGTACCCGTTTAGATGTGGAGTTGGGTATTTGTATGCCTATGGGGGATATGGTTGTAGCTGAATATATTTTTCGTGATTGTGTTTTGACTGTGGGGGTTAGAGATACAGTTATAGATTTACTTCCATTAGATATTTCTGATTTTGATATAATTCTGGGAATGGATTGGTTATCTAGAGCATCTATGGATTGTTTCTGTAAGGAAGTTGTTTTTAATATGCCTGGTGAGCCTAAATTTAAATTTGTGGGGGAAAGGAAAATTGTTCTCAGTTGCATCATTTCTGCTATTCAGACGAGGAGATTATTGAGTAAAGGTTGTGAGGGTTTTATTGCATATGTTCTTGACACTAGGAAGGGGGCTTTAAAGTTAGCCGATGTCCCTATTATACGGGACTTTTCAGAAGTGTTTCCTAGTGAGTTGCATGGGTTACCTCCAGAAAGAGAAGTTGAATTTAGTATTGAATTAGCACGGGGGACATACCCTATTTCTATGGCACCGTATAGAATGGCACCTGTTGAATTGAAAGAACTTAAGATTCAGTTGCAGGATTTACTTAATAGGGGATTTATACAACCTAGTGTATCTCCATGGGGTGCACCAGTTTTATTTGTGAAAATGAAAGATGGCATTATGCGTTTGTGTATTGATTATAGGAAACTAAATAAAGCTACAGTTAAGAACAAATATCCTTTACCTCATATAGATGATTTATTTGATCAGTTATAGGGTGCTAAAGTGTTTTCAAAAATAGACTTGCGATCGGGTTATCATCAGTTGAGGGTCAAGGAAAGTGATATTTCTAAAACTACTTTTCGTACTCGGTATGGTCATTTTGAATTCCTGGTGATGCCTTTTGGGGTGACTAATGCTCCAGCTGTATTTATGGATCTTATGAACCGGGTACTTCATCTTTTTGTTGATTCATTCGTGATAGTTTTTATTGATGATATTCTGATTTATTCACGTGATATGGTTGATCATGAAAAGCATCTCATAACTATTTTGAATCTGTTGAAAGATGAGAAGTTGTATGCTAAGTTTAGCAAGTGTGAATTTTGGCTATCACAAGTTGTATTTTTAGGCCATGTTATTTTTGGAGATGGTATATGTGTTGATCCTAAAAAGGTAGAAGCTATTGTAAATTGGGAGAGGCCCAATAATGTGACTGAGGTAAGGAGTTTTCTGTGTTTAGCTGGGTATTACAGGAGGTTTGTAAAGGGATTTTCTTCGATTGCCTTTCCAATAACTAAACTAACCCGAAAAGATGTTAAGTTTGAATGGAATTCAGATTGCGAAAATAGTTTTGATGAATTGAAAAAGAGGTTGGTAATTGCACATGTTCTTACTATTTCGCATGGTGGAGATTGTTTTGTAATTTATACTGATGCTTCACATCAGGGCTTGGGTTGTGTTTTTATGCAGCATGGTAAAGTTATTGCTTATGCTTCTAGGCAGTTGAGTACACATGAACGTAATTATCATACACATGATTTGGAACTTGCTGCTATTGTCTTTGCTTTGAAATTATGGCGTCATTATCTATATGGTGAGGTATGTGAAATTTTTATTGACCATCAAAGCCTTAAGTATTTATTTACTCAGAAGGAGTTGAATTTGAGGCAAAGGCGGTGGATGGAGTTAATTAAAGATTATGATTATACAATTCACTACCACCCAGAGAAGGCAAATGTAGTTGCATATGCTTTGAGTAGAAAGGCTTCGAGCAGGTTATCTTGTATTCGATGTGCTAGAGTTGCCCACATCATGGAGTTGAGATTGATGGGAGTAGAATTGAAGCTAGCAGATCGGGACAGGTTCTTTGCTCATGTAAGCGTGAGGCCTTTATTAGCTACCCGTATTCGTGATTTGCAAAGTCAAGATCCTTTTATTGAGAAAAAACGACAAGATGTCCTAGATGGTAAATCCGAAGATTTTTGTATTGTGAATGATGGCACTTTATTGTATAAGCAGCGGTTATGTGTGCCTAATTTGTGTGGATTGAAAGAGGAAATTTTAGATTAGGCTCATTATTCCATTTATGCTATGCATCCTGGTAGTACTAAAATGTACAGGGATTTGAAGGAGCATTATTGGTGGAATAATATGAAGAAGGAAATAGCTGATTTTGTCGCTAGGTGCCTTATATGTCAGCAAGTGAAAGTGGAACATCAGAAACCTACTGGTCTGCTTCAACCATTGACAATACCAGAATGGAAATGGGATCATGTAACGATGGATTTTGTGATTGGGCTTCCTTGATCTCAGAAGGGGTCAGATTCGATTTGGGTAGTGGTGGACAAATTGACCAAGTTCGCTCATTTTCTAGCAGTCAAGACTACGTATAGAGTTGATAGGTATGCTAGATTATATATTAATGAGATTATTTGATTGCATGGAGCACCTGTATCTATTATTTCAGATAGGGACCCTACTTTTACATCTAAATTTTGGGATAGCTTGCAGTATGCTATGGGCACTAACTTAAAGTTTAGTACGACTTTTCATCCTCAGACAGATGGATAGTCTGAAAGGACAATAAAGATTTTGGAAGATATACTTAGAGCTTGTGTGCTTGATTTCAAAGGTAATTGGGATGAATATTTACCTTTGATAGAATTTGCATATAATAATAGTTTTTAATCTACTATTGGTATGGCGCCATATGAAGCGTTTTACGGAAGACGGTGTCGTACACCCGTATATTGGGGTGAAGTTGGTGAAAGGAAGATAGAGGGTCCAGAGTTGATTGAAGTCACCACGAAAAAAGTGAAGATTATTCAAGATAGAATGAGAACGGCTCAAAGCAGACAGAAAAGTTATACTGATAGGCGACGAAAAGATTTAGAATTTCAGAAGGGGGATTACGTGTTTCTTCGAATATCACCATGGAAAGGAGTTATGAGGTTTGGAAAGAAAGGTAAATTAAGTCCACGCTACATTGGACCTTATGCAATTCTTAAGAAAGTCGGGATGGTTGCCTACAAGTCAGCGTTACCACAGGAGTTAGCTCGATTACATGGTGTTTTCCATATTTCTATATCGAAGAAGTGTGTAGCGTGTCCTTCACATGTATTGGTGGAACAACCTATTGCGTTGAAGGAAGATTTGAGCTATGTGGAAGAACAACTTGCAATCGTCGATAAGAAAGAACAAATATTGAGATCAAAAGTGATCCCACTTGTGAAGGTTATGTGGAGAAGGAATTCCATGGAAGAAGCTACATGGGAGAGTGAGGATAGCATGAAAATGCGTTATCCATATTTGTTTGATTCGGACAACCAAGGTATGTCAATTTCGGGGACGAAATTTCCTAGCAGGGGGAGAATTGTGACAACCCGAATATAATTATGATAAATTATGGTTAAATCATGATTAGATTATGTGTTATGGATAATATGTTATTAGTATATATAATGTTAATTCATTATATTTAGTCTAATTCTACCTTCATAAAGTATGAAATATTGAATTAGTTACAAACACCAAATTTTGAAGTTTTCGATAAGAATGTTCATGTTGGAGGCTAGTTTTGACCATTATAATATAATAATTGACTTGAGGTATAAACTATATATTTGTATATATATGAGTTAGGTTTGTAACACAATAAACGGTTCATCGAACGGACATCCGAGTGGGAAGATATTATCTTTTTACGAACAGGGGGTAAAGTAGTCATTTAGCCTTAAATGATATTTTATTTTATATAATGCCACATGTTATATTTTGATTGGACCAAGGGGGTGACCTTATGCCGACTTATAACCCTTGAATTAAGCTCTTCCTTCAGCATATTTCAGCCGTGGAAGAGTTGTAACCTAAGGAAAGAGAGTTTTGAAGTTTAGGAAGAAAGTGTGAGGAGGAATTGAAGGAAAATTCATAGAAAATTCCGTAAAAGCCCCTAAGGTAATTTCATCCATAAATCTTGTTTATTTTTTTTGTATTAATTATTTAAATGATAGAAATAATCATGTGTTTACTGAAATTCCATGTCTTGATGTGTACTTATGGATAGATGCAAGTTTAAACAAACTTGAATGAGTAAACCCTTGAAATTGCTTCATTTAGGAACCTTGTGTATTCAAACTACCATATCTTCTTGTATACTTACTAGAATTGATTTATTAAAATTGGAGATTAAAATAGACTCGTATATGTATATAATATCCGAAAATCAAGTAAAAATACCAAGAAATGAACCTTGGGTGATGATTTTAAGTTCGGGGATGAAATCTGCCCCAAAAGTGTGAATATGCATACAATATGTTTGATGTTTTGCTTGACATAGCAAAATAACTCTGAAAATTATGAAATTTTAATATTGTGTTATTCAATATGTTTTATGAAATTGGGTGAAATTTCATAGAAAGTTGTGATGTATAAAAATTATGAAAATTCTTGGAAGATGACTGAACAACAGATGAGCCGATAGGGCGGATTTGCTATGTGGTAAAGAAATGGGCATATCTTGCTCTAGTAAACTCAGAATAATGTGTCGTCTTTTGTGTTGGAAACCTAATATGATAAGTATTTGATTACCAAGAATAATTAAAGTAGGTTTGGGCTGTAATTTGAATATATTAGATGTCATTACCTGCGCTAGATGGGACTTCATTTATGATGAATGATTTGAATTGAATCATATGATGCTTATGAATTGAGTTACGTTGAAGTTGTTCTTTGAATTGTTAATAATTTTATGATGATACTAATATTCTAATAATGATAGGAAGAGAACAAGAACTGATTGAATAAGATCCAGATAAAGGAAAAGGGAAAGCTTGTTAAATTTCCAAGGTGAGTGTACTTATGATTGTTTCATATATACAGATATATGAATATTACTCTAAGAGCAGGATTTGTTTGAATACTTCGGTATTCAGGATTTGTTTGGATATTAAAATATCCAGGATTGTTTGGGTCTTATGATCCAGGATTTGTTATTGCCAATGGGCAGAATTATTTGGGTCTTATGATCCAGGATTTGTTATTACCAATGGACATAATTATTTGGGTCTTATGATCCAGGATTTGTTATTGCCAATGGGAAGAATTATTTGGATCTTATGATCCAGGATTTTTTATTGCAAATGGGAAGGATTGTTTGGATTTTATATCCACATATTCGATATAGAATTGTCATTCCATTGCAGGGAAGGAGTACCTCACTAAGCTTAATGCTTACGGTTTATATTTTAATAATTTCAGGTTTGTACGCTGCCAGCTAGGATACTATATGATCGGTAACTTTGAGAGTTGCACCGTTAGAAGAGCTGGGGTTTAAATATGGGGATTTTATCATTGTCACACTGAAGATTTTAATATACTCACACATTATATGTATTAAGTTAGCATGGATTGAGTTGATTATAGTTAATCATAGTATTGTATAATATCTAATTATGACTCCGATGTTGACTTCGTTATGGCACAAGAACAATATTATGTTCATTATGCAGAAAAATATTAATAAATGAATTAAATTTCCAATGGGCTCAAGATTATGATCCAATTATTCTAATAACAAATGATTAGTATGGATATTGGGTTTGGGGTGTGACAAAATAAACTATCATTTTCAGCATATGACAAATATATGAGACGTTTAAAACTTTTTTCCACAAGATATTAATCAATTTTTATCTAACAAATATAACCATTCATGCAATTTAAAAATCCATCACCATGATAATCTCTAGAATAATCCAACTCCAAATAAATATAGATCCCAATGGAATAATCCAACTATAAATATCTGATAGAAACCATAAACAACTGTGGAACCAATTGGCCCACCAAATCCATAATGAAAGCCTCATAATAAATACGACAAAAAAGGAAAGTGAATCTAAACTACAAAAGTAATTAAAATAAATCTCCAGCTGCATCTCCAAAATTGTCTCCAATCACTCCTATGCAGTTACTCTAGTGCTACCTGAAATATTAATTAATGCAGTGGGTCAGAGCCCACCACATGAATACTAGTTACTCCTCCCAATTAGGGTTCGTGAACCCAAACAATAGCATTATACACAATAAACATCACAATAGAGTATTTTAATTTAAACGAGATATAAATTAACATGCGGATAAAATAAACTACTACCATCTACTCACGCAACTAAGCCGCCCCAAAAATTTAAGTCCAATTATGATATTACAGCCAGGTAATCATGCTAAAACTACCGATTTTATTTAAACTGACTAACCAAATTTATTATTATGGCGGCACCGTTAGAGCCAACTGACCCTACCATATGTCCTGCACTTATTCGGGCCCGCCTAGAGTTTTACACCACACACATTCCCCCCGCTATATCCATCTCGACTAATTTCGTTAGCCCTGCACTTATTGATGAGGTTCCATGCATGAAACATCACAATAGCCAACCAACCCGTATTTTTTCAGCCCTGCACTTATTGGTGACACCAATTCATTTTAATACCCGTTCAATGTCTTAGGCCTTAATTCTCAATTTATTTTCAAATTCTCATTATTCTCTATTAGCGCCACCCTTTAAACGATCACAAATCCTCAAACCACCCTTAGTCCCATACCTAGAGGTCTCCAAAACCCACGTATATCCTAGCCTATCATTTAGGAAGAATGCCTACCAAAAGTTACTACCTAACCTCTCACCTAGGCTCACAGCCCAACGGAAACGAAGTACAAATAGGCCCCACCCCAGAATTTCCCATCCGTAAAAATCTACAAACTAGTCCCATACCTAGGAAGTGATAACACCACCAAGGCCTACCTACTAGTCCTATACCTAGCAAGAATCCTAAAAAAAATAAGGTGAGAGTAAAGACTACCCAAAATCCCATCATCCCCTCGGTGTCAATTATTAACCCAATTAATGATCACATAAGGCATATTTTTAATTTATCACAACATTTCTTTCAATTAATCACAAGCTTTCCATTTACCCAATTTGTGTCTGTTTAATTATAATATTTATTAAGCAACCCATATGTTGATACCAATTTTAGTCTACTGACATGGGACAATGAAGTGGAGACACGTGTCAATCTACATGGCACTAACAAACATTTTTTGAACAATACCTTGACTCCGAGGAACTTAGTTTCCCCGACCAGCTCAGTGTAATACCCCATATTTTTATGCTATATTAATTTGGGGATTTATTAAATTTAATGTGAGTGATTTATTTAATAAAAATCCGAAAATTAATTATGTTATAATTATTAACGTGACGAGAGTTGGTAATTATGGGAAATTGGTTGAATATTACTAATGAGCAAAGTAATATATTATATTGGTTATATTGAATGTCATGAGTGAGTTAAATGACAATTTCGGAAATTTAAGTCGGAACGTGCTCGTGTCGCGTCGGGACTAAATTTTGATAAATAAAAAGTGAATATTATATAAGTTGCCCGTATGGTCGTTTTGAGTGCGCCAACACGTCCGGAAGGGTCGAGATAGTCAGAAAAGTGTACCCGGGGGTGTAGTTTGGGTCTCGGGGCGTTTTTAGGCCTAATTAGTAACCCGGGAGGGCATTTTGGTCATTTTACATTTTTGGGTAATTAAACCCACGAAATTTAGCAACCTATATCAGCCATTTAGGTTAGTCATTTAGGGTTAGAATATTCAGAGCCTTAGAACGGCCATCGGAGCAGAGAGGAGAGAGCTCTCAAGGCAATTCAAGGCCAAAAAGTCACCAGTTTGCACCGCCGCCACCACCAACGCATAGATCGCGAGAAGGGGAACGCAACCACACCAAAATCAGCCACAATCCAGACTTCTGAAAATCCCAGGCAAGTGTTTATCTTGCTATTTTCGTTGGTGCAATTTCCATATTAGTTTAGGAATGATTGGGGATGAAAAATATGGAAGAAAACCCAAATTGTGATAGGAATTTGCATGTAGTAAAGACTTAAACCTTATTCTGGAAGTCTCTTGTGATGTAGAAAGATAACCCACGAAATTTTGGTGTAAATAAGAAGGAAATTCTGGGATTTAACAGATTAGAATCATGAGTTAGAGATTTTTAGGGTTCTTGAGTTGTAAATGAATTATAGCATGATAAATCCATGTTTAGTGATGTAAATTGATATGTTTTACTTTGAATATACCTGATATGATGATATAAGGTTAGTAGTATTAATTCTGGGACGATTGGAATTTGAAAATATGGATTTGGTGTAAATTTGGAGATGAAACCCGTAACTGCAATTCTGCAGATTTCGCAGACCTGCTTGATCGATCGATCGAGACCAGAGCTTCGATCGATCGAAGGTTCGATCGATCGAGCCCCAAACCTCGATCGATCGACCCCTCCTGGCAGACTCTTATTTCCCTTTGTAAATGATTTAAAAATCGAATTATCGCGATATAATTCTTGGGAATTCTTAGTATAATGATTTGGGAGACATGGAGGACCAGTAGGGCGTATGAATAAATGTTGGGATCATTAATATTCGACGAGAATGGTATTTATGAGATATTTACTTTAGGGTTAGTAAATTGATATATTAAAGGGTGAGGCACGTAATAGAGTTACGTTGAAACGTAATAATGACACCTACTGAATTTTCTACTTGGAAGATTAGAGTCCACGAGTGTCGCGAAATAAGTGAGAAAACCCTTCGAGTTAAGGTTAGAGATGAAACCTTATACGTAATACTAATAATGTGAAATTAAGGATAAATGTTGTAATTATGGGTGACGAGGGGAACCTATATTAATATGATAAAAGTGGTATATTTATATGATTGTGTGTACATATATTATATACATGTGAAAAACATACCGCGCTACTTGCTATCCTTGAGGTTACTGCGTTGGGACAGTCTTATCTCGATGGGACCTTTATGGGGGATATTGACTTGTACCCTAGAAGATAGATATCCTTGGTACAGGCTATCGAATCGATAGTTCAGACGGTCCTAAGATACGCGAGTATGTGCCATCCTCTTAGAGACTTGGAATCTATGCTTCGCCTCGATATTGTTTGTGTATGTGTTAATACAGTTCGAGAGTGATTTCGAACTTGTATTCCCCTTGATATGAGTGGTATGGGGTTTGGATAGTAGAAGTATGCACGCACCATAGTTTTATTTGGGGTGCTGTTATTTTATATATATTATACGAGTAGTTAATATATATATATGAGATTTGGAAATTTGAAACTGCCTACTGTGATTTGATAAGAAGGACATGGTTGATGACTCAAATAGTAAATACTTATTTTGTGAAAGTATAATATGACACTGGGAAACTTTATAAATTAATAAAAGCTAAAACGAGAGTTGTGCTGCTAATTGGAAGTATTCTTTTTAAACAATGATATTGTTCGGTTTTGAAATCTTATGAGTAAGTTAAGATAAGCTAAATTATTGGGGAAGGTTAGTATGCTAAATGATAAGATAAACCGTTGGGAAGGTTTGTACGATAGGTGTGCATATTAGAAGAGAGGTGAGAATTTCTCAAGAGAGTGTCGCTCTAATATGTTGTTGCATTTGCCTGTATCAATTTAAATACTTGCTAAACAGATTTTAAATCATACACACTATCGGGCTCTGACCCGTTTCTTTTTCTCCCTCTCTCTTGTCTATATATGTATATATATCAGGTGCCCAGCCACAGGGGCGTCTTGCTTAGGATCCCTTGAAAGGAACGTGCTGCAGCTTAGGTGGGAGTTGCAGGTCACTTGCGTAGACGGCTTCCCTTATTGACTCCACTTCTAGCATTCTCATTTATTGGGCATGTGTCGCCCTTTCCATTATTTCTTTGTTATTGGGACATTTGTATTTCAGTTATTTCTAGTATTGGCACTATGGGATTTATTCAGTTTGAATTGTGTTACTTTATATTTCGCATGTTGACATTTGATTTACGAATGTTTTAAATTAATTGGATTGTGTTCCAGGTTTATTGTGGTGTGATTCTTAATTGTTGAAATGTTGTTAATAAATAAATAAATCTTTTTCTTTAAATAAAATTTGAAAAGTTATGTATGAAAATGGTTTTGACACTTAGCTTAATTATTTAGGGTGTTAAATTGGAAAATTTATTTTTATCGACAGTGATGCTAAGAATGAACCAACTGCTTACCTTGATTTAATTTAATAAAGGAGTGATCGCCCGGTATTTAATTAGGCGGGGTGTCACAGGTGGTATCAGAGCATCAGGTTCTAGTGTCCATAGGATCTGTACGGCTTATTTCGCTTTCAGCCTAACGTTATTGCTATAGAGCCCTATTTTTAGGATTGTTGTATTCTTGCTTTTACGTTTAAGTCTTCAGCTATTTGAGATTTGATAATAACTGTAGACTAATAAACTTGTTCACGTTTTAGATGCCTCCGAGACGTGCTCCGAAAGATAGGCGTGCCCAGGCCGGGCAGCCAGCAGTTCCGGCACAAGGCACAATGAATGCAAATGAAGTAGCCGCCATTGTTGCGCAGGCGGTGAATGCCACGATAGCGGTGATTCAGCAGGCTCCACCCCAGGTTCAGGCAGTGGCACCAGTACCAGCACAACTTCCATCTGCATGGGAGAGGGTTCGGGATGCTTTTTAGAAAGCGCATCCCCCTGAGTTCTCTGGTAGCTCCGATATTGTCATAGTTAGCCAATGGAAGAAAGACATCCAGCGGCATCTCCGTATGTATGAGTACACTGACGTGCAAAAGCAGTTATTGGCTTCCTTTAAGCTGGTGGGAGCCGCATTACAGTGGTGGGAGTCCACTACCACTTTGGAGGAGAGGGACACGATCCCTATTCAGTTGTTCTAGGAGCGGTTTGACCGCAAGTATTTTCCACCCGCAGTGCAGACTGAGATGAGGCAAAAATTACTAAATCTGAAGCAGGAGAATCTTACTATAGCTGAGTATGAGGAGGAGTTCACGAGACTTGTCACCATTGTGCCAGATGAGGCACCTATTGAGAGCAAGAAGATTATGCTGTTTGTCGACGGGTTAGCTTGGAGGATCCGTCAGCACCATATTGGGAATCTATCCCTGAGTACGTTCACTAATGTACTCAATGTCGCGTTGCTGCATTACCAGGATCACCGCTTCCATCTGCAGGGAAGCAAGAGAGCAGGGGAGTCCAGCCAGCAGGGCAGGATCGGGGGTAATAGTGTCAGTGGGGCACCATCTCATGGACAGACTCGTCAGCACGAGCAGAGTTCCCATCAGGGGGACCCTGATAAACGATTCCGTTCAGGTGATTCTAGGCAGGGATATGGGGGCTATAGGCAGGGCCAGCAGGGCCAGCCTAATCATCAGGGCCAGCAGGGCCAACACCGCCAGCAGGGACAGCAGCAGGGCCAACAGCGTGCACATCAGGGCCAACAGGGCCAGTGGCGTGGAGGTAACGGCCAACAGGGCCGTGGACAGCAGGGTCAGAGGGGAGGTAACTTCAAAGGCCGATGTTTTGGGTGCGGTAAACATGGCCATAGGCATCAGGATTGCCCAGAGGGCGATAGGGCCCCAGAGCAGCAGGGAGCCCGTAATGAGCCACAAAGACCACTTTTTCCACCTGCCCTCCCAGCTCCAGCCCTACCAGCCATTCCAGCAGCTCCAGTGCAGCAGGGGCAATTACAGTATGGACGTGTCTATAACGTCCACCAGGCAGCAGCTCCACAGGCACCACCCGCGATTGAGGGTATGTTTCCTATCCATGGTACTATGGGTCGAGTTTTGTTTGATACGGGGGCAACACATTGTTTTATAGCTACGCATTTTGCGAAGGCCTTAGGGTTGTTAGTCACAGCAGAGAGCACAGTGACGTGTGTGGACTCACCACTGGGGAGTGGGTCACTTATTTTCTTTATATGTCGGGGAGTGGGGGTAGAGATTGGTAGCTTGGTATTACCTGCAGACATGTTAGTCTTAGACATGCACGAGCATGATGTGATTATTGGTATGGATTGGCTCGCAGCTTATAGAGCCATGATTGATTGCTTCGGTGGGAGCATTATTTTTGCCATTCCGGGGCAAGAAATGTTTGTAGTGGCGATGCCTCGCCCAGAGGGAGGCTCGACCGCTCATTTGTATTACATAGAGGAGGATACCTCTAAGGAGGTTGTGATTCCCTTGGATTCGATCCCAGTTGTCAGGGAGTATTCCGATGTGTTTCAGGAGATACCAGGCCTACCCCCCAGTCGTGAGATAGACTTTGTTATAGATTTATTGCCAGATACGAGACCTATAGCATGCGCACCGTACCGTATGGCTCCGGCAGAGATGCGAGAGCTACGAGATCAGATAGAGCAGCTGTTAGGTCAGGGCTTCATTCGTAGGAGTACCTCACCTTGGGGCGCTCCAGCCTTGTTTGTGAAGAAGAGAGATGGTTCGCTGAGATTGTGTGTGGACTACCGGGAGCTGAACAAGGTCACGATACGGAATAAGTATCCGTTGCCTCGAATCGATGACCTGTTCGACCAGTTGAGGGGAGCAACTTTCTTTTCGAAGATAGATCTGAGGTCGGGGTACCATCAGTTACGTATTAGAGAGCAGGATGTTTCAAAGACTGCCTTCTTGACGAGATATGGGTCCTATGAGTTCAGGGTGATGCCGTTCGGACTCACAAATGCTCCAGCCATTTTCATGGACTTGATGAACCGAGTATTCAGAGAGTTCTTGGATCAGTTTTTCATCGTCTTCATAGATGACATCTTGATATATTCACACTCCGAGGAGGAGCATGCCGAGCACTTGAGGCAGGTTCTTCAGACTCTACGTGAGCATCAGTTGTATGCTAAGTATGAGAAGTGTGGATTCTGGTTGCGAGAAGTACAGTTCTTGGGCCATGTTGTTTCTGAGCAGGGGATAGCAGTTGACCCGAGTAAAGTGTCAGCGATGAGGGAGTGGGGACAGCCCACGACACCGACGGAAGTGCGTAGTTTCTTGGGGTTAGCTGGTTACTACAGGAGATTCATTCGGGGATTCTCCAAAATAGCGGGTCCATTGACCAATCTGACTCGCAAGGGGGTACCATATGTTTGGGATGACGCTTGTCAGTTGGCTTTCGACGAGCTGAAAGACAAGCTTACTTCAGCGCCAGTCCTTGCGTTACCGAAGCCGGGTGTGGAGTACCTGGTTTACACCGATGCGTCCTTACGAGGACTTGGGGGAGTACTTCAGCAGGAAAAGAAGGCTATAGCTTTTGCCTCCCACAAGCTTAAGCCGCATGAGAAGAATTACCCCACCCACGACCTGGAGTTAGCAGCGGTAGTCTTTGCATTGAGGATATGGAGGCACTATTTGTTGGGAGAGAAATTTCGTTTGTTCACAGACCACAAGTCGTTGCAGTACCTAATCACTCAGCGAGAGTTGAATATGCGTCAGCGCAGATGGCTAGAGTTTGTGAAGGACTACCAGTTCAACATACAGTATCATCCGGAAAAGGCCAACGTAGTTGCTGATGCGTTGAGTCGTAGACCGATAGACGAAGTAGCAGACATCTGGAAAGCAAAGTGGAAGGAGTTGGGTCACCAGGACGCAGTAGCAAGTTCTTTCATATCCGTGATGTCAGTCACACCCGATATTGTTACGAGGGTGATACAGGCACAGACCACAGACCCGTTTTGGCAGGAGCAGATTGTGCGACTTCTAGCCGAGGGTGCTGAGTCCTATTCTGTTAGTTCTGATGGAGGTTTGCGGTTTAATGGGAGATTGGTGGTTCCAGAAGGAGCAGAATTACGTCATGCAGTGATGACTCACTCTCATGGGTCCCGATTTGCAGTACACCCGGGAGGCGATAAGATATACCAGGATATGAGGTGACAATACTGGTGGAGTGGGATGAAGAAGGACATCGCCGAGTTCGTGTCCAAGTGTTCTACCTGCCAACTGGTAAAGGTGGACCACCAGAAACCGTCAGGATTGCTTCAGCCATTGGAAGTACCCGCGTGGAAGTGGGAGAGTATTTCCATGGATTTTATTACAGGGTTGCCTACATCACAGCGGGGCCACGATTCTATCTGGGTAATTGTAGACCGTTTGACCAAGGTGGCTCATTTTCTGCCGGTGCGGACAGATTATACTACGGGTCAGTATGCTCAGTTGTTCATCGCTGAGATTGTCAGATTACACGGGGTGCCCCTGAATATTGTGTCAGATAGGGACAAGATTTTAGTGTCACATTTTTGGGAAAGCTTTCAGGAGGCTATGGGTACTGAGTTGAGGTTGAGTTCAGCTTACCACCCACAGACAGATGGACAGACAGAGCGTACTAATCAGATGTTAGAGGATATGCTACGCATGTGTGTTCTCGATTTTGGATGAGGTTGGGAGCCACATCTTTCACTGGTAGAGTTTGCTTATAATAACTCTTATCAGTTTACGATTGGTATGGCTCCATTTGAGGCTTTGTACGGCAGGCCTTGTCGTTCCCCAGCTTGTTGGCTCGAAGTGGGGGATAACAAGTTACTAGGACCAGAGGTGATTCAGGAGACCTCCGCGAGAATTGAGATGATCAGGAGTCGCATTCGGGTAGCCCAGGACAGGCAAAAGAGCTACGCCGATGCGAAACGGTTCTTCCGGGAGTTTAGTGTGGGGGACCAAGTGTTAATGCGTGTATCTCCTATGAAGGGAGTGATGAGGTTCGGGAAAAAGGGGAAGTTGGCTCCGAGGTACGTGGGACCATTTCCCATCATCGAGAGGATTGGGCCGGTTGCATACAGGTTGGGGCTGCCAGAGCATTTACATCGCATTCACGATGTATTCCACATCTCGTCGTTGAGACGATATCTTCGGGATGATATGGCCCATACTCACATTTCGATAGATAAGATCGACTTACAGCCTGACAACTCTTATGAGGAGAGACCGGTGGTTATCCTAGACTATAGTGAGAGGAGATTGAGGTCGAAGATAGTTCCACTTGTGCGGGTCCAGTGGGAGCATCATAATGTGGAGGAATCCACTTGGGAGCGCGAGGCAGATATGCGCGAGAGACATCCAGAGTCGTTTTTACCAGGTATGCCTTATTTTCCGAATTTCGGGACAAAATTCCGTTATTAGGGAGGAAGTATGTAATACCCCGTATTTTTATGCTATATTAATTTGGGGATTTATTAAATTTAATGTGAGTGATTTATTTAATAAAAATTCAGAAATTAATTATGTTATAATTATTAACGTGACGAGAGTTGGTAATTATGGGAAATTGGTTGAATATTACTAATGAGCAAAGTAATATATTATATTGGTTATATTGAATGTCATGAGTGAGTTAAATGACAATTTCGGAAATTTAAGTCGAAACGTGCTCGTGTCGCGTCGGGACTAAATTTTGATAAATAAAAGTGAATATTTTATAAGTTGCCTGTATGGTCGTTTTGAGTGTGCCAACGCGTCCGGAAGGGTCGAGATAGTCAAAAAAGTGTACCCGGGGGTGTAGTTTGGGTCTCGGGGCGTTTTTAGGCCTAATTAGTAACCCGGGAGGGCATTTTGGTCATTTTACATTTTTGGGTAATTAAACCCACGAAATTCAGCAACCTATATCAGCCATTTAGGTTAGTCATTTAGGGTTAGAATATTCAGAACCCTAGAACGGCCATTGGAGAAGAGAGGAGAGAGCTCTCAAGGCAATTCAAGGCCAAAAAGTCACCGGTTTGCACCGCCGCCACCACCAACGCATAGATCGCGAGAAGGGGAACGCAACCACACCAAAATCAGCCGCAATCCAGACTTCTGAAAATCCCAGGCAAGTGTTTATCTTGCTATTTTCGTTGGTGCAATTTTCATATTAGTTTAGGAATGATTGGGGATGAAAAATATGGAAGAAAACCCAAATTGTGATAGGAATTTGCATGTAGTAAAGACTTAAGCCTTATTTTGGAAGTCTCTTGTGATGTAGAAATATAACCCACGAAATTTTGGTGTAAATAAGAAGGAAATTCTGGGATTTAACAGATTAGAATCATGAGTTAGAGATTTTTAGGGTTCTTGAGTTTTAAATAAATTATGGCATGATAAATCCATGTTTAGTGATGTAAATTGATATGTTTTACGTTGAATATACCTGATATGATGATATAAGGTTAGTAGTATTAATTCTGGGACTATTGGAATTTGAAAATATGGATTTGGTGTAAATTTGGAGATGAAACCCGTAACTGCAATTCTGCAGATTTTGCAGACCTGCTTGATCGATCAATCGAGCCCAGAGCTTCTATCGATCGAAGGTTCGATCGATCGAGCCCAAAACCTCGATCGATCGACCCCTCCTGGCAGACTCTTATTTCCCTTTGTAAATGATTTAAAAATCGAATTGTCGTGATATAATTCTTGGGCATTCTTAGTATAATGATTTGGGAGACATGGAGGACCAGTAGGGCGTATGAATAAATATTGGGATCATTAATATTCGACGAGAATGGTATTTATGAGATATTTACTTTAGGGTTAGTAAATTGATATATTAAAGGGTGAGGCGCGTAATAGAGTTACGTTGAAACGTAATAATGACACCTACTGAATTTTCTACTTGGAAGATTAGAGTCCACGAGTGTCGCGAAATAAGTGAGAAAACCCTTCGAGTTAAGGTTAGAGATGAAACCTTATACGTAATACTAATAATGTGAAATTAAGGATAAATGTTGTAATTATGGGTGACGAGGGGAACCTATATTAATATGATAAAAGTGGTATATTTATATGATTGTGTGTACATATATTATATACATGTGAAAAACATACCGCGCTACTTGCTATCCTTGAGGTTACCGCGCTGGGACAATCTTATCTCGATGGGACCTTTATGGAGGATATTGACTTGTACCCTAGAAGATATATATCCTTGCTACAGGCTATCGAATCGATAGTCCAGACGGTCTTAAGAGACGCGAGTATGTGCCATCCTCTTAGAGACTTGGAATCTATGCTTCGCCTCGATATTGTTTGTGTATGTGTTAATACAGTTCGAGAGTGATTCCGAACTTGTATTCCCCTTGATATGAGTGGTATGGGGTTTGGATAGTCGAAGTATGCACGCACCATAGTTTTATTTGGGGTGCTGTTATTTTATATATATTATACGAGTAGTTAATATATGTATGAGATTTGGAAATTTGAAACTGCCTACTGTGATTTGATATGTAGGACATGGTTGATGACTCAAATAGTAAATACTTGTTTTGTGAAAGTATAATATGACACTGGGAAACTTTATAAATTAATAAAAGCTAAACGAGAGTTGTGCTGCTAATTGGAAGTATTCTTTTTAAACAATGATATTGTTCGGTTTTGAAATCTTATGAGTAAGTTAAGATAAGCTAAATTATTGGGGAAGGTTAGTATGCTAAATGATAAGATAAACCGTTGGGAAGGTTAGTACGATAGGCGTGCACATTAGAAGAGAGGTGAGAATTTCTCAAGAGAGTATCGCTCTAATATGTTGTTGCATTGGCCTGTATCAATTTAAATACTTGCTAAACAGATTTTAAATCATACACACTATCGGTCTCTGACCCGTTTCTTTTTCTCCCTCTCTCTTGTCTATATATGTATATATTTCAGGTGCCCAGCCACAGGGGCGTCTTGCTTAGGATCCCTTGAAAGGAACGTGTTGCAGCTTAGGTGGGAGTTGCAGGTCACTTGCGTAGACGGCTTCCCTTATTGACTCCACTTCTAGCATTCTCATTTATTGGGCATGTGTCGCCCTTTCCATTATTTCGTTGTTATTGGGACATTTGTATTTCAGTTATTTCTAGTATTGGCACTATGGGATTTATTCAGTTTGAATTGTTTTACTTTATATTTCGCATGTTGACATTTGATTTATGAATGTTTTAAATTAATTGGATTGTGTTCCAGGTTTATTGTGGTGTGATTCTTAATTGTTGAAATGTTGTTAATAAATAAATAAATCTTTTTCTTTAAATAAAATTTGGAAAGTTATGTATGAAAATGGTTTTGACACTTAGCTTAATTATTTAGGGTGTTAAATTGGAAAATTTATTTTTATCGACAGTGATGCTGAGAATGAACCAACTGTTTACCTTGATTTAATTTAATAAAGGAGTGATCGCCCGGTATTTAATTAGGCGGGGTGTCACACTCAGATACTCCGAGCAGTAGGTGCTCACCGAGGAACTTTACTGCACCGAGCAACTCATGGATACCGAGATACTTAGGCGGTCCGAGCAGCTTAGGCGATCTGAGCTGCACCTCGATCAGAGCATCTATTATTAGACAATTAAGAGGATTAAATGCGCATTAAATACTGATTATTATCATACGGATGTATACGCTTGTTGAACAGCTATGTATTACCCATTCACATGTACAGCCTCAAGGCTATAAATACATTGTATTATCCTCATTGGGAGGGGACCGGAATTTCTTGAGGACAATCATACTTCGAGAATTCCTAAACTGTCAATAAAAACACAAACAATGGACGTAGGCCATTCATTCAACGCTGAACCACTTTAAAATCTCTTGTCTCATATTTATTTTTATCTGTGATTAAATAATTAGAGATGTATATGCTTGTTGAATAGCTATGTATTACCCATTCACATGTACAGTCTCAAGGCTATAAATACATTGTATTATCCTCATTGGGAGGGGACCAGAATTTCTTGAGGACAATCATACTTCGAGAATTCCTAAACTGTCAATAAAAACACAAACAGTGGACGTAGGCCATTCATTCAAGGCTGAACCACTTTAAAATCTCTTATCTCATATTTATTTTTATCTGTGATTAAATAATTAGAGATAGTCTAATTTTTTACATCAACAGATTGGCGTCGTCTGTGGGAAACGACTGTAATTTTCGTTTTTCACCAAAAACAGTTCATCACCAATGGCTGACAACCCTGAATCCAGCAATCGAAACGCTGGAAACCCCCTAACTCCATCCGCTCCTCCAAATATCCAAGATCTGGCTGGAATCATGGCCAGTTTGGCTCAAGGCCAGACAGCCATGCAGGAAGCAATGCGACAACTCATGCAAACCATCCAAGGTGGAGCATCAACCTATTCAGGACAACGAAGTGGTCAAAGAAATACTCATTTACTTTCTTCACGCATTAGGCAAAGCGATTCATATCGCATTGATAGATCTGAAGATTTTTCTTATCAACCGGGTCGAACTTCGTCAGTACGAGCCACAGATACTGAACAACACATCACTCTCTCCCCGAAAAGGACCAGTGCACTGGAAAGATTAAGTAGGGTCTCTCCTTTTGATCGATTGGGCCCTAAAAAGAATAAAAGTCCTCCTAAGGCTGTGTCGAGAAACTTTCGACGACCATTTGATCTAAGAGAGGGTTCTGCCCAATCACAACCAGTTGCTCGACAAGATAGGTCCCAGGAAGCTACTTCAATTCGATCAATTGCTCGAACCGGTAAGCCCGAGGAAGGAAATGATGGGTGGAAAGGCTTTATTCAGAGGTTGGAGGATAGATTAGGGGAAATGGCCAAGGCCAAGAATCCTCTACAAAGAACTTTTGTCCAAGGGACACCTTTTGTCCAAGCAATTATGGATTTTCCCACACCATCAAAGTTCAAAGCACCTATTGTGACTCCCAAATATAATGGAAAAACCGACCCTGTCCTTCATATAGAGAAATACCAAGCTGCTGCCGACATCTATGCTGTGCCAGATGAGATGAGATGCAGGGCATTCTCGGGAACTCTTACAGGATCTGCTCAAATATGGTACAATAATCTTCCTCGGGGTAAGATTTCAACTTTCTTTCAACTAGCCGAGTTTTTCATTGGAAACTTATATTTTGGAGCAAAGCCTGTTAAACGAGTAGCACACCTGTTAAGTGTTAGACAAAAGGTAGGTGAGAGCACTAGGGATTATATAACTCGCTTCAATAATAAGAAACTCGAAGTTATTGATTATGAGGAAAAGACAGCGATTACTGCTCTGATGAGTGGGCTGTTGCCCAATAAGTTGTACTACACTTGGGTAAAAGATCCACCCAGAACCATGTCGGAATTGATGGCAAAAGTGGCCAAGATCATGAATGCCGAGGAGGCTATGGCTGCAAAAAAGAATATGGATACCAAAGAAAATAAGGTGGAGGGTGATAAGGCCAAAAAGAAAGAACATAAAAATAATGGTGGTGATAAGCACTCAAAAACAAAGCCATCATGGGAGGTGTTAAAGAAATTTGAAAATTATACTCCTTTGAAGGTAGATATTAACCATGTTCTAGAAGAAATCAAGAACAGCGAGGAGTTAAACTGGCCAGAAAAAATGAAGTCAGATCCTAACAAGAGGAATAAGGCCAAATATTGCGAGTTCCACAAGGATCATGGCCACATGACCAAAAATTGTATAGCTCTTCAGAATGAGATCGAGGCACTCATTAGACGAGGAAAACTGGCAAAGTATGTTGATCGTAGAAATGAAAAAAGAAACAACGACCGAGCAAGAGAGAGATCTAGATCTTCTCATCGAGCATAGGAGAATAAGAAAAGAGACCATGAAGATGATCCAGAAGACGACCCCGATCTTCCCAAAAGACCAAGGCAGCCAGAACGTGAAGTATTTTTAATACGTTTTGGATCCTTTGATTGCAATGTTATTACAGGTGGAGATGCAGGAGGTGGAAACCTTACGGCAGAAAGAAAATTTTACCTCAATGAGGATCAATCCTGTTCATATATTCAACGAATAAACTTGGCTGAAGATGATCGCCCGAGGAAGGTCAACAAAGAAAAACTGGTCATCGGTTTCTCAAAAAACGACCTCGCAGGTGTGTTGTATCCTCATGATGACCCATTGGTGATCAAAATGAGAATGAAGGAAGTAATGATCTCGAGAGTACTGGTTGATAATGGTAGCTCGGCAGATATTATGTTATACTCGTGCTTCGACAGTTTAAATCTAAAGTTATCCCAATTAGAGACTTATTATAGGCCCCTCCTCGATTTTGCTGGCAAGAAAGTTTTTCCACTTGGGATGATCAAGTTGGATATGTTCATCGGTGCATGGCCTGCTTATCGAACAGAAAGAGTACACTTCTTCGTAATGGATAAGAATGTTCAATCAGCCTACAACATCATCATGGGAAGGGTAGGATTGAAGAAGTTTGAAGCAGTACGATCTACAGTACATCAATGCCTAAAATTTCCAACCAATTTTGGAGTAGGAGTTGTGAAGGGTGATCAAAAAATAGCTCAGGAATGCTACTATTCATCTGCCGAGCAGGAGGAACTAGAGGTATCTAGGAAAAAGTCTATTACCTATCAGGTGGATGAGAGTGCAGAAATTTAAATATTGGACCCTAGAGATGAGTCACAACTCGTGAAAGGTCAGGTGGTAGAAGCCACTGAAAACATCATTCTGGACGACGAGCACCCTGAACGAACAACTCAGACAGGTTCGTCGTTAGATGCCTCATTGAAACAGGAGTTGATAGTTTTCTTAAAAAGCAGAAAACAAACTTTTGCTTGGAGTCATGAAGATATGCCCGGAATAGACCCAAATTTCTTATGATACCACATGTGATACCCCGCCTAATTAAATACCGGGCGATCACTCCTTTATTAAATTAAAATCAAGGTGAACAGTTGGTTCATTCTTAGCATCATTATCGTGAAAATAAATTTTTCCAAATTAACACCCTAATTAATTAAGCTAAGTGTCAAAACCATTTTTCAACATTCCTGACCAATTTTATTTTTAAAGGAAAATTATTTATTTAATTAGTAACAACATTTTTAATGAGTAAGAATCATACAACAATTATCCTGGAACATAATCCAATTACTTTAAACATTCAACATCCAAAATCCCAACATTTAAAACTTAATATAAAACATACATGCTGAATAAATCCCAAAGTAACAGTACTAGAAATAACTTAAATACAAATGTCCCAACAGAACAGACAAATAGTGGAAAGGGCGACACATGCCCCAATAACTGAGAATCATAGGAGTGGAATCAAGTAAATGAAATCGTCTAAGCAAGTGGCCTGCAACTCCCACCTAAGCTGCAGCACGTTCCTTCCAAGGGATCCTAAGCAAGACGCCCCTGTGGCTGGGTACCTGTAGTACATACATATATATACAAGAGGGAGAGGGAGAGAGAGAGAGAGAGAGAAACGGGTCAGAGCCCGATAGTGTATATGATTTAAAAATTTGTTTAGCAAGTATTTAAATTGATACAGGCCAATGCAACGACATATTAGTGCGACACTCTCTTGAGAAATTCTCACATCTCCTCTAATGTGCACTCCTATCGCACTAACCCTCCTAATGGTTTATCTCATCATATATCAGGCTATCTTTCCCCAATGATTTAACTTATCTTAGGTTATTCGTAGGATTCAAAATTTAACGATACAATTGTTTGAAAAGAATATTTTAATTAGTGACCAAAGTCCTCATTCTAACTTTATTAATCAATAAAGTTTTCCAGTGTCATATTATACTTTCTCAAAACAAGTATTTACAATTTGAGTCATCAACCATGTCCTACATATCAATTCACAGTAGGTAGTTCCAAATTTCATAATTTCATATATATATTAACTACTCGTAGAATATATATATCATGACAGCACCCCAAATAAAAACTATGGTGCGGGCATACTCTACTATCCAAACCCCATATCACTCATATTAAGGGGAATACAAATTCGGAATCACTCTCGAATTTTATTAACACATACTCAAACAATATTGAGGCGAAGCATAGATTCCAAGTCTCTAAGAGGATGGCATATGTCTGCGTCTCTTAGGACCGTCTGAACTATCACTGCGGTAGCCTGTACCAAGGATATCTATACACAAACAAGATGAGGCGAAGCTTAGATTCCAAGTCTCTAAGAGGATGGCACATGCCTGCGTCTCTTAGGACCGTCTGAACTATCACATCGATAGCCTGTACCAAGGATATCTATCTTCTAGGGTACAAGTCAATATCCCCCATAAAGGTCCCATCGAGATAAGACTGTCCCAGCGCGGAAACCTCAGGGATAGCAAGTAGCGTGGGCATGATTTTCACACATAGATAGTATATGCATACATAATCATATAACTATACTAATATTACCATATCAATAATGGGTATATTCTCAAATCCCATAGTTACGACTTTTATCCATATTATCATATTTTAGTAAACACTTATAACGGTTCGTTTCTAACCTTAATTCGGTATTATTCCAACTTACCACATAACTCTCATGGCTTTATCCTCCCAATTATAAAATTCAGTAGGTATTCACATATTCTCTATCGTAACTATTTAACGTAATCTCTCACTTTATATACGTAGTTTCATCGTTCCTTATGTAATTATCCCACACTTACAATTCTCGTCATATATTAGAGGTCCCAAAATTATTCATATGACCTACTGGTCTTCCAAACCCCCAAAACATTTTATTAAGGATGTACAAGAATTATCTCACGATAAATTTAATTTAACTCATTTAAAAAGGGAAATAGGAGTCTGCCGGGAGGGGTCGATCGATCGAGGTCTGGGGCTCGATCGATCGAACCATCGATCGATCGAAGCTCTGGGCTCGATCGATCGATCAAGCAGGTAATGCGATTTCTGCAGAATTGCAGTTACGGGTTTCATCTTCTAACCTTCACCAAATCCATATTTTTCAATCCCAAACGTCTCAAAAATTGTACTACCGACATTATATCATCCTACTATGTATTTCCAACGTGAAGCATGAGGAATTCTATCATTTTACATGGATTAATCACCCAAAAATTATTATAATTATCAAGAACCCTAGAATTCTCTTAAACATGGTTCTAACAAGTATTTCCAGAAAATCTCTTCTTTTAAACATCATAATTTCGTGGGTAATTCCTCTACATGGCAAGGGTTTCTCCATCACTACATGCAATTTCCTAACTCATATCTTAGTTTCTTCCATAAAAACTCATTCTAATTACTCCTAAACTAATATGAAAGATGCACCAACAAAATAATAAAGATAAACACTTGTGTGGAATTTTTGGTGTTCTGATTTGCAGATGATTTTGGTGTGGTTGCGTTTCCCATCGCGCGATCTACGCGTTGGTGGTGACGGCGGTGAAATCGGAGGTGTTCTTGGCCTAGAACTCCTTGGAGAGCTTCTCCTCTTCCTCTCCAATGGCCGTCATTAGTATTTCATTGTGTTAACCCTAGAGGATGAAACTTTCCATCTGATATAACCCTATAAAATTCGTGGGTTTAATTACCCAAAAATGAAAAATGTCCAAAATGCCCTCCCGGGGTACTAATTAGGCCTAAAAACGCCCCGAGACCCAAACTAAACCCCCGGGTAACCTTTTTAGACTATATCGACCCTTCTGGACGCGTTGGCGCACTCAAAACGACCATACGAACAACTTATAAAATATTCACTTTTATTAATCCACATTTAGTCCCGACACGACACAGGCGCGTCCTGACTTAAATTTCCACAATTGTCATTTTATTCACATGTGACAATATTATAAAAATAAATCTCATATATTACTATACTCATCCAGTAATATGCCACAAATAACAAATTTCCAATAATTACTAACTTTCGTCACGCTAGTAAATATTTAAAACAACATTCCGGATTAAAATTAAATTAATTTATCTCAATTAAATTTAATAAATCCTTAAATTTAAAAGCCATGAAAATACGGGGTATTACATACTTCCCCCCTAATAACGGAATTTCGTCCCGAAATTCGGAAAATAGGGCCTACCGGGTAGCACAATTCTGACAATCCTTATCAGTACGCAAATTATCTACATAGTACGGCGCTCAATCACTATTGCTTTTTCCTCACAGCAACATTGTTTTACATTCTCATTGGAGACACTTCACATTGTGCTCCCACCCGACAACATTCGCATAGGTCACGCCTATACGTTATAATTTCCTTATCTCACTATCATTAATAGGCCGTACCTCACTATATGACAAACTACTCGTATTTATTCATACACAAAAATCCCATTCTGAGAAGATCATACGAACATTCGACCACTCCTGACTGCCTAAAACAGTCGTGGAATTCCACCATAGATATCGGATATTTTCTCGACCGATCAAAAATTCTGATTTTCTACTCTCCTCTAAACATACGGAAGGAGAATAGTCGAGGTTCTTCCATAACAAAACCTTAATAAGTACCTCGTACGCGATAAACAGGTACGAGTGCTTCTACAGAGCATACTTGAAATCATCGTACCAAGATTCCAAAATTTCCTTCACGTGGCTCCAATAATCTTTAATCACCATGCGCTTATTCCCTGGCTAAGGGTGATACATCCTACTCGAAACGAAATCTTTTCTCCGATGGTTCCTGAAATCCCATATCAAAGGTGGGATTCACCAATCTCATCCTGATTTAGAACTTTATACTGCGCCGGACCATGCACTGGCGCGATCCTTCCTTTCAAAAGAAGTCTGGGGCATACTAGTTAATATTGTAAGCCATCCCAAAGGAATATCAATCACTTCCTTCTCGGTGACTTAATTCACATGTTCGGGATAAACCCTTGATCTTATTTTGAGGATGGCAACCCATCCAAGAACTTTACCGACTTTACCAACCTCTTCCAATTTCAGAAATTTTTTATAAACAAAAAATTCTTTGGTTGATTCTCCTCTTTCAACCAAACCTTACCTATGGGCGGTGCATGTAGAGACTACTCACTACGTCTCGCTAAACATCGATTCTTCCCTTGAAATGTCTCACATTAAGTGACACGTAATACTCCCCTTCCTTCCTTGGAGTATGCCGAAAGTTCCGACCCGTGCTCTTCTCTCCACGAAGCGCACTTCTGGATCTCTTATACTATACTAACATCATTACAGGTATGCGCAAGTCGTTCTCACACTTGACTAATAACAACTCCGCTCCGGGTGTGCTTCATAACAATTAAATTCTACTCTATTCAAGGAATACCAATTCTTGAATGGCTTCCCACAGCCTTCCAATCAAGTTAGGGCGTGCTATTCTAATTGCACACTTATGTATGGATTATCGCCCCTCATGTGACGTTTAATCCACTCTATCACTTCCACTTCGTTATACTAGTCCCACAAACATATATTTCACACGTCTATTACCACGTCCCTTCGACTCAGACTATTTTAACTGCAGCTAACCCAGATGCCCACATTTTTGCAACACCCCGACCGCCCTGGGTGAGCGAACGGCGGCTACTCTTATGTAGGACTAACTAAATTCAACGAAATAGAAGGAATAGCGCATTCAAATTCCATGACAATAAAAGAGGAATAATAATTCTCAACCTTCCTCAGACAAGTACAACAATTTTCCCAAATAGGTACGACAATCAAAATAAATCACTAACGCTCTATTCATCCAAAATAATTACAGGTCATCTCTTTTGTATAATATAAAGTTCTTTCCGGATAATCCATGCTAAAAATCATTCCAACTCTTTACTCACCTTGTGTTCTGTACGTGGTTATGACATTTGGGTACTCTCAATCACCCTAGAAATCAAAATTCTTAAATTCTCCTTATCATCGTTCCACCCCTCAGCTCGTGGGGATAACTTTCAATGCTTTCCTACCACAAAAATACGGCTCCAATGACCTTAAAACAAAATCCAACTTCCAACTTACATACATAATTACTTGATCCTATTTCGACCAGGGTACCGAACTTATGGAATAGTGACCAAACGTCTTGCTATCTCCATCCTTACGCTAAGTTTCATGCGTGGGATGTCTCGCAGAGCGAAATCCAAACAAGGAACCCCCCCAATACACTACTACCTAGCATTTTCGGTTATCGAAATCCGTTAGATCCTCCGTCCGTGGCATGTACCCCTTTATTCTGTCTCTTGACAGAAAAGTTACAATTTCTCCCGTAATTATGCTTAACAAACAACGTTTCACTAATTGCACTATTGTTCAGTATAGGTTGGTGGTAATAGCATTTCATAAACCTCGAATACATACACTCGAAATTCTCGAAATTCCTTTCCCTAATAATGGGGGTATAAATATTAACTCCCACATCTCTAAAGGATAAATATAACAATGCACTTTTCCTATCACTAAGTCCGGAGTGCTAAACATAATACTGAGTCAAATCTTTTCGCTCAATGGTAAATCCCGATACATACGGAATTATACTGATAAAGTCTATACGTACTTTGGCATCGAATATCTCGAGCCCGCTATCTCCTCCGAAGTCTCTAGGATAGATAATATAGGTGCGAGTCCAACCTTCATACAGGTAAAGCTCGCCACAACAAAACATGCTGCACTAATGCAACTACTCCGATAGCCTTGTAATAAATGCCCACTATCGTACTAACCATTTCTATAACGTTTTAACAAAGATAATATCATACTCGTGTATCGCATCACTACAACGAGTAACCTCAATAAAGTATGAAACACTGTTAATATACTCATTCATCCTCCGCGGATAGCACTAAAGAAAAATCCCGCTACACTAGGAAAAATATTCACATAATGGTAACATTTATAATTATATGCATTAAGCTCGTCTCACATCCTAATCTAGCAATTAACAAAATATGGTGACTCGCTCGTGTCACACAAACACGCCGCATCCTCTAAGGATACAACTTATACTTCCATCCTGGCAATCGTCTTGACTGCACAAATGGTTTTCGGACGTAATACGTCTGCCCAATCCAAAACAAAGTTATTTTAATCGTTGCCTTACTAGGCACCGTATTCCTGTCCTTTTTCTCATTTTGGAACATATTATCGTGAGCGATCTCACTTCGCACAAAATACCTCAACACATAATCCACTTACCACCTGTCCTACAAACCAGGTTAGGATTGTCCTTCTCTCGGACGTTAGTAAACTCGATTCCTGTTAGCCATCCCGATTGTTCTCTTAGCTTTTTAGGCCATAAAGATCATGTTACTATCTATAATAGTACTTACTGAATTTACCATCACTTGGTAAGAATTTAACTATCTGAAGCATTTAAATGGTTTTCCTGATGTGTATCCACATCCTTTTGTGGTGCTATACCACCACCGTTGCATTCAGTCTCATTCTCGACTAAATTCTTCGATTCCTTAAACTTCCCCCACAAAGAAGCGTTATCATCTATTTTGACAAAATATGACAATGTCAACCTCTGAATCGCTCGTCCATCAGAATTACCTCTTTGAGTGTTATCAACTATTACTACGTGTCGATCTCCCACTCGGAGTTGTTTCCCCCACTTGTATCTACATATTCCGATACAAAATTCGCTAACGGTTAAGATTCATATTCACGAATGGACCCCTGACATGCCCTCTCTCGATGAGTTCAGAACCACATTTGCTTCTAATCCTGAACAGTTAAGGAAGGAACATACGGTCAACACTGTACCTAAGGTTCTCCTATGGGCATAGCATTCCATTTCTAAAATTGGTGGTTGACTCCAACCATTATAACTTCATCCCAAAAGCCAAGAAAATTTTCTCTAAATTTTCACTTTCAGTTTGCCACACTCCGTCCTATATTTACGCCTTTGGATACTTTACCTCCTTTGGTAAACACATACAATTTTCGCGTTTCTAAAATTTCCCACTGATAGTCTCTACACGTTTTTGTAATACGTTGGGTAAGTTTACCCTCGCACCTCATTTGACTATAACAGCATTTGAAAATCATTGATGCACCTTAGTCGCCTTTCTAGTCGTGGCTTCTCGTGCCATAATGGAGGTGACCTCGACTACGGTCATCATTCTAGGATATATTTCATAATCTCAACTGAGCCCTGCCTCCTGATGTACGCTTAAGTCCTCTTCTGACATCCGTCATCGCTCGGCACACGCACACATCCGAACGAAGTTAGAATTTACTAGTGTATACACATTATAGCAGGAGAACGAAATCTCGTCAAAGGAATCGACAATCCTAAACATAGGGATCTATAACAAACAAAGCAACGCTGAAAGCATAATAAGCCGTACAGATCCTAAGGACACTAGAACCTGATGCTCTGATACCACCTGTGACACCCCGCCTAATTAAATACCGGGCGATCACTCCTTTATTAAATTAAAATCAAGGTGAACAGTTGGTTCATTCTTAGCATCACTATCGTGAAAATAATTTTTTCCAAATTAACACCCTAATTAATTAAGCTAAGTGTCAAAACCATTTTTCAACATTCCTGACCAATTTTATTTTTAAAGGAAAATTATTTATTTAATTAGTAACAACATTTTCAATAAGTAAGAATCATACCACAATTATCCTGGAACATAATCCAATTACTTTAAACATTCAACATCCAAAATCCCAACATTTAAAACTTAATATAAAACATACATGCTGAATAAATCCCAAAGTAACAGTACTAGAAATAACTGAAATACAAATGTCCCAATAGAACAGACAAATAGTGGAAAGGGCGACACATGCCCCAAAAACTGAGAATCATAGGAGTGGAATCAAGTAAATGAAATCGTCTAAGCAAGTGGCCTGCAACTCCCACCTAAGCTGCAGCACGTTCCTTCCAAGGGATCCTAAGCAAGACGCCCCTATGGCTGGGCACCTGTAGTACATACATATATATACAAGAGGGAGAGAGAGAGAGAGGAAAACGGGTCAGAGCCCGATAGTGTATATGATTTAAAAATTTGTTTAGCAAGTATTTAAATTGATACATGCTAATGCAACGACATATTAGTGCGGCACTCTCTTGAGAAATTCTCACCTCTCTTCTAATGTGCACTCCTATCGCACTAACCCTACTAATGGTTTATCTCATCATATATCACGCTATCTTTCCCCAATGATTTAACTTATCTTAGGTTATTCGCAGGATTCAAAATTTAACGATACAATTGTTTGAAAAGAATATTTCAATTAGTGACGAAAGTTCTCATTCTAACTTTATTAATCAATAAAGTTTTCCAGTGTCATATTATACTTTCTCAAAACAAGTATTTACAATTTGAGTCATCAACCATGACCTACATATCAATTCACAGTAGGTAGTTCCAAATTTCATAATTTCATATATATATTAACTACTCGTAAAATATATATATCATGACAGCACCCCAAATAAAAACTATGGTGCGGGCATACTCTACTATCCAAACCCCATATCACTCATATTAAGGGGAATACAAATTCGGAATCACTCTCGAATTGTATTAACACATACTCAAACAATATTGAGGCGAAGCATAGATTCCAAGTCTCTAAGAGGATGGCATATGTCTGCGTCTCTTAGGACCGTCTGAACTATCACTGCGATAGCCTGTACCAAGGATATCTATACACAAACAAGATAAGGCGAAGCTTAGATTCCAAGTCTCTAAGAGGATGGCACATGCCTGCGTCTCTTAGGACCGTCTGAACTATCACATCGATAGCCTGTACCAAGGATATCTATCTTCTAGGGTACAAGTCAATATCCCCCATAAAGGTCCCATCGAGATAAGACTGTCCCAGCGCGAAAACCTCAGGGATAGCAAGTAGCGTGGGCATGATTTTCACACATAGATAGTATATGCATACACAATCATATAACTATACTAATATTACCATATCAATAATGGGTATATTCTCAAATCCCATAGTTACGACTTTTATCCATATTATCATATTTTAGTAAACACTTATAACGGTTCGTTTCTAACCTTAATTCGGTATTATTCCAACTTACCACATAACTCTCATGGCTTTATCCTCCCAATTATAAAATTCAGTAGGTATTCACCTATTCTCTATCGTAACTATTTAACGTAATCTCTCACTTTTTATACGTAGTTTCATCGTTCCTTATGTAATTATCCCACACTTACAATTCTCGTCATATATTAGAGGTCCCAAAATTATTCATATGACCTACTGGTCTTCCAAACCCCCAAAACATTTTATTAAGGATGTACAAGAATTATCTCACGATAAATTTAATTTAACTCATTTAAAAAGGGAAATAGGAGTCTGCCGGGAGGGGTCGATCGATCGAGGTCTGGGGCTCGATCGATCGAACCATCGATCGATCGAAGCTCTGGGCTCGATCGATCGATCAAGCAGGTAATGCGATTTCTGCAGAATTGCAGTTACGGGTTTCATCTTCTAACCTTCACCAAATCCATATTTTCCAATCCCAAACGTCTCAAAAATTGTACTACCGACATTATATCATCCTACTATGTATTTCCAACGTGAAGCATGAGGAATTCTATCATTTTACATGGATTAATCACCCAAAAATTATTATAATTATCAAGAACCCTAGAATTCTCTTAAACATGGTTCTAACAAGTATTTCCAGAAATTCTCTTCTTTTAAACATCATAATTTCGTGGGTAATTCCTCTACATGGCAAGGGTTTCCAGAATTATCAATTCATCCATCACTACATGCAATTTCCTAACTCATATCTTAGGTTTCTTCCATAAAAACTCATTTTAATTACTCCTAAACTAATATGAAAGATGCATAAACGAAATAAGCAAGATAAACATTTGCCTGGGATTTTTGGTGTTCTGATTTGCAGATGATTTTGGTGTGGTTGCGTTTCCCGTCGCGCGATCTACGCGTTGGTGGTGACGGCGGTGAAATCGGAGGTGTTCTTGGCCTAGAACTCCTTGGAGAGCTTCTCCTCTTCCTCTCCAATGGCCGTCATTAGTATTTCATTGTGTTAACCCTAGAGGATGAAACTTTCCATCTGATATAACCCTATAAAATTCGTGGGTTTAATTACCCAAAAATGTGAAATGTCCAAAATACCCTCCCGGGGTACTAATTAGGCCTAAAAACTCCCCGAGACCCAAACTAAACCCCCGGGTACCCTTTTCTGACTATATCGACCCTTCCGGACGCGTTGGCGCACTCAAAACGACCATACGAACAACTTATAAAATATTCACTTTTATTAATCCACATTTAGTCCCGACACGACACAGGCGCGTCCTGACTTAAATTTCCACAATTGTCATTTTATTCACATGTGACAATATTATAAAAATAAATCTCATATATTACTATACTCATCCAGTAATATGCCACAAATAACAAATTTCCAATAATTACTAACTTTCGTCACGCTAGTAAATATTTAAAACAACATTCCGGATTAAAATTAAATTAATTTATCTCAATTAAATTTAATAAATCCTTAAATTTAAAAGCCATGAAAATACGGGGTATTACATACTTCCCCCCTAATAACGGAATTTCGTCCCGAAATTCGGAAAATAAGGCCTACCAGGTAGCACAATTCTGACAATCCTTGTCAGTACGCAAATTATCTACATAGTACGGCGCTCAATCACTATAGCTTTTTCCTTACAGCAACATTGCTTTACATTCTCATTGGAGACACTTCACATTGTTCTCCCACCCGACAACATTCGCATAGGTCACGCCTATACGTTATAATTTCCTTATCTCACTATCATTAGGAGGTCGTACCTCACTATATGACAAACTACTCGTATTTATTCATACACAAAAATCCCATTCTGAGAAGATCATACGAACATTCGACCACTCCTGACTGCCTAAAACAGTCGTGGAATTCCACCATAGATATCGGATATTTTCTCGACCGATCAAAAATTCTGATTTTCTACTCTCCTCTAAACATACGGAAGGAGAATAGTCGAGGTTCTTCCATAACAAAACCTTGATAAGTACCTCGTACGCGATAAACAGGTACGAGTGCTTCTACAGAGCATACTTGAAATCATCGTACCAAGATTCCAAAATTTCCTTCACGTGGCTCCACTAATCTTTAATCACCATGCGCTTATTCCCTGGCTAAGGGTGATACATCCTACTCGAAACGAATTTTTTCTCCGATGGTTCCTGAAATCCCATATCAAAGGTGGGATTCACCAATCTCATCCTGATTTAGAACTTTATACTGCGCCGGACCATGCACTGGCGCGATCCTTCCTTTCAAAGGAAGTCTGGGGCATACTAGTTAATATTGTAAGCCATCCCAAAGGAATATCAATCACTTCCTTCTCGGTGACTTAATTCACATGTTCGGGATAAACCCTTGATCTTATTTTGAGGATGGAAACCCATCCAAGAACTTTACCGACTTTACCAACCTCTTCCAATTTCAGAAATTTTTTATAAACAAAAAATTCTTTGGTTGATTCTCCTCTTTCAACCAAACCTTACCTATGGGCGGTGCATGTAGAGACTACTCACTACGTCTCGCTAAACATCGATTCTTCCCTTGAAATGTCTCACATTAAGTGACACATAATACTCCCCTTCCTTCCTTGAGTATGCCGAAAGTTCCGACCCGTGCTCTTCTCTCCACGAAGCGCACTTCTGGATCTCTTATACTATACTAACATCATTACAGGTATGCGCAAGTCGTTCTCACACTTGACTAATAACAACTCCGCTCCGGGTGTGCTTCATAACAATTAAATTCTACTCTATTCAAGGAATACCAATTCTTGAATGGCTTCCCACAGCCTTCCAATCAAGTTAGGGCGTGCTATTCTAATTGCACACTTATGTATGGATTATCGCCCCTCATGTGACGTTTAATCCACTCTATCACTTCCACTTCGTTATAATAGTCCCACAAACATATATTTCACACGTCTATTACCACGTCCCTTCGACTCGGACTATTTTAACTGCAGCTAACCCAGATGCCCACATTTTTGCAACACCCCGACCGCCCTGGGAGAGCGAACGGAGACTACTCTTATGTAGGACTAACTAAATTCAACGAAATAGAAGGAATAGGGCATTCAAATTCCATGACAATAAAAGAGGAATAATAATTCTCAACCTTCCTCAGACAAGTACAACAATTTTCCCAAATAGGTACGATAACCAAACTAAATCACTAACGCTCTATTCATCCAAAATAATTACAGGTCATCTCTTTTGTATTATATAAAGTTCTTTCCAGATAATCCATGCTAAAAATCATTCCAACTCTTTACTCACCTTGTGTCCTGTACGTGGTTATGACATTTGGGTACTCTCAATCACCCTAGAAATCAAAATTCTTAAATTCTCCTTATCATCGTTCCACCCCTCAACTCGTGGGGATAACTTTCAATGCTTTCCTACCACAAAAATCCGGCTCCAATGACCTTAAAACAAAATTCAACTTCCAACTTACATACATAATTACTTGATCCTATTTCGACCAGGGTACCGAACTTATGGAATAGTGACCAAACGTCTTCCTATCTCCAACCTTACGCTAAGTTTCATGCGTGGGATGTCTCGTAGAGCGAAATCCAAACAAGGAACCCCCCCGATACACTACTACCTAGCATTGTCGGTTATCGAAATCCGTTAGGTCCTCCGTCCGTGGCATG
The DNA here is from genome assembly GCA_949130495.1 of Sambucus nigra. NCBI lineage: Eukaryota > Viridiplantae > Streptophyta > Magnoliopsida > Dipsacales > Adoxaceae > Sambucus > Sambucus nigra. Next base: position 630,030,166 of record OX422209.1, read on the forward strand.
TAACCGTTTATTCTGTCTCTTGACAGAAAAGTTACAATTTCTCCCGTAATTATGCTTAACAAAGAACGTTTCACTAATTGCACTATTGTTCAGTATAGGTTGGTGGTAGTAGCATTTCATAAACCTCGAATACATACACTCAAAATTCCTTTCCCTAATAATGGGGGTATAAATATTAACTCCCACATCTCTAAAGGATAAATATAACAATGCACTTTTCCTATCACTAAGTCCGGAGTGCTAAACATAATACTGAGTCAAATCTTTTCGCTCAATGGTAAATCCCGATACATACGGAATTATACTTACAAAGTCTATACATACTTTGGCATCGAATATCTCGAGCCCGCTATCTCCTCCGAAGTCTCTAGGATAGATAATATAGGTGCGAGTCCAACCTTCTTACAGGTAAAGCTCGCCACAACAAAACATGCTGCACTAATGCAACTACTCCGATAGCCTTGTAATAAATGCCCACTATCGTACTAACCATTTCTATAACGTTTTAACAAAGATAATATCATACTCGTGTATCGCATCACTACAACGAGTAACCTCAATAAAGTATGAAACACTATTAATATACTCATTCATCCTCCGCGGATAGCACTAAAGAAAAATCCCGCTACATTAGGGAAAATATTCACATAATGCTAACATTTATAATTATATGCATTAAGCTCGTCTCACATGTTAATCTAGCAATGAACAAAATATGGTGACTCGCTCGTGTCACACAAACACGCCGCATCCTCTAAGGATACAACTTATACTTCCATCCTGGCAATCGTCTTGACTGCACAAATGGTTTTCAGACGTAATACGTCTGCCCAATCCAAAACAAAATTATTTTAATCGTTGCCTTACTAGGCACCGTATTCCTGTCCTTTTTCTCATTTTGGAACATATTATCGTGAGCGATCTCACTCCGCACAAAATACCTCAACACATAATCCACTTACCACCTGTCCTACTAACCAGGTTAGGATTGTCCTTCTCTCGGACGTTAGTAAACTCGATTCCTGTTAGCCATCCCGGTTGTTCTCTTAGCTTTTTAGGCCATAAAGATCATGTTACTATCTATAATATGTACTTACTGAATTTACCATCACTTGGTAAGAATTTAACTATCTGAAGCATTTAAATGGTTTTCCTGATGTGTATCCACATCCTTTTGTGGTGCTATACCACCACCGTTGCATTCAGTCTCATTCTCGACTAAATTCTTCGATTCCTTTAACTTCCCCCACAAAGAAGCGTTATCATCTATTTTGACAAAATATGACAATGTCAACCTCTGAATCGCTCGTCCATCAGAATTACCTCTTTGAGTGTTATCAACTATTACTACGTGTCGATCTCCCACTCGGAGTTGTTTCCCCCACTTGTATCTACATCTTTCGATACAAAATTCGCTAACGGTTAAGATTCATATTCACGAATGGACCCCTGACATGACCTCTCTCGATGAGTTCAGAACCACATTTGCTTCTAATCCTAAACAGTTAAGGAAGGAACATACGGTCAACACTGTACCTAAGGTTCTCCTATGGGCATAGCATTCCATTTCTAAAATTGGTGGTTGACTCCAACCATTATAACTTCATCCCAAAAGCCAAGAAAATTTTCTCTAAATTTTCACTTTCAGTTTGCCACACTCCGTCCTATATTTACGCCTTTGGATACTTTACCTCCTTTGGTAAACACATACAATTTTCGCGTTTCTAAAATTTCCCACTGATAGTCTCTACACGTTTTTGTAATACGTTGGGTAAGTTTACCCTCGCACCTCATTTGACTATAACAGCATTTGAAAATCATTGATGCACCTTAGTCGCCTTTCTAGTCGTGGCTTCTCGTGCCATAATGGAGGTGACCTCGACTACGGTCATCATTCTAGGATATATTTCATAATCTCAACTGAGCCCTGCCTCCTGATGTACGCTTAAGTCCTCTTCTGACATCCGTCATCGCTCGGCACACGCACACATCCGAACGAAGTTAGAATTTACTAGTGTATACACATTATAGCAGGAGAACGAAATCTCGTCAAAGGAATCGACAATCCTAAACATAGGGCTCTATAACAAACAAAGCAACGCTGAAAGCATAATAAGCCGTACAGATCCTAAGGACACTAGAACATGATGCTCTGATACCACCTGTGACACCCCGCCTAATTAAATACCGGGCGATCACTCCTTTATTAAATTAAAATCAAGGTGAACAGTTGGTTCATTCTTAGCATCACTGTCGTGAAAATAAATTTTTCCAAATTAACACCCTAATTAATTAAGCTAAGTGTCAAAACCATTTTTCAACATTCCTGACCAATTTTATTTTTAAAGGAAAATTATTTATTTAATTAGTAACAACATTTTCAATAAGTAAGAATCATACCACAATTATCCTGGAACATAATCCAATTACTTTAAACATTCAACATCCAAAATCCCAACATTAAGACTTAATATAAAACATACATGTTGAATAAATCCCAAAGTAACAGTACTAGAAATAACTGAAATACAAATGTCCCAACAGAACAGACAAATAGTGGAAAGGGCGACACATGCCCCAAAAACTGAGAATCATAGGAGTGGAATCAAGTAAATGAAATCGTCTAAGCAAGTGCCTGCAACTCCCACCTAAGCTGCAGCACGTTCCTTCCAAGGGATCCTAAGCAAGACGTCCCTGTGGCTGGGCACCTGTAGTACATACATATATATACAAGAGGGAGAGAGAGAGAGAGAGAGAAAAACGGGTCAGAGCCCGATAGTGTATATGATTTAAAAATTTGTTTAGCAAGTATTTAAATTGATACAGGCTAATGCAACGACATATTAGTGCGGCACTCTCTTGAGAAATTCTCACCTCTCTTCTAATGTGCACTCCTATCGCACTAACCCTACTAATGGTTTATCTCATCATATATCACGCTATCTTTCCCCAATGATTTAACTTATCTTAGGTTATTCGCAGGATTCAAAATTTAACGATACAATTGTTTGAAAAGAATATTTCAATTAGTGACCAAAGTTCTCATTCTAACTTTATTAATCAATAAAGTTTTCCAGTGTCATATTATACTTTCTCAAAACAAGTATTTACAATTTGAGTCATCAACCATGTCCTACATATCAATTCACAGTAGGTAGTTCCAAATTTCAGAATTTCATATATATATTAACTACTCGTAAAATATATATATCATGACAGCACCCCAAATAAAAACTATGGTGCGGGCATACTCTACTATCTAAACCCCATATCACTCATATTAAGGGGAATACAAATTCGGAATCACTCTCGAATTGTATTAACACATACTCAAACAATATTGAGGCGAAGCATAGATTCCAAGTCTCTAAGAGGATGGCATATGTCTGCGTCTCTTAGGACCGTTTGAACTATCACTGCGGTAGCCTGTACCAAGGATATCTATACACAAACAAGATGAGGCGAAGCTTAGATTCCAAGTCTCTAAGATGATGGCACATGCCTGCGTCTCTTAGGACCGTCTGAACTATCACATCGATAGCCTGTACCAAGGATATCTATCTTCTAGGGTACAAGTCAATATCCCCCATAAAGGTCCCATCGAGATAAGACTGTCCCAGCGCGAAAACCTCAGGGATAGCAAGTAGCGTGGGCATGATTTTCACACATAGATAGTATATGCATACACAATCATATAACTATACTAATATTACCATATCAATAATGGGTATATTCTCGAATCCCATAGTTACGACTTTTATCCATATTATCATATTTTAGTAAACACTTATAACGGTTCGTTTCTAACCTTAATTCGGTATTATTCCAACTTACCACATAACTCTCATGGCTTTATCCTCCCAATTATAAAATTCAGTAGGTATTCACCTATTCTCTATCGTAACTATTTAACGTAATCTCTCACTTTATATGCGTAGTTTCATCGTTCCTTATGTAATTATCCCACACTTACAATTCTCGTCATATATTAGAGGTCCCAAAATTATTCATATGACCTACTGGTCTTCCAAACCCCCAAAACATTTTATTAAGGATGTCCAAGAATTATCTCACGATAAATTTAATTTAACTCATTTAAAAAGGGAAATAGGAGTCTGTCAGGAGGGGTCGATCGATCGAGGTCTAGGACTCGATCGATCGAAGCTCTGGGCTCGATCGATCGATCAAGCAGGTATTGCGATTTCTGCAGAATTGCAGTTACGGGTTTCATCTTCTAACCTTCATCGAATCCATATTTTTCAATCCCAAACGTCTCAAAAATTATACTACCGACATTATATCATCCTACTATGTATTTCCAACGTGAAGCATGAGGAATTCTATCATTTTACATGGATTAATCACCCAAAAATTATTATAATTATCAAGAACCCTAGAATTCTCTTAAACATGGTTCTAAAAAGTATTTCCAGAAAATCTCTTCTTTTAAACATCATAATTTCGTGGGTAATTCCTCTATATGGCAAGGGTTTCCAGAATTATCAATTCATCCATCACTACATGCAATTTCCTAACTCATATCTTAGGTTTCTTCCATAAAAACTCATTCTAATTACTCCTAAACTAATATGAAAGATGCACCAACGAAATAAGCAAGATAAACACTTGCCTGGAATTTTTGGTGTTCTGAGTTGCAGATGATTTTGGTGTGGTTGCGTTTCCCGTCGCGCGATCTATGCGTTGGTGGTGACAGCGGTGAAATCGGAGGTGTTCTTGGCCTAGAACTCCTTGGAGAGCTTCTCCTCTTCCTCTCCAATGGTCGTCATTAGTATTTCATTGTGTTAACCCTAGAGGATGAAACTTTCCATAGGATATAACCCTATAAAATTCGTGGGTTTAATTACCCAAAAATGTGAAATGTCCAAAATGCCCTCCCGGGGTACTAATTAGGCCTAAAAACGGCCCGAGACCCAAACTAAACCTCCGGGTACCCTTTTCTGACTATATCGACCCTTTCGGACGCGTTGGCGCACTCAAAACGACCATACGAACAACTTATAAAATATTCACTTTTACTAATCCGCATTTAGTCCCGACACGACACATGCACGTCCTGACTTAAATTTCCACAATTGTCATTTTATTCACACGTGACAATATTATAAAAATAAATCTCATATATTACTATACTCATACAGTAATATGCCACAAATAACAAATTTCCAATAATTACTAACTTTCGTCACGCTAGTAAATATTTAAAACAACATTCCGGATTAAAATTAAATTAATTTATCTCAATTAAATTTAATAAATCCTTAAATTTAAAAGCCATGAAAATACGGGGTATTACAACGAGCTTAATGTGAATAAGGAAATCAAGCTAGTGAAGCAAAAAAGAAGTGTGTTCAGCCCCGAGAAGAACCAAGCTATACATGAGGAGGTCGAGAAGCTCCAAAAATCTTGCTTTATTGGAGATGTTAAGTATCCAGACTGGTTAGCAAATGTGGTGATGGTTAAATAGAATAACAACAAATGGAGGATGTGTGTGGACTTCACCGACCTCAACAAAGCATGTCCAAAGGATCATTTTCCCTTGCCTCGAATTGATTAACTAGTGGATGCTACCTCAGGACACGAGCTGCTGAGCTTCATGGATGCTTATTCTGGTTACAACCAGATTAAAATGAAACCTAAAGACAAGGAGAGTACTTCTTTCATTACCCCTAGGGGAACTTATTGTTATAATGTTATGCCTTTTGGTTTAAAAAATGCAGGTGCGAAATATCAGCGGCTGATGAACAAGGTGTTTGCAGAAAAAATCAGCTGCAATATGGAAGTCTATGTTGATGATATGCTGACAAAGAGAAAGAAAGCTGTTGGCCATCTAGTTGACTTAGGCCAGACCTTTGATCAATTAGATAAATATCAAATGAAGCTAAACCCGACCAAGTGCATATTTGGAGTACGAGAAGGCATGTTTCTTGGGTATATTGTCAATCAAAAAGGCATTGAAGCAAACCCCGAAAAGATCAAAGCTCTGTTAGGGCTGCGATCTCCAACAACGAAGAAAGAAGTGCAAAGTCTTACAGGGCGAGTAGCAGCACTTAACAGATTTGTATCGAGAGCAACTGATAGATGCCTCCCATTCTTCAAAATGCTCCGAAAGACTTTTGAATGGAATGAATAATGCGAGAAAGCTTTTCAACAATTGAAGAAATATTTGGGAGCACCTCCACTGTTGTCCAGACCAGTGATGGGAGAAAGGTTGTACTTGTACCTGGCAGTTTCAGAAAATGCAGTTAAATCGGCATTAATAAGAGTAGAGGATGGAGTACAAAAGCCAATTTATTACACTAGTAAGGCCTTCCGAGGAGCGGAGATCAGATTTCCGAAGCTGGAAAAGTTAGCACTGGCACTGATCGAAGCGAGTAGAAGAATGAAACCATACTTCTAGGCTCATACCATAGTCGTATATACCGATATGCCATTGAGGTAAGCTCTTCACAAACTAGAAAAATTAGGGAGATTGATGTACTGGGCAATAGAACTCGGTGAATATGATATAATTTATGAGCCTAGATCGTCATTGAAAGGGCAAGCAGTAGCAGATTTTATAGCAGAGTTCACTTATCCTGATACCCCCGAGGAGCAAAAGCTGAGCATCAACCAACATGTGGATGTTACAGGATCATCAAATTTAAACTCCGATCAACTTAAGCTGGTCGGAGAGCAAGAGGAGAAAGTCGACGAGCAACGAGGTGTGGTAGAAATGGAGATAAAGGAGCAACAAATATTCCATCGAGGAATTTTGTCCAATAAAAAGTTTGAGGACGAAATACCTGTATGGAACCTATATGTGGATGGCTCATCATGCACCTCGGGTAGTGGAGCCGGGATTGTATTGAAAAGTCTAGACGAGATCGACATAGAATATGCCATGCGCTTCCAATTTCAAGCTTCTAATAATGAGGTTGAATATGAAGCGATGATTGTGGGTCTTAGTCTGGCAAATAACACGAAGGCAGAGCAGGTAATCGTGTGCAGTGACTCACAGTTGATTGTAAATCAAATGCTCGGTGTATATGCAGTGAAAGGAGAGTTGATGATTAAGTACCATGCAAAGGCGATGGAGTTGGTATCGGAATTTGTTACTGTTCAACTGGTTAGAATTCCAATAATGGAGAATGCAAGAGCAGACGCTTTAGCTCGATTAGCATCGGCTACTCGTACCGAGCTACGAAGAATAATCCCAATTGAAATTCTAGCTGGTCGGAGCATAGATGAAGAGCTGACGATGAATTTTATTACACTTGATTTAGGGCCATCTTGGATGGATCCCATCAGGGCATATATTGAGGAGGGAGAATTACCGATTGACAAACTCGCGACCAAGAAATTGAAGTTTAAAGTTGCTCGTTATGTATTGACTAATGGTATTCTATACAGACGAGGAATCATAGCTGGCTTGCAGAGATGTGTACATCCCGCCGAGGTGAAGGATTTGATTGAAGAAGTCCATGAAGGGTCTTGTGGAGCCCAGGTAGCAGGTCGGACACTTCTGCAAAGAATAATGACGCAAGGATACTATTGGCCAACGATGAGGGCTGACTGTATAGCCTATGCCAAGAAATGTGACAAGTGTCAGCGTTTCTCCTACATCCGAAGAACTCCCCAAGCATTATTGACACCCATTACTTCCCCTTGGCCATTTGCCATGTGGGGAGTTGACTTGGTCGAGCCACTTCCAACGACTAGGGGAAGATTTAAATATCTCGTCGTCGTAGTGGATTATTTTACTAAGTGGGTAGAAGCCGAGCCTCTTGTCGACATGACATACGAAAAGGTATACCAATTTATTTGGAAAAATATCATTTGTAGATATGGTCTTCCCCGTGCATTCATCACCGACCATGGAACACAATTTGACAACGAGGAGTTCGCTGCCTATTGTCACCAGTCAAATATCTTAAAGATCCATTCGGCACCAGGCCATCCCCAAAGCAATGGACAAACTGAAGTGACAAACAGAACGTTGCTAAATGGCTTGAAGAAAAGACTGAATAACACGAAAGCAAACTGGATCAACGAGCTACATTCAGTATTGTGGGCTTATCGTACTACTCCCCGAGCAGCAACTGGAGAATCTCCATATATGCTGGCATTTGGAAGTGAAGCTGTTATACCTGCCGAGTTGGGTCTCCCAACACACCGAGTGCTGAACTTCAATTCCCCTGTTAGTGATTTAATGAGAAGGTTAGACTTGGACATGCTCGAGGAAGTTAGAGAAGAAGCAGCCATCGGGAATGCTGCTTACCAGCAACGAACAACTTTGTTCTACAACAAGAGAGTGAAGAAGTGTGACTTGAAAGAAGGAGACTATGTGCTAAAGAAAGTGATTCAAAAGCACAGCAAACTGGAATCGAACTGGCATGGACCTTACCGAGTTACAGAAGTTGTTCGACCAGGAACCTACAGAATAGAAACTTTAGAGGGGGGGGGGGGAGTTTAAGAATGCATGGAATGCAGAACACCTGCGCAAATATTATCAGTAATGTAAACTCTCATGTAATGCAGTTTCATCAGTATGAATAAAATGAGGATATTCTACCCAATTCTCTCCTTTTGTTGAATTTTTTTTTCGCGAAATACTAGTGTTACACACTACTCAGCAAAATCCACCAACTCCGGTTGGTCGGGAATAAAAAATATTTCCCAAAAGTTCCAACTCAGGTTGGTTGGGAAGGAAATCCACCAACTCCGGTTGGTCGGGAATAAAAAATATTTCCCAAAAGTGCCAACTCCGGTTGGTTGGGAAGAAAATCCACAAATTCCGGTTGGTCGGGAATAAAAAATATTTCCCAAAAGTGCCAACTCAGGTTGGTTGGGAAGGAAATCCACCAACTCCGGTTGGTCGGGAATAAAAAATATTTCCCAAAAGTGCCAACTCCGGTTGGTTGGGATGAAAATCCGCCAACTCCGGTTGGTCGAGAATAAAAATATTTCCCAAAAGTGCCAACTTCGGTTGGTTGGGAAGAAAATCCACCAACTCCGGTTGGTCGGGAATAAAAAATATTTCTCAAAAGTGCTAACTCCGGTTGGTTGGGAAGAAAATCCACCAACTCCGGTTGGTCGGGAATAAAAAAATATTTCCCAAAAGTGCCAACTCCGGTTGGTTGGGAAGAAAATCCACCAACTCCGATTGGTCGAGAATAAAAATATTTTCCAAAAGTGCCAACTCAGGTTGGTTGGGAAGGAAATCCACCAACTCTGGTTGGTCGGGAATAAAAAATATTTCCCAAAAGTGCCAACTCAGGTTGGTTGGGAAGGAAATCCACCAACTTCGGTTGGTCGGGAATAAAAAATATTTTCCAAAAGTGCCAACTCAGGTTGGTTGAGAAGAAAATCCACCAACTCAGGTTGGTCGGGAATATTTTTATTAAGCAAAGCATGAGTATAAAGTCAGCTAATGGCTTAGAATTAAAAAGTGATCAAGCAAAAATTTTTGATACTCGTAACATTTTAAATTACCACCAAGTTGGTCGAGAAACTAAAAACCATCAATTTTGGTTAATCGTCAAATTCGGGATAGTCGACAATATATTTTAACCAGCTTTAGTTGACCAGCAAATAACACAATGTTGTTATCTTTTTAACAGATATACATACACATATGTAAAGTGTTTTACAAAATATCTACAAGACAATGGCAATCAAGATTTCAAAGAAAAATTGAAGTTTTTCATTAAATCCAAAACAGAGTACATTGAGAATAAAATAAATGAAAATTATTACATCAGAAATCCTATTCTATGGGTTTCTTCCCCTCTGCTTTTGAAACAGGTTCCTCGCCAGCAGGAGGATCGTCTAATGCATAAGGGGAATTTATGAAATCAAGGTCTTTAAGCATCCTGATGTTCATCACAGATGGTCGATCGAGTAGGTGCTCGGGGCGAGATATCTCAACATTGTAATGGAGACTGTAATCGCCAAGATATTTGGAAATCAAACACTGAGGGATTGCCCGAGCAGGGATCCAGCTCATGTCGAGTTTGAATGGTGGCACTGGCAAGTCGAGCAACCCAGGATTATGGTAATCCCACAAGTAGTGACCTTGTTCCAATTGCAATACACCCAAGGCATTTAACCACCCTTGTTTGTAACCTTCATTATTTGCATTTTGGATCCGATCATCTAAGTGGTAGAGAGCCTTATTGTAGCCAACCATCCAGAATTATCTAGGTTGCTTGTGGAATTGATAAGTCAACCTTTCTAGCTGCTCGTGAAGATTTTTTTATAAAAAGTTCTTTATTCTCCAAGGCAGACTTCTGTGCAGAGAGCTGCTCGTCCAGATTCCTGATCTTCTTGGACATCTCTGCCAGAGCTTTATTCTTCGCAACTAACTGAACTGCTTGATTCTCCAGTGTCGATTGAGTTCTTTGTTCCTCGACAGGAATCCGAGCAGCTCTTTCTCATCCCCGAGGAGCTCTTGCTCGTCCCCGAGTAGAGGTAGAAGGCCCAATCCTCTTCAAGGTTTCTAATTCATCCCTCAGGTTGGCGTTTTCGACCTCCAAGAAAGAGAATCCCCCGTCGTTCACAGGGACCAAAGTGTTTGAGGTGGAAGCTGCAGATTTCAACTGAGATACCTCTCTTTGCAGATTATTATTTTCTTGCTCCAACAACTCAGCTATCTGTCTGTGCTCTTTGACCTCAGCCTTCAAAGTTCTCTCCCTCACATTGTAAGCAGCGAACAACTTATCATACCCCTTATCGGCACTGAGTTGTTGATACTTCTTCTCGTATCCCTCGTGCAAAAGGGCTGTAGACTCCTTATATTGTTGCTGAAGCTCTTCAAGAGTGCCCTGGAGGTCTTCAATCATTTTATAATACGCTACATTGTTAGCCACTGCACGGTCGAGCAGGCACTTCAAATACTGGTAGGCCTCAACTGCTCGTTCTGAAGCATTTGGACCGAGTATATCAACAATTTGAGCATCAGTCAAATCTGTATGGCCAGCTTTGAAATATTCGTTGCACTGTTTCATCAATTTTGTATCATGAGCAGATAACAATTCCATCCTGGCCATAAACTAGTAAAAAGAAGAAAGAGCAAGAATCAATAAGGAGCAAGAGGAAGAGAAATAACATTATGAATAGGCAAAACTTCAAATTTTATTATATCATAAGAGAAAGGTACATAGTTCAGAATTACAATTGACAAAAATAAACAAAGAGAAAAATCCAAACAACTCTACACCTTCTCCTTGTCTCCCAAAACTTTCTCGGGAGGCTGGGACGAGGAAGTAGGTTGCTCGGATGGCACAGATGGTTGCTCGGGGGGTGCTGGAAGCTGCTCGTTTGAAATAAGGGATGGTTGAAGTTGCTGGCAGGAAGACTGGACAGCTGTGGGATGAGAAATTTGATCTCCCATCACCATGGAAGATTCCTCAGAGGCAGCTTCGTCCTCTTCTTCTTCTTCAGGAGTTGGAGGGGGGCTCGGGATGTGTCGCTGAAACAGGTCAGAATTTTCATCAACCTTCATCTCTTGCAGAGCAACGACCCAGCCATCCCTAAAGTATTTGTGGCTACCATATTCCACTTGTGACATCATGGCAGCCAGACCCTTATTCCACCTCTTATCCCAGCCAGCACTGAAGGATTTTTTTACAGACAACTTCCTTTTCGCCTTCTCCGAGGAAAGCTTCTCGGAACGAAGATCCTCGTCAGCCTTCAGTTTATTCTCCACTTCTTCCTTCTGATGACCTACTTCACGAAGCTTGTTTAGCTCTTCCTCAGCAACCTTGAGCTTACCTTCAAGCTCCCCAGCATTTTGGAGCTTCCCTTCGAGCTCGTTATTCTTACTTTCTAATTCTTTTATTTTCTTCTCCAATCCCTTGGAGACTTCAACAGCTTGATTCCTTTCCTGCTCGGTCGAATTGAGTTGCTTCTCCCAGGCAGCTTTATCATCAACATACTTTTGACGAGAATCTTTCAGAGACTGCGTCAGACCCACCAAAGCTTCCTCTACACCTGACGAGGAGCTTGAAGCTTTAATAGCTTCATCCTTCTTCAAAATTGTGTTAAAACAGGTCACCAACTGGGAAAAGAAAATAATAGCAAGTCAGTGCACATATATAATAAGGGGAAAATGAAAGTTTAGGACAATAATACTTACAGAAGCAATATGACGAGCAGCTAATGTGGTAACCATGTCCCGAGAAAGATTTTCTCCAATACCTTGGATCTCGGGAATGATCCAAGACTTCACCGAGCTCATGGCAGAGCTCGGGGCAACAAAAGTGGGAACACCACTTCCAGTAGTCGGGGGCTGAGCGATGGATTCAGCCAAATTGACCGAGGAACTCTTCTTTAACCTCCTCAAAGGAGCATCAACGGTCTCGACCAAGGAGGTAGTCTTAGTCGGGGAGATGACAATAACCTCGCTTGGAGCAGCGGCCTTGCTCGGATCCACTAGGGGCTTCTCGACAACTTTCACAGGAGCAGTTGGAGGAGGTGCATCAATTTTTCTTGTCCCTTCTTCTGGGACATCATGTTTGCTTTTCTTTGCCTCTCCAGCAACAGAGGCAGATTTCTCGAAGAGGGCAGGAGCTCTTCTTCTCTTCATCCTTTCACTCAAAGGAATATGTGACTCAGGTGAAGAACTTGTAGAAGCTGGTATTGGTTCCACGTCGCTTATCACCGGACGAGCAGTAAAAGACGAGGTGTAACTCTTATACTGCAGCAAATATGAAGCTGATCTGATATGCTCGTCGGCAACAGTCTGATGCAAACCCCAGATAAGTTTCAGATGTTTTAAGTTAACTTCTGTCTCTTTTGGAGACCTTCTTTTGCTTTCAACTGCAAATAAATGAAAATTAAAATATCAGTGACACATTTTATCAAACACAAAGGAAGCATAATTTCAAAAATAAAATAAAAACAACCTATCCCATTGCCATAGGGAGGGCATTTAGGACCCTGGTACACATCATTTCCAGTTAGTGGAGGGTGTTGCCAATTTTTCATAACAACCCCGTGCTCGAAGTAATCCCTATTGGCATCTGGGAGATTGACTACTAAAGCCCTATTTAAAAACCTAGTTTTTAAATAAAAAGTATTGTCACCAACAACCCATCTATAACAAAACATAATTTTTGGAATTCCTATACGAGTTCCATGAATTTGATTTAATCTATGAACTCCGTTAACTATTCTCCACGTATTGGGGGCTATTCTTGCAGGAACCACACCAAAATATTGACATAATTCCAGACACAAAGGGTTTGGGGGAAAAGAAAAGCCACATTCAGCAACGAAGAGACTGGGGAACCAATGTCCCTCAGCCAAACGAAAATAATCTGAAGGCTCAGAAAGTTCCTCCAAAACAACCCATAAAGGAATAGAGAAATCAGAACGAAACTTATCAATCGACTCAACAGGGTAAACCATGGCGAATAAAGGAAATAAAAGAGAAGGAAGAAGATCTTACAGAAAAAGGATGGATCTGTTGACAACGAACGATGAAAAGGATGAACGCATAAGAGAGAGAGAAAATGCAAAACTCAAAGATACAGATTTGAAAAAATAAAAGACGATATGATTTTCTGCAACGCTTAAATACCTTACCTTGGGAAAAGGTAAAAATAATGATTACAAAGGGAGACGTTTACGCTACCGGCGGCTAAAAGGACAAAAAGGGCGCGGAGATCGAAGCAGTTAAGAAAATTCGAAAAGTCTAATTCTATGAATTCGAAAAATGCAAAGAAAACACTCCTAAAATCCAGGATGACTATTTAATCCCGCCATATTTCGAGAAGAATGTTCCACACTCCTCAGTCTCGAACTGTGAAACATTGGGGGCTTCTGTTGATACCAATTTTAGTCTACTGACATGGCACAATGAAGTGGAGACACATGTCAATCTACATGGCACTAACAAATATTTTTTGAACAATACCTTGACTCCGAGGAACTCAATTTCCCCGACCAGCTCAGATACTCTGAGCAGTAGGTGCTCACCGAGGAACTTTACTGCACCGAGCAACTCATGGATACCGAGCAGCTTAGGCGGTCCGAGCTGCACCTCGATCATAGCATTTATTATCAGACAATTAAGAGGATTAAATGCGCATTAAATACTGATTATTATCATACGGATGTATACGCTTGTTGAACAATTATGTATTACCCATTCACATGTACAACCTCAAGGCTATAAATACATTGTATTATCCTCTTTGGGAGGGAACCGTAATTTCTTGAGGACAATCATACTTCGAGAATTCATAAACTGTCAATAAAAACACAAGCAGTGGACGTAGGCCATTCATTCAAGCCTGAATCACTTTAAAATATCTTGTCTCATATTTATTTTTATCTGTTATTAAATAATTAGAGATAGTCTAATTTTTTACATCAACACCATATATCAACAATTTATATAATTTCCGTCCGTAAACGTATTGAGGGCCACACACAACAATAAATATCTATTCTACACGATGCACATAAAATAACATGATTTTACGAGTTGAATTAAATCTATAACATCCCTATGATTTATTCTACACGTGAATGTCATAAATTCTAGCGGAAACCTAATCTCTAATCGAAGCATGCAAGGGTTTTGAGTCTACTTAGTATTAAAGATTTGAATAAAAATAGTCCCAAAATTTATTTCACTTTTCCTAATTAGTCTCTACGTTTATTTTAAGAAAACATGATAATTAGTGTTTAGGAAATATTTAAAACGCATAATACTAAAGGGGAAGTATTCATGCTTGTAGAAAAGTCAGTTGAAAATTCTGATTGGATGGTTGCATTCCTCTCGAAAATCAATAAAGACTCGTTCTTGAATGATCTTGAGAAAATACAGTTTGAGCCTTCAAAACTTGGGTTGAATCTTGATTTTAAATGGGGCTAGAGTTTTGTAGATGAGCGGAGGTAAATATATGGGAGACTTCTAGTTTAAGATTTGATGAAAAAGTGTTTAGAAAAGCCTAACCCCGAGTTACTTTTATATGGAAAACTTTAAGAGTTTTAATATAACTCAAATTATGTGAAAATCAAGCAAATCCGTCGGCACTGTCCGAGGCGAATCGATTTGGTCCTGAACAGGTACCAGGTCGCCCCAAAAATATGCATATGCAATTAAAAACCCGATTTTCCCCCAGATTTCAATTTCGATTAAAACTCCATTTGTCCAATAATAAAACCAACATTTTAAATATGAAAAAATTTAAGTCGAGTAAAAAATTATTTTCTCCAACTTTTTATCTACGACTATTTAAATAAACTGTATAAAATTACGGGGTGTTACACAACAACCAATATTTTGGTAACATGAACCAAATTGTGGGACCAAACTCAACATTCGATGATCGAGTACTTCTTGGAATGACAAAAAAATTAGTAATATTAATGCAACCACCATGAAGTATTAACAATAACCTTGACCTCTATTGCTAAATATAGAGAGTTAGTGACATATAATCATCTAGGTCATACAAGGGTCGACATTGTCTTACCGAGGAATAACCCTCGCTAACAAAACACCAAACAAAAATATCATTAAATTTCACTCGGTGGTTTATCATCGATTAATGTCCAACACATAAACATTGATGATGTTATTCCCGACTTCACATAAAATATATTTAAAGTATTAGACTAACATATTATCTAACACCGAGTATTATATCCATGACTCGGTCATTTATGGCTGAACAAAAAATGAAAAATATTTAAAACCACTAATATTCCAAATTATAAAAACCAACAAAATTTCATATATCTTAACAAAATATTACAAAACCAAAAATACTTTCACATGTATAAGTATAAACCAAAATTATTCCAAGCCACACAATTCATTACACAACCCGTCAAACCATAATACATCATCATGCTACATATTCTTATCTCACTTCCTCCTTTGGCTATTAGGATCTTTTGAGCTAACCGAATTTTCTGCGAGAGTATCTTAGATACTCCTATACATGGTTTCATGTCTTACCACATGTTCTCCAATATGTTTTCCCATTATCTTTGCGAGTATAAACCATATGCTCCACCTTCAACGCTCCATCAATCTCCTATTTTTCACTTGGAAAAAATAAAGTTCATTAATATATTGATACAACAATGGGAAAGCATTATGTAATTGAATTAATCCAATAAAATTGTCTTAATAACTTATCAAACTCTTTAAACTTCTTCTTCATCGTTGTAGGGGAAATAAAATCGTCCAGAAGGGAGGTCCCCCACAATAGTGTTATATAATATAAGAATAAATATGAGAGAAAAATATTTACATGGTTCGACCAAGATCGAACTACATTAATGGTGAAAGTGAGGGTATTGTCATTATAATATGAAGAGAATTTACACGAGAGTGATATCAAACCACTAAGCTCCAACACTGAATAATGGGTTTCCCCTTTACATAGAGTCAGGGGTTATAATTGGATAATAACTCTAATATTTAGATATTAAATCATAATAAAACACTATTGTTGTGACATCATCGATAATTTATCGACTCTTGTTGTCTTTATCTTATAAAATTAGTCATACAGTGCCATAAAGACTGTAGGCATATAAGACTGGCTTGCTCAGTTATATGTCAGCGACTATGCATGCGATCCACTGACCTTCCTTTGAGAATGATCTTGAAGTCTCCTTACCACGTGTTACGCTATTATTGGATGCATATTTTCATCCCTTATAATTAACCAAAAGGTTTGAGTTAAGCCAAATTGGTCTTGAGATGAGCTAGGAGCTAGTATATTGTACCGAACTAATATGGAGAGTTTAATACCGATGATCAGTCTTTTGCATTCCATTGGTATGCCTCGTATGACTTTGTTAGATGTTAAAATAACCCTCGGGTTTACTAGAAGGACGTTTGATTAATACATGGATGGACCTCGAATGTGTCGAGAGGCCTATACACCTTTGGGGGATCAAGTCGATTGTAATTATATTCTAACTTATTTAGATGGCACGTTGGTCGTGATTTATTTATGCATCGTTTAGATCATTTGTTGATTGATGCGGTTTACCATAGACTAATCATACCTCGTAAGGTAGATAATTTATCATTTAGAACTATTTAGATTATCGTAAACTCATAGGGCACTTGTGGGTTAGTTTCAGCCGTTTGAGGCTAGCATTGATTGTCATAGACGAGCTTGATCGCTTTAGGTAAATTTTGGTCGTCAAAGATTAATTTGAACTTCTAAGCTAAAATAAGGTCGTTTTAGGATGATTTATCCATTTAATGATAAATTAGTTGTCTTATACCTTATTGACCATTTGAGGTCAACTTTAATCGCGAGAGATCAAATAGATCATCTTAAATCAAATTAGGCCATCATTGGCTGACTTTATCCATCTTAAGTTAATGTTAGTCATCGCATAACAACTTGAACATTATGGTCAATTGTGATCGTAGAGATCAATAAGACCATCTTAGGCCAAATGAGGTCGTCGTTAGCCGATTTTAGCCATATTAGGCTAATGTTGGTCATCATAGACTAACTTGATCATTTGTGGTTAATTATGATCATGAGAGATCAATTGACCATTTTAGTCGAATGAGGCCATCATAGGTCGATTTTAGGTATCATAGGCTAATGTTGGTCATCGCAAACTAAATTGACCATTTATTGTCACCTATGATCGTAAAAGATCAACTTGATAATCTTAGGTCGAACTAGGCCGTCGTAGACGAATTTTATATATTTTAGGCTAATGTTAGTCAACGTAGACCAACTATGATCGTAGGGGATCAACTTGACCATTATAGGTCGAATTAGACCGTTAGATGCCAATTTTATATGTCTTAGGCTAATGTTGGTCATCGCAAACCAACTTGAATGTCTATAGTTAACTATGATCGTGTTTTCTCTGGTTAACTAGTGTTTTCTAGCCCTTAACCCCCCTCACACAATGAGGGAGGTAGGGGTTAGAATTTGGATAATGAATTTATTATTTAAAGATAACATCATAATAAAAACTAAATGTCATGACATGATCGATATTCTATCCTTAGTTGGACTCTTGTCGTTTTTATCTTGTCAAACTAGTCATGTAGTGCCATATGTCGCTGTTCAAGACTGGCTTGGTCGGTCCCCTTTTTATTCCACATGTCATATTATTATTAGAGGCATATTTTCTTCCCCTATAATTATCAATCGACGCTCAGGATGCTTCATGATAGGGTGAGAAATTGACAAGAACTAGTCCACAAAGCTTGGAATACGCTCTTATGGTTCTTCAATGATCGATACAGGTTGGTTCCTCTCATTAAGGAGGTGGTTAGCCCAATTGTCCTAGTACAACTAATTGTTGTCGTACTTTACTTTATATCTAACACAAGTCTTCTTATTTTTTGTGTTCTTCACCATTTTCACTTTCCTTCTCACTTTCACCATCTTCATCTTCATTTTTCTCTTCCTTTCCTTTCGTATTTTGTAGTTATTCATCACTTTTATTTTCACTATTGCTCATTATTCTTATATTCTTCTCGATTTTCATTCCTCACAAAATTTCTCCACTACGTTGTCACTCTCACTTTCACCACCATTCTCTCTCGCTCACCATTCTTTTGACTCTCAACCTTTATCTGTCGTCTCCTCGCCCTCATTCTCACTTTATTCCTATCCATCCTCACCATCACTCTCACTTTTACTCCCACTCTCACTCTCACTCCCATCATCATAAGCATCAACCTCATTTCATGCCTTTCCATTCACCTTAGTCTCTTCATCACTCGCCACATATATGTTTCTTCTTTATGAGTTTGATTTACATCCCTATCCGCATCTTTTTTTCCCTTGATATCTTTCTTCATTTTTCATTGAAGATTTCTTACGAGGCACATGCTTTACAACTAACTCCCGCCTCTTGTGATTTAAAGCCGTCGAAGGATGTCTACAATTGTTTCCACCCATATTTTAATCTATAAGTCAGAATTAAACAATTAAGGACAAATACTAAGAAAAAGAAAATAAACATGAAACAACCACACTTGATGTTGAAATGATGAATCTCTTTATCAACCCTCAACCCTCAATTTCAATTTAATGAGTAATAAAAGGGGCACGACATTATAATGCCAACTCATAACCCTCGACAAAATAATGCGAAGACAAATATAGTGTGTGCATTTTATCACAAGCCTTATTAAGATCTTAGTATGCGAAGTGCCCATTTTGACTCACGATATGGTATAACCAGGCAAATGACCCCACCCGTTAACCCGTAAAATTGAAACCACTAGCCGAATTTGTAATGAAACGAATAGATCTGGAAACAGGTCGTGTCGAGCAGTGTTTGTGTCGATTTTTATCGTGTTCGAGTTTTATCGGGTTCATGTCTCAAATGTAACTTTTTTTATCGCATAAGAACCCCATATTCAAACCCAACCCGTTACCTTAATATGTCGTGTCATGTTAACGCGTTATTACCTATTAATATAATGAATTATTTTGAATCGGATACACGTTGACATATTAATTCATTTTCAAACACAATTAGACCCATTAATTCATTGCCACTATTTATTCTCTCATTTAGTAATAAATATTATGACTAAATTAACATTAAGCTACATAAACTCTTTATAAATCCCAATAATATATCTTATTTATATAAATTAATGAATCTTAACGAATTTTATCGGGTGTTAACAATTAAAGGATGACTCGTTAACTACCGTACCCTATGGAATTAATATTGATAAGAGTCGAAATTATTAAGAGTTTACTCATTAATTGTAACTTGATATCTGCCGTAAAAATGAGTGACTGAGTTAGTAAGTGACATGGTCACCCAAAACCAAATTCGAGAAACACTATTAAGCACAATCCCCTAAACCCTAACGACATATACAACCAAAATGTCGGAATCACAGGCATCTTTGAAAGACCAGGGCAATGAATTCTTCAAAGCTGGAAACTATCTCAAAGCCGCTGCTCTTTACACTCAAGCAATCAAGCAAGATCCTTCTAATCCCACTCTTCACAGGTACACATCTATACACACACACATGCACATACATAAATTTACACATGTATGTTTGTACATATAACTTATTCACATGTATGCGGTTATTATGCTTACTTCAACTTTGAGCCTTTATCCGAATTTCACCTTGTTTTGTAAGTGTTTGAGTTGAAAGTTTAAGTGATTAAGTATGGATTAACTCGAAATCTCGGTTAGTTATATGATATTCACTCTTATCTGGCATTATGATCTGAAAAAAACTGTGACTATGAATTAAAGGTACAAGGAGATGTAAATGTTAAAGCGCAACAAGAAAAGAAAAGGTATCACAAAACTTCGAACATAGTGATGTACGAGTAAGTGGTGAATTGTGCCTGCAAGGAAAAATAACTTTAGAACCAATTATTGGTAAGAATATACTGGTTTTATTTATTTACCTGCCCTAAATAAGGAGAAGCAACAATTAATCTGAATAGAAAATAATTAAAATCCGTCTATGTCGCTTCAAAATTCCAGTCCAAACTCCAATGCAAATTGATGTTTTTCAGCAAATGTAGATTTCATAATCATGTTGTATTAGGGGGAAAAGAATCTAAGAAGAAGAAATGCTAATACTGTTCATTGATTATTTCCGTCCATTGGTAGTACTTTGTGTCATATGTTATTACTAGCGTATGCCCATGCTGATGACACTATTATAATTTTATATATCCGCTTAGTATCTCATAAACCAACATCCGCATGCAAATTTCAAGACTTGATACGTTTCCGTATTACCAAGGAACTAACTAAATAGAATTAGAATAATATTACTTCAAATGCTCGACTTGATAAAAACAATGAAAGTTCCCATGAAAAAAAAGGTTAAATCATTGAAACCAAGGAATTTCAAGCATGGTATGCAAGATCATTTCAAGTATCTTCCCCAACCATTTTTTTCAACAAATCTAGATGAAAACAAATAAAAACAATATATAACATCAATTTAATAATATATCAATGACTTGAAAATATATACAAATCGATAAGAACATATATCCTTGAGAATATCTCATCGTTGGTAAAAATATAGACCTTGTAAGAGTATGTATACTCATATGCCCTCGAGTTGTTTGATTGTATTGATTCCGTTGATCAAAACACATTTTGAGTCATAGTTTAGGTTGATTCGGAAAGCTTTATGTTCAAGACTTCAAGATGGGACCGGCGTTCTTCATCATCCCAAAGCTACCTCATGCAATGACCAATGAAAATGGCACTTACGGATAAAGATAAAGGACTTAGATGACTTAGAACAACCTTGGTTTAATATTACTAAAATTGAATTTTCTTAATTTGGAAATGAGCTAACCTAGTGTGTGTGTGTCTTTGAGGTTGTTTTGAGATTTTCCGTATACATATGGCATATACTTTTCTTATAAAAACAAACATTGAAATGTGCATATTATGTATTGAAAAGACTTGGTTTTGGTTCCAAGAATTTCTTACTTAATGGTCGAAATCGCTACATGGACTATTGGACCTTCGCTTGAGCGAAGAGCCTCTTCGCTGCAACCAACATTTAGCAAAATTTGACAGCAAAATCTGGTGAAGTCTTTGGCACTTTTTCACCTTGAATTTTGTGTAGGTTCGTTTTTTGACCTAAATCTTTGTAATTGAGGGTCTATAACCTCCTAGTAAGTCATGTCTAGCCGGTTCCTTATGAAAGACTGTTCACACAGTCTTTTATGGGTTATTTAACTAAGAGCTTCTTTGAGTATTTATGAGTTATCTTTATTTCATTTAGAGATTAAAGTTATTTGAAGTTTGATTACTTCTTCTCAAGGATTGAACAAATATTTTCAACCTTGTTCCTTAGAGACTTAAAATTTTTGAAATCTCAAAAATACGTATAAAAAATATTTATGAGTTTATTTTGAGTACGCTAAACACCTTTATACACTTCAACCTTTAGGACTATCGCATCATAGGAGAACGCTGAGGTAGCTTTGGCACTTACGGATAAACACCTTTATAAACTTCAACCTATCGGTGCGTGAATCAACGGGAACAAACCTCTTCTTAGGTCCCATTTGTCGTCGTCTACGATTTGTTATACAACAACCGGCGAAGCCAACGAGTCTCTGATACCAAATGACGTAAATGAACGTCAAATGAAAAATAAGAATTTGACGTTCATTTACGTCATTTGGTATCAGAGCCTCGTTGGCTTTGCCCGTTGTTGTATAACAAATCATAGACGACGACAAATGGGACCTAAGAAGAGGTTTGTTCCCGTTGATTCGTGCACCAATAGGCTCGAGCAGGTTTAAATTGCCTCGTAGCACGGTTCGACGCCCTTGAGGCTCGTCTTCCTCCACCCGATGCATCCACGAGCCGCCCTCACACCACCACCAAAACCCCTAATTTCACCGCCACCATTGCTCCTCCTCCACCCTCGGTTACACCACCACACTGGAGCCCTAAACCTACCCAAAAATTCTCCGTCAAACCTCAGAAAAAGAATAAGAAAAAGGGGTTGAAATCCAGCCCTAGTCCTAGAGTGAGGAGAGAGAAGAAAGTTGAGACGAAATTGGGAAGAGATCGGGCTGAATCGACCATCGTCATCGTCGTTTCAACTTCGGTGACTCTTCGTGTACTTCGACAAGCCTCGACGACATCTGATCTCGACGTTAATGGTCAGGGACGGATGGATCTAGGGTTTCGAAACCCTAAGTCGGTCTTTGACCCAGGTGGGTTTGGATTAGCCCGAGAAGAAGATGGAGAAGAGGCGGGTTCTTCAGATGCATCGCGCCTCCGGCGATCACCATCACAATCGCGCCCTCCTCCACCCGACAAATTTTGGGAATTTTCACTCGACTCCACTTTGAAAGCTTGAGGACGAACTTGGTTTTAAGTGAGGGAGAATGATGTCAATTGAGAAGCTTAGAAGTTTTTTTTAGTACATACCCACTTGAGTGACATTTTTGTTATTTCATTCTATTTTTTCTTTTATTAGTTGTTTCGTATTTTTGTTACATTTTTTAGTTGTAGCAAGGATTGAGATGTAAGTTTCTAGAATGTTTTATTAGTTAATGTTGTCATGGAGGAGTTGTCATGATAACTCATGACAACTCATACTTGACTAATAACTTTTAGAAGCCTCTCTCATTCCGTCTAAATACTCCCCATGTAGCCTCATTTGGACATTCCTACATTTTTGACGTATTAAGAGAGAGTTGAGACGAGAGTTAAATCATCTTCTTATTTTCCATTTGACGTTCATTTACGTCAGTTTATCTTATCCGCAATTTGATTCATCACTTTAATTAGAAAAGATAAATTGGATTTGAATCATTTGGTAAACTTTATCATATAGACATAAGATTGTTTATTTGCCCATAAAATAAATTAAAAGAAAATATTACCTTAATTTTGATAATGATTTTAATTTGGGTACTTGAGCTAAGCTGTTATTTTTCTCTAGCGTTTTCCTGGCCCCATACCTACATAACACTAGTAACAAACCCTAACACATAACAACTTTCCAGTAATACAACTACATATGTAGCCCCAGAAGAATCTCAATATTTCTAAAATTTTTTGTGAAATGCAAAAATATAAAATTTAAAACATCATGACATATCAGAACCCAAAAAAGCCAAACTATCCATAAAAGGTTGAATCCATGAACTATCATTAATACCTCAAAAACAAATTTAAAAAAAAAGAAGATAAAGCAAACAAAACTCAAAACTCAAGCCCCAAACTTAAAGTCAAGGAGTCCTCATCTAAAACTCCAAAATTAGACTCCATATAGTTCAATATGTCCTAAAATTTTAGACCATGACTTTAAATGCAACAAAACATGGATGTGTTTTGACGGTAAAGATTGGAGATCAAAAACACAAAAACTCCAATTAGAGTTCAAAATTAGATAAGTAAAGCGACCTTGAATAAACCTCAACACCCCATTACTTAATACATGATCATAACAAAGCTTCTAGCTCATCACACCACCAGTCTAATATCAAGAAATAACACTACCAAGAAATAACACTACAGTCACGTTCTTCTATGAAGATGGTGATGAACTCTTATGTGTTTAACTCATTGTATTGCATGGGCAACCTGCAACCCAACGTGTATACCCCAGCAATTCTTCAAAGTTAAAACTGCTCCAATATAACTAACATCATAATAATACTTGTTCTAAGTTTGATGAGGAATCACAATGAACATATTCTACCGCTAGTTCACTAGGGCACCCATTCCAATCATAACTGTTTGGTCATCTTGATCCGTGGTTCAATGACGCCCTAGGAAAAAAATACAAACACAAAAAAATTAACAAAAAAATTAACAATCAATTCAAATCTTAACAAATAATAAAATCAAATGAATAGTTAATATTTAAAATTGTCAGATAAATAACTTTTAAGTAAGAATTAGTGTAAAGATACCTCCAGAGTGAAGACCAGGATTGATTAAATTGGCATGATATATCAGCAACCATACAACAAAAGTTTGGAGGAAAAAATACAATTTTGAACTTACAGGAATACTTCTTGAAAATACTCCGATTTTAAAATATTGGGTATATAAAACCATAAAAATTACAAATAAATAGAACCCAATAAACCATACCGTATAATTTTGAAACTGAACTCTATTTGCCTCGATCTTATCTCATTTGCTAAAATACAATTGAAGAAAAAAGTGGAGAGAACACAAAACGCAGGAGAAAAAATGGTTAGAACAAACAAATTTGCAAATCAAAAAACAGATAACACCACACAATAACACACTCACTATTTGTCCAAAGTAACACATGCTAAAGATTAAGGGTCCGTTTGATACATATTGGGCAAAAGTGTTGGCATGGCGAAATTTGCCTAGGCAAATTTTGCCTAGACAAATATTTTTTTCTCGCATTAGGCTATCAAACACCAAATGAGGTAAAACAAGTTTTTTAGGCAAAACATTTTAATAACACATTTTTCGTCCATATTAACATATATAATAATAATAAAATATGTTTTTTTTTTAAATTTTCGTCCCAAGTCTTATTTAATAAAAAACAGTTTTTTCTTTTCTTTTTTAGTTCCCGTTTTTATTTATTAAAAAAGTAACAAACTATATATAAAAAAAAAGTTTTTTATGCCAAAACTACTTATTAAAAACAGTTTTTACATTAAAACAGTTTTTAATTTTTACATTAAAACAGTTTTTACGTTAAAACAGTTTTTAATTTTTTTTACATTAAAACAGTTTTTATATTAAAATAATTTTTTGCATTAAAACATTTTTTACATTAAAACAGTTTTTACATTAAAATAATTTTTTACATTAAAACAGTTTTTACATTAAAACAATTTTTTATATTAAAACAGGTTTCACATCAAAACAATTTAAATTTTTTACATTAAAACTTTTTTTACATTAAAACAAATTTTTAAGTTAAAACAGTTTTTACATTAAAACGTTTTTTACGAAAAAACAGTTTTTACATTAAAACAGATTTTAATTTAAAACAGTTTTTTTAACTATTTAAAACAATTTTTAAAATATTCATAACAATTTTTAAAATATTCATAACAGTTTTTTTTAATTATTTAAAATAGTTTTTAAATTGTTTTTTAAAATATTAAAAGCGTTTAAGAAGTTAGCAAATTTGTTGGCAAATATTTCTCACCCATATATAGCAAAGCAAAATTTGCCAACATGTTATGCATAAGAGGTGTTGTACATTGACAAATAGCTTGTAGGCAAATTTTGCTATCAAACACACCAAATTGTAGGCAAATGTCATATTTGCCAACTTATTTGCCATTTGCCATGGCAAATAATGCTATCAAACGGACCCTAAGTTCTTTGTTATATACGAGAAAACTTGCCAAAAATATTAGTTCTGCAAACAGGTCCATTGACCAGTAAAATTAGTAAATACCTATGCAACTTTGGTATCTTGCTTCACATTGAACTAATATTGTCTAGAAGAGAGTATCTAATATACATGATTAGGGTTAGAAAAAGATTAGATCTGTAAAAAGAAGGATAAATCAGCTAAAAAACGGTATTATAATATGAAAGCTGTTTGGGTTATTTTGGGTTGGAATTTAAAAAAATTAGGGTTTTATTGATTTGCAACATTTAGTTTAGAACCCAAACATCACTACACCCCCCCAATTTTTTTTTTTTCCCGAAACGAAATCATGTGAGACACAAACCTTGCTGGAACGGAATTAAGGGATGAGCGTTATGTTTTTTTTGGGTGTGGGGGTTGGGTGGGTGGAGAGAGAGAGAGAGGGCATTTGAATTAAAGTCAAAAGTGGGTGAAATGTATTAGGCGGGATAATAGAATTGGGTTCTAATCTCACTGTTGGATCTGAGTGATGTGGTAAAACCTCTATTGTACTTGGACAATTCAGACACTTCCTTGATTTATTATGTACATAATAATTTTTACTCTACTTCCCTTTTGGAGTTCATTTTTTTTTGCGGTGCCAATTTAATCTATTTCAGTAGATTCCTTGAATCATATATTTTTTTTAATTTCACTTGATTGAACTTTTTATTTATTCATTTTTTTGGAGCAAAATTTTATGTATTTATTTTATTTATTTTTTGTTTAGTAAGGGTGGACATATTTGTATTGGGTGACACAGTAATTGGGCTGTTGGGCCATGTATAACCTTACTCTGATACCATGTCATCCAACACAAAACCAATTGACTATGAGTGGAGAGGGCCCTAGGATCTTATATAGTGATGTGCAAGGCTTTAATTTTCTCATGTGGGACTTTATATTCTCAACATGAATATTTTCTTTTGTATCATTCCTGTGCACTGGATTGGTTTATATATTTGTGGGTATAGTAATTTTTCTTCGGGAATTTAATAACTGAATATTTTCTTTCTCATTTTTCCTTTCGTATAAGTATTGTATATTTAGAATGTTGTCCAAAATTTTGACTATGATTTGAATCTTAGTATGAACTGATTGTATCATGACGTGATCCTATGATTATTTTTTTTATTTTTTTAATGACGAATCTTGTAATTATCAGTGGCGATTTTTTACAAAACTTTTTAAAATCCTAAACATTATTTTCTAGAATCTAGTTATATTAGGAAACAAAGACTATGTCAGGTGTTTTGGAGAGGAAAGAGAAAAAAAAGCTTGAGTAGAGAAGAGAAAAGAAAAGAAAGGATGATAGTTTTCTTAGGAGTGATGATAAAGGAACTTCCTGTCCTCCTGTTTGGGAGTTGAGAAGAATTGTAATAAAAGTAATTTGCAAATTTATATTACCGCAACATCCTTTTATGTCAAAAAAGAGATTTATACGCATATATAGGCAAAGTCAGAATTTTGAAAGTTCAGTTAAATGCTTTTTCTTATCTCATTTTCATCCCACTTTTGAAGAGGAAAAAAGTTGGTGGAAGGTCTAAATCTCTCCATTTCTTTTTCACTGTAAAAATCACAAACAAGCGAAAGTTATTGACAGGGTAAATATGGAAACATGATTTAGACTTGTCTAAAACCACAAGACTCTTTTATTTTGTTTGTAGTTTCTGATGAGTACCCGACAAGTATGTCTAAAACATTGGTGAACTAAAAGGTAACCCCATAATATACAAGTTCACAATTCAGCCCAAGACCAACTGCCAACAGTTCAAAGATCAACAGGTCCAGCATACCCCTGACAAAAAATAAATAAATAAGAAACTCGATTAAAGGTTTTTGAAATCCAAATCTAGCCACAATTTTGTATTATCAAGCACCTAAATACTCTTTTATATCAGAATAAGACCTACGGTACGTGAGCTCCTGTTATTTTCCACCTTCAACTAATCAAATTTTTTAAAATTTATCTTTTTCCCCTTGAAAAATACCTTTAAAGGGGCGCTTACACTCTTCAAAAATGCTTACATTGTTTTAAGTTGGAGGAAAAAACATTAAGACGATATTCAGTGTTTTTTGATTAATTGTTAGGTATTGGCATTTGGCACTGCTATAACTTAATATATATCATGGACATTTTGTTTCTTCGTAATTCATATAAAAATCAACATTGAGTAATTACCTAGATTATCAATATCAACCCAAAAGTTGTCAAATTCCTTGTTTTTTGATTCATTACCAATTTACCACCAATCACTGGGTAATTAGGGGAAGCCTTTTACCATGATAATATACTTTTCAGTATGGATGATTTAAATAATGAGCATTTGCTTTTCCAGAAAATAAACACTTGCAAAGGGGGAGCACCCTTTCCTCCTTTTGTTTTTGAAGCTCAATGCAAATAATTTTTACCTATGGTGCAAGATGTATTACATGACTGTCTTTGGCCTAAGCATTAGCAGTGCAAGTACAAGCATAATTTGAATTTACAATCTGCTGACGAGATTGCCCATTGAATTAATTATGTTTTATTTGAATTAGTTCTGTGTATGTGTTCAGGTTCTCTGTTGTCTGTGAATAACTATTTGTGTCTCAGTATGTACCAAATTTGTCTAAAACAATGTTTGATTTTGTTACTTGCTAGCAACCGTTCTGCAGCATTTCTGCATCTGGTTAAGCTCCAAAAGGCACTTACTGATGCTGAGACAACAATTTCTTTGAATCCTAACTGGGAAAAGGTACCTATGAGTTTTTTAATTGCTTATGGTCTGTTTGGTATTAAGGAAAAGTCATTCTTCTGCTCTTCCTTCATTCCTTCCTTCCTCTTTCACCATACCAAACGGAGTGTTAATGTTCACCAAATTTCTGGAAAAAGTTATGTTTGCTTCCATATGCAGGGTTATTTCAGGAAAGGATGTGTATTAGAGGCCATGGAAAGATATGATGATGTATGTATACAAAATCTTTTGACAGCTTTGTTCACAAGAACATGCAATCCAATGCTGATGTTTATACTATGCACATATTATGTAGGCACTAGCTGCCTTTCGGATAGCATTGCAATACAATCCTCAAAGTTTAGAGGTATCGAAAAAAATCAAGAGGCTTTTGCTGTTGGCTAAAGATAAAAAGCGAGCTGAAGAAGTGGAAAGCATGCGGTCCAATGTTGATATGTCGAAACACTTGGATATCATAAAATCTGAATTGGTGAGTATAGATGTCGACATCATGAACATATAGTCATCATTTAGGGCCATTTTGACTTTCAGGCCCACTTTTGGCCCAGAAAATGTCGTACAACCCTGTAAGTGTCCAAAAAACTTGACTAAAGTTTTTGTTATAAAATGTCACTTTTTGAGGGTTTGTGAGCTTTAGGTGATTATCTCAAATTTTTAAAAACGCGGGCATAAAACTAAAGTTGGAACAAAAGTGGGGTAAAAGTCAATTTCACCTCATTTTCTAATATGTTCGAAGCTACATTTGTAAGACATCAAAACCACTGAGGATCATGTGGGCTCCACTTTTTGCAGTCTGTGAAGTATGGAGCTGAAGAGTATTGGAAAGAAATTTTCTCTTTCCTTGTTGAAACAATGGACATGGCTGTAAAATCATGGCATGAAACTTCTAAGGTGGATGCTCGAGTTTATTACCTTCTTGACAAGGAAAAGACAGATACTGATAAATTTGCTCCAGCTGTCAACATTGACAAGGTGTTTTAACTTTCTGACTATATTTGTTTGACCCCATATATTTTATATTTTTTTGCAAAGCTTTTATGTGGTTTCAACATACGTATAACTTAATCAGTCGGCATGTCATTTGGCTATCCAGGCATTTGAATCACCACATACACACAGCAGCTGTTGTTCATTTCTTAGGCAGTATGCTGAAGATTCATTCTCTCGTGCGGCATGCTTAGTGGCGCCCAAAAGCATCATATCTTACCCACAGGTGAGTTATACCTTCTTTCCTTTCCCTTGAGGCTATGCTGGGTTGCATGAAGATCAATGCGGGACAATGTGTAATAGAATATCTAGTAAATTAGTCCTTTAAAGAAGAAAGGTGTGACACCTTATAAAAAGAAGATGAGAGAAGTAGCTTAAGCTGTTATATTCTGTGCTATAAAGAAAAATATATTATGTTTGAATGGAATCACGTTCCATCTAACTTTACTATGAACTAACGGGAGCCTTTACGTATCTTTCAGAAACAGTAGGAAGTGTAATGCCAAAGCACATGAGTAAATCACAAACAATGTCATCATGAGACAAATACAACCTGATGTCTGATGGAGAAGGCAATGGCCACATCCTAACACTCATGCTCAGTCAACTCTAAATAATAGAAGAGCTTACAACCTTAAGGTACATGATCAATGTTTAAAAAGGCGCGAGGCGTAAGCCTCGAGACGCATTGAGGCGTAAGCCTCATAAAAAAAAGAGCAAAATAATATTAAAAAAATACTAATAAAATGATAAAAAATAAAGTAGCAAAGAAATATAAAATAAAACTGCAAAAAACATCTTTAGGGATTTTCTCACATAGTTTAAATTTTTTTTGTTCCCCCGAGATGACTTTTTATTTTATAAATAATTTGATAAAATTAATTTTAACATATTGGTTATTTTACAATATGACAATAAATTAATCAATGGAAAGTCATTTTATTTTCTTTTACATATTGTTAATTTATAATATGACAATAAATTAATCAACGCAAAATCTAATAAAAATCATTTTTTTTTTAGTTTCATTCACATATTGGTTATTTTATAATATGACGATAAATTAATCAATGCAAAATCAAATTGACAAAATCATTTTTATAGTTTCATTCATATATTGGTTATATTATAATATGACATATTGGTTATTTTTAAAAAAATTCTTTTAAGTTAAATAGTAAATAGTATAAGTTAAGTGCAATTTTAAAACAAAAAAAAGCAAAAAAGAATAAGAGTTATTATATTAAAACAACAATTTTTTAAGTTAAGTGCAATTTTAGAAAAATAAAGAAGTTAACCTTTAAAAAAAACAGTGAATTTGAAAGGAAAAAAAACACGGATCATTTATCCTTTAAAAAAACAGAGTATGTAATTTAGTAGAATTATAACAAATTGTTTCACTATCTTCAAAGTATGTATATATATACCAATTGTCGACATATATTAAAATAATTAAAAAAAAATAGAGTTCTTAATGGAAGAATGTTCCTTTTTTTTTCACGTCTCAGGGCGTGAGGCGCATCAAGGCGTAAGCCTCAAATTCAACCTTGAGGCTTAAGCCTCAAGGCAATTTTTTTAGTTATTTCGCCTCGAGTGATTTTTAAAACATTGTACAAGATAACAAATCCTAATTAGATTAAAGACTGATTCTAATAGGTAAACACCACCTAAATCCTAATAACTAACGAGCAAATATTAATTACTAATCATCCTAAATCGGGATAATTAATGCCCACTTTTAAACTAAGAATCAAAATAAACCAAGAAGTTGTTTGTTTTTGTCTCTTAAGTCTGAATCTAAACCATTTAGACTTGTAAGGTACCAAATATTGTTTTTTTTAATTGATTAAGAGGCTAACGACTATATTTGTCTCTGAATGGTTAAGAGGTGAAATTACCTTTTAATCTGAATCTGTGTATCTGAAATACATCCAAAACAAACAAATTTTGATTAAGATTTCAGCTTCAGATTCAGATGAAAAAACAAACGCAGCCTAAAATACAATCACAAATATAATTCCCTTGTTCCACATCATTCTCCCCAACATTGGAAAAAGTTAAACTTCAAATTTTTTAGTGTGAAAGAATAGAATTTATTAATATTGAGGCGATCTGAAAGAAGTTCAAGATTTCCATGTTGCATCATCACGATGGTCACCTTTGAAAAATAGGATATCAACACAAATTGCTTTGAAATTGTTATACCATCCCAGTTGCGAGGAATGATAAGATCAACAACTTCATATTGCTCGAAAAATTCAACTTTTTCTCTCTTTCTTTGTTTCCATAGTTCCACTGTTGGAGTCATGACGGACAACGTTTGCTTCAATTTTATTTTCAAGTTCAATGTCTCTATGCTCCTCTGTAGCTTCTTTTTCAACTTCTTCACTTGAAGATATTATCTCCATTTGTTCACCGGTTTGACTGTTTTGTCCTCATTCTTGACACCAATTTTAGCCTTCCAATTTGTAGGGTAACTTCCATTCTTTCTACTAGAGCCACCATTTTGAGCGAAAGTTCCCGTGTTCATCAAGTTCCATGGTGAGATAGGTTATTATTATTATTATTTTTTTCACTTGGGCCTGGTTTAAAAAATAATGTGGGCTGAATTGGAATCTGATGGTTTTCGCTAAACTTTAATAAACAGATCTGGGTTGGGGTGTAGTTTAATGAGTTGGACAAAAATAAGAGAGCACTGAGTTTAGAGGGTGGTGGCTTGAGCTAGACTTTAAGAAACAGATCTGGGTTGGGGTGTATTTTAATGAGTTGGACAAAAATAAGAGAGCACTGAGTTTAGAGGGTGGGATTTATATACCTGGGTCAGGTCAATTTTAAAGAAAAGTATTGGCTGAAATTACCTGAGTTAAGAAAGGGGTCCTGCTCAAAATAAAAATGGGTAAATGGTGTGGTAAAAATAAGGACTGGGTCAGGGTAAATGGTGTGGTAAATGGTGTGGTAAAAATAAACCCAACTAAATAAGGACTGGGTCAGGGCTTCACTTCAAACACACAACTATCTCCCCAGTATTATCGATGTTTCCTTTACAGCTAGGTTTCCTTCCCGAAAGTAGTGCGTTGCCAAAAGGAGGAGTCTAATGTTGCTGTAGGTTCCATCGGTTATGGAATCCGAGGGAGATGACGATTGACGGCGAGGTGATGGAGTCGAATAGATAAGATATAGGTGGCGAAACAGAGGCAGTTTCGCGGCGGGGGTGTGACGTTGGGGATAATGTGGTTGCCTTTGAAGCAGCAGCAAGTTTTGCGGTGCGGTGCGACGTTGGGGATGTTTTGGTAGTGGTTTATGATGCCAGGGTGTGCGATGATGGGTGCAACTTGCGATGCGGTCCGATTTTTATTTCCTTTTCTTTTTTTTACAGTGAAGGAACAGAGGGTTACTTCGCTGTTACTTGATGGCCCTCTCTGTCAGTCGTGTATTGAATGGAGGTTGGGTGTCTGGTAAGGGAAATAGGGAGAGGACTGTGATGACGGTAATGTAATATAGTGAACACTAGAGTAGAGAGGAATTGATCGAGATAGAGATAAGAGGATTGGGTAGTCAGAATACCAGGTTTGGCTCTAATACAGAATAACATCAGTTGAATAATGGAGATAGAAGATGGGAGAAGAGGGGAAGAGAAGATACCTCGAAGGCAATGGTCACAGCCTAGCACTAAAGCTTAATTTACTTATAATTCAATATTACAACCATATTTATAAGCTACTAATTCCTTATATAACTAAAAGGCTAATTCTATTAGATTAATAACTACCTAAATCCTAATAACTGACAGATAAATAGCAATTACTAATTATTTTAAATTGGGATAATTAATATGTACTTTAAATTTTAATGTAAAAATAAAGTAGAATACAATTACAAATAAAATTGCCTATAGCTGTTTAGCATCACAATCACACACAAGGACACGCTTTTTTGTGTTGTCCGGCAAAGATTGACAACCTGTGAAATTTTACAATTGTGGAGAATCAAAGCTACAAGCTTGCTCTCTCTGAAAAAAAAACCCTATCTCCTGAATGCTCAAAAGAATCTATATATATATATGACAGGATCCCTAACTCAATTATGGCTACACCATATGGTCAAATATATGACAAAATTGATCTTTAAAGCTATCATATATTATAAATGTTGCGATATGCCCACCTCTTAAAATCCCTACTTTAAAAACAACAAAATTGATGTGAACTCAGCAGAAACGTGTACACAAAGCACCCACATAAACTTAATCGAGGGTTTCTATTAGATTGACCATCGCCATGTCCTTGACTGGAGACGTTAGCTAGCCTACCCTCCACTCCCACGCTACAACGTGCACATTGACTGTTAATCTCGCATATCTCGCCAAAAGGGGTAATGATGACGGCTTCCCTGTGTTCGATGAGTTCCATATTCCTCGGCTCTTTCTTCCTATAGCTCCACCTCGCCCTTGCAGCTCCCATCTTCGATGACGACCTCAACCTGCCCTTTACCTCGACCCCAACAAGGAATATTTCGACGATCGAAGCTCCCTCTCCTTGGTGTGCGTCAACCTCTTTCTTCGTGTTTCCTTTTCTTGTCCGGGCGCTAGTGATGATCAGCAAGGGTTAGGGCTCGCGACCATCGAGGACGAGTGACGCCTTGCCTCTTGAATAGTTGGCGTTGCATTAGAATGAGGAAATTGTCTAAGGGGTTATGATGATGGGGTTCACTGTCATCTTCTTCCTTCAAGACATCGTCGTCATTCCCTTAGTAGACTATGGTGGAGTAGGGTGAACCCTAGTATGTTGGTGGTTGGCATAGTGGTGGACAGTACTCCGGTGGTGATGGGTGTGGGGTTGTGAAGAATCCACGGACCTCCTCATCATTGTAGTGTCTTCTTTAGGGCCTTGGGGCGGCGGTAAGCCCTTGCAGTTGTTCTTCGTTAGAAACACAATGTTAAAATATTTGCAATTAAAAATGATTTATCAAGAAATGACAAATTATAAACTTATATGTATAATTATATATCTAGATTATATATAACTTAATTAACAGGTACTACTAGTGGTTAAATGTGTATTGCCAACTATGAAGCACGGATACGTAATACGTGTTTCGACACGCGACACACGACACGTGATTGATCCAAAAACTAGGATACGACACGCTATGATACGTATAATATATAATATATATTTAAATGTATATTAATGAAATAAAACATATTTTCTCCAAAAAAATACATTATTAGAGCATTCTTAACATGGAATTAAGAAAATGGACCATATAAAACAAAATTCAAACACACTTTGACCTTAAGAATCATAAATAAAGCACAATCACTCTCGCTTGAGTCAAAGTTGACTCGTGGCTTCCGGGAGCGTGTTCGTGCTTCATAGGTGTCCGACACGTTGTCGGATACGACACGTTGGCTTTCGAGAGTGTCCGTGCTTCATAGATTGCCAACCAAGGGAAACCGCGTGGGAATCGAACGAGCAGTTCCGAGTGGGAGTTGATATTGATATTTCGACAGAGTCGCGACTATTTTGGCTGAGTTGCCTATACTTACGTCAAGTCAGGCCAAGTTAGTACGATTTCATCTATTTCACGACTCTTGACTCGAACTCGGTGCGGTGCTTTGTAGAGTACGTAGTTAACTCCGTCGAGTTGTCTCATTTTCGGTCGATACTTTAAACCTTGGTAGAAAAGATGAGGAAAGCTCAGTGTCACATCACGTTACATTGATCCTTTATTCAATTTTATGGTGCAAAATTTTTGGGTTGTTTGAATCAACCAGTGTTGTTCCATTTAGATGAAGGAATTTCTTGAATTGACTGAGTGAATAATAAAAAGAGAGCAAGATGCTTGTGGCCTTGTATTGTCG
The DNA here is from genome assembly GCA_949130495.1 of Sambucus nigra. Lineage (NCBI taxonomy): Eukaryota > Viridiplantae > Streptophyta > Magnoliopsida > Dipsacales > Adoxaceae > Sambucus > Sambucus nigra. The sequence continues at coordinate 630,065,609 of OX422209.1, forward strand.
TATATTTTGTGTGGCAGGGTTAAAGAGAAATGCTAGAATTTTGTGAAGATAAAAAATATGTAAAAAGATCTATTGGATAAGATTTTTGGCCTCGTTATGAGTTTAACATCTGCATTTTTTCAAGATTGGGAGTTTTAGCTATCGAGTGTCATTGGAGGGTGGCCATTTGAGAGAAATTTAGATCATGAAATCGGGCTTGACATCCACACCTTCTAAAAATATTGTCTTGGGGGCTCCAGCCTCAAACCGTGGGAGTTTGTCAGTAACTTTGCCCCCACTCACAAAGACTCCTAGCTCCGTCCTTGTGTATGGTTGTAGTAAACTCCTACAGTTCCATGCCTACGTGTATGCCAAATTTCACCCCAACTACCCTATTTGATACTAAGGCTCAAGCACTTAAAAAGTGTGCCTTTTCTAGCTATTGTTTTGTGATGATCAATGGGTGATATTCCGAATCCTCATTGTTAGATAAGGGTAGGCAACGACATGGTCTGCTTATTCATCTCTATCTATGGATTACCAAAGACTTTTATTTACCCTCATTCCTTTTGCTCCATTTCCCTCGACCCAAAAAGGCCAGCTCGGCCCGGGAAAAAGCTGGCAAAAACCTTTGGACGGAGCTTTCTGGATCAACTATCTAACTTTCATGAAGAAAGCCACTACTCTTTTTACAAAATTTTAAAAACAGAACTCACTTCGTTACCTTGAGTCACTGGTCTAGCAGAGCGATGACACGATTGTCTAAAAATCACTAGTTTTGGCAACATATCTAGCTCCTGAAATATGCCAACATTTTAGTTTGCTACCATCACTCCCTAATGGTGCCGTTCGACAACCTAAGCCCAAGCTACCATCCTTTGGGTAACTTCCAATCTAAGTTAAGAGTGACATCCTCTTGGGTAGTGCCACCATATAAGGGGGCATCTCACATTCATGAATGGTGCAGGCCCTTTGCGAACCATCAAGAGCCCTCACCAAGGGGTGCCCCTGCACCTTTGGCTTATTGAATTACAATAATCACTTTATCGGTGGTGTATCACAAGTGTATTATAATTCGATACATGTGTCACGATATTGATGGGAGAGTTCGGGTCGGGTTTTGTTGCACCCAATAGGTAGAAAAACCCACATAACTTTTTGTCTTACCTTTTCACGTCCGGTACTCACTTTTAACTTTTCGAAAAGTGTTTTTTGTTACCTTTTGGTATTTTCGTTGATTCCCTTTGTTCTCGTGTGTCTAGCAATCTCTTTCTTCCTTGGTTCGGAACCCTCCGTTGTTGTGTTCCATCATGCGAAACAGCTTCTGATAGAGGAGTTCAAGGTTTGTAGGGGTATTTTGGCTACTCTTTTATTTTTATTTGTCGTCATAGTACACCCAATAGATTATTCCTTTAGAATATTCTAGTGTGTTCCTTTTTGTCATTTTACTTTTTAGGGTTATTTTGGCTCTTGGATTAAAGCTATTGACCTCCTTTGCATTATTTTGACGGATGAATGAGAAATAGAATTTGGGCTCTTGACTTCTAAATGTTGTGTAGTGTAGACTAGATCGCTTCCGTCCCAACTACATATCAAATTGGTATCAAAGCGTCGTATGCTCCGGGGTTCTTAAGAATGGATGCTGATGATTGGGACTTTGGGCGATGCCACCCGAATGAAACACGGTGGGCCTCCACCACTTTGACTGATCAACAAAGAGGTCGAAACCTTAGCAGCCCAGCCTTGTGAGAAGAGGCAGCCGTCAGACTTGACAAGAGGGATGAAACCCTAGCTCCACCTGCCTCCCATCAAACAACCGGTGGTTGTTGGTGAATGGATCGTAGTAGAAGATGATGAATAAAACCTTGATGATGACGAATGATGAGTGGTGGTGATGTGTAGCGGGGAGCGAAAATGATTAATCTAAACTACACAACAAATCGTAGTAGAAGATGATGAATAAAACCTTAATGATGATGATGACGAATGATGAGTGGTGGTGATTTGTAGCGGGGAGCGGAAACGATTTATCTAAACTACACAACAACATTTTAATAAATAAACTCTCTCCCCACTTCTCATTCATCTCAAAAGTAAAAATACTAGCAAGTTAACCTAGGTAAAACAATTAAAGAGGTTACACTAGAATATTCCACGGGAATAATACTCTCAACCTGTTATACTTACTAAAAGAGCGAAATGACAACACAAGACATGATAATTAATTAAGTAAAAATATAATTAAATCCCCGGGCCTCCCGTACGCATGTGATGATAAAAGACTACCTTACTAGTTACCACTAACATTCTCTATTTGCTATGAGATGTGGGGAAAATACAAGTTTTAAGATGTAATGTTTGTTCTTTGCCGTATTAAATCAAATTGAAAGTCCATTTTGTTTGATGTGTTTTTATTTTCCTTCTCTTTCATGTTGAGATGTTACCATAAGCAAACATCTTACCACTAAACAATGTAATCATTTCATAATGTTTTAAACCATAATATGTTGTATAGTCAATTATAAATTAATAATGTGTTCTCTTTAAGTTTATTTAGTTTTTACAATGATTCTTATATATAATTCTTACTATATCTTACGATACGTATTCTGATATGAGACACTATACGCGAGGTTCCTATATGCGATACATATCCCAATTTGACAGCTATGCTAGCGACTAAATTCAACATCCCATGCACCCCTCTCTCCACACCGCAACAGAACATGGAGATCATGTGACATGTTCGACCACTTTACAAACATAAAGGTAGTGGGCAGTTATGGGGATTGGATTGAACAGCTATAGACACAAACATTGGTATCAGAATCTTGACATCACCAGAACTACAACTTCACAACTGTGCCCATTCTCGTTAGGATTGCCTCGTGCTTCCACCCTTAGCCTTTTGTCCTTTTTGGTCCTTCATCACCAATGTGCGTGTAACACCTCACCAGTTATAGAACCTAACTCCATAGCCATCCACCTCACCAGTTATAGAACCCAACTCCATAGCCATCTTCCACCACTGTGATCACCTCTCTCTCATTGGAATGGAACTCACCTAGACTAGGTTGTGACACACAACTTTCTAACCAAATTTGTCAAAATATTGGTGACTTGCAACTCTCCAAATTCGAATACCTTTTAACTCTTTTTTGATCCTCTAAATAATACACCCTCTGTCCCAAATCCACTATTCCATTTTGGACTGTCCCAAATTAAGGGTCCAATTTCCTTTTTTGGACATAATCAACGAACCAAGTTCCACGATGGTGAACAAGTGTTGATCTTGGCCGTTGATTGAATGTTCCTTAACCTATACAAAATAAAAACATGGACTCTTAATTTGGGATGGAGGGAGTATATCATTTTATCTCCCCTAAACCTATACAAATACCTAGTAAAAATAAGTATCATTTTATCGCCCCTGAAACCATCGCTATGTATGTAGTAAACAAATTACCGGTCAATTTTTTTGGCCTAAATCGTGTCTTTGAACCATGTTCGGTAAAATATGTCTCAATCAATTTCAGCTTGCTGTCATGCGAACTCTCAACCGGTAATTCTAGTGTTCCTTTCTTGTGGGTTGTAGACTAGCATTGAGACTATAGTTGTTTCTCCCAGTAGTACTTCATCTATCCATTCCCTAACCATGAAAATATTTGTGAGGATGCGTTAAATTTGGGTTGCTATTTGAAGCTTGATGCAACTAAATCTAGACTAGTCTAAGCAAATTTTCTTGCGACTTTTGTGCTGTTTTGTGTTTACAGGTCTGGAAAGGCCAGGGATCAAGGAAATGGAAGCATGGACAAAATGATGGATTTTTTGTACAATTTGAAACACCTTTCCAACGAAAACTTTGGTTTATTCCCAGTTCCACAGAAAAGGGACAAATATTATGCAGGTCTCTCTCTCTCTCTCTCATATATATATATATATACACGCACGCACTGGTATAGTTCACTTTTGATATTAGTATAAAAATATTTTTTTTTTGAATTACATCGATTATGGTATTATTGTTGTTGGCTGACACAGTTTGACCTGACTGACATTGTGATGTGGGTGAACTAATCGATTGATTAAACTATGTTAAATACGTGAAACCCATACACCAACTAATGCATTTCTAATACTTAATACATCACTTTGTAAATCAAACAGATAAAATTTTGGATCATTACTTTTTTACTATTAACAAACTTAGTTGGACATATGGAGCCTGAATTTCTTCATATCTCTACAGGGATCCAGTGGTTTTGGACATTAGTGCTCACGAATTGCTTCCTCGCATATTCAAGGATACATAGTCCAATTTGTAGCAGTCTTTATCATGGTTTAGAACCTGTCAGTGGGCATGGGCTCACAAGCTAAATGAGCCGAACAGGCAGTTAAGGTTCTCGATAGCATTGGCCCAATACGCAATTTCCCGATAGCATGTGCTCCTCATTGAACTCACTGAAGGTTTTTGCGAGAGTGTTTTGAGTGATTGCAGTTTTATTCGAGTTTCTTACTGTAAAAGTAAACTTTACATGGTCTTCATATTATGAAGGTAATATAAATCCTGGTTTAGGAGGTAAAATTAAAATTCCTAGTTTTGAGTCTGCTGAGATCTAAATCTATAGTTGAAATCAAGGTTCTAAAAAACGCGGGGCGTGATCGAGGCGTGGAGGCGAAGCCTTAAGCCTTAGAAGCCTAGGCGGGTCTAGGCGTAAAAAGGCGTGAAAAGACGTTTAGGCCTTTTTAGTATATTTTAATATTTTTTAACCATAATAAGGCTATTAAAATACTAAAATTGTACATATTATAAATATATGTCTGAATATTTGCAAATAAAATACTATTTGATTATTTTGGATGAGATAATGGTTCGGTTTGTAAAAAAATCTTTAAAAGACGATATTGTTTCACTAGAGCATTGTTGTTTTTAGAGAAAAAGTATGCCTTAAGGGTTTTACCAAGCATAAGGTGTCAAAATCTTAAGGCGGGGCGTTTCTCCTAAGCCTCGAACCTAGACGGGTTTTTTAGAACAGTGGTTGAAATGCAATGCCCGTGTAACTGTTGCATGGGGAAAGTGTAGAACATATTTGCTTTGGCCCTTTTTACAGAAAAAAGTGCTTTTTTGTGCTTGTGAAATGTGACTATTCTATACTCTTGAGAAATTAAGGAATGGGAAATAGGATGGTTCACCCGGCATGTATAATCTATTTATTCCCTCTCGTTTCAAACTAAAGCTATTTATTCCCTCTCATTTCAAACTAAAGCTATTATATCTAGGTTAATCTTTTAAAGAAAATATTGATTACTAATGTAACCAGTGACAAGATCCAAATTTATTCAACTATTACAGATTTAGGTGTAGTGTTGTTCCAACATTAAATTGAATCAAGAATTATCCTGAAAAGAAAAGTGTGACTCAACTTAAAAGAGCGTGTATAATAGAGTAGGCCATAATAAAAAAAGGACTGATAAATCTTTACGAAGTGGGAGGAATGGGGCGCTACAACCGTCATAATTATGGAGCATATACGACCTTCTGGGTGTCACTGGATGCTATGGCAATGACGTAGTATATATTGCTAATTATTGGCCTGTTTGATTATGAATTATAATATTGTGTAAGTTTTTATATTTTAGAAAACTGAATTTAAAAATAAGTTTATCAAATGTGTATCAATATTTAAAAGGGGGTTTTGGAGAAAGGTTCTCATAATTCTCAAAGTGTATAAAAATAGGACACTTCACATAATTTTATAAATTTAGTCCCTGTACTAAAAACACTATGAAAAATGGTGAAAAATATTGTTGTTGGCGCGGATAAAAAATATGAACTCCTAGCTCTAAAGGGACCATACAAATAAATGATATTGTATCGCAGGGACTAGATTTATAAATTTGAAAAGCATTGCCTAAAAATTCAAATATAGAAAGCAACATGACTTTTACCTTAATTTTCTATATTTAAAAATATAGAAAACTGTATTTAAAAATAATTTTTAAATCAAGTATTTTAAATACATAACCAAATGGGAGTGTATATTATGGAATTAGGTACACTATAGTGTACATGGGCACAATATATACGTTTATGTAATCTTGGAAAAATTATCTAGACCGTTTCTCTTTCCTCATTAATTGCACCCCAATATGCATAATTGTAGCAAATGATATTTTACATATCAAAGTATTATCTACGTCTAATTTCACTAATATTAATGGATCTAAAAGTAATGCACTAATTAACTTTTCTCACAAACAAAAAGTAATCTATATAATTTGTGTAATCTTGGAAAAATTGTTTACACCTTTTTTAATCTCTCCGCATTAATTGCACCTCGATATGGATATTATTGGGTGTTGCTAATATCACCACCAAAATTTATATTGGACACCGATGTTTGCTTTAAAATGATTGTACCTTGTGTTTAAAAATGTTGTGTCGTATATTTACAGTGGATGATATTTTAAATAGCAAAGTACTCCATCTCAAATTAAGAATCCGTTATGCATTTTCAGGGCTTCCCAAATTCAGGGTCCGCTTTTCTTTTTTTGAACATAATCAATGAACCAAGTTCAATGATAGTGAACGAGAGTTAATCTTAATTGTTGATTAACTGTAGTATTAAATTATACAAAATAAAGATATGGACTCTTAATTTGAAACGTAGGGAGTATTACCAATGGTCTAACTCCACTCGAATTACTATGGATTTAATAGTAATACAATAATCAACCTTTCTCACAACCAGAATGTAATCTGTGTAATTTCGAAAAAATTATCAACATCTTCACTTTCCCCTCATTAATTGCACCCCAATATACATATTTGTAGCAAATGACATCTTACATATTAACATATTATTTATGGTTTAATTTCACTCAAATTACTATGGATCTAACGTAATACAATAATTAACCTTTCTCACAAACAAAATGTAATCTATGTAATATGTGTAATCTTGGAAATATTATCAGCACTTCCACTCTCTCCTCATTAATTGCACCCCTATATGCATATTTGTAGTGAATGATATTTAAAATATCAAAGTTTCATCTATTGTCTAATTTCACTCAAATTATAATGGATCTAATAGTAATACACTAGTTAACCTTTCTCACAAACAAAATGTAATTATAATATATAATTAAAATTGACAATGAATCCCAGTGTCAATATTATCGCACCCACACGACGTTACGTGTACACTTCATAAATATTTTAATTATATTACTCTGTCTCAGAATTTGAAGAGACTTTATTTATTTGACTACATGACTCTTTATCTCATTACTTTTTGAATTACATTTGAAGAGGTTCTACTTATTTGACTGCATGACTATTTATCTAATTGCCTTTAGGATTACCTTAATTATCTTTGTATCTTCCACAAATCACTTTCACATTAATATTTTTGCCTTTGTATCTTTCACAAATTCGAAACCCATTAATGCTTCATCCCCAAATGAGGCTATTTATATGAAATTTGGTAGGGTTTGTTCATATCTCATTTTTATTCATTGCGGATCAATTTTTATAGCTCCGTTGTGATGGGGTTCGACCTGATGTACTACGGTTTCCTCTGCTTCGATTTTTTTTCGATTTTGAATTTACAAAATTTGATTTCAGTTGTGAGTGACGGAATTGAAGAATTATTTGATTTGTTAATTTTGGTTTAGGAACTTCATTAATCATTTTTATTTAGTTTGGAAAATTGATGTACTCATATTAGCTGTATATTAAAATAACCACTCATATTTGAATTCTAGGCTTATACATATCAAAGACTTGAGGTTTGAATTTTAATGAATACAATACGTCAGATCGATTTTGATGATTGTAGATGCAAATACAATAAAAATTGATAAGGGCAATTGCTGGTGGGTAAAGTGTTTTATCTTTTCCTCTATTAAGTTGACATTAGTTGATATTCTTGAATTTGTTAGGTAATGTAAGAGTTTTCCTTTGTTCAGTGTGAGGGTAATCTCTCTCTCTCTCTCTCTCTCTCTCTGTATATATATATATATATATATATATATATATATATATATATATATATATATATATATATATATATATATATATATATACACACACACACACACCTCTAATGCGATAGTATTAAAGGAGTTCATGATCCTTTAATACTTACTATCTATTTCTCTCTTATCTTGAACAAAATCAAGGGAATTGTGTTTCACCGTTTCGAGTTCTCTTTCACACTAACTTCTTTGAAATACCTGTAAAACACATATGAGATACATAAAACACGAGGTACTCACCAAAGAGAGTTAGTAGCATGATTATGATATAAAACCAAGTCAATGACACTACACCGGATCATAAAAATATCGAAATTAAGGGGATAAATATACAATATTTATGCCTAATCAAACCCCCTAACTTAGAACTTTGCGTGTCCCGAGCAATGTAAAAGAATCAAAACAAGGTCACAACTCTTAGCAAACGTGTTATTGGGATAAAATACCTCTTTCGCGGGAAAGCAATTGCATTTAGCGTATGCAACAAGGCTTTAAACTCCTAGGCTACCCTAGTAGGACGAGTTGTGTCTCGTGAGGGTTTGGAGTGAATATACCCACAAAATTTATTTTCGACTCAAAAATTCAAAATACCTAAAATTTTTATAATTCAAACTATCCAGAAAATAATCACTATATATTTATATGCTCAAGTCTCAATTTGCCGTGTGTGTGTGCGAAGCCAAAAATTAAATCGCTAATTTCCACCGATTGATTATTAAGTTACTTTATAAAAATTCAATTTGATTCAAATACTCACGAAATGCTCTCGCAAACGAATCACTCGGATTGTGGTTATTTTCTCTCGGTGTGCGTGATATAAAGAGTAAATGTAATGAAACGTAAATTCACGCACACAAAATTGAAAGACGGAATTATATGGTGAATATATCTCATCATCGGATTACGGTCATTGGAAAACCGAAAACATCGACTCTTACACACACCAATTAATCTTTCTTATTATATTTTCGTAGTTTAGCTCTCCACGCAGTAGTTAATTTTGAAATTTGGACTCGGTTAGGAATTTTTCTGGTTTTAAGGTGTATTGGGTAAAATTAGGATTGGTAGGAAAATTCGAAATTAGAAAATGTCCTTATGATGTTCATTAGCGCTTTTCGGGCTTTTGCTCATTTTCTCATTTTCTCCCTTTTCCTTGCTATTTGTGTTGAAAATTACTCTTTATTTTTCTTTCCCCCCTTTTTTTACTGCACCGTTGGGACTTAATTTTTGAATTTTTCATTTTTCACAATTCCGGGATATTTGGGTTTTTTGGGTTACCTAATGTAAGGAAATTTTTTATTAGGCTCAATTGGGTTGCAAAGGGAAATTTTTCACAACTATTTATGACTAATAGTTTTGGGTAACAAACGATGGCCTAACTTCATTTATCCGAATCACTCATTAATTTACCATATGCGTCTCGAGATTAATTTAATTTAAAGATATTTGAGCGTGTTTTTCCAAAATAACATCTCACACATCTCCAGTAACCGATCAAAATAAGGGTATTGAGATCTTGACCGACTTATTGAAACGCTGAAAAGAACTGTGGGTTAACCATAAACTCGGACTGATTTAAAAACTCATAAAAATTACAAGCTCGAAATCTCACCAGGTTGATTAATCTCCACACTTATTCGTAAAGTAGTCAATTTTCTTTCAATTTCCATCTTTGGTCCATTTTGGCTTTGTGCAATTGAAATTTACAAAGTTGAGACTTTGAACAAAATTTCTGTAATATTTTTGAAAAATTTAAATCTCAATTTTTATTTATTTCGAAGAAAAATATTTTTGACTTTTTCAGAAATTTTCATTTTTTTTGGAATTTGGGCATTTTAAAAATTTGTGAAGTTTTAGATAGAAAGACGCACTTGTCACCCCTCTAACTTAGACTTTTGCATTGTCCTCAATCAAAAGGACTAAAATCTAAAGAAGAGCAAATAACAAGTGTGATAAATAAAACAAACAAATATTTAAAATGCAAAAAGACACTAAATGACACTAACACATGACTCAAAAATACAACAAAGATCACCCCATATGCGTTGGGGGTGCGACGACCTCTCATCTCTCCACAAACTCACTCGACCCCTTGTACGGGGTTTATTGCTCTCCTAGTCTCCCCGTCTTCCTGTCATAAGCAAATAGTTGGAACAAGTTTGTCCCAGCCCCATAGATAAGGGAGAGACCCTGGGTCTCGGGATGACTGGCTGGGAAGGGATCCTCGTGGTGCCAAATTGAATCTTTGCCTATGTGCACCGACTTGGAGGGTACATCTCGATTTTTTTTAGTTTCAGGAGTGCATGGGATGGTCTCTAAATCGGATGATACGTGAGCCTTTTCCTCAATCGCGTTAGAGGACTCAAGTGGTATGGGTGGATGGTCACAAAGAAGTAGGGGTGGCAATTTTTTGAACGAAACGATAACATAACACGAAATGAAATTGACACGAAATTGACACGAAATTGACACGGTCTTTCATGTTCGGGTTGTGTTCGGGTCTCATTTTTTAAACCCGCCATTGGGTCGTGTCGTGTTCGTGTCCAATTTCTGCCACGAAATTGACCCGATAAGGACCCGATAGTGACCCAATTAAGGACACGATATATACCCTATGTAGACCCACTATTAACCCCATTTAGACTCATTATTAACCCACTATTTAGACCCACTATTTTTTTAATTCCTCACTAACTGATCTAATCGTGTCGTGTTTGGTCGGGTCTAATCATGTCCAATCAAATCATATTTACTTATCGTGTTATCATGTCTTGTTTTTAACGTGTCGTGTTCGGGTTAAAGAAAAAACATGCTATCGTGTCGTGTCATGTGAAAACACGACCCGTTGACCCGTTTTTCCACCCCTACAAAGAAGGAATTTATCTATCGTTTCTTGTCATTCGCTCTCTTCTAAGTGACAAAATGAGTCCAATAAAGGTTGGACTTCGACATTAAGGTTCTCATTCACCGGCCCGAATTCTTTTTCAAAGGCCTCTAGACTCAAATCGCCTAACTCTCTTTCATGATTTAAGTCCACGTCCTCTCTCTTAATCTCCTCAAATCTCACTGCCCCGCTGTCGCTTACTTACTCTCTCTCTCTCTCAATGTAGGTCACTAAGCACACCTCTCCTACTCTTTTCTTAACATCAGAAATTCTGCTCTCGCTTTGCGCATCAAGATCTACCCCTAACGGCTCTCGCTTGTGAGTCCTCTTATGCTCGTGTGCTTCCTCGATAAGATCCCTTTCTCATAATTCTCTTTCATCGCCTTCGTTCTTAGTGCTATTAAAGATATTTATCTCGAGGGTCATGTTCCCAAACGTTAATTGCATTCGCCCACTTCGAGTATTGATGAGTGCATTAGCCGTAGCTAAGAATGGGTGACCAAGGATGACGGGAACATGCTTTCTCGAGATAATGGAGGGATCCTCATCCCAAATAACAAAATCTACCGGGAAGTAGAAAGTGTCAATTTGGACGATTACATCTTCAATAATTCCCCGAGGCATCTTCACGGAGCGATCCACGAGTTAGAGGGTCATAGTTGTGGGCTTAAGGGTCCCTAAATCTAATTGTTTATAGATGGAATAGGGAAGAATGTTAAGACTCTCCCCTAAATCTGTTAATGCTCATTCAATTCGGTTCTTCCCCATGATGCATGCGATGGTGGGTGCACTCGAATATTTATATTTTAGTGGAAGATCACTCATCAGTACTGAGCTAACGTTCTGTGTTAGAAACACAATTTTCTTTACCTTTAACATTCGTTTCACCGTGAGTAAATCCTTAAGGAACTTAACATACGTGGGAATTTGCTTTATGGTATCAAGAAAAGTTAAGTCGATCTTTACTTGCTTAAGAACGTCGAGGATATCATCTCGAGAAGTCTCTTTGGATTGAGGGATCAACCGTTGAGGATATGGGGCCGCACCGGGGGATTTCACCACCAAATCTAGCTTGCTTGTGTCATCATCACCATTCTTTTTCACGGGGACATCTTCGGCCTCTTTTGTGTCGGGGGAAATCCACTTTTCATTTCCCTTAGTGTGTGGAAGAGGTGACAAGTCAACCATTCTCCCACTATGTAGAGTGGTAATTGCACTACATTGCTCAGGATGCTCGTGGGATGTGGCGCTAACACAATATTAGCCTTGGGGCGGTTTTTGGCCTGGGGTCGTAAATTTACCCTGCTATTGGACACTTAAGGATGCTTGCAACCTAGAGATACTCGTATTCATCTCAGTAAACATGCGCTCAAACCTAGCATTGGTTGCATTTTGAGATATGATGAATTGGTTTAAATTGTCCTCAAGAGATCTCCGTGGTGGGGTAATGTATGGGCCTGGAGGTGGTGCTTGCATTTGTGGTTGCATAGGTGGAGCTAGTTGACATTGAGGAGGGGGTGGAGGTAGGGAAACATGTAAAGTAGGATTCATCGCAGCGTGTTATTTCCCGTAGCTAAAACCAGGATGGTTCCTCCACGAAGGGTTGTATGCATTCCCGTGAGGGGCGTTAAAATTTCCCTTGAACTCTCCTATTGCTTCCACCTTCTTGTTATGCATGTCTTTATAGGTGGGTGTTATCGGGCATGCCCTTATTGGATGGATCGCCTCGCAAATAGAACACACCTCTTTCACAGCACGAATGGATTCGCTAGTTTCTCTTAATTGGACCTCGAGAATGTCCTTCATACTCTTCTCAAACTGATCAAGTCGACGGTATATTAAGGTATCATGATTCAATTGGTATAGACTAAACGCAGCAGGAGTATGTCGAGGTCAGTTTTAGACATTAGGATCGGATGTGTCCCATGCTTGAGTAGTCTCGACGACATACTTAAGATGAGCCTCAGCGTCACTTGCTTCTAATTACCAAAATGGTCTTTCACACATTGTTTGAACAAGTTGTTTAGATGGTATAGTAAGCCCATGATGGAAGAAAAATATAAGGTGATGCTTCTAAAATCCATGATGGGGGAAAGCGTTAACAAGCTCTTGGAAGCGCTCCCAACACCGGTCAAGTAGCTTATTATCTCGTTGTAGAAAAGATTGAATTTGAGCCTTGACGGAGTTGGTTTTATGTGGAGGAAAGAACTTCGAGAGAAACTTGGATTGCATATCCTTCCATGATATGATCGAGTTCGGTGGTAAAGACCAAAGCCAGGTCTTAGCTTTATCCTTTAAGGAAAAAGGAAAAATCTTTAAGCGAACGACATCTTGCGTGCAAGCTTGATCACTAAAGATTTTGCACGCCTCTTCGAACTCTCGAATATGGAGATATGGTTTCTCCGAATCCATGCCGTGAAATGTTGGAAGAATTTGTATCATCCCATTATGGAAGTGGAACTGTCCAGCATTTTGTGTGACAGTTCGCTCAGGAAATAAGGGTTCTTTCATGGGACGATACGGTAAGTTTCCATCACCCGTACTAAAACTAGCGATATCCGGCATGGCTCTCTATCCAATGGACTCAGAATCCTCACTCAGTATTCTAGACGTGTGACTTATGATGGAGTTTGGAGGGGTAGGAGGTAGAGCCCAGAATTGTGGAACGCGAGGGGTATGGGGGCTTTCGGAATTATACTCAACGATGGAATTTTCGTGAATTCTTATTGGAGTATTTTGAGGAGTTTATTATTGATTTTTCATGAAAGGGATTGTGAGAGATGATTTCTTTTTGCCTTTTTATTTTCTGAATTGTTATGGATTTTTGATTTTTTTTTTGGCTTTTTAAAATTTTTTGGAATGAAATTTGGGATTGAATCTACTAACCTAAAGTCTACCTCATTCCCCGACAACGACGCCAAAAACTTGACGCGACCAGAAATGTGTATCTAGTGTGCGTGTTGATATAGGCTCAAGTGCAAGCCTGTCGCGTTAATAATAAACCCAGTAAGTAGGGATCATCTCCACAGGGAACTAGGACGATGAATCATAATGACACAGAACAAACGACTAATCCTAAAATTAGTTCTCGAAAAGAAATGGAAAAGGTGATTACGATGAATGGAAAAACTACTAACTAAATGCGAAGAAAATTAACTGCTAACTAAACTAAATTAGACACACATAAACAAATCTACTGAGTGAATTAAATATGAATAATGGAAAGATAAGTTAGGATACAATCCCTGAACCCTAGTATATTTACCGGGTAAAATGATAGATTTTGAATTAGAAATTTGGATTGAATCCGATCTTTATCAATCCTAAGCATTACATATATGAGGGTACTAGCCCACATCATACATAATCAAAGGTAAGAATAAAGAGGTGCCGAATAGCTACTCGCGCATCACATCCTTAAACACCCCAGTTACCTAGGGCAACCGAGGTTAAAAGATCTTCGATGATTGTGCGTACTACACAACACGATTCATTCAAATTTCAATTCAAACCCTATTTTCTACATAGGCAAATTATATCGGGTTGGGTTCATGCATCCCAACCCTTAAAAACTTAGCCGGGCATAACTAAACTAATGAAAAACATATTATCTAAGGTGAATGTAGTCATAATCATCAAGAAATTATACCTAAGCATGTAATAAACCCTTGAAATCTTAGAAAATATGTAAAGAATGCAAAGTATTATTAATCTTGAAGAGTAGAGATGGAGAACACAAACTTTATCGAAGAAAACCTTGATCTCATGCATAAAAACTTGAATGTTGTTAAGGAAAGCAAAACCTAGGGTTCTTGGGTGCAAGAGCCCTCTAAAACTATGAAAAAACGATCTCCCTCATGTCTGGTATGAAAAATAATTAAGTACATCACGTTATATTAAGTGATCCAACCATGCACAACTCTTTTTTTGAAATAAAAAAATTGGAAATTTCCCCAGTCGAACCGGTTCACTTTTCCAGTGTTGACGTGAAAATTGAGCTGAAATTTTTTCTAAGTCTTTTCTTCCTTGTTTTGCCATGATTTCTTCTCAACTTCCAACCTTCATAACTTTTCACTCGTAACTCGGATTTGGATTCCATTTCTTCCTACGCTCTCATGGATCCACAAACTTCAACTTATTCATGGAGTCAATGTCCGAATTCTGGGTGTAAAATTAAGAAATTGCCCCTTGACTTTCCTTCTCTTGCATTTTGTCTCTCTCTTGAATTTGAGTTTTCTCTTTCTTCAAAATGGCATAACTCTTTCACCATAGCTCCGATTGGGGTACCGTTTTTTCCATTGTTCTTTTAATTTTGAGCTCTCCAACTTTATAGTAGGATCCACCTTCGAAGTCAGGCTGAATAATTATGAAAATGCCCTTAAACTCCCCATTTCTTGGTTTCTTTCATTGTTTCGAGTTTTCTTTCGCACTAACTTCCTTGAAATACATCTAAAACACATAAGATATACAAAAAACACGAGGTAATCACCAAGGAGAGTTATTAGGATAATTATGAGATAAAATCAAGTCAATTAAACTGCACGGGATCATAAAAATATCAAAATTAAGGGGATAAATATACAATATTTATGCCTAATCATCCGACAAACGTGCATAAAACTCATTAAGACATTCGGACTCAGACATGGTGATAGTCTCAAACTGGGTGGTCAAATTTTGTAATTTTCTTCTTTAACCGCGTTCGTACCCTCATGGTCAATTGGGGGACATCCCATGCCTCTTTAGACGTGGTGCACGTCAAATTACGGCAGAACTCATCGGGGGTGACGGTGACGGCTCCAGAAATAGTACTCCGACCACGGGAATTAAAATTGAATAATTTATAATCTTGTTTAGTCCAATCCAATACAGGTTTCAAAGAGGTTATATTATTAGCAGTGACAGTGGGATGAGTGCACCCTCTTTCACAAAGCAACCAAACACGTTCGTCAATGGCTTTTGAATGCGATTTCATATGGGCTTTCCAATAGGCGTAATTGGCCCCATAAAAAATAGGCATTCGATTATATAAGTGATCCATCGAAAAGTTGCGATTTTTCACAAAACAAATTTAAAAAAATCAATATCACACAATTTATGCAAAAAATAGGAATACGCGATAAATTAGCATAACGTGCTCTGATACCAATTTGAAAAATCTTATGTGATACTAATTCAAATGGATTCACAAATTTCCAAACCGAACTTATTTAATTGTATGTCTAAATTTGCTCGAACGAAACACCAATTTTATTCATCCCCTAAACATGCATCTACGTATCAAATCAAATCAAATCAATAAATTAAACCATGCGATGATTAAGCTGACAAACACAGATTTAAGTAAAAAAATCCTTTCGGGTAACAACCTTTTTATTTTCACTGCAATTTGTAAAAGATGGTTTACACGGATTATAATGAAAATACAATTGACAGACGAAATAACCGCAGGTGTCGGTTCGTAGTCATCAACCCAGGAACACCGTAACACTCCCTATGACAAGCAATCGATCAACCCAGTACCACTGTACCTCCCTTAGGTGGCACCTATTGTCAACCCAATACCTTCCAAGGCACCTAGTGTAGCATCATAAAATTCCAGCAAATATGGTTTGGGTTTCACAAAATAACTCACACAAAAGTAATTGGGATTTGTGAATTGTAAAATAAAACTCCGAACCCTTTAAATGGTTGGAGAAGAAAAATAAACACTCAAAAACGTATTCGGTTAAAAACAGTGTTTCTCCACTCAAAAAACCAATAGACTGACATCCAATATATAACAGTAATCAAGGCAGTGATGTGTCAGCTAAAAAGTACTTGTCGTTCGAACGACATGCTGTCGTTTGAGCGTACCGCGATCTCGTTTGAATGACAATCACTTATAAAAAAAACGCTAGTCTTTTAAATATCTTGAAAACCTCAAAAATATATATCTTGGAAACCTCAAAAATATATCTTGAAACGAGATCAGATAATGTTTTATCAAAAACTTTTTACGAGAAAGTGTTTTTATAAAAACCATTTATAAAAAATTCATAAAATATTCAACACTTTTAATGTGAAATGTAAATGGAACTTAAACATAAATTTACCAAAACCATCTTGTTGGGCATGAAAGTCGAGGTCTTCTTGTAATTTGGATCCATATTTATAGATGTTAACTTCCTCAATTCTTCGACGACTTGAAGCGATATATGACATAATTAATTGTGATGGACAATGTCTTTACACGCGTTTATTCAAATCGATAAGTAGGTGTTGATTCATCAATCGACCGTGAGTTGTATAAGGATATGGATGGAAAATGGAACAATCCTTGCCACTAAGAACATATATATTCCTTCTTATTGTTGGAAGTATGAAATTAGTATTAGCGCCTCCATACACATCACAAATATTGGGACCCTAAAATACACCGAAGAATTGACAAAACACGTAAGGCAAAAAAACATTGTGAACGAAAAAGTAAGGAACAATAGGCAAGAGATGAGATAGAATAAATAAGGCTCCTCATGAGAGTAAATAACTTTCTAAATACACAGGATGTCCTGTTGATTCCATGACCGAGAAAAATAAATCGAATGGGTAATGTAATGCGTTAGAACTGCTTAAAGAATTTTGCAAAGGCAGTTAATTGATTTTAGAAACATTAGAGGACTTGGAATAAGAGATCAAGATGTTGAAAGGGAGGCAAACTACTTGAAATACAACTCTAATGTTGAAGAAAGTGTTAGATTACCAGATTTATAGTGTGTTAAGGTCGATAATTATTGTAGTATTCATCAAGCAAGATGAATAATGCAACCTGATTCACAATTGTTTATGTCAGTTGTTTGCTTCATTGGATAAGTGTTTTTAATCTCAACCAATGTAGTTATTAGCTTACGTTTGAAATTGATCTTATCAGTAAGAAATTAACTTCATTCTTTTATGTTATTAAGAAATTGACAATTTGAGAAAACACTGACTTCAATTTATAAATGTTAACATCCATCAAATACTGATCAGTATAGGCATTATATTTGTAATTGAATGCATAAAAATTGTTATTATAGATACATAAATGAAGTGAGGTGATGAATAATTACATAAATGGGGTTGATTATTTGAATGGAGTTGGATTAACAGCTTAAGCTGTTGGAAGGTAGCAAACTAATTGAAATACATCTCTGATTTTGAAGAAAGCGTTAAATGATCACATTTATAGTTTGTTAAGGTCGATAAGTACTGTAGCATTCATCAAGCGACATGAATAATGCCAACTAATTCACAGTTGTTTGATTCAATGGATAATTGTTTTTAAGCTCAACCAATGTGTTTGTTTGCTTATGTTTGAAATTGCTGTTATCAGTATGAAATTAACCTCCTTATTTTATGGTATTAAGAAATTAACAATTTACGAAAACAAGAAATTAAATTTATAACTGTTACCATTCATCAACTACTGATTAGTATAGGGATTAATTTCGTAATTCAATACATAGCAAATATTATTATAGATACATAAATGAAGTAAGAAGATGATTCATTACATATATGGGTTTGATTGTTTGTATATAGACGTGGACATTTGAAAATGATGATATGCATCCTTATATCCGTTGATATATTGAAGGAATAGATAAATATGTGAAAATTATATCGCAGTCTCCCAACTGTGTAAATCTCACAATGCAGCCCCTGAATTTCCAAAACCGCCAGTTTAAGGCAAACTTATTTTTCTAACACCTATCCCTTTTCGATGTTATGTAGGGAAAAAGTGGTGATAATTGCATTAATACGAGTAAATTATCTCAAAGTTAGTGCTACACGAATAGATAAGACAAATTTATTGAAATAAATTGTAAGTTTCTTTAGGATATTGAAATCATTAAATACTATATAACAAATCTTAATATACAAATAGTAATATTATATGACTTATATGTGATATGCCCTATATGTACCCCATCGACTCAGAAACATCAACTTCGGCCATGGAGATGGCCGATGTTGGAAGGGCCTTAGATTGACCCCAACGGTCTCGTCCTAAGCAAGGTCGGCCATGACCGACGTTACTAGTTACCTCAGCAGGAGAGGTATTCATGATCCACAGAGGTAGTTATCCATCTGGTTGTCCAAGGCTTGCAACCTTGGCTTGGTTAAGGCCGAGGTTGCCAACCCGTCATCATAAACAATCTCGGCTGGGGATCAGCCGACGTTCCTACTACGATACCAATACCTTGGCCCAGGCCGACGTTACAGCTCCTCGTGCCTTACCCCGGCTTTCCCACTGAGCTAAGGTCACCACCTCGTCCTCTTCCAGGCCGAGGTTGGGACCATTCACAGATGGTCGAGTCCTTATCAGCATATGTACTGTTGGGAACACGTGTACACAATCAGTTATAACCGAATCATTCCCCTCACGTGAGGGAATATTGAGGTCATCATTATCTGCATGAGATCAGCCAGGTGTCATTCTCATACTGGTTCGATCCTTATGCACATGTTCATTGCATGCTTGGGGGGTACACTACACCCCCCAGGCACTATATATAGAGGTCATCCTCTACCTTGTAAAGGATCCAAAATTAGCAAGCTGAAACTCTGTTCAAATATGTTGTAGAGAGAGAAAGCTTGAGAGATTGTATCTATGGCCATTAGATCCCTCATACAGTGATACACATCATATACTTGCACAGTGGACGTAGGCCTAATTGGCTGAACCACTTATATTCCGATGTGAATCCTCTTCTCCTCACCTCCCTCTACTGTATGTGTAAATACCCTTATGCTGCCATTGTTGACATTAAATTGAGCTCACGAACACCTTGAAGGGTGGTGCTGTTTCCAGCATCATCATTTTGGCGCCGTCTGTGGGAACGAGAAGCTGTCTCTTCCTCATTATTCGCTTAACTTCACCGGAGACTCTGGTGGTGAACCAGGCCTCACCCCTTGCGTGGAGCTGTTTCACCATTGAAAGAGGTCCTGTAAGGTATTAATCTCATTTACTACACCATCTCTTTTGTGCTAACGCATGGCACCGGAATTACCACCACCTCTTTCGTCGCCTGGTGCGGGAGAACCTAGCTCCAGCCAGGCACCGCCCCAATCCGAAATGACGGAGGTGGCCGCAGCCTTGAGGTCTTTGGCTGCAACGCAACAAGCAATACAGGAGCAGTTTACGCAGCTCAGCCAAAATATGATGAGGCCACCTGGAGTCTCACCGAAAATGATTACTCCGGCGGCTGTTCAGCCTCATCCTAATGCTAGAGGACCACCCCAGGCACCGCGGAAGGACCACCCTACACCCCAGTGGAGGAGGGACGTTGCTGACCCTAGGCGCTTGCGCCTGGGGAGGCAAGGAAACCCTTGCCCTGAGGACAGGTATGATGATCTAGGGGCGAAAGATGTCCTGAAAGATTGTTGGGAGCCGTATAAGGTTTCGAACAATACAGTTCATCCTATCCAACGGAGCCAAGGTTGTGGGGGAAGAAGAGGCGGAGAAGCCCAACAACGAGGATCAACTTTTGATCGACTGAGCAGATGGTTAGCCTTTAAAAGGATCGGCCCAGTAAACGACCTAAGACAAAGGTTGTCAAGGCCGAGAAGTGTAGCTGGCTCACAAAGAGAAGACGAACAACGTCGGCCTCATCAAGGACGACCCCATATAGGAAGAGGTAGAGACCAGGAAGAGGTCAACAACCGACATTGTGCTGCGGCTGGGGACCCTCAGTCCACCCCTTGGAGGTGGCTGGGGACAACCTCGGCCAGGGTGACGTTGTAAGGCCATGGAACGACTCTATTTAACATCTTGAAGAAAAGATAGGAGACCTCATCAAAAGCCGAGACCTATTGCAAAGAGGTGTCTCGGAAGGCTCCCCATTTGTGGCCAGGATAGTGAGCTTTCCAACCCCCACTAAGTTCAAACCTCCCGTGGTGTCTCCCAAGTATGACGGTAGCACCAACCCTGTACATCACATTGAGATGTACCACTCAGCGAAAGACATTTATTCAATACCAGATGAGATGAAGTGCCGAGCCTTCTCCGGGACTTTGACGGGAGCACCACACATTTGGTTTACTTCTCTTCCGAAGAATTAAGTTGAGAACTTTAAGAGCTTGGTTGAACGATTCATTCACAACTTCTGTTTTGGGGTAAGACCTCAAAAGAAGACCACCCATCTGCTGTATTTCAAGCAAGGCAAGAACGAGAGCCTAAGAGACTACATCGCCAGGTTCAACAAAGATAAACTTGAGGTTGAAGATTACGAAGAGAATATAGCTATGACCGCTCTCATAGGAGGTCTTCAGAAAGGGAAATTGTTGTGGAAACTCGCAGAGGACCCTCCCCGGTCCATGGCGGAGCTATTGGCGATAACGGGTAAGGTTATGAATGTTGAAGAGGCCATGGCCGCAAAGTATGAGGATGAGAACGACGGTAGCAGCGGGAAGTTCCAAAGTAAAAAGGACGAAAAGAAGAGGTCAGCTGACGACAAGTTTGCACATTATACCCCTCTAACGGTGAGCTGCGAGCATATCCTCAACGAGATAAAAAATGATAGGTCTCTAAGATGGCCGGAGAAACTGAAGGCTCCTCCGTATAAGAGGAACAAGAACTTATGGTGCGAGTTCCATGGCCATGTTACAGACAAGTGCTTCGGCTTGAAGGATGAGATCGAAAAGATGTTAAAATTTGAAAAGTTTAGGAGTATGTGGATGGAAAGGCTCCTAAAGGGGGAAGATATGACCCTAAGAGGAAGAGAAACGACAGATGTCGTGATGATACCCCAGCAAGAAGAGATGGTGACTCAGACGGTGATGAAGAAGACGATCCAGACCTCCCGCCAAAAGATGACAACACCCCAGTGAAGAGGGTTGGTATGATCTCCTTTGGTATTAGCACCATATGCGGAGGACTTACAGGGGGTGGTTATGAGGTTGCTGACAGAAAAGATCACGTGGCAGAGGCTAAATCAATGGCCAAACTTGAAGTGGTAAACCTGACGTCTTTTGAGACTACGCAGAAGAGAAAGAAGGTAGACATGGACACTCTCATAGTTGGGTTCTCTCAACTCGACTTCAAAGGAATCCTAGCTCCACACGATGACCCTTTGGTGATCACAACAAGAGTTCATGGATGTGAGGTGCAGAGAATTCTTGTAGATGGAGGAAGTTCTGCAGATGTGATGTTCTGGCCCTGCTTCAAAAACCTGGGCCTTAGCAGAGCTAGGCTGGTACCCTATCATCATCCGTTAATGGGGTTCAGTGGCGAAAAGGTCCATCCGTTGGGCATGTATGAGATGGACGTGCAAATGGGCGATGAGTGGCCTAAGAGGTTAACCCCAAAGATTGACTTTTTCATTATGGACGAAAACGTCTTCTCAGCCTATAACCTCATCATGGGAAGAGTAACCCTTAAGGAGTTTGAAGCCGTGCCGTCGACGGTCCGCCAGATGCTAAAATTCCTGACCCCCTATGGGGTAGGGGAAGTGCAGGGTGACCAGACTATAGCACGAGAATGCTACTTCAACTCGACTGAAGAGAGAGAGACTCATAAGAGAGCAACTACCACTTATAACATTGACACACTTGACCCTAGAGACGAAACAAAGTTAAAGAAAGAAGAGGCCACGAAAGAGGTAGAATCCATCTTCCTCAATGAGGACGAACCGGAAAAAAACGTCCAGGTCG
The DNA here is from genome assembly GCA_949130495.1 of Sambucus nigra. Lineage (NCBI taxonomy): Eukaryota > Viridiplantae > Streptophyta > Magnoliopsida > Dipsacales > Adoxaceae > Sambucus > Sambucus nigra. The sequence goes on from OX422209.1 coordinate 630,088,191, forward strand.
ACAAAGCCTTAAAAGCGGAAATCAAGGAAGAGCTGATAGACTTCTTAAGGAAGAGGCAGAGTGTCTTCGCTTGGAGTCACGCAGACATGCCTGGCATCAACCCTGAGGTTATGTGTCATAAACTCAACGTGACTAAGGATGCTAAGCCAATCAAACAAAGACGAAGAGTTTACTCTAGGGAAAAGTACGATGTCATCCGGGAAGAGGTAAAAAAATTAGAAGAGGCTGAGTTTATTAGGGAAGTCATATATCCGGAGTGGCTATCGAACGCAGTCATTGTGCCCAAAGCCAATGGAAAATGGAGAATGTGCGTAGATTTTACTGACCTGAACTAGTCTTGTCCAAAAGACAGTTATCCCTTACCTCAGATAGATCATATGGTAGATGCTACTGCAGGGCATGAGCTCATGAGCTTCATGGACGCATATTCAGGCTATAATCAGATCTTCATGGATGCTGAAGACTCAGAAAAGACAACCTTCATTACTGACAAAGGGACATATTGCTACAAGGTAATGCCCTTCGGTTTGAAAATGCGGTGGCAACGTATCAATGTCTTGTGAATAAGATGTTAGAAGACCAAATAGGCAAGACTATGGAGGTGTATGTAGACGAAGAGCTTAAAGGCCTGCACTCATGTGGCAGACCTGGAAAAGACCTTCAATACCATGGACCTGCACATAATGAAACTCAACCCGGCAAAGTGTGTCTTCGGGGTAGAAGCTGGGAAGTTTCTTGGATTCATCATCAATCAAAGAGGAATAGAAGCGAACCCTGAGAAAATTAAGGCTTTGTTTGACATGAAGACACCAAAGAGTATCAAGGACGTTCAAAGGCTCATTGGAAGAGTGGCCGCACTCAATAGATTTGTTTCCAGAGCGATGGACAAGTGCCTTCCGTTCTTTAAGGTGCTCAGAAAGGCCTTCAAATGGGACGAAGAGTGTGACGGGGCTTTTAACCAACTCAAGTCCTACCTCGGGTCTCCCTTGCTCTTATCTCGGCCCATAGTAGGAGAGAAATTGTATGTTTATCTAGTAGTCTCTGAATCAGCTATAAGTGCATCCATAGTACGGGAAGACATTGGGATCCAAAGGCCCGTATACTTCAACAGTAAAGCCCTTCAAGGGGCTGAATAGAATTATCCTCGGATGGAAAAATTGGCCTACGCTTTGATACATGCTTCGAGGAAGATGAAGCCCTACTTTCAAGACCATTCCATGGTCATCCTCACCGACTCTCCGCTAAGACAGGTCCTCCATAAACCTGAGAAGTCGAGTAGATTGATGACCTGGGCCATTGAGTTAGGGGAGTATGACCTTACTTATCAGCCCAGGGTGGCCATCAAAGGGAAGGCGCTTGCAGACTTCGTTACTGAGTTCACATGGGAAGAGATCGAGGTTGAGAATAATATAGAGACTGCAGAAGGGTCAAATATAAATGTCTTCCGAGATCCGGAAGAGGTTGTATCCAAGAGGACCAGAAACAGAATAGCCGAGAACGAGGAAGATCGATACCTCTTTAGGCAAGGAATAATGTCAAAAGGGGGCTTCTCATTAGATAAAGACATCTGGAACCTCTTTGTTGACGGGTCTTCTTGCGACAGTGGAAGCGGTGCATGGCTTATACTTTCAGCTCCGGATGGTACCAGCATTGAATACGCCTTGAGGTTTAACTTTAAGGCATCAAACAACGAGTCAGAATATGAGGCCATGATAGCAGGCCTCTCTTTGGCAATGACTGTTGGTATAAGACTCCTCCTTCACAGTGACTCAAGGTTGGTTGTTAACCAAGTGTTGGGGGTTTATGAGGCCAAGGACGAAAGGATGGACAAATACCTGAAGAGGGTGAGGACGATACTCAAAGGCTTCGAAGAGGTAAAGATGAAGAGAATACCTCGGGAAAACAACAGTCACGTAGACGCATTAGCAAGGCTAGCTTCGGTAATGAGGACAAATATCGGAAGGAAAGTCCCTGTTGAGATCTTGTCGAGAGCAACCATTGAAGAAGAAGAGGTCAGTAACCCTTGCCTTAATTTGAACCTAGGGGACTCATGAATGGATCCCCTTATCAGATATATCAGAGAGGGGGTGCTACCGGAGTCAAAGTTAGAAAGGAGAACTTTGAGGTACAAAGATGCAAAGTTCTCAATAGTAGGAGATGTCCTGTATAGGAAGGGATTCCTATTACCTCTCCTCAGATGCGTTCATCCCACCGAAGTTCCCCACGTCCTACAGGAGGTACACGAGGGTTCTTGCTCCAGTCACATAGGAGGGAGACCTTTGGCGAAGAGGATTATCACGCAAGGATATTGGTGGCCGACCTTGGCTAAAGATGCTGCAGCCTACGTAAAAAGGTGCGACAAATGTCAGAGATTATCCATTATCCCACATCAACCTCATCAGCCTATGACGTCAATCAGTTATCCTTGGCCATTCGCAGTATGGGGAATTGACCTAGTAGAACCCCTGCCAAGGGTTGCAAATAATTATCGATTTTTGATAATCGCCATTGATTACTTTTCCAAATGGGTAGAGGCTGAGCCGATGATCATGATTACAGAACAGAAGACCTTCCAATTTATTTGGAAGAACATCATATGCAGACATGGCCTCCCAAACACCCTCATTTTGGACAACGGAACCCAGTTCAAGAATTCTTCCCTGGAAAAATACTGCGAAAGAGTTGGGATAAATCAATTTTTCTCTTCTCCTGGCCGACCTCAAGCAAACGATCAAACCGAAGTCACAAACAGAAAGATCCTTGATGGGATCAAGAAGAGGTTAGAAGAAGCTAAAGGTAGATGGACCGAAGAGGTTTATGCTGTGCTATGGGCCTACAGAACAACGACTAGGACGCTAATAGGGGAGACCCCGTTTATGTTGTCACATGGCTCAGAGGCCGTCATACCAACAGAGGTAGGACTCCCTACTCATAGGGTTCAAACCTATTACCCTGAGAAGAATGGGGAGGAAAGAAGACTCGACCTAGATTTGATCGAAGAGAGAAGGGAAGATGCAGAAGTTAGGCAGGCAGCTTACCAGAAGAGAACAATAAAATTCTATAATCAAAGGGTAAAATCAAGACCCATAGCTGTATGAGACCTAGTGTTGAAAAAGACGTTGCAGAAGGCAAACAAGCTTCACCCAAATTGGCATGGTCCTTACAAAGTGATTGAGGAGGTTGTACCCGGGACTTACAGGCTAGAGAACCTTGAAGGGGAACCCTTTTCTAATCCTTGGAACTCTGATCATCTAAAATAGTATTACATATGATGTTACCAGGGCTTTCATGTAAATACATCATCTTATGAAGAGATTATTAATGAGAAGATCAGTTCCCGTGTCAATACTTGGTTCATTGTGCTTAAATGGAAAATTATATATGGGGATAACATCTTAGTTGATGACCTCAGGACTTATAACATCATGATTTGGTGACAAGGTCTGAGGTCAGATATCATACTTGGATAACCTCAGACCCTAGACATCATTAATTTGGTGGAAATTATATATGGGGATAACATCTTAGTTGATGACCTCAGACCTTATAACATCATGATTTGGTGACAAGGTCTGAGGTCAGACATCATACTTGGATGACCTCAGATCCTAGACATCATTAATTTGGTGGAAATTATATATGGGGATAACATCTTAGTTGATGACCTCAGACCTTATAACATCATGATTTGGTGACAAGGTTTGAGGTCAGACATCATACTTGGATGACCTCAGACCCCTAACATAATTAATTTGGTGAAAATTATTTATGGGGATAACATCTTAGTTGATGACCTCAGACCTTATAACATCATGATTTGGTGACAAGGTCTGAGGTCAGACATCATACTTGGATGACCTCAGACCCTAGACTTCATTAATTTGATGAAAATTATTTATGGGGATAACATCTTAGTTGATGACCTCAGACCTTATAACATCATGATTTGGTGACAAGGTCTGAGGGCAGACATCATACTTAGATGACCTCAGACCCTAGACATCATTAATTTGGTGAAAATTAATTATGGGGATAACATCTTAGTTGATGACCTCAGACCTTATAACATCATGATTTGGTGACAAGGTCTGATGTCAGACATCATACTTAGATGACCTCAGACCCTTAACATCATTAATTTGGTTGAAATTATTTATAGGGATAACATTTTGGTAGATGACCTCAGACCTTATAACATCATGAGCTGGTGACAAGGTCCGAGGTCAGACATCATACTTGGATGACCTCAGACCCTAGACATCATTAATTTGGTCTACAAAGACATCATTGTACTGAGATTTCAGACCTGAACACACATTGCATGGCAAAGAAAATCATTCAATAAACAATTCAGCAATTGAAGAAGTAAATCCCTCCTCAGAGGTTGACATAGACTAAAGTTGGGAGTTACAAAATACAAAATAACAGAGTTTGTCAGAGGTTACAAATCTTCAGAGAAATTAAAATTGCTAAAAGCTTCACAAAAAAAATTAAGGCTTTGCAGCCTCAATGTTAGGTACCACGTCTGCATCTCCCTGGCCGAGGGTGGCTACCTCCACCCCGTCGTCTTGAGCACCAACATCTTCAGTCATGGTGTCACCTTGGGGGACAGTCTCGGTAGGTGCAACACCTCCTTCCTCCTCAACGTCCTGTAGGGCCTGAGCAAACTGAGGGTCGGCATAACCCAAGTTGATAAAGTCAGAGGCTTTAAGGCTCCCTGATTCCTTCTCCTTCATTGCAGCCCATTTGCTAGTGGCCTTTACCCCTCTCTTCAGGTATTCGAAGCCGAAACTGGCAAACTCATCAAATACCTTATACTCCTCCAAGATCTTGTCGGAGGCATCATCCAAGGCAGCCTTCACAGCTACATCGACCTTATGCTGAAGGGAGTCAGCCTGAGTCTTCAGGGCAGTGCTATGACCTTCCCTCAGCTTGTCCATATCTTTCTGCAACCCCTTCACGCTGGTCTCAGACTTCTTTAAAGCGGACTTCAGACGTTCCACTTCAGCGTTTAAAGTGGCCTCGGTCTTCTCGGCCTCTTGGCCCTTCTCAATCAGAGAAAATTTCCCAAGGTCCAATTAACAAAGTGATGCATGGTAAGGAGACCCTGTAAAACGTGTGCAAACCATGTCAGTCTAAGATCCAGTATAGTTCAAAGTCGATGTTACACTTGAGTATAATTCAGCAATTTCATGGTATTACTTGGATAAAAAGATGGAGAGAGAACTCAACCAACAGAGGCCTATCAAGAGAGCGATAGAAGCACTTATCAGAGTCGGTCATGGCATCGCCGATGGCATCCAGGGCCTTCAGACTATGGCCGATGAGACTGTCACCAATCTTCAATTGCTCAAGACGAGCTCCTCAGAAGAAATGGGGATGGCACGATCCCCCTTTTTGTTTTTCTTCTGCCTCTGATCCTCAGGGGCAGGGTCGACAGGTTTTTTCTTCTTAGTGGCCTCAGCCCTTGAGGTAGATGGAGGGGGAGGAGGCTCATTCAGACCAACTTTCTTAATAAGCTTCGTGAGACTAGGGGCTGCCATCTCCAAGAATTTGTCAGATATCCCTTTTGGGCGCTGTACAAAATAGAAAAGGTCTGAGTTAGAAAATCAGAGATACACAAATTCATAGGTAAAACTTCGAAATAATAAAGCGACTTACGGATCTTTGTCAGAGGACTCCCTCCAAGCCCAGTCTGAGAGAGATAGTAGGGAGTCATCAGGTGTTCGAACTTGACAAGAAGACCATGCTCCCCCTGATCTTGAAGGTCTTTGACCTTCTGAAGATTATTTTGGCTTAGCCCAGGGTCGGCCCTAGTAGCCATTGTAACCTTTCCCCATCTCAGGGGTATCCTCGGCTCTAATGAAGAAGAAGGGGCACAGGGACCAAATTCCCATGGCCCTGACACAAAGAAGTAGCGTGGTTTCCAATTATGGTTCGAGGTTTGGGGGACCTACAACATCTTTTTATTTGACTTTCGAGCTAAAAAATTATAATAGCTCGGATGATTCCTGACAGATGAGGGGACATAGCACCCTGTGAAGACTTGGATATGAAGGTCTGAGTGATGCACTGCCCTCCATAAGACGATAGCTCCAATTATCACCCTCCAGGCATTGGGTGCTAACTGGGAAGGATCCAAGTTGATGTAGGAAAATATAGTCCTGATGATTGGGTGAATGGGCAGACGAAAACCTAACTTGAACATCTACTCATACAGACAGATCTCACCATCCCGGCCTCCGTAAGCTCTCTCTTCCCTCAGAGGTCTCCTGAGTTTGATAGAGGGACTTATAGAATATAGGTGTCTGAAGGCCAGAAGGTCGATCTCGCTGACAATGCTCTCTATCTCGGCCGCCTCAGAGGTGTCAACATCGCTCTCAACATCATCATCATCAGGTTCAACGTCGGCCTGAGCAAACGATGGGGCACCACTTAGGAACCTCTGAGCGAACTCAGCCCCTATGATAGACGATAGGGGAATGGCTTCAAGAATTGGTGGAACAGCAACGCTAGGACCTGCAACCTCAACGTAGGAGGAAGAGTGCGATGTGCTTGAACTCTTGTGAGACGAGGCCCGAATAGAAACCTAGGCTTGGTCAGGGACCTGATCTTACTGAGTAGAAAAGTCCATGGCCTCTTGAAAAGAGTCCACAGACATAGGGTCTGAGGTAGATGACTCAGACTCAGACATGGGGGAAGTTTCGACTGGGACCTCTGCTGATTTAACTGGTTCGGCTGGCTCAGGGTATATGACCTTCAAAGGGGGTGGAAATATAGGTCTGAGGGGGAATGCCTCTGCCCTACGAGCCTCCTCTTGGGCTCTTTCTATCTGCCTAATTTTATCTAAGGTCTTCTCCCTAAGAGAGGGGAATTCCTCTAAGAGTTGGTATAGGGGTCTGAGCATATGAGGCAGACCCTACACTTGTGACTCTTCTAAAAAAACAACTTGACTTGGCTTGACTAAGGATCAAACTAGGGTTTTGAATGAAAAACGATTAAGAACAGTTCACCAGAAAATACATGAATTCACCGAAAAACTAATAAGCTAACCGAAAACCTCTTGAAGCTCACCGAAAAATGCAAAAATAGGAGCAAGGCAGGAAAATTGAAGAAGAAGAGAAGGTAAATGATACCTGATGGAAGACAATGGAATCGAAGAAAGGAAGGGATTGCAAGGAAAATCCACCCAATGCACCTCTAGCCAAGCTTTTATAGAGAGAGAAAATAGAGAATCGCAGGCGAGAGAATGAAGAAGTGGGGAAGAAAGAGAGGGAAAAAGGGTTTAACATTCAAACAGCCCTACACGCATCCCAAGGCCCATCATTTCCTTGGGAGCCCAAAGGACAACTAACATCATTGAGCTTACCTGGCATGCTATCTACTTCAGCAATTGACAGGTATCAAAGGAATATTGGCACAAAGAGAGACCTCGGAGGTGTATACCCCATAAGTCACCTGTTCCCACATGTAACTAAGGGTAGGGGGTGATTGATATGCCCTATATGTACCCCATTAACTCAGAGACATCAACCTCGGCCATTGAGATGGCCGATGTTGGAGGGGCCTTAAATTAACCCCCAACGGTCTCGTCCTAAGCAAGGTCGGCCACGACCGACATTACTAGTTACCTCAGCAGGAGAGGTCTTTATGATCCATAAAGGCAGTTATCCATCTGGTCGTCCAAGGCTTACAACCTCGGCTTGATTAAGGCCGAGGTTGCCAACCCGTCATCATAAATAATCTCGATTGGGGATCAGTCGACGTTCCTGCTACGATACCAATACCTCAGCCCAGGCCGACGTTACAGCTCCTCCTGCCTTTCCTCGACTTTCCCACTGAGCTAAGGTCACCACCTCGTCCTCTTCCAGGCCGAGGTTGGGACCATTCACAGATGGCCGAGTCTTTATCAGCATATGTACTATTGGGAACACGTGTACGCAATCAGTTATAATCGAATCATTCCCTTCACGTGAGGGAATACTGAGGTTATCATTATCTGCATGAGATCAGCCAGGTGTCATTCTCATACTGGTTCGATCCTTATGCACATGTTCATTGCATGCTTGGGGGGTACACTACACCCCCAGGCACTATATATAGAGGTCATCATCTACCTTGTAAAGGATCCAAAATTAGCAACCCTAGCTGAAACTCTGTTCAAATATGTTGTAGAGAGAAAGCTTGAGAGATTGTATCTATGGCCATTTGAGCCCTCATATAGTGATACACATCATACACTTGCACAGTGGCCGTAGGCCTAATTAGCTGAACCACTTATATTCCGGTGTGAATCCTCTTCTACTCACCTCCCCTACTGTATGTGTATATACCCTTATGCTGCCATTGTTGACATTAAATTGAGCTCACGAACACCTTGAAGGGTGGTGCTGTTTCCAGCATCATCAATATGAAGATCATATATATTTCATATGTAGATGTATTAAAACGAAAGATGTAGAAAATCTAGGATGCGTAGGATGGTTATGCGTTATTTGGGGGGTAAGACAACATTAAGAGGACAACCATATGCTTATACGAGAGCTAATTCAAAATTGCCTCAAAATATCCTCACCAAAGCTTCTACAAGTTTAGTAAACATGGATGACAACCAATAAATTATTCTGTTGTGGACAAGGCAAACGAATACAAATGGTATTCACATATATACCTGTTATGAAAATTATTGTGGATATACATTAGAGTTGGTGAATCGTGCACTCACAAAGGAAAACCCCCCAGCATTGAAGGATAAATGAAAAATTACTGAATCAATACCTTCTTCCAATAGAAAAGGTATGTATTAAAATATATGAGTAATTATTATATTTATAATAAGGATGAAAAGATAACAATGTGTATATGTGCAATATGAAGGAAAGAAGAGGTGTTCGAGCTCTAATGTCACGAATAATAGTAAACGGTGTCGCGTATCGAAAAAAGGTAAGGGATTGGAAGCAAAAAAAAGAAGATGTAATTTATATGTTTGTATGATAACTTCTAGGGAAATATTCGGACATATGGAATTTCGGGCCTCCGTCAGAGCAATGTATTTTTTGTGATGCTATAATGTGGTATGAAGAACGTATAGGAAAGAATAGAAACACGTCTGTTCCTAAATTATCGATGTGATTTAAGCTACTTAGCCAAAAGGATCCTCCTTATTTCCTTTTGGATATGTTATTGTACGACGTGGACTCAAGGTCAAAAAAGTTTCGAGTTAAGTGCGTACAACTCGATGTTTACGTTTACCTCAACGGGAAGAACAATTGACAACACTTATAATAATGGCCGAGGACCTTATGTCTACAGAATAAGTGGACATAATCATCACAAAATTGGATCTCTGCTCCCTAACGAAGGCGAACATCCAAAATTTTCCCAATTATACATATACGATACGGAATCAGAGGTCTCCAATCGTACATCAACCCTATATTCAACAAATGAAAAGGGAAATATCGATGACTCCGTTATTGATGGACTTATAAGAATGTTTGATGAGAACAACGAATTAGCAAAGGTTTTTCGAATGGCTCGCAATCATTTCAAAGGAGAGGATTTCATAAAATATGTGTCTGGTTATTGGGTTACTATAGGGGTGATCCCCCCAACTACAATTTACCATAATCTTCAGAGGTTGCAGGTTTATTCGTGGGTGACATATCAGATACTGATTGTACACATGACATCATAATAGATCATTAGTCATTCGAATTACATCGCATTAGTGAGCTACACCACTCATTAATGGCTATGCAATACTTATTGATTTGTCCATATGGCGAAAATGGTTTTCACATTGACATTCGATATGCATATAATAGTGGGCACTAGGGGTGCACAACGGAACCGGGAAAACCAATAAATCAAACTGAACCGGTTGTATTGGGTTGGGTTGGTTCAGTTGTTTAAACTATTGGTTCGGTTCCGGTTCTAAAAAAATAAAGCCGATATTTTCAGTTCGATTCTCGGTTCCACTGTAAATCCAACCCGAATCGATCCGCTACCTGAATCGATCTGAACCAATACGGTATATATATATATATATATATATATATATATATATATATATATAACACTGGTAATTTATATTTTTGGGATTACCTGAGTTCTAACTTATATTATTGGGGATCAAAATGAATTTTGAACTTAAAAAAATTATTTTTGAAATACATTGATCTTAAGATTTCACTAAGTTTAAAATATGAATTTGAAATCGAAAACCGATCCAAACCAATCCAGTAACCATTGGTTCAATTCGGTTTGGTTCGGTTCTACACAACTATCGATTCGGTTTCGGTTTTAAAAATTTGGAACCGACCCATCCCGGTTTGGTTCTTGAGTTAGTATCAAAACCAAACCAAACCGAACCGTGTGCACCCCTAATGGACGTGCCATACAAAGATACAATTCAACTCATACAAACTACATCAGATAAATTCAGAGACAAATACATTGCACCGTTGTGCCCATTTATTTAAGCAATATATTATTAACGCATATACATGTATCGAAGAACAGAGGTTGCGTTGGATACAACTTAATCAACAACAATTGCATTCTAAACTGTACAAAGGCCTAAAAGATGCAATTCTACGAGGTGACACCACCCCTGCATTAGTTGGTAAACGTATTGTCCTACCCTCTAGAGGTCCATGTTACATAGCTCAAGGTTTCCAACATGCCATGGAAATCTGTAGATAGTTTGGTAACCTAAACCTATTTATCACTTTCACAACGAATCCTAGATGGTCTGAAATACTTGACTTCCTCTCATTAATTCCAGGACAACAACCTAATGAGTGGCTGGATATGGTCGCAAGATGTTTTACAATAAGTATTGTTCTTCTCACGAAAGATAAGAATAAAGATAAATGGTTTGGGACTGTTATAGCGGGTAATTACATTTCAATAAGTTACTTACATTACATTTTTAATTCAATATATAAATATTTTCTTTATTTTCTTTCATCTATTTACACTAAGGGTGCATAACGGAACCGGGAAAACCAATAAACCAAACTGAACCGATTGTATTGGATTGGGTTGGTTCGGTTTTTTAGACTATTGGTTCGGTTCCGATTCAAAAAAATAAAATCGATATTTTCGGTTCGGTTCTCGATTCCACTGTAAATCCAACCCGAACCGATCCGCTACCCAAATCGATCCGAACTGATACGGTATATTTTATAAAATAAATAAATATATATGCATATAACACTCGTAATTTATCTTTTTGGGATTACCCGAGTTTCTAACTTATATTATTGGGGTTCAAAATGAATTTTGAACTTAAAAAAATTATTTTTGAATTACATTAATCTTAAGATTTCACTAAGTTTAAAATATGAATTTGGAATCGAAAACGATCCGAACCAATCTAGGAATCGTTGGCTCGATTTGGTTCGATTCTACACAACTATCGGTTCGATTACGGTTCCAAAAATTTGGAACCGACCCATCCCGGTTTGGTTCTCGGGTTAGTAACAAAACTGAACCAAACCAAACCGTGTGCACCCCTAATTTACACTATTTAATTCCAAAAAGGGGTTTACCACACGCTCACATAATCTTTTTCCTACATCCAGATGACAAACCTCGAAGCTCCACACAAATTGATATGGTAATCTCTGCTGAACTACCAAATAAAGAAGATGATCCTATTAAATTCACATATGTTTAACAATTTATGATGCATAGTCCATGCGGACATGCAAACACTAATTCACCCTGTATTTCCAAAGGAATTAGCTCCAAAAAATTTCCAAAGCCTTTCTCGCAAGAAACATCTTTAGATGAAAATAGATTTCCTAATTACAGAAGAAGAGATGATGGAACCGTCGCCGATAAAAAATGGTATGCAACTAGATAATAGGTATGTGGAGCCTCTCAACAGAGATTTAGAGTTAAAGTACCAAGCACATATTAATGTTGAGTTGTGTACTTAATTTGGAGCTATCAAATTCCTATTCAAATATGTAAGTAAGGGAGTTGACAAAGAAAAAGTTGTTTTAAAAGAAAATATCATTCGAAATGACGATACGGGAAAGGATGGTGTTATACACATGGATGAGGTTAGGTCATTCCTTGACTGCAGGTACATATCGACATGTGAAGCTTCCTGGAGGATTTTAATTTCGACATTCAGTATCGAAGCGTGGGAGTTAAAAGATTAACATTCCATCTCCCCTATGAGCAAAATATAACATTTAGAGATTAAGAGAGATTGGATAATTTTGTTAACAGAATGGATGTGAGAAATACAATGTTCACTGAATGGATGAGAATGAATTCAGAAAATGCCGAGGCACGTGAATTTACGTACACTGAGTTCCCAACAAAGTGTGTTTGGCAACCAAAATTTAAAGAATGGAAAATAAGAGACAACAGAGACTGCATCGGACGTATTGTATACGCACATCCTGCATCTGGGGAGCTGTTCTACTTACGAATGTTGCTTAACATTGTGAATGGACCCCATAGTTACTAGGAGATTGGAGATGTTAATACATTTACATATTCGACATACAAGGCCACATTTTATGCGTTAGGCCTTTTGGATGGAGACAAAGAATGGCACATGGTACTTTTTCAGGCCTCCAATTGGTCAACGTGACACCAACTACGTGAGTTATTTATTACAATCCTTATTATTTTATGAAGTTGCTGATCCATTATATCTCTGGGAACAAAATTAGAAAATTCTATCCGAGGATGTTCTATACAGACAAAGGAAAAACTTCAGTTCCCACAATTAATCTTAACTGATTCGCAACTTCAAAACTATGTACTTTTGGAAATTGAACAAGTGATGCGAGGAATAATCGAAGCTTGAAAGATTTTCCTCTGATGCCACTTCCTGATGAAACTTTTATGAGATATTTGGGTAATCGATTGCTACAAGAAGAAACATCCTACAATGTTAAGAAATGGAAGCACAACATCTTCAACTACAACAGGGCTTGAATGAGGATCAAATGGTGGTTTATCAAACTGTAATTGATTCCATTCATGAGAATAAGGGTGGATTGTTTTTTTTACGGTGTAGGAGGAACAGGGAAAATATATTTGTATAAGACTATTATAACCCGCTTAAGATCCGAAGGTAAAATTGTACTCGCTCTTGCATCTTCCAGAATTACTGCATTACTGTTACCCGGAGGTAGAACTGCTCATTCGCGCTTTGCAATTACAATTGACATATCTGAATCTTCCACCTGTGACATAAGGCAAGGCACAAATCTCTCAGACCTCATTCGTAAATGCTCACTAATTATTTGAGATGAAGTGCTTATGGATTATTGTCACACATTTGAAGCAGTTGATAGAACACTGCGTGATATAATACATTTCGATGATGTGGATTCAAATGATAAGACGTTTAGGGGCAAAACTGTTCTTCCAGGTGGAGATTTTGGGCAAACCTTGCTTGCTGTCTAAGGAGGGACACGACATGATGTCATTAGAACTTCTATTAACATGTACCTATTTGGAATCATTGCAAAGTATTTGTCCTTAAGTTTTTTTTGAGAATCCAAGACACAAACTACTTCTCAGATTGGGTTATAAGAATTGGAGAAGGCATTCTACCTTCAACTTCATTTAATGATGAGTTCAATAAGACCTGGATCGAAATTCCAAATGATTTACTTATTCAACCAGGAGACAATACCATAGTTGCCATCATCGATAACACTTATCCTCATCTTATTGAAAACATACAGAATGAACAATACCTGAGGTCAAGAGCAATTCTAACCCCAACTAATGATGCCGTTGATGAGATAAACCAATTTGTGATGAATAAATGTCTAGAGGATGAGCGTACATACCTTAGTTCTGACTCGATTTGTAAAGCTTATATTCAAACAGATAATGAAGACATGCAGCTTCTGATTGAGTTTCTAAACAACTTAAATTTTAATGGGCTACCAAGCCACAAACTGCATTTAAAAGTTGGTTCACCTGCCAACCTTTTGCGTAACATTAACCAAAGTGCAGGCTTATGTAACGGTACTCGACTGATCATTACTCAGCTAACCGAATGGATAATTGAAGCTAGGGTTATTACTGGGTCTCACATTCGTACAAAAGTTTTCATTCCCAAGATTGTTATGACATCTACCGACAAAAATGGCCTTTTATGCTAAAACGTCACCAATTTCCATTACAGTTGTGTTTCGCAATGACTATCAACAAGAGTCAGGGATAGACTTTATCCAACGTTGGTATCCACCTACCCCAACCGGTCTTTTTCCATGGACAACTTTACATCGTAGTTTCAAGAGTAACATCCAAAGCTGGGTTGAAAATCCTCATAAAAAATGGAGATGTTATTGCTCATAATTACACTAAAAATATAATGTACAATGAAATTTTCACTCAATTACAACGGGGTATACTACTTTTAATATTTACACATACATTATACTCACGACTATTATTTTTTTTATGTACACATTACTATTATGTCTTTCTTTATCAATTATTATGTTATTCACAACATCTCTCTACTCAATGTAGCTCAAGTATGAGTTATTCATATGAAACCGTAAAAGATCTCACTCCCACCTCAAAATATTGTACAATAAAAGTCTGTGTAATAAGGAAATGGGAGGTCAGAAATTTCAGAAAGAACAATGATCTCCAATCAGTTGTTTGTGTTCTCCTCGATGAATATGTACTTCATTTATTTCTCATTTACCATTAATGTTATCTCCAATTTATGATTCTATTTTTCCCTCATTATACGTATCCTCAAAGCATAAAGTTATATATATGTACATGCATAAATCCATTTACATAACATTATTATGCAAAATACCTACTGCATAGATGGCCTAATATTTGTCAACTTTTCTGTACTTGTGTCCACTTAAAAATTTAGGTTTACATTTTCATCCAATTTAATTACGCAGCAACTTTAACGCCTTTTATTCACCGATTCAGATTCCAATGGATTGTAATATTATCTTTGAAATTGTTTACTAAAATGTTGGGCAAATAGATCAATTTATAGGCAATGAGGGAGATAGATCTACTATGGACCTTTATGTACTTAGTTGATCCACCTTCCCTTTTTAGTTTCAACACATGTATGAGCCATATGACTAATGCTGAGACAAGAGTTTCCCTTCATTGAACACTACTTGATTCATTTTTCGATGTTTTCACCCTTGATGAGTTCCCAACCCTTTAGGACATTCAACATGAATTTTTGTCTACAACTCTCGCTTCATTACCAATGGATCTCCCATTACCTTTGTACACTACCGTGAGCCATCCTTCTCATTTAGTGTACCGTGTTGCGTAACTGATGGTATCAACCATGATTATGTTTTTAGTTGAGAAAAATGAATTTCCGTGTTCATCGATGGTAAGTACATATCAATGCATCCATTTAAATGTGTCTATTATATTAGAAAAATATGTAAGACACTTTTAGGATATATTTTGAATGATTCGATTCCTAGATTTTGAAATATATTCCTTCACAATATTTTAACGAGTAATCTACAAAAGACACAAATTAGTTCACAGAATGTATCTGCCATATATAAATACTTAAAGCAATGAAAATTGAGCACCTTGATAGCCTTTCAGTGAGTTTAAAGCCACAAGTATGTATCATGAACTTTTGGTTAATAACTGTTAACAAGTACTTAACCACCAAAAAAACCATCAACAAATATGATGACTTTTCCTCATTCATCTTATTCATACATGATGACTACTGTTATTTGTGGTTTCATATTTTTTTATGTGACAGTATTTCATATTAAATCATTTATTACTGCTGCTACAAACGTTATTCATTCACGATGCGCATAATTGATGCTGCATCAATCGACCCTTCTATCTGCTGTTTCCCTTATGTTCTAACATTTCTATTCTATAAACAGCGACCTGAATATTCATGTATAATACACGTCACATTCATCACATATTATGATCCCGTCACATGACTAATATACACACATTACATTAAAATGATACTCATTTCACCCCTGATGAGTTCCCGACCCTTCAGGACATTCACCATGAATATCTGCCTAAAACTCTTACTTCATCGCCAATGGATCTCCCACTACCTTTGTACACTACCGTGATCCATCCCTCTCATTTAGTGTACTGTGTCGCGCAACTGATGGCATCAACCATGATTCTATTTTTAGTTGATAAAAATAAACTGCCGTGTTCATAAATGGTACGTACATATCAATGCATCCATTTAAACGTGCCTATTATATTAGAAACAATATGTAGGACACTTTCATGATATATTTAGAATGATTTCATTCATAGATTTTTTAATATATTCCCTCATAATATTTTAATGAGTAATCTACAAAACACACAAATTAGTTGACAGAATGTCTTTGCCATATATAACTACTTGAAATAATGAAAATCGAGCACCCTTGATATCCTTTCAGTGAGTTTAAAGCCAAAAGTATGTGTTTCAAACTTTTGGTCAATAATCGTTAACAATTACTTAACCACCAAAAACTAGTCAACAAATATGATGACTTTTCCTCATTCATCTTATTCATACATAATGACTACTGTTATTTACGGTTTCATATTTTTTTAATGTGATAATATTTCATATTAAATCATTTATTGCTGCTGCTACAAACGTTATTCATTCACTTACATTAACTCAAAATGACCACTAATTGACATTAAACTGTTTTAATATTTCAATATACGATTCAATTGACCTATGTCCCACCCATACATACCTCCTCAAACTAATTTCTTTTACTTTTATACACTATTGGTTCAATCTATGTGATTTTATCCTTGCTTAATACTATACAACTAAACATAAACATTAACTTTTACGCTTACTCCCATTCTATTTACAATACTTCTTAAACCATATTCCTTACCATTGTACTTTAAACATAAACTTTTTATTAATTCACTTTACCCTTATCACTTTACATCTATAGTCACCGACTATTTTCTTCCATGCTAGAACGACCATATATATGGTATTATTTGGAAGGAAGATATTGATTAGCATGCCCTCAATCTTGAGGAAGGCAAGGTTTATACAATTTCTAACTTTAAAGTCACGGAAAACAAAAGGCCCTACAAACCAGTTACGCATTCATGCGTCATAACTTTCGTCTCTGCAATAACAATTGCGAAAGTTGATGGAGATGTACCAGACATTTTTATACACAAGTTCGAATTTGTTGATTCCCAAAACTTTCAGGAACGAGTTGTTGAAAAGGACAAATTCACAGGTACTCTCATTCACCCATCTACATTAACTATCAATATTATATTATGTTATGAGATTTTATTATTTACATTTAATAACTACCCCTTACTTACCATATGTTTATGGACTGCTTATCGAAAGTAGCAATGTCGACATCATGAATCTCAACGGACACGAAGTTACTAAATTTGACATAAAAACTTCAGACCCTAGGTTTTCATTTCTACATCTTATTATTCATTACTCTTTTTGTCTCATTTGTCTATAGATCCTAATATCCCTATTTACATATATCATTTACTATTTTAGGAACTCAACAATCGACATCACTTTATGGGGACATTGTGCTACGGAATTATACGATGCTATTGGGGATATTCATCAATTTCCTATTCCAATTGTGTTGACATCTCTTAACATCAAATTATTCAAATGTACGATCCTAATTCTTATTATCAAAATTACACATTTTCTCAGATTTTTAATTCACATAAACTATATATGTGTTTATTAGTCATTTAACCTATCCTCCATCCTTCATTCTAGATATATATCTTTCTTCAACAAGTGCAACAAAGACGTATCCGAATATCATCATACCTGAAGTTGAAACACTTATGAGCAAGTATCTAATTATCCTATGAAATTCACTTATAATTTAATTATACATAACTATATATTTTTTTCCTTCCCATTTCAGGACCTCCTTTACAAAAGGTCTTCATACTCTTGAAAATATTAAATCATCAAATATAGTGAACCCTCCCACTGATCCTATTGAAATGGAAAATATTTTTACTATTAAGAAATTACGTGCATTTTCTGAGGACGAGGTACTTCTGTTTATTCATACATAATTACAACACTCTTCCTAAAACATTATTCTGATATACTGCAACCTATTAATAAGTAAAGGTTGTCTCTGCTGAAGCAATAATCGTTAGCATCAACGATAGGTTCGGCTGGTTCTACGTCTCATGCAAAATTTATAACAAGTTATTAACAAAGCTCTTTGACTTTTACATGTGAAAGTTATGCAACATTGAAAATGCCTCTCCTGTCCCAAAGTAAGTTGTTCTTTGACTTATTTCACTTTACTAAATTTTTTAAATTTAAATCTTAACTTACTAATTATTATACATACCATTACTTTCAGATACAAATTACAGATCAATGTACAGGACACCACTAGAGATACCCCATTTTTCCTTTTTGACAAGGTTGTCAAAAAATTAATTGGATTTCCTCTCTCTCAAATTGATTCGTACGAGAACAAGGTACACCTTTTTCCTTTTACATTATTCGCCAAATACATAATTTTTTCTCTATTTTAATGCTATTTTTTTAGGGCACTTAGGACGAAAATATGTGGTTCAAGCACATCACTAGAAGGGAATACGTTTTTAATCTGAAGCTCAATAAATTTAACTTGATGATGTGCAAGGAATATTATATTGTCACAAAATGCTTGCCATCTTCTAATGATATTTACTCATCAACTAGCGATAGCGAGTCCTCATCAAAGGTATTACACACATATTTCTTCTTTCTTTTTACTACACATATAATACTAACATCCTCTTATTCTCACGTAGTATTAAGGAAGAGAAATATATATAGCCAATAGATGTTGATTCTTGAATGCGCGCGTCACCTACTTTGCAACTTATTATTTCTTCCATTACTCCTTTATGCTGATTCAATTAATTATTTATATTTTTTCACTCTTTCAGGCATGTCACACGTTCTTCAGTACTCTTGACTCAATAGTTCCTGGGAATCTGCGCGATTTTGTCTTTCCTTTTTCAATGTCTATAGATTACATTTCTCTACAGTGACTTCAAGATTAGGATTTTCTTATAATTACTTTTAGCTTATTCATATTTTACATTACTGTAGTATTATTTATCTGTTTTTTTTATATACATTCGTGCATCGTGCGACCTGGATGCTAGTATCAAAGTATTACCATGGATCTAATAGTAATACATTATTAACCTTTCTCAGAAACAAAATGTAATCTATGTAATTAGTGTAATCTCTATTTTTTTCCTATTGCTTCACTCTTGTAACACCCCGCCCGCCCGGGGAGAGAGAACGATGCGCTACTATCGATAAAACTAACCAAAATCCACAATATAACAAGGTATAGAGCATCTAAATCCCACAATATAAAAAGAACTACAAATCTTAATCTCCTCAAATAAATACAACAAGTCTCTCGAATTAAAAAAATATAACATCTAACTCGAAAAATAAATACAAATCTTCCAACTTGTATTCTCGAATAATCTTCCCAAAATAATCCATGCTAAAAATCCATTCTCCAAATCAAATCCAAAGCGCCCAAAATTCGCACTAACCTGCCACTAAAAGAAAATATGGGGAAGTACACAATATGACAAGAAAGATGCTCAACAATTATTAGCGGTGAATAAAACGTCACAATACGAATACGAATATTCAAATCAAAAGCGAATCTCATAAGCAATTATATCAATATAATTTCTCAACAACACATTAACAGGGTCACCAGGCCTCACCACCATACCACGCCTATGCATTTTTTAGCATATCCGAAAAAAGGAATATTGGCGGGTGCCCAACCTCAGTGCCATATTAAAATCTCATGACAACATGATCAATACAAATATAATACCACATGAATCGAAATTAGATTCCAACAAATATTTCTAGATTTCCAAATAAATTTATCAATTCAAATATGAATCAATAATCATAAGAAAGCAACGAGAATAATACTCGCGAGATTAATGAGCATATTGTGTAAAATACCATACCTCAAAATCATCGCATGAATCATCACATAATTTCAGCCTCAAAATCTAATCACACCATCACGTTCTTCTCGCGAAAATAATCAAATCTCGTTCTAGCCCATAGTCGAGAAAATACCAAATAAGTCTTCTAATCTGAGGTTGAAATCTTGAATAAGTTTGGAGCTATAGTTTATATATAAAAGGGAGTAATTTTAAAGAGCTCTTCTATTTGAAAAGTTTGAGAAAAAGTGATTTGAAAAGCCAAGCCACGAATTTGTTGATATATAAAGGATTAAGAGTTTGATTAGGAAAAGAGTTCTAATCAGATATAAACACTAAAAAATTTATTACGGATGACCGGACCGTTGGAATTGGATGAAATTTTACAGAGAATTAGCTGCAGACGATTGGAAGATATAAAAGAAAATTCAGCTCGATCAGACCGTTCAATATTGTTAATTTTTTTTTCTTGAGAGTTTTATGTTTTGAGGACTCTTAGAGAGTTTTATGTTTTAAGGACTCTTCTATATAATAAAAATACAATTAAAACTCAATTTTAATTCCAATTCCGAAACCGTTTAAAATTCTCATCTTTAAAAATAAAATCCAACATATTTGAGCAATAAAAATAATTTTACCAAAAACTTTATTTTCCTCTATATTTTGAAAATACCCCAAAATTACGCGGGTTGTTACAACTCTCTCCTCATTAATTGCACCCAAATATGCATATTTATAGTGGATGACATTTTATGTATCAAAGTATTATCTATTGCCTAATTTCACTCAAATTACTATGGATCTAATAGTAGTACAATAATTAACCCTTTCTCACAAATAAAATGTAATCTATTTAATCTGTGTAATCTATATTATACATCTAACACGATAGTATTAGAGTTATAAATTCCCATTAATGATAAAGTTTACCATGAGCATTTCTTTGTGTGAAACTGACCCCTCCCTAGAAAACCAAAGACTCTACAACTGCCTACAAAATGAAACTCTCGACTCTCCCAACTCTTGGCTTTTCAAAGACCAAATTACTTTGTGACACCCCGCCTAATTAAATATCGGGTGATCAGTCCTTTATTAAATTATAATCAAGGTGAACGGTTGGTTCATTCTTAGCATCACTGTCGTAAAATAACTTTTCCAATTTAAACACCCTAAATAATTAAGCTAAGTGTCAAAACCATTTTTAGACATTACCTTCCCAATTTTTATTTAAAACCAATATTTTAAAACTTTACATAATTCATAATTTAAGAATCATCCAACAATATACTGGAACAAACAATCCAATTAGTCAAACATCCAACTAAGTAATTCCAACATTAAAACTTAAAGGAAAAACATCCCGACAGTAATAAATCCCAAAGTGTAAATACTGGAAATAAACAAATCACAACATCCGATAAACAACTGAATAATGGAAAGTGGCGACACATGCCCAACTGAATAAATAGTGCTAGAAGTGGAATCAACAAACGCGGTCGTCTAAGCAAGAGGCCTGCAACTCCAACCTAAGCTGCAGCGCGTCCCTTCCAAAGGATCCTATGCAAGACGCCCCTGTGGCTGGGCACTTGTAATATATACATATATACAAGAGAGAAAAGAAAGTGGAAACGGGTCAGAGCCCGATTGTAAAAATGATTTAAAATTTGTTTAGCAAGTATTTAAAATGTTTACTGGCCAATGCAACAACATATTAGTGCGGCACTCCCTTGAGAAATTCTCACCTCTCTTCTAATGTGCACGCCTATCGCACTAACCTTCCCAACGATTTAACTTATCTTATCTTAGGTTACTCGTAAGATTTAAACTGACAAATTCAATTATTTAAGAGGTTAATTTCATTTAACAACAAAGTTCTCATTTAAACCTTATTTACAAAAAAAATCCCTCAGTAACATATTATACTTTTCAAACACTTATTCCCCAATTGAAATGATTATTCATATCTTACTTACCATAAGCACAGTAGACAGTTCCCAAATTTCAGAATTTAATATATATATGTTAAATACTCATATAATATATATATTCTAACATCACCCCACATAATAATTATGGTGCGGGCATACTCTGCTATCCAGTCCCCGTATCACTCGTACTAAGGGAAATATAAGTTCGGAAGCACTCTCGAACTGTATTGAAACAAAACACAAACAATATTGAGGCGAAGCATAGTTTCCATGTCTCTAAGAGGCCAGCACATGCCCTCACGTCTCTTAGGACCGTCTGACTATCGATTCGATAGTCTGTACCAAATGATTTCTATCTTCTAGGGTACGAGTCAATATCCCCCATAAAGGTCCCATCGAGATAAGACTGTCCCAACTCGGTAACCTCAGGGATAGCAAGTAGCGCGGGCATGATTTTTACACGTATATAGTATATGCATAAACACAGTCATATAAATATACTACTATTACCAGATCAAGTTTAGGTACATACTCACGACCCATAATTATGATATTTGTCCTTATTACTCTTTATTTAGTTATCACATATAACATTTGCCTCTTATCTTAATTTGTGGGATTATCCCAACTTATCAAGTGACACTCGTTGATTTCTATCCTCCCAAGTGTAAATTTCAGTAGGTACTCATTTATTTTCCAACGTAACTACCTTACGCGTCTCCCCCCTTTAATACATAGTTCCATCGTCCCTTATATGTAAACATCCCCAAAAAATGTAAATCTCGTCTTACATTAAAGGTTTCATATTTTTAATAAGTCCTACTGGTCTTCTTTATCTCCCAAAATATTTTAATAAGGATGTCCAAAGATTATTACTCATTTAAATTGA
Organism: Sambucus nigra; assembly: GCA_949130495.1. Lineage (NCBI taxonomy): Eukaryota > Viridiplantae > Streptophyta > Magnoliopsida > Dipsacales > Adoxaceae > Sambucus > Sambucus nigra. The sequence goes on from OX422209.1 coordinate 630,111,027, forward strand.
ATTCAACTATTTAGAAGGGGAAATATGAGTCTACCAGGAGGGGTCGATCGATCGATGGCAGGAGCTCGATCGATCGATGCGTCGATCAATCGATACTCCTGGGTCAATCGATCGATCAAACAGGTATGGGGAATCTGCAGAATACCAGTTACGGGTTCTATCATCCAACATCATCCAAATTTTTAACTCCCAAACTCCCAGAAATTTATACCACAAACATTATAAACCCAGATTAGCAATATTCTACGTAAAGCATGCGAGTTTTCATCAAGATTTATGAATTAAAAGGGCCAAAACTTATATAATTCTCATGAACCCTAGAAATTTCTTTAACTTAGTTCTTCTTATTCTTTTCCCAGAAATTCTACTTCTAAACCAATATAAATTCGTGGTTCAACCTCTACATGTGAAAGGGATTTCCAGATTATTGTTTATATCACTACAACATGCGATTTCTAATCACCAACATGGATTTTCTATCATAAAAACTCATCCTAATCAACCCTAAAATAATATGAATGAAGCATTAACGAAATAAGCAAGATAAATACTTGTCTGAGAATTTTTGTTTCTGATTTGCTGCTGAAATTAGTGTGGTTGTGATCCATGTGGCGCGATCTAGCGTTTGGCGGTAACGGTGGTGCAAATGGAGGAGTTTTCGGCGTAGAACTCCTTGGTAAGCTCTTCCTCTCCTTCTCCAATGACTGTCACTTGTTTTTGGTTGTATTAACCCTAGAAGACAACCCTAAGCATCTGATATAACCTTACAATTTTCGTGGGTTTTCAGGCTTAAAAATGTAAAATGTCCAAAACGCCCTCCCGGGGTGTTAATTAGGCCTAAAAATGCCCCCGAGTCCCAAAATAACCCCCCGAGTATATTATTTTGACTATCTCGACCCTTTCGGACACTTTGGAGCGCTCGAAATGACCATACGTGTGACTTATAATTTTCACTTTTATTAATTCACATTTAGTCCCGACACGACACGGGCGCGTCCCGACTTAAATTTCGAAAATTGTCATTTTATTCACTCATGACATTTAATAGAACTGATATTATATATTACTTTGTTCATTTGTAATATTCAACAAGTTTTCAATAATTACTAACTCTCGTCACGTTAGGAATTATAAAAATAATTAATTTTCGGATTTATATTAAATTAATAACACATTAAATTTAATAAATTACCAAAATTTAGAAAGCATAAAAATACGGGGTATTACATACTTCCCCCCTAATAACAGAATTTCGTCTCGAAATTCATAAAATAAGGCCTACCTGGTAAAACACATTTTGGATATCTTAACAGTACACAACCTATCCACATAGCAAGGCGTTCAATCACTATAGCCCCCGCTTCACAGCAAGCTGATTTAACACTCTTCATCAAAGATACTTCACATTGTGCTCCTATCCGACAACATTCACATAAGACACGCATATACACTATTTATTTCCATTATGTCAATGTCATTGGGAGGTCGCACCTCACTACATGACAACTACTCGGATTTATCTAAACACAAAACTCCCATTCTGGGAGAAACCATACGAACATCTGACCACACTTGTTCACCCCAAACAGTCGTGGACTTCCACCATAGTCATCGAATTATTCTCGACCGATACAAAATTCTGGTTATCCGCTTACCTCTAACCCTACGCAGAGGGAGAATAGTTAAGTTTTTTTTTTTCACACCAAAACTTCCATAAGCATCTCGTTCACGACAAACAGGTACGAGTGCTTCCAAAGAACTCTACCCTACTGTACTTCACGTGCTAGTTATATCCGTTGTGGGAATGAAATAATCATCACGCCTCCAAAATTTCTTCGCGCGGCCCCACTAATCGTTAATCACCATGCGCCTGCTCCTCGGCTGTGGGTGATACCTTCCACTCATAACGAAAAGTTATCTTCGTTGTTTTCCTGAAATCCCATATTGAAGGTGGTATTCAAAATTCTCATCCCAATTCAGAAAATAATACCGTGTAGGACCGCGTACCGACGCGATCCCTTCCTTTCAAAGGAAGACTGGGCACATTGTAAATCACCCCAAAGGAATGTCAATCACTTCCTTCCTGGGCGATTTGTTTCATACGTTCAGATGAACCCTTTATCTTTTCTTGAAGATGGTAAACCATCCGAGAAATTTTACCGACTCTACCGGCCTCTCCCATTATAGGAATTGTCGATAGCCACACAATTCTATGGGTTATCTTCTTATTTCAACCGATCTTTATCTATGAGTGGTGCATGCAGAAACTACTCACTATGTCCTTCTAAACATCGTGCTTTCCTAGAAATGTCTCACATTAGGTGACACTTAATACTCCCTTCTTTCCTTGGCGTGTACTAAAAGTTCTGACCCGTGCACTTTTCTCCACGAAGTGCACTTCTGGACCTTTTTGACCATACTAACATCATCACTCTTTGTATGCGTAAGTCGGTTTCACATTTGACTAATTACAACTCCGCTCCGAGCGTTCTCCATAATGATTAAATTCTAAACTTCTCAAGGAATACCCCTTTTAAATGGCTTTCCACAGCCTTCCAACCAAATTCGGGTGAGCTACTCTAATCACACCTGTATATGTATATATATATATATATATGGATTATCGTTCTTCATGCAACATTTAATTCCCTCTACTACTTCCTCCTCGTTATGTTAGTCCCACAAACGTATATTCCTCACGTACATTCCCACGTCCCTTCCACTCGGACGATTTTAACATTAACTAACCAGAATGCCCACCTTTGTAACACCCCGACCGCCCGGGGAGAGCGAACGAAGCGCTACTCATCGATAAAATTACCTGTATCCCACAAAATATGAGGTATAGATCATCTAAATCCCACAATCAACAAAAGAGGGACTACAAATCTCAAATCTCTTCAGATAAATACAACAATTCTCTCGAATAAGTACAATAATTAAAATAAATCACTAATGATCTATACATTCAAACAAATACAAGTCTCGTCTCTTGTATTTAAAAATTCTTCCCAGATAATCCACACTAAAATCACCTAAACTCCTTATTTCCCTTGTGTTCCGAACGCATTTACAACACTTGGGTACTCTCAATCACCCTAGAAATCAAAAACTTTTAAATCCTCCTATAATCGTTCCACCCCTCAACTCATGGCGATAAAACGAAACTTTCAATGCATTCTTACCACACAACCGGATTTACTGGCCTTAAATCATAATTCAACTTCCATCTTACATATACAATTACCCGTTCCTTGTACGACTAAGGTACTGAACTCATGAACTAATGACCAGGCATCTCACTATTTCCAACCTTACGCTAAGTTTCATGCGTGGGATGTCTCGCAAAGCGAAATCCAAACAAGGAACCCCCCCGATACACTACTACCTAGCGTTGTCGGTTATCGAAATCTATTAGGTCCTCCGTCCATATCATGTACCCCTTTACTTCGTTCCTTGACAGACAAGTTCCATCATTTCCCGTAATTACACCTACACAAAGAACATTTCGCCAATCCACTATCATCCAGTATTAGTGGTAATCACTATTTGCAAACCTCTTACACATAATCAGGACTCTCAAAATCCTGATTCCAAACATAGGAGTCTAACTCTTAACTATCACATCTCTAAAGGGTAGATATATTATTGCTCTCTACCTATCACCAAGTCTTGAGCGTTCCACATGATAATGAGTCAAATCTTTTCGCTCAACAGTAAATCCAATATATACTGAATCATAACAACAAAGTCCCTACGCACACCGTTATCGAATATCTCGAGCCCACTATCCCTCCCGAAGTCTCTAGGATAGATAATATAAGTGCGAGTCCAACCCTCTTGCAGGTGAGGCCTCGCCAGAACAAAACATGCTGCACTAATGCAACCACTCCGATAGTCTTGCACTAACTGCCCACTATCGTACTAACCATTTCTATAAAGTTGTAATCAATACCATATTATACTCGTATATCGCATCACTAAAACGAATAACCTCAATAAAATATATAACACTATTAATATACTCACTCATCCTCCGCGGATAGCACTAAGGAAAATCCTGCTACACTAGGGAAAAATATTCACATAATAATATCCTTTGTAGTTATACACAATAAACTCGTCTCATTTGCTAATATAGCAATGAACAAAATATAATGACTCGCTCGTGTCACATGAAACATGCCTCATCCTTCGAGGATAACCGTCATACTTCTACCTTTCCATTCATATTGGCAAATCCTTCCTCTGGGCGAGGCATTTCCACTAAAACACCTTTCCCACCCCGAAATAGCGGGGGACAATACTCCTACCAAAACTCTAGCATGCCAATAACGACCTTATACTCATGCATATCTAACATCAGTATTGATCACGGTTAAAAATGAAGTTATCAATTTCTATATCTGCACTCCTTCAAATAAAGAAAATCAAAGACTCTTTCCCCCAAATGGTGAGTCTACGCATGACACCTTACTCGTCGTCGTGGCTAATAGCCCTAAGGCTCATAAAAATGAATAGCCCTAAAATGGTGCGGTGCCCTGGTACCAATTAAAACTCAACCCATAGCACCCAGTATAAGGAACGTACCTTGTATCTCGGTTGGGGCCTGAGGTGTTGCTATCTGGTGGACGTTACATACACGTCCATACTGTAGTTGCCTCTGCTGAACTGAGGCTGCTGGAATGGCAGGTGGAGCTGGCTTCCGTGGTTTATTGCTGGCGCCCTTCTGTCGTGGGGCCCCATTCCTCTTTGGGCAATCCTGATGCCTATGCCATTCTTGCCACATTGGAAGCACTTCCCTCGAAACTGTCTCACCTCACTACGTTGTTGACTAGTCTCGCTTTTTCCTTGGTCTTGCTGGCCTTGGTAAGAAATTTATAGAAAAAAGATGTCAGGTTGAGGACAATCCCTCCACTTATGACCCGATTGTACACATTTATAGCATCCCTCCACTTATGACCCGATTGTACACATTTATAGCAGAGTTCCGAAATTCCTCGCTGGTCGGGTTGTAGTTTCTCCCCAGTCTGATTCGGACAAGATTGACGTTTATGACCGTTCCTTCCACATTTGAAGCACCTCTTTGTGACTTCATTTTGAGGCCAACCTTGTTGGCCTTGACACATTTGGCCCTTTACATAAATTTTGTTACTTCTAGAACTGTATCGGTCTTGAGTGGTTTGTTGTCTCAATTTCGGTTCCTTCGCACAATTGTCAACTTTAGTTACATGCATTTGATTAACCTCTCTAGGTCTTTTGCCTCCTCTAAGATACATGCTGCGTTCGTGGTACTGTAAGACTGCAGTGGTAACTACTTGTGACAAAATGACCTCAAATTCGGCGATTGGTACCCTTTTCGGAGACACCTGAGGCGTGGGTTGTCCTTGCTCATTAACTTCCCCAATGGTATTAGCTTGTTCGTCCTTACGGGCCATCTGAAAGTTTTAAAATTTAATCTGAATAAGTTCAACATTCACATCGACAAATCGCAGAAGCAGGAATTTCCAACGCATAAAGATGAATACAACATTCCTAATGTTAGGGCTCTAAATAAAAGACGCTAAGCTGGAAACGAGATGAGCCGTACAGATCCTAAAGGTCACTAGAACCTGATGCTTTGATACCACCTATGACACCCCGCCTAATTAAATACCGGGTGATCAATCCTTTATTAAATTATAATCAAGGTGAACGGTTAGTTAATTCTTAGCATCACTGTCGTAAAATAACTTTTTCAATTTAAACACCCTAAATAATTAAGCTAAGTGTCAAAACCATTTTTAGACATTACCTTCCCAATTTTTATTTAAAAACAATATTTTAAAACTTTACATAATTCATAATTTAAGAATCATCCAACAATATACTGGAACAAACAATCCAATTAATCAAACATCCAACTAAGTAATTCCAACATTAAAACTTAAAGGAAAAACATCCTGACAGTAATAAATCCCAAAGTGTAAATACTGGAAATAAACAAATCACAACATCCGATAAACAACTGAATAATGGAAAAGGGCGACACATGCCCAACTGAATAAATAGTGCAAGAAGTGGAATCAACAAATGCGGTCGTCTAAGCAAGAGGCATGCAACTCCCACCTAAGCTGCAGCGCGTCCCTTCCAAAGGATCCTATGCAAGACGCCCCTGTGGCTGGGAACCTATAATATATATATATATATATACAAGAGAGAAAAGAAAGTGGAAACGGGTCAGATCCCGATTGTAAAAACGATTTAAAATTTGTTTAGCAAGTATTTAAAATGTTTACTGGCCAATGCAACAACATATTAGTGCGACACTCCCTTGAGAAATTCTCACCTCTCTTCTAATGTGCACGCCTATCGCACTAACCTTCCCAACGGTTTAACTTATCTTATCTTAGGTTACTCGTAAGATTTAAACTGACAAATTCAATTATTTAAGAGGTTAATTTCATTTAACAACAAAGTTCTCATTTAAACCTTATTTACTAAAAAATTTCCTCACTAACATATTATACTTTTCAAACACTTATTCCCCAATTGAAATGATTATTCATATCTTACTTACCATAAGCACATTAGATAGTTCCCAAATTTTAGAATTTAATATATATATATTAAATACTCATATAATATATATATATTCTAACAGCACCCCACATAATAATTATGGTGCAGGCATACTCTGCTATCCAGTCCCCGTATCACTCGTACTAAGGGAAATACAAGTTCGGAAGCACTCTCGAACTGTATTGAAACAAAACACAAACAATATTGAGGCGAAGCATAGTTTCCAAGTCTCTAAGAGGTCAGCACATGCCCTCACATCTCTTAGGACCGTCTAACTATCGATTCGATAGTCTATACCAAAGGATTTCTATCTTCTAGAGTACGAGTCAATATCCCCCATAAAGGTCCCATCGAGATAAGACTGTCCCAGCGCGATAACTTCAGGGATAGCAAGTAGCGCGGGCATGATTTTTACACGTATATAGTATATGCATAAACACAGTCATATAAATATACTACTATTACCAGATCAAGTTTAGGTACATACTCACGACCCATAATTATGATATTTGTCCTTATTACTCGTTATTTAGTTATCACGTATAACGTTTGCCTCTTATCTTAATTTGTGGGATTATCCCAACTTATCAAGTGACACTCGTGGATTTCTATCCTCCCAAGTGTAAATTTCATTAGGTACTCATTTATTTTCCAACGTAACTACCTTACGCGTCTCCCCCCTTTAATACATAGTTCCATCGTCCCTTATATGTAAACATCCCCCAAAAATGCAAATCTCGTCTTACATTAAAGGTTTCATATTTTTAATAAGTCCTACTGGTCTTCTTTATCTCCCAAAATATTTTAATAAGGATGTCCAAAGATTATTACTCATTTAAATCGAATTCAACTATTTAGAAGGGGAAATATGAGTCTGCCAGGAGGGGTCGATCGATCGATGGCAGGAGCTCGATCGATCGATTCGTCGATTGATCGATACTCCTGGTTTGATCGATCGATCAAACAGGTACGGCGAATCTGCAGAATACCAGTTACGGGTTCTATCATCCAACATCATCCAAATTCAAATTTTTAACTCCCAAACTCCTAGAAATTTATACCGCAAACATTATAAACCTAGATTAGCAATATTCTACGTAAAGCATGCGAGTTTTCATCAAGATACATGGATTAAAAGGGCCAAAACTTATATAATTCTCATGAACCCTAGAAATTTCTTTAGCTTAGTTCTTCTTATTCTTTTCCCAGAATTTCTACTTCTAAACCAATATAAATTCGTGGTTCAACCTCTACATGTGAAAGGGATTTCCAGATTATTATTTATATCACTACAACATGCGATTTCTAATCACCAACATGGATTTTCTTTCATAAAAACTCATCCTAATCAACCCTAAACTAATATGAATGAAGCATTAACAAAATTAAGCAAGATAAATACTTGCCTATAAATTTTTGTTTCTGATTTGCGGCTGAAATTAGTGTGGTTGTGATCCTTGTGGCGTGATCTAGCGTTTGGCGGTAACGGTGGTGCAAACAGAGGAGTTTTCGACGTAGAACTCCTTGGTAAGCTCTTCCTCTCCTTCTCCAATGGCCGTCACTTGTTTTAGGTTGTGTTAACCCTAGAAGACAACCCTAAGCATCTGATATAACCTTACAATTTTCGTGGGTTTTCAGGCTTAAAAATGTAAAATGTCCAAAATGCCCTCCCGGGGTGTTAATTAGGCCTAAAAACGCCCCGAGACCCAAACTAACCCCCCTGGTACATTATTTTGACTATCTCGACCTTTACGATCACTTTGGCGCACTCTAAATGACCATACAGGTGACTTATAATTTTCACTTTTATTAATCCATATTTTGTCCCGACACGACACGGGCGCGTCCCGACTTAAATTTTCAAAATTGTCATTTTATTCACTCATGACATTTAATATAACTAATATTATATATTACTTTGTTCATTTGTAATATTCAACAAGTTTCCAATAATTACTAACTCTCGTCACGTTAGGAATTATAAAAATAATTAATTTTCGAATTTATATTAAATTAATAACACATTAAATTTAATAAATCCCCAAAATTTAGAAAGCATAAAAATACGGGGTATTACATACTTAAGACTAACGCATTGTACATAACTCTGGAAAAGGAAAAAGAAAAACTATATAAGTCGAGACCTATGTTGTTAGAATAGAGCAAAGAAAGCCTCTCCCTCCAGTAAATTTTAAAGAATGGGACGGTTTAGTTTGAATTTGTTTTAGTGGAAAGAACAAACCTTAGGTTCCATTTTTAGGCAGAAGAGTGTGCTTTCGGTGCTAGAGAAGAACTACAAAACCTTGCAGAAAACATACTCTTTCTGAAGCCTAACTTCTTTGACAACATAGGTGATGATGGACTCGGCATTGGGGCATGTTTAGGAGTAAAACCCAACTCTAAGTTCATCTTCCGTTAACTTTAACTGCTGAAGATGAAATAGCATAACAGTAAAAATAAGGGCCTTTGTTGACAAAATCAGCATTAAGATGAAGAACAAACAAAAGGATGAAGATAGAGAAAGGCAAGTACCGAATATTCTCGATGGTGGCAGATTTAACTTCAGATATATATACACACGCGTAAATAAATGTACTGAATATTTCTGTTTTACATTGATTCAGACTCAGAATGAGTTTCGTATTAACCCATCTCCACATCTGGTTGAATTTCGTTCATCGAGTCCGATTTTTTGGAGCTTTGTTACGTTTGATTTAGAATTTGTTTGACTGTAGTTTTGTTCAAAACTATTTCGATTGCATGTGTGAAAATCAATTTAAGATCTAAGTTTTTGTTTCAACTGTGAAAATCGATGTAAGATCTTCATATTAAATCGATATGTTTTCAGATCTAGGTATTTATTGTGTTTTAATTTATTTTTTAGGTTTGAATATTTGATTCGTCGTTTGAGTGTCCGATTTTGGTTTTATTTTTAATTTTTCGATTTTGCTACATGTTCTGTTCGATTTAAGAGAATACGATTTCATGTTTATTTCTTTTCGATATCCATTTTTTCTAGATTTTTAATTCAGATTTTGCTTATCATTCTAGATTTTAATTTTTCCTATTTTCCCCTTTTTTTAATTATTTTTTTTTGGCATTTTCACTATATTTAAATTTATATTTTCAAATATTTTAAACGTTTTTTGGCAATAGAGTTTCCAAAAAAAAAATATAAAAATTAATGTTTCCCTGTCTTGGAGAAAAGTTTTGCATTTTTTCTGCATTTTTCAATATATTTTCCTACCGTTTCACTGCGTACGTTCATATTTTATATTGTTGGGATTTAGGGATATTCAGAAGAAAAAAAAACATAAATCTTTCTCTCATGAGGCTTTACAATTAGGTGTAACGAAAATTTCAAACTTTCTATCTATATTTTTTCATGTGAAGAGTCAATTAATCCTCTCATGCAAATGGTTATTCATTATCACCAATATCTTAGTCTCAATTATTTATACGTTTGTGTTTGTTTCTTTTTTTGTGTGTTGATAAAACTTTGATGCCACAATAAAGAAAATTACGGCCCAAATAATGTTGTTTTCTCCTAAATGGCTTTTTAATATTTGTTTTGTTGAAAAATTTGACGTTTTTAAATTTTCACCTTAATTTCATATTTCTTTAATAAATTATTTTTTTCCGGCATGGACTCTTATAGAAAATAATTATATAAGTTTATCAAAAACACCCTAAAGTCATAATTTTTCACATAACATGTTTTTAAATAACCAGGTTATTTAACCATATTATTGCACGGTTAGAATTTTTCACTATGGGTTTAAAATTCATAATTTACCATCCTAACAAATAGCTTAATATGCCATGTTATTTTTATAGTTAGTTCTTTATTTGAATATTTTAATTTTTTTATTATATTATGTCAGCGCATCGCGCGAGTTACATGCTAATTTTGAAAAAATTATCAGCACCTTCACTTTCCCCTCATTAATTGCACCCCAATATGCTTAGTTGTAGTGAATGACATTTTACATATTAACGTCTTATATAATTTCACTCAAATTACTATGTATCTAATAGTAATACACTAATTAGTCTTTCTCACAAATAAAATGTAACCTATGTAATCTGTGTAAATTGTAATCTTGGAAAAATTATCCACGCCTTCACCCTCTCATTAATTGCACCGCAATATGCATATTTATAGTGAATGATATTTTAAATAGAGATAATTATATTTAAGTCCCATTTGTCGGGTCAACATTCATGTAAGTCCTATTGACTTTTTAACAATCCTATAGGTCCTATTCCAACTCTTTAGGAAATTTTTTCACAATTTTACTCTTTTATAACTAATCATCCGTAACTTCCTTTAGGAAGTTACATAAGTGGTTGGACTTTTTTTTTTAATCTTTAAATGATTATAACTTTTGATTCACAAATCCCTTTTTTGCAAAATTACTAATTTTGAAATCTGCTCGACGATATCTATCAAACAAGATCCATGAAGGCTATAAAATTCCAAAGAAAAAAATTTACACAAACAGTAAACTTTACTGTATGCACTAGAATATGAAATAGTTTTATATATGTGACATTTTCACAAACAGACAGTAACATTTACTGTGGTAATATTACATAGTATATATATATATATATATATATATATATATATATATATATATATATATATATATATATATATATTCGGTGGATCCAAACCCTCTTTTTTCAAAATTACCTTATATTTAAAGGTTCGCGCTAACGGCATCCAATCTTTACCACCATTGTTGGAGCTTCAACGACCTTCGTCAGAGCTCCGATTTGGGGTGGGTAAGGGTGGAATGTGGTGCCGCTGGCGCGGACCTTTGAAAATAAAAGACTTTTGAATAAATGGGTTTTGGATCGACCGAAGTGTCATGGGATGCCGCTGACGCAGACCGTTGAAAATAGGATTGGATAAATGGGATCTGGATACTCTTGAGCACAGGTTTGCGATGAGTAGGGGTGGCATTAGGTGGCGCAGAGCTTTAAAAATAGAAGCATATTGGATATATATATATATATATAATGTGATAACACAGTAAATGCTATTGTTTGTAAAAATGTCATAGATATTAAACTTTTTTGTATACACCAGAAAATGAAATAATTTTATAACTGTGACATTTTCACAAACAATAACATTTATTGTGTTAATATATTTATGAAATAGTTATATATATATATAACATTTTCACAAACAGTAACATTTACTGAGTTAATATTACACAATATATATATAATATTTTCACAAACAATAACATTTACTGAGTTAATATTACATAATATATATATATATATACGCACACGGTAGATCCAAACCTCTTTTTTTTTTCAAAATTACCATATTTTTAAAGGTTTACGCTAGCGACATTCAATCCCCACCACTACCCACCCCCATTGTCGGAGCTGCAACGACTTTCATCAGAGCTATATATATATATATATATATATATATATATATATATATACACACACGGTAGATCCAAACCTCTTTTTTTTTCTTCAAAATTACCATATTTTTAAAGGTTTACGCTAGCGACATTCAATCCCCACCACTACTCACCCCCATTGTCGGAGCTGCAACGACTTTCATCAGAGCTATGATTTGGGCTGGTAGTAGTGGCATAGGGTGCCGCTGGTGCGGACCTCTGAAATTAAGAGAATATTAGATAAATAGAGTTTGGATCCACCGGAGCTCCGATTTGGGGTGAGTAGGGGTGGCATTGAGTTAGGTTTATATCTATAACATTTTCACAAACATTAACATTTACTGTGTTCATATAACACAGTAATATATATATATATATATATATATATATAGCCAGGCTCTCCGACGGGCTAATTTAACGGGATTAAATGACGGGCTTAATATCGTCCACACGATTTAAGGACCGCTATCATCTTCTTGGACCACCTATTGGGGACCGCTTTGTCTTTTTATGCCTTTGTCTTTTTCTAATGTTAGAAGAATAGAATTTTCTAACCCAATAATTTCTATAGTCTTTTAAGCTTATTTTAAAGCTTGATTAATCTGGAAGTCTAAGTGTAGAAGTTTCAGGACTACTGTTACTTCTTAAGCTTCTTCCGTCACTATCGTATTGGAGTTCTAAATAGCGAGTATTATCTATATAAATATTTTCTTCAGGGAGTCTAGAAATTGGCAGAGGTTTTGATGAAAAAAATATTCTAGTCTTAAATACTTTATACGGTATCGTGGGTTTATCTGTCTAGTTTCTTTATATATTTGATTAATAATATCACTTATATCGTTATCTATAAATTCGTCTAAATTATTATCACCATAAGATGACAAAAATCTTCGGTATGTTCTGGGGGCAGCTGTTTCTACGTTTTTAAGGAGAGGGCGGATTCCTCCGGCTCTCATTAAAGTAGTCTTTGTTTCAGCTAACCTTTTTCGTCTTATAAATTTTAGTACGTCTATACTATCTTCAAGTATTCTACTGTATTCTTGGTATTTTTCAGGTCTAGATAGTTCTTCTGCAAAATCTTTAGTTCTTAATTTTTGTCTAAAGAGATCATGGATCCCTGTTCTAATTATTTATATTCTAGGTACTTCTCTTCCTAGCCACTCAATAATCTGATCTATGTATTTAAATGTACCACCTGCGTATATTAAAGCGGATTCTATAAGTTCTTTATCTTTAGTGTCTGTAAGAGTCCAGTCTTGAATTTCTCTAGTTAAGTCTAAACTTGTTTGATTAACAAATTCTAAAAAGTCTTTAGTGATTTGTAAGCTCATATAAGATACTTCTTAAGGAAATAATATGTAAAAATAGTTAAGGGTTTGGTTCGAGTTATACCTGCCTTCTGGTCTGCAATATCTTTATCTTCTTCCCTTTACCTCTTCAGCCTTGTTACTATTTTTCTCCGGTCTCGGTCTCCTACAACTCTCTCTTTATGTGTCGCACCTCAATCCACTACTTTGGCGGTTGACCCGTTTCCTGCCTGTACGCCTTCACGCCTAACGACCACCTGGCTAATGGCTCACGGCTAATCGGCACCTGACGGCGGTTTATCAGTATAACACCTTGTGTGCTACACCAGAGGTTCCACACAATAGTCCTCTATGAACAGAAAGTTGGAGACAATTTGGAAAATCATAACAACTTAGCATAAGAGATTTCTGGAAAAGAAAATACTTTTATTGCATTACATAAGTAAATACAACTCTTCCCTCTCCCCTAACTATGAGAGGTTTACTCACTCATATACATATTATTCTCTATAAGCATACACTCTAACACTGGAAGTCTAACAATTGATCACTCTCTCCCTACTACCACTGATATCTTAATCACAAATGGACGCTCCTTTTTACAGCACAAGGGCACTTACAATGACTGGTAACCGGCTATCAAAAGCGATCCGGTTGAAAGCATAATTATTAAAGGTCTTCAGTCTTGGAATCTTTCGAGTCTTTACTTTTCTGCTTTATCAAAAGCAATCTTGGCATTTTGCAATCATCTTGCACCTAACGTCTTTCACCGTCTTCCTTTATCTTTATGAAAAGAGGATGTCTGGGCCCGTATGGGGAAGGTCCGTGCTGCATCATTAATCTAAATAATGGAGTCTTCTTGTCTTCTTGCAATAATGAAGGGGTCTAATGTAGATCATCTTCTGTCTTTAATAATTCATCTGCTAACGAAGGACCCATCTTTGCCCCATCTGTGTCTTCTTTGTGGTAGGTAGCGTACCACCTGTCTTCTCCTGTCAATAACTCCATAATTTCTATGGTCTCCATAGCTTGAGCAATCTGGAGTTTGGACTTATCAACAATTAATTCTTTAGTCTCGTCTCCTGATAAAATCTCAACGTCTTCGAATATATAATTGGAAAATCTAATAAGTCTAAATCCTTCAACTCTCATTCCTCTACAGGAACTTGGAGCAATCTGGTAGATTCTAGCAAATAGAGGAAGGAAGTATTCTACTTTCTTAACATACTCATGGACTATTTTTCCAAGAGCAACAGAGTCTTCAATATATTTTATCTGGATGAGTCCAATGAACCCGTGGTCTGCAAGAGTTATATGAGCCATGTCTGATTTTCCAAAAAGATATATTTTTGGAGCGTCTTTGAATAATCCCTTAATCATTAAGGCATCTCCATTTATTTTTGATAATAACATATTAAAATGATCAATAATGTTATTAGATTCTTTTTTAAAGTCTTCCGTTAATGGGAGATTATTATGACCAAATGGTATAACAATCTTAGTCTTAAAAGTCTTTTTCTGATAACAGAAATCAGCAGGTCTAATTTTGGAGGTTTCTCCAAGAGTCTGAGCATAAGTCTGAGTTTGAGGTCTAGGCACAGTAGTACCCCTGAGCTGGGTAACTGCAAGTCTTTGAGTCCTCATGAATTTGGCAATATCTACCAAATTTTGTTTGAACTCGATCCATACTCTATTCTTCACATTCCACCATATGACGTCTATAAGAGTATTTTCGTCTTCTGAAAATTCTCATCTAAATTTGATCAAGTCTGGGTATCTTTGATCAGGTCTATATTGGGGAAAATACATCTTCCCAATGAGTCTATTTTGAGAAATAATCTCTTGTCTAGATTTTCCAGGAGGAGCTAAGATATCATCAAAGTTCTCTAGGATTGGTCTTTCTTGAGAATCTTGAATATGAGTCGGTCTTTGCGTTACACCAGCATTTGGTCTTACGCGTCTAAGATAATCTGCAACGTCTTCCTTGTTCAGTCTATTAGTTCTAGAGGAACTCATTTCTTCTAGGTTTTCTGTTTGCAACATAAAACATGAAATCATATTAGTGTTAGCAAACATTGGCTCTCTTGATATAATGTATGGAATGGTATTTTTACTTCCCTTAATATGTATAAAAGAGAAGTCATAACCATTAAGTAATTGTTGTCATCTAATTAGTCTATTAGTCCCTGATTTGGACAAGTCCAAGTCTCTGAATTTTACTGCATAAGAAGAGTCAGTATAAACAGTAAAATGTTTAGGTCTAAGAAACAACATATATTTTTCTATTGCCCTTACTATGGCTAAGACTTCTTTTTAATGAGTAGTGTATCTTATTTCTGGGTCTGTAAAGGTTCCAGAATTATGTCTACAAAGTTTCTTCTTTTTTGTCTGATGATCAATGGCAAAGTATACTGCTCCCCATTGTTTATCAGAGGCATCTGTTTTTACTATGAACTGGTCTTCTGCATTAGGCAGTTCAAGTAAAGGAATATTCTTGACTGCATTTTTAATTTTTCTTATTACTTCAAAATCATCTTTAGTCCAATAAAAGGGATTGGTTTTGTCTGTTCCTTTTACTTTGGCTGTTAAGCTTTGTCTTTTTGAAGCAAGGTCTTTAATAAAGTCTGCAGCACAATTAAATAACCCTAAAAATGATTGTAATTATTTTCTATCTTTGAGTTGATGTGGAAACTCAAGAATCTTCTTAGTTATGTGTTATGCTAAGGATAATTTTTCTTTATTAATATGCATTCCCACAAAGTCTATCTCAGTCTGAAATAATTGCATTTTCCTTTCGAAAATAATAATACGATGTTTGTCTAATTCTAAAATAATCTTTTTAAGATGGTCTACATGCTCTATCTCAGTCTTACTGGCTACAAGAATATCATCTATATAAACAAGACAAAATTCTGAATAAGGTCTAAATACGTTATCCATTCTTCTTTGGAAAACTTGAGGAGGATTCAAGTATCCAAATGACATTACTAGCCATTCGTATTTTCCTTGGGGCACACTAAAGGCTGTCCAAGTAATACTGTCTGGATGCATCTTAATTTTCCAGAAGCCTGATTTGCAATCAAACTTATAGAATATAATTCTATCTTCAATTAAATTAATCAAATTATTCTTGTCTGGTATCTTATAAGAATCAAATTCACAATTCTTATTTAATTGTCTATAGTCTATAACCATGCGCCTTTTTCCTCTTTTACGTTCAGATTCATTTTGAACATAGAAGGCTAAGCTATTATGTCTACTTTTACTTTCTCTAAAAATGCCTAACTTAAGAATTTCATCTATGTCTTTCTTGAATTCTTCCCTATCTTCTTGTGAGTATCCTTTCTTATAGGATCCACCATTAATAGTGGCATCTGGGTTAATAGGGATGATTTCACAATAGCTTTGGTCTTTATCCCACTTAGCGATGGGATTTTCTCCTAAAGTAGGCTCTGCTAGTTGCCTAATCTTTTCTTTTTCTACTTCTATATCCATTTTCTTTTGTTTGGATATAGATTGAACCTGTAATAAGGTATGCTGGGCTTGATCTAAAATGTCTTGTTGTATAAGTGTTATATTTTCTACTTCTATATCCATTTTCTTTTGTTTGGATATAGCTTGAACCTGTAATAAGGTATGCTGGGTTTGATCTAAAATGTCTTGTTGTATAAGTGTTATTTGCTTATAACACTTTTGGTCTGGACACTTACACTCTTTTTTGTAAGGGTTTAGTAATTTCTAAGGCTTCTTGTTGGGTTGTAGGTCTAGGTCCACCATGCTCAGCTGAAGAACTCTGATGTTTAATGGGTCTATAATTGGGCTTGACCTGCATAAGGTCAAAGGCAGTCTTATGATCAATTAGAGGGGCTTTAATATTAAATTCCTCTTGATCACTAATTAATATCTTATCATTATACTGAGTATAAGGATGATATTTACTAATAAAGTCTTCTCCTAAAATAATGTTTCCTGTGAAACTAGGACGAGGATCCATTATCCAAAACCGATGATTAACGATTTTGTTAGTCTGATTTCCTAATTTAAAATATATAGGAATAGTCTGGAAATATAAGGTTAATGGATCTCCATTAGCCACTTTACCATAAATTTCTTGAGTACTTTCTAGAAAATAGTCTTCAGGGAAGGCATTAGCCTTACAAATACTCTGAGATCACCCTGTATCTATAAAAACTGAAAGTCTTTTAGGATAGTCTTTATATTGAACAAATAATTCTACAAAACAAGCATGTGGTTTAGTAGAAATTACTAAATTGTTCTTTTCTATAATAGATATTCCTTTCTGAGGTTTATCTATAACATCTAAGGGTATTTGGTCTTCCGAACTACTATGAGAATGATATTCTTCTAAATCATAGGAAATTCCTTTTCCTTTGAAGTCTTCATTTTCTTACAATCTTTTGGCTATATTTTTATCAATGTCTGGATAATATATTTTAATATCTAAGTCTATTTGAGCGTCATACTGGCTAGTATAAATTGCTCTAAATCTAGTTCTCCAACAGTCTTCATGGTAGTGTAATTGACAGATAACACAAACCATAAATAATTCTGTCTGTATAATCTCAAAGCATTCTACGCATCTAAAGTCTTTTTTGCAACATTTCATTTCAAATGTGCAATAGCGTCTTTCATCAAGATAGCATCTAGGTATATAGGTTAGTAACTCAGGATTACTAACTGTCAATCTTTTCTTTAGAAATGGGCTTAATATGCACTTATACCAAGCTTCTTCAAAGTCTATATATTCAGTATCTAAATCGTCTAGAGTAACTTGCATCATATATAAGTCTAGAGTATCATGAAAGTCTTCATATTCATCAGTATCACTATAGTCTTTTGAATCACTGTCTGTATATGCACTATAGATACTAGTATTATCATCATCTTCTATGTCTGATATTTCTATAGCATATAGGATATCTAATTCTTCTTGATCTGGATAGTCTAATATTGTATTAATGATCTTAATACCTTCTTTATCTTTCTTATTAGGGAAGTCTTTAGCAAAGTGTCCTTCTTTGCCTCAAGTCCAACATTCTTTAATAGAGGTCTTAGATTGAGCTATATCTTTGTCTTTCCTATAATTAGGAACTTTCTTATATTTACTAGTATTCTTCTTAAAGTATCTTCTTTGGTTAAATCTATTTTTCTTAGTCTTAGGATTCTTTTCCCCAAAGGTAGTAGATTGTCTAAATTTATACTTCTTTGGTAATCCTAAAGGTCTAGTCTTAAACTTCCTATGTTTCCATTCTAATTTCTTTTTGAATTTCTTAGATTCACTTCCATATCCCCATTGGATTGGAGCGATGTCTCTTTCGTCTTTGATTGGAGGGATCTTCTTGAAAGTCTCTTGTATTAACTTTCCTTGAGTTATATCACGTCTCTTAGATATGATATAGTCTTTAGCAAAATTGATTCTTTCACCAAGGGAGTTGTTCTTAACTCCAGCTACTCCTGGCTAATTCCTATATTCATTAATTAGGATTTGTCCTATGGCTGGTATCTTTCTAAACTATTCATCTTTTAAGGTCTCTCCAAATTCTTTAATTTGGTAGTATAGCTGCTCATAATTATTGCTATATTCATTTATCTTATCTAATTTGCAAATGCTAAGGAGGGCTAACTTAGTTTTTGCTAGGTCTTGTTCATTGATCAGAGCTAGATGTCCAACTCCAATGAATTCTGAAGTGAACAATTGAATATATTCTTCAATTGATCTTTCTTCTAAGTTTTCTTTCATCTTCTCAATCATAGCTAATGAGTCTTTATCTGTAGCCTTTCTTAAACTATCTAAGTAATCTTTTGCAATGCCTCTAATGGATTGCTCAGCGTATTGCTTACATGAACTTGCATCCCATTGTTCATTAGATGCAAAACACATATTCATCTGATTATGCCATTCGTCTAAGGCCTTCTTCCTATCTTGAACATTGTCTAGGTTAAGGTATATACCTAATGGATTTATGGCTTGGCTAGCCATAGTCTTAATATGAGTGAAACTCTTGTCACGAGTTGGAAAGTCTTTTATATAATCAGGTTTAGTCTTAACTACAGTGCTTGAGTATATAGGAATATTTATTCCTATTGGCTTACTAAAAAGTCTAGGAGCATCTTCTAGATTACGACTACTTCCTATCTCTTGTTTATTAGGCTCTACTTGTGTAGCTGGCATTAATCTTTATTCTCCTTCTTCTATTAGTCTTAAGTTTCTAAGAAGTTCTTTAGTATTCTTAGATTCTTTTAAATTTAATATGCGGTCTTGGGATATCATATTAAATCTTTCTCTTTCTTGAAATCTACCAGAATGACTTTTCTTAAGGTTATCTTTAAATGTCTTCATATCCAATTCTGAGGGTTCATATCCAAAGTTTTGGATCCTAGATTTTTCTTTAATTAAGTCTTTTTGTTCAAATGATCTTCTAGGTCTAATTACCAGGGCTTGTCTTAGTAAACTAGCACTAGTCTTACTACTACATTCTCCTTCTGAGGGATCATTGATTATGGCTTCTCCCATATTCCTAAATCTAATTTCTTCGGTCTGGATATTCTTATTGACAATCTTAGGAGGACCAAACTGGATGGTAACATTTCCGGTGATGTCGTCTTGATTAATAAACAAAGGTTTATTTTGTATAGTCTTAGTTTCTTGAAATTCTGGCAATTGCCAGAGAATCTTAGATTTTTCTCTCATAGGTCCATTATTCCTAATACTGTAAGTATGATTATAGTCTGACACATTAGTTCTAACTAAGATTTCTTCATTAAGTCTACCGCTAGGAATTCCTGACTGCATTCCTTCATAAGGAAATTGGGAGAACTTCACATAGCTTTGGAATTCTATATTTATATTAGCATCTGGAATAATATAGTCTTCATAGCCACTAGCATATAAGATTAACTTAAAATGTTTGGCTGTGTCTACAGTTACTGTAAATGCCAGAATGACATTAAAGTATCCTATGTTATCTGACATTTCTAATTGGGGTATCCCAATAAGGCTTTTTCTCAAAATCTTTCCATCTTTTGTCTACTAAGCAACATAATATGTTAATATTATTTTGAGGTCTATGTAATCCTTAGATTCTCGCTTGAAAGAGTCCAAAGGTTAGGAATTGGAACTTCCTATCAGTTCCTCTAGATCTAAGCCATTCTGAGTCAAATACTTGAATCTCAGTATATGATTTGTCTAACACATGATTTCTACAATGGTAGGTCATGTTATAATTAGGAGTCTTAGGAGTGGCACCTTCTTTAAACAAGTCTATGTATCTAATGGCTGGAAGTTATCCATTATGAATGGAATCTTCAATAATCTTCCAGTCAACTTCACCCCATTCTTTCCATTGGAGGGGATTGGTGAAATTTCTTTCTTTCCACAATGTCCTAACATTGGAGGATGAATCCTTAAGTCTTTGAAGCATATGATTACTCTGTCCAATATTTGGGATAGAGCTAACTATCTTGCTAGTCTTATCTAGTCCGTTATTTATTACTCGTCTACCTATGGTATTCTTTTCTCTAGTTTCTATAGGAGGGGTTTCTCTAAATTTACAGGAAGTTACCTGCTTTTGTTCAAGTCTTTTTTCAATTCTTTCTAAGAAGTCTGAATAATCTTTTTGTCTTTTTATCTGATTAAGGATTTCTTCTTTAAAATTCTTATTCTCTTTTCTAGTCTTCTCAGATATTTCTTCACTATGTCTAGCTAGAGAATTAACAATGGTTTTACCAATATTAGTAATATAGTCTTTTACTTCATTATCTTTTTCTTGTTGTTGCATAGATCTAATTTCTATGGCTTCTACAGTCTTTTCAATTTTATTTAACCGAGTTAGAATAAAAGGAGAGTCTATTTCTGCTTGGAAAGGCTTATTATATATAGCGTTAATTCCATTAATAATTTCTTTGTATTTTTCTTCTACTTGGGCCATGTCTAGTCTAAGTTCATTAATAATACTATCCATTTTGGATAGGTTATGGTTTTCCCTATTATTAAGGTAATTTGCTAAATTTTGTTGAAATTTAACAAAGTCTGTGTAGAAGGTGGTTAATCCTTCTGTCTTAGCCTTTAAGTCTAAATGCAAGTCTTTAACAAAGCTATTGTTATAGTCTTGGGTAGCTGCTATAGATGTAGAAATTAAATTTAATCTTTCTAATATAAGTCTAGTTGCCTTAGCCGCGTTGACAATCTCATTTTCATTTATCTTATAATAAAATCTATCATCATTTATCTTTTCTAAAATTCTTTGATAAAATTCTGATAAAGTCTGAATGGAGAGGTCTCTAGGTACCTCATTCCAGTTTGATCTAACTATCTCCATTAGGAAGATAACTATCTAGTCTAGGGATAAGCTTAGCTTGTTCTTTAGTAAGTTTAATTAACTCACTATCTTGATTTTTAATTAAGGTCTTAATTTCTAAAATGTCTTTGTTAAGGACTTCTATATGATTAGTCTTAATATTTATTTCTTGTAAAACATGGACTAAGTCTATTGGAATTTGGTTATCTATTTCTTTTAGAGATATTTTTTATCTCCGTTTCTAGGGTTTGAGTGTCTTTTATTAATTGTCTTAATATAAGAAGTATACACTTATTTTGGTCTATTATGCTATTAATAGCACTATCAGTAACTTGTCTACTGTCTGCGTGTTTAGCCGGGATATGTTCACTGTGTGAACAACCGTCTATGTGTGTGGTTAAATAACCTTCTGAGTCTAAATCAGTTATGGGTATGGGTTGGTAGTCTGGGTTGGATCCAAAAATATCTTGGTAAATGCGAGGGATAAATCCCAAGGGAATTAAAGTCTTTTTACTTATAAGTCTAAAAGGAACGTCTTATGGCTCTGATACCAGAATTAGGGGTTTGGTCGGAATTTGATGAGTTTCTAAAGTTCTTAAGGTCTTGATACCAATTTAGTTCTAAATTATAATTCTTTTAAATATATAGTCTAAAAATAGGGTTTTAGTATAAGACAAGAGGGGGACCATCTAGGGAAAATAACAAAAGGTCTTAGGGACCACGAGGGGACCACAATCGGAAAATGACAAAAGTTCGTTAATCCGTTCTTTAAGGACGTCCGTTTAAGAGAATGTCTCTCTCTCTCTCTCTCTCTATATATATATATATATATCCAAACCTCTTTTTTTTTTATATTATCTTGTTTTTAACGGTCCGCGCCAGCGGCATCCAATCCCCACCACCACCCACCCTCCTTATCGGAGCTCCAACAACCTTCATCAGAGCTCTGATTTGAGGTGGCATAGGATGCCGATGTAACATTTCACAAACAGTAACATTTATTATTTGTGAAAATATGACAGATATAAACCTAACCCAATGCTACCCCTACTCACCTCAAACTGGAGCTCCGGTAAATTCAAACCCCATTTATCCAATATTCTCTTATTTCCTAAGGTCCACGCCAGCGGCACTCCATATCACCTCAAATCAAAACTCTGATGAAGGTTGTTGGAGCTCTGACAATTGGGGTTGATGGTGGTCGGGATTAGATACCGCTAGCGGGAGCGTTAAAAATAAGACAATATCAGAAAAAAGTGGTTTGGATCCATCGTATATATATATATATATATATATATATATATATATATATATATATATATATATATATATATATACCGTTTGTAAAAATGTTATAGATATAAACCTAACCCAATGTCACCCCTACTCACCCCAAATTGGAGCTCCAGTGGATCCAAACTCCATTTATATAATATTCTCTTAATTTCAGAGGTCCGCGCCAGCGGCACCCTATGCCACTACTACCCACCTAAATCATAGCTCTGATGAAAGTCGTTGAAGCTTCGACAATGGGGGTGGGTAATGGTGGGGATTGAATGTCGCTAGCGTAAACCTTTATATATATATATATATATATATATATTATGTAATATTAGCTCAGTAAATGTTACTATTTTTGAAAATGTTATATATATATATATATTGTGTAATATTAACTCAGTAAATGTTACTGTTTGTGAAAATGTTATATATATAAAACTATTTCATAAATATATTAACACAGTAAATGTTATTGTTTGTGAAAATGTCACAAATATAAAACTATTTCATTTTCTGGTGTATACAATAAAGTCTAATATCTATGACATTTTCTGGTATATATATATATATATATATCCAATATTCTCATATTTTTAAAGTTCTGTGCCACCCCTACTCACACCAAATCGGCGCTCCAGATGATCCCGATCCCATTCATTCAATCTTATTTTCAAAGGTCTGCGCCAGTGGCACCACATGCCACCCTTACCCACCCCAAATCGGAGCTCTGACGAAGGTCGTTGAAGCTCCAACAATGGTGGTAAGGATTGGATACCGCTAGCACGAACCTTTAAATATAAGGTAATTTTGAAAAAAGAGGGTTTGGATCCACCGGATATATATATATATATATATATATATATATATATATATACTGTGTAATATTACCACAGTAAATGTTACCGACTGTTTGTGAAAATGACACATATATAAAACTATTTCATATTTTAGTGCATACAGTAAAGTTTATTGTTTGTGTAAATTTTTTTCTTTGGAATTTTATAGCCTTCATGGATCTTCTTTGATAGATCTCGTCGAGCAGATTTCAAAAATAGTAATTTTGCGAAAAACGGATTTGTGAATCAAAAGTTATGATCATTTAAAAATTAAAAAAAAAAGTCTAACTACTTATGTAACTTCCTCAAGGAAGTTACGGATGGTTGGTTTTAAAAGGGTAAAATTGTGAAAAAAAGTTCCAAAAAATTAGGAGTAAGACTTATATGTAAGGGAAAAAAATGGTGGGACTATAATGTCTAAAAGAAAGTCTAATAGGATCTAAATGTAAATGCCCCTTTTAAATATCAAGTATTATCTATTGTCTAATTTCATTCTAATTATTATGGATCTAACAGTAATACACTCTTAATCGATCTCACAAACAAAATGTAATCTATCTAATCGCTGTAATCTCGGAAAATTATGTACAACTTCCCTCTCTCATTAATTGCACCCCAATATGTGGTTTTGTAGCGAATCCCACTTAAATTAGTGTGCACCCCAATAGTATTACAACAATTAACCGTTCTCACAAACCAAATGCAATCTACGTAATCTGTTAAGAGAGGTTCTACATGAGAACCGAATAGGGACCGCATTTTTGTCCTTTTCCTTTTTTTCTTCTTCTATTCTTTTGTGTGTTTAACAGTTTTCTATATATAAAAAAAACAGTTTTTTAAAAAACAGTCTTTTATAAAATTAAAAAAGAAACAGTTTTTATACATAAAAAAGCAGTTTTTCTATTAATATTATTATTTTATTTATTAAAATTAAACAACTGATGTGGGTCCGCGTCAGCGGGACTAATTAATCGCGATATTTTATTAAAAAAAATTTTGCGATTAATTAGTGTCGCTGGCGCGGACCCACATTGAACAAATGATTTTGGTCCGGGAATGTGGGTCCGCGCCAGCGGCACAAATTAATCGCGATATTTTTTCAATAAAATATAGCGATTAATTAGTACCGCTGGCGCGGACCCACATTCAACAAATGATATTGGTCCGAAATATGAGTCTGCGCCAGTGGCACTAATTAATCGCGATATCTTTCACACCCATTTGCTCATGTTTCTACTTTCTAAATTAAAACCCAAACTATGTTTAAAATAAAACACAAATAATATAATAAAATATTAACAACTAAAAATTAAACTCAATAAATATTGGAATTAATCCAACATTCTCCCACCAATTTCAATATACACAAGAGAGCAAAGCAAAAAAGACAATAAATAACTTTTGGCATTATCGCTAAAATCTAGTACATAAATGAGAAGTGTCTTTCGGACTTGAACTTCCATATAGTGAAAATAATTCAAAGCTTCATCAAGGTGCTGTGGTGAACGTATCTTGAACCAAGGACCTTTTGAGACTAGCCGGAACTATCACACATACCGATTTCTGAGTTTATAAGTGTTCTTCTAGCATGCACTTTTATGGCCTTGTGCTAATCCTGATTTCACGAGCGCTTTAGGATCGGTCTTGATTTCATAGAAAGCGGCCACACTTTCGACACTCGAATAGGTAAATCAACTTTAGTGATTCTGCGAGTCACACTTATATGATTTATTAAGAAGTGAACTTCATCCTCTAACATGCAGAAAACCAACACTAGGCATATAGGAATGGAACTTTTTGTATAAATTCCTAGTGTTCCATAACTATAATTTAACTTGTTTGTACCACATTGAACTCTATCTATATTTTCAAGATATGAGTTGGGTTCCCATTAAATATAGTTGTGTTATTTAATAGACCTTAGTCCCATTCCTTTTGAGGTGATATATATCATCTCTCTTACAAGACCTTTAGTCAGAGGATCTGCTAAATTCTTGTTCGTTTTAATATAGTCGACTGTAATTACTCCTTCCTTGAGTAATTTTCTTATAATTTGATGTCTTAGACTAATGTGTCTAGATTTTCCGTTGTAAGTTTTGTTCGAAACTTTATAAATTGTGGCTTGGTTATCACAACTTATCATAATAGAAGGTGATGGCTTTTTCCATAAAGGAATATCATACAACACATTTCTAAGCCATTCTGCTTCTTTACATGCATCTGCTAGGGCTATAAATTCAGATTGCATTGTTGAATCTGATACACATGTTTGTTTCTTGGATCCCCAAGAGATAGCTGCTCCTCCTAGCGTAAAAATCCAACCAGTAGTTGACTTTGATTTTGATTCAAGATTATTCCAACTTGAATCACTATATCCTTCTAAAACAGATGGATATCCTACATAATGTAAGCCATAATCCAAAGTCCTCTTCAGATATCTAAGCACCCTAGAAATTGCATTCCAGTGCTCTTGTCCTGGATTACTTGTAAATCTACACAATATACTCACTGCATAAGCAATGTCTGGTCTAGTGCAATGCATGGCATACATTAGACTCCCAATAATACTAGCATATTTAAGTTGGTCCATAGCACGCCCAGTATTTTTTATTAATTTGATGCTAGGATCCACTGGTGTAGCAGCTGGCTTAAGTTCAAAATGATTATATCTTTTAAGAACTTTTTCTATATAATGAGATTGAGATAACGCTAAAGAATTATCCTTTCTCACAATTTTGATTCCTAAAATCACATCAGCTTCTCCAAGATCTTTCATATCAAATTTTGATGAAAGAAACCTTTTGGTTTCTTCAACATATTTGAGATTAGACCCAAATATTAACATGTCATCCACATATAAGCATATAATAACACCAACACCATTTTCAAATTTACTATATATACATTTGTCGGCATCATTAACTTTATATCCATGGGATATAACAATATTATTAAACTTCTCATGCCATTGCATAGGAGCTTGTTTAAGGCCATAAAGAGATTTAACCAATTTACACACTTTCTTTTCTTGGCCAGGCAATACAAACCCTTCGGGTTGTTCCATATAAATCTCTTCTTCTAAATCACCATTTAAAAATGCAGTTTTAACATCCATTTGATGAATAACTAAATTGTGAATAGAAGCAAGAGATATTAATATCCTAATGGAAGTGATTCGAGCAACAAGAGCATATGTATCAAAGTAATCAATTCCATATTTTTGCTTATAGCCTTTAGCAACTAGTCTTGCCTTAAATTTATTTATAGAACCATCCGGATTTAATTTTCTTTTAAATATCCATTTGCACCCAACAGGTTTAGACCCGGGGGGAAGATCGGAAATAACCCAAGTTTGATTTGACAAAATTGAGTTCATTTCATCATTTATTGCTTCTTTCCAAAAGACAGCATCCCTAGATGTTACCGCTTCATGAAATGTGGTCGGTTCATCTTCTACATTAAGAACAAATTTAGTTTTGTTCTTAGTCTCATTTAAATCCCCTTCAACTAAATAAATAACAAAGTCAGGCCCAAATGTTTTTTTAGTTCTTTGTCTTTTACTCCTTCGTGGTTCAACGTCATTCGTTGTTTCTGAAGAAGATATAGGTTGTGAATTTTCTTCTAAATTTGAGGAGTCAACAGTCGGATTATTATTTTCTAAACCTTGATTCAAAGTACTAAACTTTGTTAGATGTTCAAAAAATTGCACATCTACCGACTCAATGATTTCTTGAGTTTCAAGGTTTAAAAATCTATAAGTCGTACTGTTACTAGAGTATCCAATAAAAGCACATTTGTAAGTCCTATTTCCTAGTTTAGGTCTTTTAGGTTCGGGTTTTCTTACATAAGCAAGACATCCCCAAACTTTAAGACGTCTAAGATTAGGCTTACGATTAAACCATAATTCATATGGTGTAATATCCTTGTTTTTCAATGGAACTCTATTTAAAATATAACATGCGGATAAAACCGCTTCTCCCCACATTGACAAAGGTAAACCAGAACTGATTAACATTGAATT
Source organism: Sambucus nigra (assembly GCA_949130495.1). Lineage (NCBI taxonomy): Eukaryota > Viridiplantae > Streptophyta > Magnoliopsida > Dipsacales > Adoxaceae > Sambucus > Sambucus nigra. The sequence continues at coordinate 630,138,783 of OX422209.1, forward strand.
TATCATTTCAACTAAAGTCCTATTTTTCCTTTCCGCCGTTCCATTTTGTTGTGGCGTATATGGCGCCGTAACTTGATGGATTATCCCATGAGTGTTACAAAATTGTATAAACTCACTCGGGTAATATTCACCACCCCTATCGGATCGTAGGACTTTAATTTTTCGATTTTGTTGAGTTTCAACTTCTGCTTTAAAAATTAGGAATTTCTCGAAAACTTCATCTTTACTTTTAAGTAAATATGTATATGCATACTTAGAGTAATCATCAATGAAAGTTAAGAAATATTTATTTCCACCACGAGTCATATTACTCTTCATATCACATACATCACTATGAATAAGATCAAGCATTTCGGATTTCCTCTCAACAGATTTGAACGACTTTCTAGTTATCTTCGATTGAGCACAAATTTCACATTTAGAAAGGTTATCAAATTTACAATCCGAGATTAAGCCGAGATTAGTCATATTTTTTATACTTCTATAATTCACATGACCTAATCTACTATGCCATAAAGAAATAGACTCAACCATATAAGCAGAACTAATATCATTGATTACATTAATTTTAATCATGCCGTTACAAGAGTACCCTTTGCCAATAAATTGGCCATTCTTAGACAATACAAACTTATCAGACTCATACACTAGTTTGAAACCTCTCTTATTGAGAAGGTCCCCAGACACAAGATTTTTACACATATCAGGTACATGAAGTACATCAATTAGAGTAAGTGTCTTTCCAGAAGTTAGCTTCAATTCCACTGTGCCTTTTCCAACTACATTTGCGCGAAGATTATTTGCCATCTTCACTTCTTTTCCATCAATTTCTTGATATGTTTTGAATGAAGAGCGGTCTTTGCATATGTGGACCGTTGCGCCGGTATCCAGCCACCATCCACTTTCATTATCAATTGAATTTGCTTCGCAAACAGTAGCAATAAGATCTTCAACATTGTTGGTTTCCTTCGACCCTTGTTTTTCTTTAAATGCCTTCTTTTTAAGACGACATTCTCGAGAATAATGGCCCGGTTTGTCACAGAAGAAACATTTTCCCTTCTTTTTCTTATTTGCACCTTGGTTCTTGAATTTGGAATCATTCTTTGCTTTAAATTTTGAGTCTTTGGTAATCTTGGATTTTTGATCCTCAACCATATTAGCTTTTGAATGACCCTCACTTTGTTCATCCTTCTTTTCTCGAATACGAGTATCATCTTCAATACGAAGGTGACGAAGAAGGGATTCCACAGTATAAGTCTTTTCATCATGATTAATTTTCTTCTTAAAGCCATTCCAAGAGGATGGAAGTTTTGAAACAATCACCCCTACTTGAAATTCATCTTGCAGATTAATACCAGCGGCTTTAAGGTCACCAACAATTTGTTGGAGTTCATGGGCTTGTGCAACGACAGATTTATCATTATTCATTCTAAAATTCATATAGTTTGAAATTAGAAACTTACGATTGCTCGCTTCCTCGTTTTGATACTTTATCTCCAAAGCCTTCCATAATTCCTTTGCCGTCGGAATCATTCTATGAGCGCTATAAACAGTTTGAGACAAAGCATTGAGGATGTGTCCTCGACACATAAATTCGTCTTCTTTCCTCTTCACACGTTTTTGCTTTATTCCTTCGGTGTCTTCGGGTGTGGGCTCGGGAATTTGTTCAAGGTTATCATCTAGAATGTATGCAAGTTTTAATGATGTGAGGAAGAACATAACTTTCTCTTGCCAACGGGTGAAATTTCCGCCATCAAAACGGTCGAGTCGAATTAAGTCTTGAGTCATGACTTGGATAGATTGTGCCACAGTTCCTTCCATTTGAGTGGAGTAATTAGAATATAAAATTTTTGCCTAAAACTGTTGGAGTTTTCTTATGGAAAGAACGAAATATAATAATTAATTTCTGCAAGGCACGTTCTTGGAACGCTTTCTTTTAGGCAAAATTTCTCCCAATCCGGTTGAGACAGAACCAGAACCGCGAGTACACAATGGGTTTAGTAGAACCTGCCTTCAGGATACAATGCAGTATGAACAGTTGTTTGATTCAAACTATGTACTGTTTGATCAAACCCGAGAACACTCTGAATTTGTAACTTGATAATGCCAAAGTATAGAGGACGGAGAGAGGAGAAACTAGCAATTTTCGGTGTCCAAAACAGAGGTCTGGAACTCTTTTTATAGCCATTTCTGTGACTGTTCTTCAACAGTCACAACTCTTCATGGAGTGACTCAGCAACCGTTGGATCGTGCCTGTTTGGAACAGCTACGATCTAACGGTTCAGATTAGGCGTCCCATCGTAAGCGAATGTGCGCACGTGCGAAGTGCCAAGTGCGCGTCAAAGCGCGCAATGCGCCCTAAGTCGCCCAATCGCCCTTTCGCGCGCCGCGTGTCGCGCTTACGCGCTTACGCGTGTCGCGATTGGTGGTGCTTAAGCACCACCGCGATGCGTAGGATCATAGCCTCTTATTTGACTTGTCAACTAAGAATCTTAGTTGTCCTTTAGTTGATATACCACTACCTTTTGTAGTATTCTTCCAATGTGGGACAATATGGGATTTTGAGCATTCCCCATATCTTTCACACCCATTTGCTCATGTTTCTACTTTCTAAATTAAAACCCAAACTATGTTTAAAATAAAACACAAATAATATAATAAAATATTAACAACTAAAAATTAAACTCAATAAATATTGGAATTAATCCAACATTCTCCCACCAATTTCAATATACACAAGAGAGCAAAGCAAAAAAGACAATAAATAACTTTTGGCATTATCGCTAAAATCTAGTACATAAATGAGAAGTGTCTTTCGGACTTGAACTTCCATATAGTGAAAATAATTCAAAGCTTCATCAAGGTGCTGTGGTGAACGTATCTTGAACCAAGGACCTTTTGAGACTAGCCGGAACTATCACACATACCGATTTCTGAGTTTATAAGTGTTCTTCTAGCATGCACTTTTATGGCCTTGTGCTAATCCTGATTTCACGAGCGCTTTAGGATCGATCTTGATTTCATAGAAAGCGGCCACACTTTCGACACTCGAATAGGTAAATCAACTTTAGTGATTCTGCGAGTCACACTTATATGATTTATTAAGAAGTGAACTTCATCCTCTAACATGCAGAAAACCAACACTAGGCATATAGGAATGGAACTTTTTGTATAAATTCCTAGTGTTCCATAACTATAATTTAACTTGTTTGTACCACATTGAACTCTATCTATATTTTCAAGATATGAGTTGGGTTCCCATTAAATATAGTTGTGTTATTTAATAGACCTTAGTCCCATTCCTTTTGAGGTGATATATATCATCTCTCTTACAAGACCTTTAGTCAGAGGATCTGCTAAATTCTTGTTCGTTTTAATATAGTCGACTGTAATTACTCCTTCCTTGAGTAATTTTCTTATAATTTGATGTCTTAGACTAATGTGTCTAGATTTTCCGTTGTAAGTTTTGTTCGAAACTTTATAAATTGTGGCTTGGTTATCACAACTTATCATAATAGAAGGTGATGGCTTTTTCCATAAAGGAATATCATACAACACATTTCTAAGCCATTCTGCTTCTTTACATGCATCTGCTAGGGCTATAAATTCAGATTGCATTGTTGAATCTGATACACATGTTTGTTTCTTGGATCCCCAAGAGATAGCTGCTCCTCCTAGCGTAAAAATCCAACCAGTAGTTGACTTTGATTTTGATTCAAGATTATTCCAACTTGAATCACTATATCCTTCTAAAACAGATGGATATCCTACATAATGTAAGCCATAATCCAAAGTCCTCTTCAGATATCTAAGCACCCTAGAAATTGCATTCCAGTGCTCTTGTCCTGGATTACTTGTAAATCTACACAATATACTCACTGCATAAGCAATGTCTGGTCTAGTGCAATGCATGGCATACATTAGACTCCCAATAATACTAGCATATTTAAGTTGGTCCATAGCACGCCCAGTATTTTTTATTAATTTGATGCTAGGATCCACTGGTGTAGCAGCTGGCTTAAGTTCAAAATGATTATATCTTTTAAGAACTTTTTCTATATAATGAGATTGAGATAACGCTAAAGAATTATCCTTTCTCACAATTTTGATTCCTAAAATCACATCAGCTTCTCCAAGATCTTTCATATCAAATTTTGATGAAAGAAACCTTTTGGTTTCTTCAACATATTTGAGATTAGACCCAAATATTAACATGTCATCCACATATAAGCATATAATAACACCAACACCATTTTCAAATTTACTATATATACATTTGTCGGCATCATTAACTTTATATCCATGGGATATAACAATATTATTAAACTTCTCATGCCATTGCATAGGAGCTTGTTTAAGGCCATAAAGAGATTTAACCAATTTACACACTTTCTTTTCTTGGCCAGGCAATACAAACCCTTCGGGTTGTTCCATATAAATCTCTTCTTCTAAATCACCATTTAAAAATGCAGTTTTAACATCCATTTGATGAATAACTAAATTGTGAATAGAAGCAAGAGATATTAATATCCTAATGGAAGTGATTCGAGCAACAGGAGCATATGTATCAAAGTAATCAATTCCATATTTTTGCTTATAGCCTTTAGCAACTAGTCTTGCCTTAAATTTATTTATAGAACCATCCGGATTTAATTTTCTTTTAAATATCCATTTGCACCCAACAGGTTTAGACCCGGGGGGAAGATCGGAAATAACCCAAGTTTGATTTGACAAAATTGAGTTCATTTCATCATTTATTGCTTCTTTCCAAAAGACAGCATCCCTAGATGTTACCGCTTCATGAAATGTGGTCGGTTCATCTTCTACATTAAGAACAAATTTAGTTTTGTTCTTAGTCTCATTTAAATCCCCTTCAACTAAATAAATAACAAAGTCAGGCCCAAATGTTTTTTCAGTTCTTTGTCTTTTACTCCTTCGTGGTTCAACGTCATTCGTTGTTTCTGAAGAAGATATAGGTTGTGAATTTTCTTCTAAATTTGAGGAGTCAACAGTCGGATTATTATTTTCTAAACCTTGATTCAAAGTACTAAACTTTGTTAGATGTTCAAAAAATTGCACATCTACCGACTCAATGATTTCTTGAGTTTCAAGGTTTAAAAATCTATAAGTCGTACTGTTACTAGAGTATCCAATAAAAGCACATTTGTAAGTCCTATTTCCTAGTTTAGGTCTTTTAGGTTCGGGTTTTCTTACATAAGCAAGACATCCCCAAACTTTAAGACGTCTAAGATTAGGCTTACGATTAAACCATAATTCATATGGTGTAATATCCTTGTTTTTCAATGGAACTCTATTTAAAATATAACATGCGGATAAAACCGCTTCTCCCCACATTGACAAAGGTAAACCAGAACTGATTAACATTGAATTTATCATTTCAACTAAAGTCCTATTTTTCCTTTCCGCCGTTCCATTTTGTTGTGGCGTATATGGCGCCGTAACTTGATGGATTATCCCATGAGTGTTACAAAATTGTATAAACTCACTCGGGTAATATTCACCACCCCTATCGGATCGTAGGACTTTAATTTTTCGATTTTGTTGAGTTTCAACTTCTGCTTTAAAAATTAGGAATTTCTCGAAAACTTCATCTTTACTTTTAAGTAAATATGTATATGCATACTTAGAGTAATCATCAATGAAAGTTAAGAAATATTTATTTCCACCACGAGTCATATTACTCTTCATATCACATACATCACTATGAATAAGATCAAGCATTTCGGATTTCCTCTCAACAGATTTGAACGACTTTCTAGTTATCTTCGATTGAGCACAAATTTCACATTTAGAAAGGTTATCAAATTTACAATCCGAGATTAAGCCGAGATTAGTCATATTTTTTATACTTCTATAATTCACATGACCTAATCTACTATGCCATAAAGAAATAGACTCAACCATATAAGCAGAACTAATATCATTGATTACATTAATTTTAATCATGCCGTTACAAGAGTACCCTTTGCCAATAAATTGGCCATTCTTAGACAATACAAACTTATCAGACTCATACACTAGTTTGAAACCTCTCTTATTGAGAAGGTCCCCAGACACAAGATTTTTACACATATCAGGTACATGAAGTACATCAATTAGAGTAAGTGTCTTTCCAGAAGTTAGCTTCAATTCCACTGTGCCTTTTCCAACTACATTTGCGCGAAGATTATTTGCCATCTTCACTTCTTTTCCATCAATTTCTTGATATGTTTTGAATGAAGAGCGGTCTTTGCATATGTGGACCGTTGCGCCGGTATCCAGCCACCATCCACTTTCATTATCAATTGAATTTGCTTCGCAAACAGTAGCAATAAGATCTTCAACATTGTTGGTTTCCTTCGACCCTTGTTTTTCTTTAAATGCCTTCTTTTTAAGACGACATTCTCGAGAATAATGGCCCGGTTTGTCACAGAAGAAACATTTTCCCTTCTTTTTCTTATTTGCACCTTGGTTCTTGAATTTGGAATCATTCTTTGCTTTAAATTTTGAGTCTTTGGTAATCTTGGATTTTTGATCCTCAACCATATTAGCTTTTGAATGACCCTCACTTTGTTCATCCTTCTTTTCTCGAATACGAGTATCATCTTCAATACGAAGGTGACGAAGAAGGGATTCCACAGTATAAGTCTTTTCATCATGATTAATTTTCTTCTTAAAGCCATTCCAAGAGGATGGAAGTTTTGAAACAATCACCCCTACTTGAAATTCATCTTGCAGATTAATACCAGCGGCTTTAAGGTCACCAACAATTTGTTGGAGTTCATGGGCTTGTGCAACGACAGATTTATCATTATTCATTCTAAAATTCATATAGTTTGAAATTAGAAACTTACGATTGCTCGCTTCCTCGTTTTGATACTTTATCTCCAAAGCCTTCCATAATTCCTTTGCCGTCGGAATCATTCTATGAGCGCTATAAACAGTTTGAGACAAAGCATTGAGGATGTGTCCTCGACACATAAATTCGTCTTCTTTCCTCTTCACACGTTTTTGCTTTATTCCTTCGGTGTCTTCGGGTGTGGGCTCGGGAATTTGTTCAAGGTTATCATCTAGAATGTATGCAAGTTTTAATGATGTGAGGAAGAACATAACTTTCTCTTGCCAACGGGTGAAATTTCCGCCATCAAAACGGTCGAGTCGAATTAAGTCTTGAGTCATGACTTGGATAGATTGTGCCACAGTTCCTTCCATTTGAGTGGAGTAATTAGAATATAAAATTTTTGCCTAAAACTGTTGGAGTTTTCTTATGGAAAGAACGAAATATAATAATTAATTTCTGCAAGGCACGTTCTTGGAACGCTTTCTTTTAGGCAAAATTTCTCCCAATCCGGTTGAGACAGAACCAGAACCGCGAGTACACAATGGGTTTAGTAGAACCTGCCTTCAGGATACAATGCAGTATGAACAGTTGTTTGATTCAAACTATGTACTGTTTGATCAAACCCGAGAACACTCTGAATTTGTAACTTGATAATGCCAAAGTATAGAGGACGGAGAGAGGAGAAACTAGCAATTTTCGGTGTCCAAAACAGAGGTCTGGAACTCTTTTTATAGCCATTTCTGTGACTGTTCTTCAACAGTCACAACTCTTCATGGAGTGACTCAGCAACCGTTGGATCGTGCCTGTTTGGAACAGCTACGATCTAACGGTTCAGATTAGGCGTCCCATCGTAAGCGAATGTGCGCACGTGCGAAGTGCCAAGTGCGCGTCAAAGCGCGCAATGCGCCCTAAGTCGCCCAATCGCCCTTTCGCGCGCCGCGTGTCGCGCTTACGCGCTTACGCGTGTCGCGATTGGTGGTGCTTAAGCACCACCGCGATGCGTAGGATCATAGCCTCTTATTTGACTTGTCAACTAAGAATCTTAGTTGTCCTTTAGTTGATATACCACTACCTTTTGTAGTATTCTTCCAATGTGGGACAATATGGGATTTTGAGCATTCCCCATATCTTTCACACCCATTTGCTCATGTTTCTACTTTCTAAATTAAAACCCAAACTATGTTTAAAATAAAACACAAATAATATAATAAAATATTAACAACTAAAAATTAAACTCAATAAATATTGGAATTAATCCAACATTCTCCCACCAATTTCAATATACACAAGAGAGCAAAGCAAAAAAGACAATAAATAACTTTTGGCATTATCGCTAAAATCTAGTACATAAATGAGAAGTGTCTTTCGGACTTGAACTTCCATATAGTGAAAATAATTCAAAGCTTCATCAAGGTGCTGTGGTGAACGTATCTTGAACCAAGGACCTTTTGAGACTAGCCGGAACTATCACACATACCGATTTCTGAGTTTATAAGTGTTCTTCTAGCATGCACTTTTATGGCCTTGTGCTAATCCTGATTTCACGAGCGCTTTAGGATCGGTCTTGATTTCATAGAAAGCGGCCACACTTTCGACACTCGAATAGGTAAATCAACTTTAGTGATTCTGCGAGTCACACTTATATGATTTATTAAGAAGTGAACTTCATCCTCTAACATGCAGAAAACCAACACTAGGCATATAGGAATGGAACTTTTTGTATAAATTCCTAGTGTTCCATAACTATAATTTAACTTGTTTGTACCACATTGAACTCTATCTATATTTTCAAGATATGAGTTGGGTTCCCATTAAATATAGTTGTGTTATTTAATAGACCTTAGTCCCATTCCTTTTGAGGTGATATATATCATCTCTCTTACAAGACCTTTAGTCAGAGGATCTGCTAAATTCTTGTTCGTTTTAATATAGTCGACTGTAATTACTCCTTCCTTGAGTAATTTTCTTATAATTTGATGTCTTAGACTAATGTGTCTAGATTTTCCGTTGTAAGTTTTGTTCGAAACTTTATAAATTGTGGCTTGGTTATCACAACTTATCATAATAGAAGGTGATGGCTTTTTCCATAAAGGAATATCATACAACACATTTCTAAGCCATTCTGCTTCTTTACATGCATCTGCTAGGGCTATAAATTCAGATTGCATTGTTGAATCTGATACACATGTTTGTTTCTTGGATCCCCAAGAGATAGCTGCTCCTCCTAGCGTAAAAATCCAACCAGTAGTTGACTTTGATTTTGATTCAAGATTATTCCAACTTGAATCACTATATCCTTCTAAAACAGATGGATATCCTACATAATGTAAGCCATAATCCAAAGTCCTCTTCAGATATCTAAGCACCCTAGAAATTGCATTCCAGTGCTCTTGTCCTGGATTACTTGTAAATCTACACAATATACTCACTGCATAAGCAATGTCTGGTCTAGTGCAATGCATGGCATACATTAGACTCCCAATAATACTAGCATATTTAAGTTGGTCCATAGCACGCCCAGTATTTTTTATTAATTTGATGCTAGGATCCACTGGTGTAGCAGCTGGCTTAAGTTCAAAATGATTATATCTTTTAAGAACTTTTTCTATATAATGAGATTGAGATAACGCTAAAGAATTATCCTTTCTCACAATTTTGATTCCTAAAATCACATCAGCTTCTCCAAGATCTTTCATATCAAATTTTGATGAAAGAAACCTTTTGGTTTCTTCAACATATTTGAGATTAGACCCAAATATTAACATGTCATCCACATATAAGCATATAATAACACCAACACCATTTTCAAATTTACTATATATACATTTGTCGGCATCATTAACTTTATATCCATGGGATATAACAATATTATTAAACTTCTCATGCCATTGCATAGGAGCTTGTTTAAGGCCATAAAGAGATTTAACCAATTTACACACTTTCTTTTCTTGGCCAGGCAATACAAACCCTTCGGGTTGTTCCATATAAATCTCTTCTTCTAAATCACCATTTAAAAATGCAGTTTTAACATCCATTTGATGAATAACTAAATTGTGAATAGAAGCAAGAGATATTAATATCCTAATGGAAGTGATTCGAGCAACAGGAGCATATGTATCAAAGTAATCAATTCCATATTTTTGCTTATAGCCTTTAGCAACTAGTCTTGCCTTAAATTTATTTATAGAACCATCCGGATTTAATTTTCTTTTAAATATCCATTTGCACCCAACAGGTTTAGACCCGGGGGGAAGATCGGAAATAACCCAAGTTTGATTTGACAAAATTGAGTTCATTTCATCATTTATTGCTTCTTTCCAAAAGACAGCATCCCTAGATGTTACCGCTTCATGAAATGTGGTCGGTTCATCTTCTACATTAAGAACAAATTTAGTTTTGTTCTTAGTCTCATTTAAATCCCCTTCAACTAAATAAATAACAAAGTCAGGCCCAAATGTTTTTTCAGTTCTTTGTCTTTTACTCCTTCGTGGTTCAACGTCATTCGTTGTTTCTGAAGAAGATATAGGTTGTGAATTTTCTTCTAAATTTGAGGAGTCAACAGTCGGATTATTATTTTCTAAACCTTGATTCAAAGTACTAAACTTTGTTAGATGTTCAAAAAATTGCACATCTACCGACTCAATGATTTCTTGAGTTTCAAGGTTTAAAAATCTATAAGTCGTACTGTTACTAGAGTATCCAATAAAAGCACATTTGTAAGTCCTATTTCCTAGTTTAGGTCTTTTAGGTTCGGGTTTTCTTACATAAGCAAGACATCCCCAAACTTTAAGACGTCTAAGATTAGGCTTACGATTAAACCATAATTCATATGGTGTAATATCCTTGTTTTTCAATGGAACTCTATTTAAAATATAACATGCGGATAAAACCGCTTCTCCCCACATTGACAAAGGTAAACCAGAACTGATTAACATTGAATTTATCATTTCAACTAAAGTCCTATTTTTCCTTTCCGCCGTTCCATTTTGTTGTGGCGTATATGGCGCCGTAACTTGATGGATTATCCCATGAGTGTTACAAAATTGTATAAACTCACTCGGGTAATATTCACCACCCCTATCGGATCGTAGGACTTTAATTTTTCGATTTTGTTGAGTTTCAACTTCTGCTTTAAAAATTAGGAATTTCTCGAAAACTTCATCTTTACTTTTAAGTAAATATGTATATGCATACTTAGAGTAATCATCAATGAAAGTTAAGAAATATTTATTTCCACCACGAGTCATATTACTCTTCATATCACATACATCACTATGAATAAGATCAAGCATTTCGGATTTCCTCTCAACAGATTTGAATGACTTTCTAGTTATCTTCGATTGAGCACAAATTTCACATTTAGAAAGGTTATCAAATTTACAATCCGAGATTAAGCCGAGATTAGTCATATTTTTTATACTTCTATAATTCACATGACCTAATCTACTATGCCATAAAGAAATAGACTCAACCATATAAGCAGAACTAATATCATTGATTACATTAATTTTAATCATGCCGTTACAAGAGTACCCTTTGCCAATAAATTGGCCATTCTTAGACAATACAAACTTATCAGACTCATACACTAGTTTGAAACCTCTCTTATTGAGAAGGTCCCCAGACACAAGATTTTTACACATATCAGGTACATGAAGTACATCAATTAGAGTAAGTGTCTTTCCAGAAGTTAGCTTCAATTCCACTGTGCCTTTTCCAACTACATTTGCGCGAAGATTATTTGCCATCTTCACTTCTTTTCCATCAATTTCTTGATATGTTTTGAATGAAGAGCGGTCTTTGCATATGTGGACCGTTGCGCCGGTATCCAGCCACCATCCACTTTCATTATCAATTGAATTTGCTTCGCAAACAGTAGCAATAAGATCTTCAACATTGTTGGTTTCCTTCGACCCTTGTTTTTCTTTAAATGCCTTCTTTTTAAGACGACATTCTCGAGAATAATGGCCCGATTTGTCACAGAAGAAACATTTTCCCTTCTTTTTCTTATTTGCACCTTGGTTCTTGAATTTGGAATCATTCTTTGCTTTAAATTTTGAGTCTTTGGTAATCTTGGATTTTTGATCCTCAACCATATTAGCTTTTGAATGACCCTCACTTTGTTCATCCTTCTTTTCTCGAATACGAGTATCATCTTCAATACGAAGGTGACGAAGAAGGGATTCCACAGTATAAGTCTTTTCATCATGATTAATTTTCTTCTTAAAGCCATTCCAAGAGGATGGAAGTTTTAAAACAATCACCCCTACTTGAAATTCATCTTGCAGATTAATACCAGCGGCTTTAAGGTCACCAACAATTTGTTGGAGTTCATGGGCTTGTGCAACGACAGATTTATCATTATTCATTCTAAAATTCATATAGTTTGAAATTAGAAACTTACGATTGCTCGCTTCCTCGTTTTGATACTTTATCTCCAAAGCCTTCCATAATTCCTTTGCCGTCGGAATCATTCTATGAGCGCTATAAACAGTTTGAGACAAAGCATTGAGGATGTGTCCTCGACACATAAATTCGTCTTCTTTCCTCTTCACACGTTTTTGCTTTATTCCTTCGGTGTCTTCGGGTGTGGGCTCGGGAATTTGTTCAAGGTTATCATCTAGAATGTATGCAAGTTTTAATGATGTGAGGAAGAACATAACTTTCTCTTGCCAACGGGTGAAATTTCCGCCATCAAAACGGTCGAGTCGAATTAAGTCTTGAGTCATGACTTGGATAGATTGTGCCACAGTTCCTTCCATTTGAGTGGAGTAATTAGAATATAAAATTTTTGCCTAAAACTGTTGGAGTTTTCTTATGGAAAGAACGAAATATAATAATTAATTTCTGCAAGGCACGTTCTTGGAACGCTTTCTTTTAGGCAAAATTTCTCCCAATCCGGTTGAGACAGAACCAGAACCGCGAGTACACAATGGGTTTAGTAGAACCTGCCTTCAGGATACAATGCAGTATGAACAGTTGTTTGATTCAAACTATGTACTGTTTGATCAAACCCGAGAACACTCTGAATTTGTAACTTGATAATGCCAAAGTATAGAGGACGGAGAGAGGAGAAACTAGCAATTTTCGGTGTCCAAAACAGAGGTCTGGAACTCTTTTTATAGCCATTTCTGTGACTGTTCTTCAACAGTCACAACTCTTCATGGAGTGACTCAGCAACCGTTGGATCGTGCCTGTTTGGAACAGTTACGATCTAACGGTTCAGATTAGGCGTCCCATCGTAAGCGAATGTGCGCACGTGCGAAGTGCCAAGTGCGCGTCAAAGCGCGCAATGCGCCCTAAGTCGCCCAATCGCCCTTTCGCGCGCCGCGTGTCGCGCTTACGCGCTTACGCGTGTCGCGATTGGTGGTGCTTAAGCACCACCGCGATGCGTAGGATCATAGCCTCTTATTTGACTTGTCAACTAAGAATCTTAGTTGTCCTTTAGTTGATATACCACTACCTTTTGTAGTATTCTTCCAATGTGGGACAATATGGGATTTTGAGCATTCCCCATATCTTTCACACCCATTTGCTCATGTTTCTACTTTCTAAATTAAAACCCAAACTATGTTTAAAATAAAACACAAATAATATAATAAAATATTAACAACTAAAAATTAAACTCAATAAATATTGGAATTAATCCAACATTCTCCCACCAATTTCAATATACACAAGAGAGCAAAGCAAAAAAGACAATAAATAACTTTTGGCATTATCGCTAAAATCTAGTACATAAATGAGAAGTGTCTTTCGGACTTGAACTTCCATATAGTGAAAATAATTCAAAGCTTCATCAAGGTGCTGTGGTGAACGTATCTTGAACCAAGGACCTTTTGAGACTAGCCGGAACTATCACACATACCGATTTCTGAGTTTATAAGTGTTCTTCTAGCATGCACTTTTATGGCCTTGTGCTAATCCTGATTTCACGAGCGCTTTAGGATCGGTCTTGATTTCATAGAAAGCGGCCACACTTTCGACACTCGAATAGGTAAATCAACTTTAGTGATTCTGCGAGTCACACTTATATGATTTATTAAGAAGTGAACTTCATCCTCTAACATGCAGAAAACCAACACTAGGCATATAGGAATGGAACTTTTTGTATAAATTCCTAGTGTTCCATAACTATAATTTAACTTGTTTGTACCACATTGAACTCTATCTATATTTTCAAGATATGAGTTGGGTTCCCATTAAATATAGTTGTGTTATTTAATAGACCTTAGTCCCATTCCTTTTGAGGTGATATATATCATCTCTCTTACAAGACCTTTAGTCAGAGGATCTGCTAAATTCTTGTTCGTTTTAATATAGTCGACTGTAATTACTCCTTCCTTGAGTAATTTTCTTATAATTTGATGTCTTAGACTAATGTGTCTAGATTTTCCGTTGTAAGTTTTGTTCGAAACTTTATAAATTGTGGCTTGGTTATCACAACTTATCATAATAGAAGGTGATGGCTTTTTCCATAAAGGAATATCATACAACACATTTCTAAGCCATTCTGCTTCTTTACATGCATCTGCTAGGGCTATAAATTCAGATTGCATTGTTGAATCTGATACACATGTTTGTTTCTTGGATCCCCAAGAGATAGCTGCTCCTCCTAGCGTAAAAATCCAACCAGTAGTTGACTTTGATTTTGATTCAAGATTATTCCAACTTGAATCACTATATCCTTCTAAAACAGATGGATATCCTACATAATGTAAGCCATAATCCAAAGTCCTCTTCAGATATCTAAGCACCCTAGAAATTGCATTCCAGTGCTCTTGTCCTGGATTACTTGTAAATCTACACAATATACTCACTGCATAAGCAATGTCTGGTCTAGTGCAATGCATGGCATACATTAGACTCCCAATAATACTAGCATATTTAAGTTGGTCCATAGCACGCCCAGTATTTTTTATTAATTTGATGCTAGGATCCACTGGTGTAGCAGCTGGCTTAAGTTCAAAATGATTATATCTTTTAAGAACTTTTTCTATATAATGAGATTGAGATAACGCTAAAGAATTATCCTTTCTCACAATTTTGATTCCTAAAATCACATCAGCTTCTCCAAGATCTTTCATATCAAATTTTGATGAAAGAAACCTTTTGGTTTCTTCAACATATTTGAGATTAGACCCAAATATTAACATGTCATCCACATATAAGCATATAATAACACCAACACCATTTTCAAATTTACTATATATACATTTGTCGGCATCATTAACTTTATATCCATGGGATATAACAATATTATTAAACTTCTCATGCCATTGCATAGGAGCTTGTTTAAGGCCATAAAGAGATTTAACCAATTTACACACTTTCTTTTCTTGGCCAGGCAATACAAACCCTTCGGGTTGTTCCATATAAATCTCTTCTTCTAAATCACCATTTAAAAATGCAGTTTTAACATCCATTTGATGAATAACTAAATTGTGAATAGAAGCAAGAGATATTAATATCCTAATGGAAGTGATTCGAGCAACAGGAGCATATGTATCAAAGTAATCAATTCCATATTTTTGCTTATAGCCTTTAGCAACTAGTCTTGCCTTAAATTTATTTATAGAACCATCCGGATTTAATTTTCTTTTAAATATCCATTTGCACCCAACAGGTTTAGACCCGGGGGGAAGATCGGAAATAACCCAAGTTTGATTTGACAAAATTGAGTTCATTTCATCATTTATTGCTTCTTTCCAAAAGACAGCATCCCTAGATGTTACCGCTTCATGAAATGTGGTCGGTTCATCTTCTACATTAAGAACAAATTTAGTTTTGTTCTTAGTCTCATTTAAATCCCCTTCAACTAAATAAATAACAAAGTCAGGCCCAAATGTTTTTTCAGTTCTTTGTCTTTTACTCCTTCGTGGTTCAACGTCATTCGTTGTTTCTGAAGAAGATATAGGTTGTGAATTTTCTTCTAAATTTGAGGAGTCAACAGTCGGATTATTATTTTCTAAACCTTGATTCAAAGTACTAAACTTTGTTAGATGTTCAAAAAATTGCACATCTACCGACTCAATGATTTCTTGAGTTTCAAGGTTTAAAAATCTATAAGTCGTACTGTTACTAGAGTATCCAATAAAAGCACATTTGTAAGTCCTATTTCCTAGTTTAGGTCTTTTAGGTTCGGGTTTTCTTACATAAGCAAGACATCCCCAAACTTTAAGACGTCTAAGATTAGGCTTACGATTAAACCATAATTCATATGGTGTAATATCCTTGTTTTTCAATGGAACTCTATTTAAAATATAACATGCGGATAAAACCGCTTCTCCCCACATTGACAAAGGTAAACCAGAACTGATTAACATTGAATTTATCATTTCAACTAAAGTCCTATTTTTCCTTTCCGCCGTTCCATTTTGTTGTGGCGTATATGGCGCCGTAACTTGATGGATTATCCCATGAGTGTTACAAAATTGTATAAACTCACTCGGGTAATATTCACCACCCCTATCGGATCGTAGGACTTTAATTTTTCGATTTTGTTGAGTTTCAACTTCTGCTTTAAAAATTAGGAATTTCTCGAAAACTTCATCTTTACTTTTAAGTAAATATGTATATGCATACTTAGAGTAATCATCAATGAAAGTTAAGAAATATTTATTTCCACCACGAGTCATATTACTCTTCATATCACATACATCACTATGAATAAGATCAAGCATTTCGGATTTCCTCTCAACAGATTTGAACGACTTTCTAGTTATCTTCGATTGAGCACAAATTTCACATTTAGAAAGGTTATCAAATTTACAATCCGAGATTAAGCCGAGATTAGTCATATTTTTTATACTTCTATAATTCACATGACCTAATCTACTATGCCATAAAGAAATAAACTCAACCATATAAGCAGAACTAATATCATTGATTACATTAATTTTAATCATGCCGTTACAAGAGTACCCTTTGCCAATAAATTGGCCATTCTTAGACAATACAAACTTATCAGACTCATACACTAGTTTGAAACCTCTCTTATTGAGAAGGTCCCCAGACACAAGATTTTTACACATATCAGGTACATGAAGTACATCAATTAGAGTAAGTGTCTTTCCAGAAGTTAGCTTCAATTCCACTGTGCCTTTTCCAACTACATTTGCGCGAAGATTATTTGCCATCTTCACTTCTTTTCCATCAATTTCTTGATATGTTTTGAATGAAGAGCGGTCTTTGCATATGTGGACCGTTGCGCCGGTATCCAGCCACCATCCACTTTCATTATCAATTGAATTTGCTTCGCAAACAGTAGCAATAAGATCTTCAACATTGTTGGTTTCCTTCGACCCTTGTTTTTCTTTAAATGCCTTCTTTTTAAGACGACATTCTCGAGAATAATGGCCCGGTTTGTCACAGAAGAAACATTTTCCCTTCTTTTTCTTATTTGCACCTTGGTTCTTGAATTTGGAATCATTCTTTGCTTTAAATTTTGAGTCTTTGGTAATCTTGGATTTTTGATCCTCAACCATATTAGCTTTTGAATGACCCTCACTTTGTTCATCCTTCTTTTCTCGAATACGAGTATCATCTTCAATACGAAGGTGACGAAGAAGGGATTCCACAGTATAAGTCTTTTCATCATGATTAATTTTCTTCTTAAAGCCATTCCAAGAGGATGGAAGTTTTGAAACAATCACCCCTACTTGAAATTCATCTTGCAGATTAATACCAGCGGCTTTAAGGTCACCAACAATTTGTTGGAGTTCATGGGCTTGTGCAACGACAGATTTATCATTATTCATTCTAAAATTCATATAGTTTGAAATTAGAAACTTACGATTGCTCGCTTCCTCGTTTTGATACTTTATCTCCAAAGCCTTCCATAATTCCTTTGCCGTCGGAATCATTCTATGAGCGCTATAAACAGTTTGAGACAAAGCATTGAGGATGTGTCCTCGACACATAAATTCGTCTTCTTTCCTCTTCACACGTTTTTGCTTTATTCCTTCGGTGTCTTCGGGTGTGGGCTCGGGAATTTGTTCAAGGTTATCATCTAGAATGTATGCAAGTTTTAATGATGTGAGGAAGAACATAACTTTCTCTTGCCAACGGGTGAAATTTCCGCCATCAAAACGGTCGAGTCGAATTAAGTCTTGAGTCATGACTTGGATAGATTGTGCCACAGTTCCTTCCATTTGAGTGGAGTAATTAGAATATAAAATTTTTGCCTAAAACTGTTGGAGTTTTCTTATGGAAAGAACGAAATATAATAATTAATTTCTGCAAGGCACGTTCTTGGAACGCTTTCTTTTAGGCAAAATTTCTCCCAATCCGGTTGAGACAGAACCAGAACCGCGAGTACACAATGGGTTTAGTAGAACCTGCCTTCAGGATACAATGCAGTATGAACAGTTGTTTGATTCAAACTATGTACTGTTTGATCAAACCCGAGAACACTCTGAATTTGTAACTTGATAATGCCAAAGTATAGAGGACGGAGAGAGGAGAAACTAGCAATTTTCGGTGTCCAAAACAGAGGTCTGGAACTCTTTTTATAGCCATTTCTGTGACTGTTCTTCAACAGTCACAACTCTTCATGGAGTGACTCAGCAACCGTTGGATCGTGCCTGTTTGGAACAGCTACGATCTAACGGTTCAGATTAGGCGTCCCATCGTAAGCGAATGTGCGCACGTGCGAAGTGCCAAGTGCGCGTCAAAGCGCGCAATGCGCCCTAAGTCGCCCAATCGCCCTTTCGCGCGCCGCGTGTCGCGCTTACGCGCTTACGCGTGTCGCGATTGGTGGTGCTTAAGCACCACCGCGATGCGTAGGATCATAGCCTCTTATTTGACTTGTCAACTAAGAATCTTAGTTGTCCTTTAGTTGATATACCACTACCTTTTGTAGTATTCTTCCAATGTGGGACAATATGGGATTTTGAGCATTCCCCATATCTTTCACACCCATTTGCTCATGTTTCTACTTTCTAAATTAAAACCCAAACTATGTTTAAAATAAAACACAAATAATATAATAAAATATTAACAACTAAAAATTAAACTCAATAAATATTGGAATTAATCCAACATTCTCCCACCAATTTCAATATACACAAGAGAGCAAAGCAAAAAAGACAATAAATAACTTTTGGCATTATCGCTAAAATCTAGTACATAAATGAGAAGTGTCTTTCGGACTTGAACTTCCATATAGTGAAAATAATTCAAAGCTTCATCAAGGTGCTGTGGTGAACGTATCTTGAACCAAGGACCTTTTGAGACTAGCCGGAACTATCACACATACCGATTTCTGAGTTTATAAGTGTTCTTCTAGCATGCACTTTTATGGCCTTGTGCTAATCCTGATTTCACGAGCGCTTTAGGATCGGTCTTGATTTCATAGAAAGCGGCCACACTTTCGACACTCGAATAGGTAAATCAACTTTAGTGATTCTGCGAGTCACACTTATATGATTTATTAAGAAGTGAACTTCATCCTCTAACATGCAGAAAACCAACACTAGGCATATAGGAATGGAACTTTTTGTATAAATTCCTAGTGTTCCATAACTATAATTTAACTTGTTTGTACCACATTGAACTCTATCTATATTTTCAAGATATGAGTTGGGTTCCCATTAAATATAGTTGTGTTATTTAATAGACCTTAGTCCCATTCCTTTTGAGGTGATATATATCATCTCTCTTACAAGACCTTTAGTCAGAGGATCTGCTAAATTCTTGTTCGTTTTAATATAGTCGACTGTAATTACTCCTTCCTTGAGTAATTTTCTTATAATTTGATGTCTTAGACTAATGTGTCTAGATTTTCCGTTGTAAGTTTTGTTCGAAACTTTATAAATTGTGGCTTGGTTATCACAACTTATCATAATAGAAGGTGATGGCTTTTTCCATAAAGGAATATCATACAACACATTTCTAAGCCATTCTGCTTCTTTACATGCATCTGCTAGGGCTATAAATTCAGATTGCATTGTTGAATCTGATACACATGTTTGTTTCTTGGATCCCCAAGAGATAGCTGCTCCTCCTAGCGTAAAAATCCAACCAGTAGTTGACTTTGATTTTGATTCAAGATTATTCCAACTTGAATCACTATATCCTTCTAAAACAGATGGATATCCTACATAATGTAAGCCATAATCCAAAGTCCTCTTCAGATATCTAAGCACCCTAGAAATTGCATTCCAGTGCTCTTGTCCTGGATTACTTGTAAATCTACACAATATACTCACTGCATAAGCAATGTCTGGTCTAGTGCAATGCATGGCATACATTAGACTCCCAATAATACTAGCATATTTAAGTTGGTCCATAGCACGCCCAGTATTTTTTATTAATTTGATGCTAGGATCCACTGGTGTAGCAGCTGGCTTAAGTTCAAAATGATTATATCTTTTAAGAACTTTTTCTATATAATGAGATTGAGATAACGCTAAAGAATTATCCTTTCTCACAATTTTGATTCCTAAAATCACATCAGCTTCTCCAAGATCTTTCATATCAAATTTTGATGAAAGAAACCTTTTGGTTTCTTCAACATATTTGAGATTAGACCCAAATATTAACATGTCATCCACATATAAGCATATAATAACACCAACACCATTTTCAAATTTACTATATATACATTTGTCGGCATCATTAACTTTATATCCATGGGATATAACAATATTATTAAACTTCTCATGCCATTGCATAGGAGCTTGTTTAAGGCCATAAAGAGATTTAACCAATTTACACACTTTCTTTTCTTGGCCAGGCAATACAAACCCTTCGGGTTGTTCCATATAAATCTCTTCTTCTAAATCACCATTTAAAAATGCAGTTTTAACATCCATTTGATGAATAACTAAATTGTGAATAGAAGCAAGAGATATTAATATCCTAATGGAAGTGATTCGAGCAACAGGAGCATATGTATCAAAGTAATCAATTCCATATTTTTGCTTATAGCCTTTAGCAACTAGTCTTGCCTTAAATTTATTTATAGAACCATCCGGATTTAATTTTCTTTTAAATATCCATTTGCACCCAACAGGTTTAGACCCGGGGGGAAGATCGGAAATAACCCAAGTTTGATTTGACAAAATTGAGTTCATTTCATCATTTATTGCTTCTTTCCAAAAGACAGCATCCCTAGATGTTACCGCTTCATGAAATGTGGTCGGTTCATCTTCTACATTAAGAACAAATTTAGTTTTGTTCTTAGTCTCATTTAAATCCCCTTCAACTAAATAAATAACAAAGTCAGGCCCAAATGTTTTTTCAGTTCTTTGTCTTTTACTCCTTCGTGGTTCAACGTCATTCGTTGTTTCTGAAGAAGATATAGGTTGTGAATTTTCTTCTAAATTTGAGGAGTCAACAGTCGGATTATTATTTTCTAAACCTTGATTCAAAGTACTAAACTTTGTTAGATGTTCAAAAAATTGCACATCTACCGACTCAATGATTTCTTGAGTTTCAAGGTTTAAA
This sequence comes from Sambucus nigra, assembly GCA_949130495.1. Classification (NCBI taxonomy): domain Eukaryota; kingdom Viridiplantae; phylum Streptophyta; class Magnoliopsida; order Dipsacales; family Adoxaceae; genus Sambucus; species Sambucus nigra. The sequence continues at coordinate 630,160,075 of OX422209.1, forward strand.
AATCTATAAGTCGTACTGTTACTAGAGTATCCAATAAAAGCACATTTGTAAGTCCTATTTCCTAGTTTAGGTCTTTTAGGTTCGGGTTTTCTTACATAAGCAAGACATCCCCAAACTTTAAGACGTCTAAGATTAGGCTTACGATTAAACCATAATTCATATGGTGTAATATCCTTGTTTTTCAATGGAACTCTATTTAAAATATAACATGCGGATAAAACCGCTTCTCCCCACATTGACAAAGGTAAACCAGAACTGATTAACATTGAATTTATCATTTCAACTAAAGTCCTATTTTTCCTTTCCGCCGTTCCATTTTGTTGTGGCGTATATGGCGCCGTAACTTGATGGATTATCCCATGAGTGTTACAAAATTGTATAAACTCACTCGGGTAATATTCACCACCCCTATCGGATCGTAGGACTTTAATTTTTCGATTTTGTTGAGTTTCAACTTCTGCTTTAAAAATTAGGAATTTCTCGAAAACTTCATCTTTACTTTTAAGTAAATATGTATATGCATACTTAGAGTAATCATCAATGAAAGTTAAGAAATATTTATTTCCACCACGAGTCATATTACTCTTCATATCACATACATCACTATGAATAAGATCAAGCATTTCGGATTTCCTCTCAACAGATTTGAACGACTTTCTAGTTATCTTCGATTGAGCACAAATTTCACATTTAGAAAGGTTATCAAATTTACAATCCGAGATTAAGCCGAGATTAGTCATATTTTTTATACTTCTATAATTCACATGACCTAATCTACTATGCCATAAAGAAATAGACTCAACCATATAAGCAGAACTAATATCATTGATTACATTAATTTTAATCATGTCGTTACAAGAGTACCCTTTGCCAATAAATTGGCCATTCTTAGACAATACAAACTTATCAGACTCATACACTAGTTTGAAACCTCTCTTATTGAGAAGGTCCCCAGACACAAGATTTTTACACATATCAGGTACATGAAGTACATCAATTAGAGTAAGTGTCTTTCCAGAAGTTAGCTTCAATTCCACTGTGCCTTTTCCAACTACATTTGCGCGAAGATTATTTGCCATCTTCACTTCTTTTCCATCAATTTCTTGATATGTTTTGAATGAAGAGCGGTCTTTGCATATGTGGACCGTTGCGCCGGTATCCAGCCACCATCCACTTTCATTATCAATTGAATTTGCTTCGCAAACAGTAGCAATAAGATCTTCAACATTGTTGGTTTCCTTCGACCCTTGTTTTTCTTTAAATGCCTTCTTTTTAAGACGACATTCTCGAGAATAATGGCCCGGTTTGTCACAGAAGAAACATTTTCCCTTCTTTTTCTTATTTGCACCTTGGTTCTTGAATTTGGAATCATTCTTTGCTTTAAATTTTGAGTCTTTGGTAATCTTGGATTTTTGATCCTCAACCATATTAGCTTTTGAATGACCCTCACTTTGTTCATCCTTCTTTTCTCGAATACGAGTATCATCTTCAATACGAAGGTGACGAAGAAGGGATTCCACAGTATAAGTCTTTTCATCATGATTAATTTTCTTCTTAAAGCCATTCCAAGAGGATGGAAGTTTTGAAACAATCACCCCTACTTGAAATTCATCTTGCAGATTAATACCAGCGGCTTTAAGGTCACCAACAATTTGTTGGAGTTCATGGGCTTGTGCAACGACAGATTTATCATTATTCATTCTAAAATTCATATAGTTTGAAATTAGAAACTTACGATTGCTCGCTTCCTCGTTTTGATACTTTATCTCCAAAGCCTTCCATAATTCCTTTGCCGTCGGAATCATTCTATGAGCGCTATAAACAGTTTGAGACAAAGCATTGAGGATGTGTCCTCGACACATAAATTCGTCTTCTTTCCTCTTCACACGTTTTTGCTTTATTCCTTCGGTGTCTTCGGGTGTGGGCTCGGGAATTTGTTCAAGGTTATCATCTAGAATGTATGCAAGTTTTAATGATGTGAGGAAGAACATAACTTTCTCTTGCCAACGGGTGAAATTTCCGCCATCAAAACGGTCGAGTCGAATTAAGTCTTGAGTCATGACTTGGATAGATTGTGCCACAGTTCCTTCCATTTGAGTGGAGTAATTAGAATATAAAATTTTTGCCTAAAACTGTTGGAGTTTTCTTATGGAAAGAACGAAATATAATAATTAATTTCTGCAAGGCACGTTCTTGGAACGCTTTCTTTTAGGCAAAATTTCTCCCAATCCGGTTGAGACAGAACCAGAACCGCGAGTACACAATGGGTTTAGTAGAACCTGCCTTCAGGATACAATGCAGTATGAACAGTTGTTTGATTCAAACTATGTACTGTTTGATCAAACCCGAGAACACTCTGAATTTGTAACTTGATAATGCCAAAGTATAGAGGACGGAGAGAGGAGAAACTAGCAATTTTCGGTGTCCAAAACAGAGGTCTGGAACTCTTTTTATAGCCATTTCTGTGACTGTTCTTCAACAGTCACAACTCTTCATGGAGTGACTCAGCAACCGTTGGATCGTGCCTGTTTGGAACAGCTACGATCTAACGGTTCAGATTAGGCGTCCCATCGTAAGCGAATGTGCGCACGTGCGAAGTGCCAAGTGCGCGTCAAAGCGCGCAATGCGCCCTAAGTCGCCCAATCGCCCTTTCGCGCGCCGCGTGTCGCGCTTACGCGCTTACGCGTGTCGCGATTGGTGGTGCTTAAGCACCACCGCGATGCGTAGGATCATAGCCTCTTATTTGACTTGTCAACTAAGAATCTTAGTTGTCCTTTAGTTGATATACCACTACCTTTTGTAGTATTCTTCCAATGTGGGACAATATGGGATTTTGAGCATTCCCCATATCTTTCACACCCATTTGCTCATGTTTCTACTTTCTAAATTAAAACCCAAACTATGTTTAAAATAAAACACAAATAATATAATAAAATATTAACAACTAAAAATTAAACTCAATAAATATTGGAATTAATCCAACATTCTCCCACCAATTTCAATATACACAAGAGAGCAAAGCAAAAAAGACAATAAATAACTTTTGGCATTATCGCTAAAATCTAGTACATAAATGAGAAGTGTCTTTCGGACTTGAACTTCCATATAGTGAAAATAATTCAAAGCTTCATCAAGGTGCTGTGGTGAACGTATCTTGAACCAAGGACCTTTTGAGACTAGCCGGAACTATCACACATACCGATTTCTGAGTTTATAAGTGTTCTTCTAGCATGCACTTTTATGGCCTTGTGCTAATCCTGATTTCACGAGCGCTTTAGGATCGGTCTTGATTTCATAAAAAGCGGCCACACTTTCGACACTCGAATAGGTAAATCAACTTTAGTGATTCTGCGAGTCACACTTATATGATTTATTAAGAAGTGAACTTCATCCTCTAACATGCAGAAAACCAACACTAGGCATATAGGAATGGAACTTTTTGTATAAATTCCTAGTGTTCCATAACTATAATTTAACTTGTTTGTACCACATTGAACTCTATCTATATTTTCAAGATATGAGTTGGGTTCCCATTAAATATAGTTGTGTTATTTAATAGACCTTAGTCCCATTCCTTTTGAGGTGATATATATCATCTCTCTTACAAGACCTTTAGTCAGAGGATCTGCTAAATTCTTGTTCGTTTTAATATAGTCGACTGTAATTACTCCTTCCTTGAGTAATTTTCTTATAATTTGATGTCTTAGACTAATGTGTCTAGATTTTCCGTTGTAAGTTTTGTTCGAAACTTTATAAATTGTGGCTTGGTTATCACAACTTATCATAATAGAAGGTGATGGCTTTTTCCATAAAGGAATATCATACAACACATTTCTAAGCCATTCTGCTTCTTTACATGCATCTGCTAGGGCTATAAATTCAGATTGCATTGTTGAATCTGATACACATGTTTGTTTCTTGGATCCCCAAGAGATAGCTGCTCCTCCTAGCGTAAAAATCCAACCAGTAGTTGACTTTGATTTTGATTCAAGATTATTCCAACTTGAATCACTATATCCTTCTAAAACAGATGGATATCCTACATAATGTAAGCCATAATCCAAAGTCCTCTTCAGATATCTAAGCACCCTAGAAATTGCATTCCAGTGCTCTTGTCCTGGATTACTTGTAAATCTACACAATATACTCACTGCATAAGCAATGTCTGGTCTAGTGCAATGCATGGCATACATTAGACTCCCAATAATACTAGCATATTTAAGTTGGTCCATAGCACGCCCAGTATTTTTTATTAATTTGATGCTAGGATCCACTGGTGTAGCAGCTGGCTTAAGTTCAAAATGATTATATCTTTTAAGAACTTTTTCTATATAATGAGATTGAGATAACGCTAAAGAATTATCCTTTCTCACAATTTTGATTCCTAAAATCACATCAGCTTCTCCAAGATCTTTCATATCAAATTTTGATGAAAGAAACCTTTTGGTTTCTTCAACATATTTGAGATTAGACCCAAATATTAACATGTCATCCACATATAAGCATATAATAACACCAACACCATTTTCAAATTTACTATATATACATTTGTCGGCATCATTAACTTTATATCCATGGGATATAACAATATTATTAAACTTCTCATGCCATTGCATAGGAGCTTGTTTAAGGCCATAAAGAGATTTAACCAATTTACACACTTTCTTTTCTTGGCCAGGCAATACAAACCCTTCGGGTTGTTCCATATAAATCTCTTCTTCTAAATCACCATTTAAAAATGCAGTTTTAACATCCATTTGATGAATAACTAAATTGTGAATAGAAGCAAGAGATATTAATATCCTAATGGAAGTGATTCGAGCAACAGGAGCATATGTATCAAAGTAATCAATTCCATATTTTTGCTTATAGCCTTTAGCAACTAGTCTTGCCTTAAATTTATTTATAGAACCATCCGGATTTAATTTTCTTTTAAATATCCATTTGCACCCAACAGGTTTAGACCCGGGGGGAAGATCGGAAATAACCCAAGTTTGATTTGACAAAATTGAGTTCATTTCATCATTTATTGCTTCTTTCCAAAAGACAGCATCCCTAGATGTTACCGCTTCATGAAATGTGGTCGGTTCATCTTCTACATTAAGAACAAATTTAGTTTTGTTCTTAGTCTCATTTAAATCCCCTTCAACTAAATAAATAACAAAGTCAGGCCCAAATGTTTTTTCAGTTCTTTGTCTTTTACTCCTTCGTGGTTCAACGTCATTCGTTGTTTCTGAAGAAGATATAGGTTGTGAATTTTCTTCTAAATTTGAGGAGTCAACAGTCGGATTATTATTTTCTAAACCTTGATTCAAAGTACTAAACTTTGTTAGATGTTCAAAAAATTGCACATCTACCGACTCAATGATTTCTTGAGTTTCAAGGTTTAAAAATCTATAAGTCGTACTGTTACTAGAGTATCCAATAAAAGCACATTTGTAAGTCCTATTTCCTAGTTTAGGTCTTTTAGGTTCGGGTTTTCTTACATAAGCAAGACATCCCCAAACTTTAAGACGTCTAAGATTAGGCTTACGATTAAACCATAATTCATATGGTGTAATATCCTTGTTTTTCAATGGAACTCTATTTAAAATATAACATGCGGATAAAACCGCTTCTCCCCACATTGACAAAGGTAAACCAGAACTGATTAACATTGAATTTATCATTTCAACTAAAGTCCTATTTTTCCTTTCCGCCGTTCCATTTTGTTGTGGCGTATATGGCGCCGTAACTTGATGGATTATCCCATGAGTGTTACAAAATTGTATAAACTCACTCGGGTAATATTCACCACCCCTATCGGATCGTAGGACTTTAATTTTTCGATTTTGTTGAGTTTCAACTTCTGCTTTAAAAATTAGGAATTTCTCGAAAACTTCATCTTTACTTTTAAGTAAATATGTATATGCATACTTAGAGTAATCATCAATGAAAGTTAAGAAATATTTATTTCCACCACGAGTCATATTACTCTTCATATCACATACATCACTATGAATAAGATCAAGCATTTCGGATTTCCTCTCAACAGATTTGAACGACTTTCTAGTTATCTTCGATTGAGCACAAATTTCACATTTAGAAAGGTTATCAAATTTACAATCCGAGATTAAGCCGAGATTAGTCATATTTTTTATACTTCTATAATTCACATGACCTAATCTACTATGCCATAAAGAAATAGACTCAACCATATAAGCAGAACTAATATCATTGATTACATTAATTTTAATCATGCCGTTACAAGAGTACCCTTTGCCAATAAATTGGCCATTCTTAGACAATACAAACTTATCAGACTCATACACTAGTTTGAAACCTCTCTTATTGAGAAGGTCCCCAGACACAAGATTTTTACACATATCAGGTACATGAAGTACATCAATTAGAGTAAGTGTCTTTCCAGAAGTTAGCTTCAATTCCACTGTGCCTTTTCCAACTACATTTGCGCGAAGATTATTTGCCATCTTCACTTCTTTTCCATCAATTTCTTGATATGTTTTGAATGAAGAGCGGTCTTTGCATATGTGGACCGTTGCGCCGGTATCCAGCCACCATCCACTTTCATTATCAATTGAATTTGCTTCGCAAACAGTAGCAATAAGATCTTCAACATTGTTGGTTTCCTTCGACCCTTGTTTTTCTTTAAATGCCTTCTTTTTAAGACGACATTCTCGAGAATAATGGCCCGGTTTGTCACAGAAGAAACATTTTCCCTTCTTTTTCTTATTTGCACCTTGGTTCTTGAATTTGGAATCATTCTTTGCTTTAAATTTTGAGTCTTTGGTAATCTTGGATTTTTGATCCTCAACCATATTAGCTTTTGAATGACCCTCACTTTGTTCATCCTTCTTTTCTCGAATACGAGTATCATCTTCAATACGAAGGTGACGAAGAAGGGATTCCACAGTATAAGTCTTTTCATCATGATTAATTTTCTTCTTAAAGCCATTCCAAGAGGATGGAAGTTTTGAAACAATCACCCCTACTTGAAATTCATCTTGCAGATTAATACCAGCGGCTTTAAGGTCACCAACAATTTGTTGGAGTTCATGGGCTTGTGCAACGACAGATTTATCATTATTCATTCTAAAATTCATATAGTTTGAAATTAGAAACTTACGATTGCTCGCTTCCTCGTTTTGATACTTTATCTCCAAAGCCTTCCATAATTCCTTTGCCGTCGGAATCATTCTATGAGCGCTATAAACAGTTTGAGACAAAGCATTGAGGATGTGTCCTCGACACATAAATTCGTCTTCTTTCCTCTTCACACGTTTTTGCTTTATTCCTTCGGTGTCTTCGGGTGTGGGCTCGGGAATTTGTTCAAGGTTATCATCTAGAATGTATGCAAGTTTTAATGATGTGAGGAAGAACATAACTTTCTCTTGCCAACGGGTGAAATTTCCGCCATCAAAACGGTCGAGTCGAATTAAGTCTTGAGTCATGACTTGGATAGATTGTGCCACAGTTCCTTCCATTTGAGTGGAGTAATTAGAATATAAAATTTTTGCCTAAAACTGTTGGAGTTTTCTTATGGAAAGAACGAAATATAATAATTAATTTCTGCAAGGCACGTTCTTGGAACGCTTTCTTTTAGGCAAAATTTCTCCCAATCCGGTTGAGACAGAACCAGAACCGCGAGTACACAATGGGTTTAGTAGAACCTGCCTTCAGGATACAATGCAGTATGAACAGTTGTTTGATTCAAACTATGTACTGTTTGATCAAACCCGAGAACACTCTGAATTTGTAACTTGATAATGCCAAAGTATAGAGGACGGAGAGAGGAGAAACTAGCAATTTTCGGTGTCCAAAACAGAGGTCTGGAACTCTTTTTATAGCCATTTCTGTGACTGTTCTTCAACAGTCACAACTCTTCATGGAGTGACTCAGCAACCGTTGGATCGTGCCTGTTTGGAACAGCTACGATCTAACGGTTCAGATTAGGCGTCCCATCGTAAGCGAATGTGCGCACGTGCGAAGTGCCAAGTGCGCGTCAAAGCGCGCAATGCGCCCTAAGTCGCCCAATCGCCCTTTCGCGCGCCGCGTGTCGCGCTTACGCGCTTACGCGTGTCGCGATTGGTGGTGCTTAAGCACCACCGCGATGCGTAGGATCATAGCCTCTTATTTGACTTGTCAACTAAGAATCTTAGTTGTCCTTTAGTTGATATACCACTACCTTTTGTAGTATTCTTCCAATGTGGGACAATATGGGATTTTGAGCATTCCCCATATCTTTCACACCCATTTGCTCATGTTTCTACTTTCTAAATTAAAACCCAAACTATGTTTAAAATAAAACACAAATAATATAATAAAATATTAACAACTAAAAATTAAACTCAATAAATATTGGAATTAATCCAACATTCTCCCACCAATTTCAATATACACAAGAGAGCAAAGCAAAAAAGACAATAAATAACTTTTGGCATTATCGCTAAAATCTAGTACATAAATGAGAAGTGTCTTTCGGACTTGAACTTCCATATAGTGAAAATAATTCAAAGCTTCATCAAGGTGCTGTGGTGAACGTATCTTGAACCAAGGACCTTTTGAGACTAGCCGGAACTATCACACATACCGATTTCTGAGTTTATAAGTGTTCTTCTAGCATGCACTTTTATGGCCTTGTGCTAATCCTGATTTCACGAGCGCTTTAGGATCGGTCTTGATTTCATAGAAAGCGGCCACACTTTCGACACTCGAATAGGTAAATCAACTTTAGTGATTCTGCGAGTCACACTTATATGATTTATTAAGAAGTGAACTTCATCCTCTAACATGCAGAAAACCAACACTAGGCATATAGGAATGGAACTTTTTGTATAAATTCCTAGTGTTCCATAACTATAATTTAACTTGTTTGTACCACATTGAACTCTATCTATATTTTCAAGATATGAGTTGGGTTCCCATTAAATATAGTTGTGTTATTTAATAGACCTTAGTCCCATTCCTTTTGAGGTGATATATATCATCTCTCTTACAAGACCTTTAGTCAGAGGATCTGCTAAATTCTTGTTCGTTTTAATATAGTCGACTGTAATTACTCCTTCCTTGAGTAATTTTCTTATAATTTGATGTCTTAGACTAATGTGTCTAGATTTTCCGTTGTAAGTTTTGTTCGAAACTTTATAAATTGTGGCTTGGTTATCACAACTTATCATAATAGAAGGTGATGGCTTTTTCCATAAAGGAATATCATACAACACATTTCTAAGCCATTCTGCTTCTTTACATGCATCTGCTAGGGCTATAAATTCAGATTGCATTGTTGAATCTGATACACATGTTTGTTTCTTGGATCCCCAAGAGATAGCTGCTCCTCCTAGCGTAAAAATCCAACCAGTAGTTGACTTTGATTTTGATTCAAGATTATTCCAACTTGAATCACTATATCCTTCTAAAACAGATGGATATCCTACATAATGTAAGCCATAATCCAAAGTCCTCTTCAGATATCTAAGCACCCTAGAAATTGCATTCCAGTGCTCTTGTCCTGGATTACTTGTAAATCTACACAATATACTCACTGCATAAGCAATGTCTGGTCTAGTGCAATGCATGGCATACATTAGACTCCCAATAATACTAGCATATTTAAGTTGGTCCATAGCACGCCCAGTATTTTTTATTAATTTGATGCTAGGATCCACTGGTGTAGCAGCTGGCTTAAGTTCAAAATGATTATATCTTTTAAGAACTTTTTCTATATAATGAGATTGAGATAACGCTAAAGAATTATCCTTTCTCACAATTTTGATTCCTAAAATCACATCAGCTTCTCCAAGATCTTTCATATCAAATTTTGATGAAAGAAACCTTTTGGTTTCTTCAACATATTTGAGATTAGACCCAAATATTAACATGTCATCCACATATAAGCATATAATAACACCAACACCATTTTCAAATTTACTATATATACATTTGTCGGCATCATTAACTTTATATCCATGGGATATAACAATATTATTAAACTTCTCATGCCATTGCATAGGAGCTTGTTTAAGGCCATAAAGAGATTTAACCAATTTACACACTTTCTTTTCTTGGCCAGGCAATACAAACCCTTCGGGTTGTTCCATATAAATCTCTTCTTCTAAATCACCATTTAAAAATGCAGTTTTAACATCCATTTGATGAATAACTAAATTGTGAATAGAAGCAAGAGATATTAATATCCTAATGGAAGTGATTCGAGCAACAGGAGCATATGTATCAAAGTAATCAATTCCATATTTTTGCTTATAGCCTTTAGCAACTAGTCTTGCCTTAAATTTATTTATAGAACCATCCGGATTTAATTTTCTTTTAAATATCCATTTGCACCCAACAGGTTTAGACCCGGGGGGAAGATCGGAAATAACCCAAGTTTGATTTGACAAAATTGAGTTCATTTCATCATTTATTGCTTCTTTCCAAAAGACAGCATCCCTAGATGTTACCGCTTCATGAAATGTGGTCGGTTCATCTTCTACATTAAGAACAAATTTAGTTTTGTTCTTAGTCTCATTTAAATCCCCTTCAACTAAATAAATAACAAAGTCAGGCCCAAATGTTTTTTCAGTTCTTTGTCTTTTACTCCTTCGTGGTTCAACGTCATTCGTTGTTTCTGAAGAAGATATAGGTTGTGAATTTTCTTCTAAATTTGAGGAGTCAACAGTCGGATTATTATTTTCTAAACCTTGATTCAAAGTACTAAACTTTGTTAGATGTTCAAAAAATTGCACATCTACCGACTCAATGATTTCTTGAGTTTCAAGGTTTAAAAATCTATAAGTCGTACTGTTACTAGAGTATCCAATAAAAGCACATTTGTAAGTCCTATTTCCTAGTTTAGGTCTTTTAGGTTCGGGTTTTCTTACATAAGCAAGACATCCCCAAACTTTAAGACGTCTAAGATTAGGCTTACGATTAAACCATAATTCATATGGTGTAATATCCTTGTTTTTCAATGGAACTCTATTTAAAATATAACATGCGGATAAAACCGCTTCTCCCCACATTGACAAAGGTAAACCAGAACTGATTAACATTGAATTTATCATTTCAACTAAAGTCCTATTTTTCCTTTCCGCCGTTCCATTTTGTTGTGGCGTATATGGCGCCGTAACTTGATGGATTATCCCATGAGTGTTACAAAATTGTATAAACTCACTCGGGTAATATTCACCACCCCTATCGGATCGTAGGACTTTAATTTTTCGATTTTGTTGAGTTTCAACTTCTGCTTTAAAAATTAGGAATTTCTCGAAAACTTCATCTTTACTTTTAAGTAAATATGTATATGCATACTTAGAGTAATCATCAATGAAAGTTAAGAAATATTTATTTCCACCACGAGTCATATTACTCTTCATATCACATACATCACTATGAATAAGATCAAGCATTTCGGATTTCCTCTCAACAGATTTGAACGACTTTCTAGTTATCTTCGATTGAGCACAAATTTCACATTTAGAAAGGTTATCAAATTTACAATCCGAGATTAAGCCGAGATTAGTCATATTTTTTATACTTCTATAATTCACATGACCTAATCTACTATGCCATAAAGAAATAGACTCAACCATATAAGCAGAACTAATATCATTGATTACATTAATTTTAATCATGCCGTTACAAGAGTACCCTTTGCCAATAAATTGGCCATTCTTAGACAATACAAACTTATCAGACTCATACACTAGTTTGAAACCTCTCTTATTGAGAAGGTCCCCAGACACAAGATTTTTACACATATCAGGTACATGAAGTACATCAATTAGAGTAAGTGTCTTTCCAGAAGTTAGCTTCAATTCCACTGTGCCTTTTCCAACTACATTTGCGCGAAGATTATTTGCCATCTTCACTTCTTTTCCATCAATTTCTTGATATGTTTTGAATGAAGAGCGGTCTTTGCATATGTGGACCGTTGCGCCGGTATCCAGCCACCATCCACTTTCATTATCAATTGAATTTGCTTCGCAAACAGTAGCAATAAGATCTTCAACATTGTTGGTTTCCTTCGACCCTTGTTTTTCTTTAAATGCCTTCTTTTTAAGACGACATTCTCGAGAATAATGGCCCGGTTTGTCACAGAAGAAACATTTTCCCTTCTTTTTCTTATTTGCACCTTGGTTCTTGAATTTGGAATCATTCTTTGCTTTAAATTTTGAGTCTTTGGTAATCTTGGATTTTTGATCCTCAACCATATTAGCTTTTGAATGACCCTCACTTTGTTCATCCTTCTTTTCTCGAATACGAGTATCATCTTCAATACGAAGGTGACGAAGAAGGGATTCCACAGTATAAGTCTTTTCATCATGATTAATTTTCTTCTTAAAGCCATTCCAAGAGGATGGAAGTTTTGAAACAATCACCCCTACTTGAAATTCATCTTGCAGATTAATACCAGCGGCTTTAAGGTCACCAACAATTTGTTGGAGTTCATGGGCTTGTGCAACGACAGATTTATCATTATTCATTCTAAAATTCATATAGTTTGAAATTAGAAACTTACGATTGCTCGCTTCCTCGTTTTGATACTTTATCTCCAAAGCCTTCCATAATTCCTTTGCCGTCGGAATCATTCTATGAGCGCTATAAACAGTTTGAGACAAAGCATTGAGGATGTGTCCTCGACACATAAATTCGTCTTCTTTCCTCTTCACACGTTTTTGCTTTATTCCTTCGGTGTCTTCGGGTGTGGGCTCGGGAATTTGTTCAAGGTTATCATCTAGAATGTATGCAAGTTTTAATGATGTGAGGAAGAACATAACTTTCTCTTGCCAACGGGTGAAATTTCCGCCATCAAAACGGTCGAGTCGAATTAAGTCTTGAGTCATGACTTGGATAGATTGTGCCACAGTTCCTTCCATTTGAGTGGAGTAATTAGAATATAAAATTTTTGCCTAAAACTGTTGGAGTTTTCTTATGGAAAGAACGAAATATAATAATTAATTTCTGCAAGGCACGTTCTTGGAACGCTTTCTTTTAGGCAAAATTTCTCCCAATCCGGTTGAGACAGAACCAGAACCGCGAGTACACAATGGGTTTAGTAGAACCTGCCTTCAGGATACAATGCAGTATGAACAGTTGTTTGATTCAAACTATGTACTGTTTGATCAAACCCGAGAACACTCTGAATTTGTAACTTGATAATGCCAAAGTATAGAGGACGGAGAGAGGAGAAACTAGCAATTTTCGGTGTCCAAAACAGAGGTCTGGAACTCTTTTTATAGCCATTTCTGTGACTGTTCTTCAACAGTCACAACTCTTCATGGAGTGACTCAGCAACCGTTGGATCGTGCCTGTTTGGAACAGCTACGATCTAACGGTTCAGATTAGGCGTCCCATCGTAAGCGAATGTGCGCACGTGCGAAGTGCCAAGTGCGCGTCAAAGCGCGCAATGCGCCCTAAGTCGCCCAATCGCCCTTTCGCGCGCCGCGTGTCGCGCTTACGCGCTTACGCGTGTCGCGATTGGTGGTGCTTAAGCACCACCGCGATGCGTAGGATCATAGCCTCTTATTTGACTTGTCAACTAAGAATCTTAGTTGTCCTTTAGTTGATATACCACTACCTTTTGTAGTATTCTTCCAATGTGGGACAATATGGGATTTTGAGCATTCCCCATATCTTTCACACCCATTTGCTCATGTTTCTACTTTCTAAATTAAAACCCAAACTATGTTTAAAATAAAACACAAATAATATAATAAAATATTAACAACTAAAAATTAAACTCAATAAATATTGGAATTAATCCAACAGTATATATGTGTGTGAGTGCACACACAAGCTTACGTAGATTTAAGCGACTAGTTTTTGGATATGATCATTGAATTTTGCACATTAAATCACCGAAAGCATTAGCATTATAGTGAATTTGACTTTTACCACCACTTTTGTTCCAACTTTTTTTAAGGGGCATGTATTAAATAGTTTTGAATTTTTTTTAATATATGTATAATTCAAGTCTTTTTATTTTGCATCAAAAAGTCTTTCATCATGTCAAAAAGTCTTTACCATGTCGCTGACGCGAACCTTTAAAAATAAGAGAATAAAGGACTTTTTGGTACAAAATAAAAGGCTTGAACTAAATAAGTACTAAAAAAAATGTTTGAGGGACTTTTTGATATTTAATCCTTTTTGTAAGACCCGGCCACTATATAAAATGAATTAAGATACCCCACAAAATTGTCGTGAAAACTCATAAACGTCATAAAAATAACCTTAATAGGAGTGACTTTGTGAATTTTTTTTTTGACTGTATCTCAAGATGTCAAAAAAAAGTGTAACATAAAAGTTAGAACATAAGTGGGGTGAAAGTGAAAATAAGCCAAACAATTTTTTTTTGTTGATGACTGCAAATAAATATGGCAATGAATGGGGATGTATTTTACACCATATTAGTTTTGAGCATCAAGCCTCTCATATGGTTGAGCAATAGTCTATCCACACCTCGACCTTTACTTACGGGAAAATTGACAGTAGGTTGATTGATACAATGAAAATCGGAATAAATGGGCTTGTTTCAACTTATTAAGAATTTCTGGTAGCCAATCCTGAGAAATTCTGGTTTTTGGTGTTAGTCGCATTGATATAACTTGAACTGATCATAACACAGCGCAACTATACCCACGTTCAAAATCACAGCTGTTATTACAGATAAAACCACTGCAGTCAAGAACATGGGATCGGTTCCAATTACTTAAAAAAACCTACAAATCAAATTCTCACCATAAAACCAAGAAATCAAATTCTGAAAAACTAATATGCAAAATATTACTTAAATTCATATAGCCAGCCTTTTTGTTTTGTTTCTTAAAGGAACAATTAATATCTATATATACTATAAAATGTAAAACAAGGCATTTATGAGCATTTAAGACTCCTCTTCATTGAGAGTGTCCACGTGGCACTCTATATTTTATATTTTTATAAAATACTATACAAGCAATTTAATAGATGCATTGAACTATTGAGTTTTCTCTCTCTCTCCTTAAATTTAATCCAACTACGAAACTAAGTCAAAAGCAATTAAAAAACAGTTTATATAATAACGTTGAAAAATACTGTTTTTTTAACGTTTTTAACATTTTATATGAAAACTGTTCATATAAAAAGTTGTTTTTAATAGTTGATAATTTTTTTTTTAAACATTTTTGATGTCTTTTTATAAAAAAAAATTGATTTTATAAAAAACGGTTAAAAAGAGTTTATTAGAAAACCTTTTGATGTTTATAACTGTTTAAAAAAAAAGGTTTTTGTATAAGCAATTTTTTAACGTATATACAAAACAGTAAAAAAAATAGTGTTTTTTTAACCTTTTTAAAAAACAGTGTTTTTATATAAACTATAAGAGCTTTTCTCTCTCTTATTCTTACTTTCTCTCTTTTTTAGATTATTTTTTTAACACTTTTTTTAAACGTTAAGAAAAATTATTTTTTATAAACATCAAAAAACAATTTATATAAAATCAATGTTTTTAAAAAAAATCAGTTTATAATCGTTAAACGGTTTTTTTATAAACAATTTTTTCTACTTTTTTTATAAAATTATTTTTTTACGTAAAACATTCAAAACCAGTTGATATAAAAATGTTAAAAATACTATTTTTTATAAATGTTAAAAAACTGTTTATATAAACCACTATTTTTTTAATGAAAAAACACTGTTTTTAAAAAACGTTACAAAACACTGAATTTTTAACTGTTTTTTATAAACATTCAAAAACAGTTTTATAATTCTCTTTAAAAAATTGTTATAATTTTTTAATATTTTTTTAAAAGAGTTATTTTTTTTTAAGAACAGTGTTTTTACATAAAATTTTTTAACGTTTATACAACAAACTGTTAAAAAAACAGTGTTTTTAATGTTTTTATATTAAGTGTTTTTTACGTTTTTAATTTATTCATATAAAGAATTGGTTTTATGAAAAAAGTTGAAAACAATTTACAAAAAAACTTTTGACATTCATAAACTGTTTTTTATAAGATTGTTTTTATATAAAGTTTTTTCAACGTTTATAAAAACAGTTAAAAACAATATTTTTTAATGTTTGTAAAAAAAAGTGCTAAAAAAAGTTTATAAAAAAAACTTTTGATTTTGTAAAACTTTTTGATTTAAAAAAAATACTTAATAAAAAAAGTGTATAAAACTTTTTCATTTTATAAAACTTTCTCATTTTATAAAAAACTGTTAGTAAAAAAAGTTTTACTATTTAAAACAATAAGATATAATGTAAAATTTGTTTTAATACACTAATAAATACTTATACTAATGGGTAAAATAGTCTTTTTGATTGGAAAATGAGTCAACTGACCATCAAACTAGCTAACTAACGTTTTTTGTCGATTTTGAATTCCAAACGAGTAGAATGTAAACAAATGGAATAAAACTCTAAATAACTATTGGACCCCAAATAGTAAAAAATCATTACAAAATTGACAAGGAGCCATAGAATAGAATGTGATTTTGTTTAAGTAGAATGTGTTATGTGAAGATTGAAATAGTATTTTTCTTAAGATAATTTCGATTGAATCTTTATATAGAAATGTGAGTTTAATTAGTTAAAAGCATATGATGTGAATTTAGTTAGTTAGAAGCATATGGTGTATGTTGCTCTATTTTAAAGGAAGTGAGGTATACTTCCATGTTTAATAACATTGTTTTTTAAATAAAATATATAATATTCCTTTTTGGATTTTTCTCTTTTTATATTGTGATTGCACAATTATTTTTGTGCTTTGTTATAAGGTTTGATATTTTTATTTTGACTCATTTTCAGATTTTTTTATACAAATTATACCCTTTATGCTTTATTTTCTTAACACACAAGTTCTAATTGTTTGTCATTTCTGTCTATCATATCCATGATACTATTCATTATATTTTTTAAAAATTAGGGGTTAAAGTATAATTTATGTAAAGTTGATTAAGTGCCTAAGTAAAATATTTTGAAATATATATATATATATATAGTAATTATCGTGATTATATATGAGTGTCCATTTTCTCTCCATCTATTATTAATTAATACTTATATAATGTGTCAAATAGACATAAAAATATAATTATGTCTTAAATAAAAAAGTATCTCGGTGTTTAGTGTATACTAATCATAGAACTACCATCTGTACTAAAAAATATAAATATATAGTTAATTTGTAATTTTAAAATAAAGGCATGTTCATATGTCCCAAAATTTTTATTCATTTTTTCATCTCATATTAACATTAGTTTAAATGTAATGATAATATTATTTATGTGACATATATTTTACGAATAAAATTATACTACGCTCGCGCATCGCGCGGGGTTTAAAACTAGTTTAATTCTAATAGCTAAGTACATTTTGCATATAGTTCATCTTATCTTTTTATTTTTCAAAAAGCCCCTTACCTATTTTTTTGATAAATTTTTCCTATAAGTTTATATGAGGAGGGATTTTTTAGAACAAAATAAAAAGACTTGGACTAAATATTAAAAAATGCTGAGGGACTTTTCGTCAAAAATCATTTTTTAAACCACCAATTTAAATGATATATGTATTTGGTATTAATCGTGATAAATATAGTTTTTTTTAATTATCTTAACCATCCCCCCATGGACGAAGCTATTACGGGATAAGTGGGGCTTGCGCCCCCATATATATTTTTTCTCTTAAATATATCTATATGCTTAAATAAATTTTAAAGGTTTAAAATGTTTTTTCTAAGAACTCTAGGATGAAAATATGTAAATAGTCAAAAATCATCGACAACTAAAAAGTATTTTTCAAAGTAGTCAAATGTGCTTTTCCAATTTTCAGGGGTGCGTCATCAATCTCATAATATATAATTTAAGTTTAATTTTAATGTACTAATACTAATTATGATTGCTAATGTTAATGTTAGTTAAAAATTAAATGTTAATTTGAGGGTTCATGATTTTGTGGATCTTTGCATTTTAGGATTTTAGTATTTATTTTAATTGTTAGAAATTGATTAAATATTTATTATATCATTATATATTCAAGTAATTATTTGGTAAAGGAAATAACCAAAAATATTCGTTTTGGGGACTCTTACTTGGAACTCTTGAAATTTATCATCAACTTAGCCCCCTCACACATAAAATCCTACATAAGCCTAATTTTTGGCCAAACTGGCACATACAGTATTAGGTGATTGGTACATTTGAGAAGTTTAAGACCCTTCGCGGGGCCTATTACCGCTTAACATTGAAACTTTGGATTAAACCAACTTTTTATTTTAATTTTTTGGTCAATAATCTCGATGATAAGTCTTTGATATTTCCAATCATAACTAGAACTCTCGCTAGTGCTATGCATAGACTCTCTCTCTCTCTCTCTCTCACACACACACACACACACACACACACACATACACAATGTGTGTGTGTGTAGAAGACAAACATAATGATTTCGTTATTTTAGAGAGGGATAAAGAAGAGAAAGTCTTAATTGTGGTGGTGGTGGGGGGGGGGGGGGGGGGGGGGGGATAGTCCACCAATAGCCTTATAATGGATTGAATATAGTGTTGCCGATGTTTGTAACCCACTCTTTTGAAGTTCACGCATGCACATCGATCATCATAAGGAATGGGCACTAAATACCCAATATCAAATAAAGGAATCACCAATAAACTCATAGAAAAAAATAAAAGAAATTGTAGCATAATCTTTAGAAGTTCATATGAGCATGCGCGCGCGCATATACACACACATAGAGATACATAAAGATAAAGAGATAGATAGATAGATAAAGAGATAGAGATTTGGTAGAAGGACAATGTCAAATTTTTTTATCTTCACCAAAATGCTTCAAACACTTTTATAAGAAGAAAAATGCTATGGGTACTCGTACTTAGTACTGGACCAATACTGGTTTGCATGACCTGTACCAATGTGGGACCCACACCATGGTAAAATCCATGCAACGCATGACCGCTACTAAGGATTAAAAAGTGTAACATTGTTCTTATAAGAATTCTTATAAGCTGACGTGATAACCTCTTTTTAAAAAACATGATCTTTATATAAAAATAATATATTTAAATATTAGTTTTTATAAATGTAGTATTGGAACATTGTGAGAATTCTAAAATGCTAAAATAACTACTATTCATCCCCGTGCAATTCACGAGCATTTTAAATGAAGATAACGAAAAAAATGTGATTAAAAAAATAATTTTAAAAAATTCGCAGTGGAGGGAAAATAATCGTTTGACGTAAAAATATAGATAAATGAAAGTAGAAAAAAGAGATAAATGAAGGGAGATATATAAGTGAGCATAATAAATTTGGAGATAGAAAGAGAGAAAATAGATATATAAATGAAGGGAGAGAGATTAATGAAAATAATAGAAGTGAAGACTTCAAATGTTGACACGTGGCACAATCAGAGACTCCAAAAATACTCCATTTTATTATATTGTATATAGATACACAAACATTCATTAATACTCTTAAATTATCTTTCTTATTTTTAAAGTAAAAATATGCTCATCCTCTCTTATTATATAGAGTCTAGTCATTATTTTATCAATCTTTGCACATTTGTTGTTATATAAATTTTTGATATATTTTCTATTCCATTTTATGCTAGCAATACATTTTTGTTTACTATATCTAATCATCTTTATATGCACTTAACAATAATTTCTTATGGTTGTTAATAATTTAGTCTCTGTATACCTAATTTCTTATGCCCCCTTATAAGTTGGAGGAAAAAAAGAGTATTTCTTGAGTTTAGAACTTATTCATAATAAAAAATATCCTGAATATATATAAAAAACAACATATTTGAGGGTAAAATTTAATGTCTTAGCCTCCCATTTTGTTACTTCACCTTGGCCCCCAAAACGTTTGGGCCGACCCTGTTGCACATATATGTAAATTTTTTGTCTAACACTGAGAATGTATGTGATATCGATTAGTTATGGGATTCACAAATTTTCAGTTTAAAACTTATTTAATTAGAACCAATCTTAGATCCAAATTAATTCCAATTTTATTTAAACCCTAATTATGTATATATGTGAATAATCATGCCATCACAAACAATCACAAAATTATGGGTAAACAAATTTCTGAAAAAATCCCCGAAAGGGCAAAACCTTTATTTCAATAAATGTTTACAACATTTACAGAAATCTGCAATGAATCTATCGCAACAAACTCACTAGACTGCAATCTAGATCAACAATGGACTCCCGAAAGACCCCATCAGAAACGCAACTCTCTTTAGCAAGGAACACTCTAAAGTCTCCCCAAGTGATCGCAATCGTCATCGAATAACTCCTTCAAGAGCTACCGATTCAGCAGTCGATATGGCACTCTACAAGATCAAGGTTCAATAGAAGTATTTTGGGTTCCACAAAAGATTCACTAAGGATTTTGATTGATTTTTGGTGAATCAAACACATAAAAACCTTTTTTAAGTGAAGACTTAAAATTTTGCAGAAAATAGTTTTCGTGTATCAAAAAGTCTTAATGAAAAAGGATTTACGAAGCAACTATTTATAAAAACCCTGAGTCGGCGGGTCGTTTGAACGACATCTGCAGGTCGTTTGAACCACATCTTATTGATTGAGGGTGAAAAGTAGCGCGTGTCAAGACGCTAATCGTTATTTTCGTTTCACCTCCTCAATACAAAGACCTAAACTTATGACTACACTAAAAAAGGGAGTATAGCGGCCAATTCCGGGTATCGAAAATTCACGGAGACGAGTTGCTAGAATTTATAGGATTTAATACTCCTAAAATAAAAGTGTAAAAGGTGATAGGTTGGAAATAAAGAAAAGGGAAAAATTAAGAAGTTAAGTCTAAAATAGAATTAATAAAACGAGAGTCGGGATCATGTCCCCACCATGGGCTAAACAACTAATAATTAGAATTTCGGTTCGAAAACATTTAATCGAGCATTTTCAATTAAGTATAAACATCACACAATAAGGAATTTAACCCAAAGTTGCGAGATTAAACATTTAACAGAAAATGGTCACACGCATCTTAAATTCGGATTATCGCTATAAACACTAACGTTGCGTGACAAAGAAAGTTAAACGCATAATAATCCGACTTTAATACGCAAGGTTTCAATTAAATGCAATTTTCCCCAAAACCTAACTTTCGGAGCTCGACGCTCATTAATGGTGGAAACGTAATCCCAACCCGTTATCTACGGGCAATACATGGATTAAACTACTTTAAACAACAACTAAACTAATTAAAGCTATAAATGATAACAATAAACTAATTTGAAAGCAAGGAAACTAGTTATTAAAGCAATAAATCAAGAGAACAAAGCTTTAACAAAGAATAGCAAATAATATAAATGGAGGGGAAGATGAATAGTAACTTACACAACCCAAATGGTGTCAACCCTAGGAGAGATAAGCCAAACCCAAAAATCCCCTCCTCTCTAACCTAAAATGAAATATATCTTCTAAGAAAAGCCCCAAACATTATATTAATACCCCAAAATAAACCCCCAACAAAACCAACCCAAAAAACCCAAAATAAGTCAATTTTCGTCCATATCTGATGGGACCGGTCGACCTCATGTTTGGGACCGATCGATCGCGGTTTTGAGATTTGCCTTGGGCTATTGACAGCTCCCTTTTCCCTCCGAACCAATTTTGACGCGTTGCACGGAAACGACCATAACTCCCTCATACAGAATCGAAATGAGGCGTGGTCGGAACCGACGCGAAGCTAATTCAATTATCCACATGATTCTGTTTTGAAACTCTCCAAATTACGCAGTATGAAATTACCAAAATGCCCTTGAAGTAGAAGAAAATACCGAAACCTTTTGAAAATGGGAATAACTTCCACATACGGAGTCAGAATGACGCACGGTCATTGGACACGAAAAGATAATTTGATATCTACATGTTGGTAACTTCATTCCATAAAAAATAGTGAGTTTGAAAAGACCAAATTGCCCTTGAAGTAGCATTCGACGACGGAACTTCTCCGAAATGCAACCGAACCTCACTTTTAGCGTTCAATACCTACAAAAGCACAAATAACCCCTGCAAAGCATGTATATATCCAAATCCAAGGTTGTCTGGTTAATGAGCATAATTATAGGCATTTAGGACCGTAAAAGTGCTAGAATGCATAAAGATAAAGGGCAGAAATATGCAATATTCGATACGAATCACACCCCCTAACTTAAACATTGCTAGTCCCTAGTGATGAAACAAATAAAACCAGTCCACAGAAGGAAATACAAAACGTATATATGCATCGAAATATAATTTCCACTTTCGTAGGGAACACGATTGCATTTATCATATGCAATAAGCCGTTAAACCCCTAGGTTACCCTAGTGGACGAGTGTCGTCTCGTGAGGGTTTTCAGAGATGGTACCCAAAAACATCACATGGTTTCCTCAAAATAAGCTCAAACCAACACACGACAAGCCCAATAATGGCGAAAAGGATTTCATACGCATTATTAGCAAAGTGAATGAATTCAAACAAAAGTCCGCATGATTAACATTATAGAATGCACCTCATAGAATTGAAACCTTAAAATGTGGGAGGGGAGCGAGCACATGCAAAGTGTGATTTGGTAAAAACTTATTTAAACCGGATAAACATTAAAGCAAGCATATATTCAATCCTCACGGGTATTACACTCATCAAATGAAATTCACTTGAAACAGGGAGGTAACACACGGAACATGCGATATAAAGAGTAAATGTAAATGGAAACTAGGCCGCGCACATATCACAAAAGAAGAACGCTATATATAAACTGAAAAATGTAATCTCAATGAAAGGATACCGCACATTAAAAGAGGAGAAATGAATTTTCACAGATTATCACAACTATTATGACTTTTAAATTACATCAACCTAAGATCACATAGGACTTGTATAGGGTTATAATGTAGGTATGGCTAAGGTGCGAGACGAAGGAATGTATGTACGGATTCAAAGTGTTCGGAATGAAAACTCGGGATAATGGAAAAATGCGGGAAATATCAAAATTGGAAAACGAGTTCCAAAACGGCATTAGATATATCATCGTGGAGAGTAATCAAAGCTTATTGATCTATATACAACATTTACAACTTTCTCTTTTCTTTTCTTTTCTTCTTTTTCTCATTTTTCTCTTTTGTTTTCTTTTGCTTTTTTGCTTTCTATTTTTCTTCATTTTTTTCACTACTTTCTTTTCTTTACTTGTCAAACTCTCATATGCCTAAATTGCAACCGACATCATAACAACATCATTCAATTCCAAGTAACATTCCAAACAAAGTTATGGAAAGTGTATGTATGGTTTATAACTCCAATTTAGAGTTGGTTATGGGATTGGGGTTATGAAACGAAAGGCTATATTTAGGCTCAAAGGGTTTAATGAGGGTAAACATATAAGGGCGAGGTCAAGGCTAATATGGGTGATATAACAAAGAGGGCCTATGATCATTTCCAAAAGTTTACGTAATTCTCGAATCAAAATAATATATGAAAATCATGCTCAAGTAACACATTTCAAGTATGAACTCTATTAATGAACGGTCAAATGAAAGAATAGTGAGATTACCGACGAATTCAATGTTTTCAATGAGAAAAGAATAGTGTATACACTCACAAACGATGAAAGGTACAAAGCTTACTTGGTGTAAGTATACACAATGCAACAAAAGAATACCGAGTTATAAAAATCTTAAACCAAATCAATAGAACAATAAAAGTGCATGTGCTCATGGGATTAAAGTTTAATTCATGAAGTTATTCATAATATCAATGATTGAGGACTAAAGTCTAATAACTTCTAAAATCGAGAACATGCATCATTAGGTTGTATATTGGATCGGACAATTATTGAAATTTATCATTGGAAATAAAGGCAAAAAGCCCAAAAAAGGAGAAAAAAGAAAGAAAATCTTTATGAAATTTTCAATTTTTCTAAGAAAAGCATACTAAGTAACTAACATGTGAGCAAAAACATGGACTGAAATAAGAAATGAATAGAATATCCCACACCCCCTAACTTAAAACTTGACATTGTCCTCAATGTAAATCAAGAACAAAGTCAAAGAGAGGAAAAAAGAGATATTACCCAAAATTGGAGCGATCCCCATGAGAATAAGTCCAAAGAATCTACAAAACAAGTTAGTACCGAGCAAAGCAAAAATAAATAACAAAAAGTTAACTAATTACACTAGACTAAATTAAAAAAAAAACTAAAGAAAGAAATAATAAAAAGCTAACTATATACAACCTACTATTTAGGCTTCACACTAACTATACACTAGAAGTCTAAATAGCTGAGGGTCCACCATAAGAATAATTTGACTTTGGAGGATAACCGGTGTACCCTCACATACAAGCATGCCTTTTGAAAAATATGGATTTCGTTTGAATAACTGAAGGCATGTGTAAGGCGGAAGAAATGAACCATCGCCAATTAAAAATTTTGGAGGGACGATGGGGGTTTTGGATTGCACGGGTGACAAAAATAAGTGGGGATCGAGAAAAGTCGAATATCCTCCCAATGATTTTGAAGTTGGAATGGGAGGCGGTTCACACCAAGGCAAAGATGCGATCGTGGAGGGCGACTCGAGCAAGTACTCCTCATCGGCGATAGGATTTAAAACATTAAAGTTTGAAACCGAATCATCGGGTACTTGTGACGGTGTGATAACAGAGAATAAAAATAGGGATGAATGAAATTCAAACTCATGAGATGAATCATCATCGGATGAAGTTGGAATTTCAAAGGAAATAATATCATTTTCAATGAAATGTTCTTCTTTGGGGGCCAAAGAAGAAATCATTTCATTGCAAATAAATATTACGTCATTTTCATCCTCACTTTCAATATCTATTACGCGATGGGCAAAGTCTAGAATGGTTTGTTCCAAAGTAGGCACAAGTACCTCATTTGGTTCAAAACATTCCTCGACTTTGAAAGGCTCGGAAGCAAAATCGTCGTCGGACTCAAATAATAAATCCAACTCATGATCCCACGAACGATTTTCTTCCCGATAGCGATATTCAATTTTCTCATTTTCATACATACGCAAACCCTCACCGAATGCCATGGGTCGAGGTGCGGATGCATGAAAATGGGAACTTTGAAAATTACCATCGGAATTAAACGAAAACTCATTAATATACGAATTTTGAAAACTATTGCAATTAATTTCAAAATTCCTACTATAAGGAGGTAAAGGCCCAAAATCATTATCATCATCATCAAAATTCCAATAACCTAAGTTTTCACTTTCGTTATACTCGCCCAAAGTAATATTTGAATTTGTTTTACTTTGGGATGCTAAGTATTCACCGAAAGTCATAGGCCTAGAATTTTGAGAATTATAACAAGGATTACCGAAAGAATTGGAATAAGACATGCTTACCCCAATAATGGCTCAAGTGGCGAATTCCACAAAATAGGTGCGCGCGGAAAAAATTCGAGCGTTTCTAAGTGCTCAAATGTGGAAGTCCTGCAAAAATGTTAGCAAATAATACAAATAGAAAGAAAATACTATGAAATACTAAATCAAATAAAGTCTAAAACAAACTAGTCTCCGGCAACAACGCCATTTTGGTTAAGGGTGAAAAGTAGCGTCGCGTCAAAACGCTAATCGTTGAATTCGTTTCACCGTATTAATACAAAAACCTAAATTACGACTGCACTTGCGATACAAGTATAGCGGTAAGTCGGGTATCGAAAATCCACAGAGACGAGTTGCTAGAATTTATAGGATTTAATACTCCTAAAATAAAAGTGTAAAATGTGATACGTTGGAAATAAAGAAAAGGGAAAAAATAAGAAGTTAAGTCTAAACTAGAATTAATAAAACGAGAGTCGGGATCGTGTCCCCACCATGGGCTAAACAACTAATAATTAGAATTTTGGTTCGAAAACATTTAATCGAGCATTTTCAATTAAGTATAAACATCACACAATAAGGAATTTAACCCAAAGTTGCGAGATTAAACATTTAACAGAAAATGATCACACGCATCTTAAATTCGGATTACCGCTATAAACACTAACGTTGCGTGACAAAGAAAGTTAAATGCATAATAATTCGACTTTAATACGCAAGGTTTCAATTAAATGCAATTTTTCCCAAAACCTAACTTTCGGAGCTCGACGCCCATTAATGGTGGAAACGTAATTCCAACCCATTATCTACGGGCAATAAATGGATTAAACTACTTTAAACAACAACTAAACTAATTAAAGCAATAAATGACAACAATAAACTAATTTGAAAGTAAGGAAACTAGTTATCAAAGCAATAAATCAAGAGAACAAAGCTTTAACAAAGAATAACAAATAATATAAATGGAGGGGAAGATGAATAGTAACTTACACAACCCAAATGGTGTCAACCCTAGGAGAGATAAGCCAAACCCATAAATCCCCTCCTCTCTAACCTAAAATGAAATATATCTTCTAAGAAAAGCCCCATACATTCTATTAATACCCCAAAATAAACCCCCAACAAAACCAACCCAAAAAACCCAAAATAAGTCAATTTTCGTCCATATCTGATGGGACCGGTCGACCTCATGTTTGGGACCGGTCGATCGGGGTTTTGAGATTTGCCTTGGGCTATTGACAACTCCCTTTTCCCTCCGAACCAATTTTGACGCGTTGCACGGAAACGACCATAACTCCCTCATACAGAATCGAAATGAGGCTTGGTCGGAACCGACGCGAAGCTAATTCAATTATCTACATGATTCTATTTTGAAACCCTCCAAATTATGCAGTATGAAATTACCAACATGCCATTGAAGTAGATGAAAATACCGAAACCTTCCAAAAATAGGCATAACTTCCACATACGGAGTCAGAATGACGTACGGTCAGTGGCCACGAAAAGTTAATTTGATGATCTACATGTTGGTAACTTCATTTCATAAAAAATAGTGAGTTTGATAAGACCAAATTGCCCTTGAAGTAGCATTCGACGGCGGAACTTCTCCGAAATGCAACCGAACCTCACTTTTAGCGTTCAATACCTACAAAAGCACAAATAACCCCTGCAAAGCATGTATATATCCAAATCCAAGGTTATCTGGTTAATGAGCATAATTATAGGCATTTAGGACCATAAAAGTGCTAGAATGCATAAAGATAAAGGGCAGAAATATGCAATATTCGATACGAATCACTTATGTCATTAGATTAGACAAGAAACGAGCAAAAGAAAACCAAAACAGTATGCCATCGTTAGATGCAAGTTTCAAGCGACCTTTCGAACGACCTTTCAAATAACATCTAATGTCGTTAGATGAGTTATTTGAACGACTTGCGTCTGCCGTTCTAACGATATATACTTATCGTTTGAACGACTTAAACATTAATTTTTTTTATATTAAAACTCCGCCTATAGGTCTTGAAAAATTAATTATCTTAGAAAAAATTCTCGGCTTGTTAAAAAATGTTTCAAAAATATCCCAACACTGAAATGAAATATTAATGAACTTTAAACACAACCTTACCAAAATCAATATTACAAAGGCTTGTTGTTGAAAAATGTTGATATTGAGATCCGTCTTGTCGATTATATGAACTTGAACTTTCATCGACAGTTGTAGCAGTATACAACATACTTAATGTAAAATGGACTATGTAAAATATATCATTACAAATCTCCCCCAATGTCTATGCTGGTACAAACTAAAAAATCTGAATTATCAAATAAAATATACTATGCAAATCTAATACCATCCCATGCAACCCAAAAGCGAAAAAGGTACTAAAAATGTAAGTCTTCAAATTCTTAACTTTGACATCTTCAAATTTTCAACATTTATTTGTTATCATTAGGGTGTGCAAAATAACGATCCTAAAAAATTGTACCTACACACATGAGATAAGAAACAAATACCTTCGTGACGTATCGAGTTTGAAATGAGATCAACATAAATCAAATCTCAAATTTCCCCCATAATTAAAACTCCCCCATTAAATCATAATTCATTCTCCCCCTTTTTATTTGAAGAAATAGAAAAGTAAAAGAATAAAAAAAATAAGCATGGAGTGTCACGACAAGCATAAAAATATGGATCAAATGGGCTCATGCAATTAAAAACTCAAAAGCTTTCACAAACTCTTTTTGATTTTTCAAAATTTTTAACAAAGAAAATTTACAAAAACATCACACACCATGAATTTACACGAAGATAACCAAATCGTGGATACGGAATGAATGGGTGTGATCAAATTCGATAGGAAAATCAATGCAATCAAACATAACATACGTGCTCGATGAATATGGATACTCCTAACGAATGAACTCAAAATCGTCCTTAGGTGTAAAAAATGTGAATTTAAATGACATCAACCCAATCTAATCGACACATCAAAGTCAAATATGATTCCCACACCAATAACATCTAGAACTATGTAATGATTTTGTAAGAATTTGTAGGACGTGCAAACCCGTTTGTAAGGACATATTTTGTATAAGTTCATCACAATTAATTATGTCGTATACCGCTACAAGTCGTTGAAGAATTGAAGAAGTTTTTCTCTACAAAAGACGAATCCGAATTACAAGTGGTCTTCAACATTCAAGCCCAATAATATGAACTTTGGTAAGATATTGTTTTAAAGTTTCATTTAAATTTCATATTAAAGTGTTGGGATATTTTTATCAAATATTTTTCTAAAGATTTTGTTCTCGGACACCTTTCCGTAGAAAAATCATAACTAATTCATAAAAAATCAAAAAAATACGAAACTGGCGGCCACGCGTTCGTATTGAAATTATCTAGAGGCACACGTGGAATCTCGTTCGAAAGATATGCTTATGTTTTTCAAACGACATAGTTATCTCATTTGAACGAGATAGCTATGTCGTTCGAGCGAGATGACTTTTAGCCTGACATGGTATTTTCCTGCTTATCTCTTTGAACGCTAAAATTTCCTTATAAAAGGACTGTCAGTGCTTTGGTTTTCGGAGAGAAGAGTTTTAAAAAACCTTAGAGTTTTATTTGGCTTATCTTCCAGTAACAAATTCGATAACACCTTTTGGCAGAATGTTTTCTTCTCTCATTTAAGGGTTCAAATAATTTTTGTTTTGTTTACAATTCATAAAAATCCCAATTACTTTTATGTGAGTTGTTTTGTGGAACCCAAGCACATATTTTTCTTTGGTTTATTCTTTGTGGGGAAAACTCTACAACCGACAACTGCATGCTATTGTGGAGGGAGTCCTTATAAAGTTTACATCTTGTGGAGAAGCCGTCTTCTTCTTCATTGCAGCCCTCCTGAAAGGGAAAGTTCCAGCCGACGACATCAGAACCGACACCCGCGGGTATTTCTGTGTCAATATTTCTAGCCGTTGCTTTGGAGGTTGGACAAAGACACCGTACGTTACACTTGTGGGCGATTATCAGGTTGTATGTAAGTCAATGGTCTTGTAAATTCTTCAAAGTTCTAGAAATAAAATGTTTTGCCCTTCGGTGATTTTTTCTGAATATTTGTGTCACATGCTTTATTTATTTATCATATTTAGATGCATGTTTAGGGGCTGAATTTATTTGGTTTAAAAATAGAATCTAATTAAATAAGGTTTAATTGGAAACTTGCGAATTAATTTAATCAATTATCACACAGTCGCACTTTTTCCAACCAAACACCCTCATAAATGATAAATATTTTATTTTTCTATTGAGGTGATCTAAATCCTATTGGCCTCTTTTTGACATATTTTTCTTTTTATTGCCTTATTTTTTCGGGCTCTTTTCAACCTCTTTGGACCTTCGCTACTTTCTACAATACCACACTTTTTTAGATCCGATTTAAATGGTGGCTTAATCTCAAAGGATATGTATAGTTTTTAATTGAATGAGATTTGTATGGAACGTAGCTAGGTCTATATTATTACTTTATTTATAGTCCCATACATACTTTTGAGAATATCATGTTTATCGGTAGAGTGTTCTTTTCAACATAATTCACTTTTCTCTATTTGCATTTTTCAACACATGGCTCGGGGTATTAAAGGAGGAAAACTATGGTTCCGTCTTTTCTCAAACGGTATTACCAACTATCACGATTTCACCGGCCCAATGTAAATGGTAAATGGTTTGAACTTAATATAAAAATCTCCAAGTGGGATCTTAGTAAATTATTTAAACTTAATATAAACAAATAGATTCTTTTTTTCTTCTTTCGTCGAAACAGAATAAAAAATGTTTCGATATGCAGTTTAGAAAAAGTTTTTTAGATATTAAACATTAACTTAAATTTAGTGTTGTCCTAAAAAACACTAATCCAATCTCATTTTGTTTAGAATTATATGAAAAAATTACTACGAATTATCGTATTGCTGGTTGAATTTACATATTATCTTCAACTTCTCTTTTAATTAATATTAATGTCTTAAACACATACAAAGTCAATATTATAGATGTCTTCGCTTACGTAAAAATAACTTAGTATATTAATTCAATCTGCCTAAACTAACGTAAAAAGTCCATTGAATGATTAACTAAAAAAAGAAAAATATTAGTTTAATTGTAGTCTTTTTGTAACTTAGTTACTTTTCAAACAATCACATGAATCACGTTTAGTTGATTTTTTATTCTTTCCAATTAAACACTTAAGGTTGCAATAATAATAAATTCCCATCATATATTTATTGCATTTTGTCATGATTAAAAATCTGAAGTAGGTACTTAAATCTTTTCCAATAGTGATTACCTATAATGTCATGTGCATGTTTGATGAAATAATAAGATAGATAATTCTAGATTCATACACGAAATAGACACATTTGGGCAATACAAACACACACATTTATATAATGCAACAATACCATTCTATTTTATCATTTTATTTTTTCACCCATTTGGACACCCCCACCTACAAATAAATCAATACAAAACATGCATTGATTTTGTTGGCATGTGATTGAATGGGTGGACGCATAAGCTAAATATAAAAAAATTCTTACAACCTAAGCAAGGCACTCAATTACGTACACATAGGGGAAAAAATCACAATAATGCCATCTGGGAAATCAAATTCTAAATAATAGAAAGTACATTATTATTATGAGAACAATCAAATTCTAAAAAATAAAAAGTAAATTTAATTGTGTTGTATTCCCACGTGCTGTAAGCATACATAATATTCACTTATTTTACGTTTTGTAACTATGTGTGGACATTTGTATGAAATAAGTATTATGAAATGTACATTATTTATTAAGAACCTATATTCACGTTATTACTATACTCTTATTGAATTGAGATCGCCATATTGAAGAATTGGAAAAAAGGATAAAAGAAAAATGTTATGCATTGATATAACATCTTATTTCTTAGTGTATGGAATATATATTTTTTTTAGATATTAATTAGTGCGTTTTAACATTAAATTTGCATTGTTGTTCCTCTATACACTTGGTGAACACACCCAATTTGTCATAATCTTTTTGGAAAGTTACTTTGAACAAGTACATATCCAAATATGGTGGGAGATGAAGATAAGTCATTTCGTTTACCTAGATCAATTTGGGTATGCTCTTTAAATACCAAATATTTCATCTTTTTGTAATTTAATATTGAACATATTGGTTTACAGACGTGTTTTTGTTTGGAGTTTAAATCAAATACAGTTAGGTGGGGAAATTTGAACATATTATTCTATGAATTTTAACTAGAATTTAATTTCACCATCCGATTGATGTACATAAGTGCGGCCTCATTTAGACTATCCACTGAAGAAGAGTGTTCCTCATAGACGGGCACTATCCACCAACAGTCTTACCATCAGTCTCATCAAAAGTGGTCTCGACCCAAGACACCACTCTGGATGACCAATTATGATGGTTGCCTCAATAGGCAAGGAACAAACTAGTCTCGGATGCTACCAAAGTCAAATTTAGTTGACACCATGATGCTTTCTCAGTATTCTTAACTTTACTGGAGCATTTATCTCATATGGCTATCCAGTCTCATCTTTGCTCATCAGAATAGTGTAAGACCACAACTGTCTTGGTTGGGTGAGATCTTCTACCTTAACATATCAAAAATGTGTGGGAAGCATGAAAGGGGAATTATAGGCAAATCACCTAAAATCATTATCAAAGATTAGCAACCCATATAAGGGAATATTCACCATCATGGCATCTGCGCATCTATCACTCTCTCGTTAGCTATGCCCTCAGCTAGGCATGTAGTACATGCTTGAGGGTGATACTGTGCACTCCTGGGCTTATATAAGGACCATGAGCCTTCTTTATCAAGGATCAATCAATTAAAACCCTACTGTTACTCTGCAGAATTGTAATTAGAGAGAGAGATCTTAATTGTGTATCATCCACGACCATTCGAGCCCTATTATAGTGAAATACCCCTTATTCTTCATAGTGAACACATGTCAATGGACGAACCACTTAGATTTTGTGTTTGCCTTCTCTTTTATCATCTCTTATACTAACTACTCTTATTTTCTATTTTTTTCCATTGTTGAGTAAGCTTAGAACCAGGTTAAATCCATGGAAAAATCTTCTGTGGGAAGAGACTTTAGTGTTTTCTTTCTCATCTTCTTTTGAACTTTATTCTCCTCATCTCTGGTGGTGATGTAAGTTAACCGTTGATAGATTTGAGTAACTATTGTACCATGAATATGGTACACTTCACAAACCAATTACATAACGACAGCTAGACCTATTTTCCCCTTGGGAGTGGTCAACTCAGGCTATAATCGGATCGTCTCTTGGAACTCTGCTCGGTACTAGTACACAGGCAGTCACTTTAGCTCACCCGGTCTATGGCTATTGAAAATGTTAGTTAATGACGTGTAAAGGTTAACACTATATAATGGGGTTGACATCAACAACACTCAGCAGACACGCATATGGGATTTAAGGTTTTCTATTCCTCCACAATTGATGGGCAACGTGTACCCATCCCATTCACCCACTATACATGTAATAATATATAAAGGCATAACACCTATCACACTACATTCCTTTTTTGTCTCCACTATACTCTCTTTCTCTTCCAACTCACTTCACCTATAAATATGGCACATAATTCCCTATCCAAGGGATTGAGAGATTATTTTTCTACTACTATACTGCCCATTTCTATAGTGAACTAGAGATTTTATAATCTTCCATTCATCTTCGTCTTTTGCCATTGAAACTAATACAATCACTACTACACCTATGGACCTAGGCACCATCTTGGGCCGAACCATGTAAACACGGTTTCCTCCTCTTTTCCCTCCTCTTTTTCTCTATTATTTACTATAGATAAGCATTTATTTTATTATTATCTCCTTACTTGTTATGAATATAAGATTAGTGTATTGAGCTAAGATATAAATCCATGCACCAGTTTTAGGCTTTAATAGATAGGCGCTCTTTGTGGGAAAGTATTGACAAGCCTGTTGTTTCTTTTTATCGATATTTTCTCTCAAATTCTAGGACACCCACCTTTGGATCACTATTGTTTTGTTGGGTTCCATCCCATTCATTATTAAACACCTTTTGAGACTCTTTTATCTCTTGGATCCATCATCAGAGTTAGTTTTTTCAACCCCAAATCTATTTTTTATTGTAACTCTTGATATTGCTCTGTTTTCTGGTTGTAATACTCTATTTTTCCAGGAATACCATGAAAATGGAAGAGAATACGGAGAATAGTAGAGCCATAGAAGATGCTTCTCCTTTGATGCCTATAGGCATGAGTGACATATAGGAACATATTACATCACTTAGCTAGAGGCTAGGAGGCTATACAGTAGAGCATGAAGCAGTCGATGCAAAGCATTCTAACTAGATAAAGGAGGCTAGAAGAGAACCCCGGTTCCCCAATAGGGGGCGATAATCCAGATGGGAGGCAGGAGATGCCTCCATCGTCCCCATACATAGAAAAAAGGCAGACTTACTAAGAGAGGGATGTAGAAAATCCCAGACGATTGGATTTGGGTTCGCATGGGGAAGTTTGCTGGTCCAAGTACACTAGATCCGAACGAGATGACAAGTCCTATCGACCAGGAGCAACATCTACCATTAGAAAGGGTGGGTATGATAATGACCATACTTATTCCCTTGAGTTCCCAAGCATGTTAGAAAGGCTCAGCAAAGGGTCCCCATTTGGCCGATTGGTCCCTATAACTGAAAGATCCCAATAACACAAGGGGCTCAGAGAGCAAAGAGAGGAACAAATGAGGTGTGTAGGGGAGATTAAAG
Source organism: Sambucus nigra (assembly GCA_949130495.1). Classification (NCBI taxonomy): domain Eukaryota; kingdom Viridiplantae; phylum Streptophyta; class Magnoliopsida; order Dipsacales; family Adoxaceae; genus Sambucus; species Sambucus nigra. The sequence continues at coordinate 630,194,279 of OX422209.1, forward strand.
ATAAAAACTATGAATAAAGATAATCCCTCACATTAAAGGAATGTAAATATTCAAGCGATCTGGATCATAGGATAGCTCGAGCAAAGAGCAGAGGAAATTGGAAGCAAGTAAGCCAATTCAAGACTTTGAAGTAAGTAACGAGGAAGATTCCTCAAAGGAGCTATCCGTAGAAGCTTTGTATTTTATTTTTACTTAAGTTATGTATTTATGATACATATTATAAATAATGAGATATGTTGGTGAGGTTAATCGGTGTCCGCGAGGAACTTGGTCTGGCAGGGCATATGAGGGTTTCCATGATCTATCGAACCACCTCACTGTGAGAACCTACAAGGGAACTGATTTGGAGGATTAATAATCAAGGCATCATTAAGACACGACTTAACCTCTCTACACACACCAGGTAAAACACCAATAGAGCATAACCCCAAAGAACATCATCCGAGCAACCATGAGTTACTTTGTCTATTGGGTTTAGTGCCAAATAGTCTTTTACTAAAGTAATAAAAGTCTTAGTGACATAACGCATAACCTACCCCATATTCAATCAAAACATTAGTAAAGCGTGGTGGCTTGGGGATTGTCAGGTAGTTTGGTAGATTAACACATGTGGGCATCCGTCTGACATATAATTGGTCACAAAATCCTTTTGTCGGCATTTAATGCCACATAATTAGGGGCACGATGACATAACTTTACATTAAATGCTAGTAACGTGAAGGAATGGGAGGTTGCTCTTGTATTTAGTGATCTTGAAACTACTTAAGTGTACCTAGTTTACTATATATATATATATACCCTAACCACCATATGAGAAGAGAGAGATCACAAAGAAAATATATTACTACAGGAGAAAGAGAGGTATTCTTTTAACAAATGGCTCAAGATAACATTACTCGTGATATTAACTTTGACGAGATTCAACGGAGGGAGGAACAAGAGGGTAAGGACACAAGGTTCCTAGGGACAGGTGCCTCAGGTGGAGGTTCCCCCAGTTACAGCTATCACATAAGCTTTCGCGTTGATGCATGCTTCTGTGAGCACAATATTAGGTCTCGTTAGATGGCTCATCTAATGGGGAAATTTATGGAGTTTTTTTCAAAGATAAATAGTCGTGATGGATTTTGGGTAACTAATGAACCACAATTCATTCGTTATGCCTATGGAACCTTCTGTAATTTCTTCGAGTGGAATTTTCTTTGCAATTGTTTCCGCCATTACACGTGTCGTGGGAGAACTGGTGGCTACAAATATCATGCCTGTGATTGTTTGATTAACATCTATAATAACTGGGATAGCTGCCTCACCTTCTTTGATATTGAGGAGGTAAAGAAAGAAATATTGAGGATCATGGCAGCTTCCTCAAAAACTGATAATGAGACTGCCTCAATATATTATGACTTTCACACTCCTTATCCAGAGGTGCTCAATGATGAACCATATCCTAAGGATGAAATTCCCACTACATTTGAGAAGTACACTGGGAAATGGTAGAATTCAAAAAACCACATCAAGTGGTTCATAGAGCATTATGTGCTCATTGTAACAACAAAAAGCTACATTTAAGGGAATTTTTTGAATACCTCATAGACAAAGCTTATAGGTGGTATTCATACTTAGCTCCAAGAAGTTTGGCTAGTTGGGAGGACATGCACATATTTTTTTATCCAGAAGTTCTTTTTTGTTCAGGATGAGTTCACTTTAACTAGCTTGCATGGAAAAGACAATGGCTAGGTGAACAAGTAGTGGCATATATATGATGGTTTAGGGAGAGGTCTCTCAACGTGAGAGAGGAGGTCGAAGAATAAAATCTACTCCAACTTTGTGCAAAAGGTTTGTTCCCTGAGTGTATTTTCCATCTGATAAATGAAACACGTAAGGGTACGTTCGCAGCCTCCTTTCAGTCTGCATGAAACATTTCATTGGTTATCCACCCAAACCCAATCATGAACAATTTGGTGTTTTATCAACAAATTAGGGTGGGAAGAGGTCAGGCTTTACGAGTCAGTTATGCGGATGGAGGTGTTGAAGCTGAGAGGAGGCAAAAAAGGAAATTAAGAGGAAGTTTATGAAAGAAAGAGAATACCCTTCATCATTGCCTTACACAGTTAATGAGGCTATTAGATGTTATAATTACATTCTTCATGGTGGGTCAGTTTATGCACCTAAGGATGCTCCCCAATATGCACCAGGAAAGGATATTCAAGCTGATCCCAAATATTTTCATGTACATTGGCATGTTTACTACAAATACTTCAAGGAAATGTCAATAACAACCCATTGCCAGATCATGGGGAAAATTTGGTTGTAGCTTATGATGAGGAGGTTGAGGATCACGCGAGGAAGCTAAGAAGAGAAAGGTAGGAGTTTGAAGTAATATTAGAAGAGTGCACGGTGGGAATGGAGCATATAGTTATTGTCTATAATGAGTTGAACGCCAGAGCATGGAGAAGTGTACAACGTGGAAGGCCATGTGATACAACCCAGTTTGAAGTATCAAGCTGTATTGCAATCCCCCAAATTTTTATAATTCTTCGATCAAGTGGGGATGCCTCAGGAAACAAGATTGGAGATCACCCACTCAATATTGGATATCGCAAAGAAAAATACGGTTCCTTTTTTAAGATGGAGGGGCCCAAAGGACAAACTGGTAAGGAAGTTTATGTAAAAATAACCTTCTCTAATGCCGATAGAGCAGTGAGGTTCCCCCATAACCGGTTTTTGTAGGTTGTAATAAGTGTAAATGGGGTAAGATTTGCTAGAGCTTTGATGAGAAGGGGTGCCTCTATCAATATCATGCCTATTAGCTATTCTATACGCCTAATATCTCATAAGAAAGGTTGATACCAATGCCCCTAGCCATTTCTAGTTATGATAATCAGACTTTGAAGTCCATTGGGTATGTGAAAGTTAGGATTGTGATGGGGAATCTCACCTCACACATTAAGTTCCAGTGCGATAGAGAGTGTCACTTCATACTATCTTCTGATAGGAAGGGTATAGATGCACGACCATAGCTTAGTCCCTTCGACATATCATTAATGCACCAAAGATAACATGAAGGGAGCATAGATAGTGATCAAAGTAAACAAAAGTCCATTTGCACAAGAGGAGGCACACTTTGTAGATACTTCATTTAAAAGAGCTAGCAGACAATGTGCCTTCTCTAACACGACGTATGGAGGGAGTCAGAGTTCCCACGATTAAATAGAGATTAGGGCCAACGAACAACCACGTTGAAGAAGGGAAAAATGTTAAGCAAAGGGTTAAAGAGACACACAATATCAATTTTAAACCTCAAACTATCTCAAAATAGCTAAAAGATAGAATAAGTCAAGGATTGCCCAATAGAGCATGAGGTAAGGCGACGGAGCATCCTTAGCAGATTTTCTGGGCTAAGGTTAGAGAAAGCCCAAGGATGAAGGAAGTTGCATCGCCTAATTGCTAATGAAATAAAGTACAACTAGAAGATGGAAGGGTATTTTATTGCCTTTGAAGGTGTGCATGGGCAGCCGAAGAAGCTGAAGAGGAAGCTGACCCGAAATATGAGTGTTTCCTCGTGGATTCTTGTCATTGATAATTCCAACATTCATGAATTTTTTAAGGAGGCTAAAGATGAACCAAAATATATAATCGGATCACCCAAAATATGATACAAGAGTTGGAGCAAATTGATTTGGCTGAGGGTGGAGAAAATTACAGGCCAATCTTTATTTAAAAGGACATGAATGCTGAGAAGAAACGGGGGCTGATTGAGCTTTTCATACTGACACGACTCAGAATGTGTCTCTAAAGTGTGTACTCTCTAGGCTCAAGTGCAAGCCTGTCATTCAAGTAATAATCCGACAAGTCGGGTATCGATTCTCAGGGAAAAAGGACAACAAGAGTTGTGACGACGGGGTAAGACAGAAGAATCCTAACGTTGACTCTAAGAAGAAAGAAAAAGATTTGATTTTGGGAATGATTAAGCTAAATGCAATTATGTAGTTATGAGAATGTGCAATTACACTAAATTACCTAAAATGTGAATGAAAATTTGATTTGAACTTTTAAATGAGATGATGGAAAAAATAGGACGAGAATACAATCCCCCAACCCTAGTGTACTGCAGTTATAATACTAATCGTAAATTTATCTAATTAATTTGACCCAGTCTTTAGTACTCCCAAGCATTACGTAGACGAGGTTCAAGCCCGCGTCATACTTAATCAAAGGATGAGTAAATCGGTATCACGATAGTGACACTCGAATTATATTCTCAATCATCCCGGTTACCACAATTAATCACTAAATTCAGAGGATTAATTTTATACGTGCAATTACCACATCAGGTTGGGTTCATGTAACCCGACCTTGGAAATCTAGCCGGACATACCAAAAGTGATGAAAACAGATTTCAATGTGCAGAAAACCATGATTAATCCAAGGAAAACTCGTACAATGATGTAAAAGAGAATTGAAAAGATGAGATACTCACTAATTTTTTTACCATAGCAGTCAATCAATTAACTAGAAGTACTCACAATCGGAATCAAAGCTTCAGTCTTGAATTAAAATGAATAAAGTTGCTAAACTAGGGTTTGTGGAAGAAAAGGAGAGATTAAAATAACTCCCCACGTTCTTGCCTCCCTTACAATGAAAATAATTCGGGTTTTTATACCCTACATGAAATTACAAGAAGTTGAGTATAAATCGGAGTCTTTAGAGGAGAATCAGAAAACAAAATCTTGATGGGGGGACCGGTCCGGCCCTTAGGCGGATCGGTCTGCTTCTAAAGCGGATCGGTTCTTTTATTTTTCAGGCGGACCGGTCCGGGGGCGGATCGGTTCTTTTAATTTTTGCCTTCTTCGGTTTGCCTTCGGTTCGCAGTTCTCTGGATTTGTGTACATCGGTCCGGTCCGGGTCTTAAGCGGACCGGTCCGCCTATTTGACTTTTCCTTCAAACTTTGACTGTCCATATCTTTTGGTCCGGGTATCCGATTGAGGTGCCGTTTCTTCCTAGGTGCTTGTGAGGATGATACCTTCAACTTCTCTTTAGGTACCTCATCCGGATTCTGGGTAGGAATGACTCTTTTGCCCTTTTGACTTTTCTTGTTGACTTTCTCTATTCTTCCGGTTTCCTTCTTCCATTTCTTGACATTAGACACCTGTAAAATCATAATGAAATACCAAAAACTCGGTGTACTTGTTAGGATAAGTCAGTAGCAAGATTATGAGATAAAGTCAATCCAATTACGTTGTTCGAGGTGATTAAAGTACCGAAATTAAGGGATAAATTAGGAAGAATTTATGCCTAATCAAACCCCCCTAACTTAGAACTTTGCGCGTCCCGAGTAATGTAAAAGAATTCTAGCAAGGCTTAACTCTTGAAAAACATTTTATTGGGATAAAATACCTCTTTCGCGGGCACGCGATTGCATTTAGCGTATGCAACAAGCCTTTAAACCCCTAGGTTACCCTAGTGGGACGAGTTGTGTCTCGTGAGGGTTTGCAGAGAATATACCCACAAAATTCGACTCAAAGAACTTCAAAATAACCAAAAATTGTATAATTCAAACTTTTCCAGAAAATAGTCATCATTAAGTCATGTTTACAAGTCTCAAACTGTAGTGCGTGTGTGCGAAGCCAGAAATATAACCGCCGATTTCCACCGATTAATCATTACGTTACTTATCCGAAAATTCTTTTTGATTTCAAATTCTCACGGGAAGTTCTCTCAAATGAACCACTCGGAATATGGCTTTTCTCTCGGTATGCGTGATATAAAGAGTAAATATAATGGACGCAAAATCACGCATACAATTAGAAAGACGAAAATTTAATGGTGAAAGGATCTCATCAACGGATTACGGTTTTAAAAACGGGAACATTGCCTCTTATTCGCGCACTTAATCTCCTTTATTATCTTTTGGTATATTAGCTCTCTACGCGGTAACCAATTCTACACTTTAGACTCGGTTAGGACTTTTTTTTTTTTTTTTTTTTGGGTTTTAAGGTATATTGGGTAAAATGAAAATGGTAGGGAAGGTTGGAATTGGAAAATTCATTTATGATGTCCATTTGTGCTTTTTTCCGGGCTATTGCTCAATTTCTCTTCTTTTTCTCTATTTTTGTTTCTATTTTTCACTTCTTCTTTTTTTCTTGTTATTTTTATTGAGCATATCTATTTTTTTCTTGCCCCTTTTTGTTGCACTTTTCGGATTTAAATTCTGAATTTTTTTCATTTTTCACAATTCCGGCTATTTTGGGTTTTTCGGGTTGTCAAACGAAAGGAAAAATTATTCGGCTCAATTTGGGTTGCAAAGGGTAGTTTTTTCGCTACTTTTTCTGGTCAATATTTTTGGGTGACAAACGAGGGCCTACTTCATTGTCCAAAATGCCAATTGCGTTACCATATGCGTTTCGAGATGAATTTAAGTTTAGAGACTAATTTGGCACGTTTTTCAAGGCAATATTGCACACATTTTTCAAAACCGATCAAAATGAAAGGATTGAGATCCTTGACAACTTATTAGGCGCTAAAAGAACTTTGAGTTAACAATTAACTCGGATTGATTTAAAAACTCGCAAAACGTGATAGGCTCGAATCTCACCGGGTTTGTTAATCTCCACATTTATTCGTTAAGTCGTCAATTTTTACACAATTTCCATCTTTGGTCAATTTCGGCTTTGTGTATGTTGACTTTTTACACTTTGAGACTTCAATTTGACTTTTAATGATATTTTTGAAAAATTTGAATCCCAACTTTTACCTATTTTGAACAAAAATATTTTTGGATTTATCATACTTTTATGATTTTTTTGGAAATTTTGGGCATTTTTGAAAATTTGTGAAGTTTTAGAAATATGCACTTGTGACCCCCCCTAACTTAGACTTTTGCATTGTCCTCAAGCAAAAAGGACTAAAATCTAAATAAGGCAAAATAAGAAGTGCAATAATTAAAACAAACAAATATAGAAAATGCAACTTGTTATATCATAAGACTGTGATACAAACAGGAATACAGCATATGTGGGACATGAGAAGGAATACATCAAAATAGTCCATAACCAACGAAACATCACGGGGAAGGGAAATGGGATGAGCTGGGCGCGTCGGGGCCATTGGGGTCATGAAAATGTGATGGGAGTGGCTCATTAGGGTCCCCTAGGCGTCGGTAGATATCCGCTTGCATTCAAGACCCCGACTTTGATCTCGACGGTAGTCGATCATAAAGGTCTCGAATCGGTTCTCAAGGGTGGACAACCGGGTCGAGATATCGGTACCCGCCCACTCAAAGTCCGGGTCGTCCTCCTCGTCCTCCGACTCGTCGTCGGTGCCGACGTCACCCATCTCAAAGTCCGCTTCGGCGGCCTCCTCCCCCGCGCTCTCTCCCGAGGCGGCCTCTTCTTCGCTATCATGACCCCGCCGTGCCCGGATTATGGCTAGCTATTTGGCACTCTTAGTGCGAGTGTCCCTGTCCAAAGGGACCGGGAATCCGGGTGCGGTCGAGCGGGGCCTCAATGCCGGCGTCTTGGAGGATAGACGTGATCAAACGGGCATAGGGCAAAGGGGCGGCACCCTTCTCATCCAAAGAGGCGGCGATGATGTCGGCATACAATGTGCGGGCCAAATGGATGGAAGTTTGGGGATCGAATAGATGATAGGTCAAGGTGGCTTGCCGAGGCCTCATGGCGGAATCGTTGGACGTTTGAAGAATGTTGGCGCACACAATTTGGAAAGTGAGGCGCGCCTTTTCGTTGAGTTGTCCAACAGCGACGGTTTGACCCGCCCAAGCCACGTTTGGAGCAATGCGTTCCATGATGACGTCCTTAGCGACCGGAGGAACATTCCTTGGATATGTGAAGTCTTGGGGGTCCGGAACACCAAAGGTGGCCAATTTGGCCGTGAGGATGGCTAAGGAAAAAGGAACGACCGTCCCATCGACGTAAGCTTGGGCTTCAAATTGGCCCGTCCGCACGAATGTGCCATAGAATAACCTGACCTCGGAAGCCCACACGGCTTCATGGGGTTCGTTGAGGAAACGACACCACCCCCGGGCCATGAATAGGGCCGTGACAGAATTGGGCAGCGCGTTCCATTGAAACGCGCGCTCCATATGGAGTTTGCGGCTTGTCCCGAAGAATTGGGTGCACCATCGCTCCTCTTGGCGGGAGCGGAACTCGTTGCCCCCGGAGGGTAGGATGTCGGTGGACGCGTATTTTGTGGGGGCAACACGGGGGGCCATGGAGATAGAGAGGATGGAACTCAAAAAATCTGGAGAGGGAGAGGAGAGAAGTTGTGTTTGAGGTGTGAAGAGAAGGGGAGGGGTAGGGCTGAATTTATAGTGGAGGGGAAGGGATTTGGAGGGAAAAGGTGTATGGGGATGTGGGAAACCGAATGGGAGAGAAGGATGGCAATTGGGGGGAAGGGGGGTGAATGGGAGGAAAGGATTAAATGAATCTGCAGAAGGCGGGCCGGTCCGGGTCTTTAATTTCCAGAAAATTCGACAGGCGGACCGGTCCGTTTTAAAATTAAAGGAACCGGTCCGGTGGCGGACCGGTCCGCCCTTAAATTAAAGGAACCGGTCCGGCCTGGGGATTTTAGGCTGGAATTTCCCCGAAACTGGATTTCAACCTCTCTTCCTCGAAATATTTCACTTTTAAAACGCGCTCCTCACCAATTATAGACTAAGGACCTCTCAACATCACCGGTCACCCGAATTGAGCCAATTCCCGAACATGCACATGCTAAACCCGAATGTACTAAAATCCTAACGACACTCACTAACGCACACGACACACACGACTCTCGCGACATACACGACTCTCACCCCATACGCGTCGGGGGTGCGACGACCTAACTGAAACCGTTCACTCTACCCCGTAAATGGGGTCCGATAACCAAACGGTGTCGACTTCCTCCCCGCACGCCTCAAGATATGGCTTTAGGCGTTTTCCATTCACTTTGAATGTATTTCCCACTTTTAAATCTTCTAATTCGACAGCTCCGTGGGGGAAAACATTCTTGACAACAAACGGGCCAGACCATCGCGACCGCAACTTGCCCGGAAAGAGTTGAAGCCGAGAGTTATAGATGAGAACCTTGCCTGGGAAGAAACTCTTTGCGTCGAATGATGCTATCGCGAGCGAGCTTCATCCTTTCTTTGGGAATTTTGGCATTCTCATACGCATCATTGCGTATCTCCTCTAACTCATTTATTTGAAGCTTGCGAGCTTCACTGGCTTTATCCATGGCATAATTGAGCTCCTTAATTGCCCAATACGCTTTGTGTTCTAACTCCACGGGGAGATGTCAAGGCTTTCCATACACAAATCGGAAAGGGGACATGCCAAGCTGATTTTTGTATGCGGTGCGATAGGCCCATAGCGAATCGTTCAGTCTAAGTGACCAATCTTTCCGGTTAGGATTGACGGTCTTCTCGAGAATGTTCTTGATCTCACGATTCGCTAGTTCGGCCTGCCCATTTGTTTGTGGGTGATACGTCGTTCCAACCTTGTGAACGACACCATACTTTCTCATAAGCTTCCCGAATGGCCAATTGCAAAAGTGCTTGCCATTATCACTAATTATCGCTTTCGGAGCACCGAAGCGGGAAAGTATGTGTTCCTGTAGGAACTTTATCACCACCTTGTTGTCATTTGTTTTGGTAGCTATAGCTTCTACCCATTTAGAAACGTAATCTACCGCAATAAGGATGTATAGGAAACCAAAGGACGGGGGAAAGGGACCCATGAAGTCAATACCCCAACAGTCGAAGATCTCAATGATGAGTATGGGGGTAAGAGGCATCATGTCTCGTCGAGTAATGGCTCCCATCCGTTGGCACCTATTGCAAGATTTGCAAGCATTGTTCACATCCCGGAATAATGTGGGCCAATATAGACCGCATTGCAGAATTTTAGCGGCCATTTTTTTCGTGGAAAAGTGGCCTCCACATGCTTCCGAATGACAAAACTGGATGACTTTCGGGATCTCGTCATCCGGTACGCATCGTCGGATGATTTGGTCGGCGCAATATTTAAACAAGAATGGATCATCGTAGAAGAACATGTGCGACCAAGTAAGAAAACTCTTCTTATCTTACGGTGTACAGTCGGGAGGGACGGCTCCCGTGACAAGGTAGTTCACTATATCCGCAAACCAAGGTAAAGAAGAGGTAGCAAAAAGTTGCTCATCCGAAAAGTATTCGTCTATGGGAATGGGATCACTAGGTACGTCGGACGAAAGCCGTGATAGATGGTCGGCAACGACATTTTCTACTCCTTTCTTATCTTTAATGGAGAGATTGAACTCTTGTAGTAGTAGGATCCACCTTATGAGGCGCGGCTTGGCGTCTTTCTTAGCGAGTAGATATTTCAACACCGCGTGGTCGGTGAAGACAATTATAGGAGAACCAATGAGATACGATCTAAACTTATCAAGGGCAAAGACTACCGCTAGCAACTCCTTCTCCGTGGTAGAGTAATTGAGTTGAGGTCCGGTAAGGGTCCGGCTAGCGTAGTAGATGACATGAGCTTGTTTATCTTTACATTGGCCCAAAACGGCCCCAATCGCGTAATCGCTTGCATCACACATAAGTTTGAATGGTAGGGACCAATTCGGGACTTGCATGATGGGAGCGGACACGAGCATGCTCTTTAATTTGTCAAAGGAGCTTTGGCATGCCTCGGTCCACTCAAACGGGTTGTCCTTTATGAGAAGGCTGCTTAAGGGTCTAGCGATAGCGCTAAAGTCCTTAATGAACCTTCGATAAAACCCGGCGTGACCCAAGAATGAGCGCACGTCTTTAAGCGATCTCGGTGGGGGAAGGTCAGATATGACATCTATCTTAGCCCTATCAACCTCTATGCCTTTAGATGATACTATGTGGCCAAGAACTATTCCTTCAGTGACCATGAAATGGCATTTCTCCCAATTCAGCACTAAGTTCTTCTCCACACACCGAGCAAGTACTTGTTCCAGTTTTTCTAGACAAAGATCGAAAGAGGTGCCAAAAATGCTGAAATCATCCATGAACACCTCAAGTCCTCTTTCGACCATGTCACTAAATAAGCTCAACATGCACCTTTGAAAGGTCGCGGGTGCATTACACAAGCCGAATGGCATACGTTTGTAGGCAAACGTACCAAAAGGGCAAGTGAAGGTTGTCTTCTCTTGGTCAAGTACATCTACCTCAATTTGGTTATATCCGGAATAACCATCAAGGAAGCAATAATAAGGGTGGCCCGCTACTCTTTCAAGCATTTGATCGATAAATGGCAAGGGAAAATGGTCTTTCCTAGTTCCCACATTGAGTTTTCGGTAATCAATGCAAACGCGCCACCCGGTGGTGGTACGTTGGGGAACTAGCTCGCCCTTAGCATTCTCAATCACTGTCATACCCGACTTCTTCGGGACGACTTGAATGGGGCTCACCCACTTGCTATCCGAGATTGGGTAGATAATCGCGGCATCCAATAATTTGATAATCTCGGTTCTCACGACTTCTTTCATATTGGGATTAAGTCTTCTTTGCATTTCTCTTGAGGGTTTGACATCCTCTTCGAGATGGATCTTGTGAGTGAAAATCAAAGGACTTATCCCCTTCAAATCGGCAATGCACCAACCAAAATCACTTAGGTGCTTCCTCAAAATTTTTAACAACTTACCCTCCTGCTCGTCATCTAGGCTTGAGGAGATAATAACAGGAAATGTCTCATCCTCTCCTAAGTATGCATATTTGATATGGGAGGGGAGTTTCTTTAATTCAAGGGTTGGAAACTTTTCGTCGGAGGGAACAACGCGTGTATCCCGTAGTGGTAACTCCTCGAATTTAGAAACCCAATTCATATCTCTCGCGTCCTCGTCCTACTCTCTCTCATCGAGTAACTCTCTTAACTCCTCAATCTCCCTCTCGTACTCAGTATACGTCCCTTCACTCTCATTGCTTGAAACCAGACAGGATCCTAAGGCATCGCCACAACAATTCTCCTCAAAGTACTCCTCTACTATCTCATCTATGAGACTCACCGCGTGAATATCATCTTCCTCTCCCGTATGTTGGGCTATGTTGAAGATGTTGGTCTCTAATGTCATATTCCCAAAAGTGAGCTGCATTCGCCCATTCCTTGTGTTAATAATAGCGTTAGCTGTCGCTAAAAATGGGCGACCAAGGATGATGGGAACATGGTTGCTTGAGTTAAAGGAGGGCTCCGTGTCCCAAATGACAAAGTCTACCTGGAAGTAGAAAGTGTCCACTTGGACGATCACATCCTCGACTATGCCTCGTGGAATCTTCACTGATCGATCCGCTAATTGGAGAGTGACCTTTGTGGGCTTGAGGTCGCCCAAGTCAAGTTGCCTATAAATGGACTAAGGGAGTATGTTTACACTTGCTCCCAAGTCAAGTAAGGCTTTCTCGATTTTATTATCTCCAATGATGCATGATATGGTGGGTGCACCTGGATCTTTGAATTTAGGCGGGAGCTCATTTTGTAGAATGGAACTCACGTTCTGAGCTAGAAAGACATTCTTTTTAACCTTCATCCTCCTTTTCACCGTCAACAAATCTTTGATAACTTTTCCGTAGGCTGGAATTTGTTTGATGGCATCAAGGAAAGGTAGATTTAGCTTTACTTGCTTAAGTACTTCTAGCACTTCATCACGTGGAGTCCCTTTTTGAGCGGGAATCAATCTTCGAGGAAATGGTGCTGCGGAGGGTGGTTTCACTACCACCTCAGGCTCACTAGTGTCTTCCTTATCACTCTCGTTCAAGGGGACATCTTCGACCTCTTTCGTGCCGGGCAAAATCTCCTTGTCTTTCATTGTGTCGTGTGGAGGAGGTGATAAATCAACGACTCTTCCACTACGAAGAGTGGTCACTGCTTGACATTGCTCCTGATGTGCAGTGGATGTGGAGCCATCACTAGTTTGACCCTGGGGAGGTCGCTGGCCTTGGGCAGGGAATTTGCCCTTCTCTTGAACACTCAACGAAGATTGTATTTTGGACAGATTCGCATTTATGTCGCCAATTAGACGATCATATTTGGCATTATTTACGGTCTGGCTTGCGATGAATTGATTCACAGTATCCTCGAATGTTCTCCGCTGTGGCGGGATATAATTTTCGTGAGGTGGTGGTGCTTGCACATGTCCTTACATGTGTGGAGCTTGTTGAAATTGTTGTGGAGGAGGAGGGTCAACATGCGAAGGAGGGTTCATTGCGGCATGTTGTTGCCCGTAGCTAAATCCGGGATGATTTTTCCACGAAGGGTTGTATGAATTCCCGTGCGGGGCACCGAAATTACCCTTAAAGCCTACTATACCACTAACTTGCTCCTACAACATTACTTTGCAGGCGGGTATCGTCGGGCATTCCTCGGTTGAATGTCCCGCCTCACAAATCGCACACACCTTTTCGACGGGATTTTTGATAGATCCAACTACCTCACATAAATCTCAAAATCCTTTCTCAAGGGTGTCCAACCGACTGTCCGACATAGAGGTCTTATCTACATGGTATAGGCCGGACGCCGATGGAGTGGTGGTCGCTTGACGATTTCGATTCTGAGCATTAGGATCAGAAATATCCCATGATTGGGTAGTCTCGGCGACATACCTCAGGTGAAGCTCAGCATCGTGGCAGTCTAGTTCGATAAACGGACCACTACCCATGGTTTCAATGAGTTGCTTGGAGTTAAGGTTCAACCCATTATCGAGGAAGGAAATGATTTGAGCTATATCAAATCCATGATGGGGGAACGAAGCAGTTAAATCATTGAAACGCTCATAACATCGATGGAATGGCTCATTATCCAATTGCCTGAATGATTGAATCTGAGCCTTTATGGAGATTGTTCGATGTGGTGGAAAGAACTTCTTGAGAAATCTGGATTGTAACTCGTTCCAAGATGGAATCGAGCTCGGAGGTAAAGACCATAGCCAGGTCTTAGCTTTATCTTTTAGCGAGAATGGGAAGAGTTTGAGGCGAATCACCTCTTGTGTGCAAGTTTGATCGTTGAGAGTATCACACACGTCCTCGAATTCCCTTATATGCAGGTATGGCTTTTCAGAATCCATACCGTGATAGTGTGGTAGCATCTGGATCATCCCATTTTTGAATCGGAACTGCCCGGCATTATACGGGAGTATAATGCATCCCGGAGTGACAGTGCGCTCGGGATATAAGAATTCTCTCAACGGGCGGTACAGAGGCTCTTCCTCACCGGTAGGTGCATTACTATGTTGCGACATCTCTCTCTCACTTGACGATTCGGCGCTCTCACTAGGTGTGCACGACGTGTGTCCTACGAAGGAGAAGGGAATGTTACTAGAGATTGACTGCGATGGTGTGGGTGGTGGGATCCAAAACTGTGGGGCGTTCGGAGTGTGGGGACTATCAGGATTATACTCAACAAGTGGATTTTTGTGAATGCTGGTTGGAGTATTTTGGGATGTGGGAGTGGTTTCAGAATTTTTCATTAAAGCTTTGGAGAGATGGTGGTGAATCTTTTTGTGCTTTTTATATTTTTTATTTTTTTTTATTTTTGAATTTTTGGTCAAAGTTTTGGATTAACTCGATCTAATCCTAAGTCTACCTAGTTCCCCGGCAACGGCGCCAAAAACTTGACACGACTCAGAATGTGTCTCTAAAGTGTGTACTCTCTAGGCTCAAGTGCAAGCCTGTCGTTCAAGTAATAATCCGACAAGTCGGGTATCGATCCTCAGGGAAAAAGGACAACAAGAGTTGTGACGACGGGGTAAGACAGAAGAATCCTAACGTTGACTCTAAGAAGAAAGAAAAAGATTTGATTTTGGGAATGATTAAGCTAAATGCAATTATGTAGTTATGAGAATGTGCAATTACACTAAATTACCTAAAATGTGAATGAAAATTTGATTTGAACTTTTAAATGAGATGATGGAAAAAATAGGACGGGAATACAATCTCCCAACCCTAGTGTACTGCAGTTATAATACTAATCATAAATTTATCTAATTAATTTGACCCAGTCTTTAGTACTCCCAAGCATTACGTAGACGAGGTTCAAGCCCGCGTCATACTTAATCAAAGGATGAGTAAATCGGTATCACGATAGTGACACTCGAATTATATTCTCAATCATCCCGGTTACCCAGAGGCAAACGAGATATTTAGACCTACAATTGTTGTGTTCCTACGCAATACGCTCACAATTAATCACTAAATTCAGAGGATTAATTTTATACGTGCAATTACCACATCAGGTTGGGTTCATGTAACCCGACCTTGGAAATCTAGCCGGACATACCAAAAGTGATGAAAACAGATTTCAATGTGCAGAAAACCATGATTAATCCAAGGAAAACTCGTACAATGATGTAAAAGAGAATTGAAAAGATGAGATACTCACTAATTTTTTTACCACAGCAGTCAATCAATTAACTAGAAGTACTCACAATCGGAATCAAAGCTTCAGTCTTGAATTAAAATGAATAAAGTTGCTAAACTAGGGTTTGTGGAAGAAAAGGAGAGATTAAAATAACTCCCCACGTTCTTGCCTCCCTTACAATGAAAATAATTCGGGTTTTTATACCCTACATGAAATTACAAGAAGTTGAGTATAAATCGGAGTCTTTAGAGGAGAATCAGAAAACAAAATCTCGATGGGCGGACCGGTCCGGCCCTTAGGCGGATCGGTCTGCTTCTAAAGCGGATCGGTTCTTTTATTTTTCAGGCGGACCGGTCCGGGGGCGGATCGGTTCTTTTAATTTTTGCCTTCTTCGGTTTGCCTTCGGTTCGCAGTTCTCTGGATTTGTGTACATCGGTCCGGTCCGGGTCTTAAGCGGACCGGTCCGCCTATTTGACTTTTCCTTTAAACTTTTACTGCCCATATCTTTTGGTCCGTGTATCCGATTGAGGTGCCGTTTCTTCCTAGGTGCTTGTGAGGATGATACCTTCAACTTCTCTTTAGGTACCTCATCCGGATTCTGGGTAGGAATGACTCTTTTGCCCTTTTGACTTTTCTTGTTGACTTTCTCTATTCTTCCGGTTTCCTTCTTCCATTTCTTGACATTAGACACCTGTAAAATCATAACGAAATACCAGAAACTCGGTGTACTTGTTAGGATAAGTCAGTAGCAAGATTATGAGATAAAGTCAATCCAATTACGTTGTTCGAGGTGATTAAAGTACCGAAATTAAGGGATAAATTAGGAAGAATTTATGCCTAATCACATACCATAAATGTGGTGTGATTTTAAAACTAATTACGATATGACAATTGGCTTTTTAATGAACTGAAAGAGGTTGAATCAGATTGAAACTTGGTCTTCTAACATATTTTGCTCGGCCCCAGTGTCACAAGCAGTGTCTCTAGCTCACATGGCCTACAAAAATTGACAGCCTAAATCAACACTATGTACTAGTCGACATTAGGTAGTGGGATTGACGCCAACAACATTAAGCAGATATGAATGAAGGATTTAAGGTTTATTATCCTCCACTATTAAGGGTGAACGTTTGTCCATCCCATTCTCCCTAAAGTGTGTAAAGTTGCACCTGCCTAATTCATAAAGGCATGACACCTATCAGGCTTCATTCCTTTTTATCCCCACTACTCTCTCTCTCTCTCTCCTCTCATGATGCATATAAATACGGCACATAATCCCTCGTGATTAGGGGAGATATTGACTGTTACGCTGCCCATTTCTAGAGTGTATAAGAGAGCTTGTAATCTCACATACATCTATGATTTTTTCCCTCCGATACTAATACAATCATTATTACATCCGTGGACGTAAGCATCAACTTGGTCTGAACTACATATATCTGGTTTCTATCTATATTCTCTCATTCCACTTTATTTTACTTACTCTAGATAAGCATTTTAGCAATTATCATCTCTTTATCTATTATGAATCAAAGATTAGTGTATTTAGCTAAAATATAAATCTATATACCAATTTTAGGCATTAATAAATTGGCGTCGTATATGGGAAACTATGATTGGTAAGCCTTTTTTTTTTCTTTCTACCAATATTTTCTCTCAATTCCTAAGATAACCAGTCCTAATTTTCCATGGTTTCGTTGATTTCCACCGCATTTTATCCCCTAGATACCCTTCTTATTGTAACTTTTGTTCTTACTCTATTTTTTGGGCTGTAATACTTCATATTTCCTAAAATACCATGAAAATGGGTGAAAATTCAGACAGTAGTAGGGTTGTTCAGGAAGCTTCGGCCTCCATGCCTATAGATATGAATGACCTTCAAGGAATACAATGAAACCTGGCTAGAAGCCAAAAGGCTATGCAGGAAAGTGTTAAATAGTTAATATAAAGCATCCTAACTAGATAAAGAAGGATGGAAGAGAACCCAGTTAGGCAGGAATCAACCTGCTAGCCCCACAAAGAGACAAAGACAGATTTACCACGTGAGGGCGATAAGAAATCCTAGATGATTAAATTGGGGCACCATGAGAGGGTGATAGAAAATCACATATGATTAGAGTAGGGATCACACAGAGAAGCTAGAAGGTTCAGGTACATTGGATCTGAACAAGGTGATAGGTCTTACAAACCACGAGTCACATCAATAATTCGAATAGGTGGATATGATGACGAACATACTTACTCTTTTGGGCACTGAAGTGTTTTGAAAAGGCTAAGAAGAGGGACCCATTTGATCATTTGGACCCAAGATAAGAAAGAGCCCACGAATGAAGGGGGATCAAAGAGTATAAGGATGAAACCAGAAGGGTTAAACTTCTAGTCAGGTCTGGACCCAGTGTTCGATGGTTGACCAAAGCTGAGTAGACTTCCCAAGAACAGAGCTCAACTGAAAGCTGAGGATGAGTAAGGAAGATAGTTTCGGTCAAGGCCTATAAGGATGAGGCTATCCAATGACTAAAGGATCATCTAGGTGGGATCATGAAGATCAAAAACCCTTTAAAAAGAGGTTTTATATAAGGGTCCCCCTTTTCAACATCGATCATGATCTATCCAATGCTTGTAAAGTTCAAACAACCCATCATCACTCCCAAGTATAATGGCACATCAGATTCAATTCTACACATAAAGTAGTACCAAGATGCCTCAAATATTTATTTCATCCCTAACGAGATGTGTTGTCGAGAATTCACGAGTATGATTATAAGTTCAACCCAAATTTGGTATAATGGTTTACCAACGAGTCTAATTACCCCCTTTCCATGGATGGATAATCTATTCATCAATAATTTCTATTTCAGTTCAAGTCCAGGCAAATGGGTTTCGTTAGAGAATAAACGAGACGACGAGGGAATTTATCGCTCGATTGAACACCGAAAATATTGAAGTCATTGACTACAAAGATAAGATGGCAATTATAGCGTTCATAAGTGGATTGCGCCCTAGAAAATTATTCTAGAAGTTAGCTAAGGAGCCAACGAACATAATGTATGAGCTTTTAGTCGAGGATGGAAAGATTCTTAACACTGAGGAAGCTATGGAAAAAAAAAGAGGCCAACCATTCGACGACTGATATCAACAGAAGCTCGGAGAAGAAGGAGTTTAGGAAGAATAAAAAGGCTGACAGACTAAGGAAGTTTGATGAATATACCCCGTTGACTATGGGGGTACACCACATCCTTGAGGATATTTGAGGAAATAATGACTTAAAGAGGCCAAGAAAGTTGAAATCTCTTCTTAACAAGAGAAATAAATCCGATAACTGAGAGTTCCATAAAGATTATGGTCATAATATGGATAATTATGTGGCCTTGAAGAATAAGATCGAGATTCTCATTAGGCAAGGCAAAATAAAAAATCTTGATGATGATGGTATCCAACTAGGTAGTTAGGATGAGAAGAAATCCTAAAAACGATCAAAGTTCACTTATAGGAAGGTGGACGAGAAAAAAAGAGGTCGGGATGATGATTCAGAGGATGATCCTAACCTGCCTAAGAAACCTAAGGAGCCAGTGTATGAGGTCAAGATAATCTCCTTCGGGTGAAACTTCATAGTGAGAAGAGATGTTTGAGGTGGATATGGACCAATAAAGAGAGAGGCTTATCTGATTGAGACAAAAGTTTGTGCTCATAGTAGGCAGATCAATTTAGCCGGTGTCGTTTCATCTCTCCCTAAGAAGGTAAATCAGGATCATCTTATAGTTGATTTTCTAAAGATGATTTATCTAGTGTGCTCTACTTGCATGATGACCAACTAGTCGTCACCATAGTTGCAAAAATCCTAGCTGACAATGGCAACTCAACTGATGTCCTATTCTATAGCTGTTTCTAAAATTTGAGTTAATAGACAGTAAGTTAGAGGCATACCAGAGAGCTCTTTTAGGATTTTTAGGAGGGAAGGTGTTCCCCTTGGGAACCATGATATTGGAAGTTATGGTCGGTGATTGGCCAACTTTTTGAAATGAATTTATCCATTTCTTCGTAATCGATGAGAACCTGCACTCAACCTCTAACATCATTTTTGAAAGGGTCGAATTGAAGAAGTTCAAATATATCCCATCCATCATTCACCAACGACTGAAGTTGCTCACTAAATATGGAGTTAGTTTAGTACAAGGGAATCGAGTAGAAGCTCGTGAAAGATACTACACATCATTAGAACATGAAGATCAAAAGAAATTAACTACCGCTTATTAGATCGATTGGATCCTAGAGTTGAAGATAAGCTTGTCAAGGGCCAAGTAATTGAGGAAATAGAAAAGGTAATACTAGACGATGAACACCCAGAGTGGAAATCCCAATTCGTCTCGTCATTGGATCCTACTCTCAAGGAGGAACTAACTAGTTTCTTGAGAAGGAGAAAGAATGTGTTCGTCTGGAGCCACAAAGACATACTAAGAATAAATCCAAAATTTACTGCCCATAATCTTATCATAATGAAGGATGCAAAGCTGGTGAAATAAAAATGTCGCGTGTTTAGTCAGGAGAAGAACACGACAATCCAGGAATTAGTAGAAAAATTTCAAAAGGTAGAGTTCATCAAAGATGTGAAATATTCAAAATGGCTTTCGAATATTGTCATGGTCAGGAACAAAAATGATAATTGACGCATGTGTGTAGACTTCCTTGACCTCAACAAAGCTTATCCAAAAGATCATTACCTGTTGCGCAGAATTGACTAGTTGGTTGAGGCCACAATGGGGCATGAGCTCCTCAGTTTTATGGATGCCTATTATCGGTAAAGCAAGTTATAGATGAAATTGAAAGGTCGAGAGAAAATCTCCTTCATCACTAATAGAGGCACATATTGTTACAACGTGAAGCATCGTATTAAAGGCTGGTGAAAAAGGTATTAAAAGATCAGATCAGTAAAACCACGGTGGTTTATGTAGATGACATGTTAATAAAAAGAAAGAAAGTTGCCGACCAAATCAACGATCTTAGGAAAACTTTCGACCAATTTGAAATATACCAAATGAAGATAAACTATAGAAAGTGTGTTTTGGGGGTCAAAGAAGGAAAGTTCCTTGGTTTCATAGTCAACCAAAGAGGTATGGAAGAAAAATCGGGCAAGATCCAAGCATCAATAAACATAAAATCTCCCGTGAGAAAGAAAAATATCGAAAGATTGGCAGAACGGGCAGGGCAATCCAAGGTGAAGAACTCTACCTGTACCTGGCAGTCTCAAAATCAACTGTCAGCTCAATGATGGTTATATAAGAAGTCAGAGTGCAAAAATTTATTTACTACACTAGCAAGGTATACCATGGAGTAGAACTCCAATACCCTAGACTGAGAAGTTAGCATTGGCTTTGATTGAGGCCTCTAAAAGAATGAAATCGTACTTTCAGGCGCATATCATTATCATTTATATAGACTCTCCTATGCCAAGTCGTCCATAAAACTGAGAAATCAGGTAGATTGATGTCTTGGGCAGTAGAACTAGGAGAGTATAATATTCAATATAATCCCATAATCAATTGAAGACCAGGCAATGGTCGATTTCATAGCGGAGTTCACTTACAAAGAAAGGCTGGATGAGAAGACTTCTAAGGAAGAGATATCAGTCTAGAAGAAAACCAAGCAGAATTCTACAAAAGAGAGCTCAAACTAGAAGTAAACCGATCAGACTTCTATGAAAGATAACTCGACCAAGGATCAGATCAATAAGACTTCTCCCGAAGAGAGCTCAAAGATTCAACCCACGGAGTAGACTTCTACAGAAGATAGCCCAGTAACTCACACATCCATATAGGTTGTTAAAATACCATTCATCAGTCGAAAGGAAGAGAGAACTCATGATATCGAGAAAATAATAAAACTATTCAAAAATGGGCCTTTAGTGGATGGAATCTTTGAAAAAGAACCATCGATTTGGAAACTATTCATACATGGCTCATTATGTGCTAACGATAATGGAGGAATCTAATAATCCCAGTGCTAGACGAATGTGGTGTCGAGCATGACCTCAGATTCCACTTTGAGGCCTCTAATAATGAGGCAGAGTATGAAGTCCTCATAGGGAGAATGGAACTGACATCATCACTTTACATCAAGGAGATATTTGTTCATAATGACTCCCAACTGATAGTCAATCAAGTCCTTAGAATTTATGAGGCAAGGGAATAATCAATGATGAAATACTTAGAAAATGAAAAAGCATTATTATCACGATTCTCAACTGTTCAAGTGGTCATAATACCACCAACTAAGAAGGCTCGAGCAGATGTACTTGCCCAACTAGCATCAGCCACCAAAACTGAGATACGTTAAACAATGCTCATAAAAGTATTATTGCTGGCAATACATATGAGAAAAGTTCATTGACAATAGAGTTGGACTTAAGTCCCTCATGGATGGATCCTATCCTAGAATATTTGGAGTTCAGAACAGTTCTTACAGATCCAAAAGAGGCAAGGATGCTTCGATATAGGGTGAGAAAGTACGTGGTGGAAGGAGGAGTCCTATTTAGCAGAGAATTCATAATATCATTGCTTAGCTGTCTTCATCTAGATAAAGTAAATGATTTGATTGAGAAAGTCCACGAGGCCTCATGTGGATCCCACTCGATAATCTAGTCATTG
Organism: Sambucus nigra; assembly: GCA_949130495.1. NCBI lineage: Eukaryota > Viridiplantae > Streptophyta > Magnoliopsida > Dipsacales > Adoxaceae > Sambucus > Sambucus nigra. Next base: position 630,216,274 of record OX422209.1, read on the forward strand.
GTGAAACGAGTGGCTAATCAAGGGTATTATTGGCTAACCATGAAAGAAGATTGTGCAAACTATGCAAAGAAGTACGATAAGTGCCAAATGTTCTTTGTGATTCATAAAATCCCAGGAGCAGCACTAGAACTGATCACACCCCCTTGGTCCTTTGCTATGTGGGGGTCAATTTGGTCGGCTCACTATCGAAGATAAAAGGGTTGTTTCACATATTTGGTTGTAGTAGTGGATTACTTCACTAAGTGGGTTGAAGCCGAGTCCTTGGTAGAGATGATGTACCAAAAAGTCTTCCATTTTATACAAAAGAACATATTCTGTCGTTATGGAATGTCATAAGCCTTCATCACAAACCATGGCACTCAGTTTGAAAACAAAGAGTTTAAGAACTATTGTATACATTCAAAGATCCAGAAATTGCACTCCGCAGTCGGGTCACCTACAGTGCAACAAGCAGATATAGATAACAAACGGAATTGTGCTTAACGAAATGAAGAAAAAACTAGATAATGCTAAAGGGAATTAAATCAACGAACTATAAAGCATACCATGGGCATATAGAACAACACCAAGAACATCGACAGGTGAAACCCTATTCATGCTGGCATTTAGCAATGAATTAGTGGTACCCACTGAAATAGGCCTACCATCCACCGAGTGCTCGACTTCCACTCATCAAAGAGCAATCTAATGATAAGACTCGATCTAGACCTAGTTGAAGAGGTCATGGAATGCGTTGTTCTATGGATTTTTTTCCTATCAACAAAGGATTGCTCAATTTTACAACAAATGAGTAAAATTGAGCATTTTAAAGGAAGGAGACTACGTGTTGAAAAATATTATTAAAAAATGAGAAAAATAAAACCCAACTGACATGGTATATACAGAGTATCTGCCATCATATTACCAAGAACCTATAGAATTAAGACTTTAAATGGTAAGCGGTTCAAAATTCCTTGGAACTTCGAGAACCAGAGGAGATATAGTACCAATAACAGTGACAACATATGATGATTATGGAGAAAATCAAATGTAAACCTTTTTTTCACTTCTTTATAATTCCACTAAGTGATTATTAAGAAGAACTTCACTTTCTTCGTATGTGGTTATTTTAAGCTTTTATGCATAATTTAAGGACCATTTCATCGGTGTGAATGAAAGCTAGGCCGAAGACCTCTCAGAGACGAGCACATAAAAACTAAAAAATCAGAAGTTCAACTTCATGTATTATCTCATTTTAGGATAGATTATGAACAATAAGTTTCTCCAAGTTTGAGAAATCTAGTGCAGCCTTGTGGATGACAAGATCCTACCATAATTGACTAACACAATCATAAATCCTAGTAAACTTTGTCGACTCTAGTGATTTATGCTGATGCAAGGTTAGGACAATGATATCCATTTATATAACATGTAAGCCGAAACAATCATTGGTAGTTACTAGGTCAGGATAGCTCAGGTATGTCTGAAATTGGTAGTTAGTAAGGCCGACCAGGTTGACAAAACCACACAATTGTAAACCTAGACCGCTGGCAGGCCTATCCAAACACTTCGTGTATGAACACGTCTCTATACAGGTAACGATAAAGAAGTTCAACTTATTGTATGATATCATCTTAGGAAGGATCATAAAAAAAAAACTCCCTCAAAATCTGGGAAATTTAGTGAGATCCGATCATAACTTAATAACCCAAGGATATATTTTAGTAAACTTGGTCAACTCTAGTAATCGATGCTGACGCATACTCAGGACGAAGAGATCCATTTATATGACCAGTAAGATGGCACAAGCATTGGTAGAACCTAGGTCAGGACAACTTAGGTTTATCCAAAACTTATAGCTAGTAAGGCAGATCTAGTTAGCGATAAGCTGACCTCACAATCTTAAGACTAAACCATTGACATGCCCTAAAACATTTGGAAAATTCATATGGCAAATGAGTAATATTCTATAATAAGTTGATAAGACTAGAACTAACTAAGTTGAAGAGATACGACCACATTCACTTGTGCGAAATATTCTAAATAAGGTATGATTAAGTCAATTGCATGTAAATATCTTCAAAGATAACATGATAGGCATGAACATGTAGAGAAAATAGTATATATGGTAAAAGGATGATCATTACAACAACAAAGAGCATCCATGAGTTTCACAATAAATAGTTAAAACTACAAAATGCATTCTTCAAAATTATAATGTCAAAAATTAAGAGCATTGCAAAAAACTTGTCAAGAGAGGGAGGTCTATGCTTCGATAGAGTGATGATTCCCATCCTCTTTCATTAAGGCATCCAAGGTAGTGAAAAGAATGACATTGGAAGCACTTGGTGGTAATCAAAAATCTTATCCTGCTCATCCACGATATCTTCAGTAGAAGCCTCCACCGCCATAGCCACACGTTCAGTAGCCAAAGCCTTGGCATCTTCATCATTGCCTTCCCAGAATTTCACGATATCAGTGAAGTTCCTGATGACCCTCTTCTTAAGCTCGTCATAGCCGTCTGTAAATATGGTTAATAGGTCGATGTTGTACTCGCCAGCTCTTAAACTTCTCGACTCCCTCCTCTTCAGCATGCGTAAGGGTAGAAATGGCCTTATCTAGGGCTTCAGTAATCTTCCTCAAATATTCTTCCCCTTTGAAATTGCCTCATCCTAAGACTTGAGCTTAGCTGCGTCTGTTTGTGCCTGCTCCTTTAACTTATTGATCTCTTCTTATGCCTTGCTCAAAGCACTCGCATTGGCTATCAGTTGATCATCCATATATTTCAGCTCGAAATAGACCTTATCATACAGCTCGAAATAGACCTTATCATAGTCAGTCTTAGAGGTATTCATCTGCTCGGATAATGTCATATAGTCACTGAGGAGATTATTGTAATCTTCTTTCAACTCATCGTACGCTTCTTGGTATGAGGACACCTGCTCCTTTAAAATAGTAGCACCCATAACACTCTAAAATGAAGAGATCAACGAAATATAAAATAATATATATATATATATATATATATATATATATATATATATATATATATATATATATATATATATATATATATATATATATATATTAAAAAACACAAGTCTGACTTAAAGCTTACCACCATTATGTAGTGCTGTGTCATCTTCCAAAGCTCGTCGGAGTTGAACTGTCTAAGATATGTGAAGTCACGGGCGTGGCTGTGATACCTAACCACTTCAGCATCACTATCCCTGTGGTAGAGGATGGAGTCCTTTTGAGACCTCAGTTTCTCCCTAGTGATAGGTTTCTCAGGGTCCCGGGTAAAGGGGTCCACCTCTCTATAAGGACTGGAAGACCCAACAACTCAAACCAGCCACCGAGCAGGTTCTCCCTCAATTGTAACTCTTTCCACCCTAACCCCGGTCCTCTGTATCTTAGGGCTAGGGTGAGGATTGGGATTCTCTATTAGCCTTTTTTTTGGCAAAAACTGGCCCATCGCTGAAGTGATGGTGTGGCCATTCCTTCCGATCGGCGCGCGCGCACGCAGGGATTTCTCGCCCTTCTTTAGGGTGCCTCGATCATCGTCAATTGGGGGTGATGTGGGGGTAATGTATAGAGATTGTGTCACCAACCTATTTTGCAAAAAATAGAAAAAAAATGTTTCCGCCTTGAGAGAACGACATCAAAGACATACTTATGCTTGCAAAACCAATTTGTTCATGGATTCGGGGACTAAGTTATGAAATGGGAAGGTGTTAAGAACCCATCCCACCCATTTGGTCTCTCATGGGAATGTGTTATTCTTCTCCTTAATAACTCTGTGAAGTGTGTTCATGTATATACAAATGGAAAGATGAATTACTCGACTTGCATCATGGATAAAGACAGAGTGAGGTCATCTTTAGGAGTGTTCCCAAAATAGTAACAAAAATATTATGTGTGCTTTTGTCGGGTCACCGATCATTTTTAAAAGGGCGATGGTGTTGGTTGGAAAAAACACAAGCATGAATTAATAATATATTATATGAAAATAATATATGAACAAAAATAGGAGAGGACTCGAATCTCGAATTTTACTCGAGATGCTTACGTAGCATATAACACAGGGTGATGTCTATCCCATAAATCCAACCAAGGAATTTTCTTATATGTGTGTCTTGGAAAAAGGATGTTTTAGTGGGAGAAAATGTAGTGAGAAATCCACGTTTGGAATTTACAAGAAAACCTTTTTTTCCTTGTTGTTAGTTTTTATTTATAGAAAGTATAGTATAGTATGTGCAATACTACTAATAAAAAAGTTGGATGTTAATATGTGTGATCTAATAAAAAATGAAATGCTAAAATAAGAATTAAGTAACTAGTGCAAAAATAAGAGAGTTTAAAGAGAGAGTGAAAGATCTGGACCTTCTTTTGAAGCCTTGAAGTTGATCTTGAATTTTGAAGGGCTGCTCTTGCAAGTGGATGGAGGTGGTAGGAGAAGAGGGAATAGAATTTGCCAAATTAGGTAAGGAAAGGATGGAAATGTAATGTGGGGGGAGAGGTTTCATGATGGAAAGCACGTTGAGTTCAAGATAATATTTCTTAGATAACTAAGAGTAATATTTCTAAGGTGCCTTTCAAAGTGAGATCATGCTCTCCTTATATAGGGCTAAGGGGTGACGATTGGCATTATCCTTGACCTGCCTATCAGCATGGCACCCCAAGACACACTTCCTCTGTAGATTTTTCAAAAAAATGGTTTTAAAACACAATCCATAATTTTGAATCGTGCACAGAATGAACCATTGGAAAGGGTATTCATATCCTTTTAAGAATCTATTGGGCCGCTCCTGGGTTTGAGAATTGACTGTGGTTAAACGATACTCGAAAGATTTCGTCGATCTTTTGGAGAAGAGGGAAATGGATCGTTCATTCGAACCATAGGGTTGATTTATGCACGGGATGAACCGTTAGAAAGGTTATGCAGGGCCCTTAGATTTTCCAAGTATCTTTCCTTGGTTATAAGATTTGACCAAGGTAAAACGGGCCCCAAAAGTTCCCAGTGACCCTTCAGACTAAAATGGGTTATTCTTCCATATCGTAAAGTTAATTTGCACATGGGCAGACCTTTGGAAAGGGAATTTAGAGACCTTCGATGATCCAAAGATCTTTGCTCAGGTTAGAGCGTTGACCGGAGTTAAATGGGGCTCGAGAGCGCCCGTTGGCCTCCAGATTAGTTTTTGGGAAAAATAGACTATTTGTTCGAACTGTAAGGCCGATTCGTGCACATGGTAGACTATTGGAAAGGGGATTGAGAACCCTTCAAATATTCAGTGAGCTTATGCTCGGGTGAGAAAGTTAATCGATAGTCAAACGGGGAATGGGAGCACCCGCTGGCCTCGAGATCAGTACTCAGAGTATTACCTAGGGAGAAAGTGCTAAGGACCTAAGGAGATGATTAGGGGGGGGGGTCCTAGAATAGGGTGTCTATAGAGCCCCTCGAAGGGTGATCTTGGAATAAGTGAAGCCCTTCTAATAGACACCACATTGACATTGGGAAAGAGGGTGTTTAAGGTTAATTCTACGGACCAAAAGGACGAGGGTGACCGGTTCAGAGGGTCGAGGTCGATTCTAGAGACCTAAGTTTGTGTTGGGGATGACCAATTCGGGGGTTGAAGTCATATCTGAGGACCTAAAGTTATAGATACCGATTCTATAGGTCAAGATCAATTTCGAGGATCTGAAGTTGTAATGACCAATTCTGTCGGTTGAGGTCAATTTGAAGGACCTAAAGTTGTAGAAACCTATTTTAGTGGTCGAGATCAATTATGAGGATCTAAAGTTATAGCAATTCTGAGGACCTAAAGCTGTAGGACCTATTTTACCAGTCGATGTCAATTCTGAGGACCTAAAGTTATAGAGACCGATTCTACAGGTCGAGGTCAATTCTGAGGACCTAAAATTGTAGGGACCGATTATGCGGGTCGAGGTAAATTCTGAGGACCTAAATTTGTATGGATCGATTTTGAGGGTCGAGGTCAATTTTGAGGACCTAAAGTTAATATGAGGAGTTACTCTCCTGGGAACTTGTTTTCTTAGTAAGGGGATAACTTCGCTGGGGAAGCCGTGAGAGATTTTGATGCAGGCGAATCATGAAGTTCCACTAGGGGACTTTTTGATTTTGGGTTGAGATTCCATTAAGGAAGTATTAACTTGAAATTGAGATTTCGTTGGGGGATGGTAGTAGCCTTGGATGTTGGAAGGTTAATCCTACTGGGGTCTTAAGGGCTTGTAGGGTGGCTTAGTGCTCCCAAAAATGGTTTTCTTGATGAAGAAATGTTCAAATATTTTTCTAGATGAAGGGAATCCATACTTTTCATATTGGCTTTGGGGAGATGTCATAGACGTTCAGTAGCTGACGGGGATTGATTGTGAGGATTTTCAGATAGTAGTGGATCACATATTAAGGGTGACACTAGATACGGTGCATGGGGAGTGGGGCATCTAGATAGAATCATTTCTGGGGATTATATTCGCATGTTTGTTCTTCAAGAGGTGATTTAGAATAGGTAATGATTCTCTATTGGGGATTACAGGTGACCTTTTATTCCTATAGGTGACTCTGTAGGGTACTGGGGTGATGGGCATGCACACGCTGATGTGACAGTTAAATGCACATTAGTTTGGGTATGATTGGTACCTAGGAGAGAGGGTCATGGGGTAGATGAGGTGCCATCCAATTCTAGTTCTTTCCTTTCGGGATGTTCTTGCAGATTCATCGTTGACTGTGGTAGCTTGGCATTGACCATACTGCATGCTTGATATAGCGGCATTGCACCTAAAAAGAGACTAAAAAAAGCAAAAATAAGTTCATATTTTGTTTGATTATCTTGATTTTGTGGCTTACCCTAGATGCACTTTAATTTTCTTCTGAGGTTTTGTTTTGAGAAAAAGTAGGAAATTGTATTTTTTTTAGAATTTTTGAGTTTAAGAAAGCCTTAGAAACTTTATTGCAAAAGCTTCCACTTGAATGAACTTAATGTGTTTTGGGGAAATTTTTTTTCGATAGAGGAAAGCCTTGAAGGTTTGGTTGGTGGATAGATGAGGAGATAGAAAGCTTGGTGTGAAGTGGAGCATGTCGCCTTTGTTACGGTGTGTTGATTCCGATGCTTTGGAGAGACTGTACTAATGACAGGGGACTTAATGGTGGAACCCTAGTTAGCTGCTATAACAACTTGGATGTCTTATCGCTGTATTCCTATGACGGTGATACTGGTTAAGACTCTTAATGGTCTTGATGATCGGAGAGAAGGTCACTTCGATTTTCTAAGGGGGAGCTCGGTGATGTTGTTCATGTGTCTTTTTGAGAGGTTTCACCTGGCGGCTCCTCCTGAGTACCCCTTGGCGACTGTGACCAATTTTTTGCTCGATAATTTTTTACTTTCGGCCCATCTGTAGAGAACTGGATTAACTGGTTTGTGGAGTATGGAACCCAGTGTCTTCATGGGTCAGTGCTATGGTGGTGAGAATTGCAACCTGTTATGGAGTTGGGAGAGTATCAAAATGCGCAGTTAGTTGGCCTGTAGCAGACTTCATTTTATTTCCCTTGGCATCTTCTGTGCCAAGTTGGATGGGAGTGCCTCCTCGCACACTAGACTTATTTTTGGTGGAGGACCTTACTGAATCCCTATGCATGATGTCTTTATAGGAGATTCATCATCGACCGTCTACTCGTCCATCTCAATCTGTAGGAAGGGTCTCTCATGTGTTCGGGGACTTTCTGTAGTGGTTGTGGAAACGGGTAGTAGAGAAGATCCTGGTGGAAGAGATCGATCAAAGGTCGTTTATTCTTTTCGACACCATGGAAGAGGGTAGTGATTTTTTCCAAACTGGTGAGGGTGTACCGCTCTATGGAGCGCATTCGAAATATTAGCTAGGTGAGGGAGACTTGTGGACCTTCGAGGGCCAAAAATCATGTTGAGGTAGGGTCTTCTGGAAGTTGTGGACAATTTTTTTTAAGCTAGGGATAATTTATATGAAGATTTTGTGAAGCTGGGGGTAATTTGTGTGAAGCTTTTGTGAATCTAGGGGAGAGCTTGTGTGTTTTTCTGGTTATTTGAAATAATTTTGGTGTAGCTTGATAATGTTATTATTTTAAGACTGGTTTGAGTCAGTGAAAAAGAGGGGTTTGTTTAGATCCCTTCACTGATACTTTATGTAATGGTGTCGTATTTACTTATTTGAAATAAAAAATGATTTTGATCATATTTTGTTGTGCCGCTTGATGAGTTTTGCATTTGAACTATCTATACCAATTTTTAAGGCACACATAATCCTTTTGTTTATGTAAAAGATAAAATGGATCACCGTTCTCGGAGGTTTGAAAAGAATATAATTTTGTGATAAAGGAGGGGACTGTGCCCATGTAAGGTGTATATGAGCTGCCTACGTACCTTCAAGTTTTGGAATTTTTTTATAAGTTCCATTTTGACAGTAAAAAGGTTTATGAGAGGATCATGCTTCATGTATTTTTCGGTAGAGAGAAATGAAAAGATTTTTTTAGAATAGAAGGGGGATGGCAAGAGTCATAGCACGCTGAGATTTCAGACCAAGGGTAGAACTTTTTGAGACTGTGTAGGTTGACTTGATGGGCCATCTCTTTTCCATCGAGGTCTGTGAGCATAGCAGGGTCGCCTGACAGGATCTTCTTCACTATGTCGGAGCTGCTCAAGTTTGGCTTGAATTTACCTCTAGGGTCCCAAATGGGTTATATAATCTCTTTGAAGGCAAGGTATCCTTCCTGGATACCATAGTCCTTAACTTTTCGATTGAATGATTGCACTACTCGACAATGGTACCCTTGTATATGGTATAAAGCCTTCAATCTTTTTTTATCCAAGAGTGATAATTCATCAAAGAGGATCTAATGTTAGTCTTCTTTACTAACTCTGCTCTTTAGCATGACGCATAGGGAATGTATTTCTAGATCAACGGGTAGGGATGATTCCATGTTATATACTAGAGAATAAGGGGTAGCCTTAGTAGACTTTCTAACTAAAGTGCGGTAGCCCCAAAGAGCGTAAGGGATCTGATCATCCCAATCTATGCAACTCACGATTAATTTACTGATGATGGTTTTCAGGTTCGTATTGGCGGCTTAGACAACACCATTGGTTTGGGGTCGGTAGGGAGAATATTTTATCTCTAGATTCTATATTCTTCGACTAGTTCTGTGACCTTGGCTTCGAAGTTTAACCTCTTTTTGATAAATTTGGCCACTTTCTTGGCATTCAGCACTGTGTATGACTCGGCTTTGACCCATTTGGTGAAGTAATAAATGGCGATTAGGATGAACTCATGCCCATTTAAATCTTTTGCTATGGCCTTACCTACGATGTCAATGCCCAAGGTGGACAACAACTAGGGAGAAGTCATGTTCTATAATTCCCGAGGTGGTAAGTGTTGGAGGTTGGCAAATTGCTAGAATTTAAGGCATCTTCGAACAAATGCAGTGCAATACTGAACCATGATGGTCCAATAGTACCCTTGACGAATGATTTTCTTAGCAAGTATATGACCCTTCATCTAGGGTTCGTATTACCCGATGTAGATCTTCTATATCATTTCTTCAACATCAGCCTCTATAATGCAGTGCAAATGGGTTCCATCGAAGTTTCACTTGAACAGTGTTTTATCATAAATATTGTATTAATCAACTAGTTTGCGAAGTGTCGCATGATCTTTCTTGTTGGCATCTTTTGGATACCTAACGTACTTGAGGAGGAGCTAAATGTCGTAGTATAAGAACCTGGGCATATCATAATCTTCCTCGATGATGAGCTTGATGTGGTAGAAGTGGATTGGCATAACTTGTTTTTGGAGTAGGAAAGGGGCCATCATTATTCCCTTGGGCATGTCGACCATGGAGGCCAGGGTAGCAAGGGCATCGGATAAGCTTTTCATTACGTGAGGTAGGTAGTGGAAGCCAATAATGCATGCCTTTTATTTGGTCATATTTTTGGTGCAAGGAAAATCTAGCGTGATGGCAATGGGAGTGTGAGAGCCATCAAGGGAGATCAGGAGTATCCTATTGTCGTATCCTATCCTGTTAGTAGTGCCGTTAAAGAACATTTTCCATCTGAGATTGAGAAGAGTAGAGGATATCTTTATTTGGTAATTCGGAGACCCAAACGTCCATTCCCTTCATAGGGTAGTCAACAAGGTAGATGGAGATGGCCCTCCTTTCATGGCTTTCTGCATGACGTACACGATATTGAACCCAACTAGCAACATCAACCATTGGGCTATTCGACTAGATATGGCGGGTTTCTTAAGAAGGTACTTTATAGGATCTATTAAGGACACTAGTCTGATGGGAAAAGCGAGCATGTAGTGCCGTAACTTTTGAGTGACCAAACTAGGGCAACACATGCTTTTTCCAAGGTAGTGTAGCTAACTTTATACCCGATTAATTTTCGAATGGCGTAGTAGATGGCCTTCTCTGTGCAGGATTCTTAGATATATTGGGCTAGAAAATCCCCTGTCGTGGTATTTGTTACTGTTAAATATAAGAGGAGGGGGAGACTTGCTACAGAGCCATAAGTACCGGAGGTCGGTTAAGGTATCGCTTGATTCTATTGAAGGTTTCCTGACAGGCCTCATTCTAGACTTTGGTAGAATCCTTTCAAAGGAGTTTGATGATGGGTTCGCAAATAGAAGTTAGTTAGCTGATGGACCAATTGATGTATTAAAGTTTACCCAGGAATCCTCGGACTTACTTCTTCATTTGTGGTGGTGGTATTTCAAGTATGGATTTCATCTTAGAAGGGTGTGCTTCGATTCCCTTCTCACTAACCATGAATCCCCAAAGTTTTCCTTTTATGATGCTGAAAATTCACTTCTATGGGTTTAACTACATTTGGTATCGCTATAGTCATTTAAATAACTTCCAGAGGGCGGGAACGTGACCTTCTCGAGTCTTAGACTTAATGATCATGTCATTTACATAGACTTCGACCTCCTTGCGTATGAAAATATTCAAGATGGTTGTGGCAAGCCTTTAGTAGCTATCCCAAGCGTTCTTGAGATCGAGTGGCATGATAGTGTAGAAAAAGGTTCCCCAGTGGGTGATGAATGGATTTTTGTCCTAATGGTCAAGGTCCATCTTGATTTGGTTGTATTCAGTGAATCCATCGACGAATGACTTGAGGGCATATATGGCTATGTTGTCCATAATCATATCGATGTTGGGCAATAGGTAATCGTCCTTTGGAGATGCTTTGTTCAAATCTTGATAATCGACACACATGCAGACTTTTCCTCCTAATTTAGGCATATGGACAATATTGGCGAGCCATGTGGGATATTCAAACACACAGATAAATCCTATGTTTAACTTCTTGACTACCTCTTCTTTAACTTTGAGTGACCATTCGGTACAAAGTTTTCTTAGCTTTTATTTGATCAGTTTGGATTCTGGGATATCGGTATCCCGTGTTGAGCTATTTCTAGATTAATGTAGGGCATGTCATCATGATACCATGCAAAGACGTCCACTAATTCTTTCAGCAGTTCTTTGAATTGCGCACGCTCATACTCATTAAGGGTGGACCCTATCCTAATCTCGCGCTGATGGCTACTAGAACATAGATTAATAATAACTGTTTCATCATCATTAATTTGAACATGGTTATGTTATTTATGATTAACCTTATTAACATCAGTTAAGAATCTTTCATTTTCAAAGTCATCACCCTCAAGGTATTAATTAGAATCAAGATAATTAAGGTAAGGCATAACGAATACTCAAAATCTCCATTTATTTCAATTTCAAGAAAAATAGCATTGAGAACCTCATCAATGGAGGTTTTAGTTACATTGATATCATAAAAAGGAGAAGCAACAATAAGTGAAGATATAGGGAAAACAACAAGGTTTGGTTAAATCTCAACAGGGTGGACTGGTATAGCATTTCGATTGACAAGAGGTCTCTCATCATTCTTGATCAGAGCAAACGGGTTTGATGGTCTAACGTATGAATGTATCAAATAGAGAGTCAGGCCCAGTGTCTGTAGGTTGGATGAGTCTTCAGAATCACTTTCCTTAGAGACCTCGATAGCTGTTATGGCTTTCTCGATGAGAAGTTGCACTTTATGCTAGCAGTCTTCAACCCAAGAGTTGTTGTCCAGAAAGAAGATTTCCATCCCTATTTTCATCTTCTTGTTGGCATGGTCATACCTTGGTTCATGAAGCCACAAAAGGGAAGTCTTCACCCTCTTTGATAAATCTTCCGTTTATAGTCTTTCTCAAAACAGTCATTGATGAAAAGAATTTTGTGTTGTCGTTGTTGCGAAAGCTCTTCAATCAAAACCTTTATCACCTACATAAAAATATAACAAACTAGAATAGACGTAAGTAAGCATGTCAATCCTAATCTAAGGTGTGAATATCCTAAAACGAGAAGATAATGAATATAATTCACTGGATTATTTTTTTAGGCTTTTTGGTTTTTCTATTTTTTTTTATGTTTTTCAAATATTAAAACAATATTTATGATGGTGAAAATTAAGTAGCTACACTAAATGAGAGATATAAAAGCAATACTAAAAAGTGTGCTAAAACAAGACTAAGTAATTAAAATGAGATATAACTAATTTGAGATAAGATTAAGTGACAAAAATTCAAGGAATGAAAATTCACCTCCAATTCATGAATTAAATGTATTAGATTATTCAAGTTTACTAAGTTCCCAAATATTAATTTATTTCTTCAATTGATTCTCATCATTTGACAAAATAAACTAATATATATTTAGTTAATTCATTTTCCATCCCTACTACTCAAGTGAAGAAATGATTTAGAGAAATTATATAAATCACTCGCTAGAGCAAATTTATATAATTAACTTTAAATCCTAAATATTAATGTATGAGCATAACAAAATATAATATACTCTAATTAGTGGTCATCCTATCTGTAGTTTGAATCCAAAAATTAAAATTATATTAGATTTCAGTCCTTTCTCAAGGATGGTTTACCATCTCTCGATGCATAAAAACATGTAGGAATGACAAATGATTAACTAAATGAAACAAAGTAAACAAGAGTAATTAATTCATTTAATTGAATTCATGGGGATTCATTTCACTCATTGAATGGAGTGATTAGCCAAGCATGATCATCATTCAATTAATAACAAGATAATAAAAATTAAAAATACGAGAATGAAAAATTTGAGAAAGAGAAATGAAACCAAATTTGAGGAGAATGGTAATTGATCTTCAATTTAATTCAACGATTCTTCTCAATTGTTTACAATCACCCTAAAAAAAACTAAAATGGATTACTAAAATTGAAATTCTACTCTCTACAATTTTTTCTCTCTCTAAACTCTAAATTTTTCTCTCTAAAAGCTCTCTAGAATTCTCTACTTCTAGCCTTGATTGGTCTTCAAATGGCCTTGAGGTGTTCTTTTATATGCACATGGAGCTAAGGGATTAAATTGGGAAATATACTTGGGTGTGCATGTGATTTGGGTGTGTCATGAATTATGTGAGGTAATGAGAGTGTGAGGGAATAAAAATCTAATTATAGGAGAGGGTATTTGGGGGTAAAAAAGAATAAGTGGTTAGTTGGGGGTATTTTGGGTATTGGGGCTAAATGGGTTTAAGTCACACGGGTTAAATGGGATATGGGTTTTATTTTGTTTTTGGTTTGAGATTGGCTTTGGTGTTAACTTGAGCAGGTGTACATCGTGTAAGGGCTTGGGGATTTAAAAATGGGTGAAATGGGTTAGTGGCTTTAGAAGAGGGTTTGGATTGGTTCTGGACAGAGGGCCATGGTAAATCGGGTTGGTGAGAAACGAATCGGAGGTGACCTGCGGGTTATGGAAGGAATCATACGTAACAGGTCTCGGGTTCGGTGGAAGGACATCCGGGTCTCGGGTCAGGCCGCCGGGTATGGGTATCGAAGTTGGGGCTTCGAGTTTGGGATAGCAGCGGGGCAGGTCCGGTTTAAGGAGGTGTCAGTTCGTATTTCAAAAATGGATCAAAAGGTTCAGGTATCAGCTCCGGTGGAAATGGGTTTCACCGAATTGGGCTATGGGTTTGGCAGGGGTGAACACGGGTTTCGGGTTGGTTTTTTCCATTGGGTTAGAGGGGTTTGGGTGATGGAATATACCCGAGTTTGAAAGGAGGTTCACGGGTAGGGTAAGGCCTGAGGTTTGGAGGGGTATCCGGTTTGAAGGTGATTCTGCCAGTTTAAACATGGGTATGGCAGACCCGGGTTCGTGTTAGAGAATGGGGGTTGGAGTTATGGGATGGCTGGTGGTGGTTGAGTGTGAAGAGAGAGTATAATGATTGTGGTAATGGATGTTGTGGAGAGAGAAAGGGTGTGATGTTGAAGATGAAGTGGGGGAGGAATAAGGTGTGGTGTGTGTAGGGGACTAAGGTGGGGATGCGTGAGGTGATTGTGTGTATTAGGGTGTGTGGTATTTGGGTGTAAGTGATTTGTGTGTTTAATTTGGACACCTAAAAATAATACTGACTAACTAAAAAATAAAATTAATAAAATGAAAAACCTAAAAATAAAATCCTATTCCAAAAATAAAAAAAATAAAACAAAGACTCAAATTAAAAATAAGACTAAAAAGAAATAAAAATCTATTAAACTAAAACTGAAATCCTAAAAAGTAAAATAAAACTAAAAACAAATGAATTCCTAAAAAATATAATCCTAATAAAAACTAAAAAATAATAAGAATCAAAATAAAATAAAATTATACTAATAAAAAGAAAATATAAAAATAGAAAATAAATCCTAGAAAATTCTAAAATAAAAACTAAAAATAAAACAACTCAAACTAAAAATCTAAGAAAAATCTAAAAAGCACAAACTAAACACACACGGGGTTCGGGGTAGGTTTAGGCTCGGGTAAGATTACGGGACAAGGGAATTAGCTCCACTTGACTGCAATTTACCTCGAAATAATGCTTTTGACACCGCAACTACAATCAAGCCTGCACATTGAATATTTACGTGCATAAGACCATTATTGTCGAGAATTAGTAACTAAAATATGTCTATTCGGGGTATAAAATGTACACTTTGGGTGCTTATCACACCATCCCTAAACATAGCAAATCTAGCCCTCTAGCAATAAGATAGAGAGAAAGAGAAACATAAGAAACCAAAAGTGTACCACTTTTGTGAGCACTTGCGATTGCCCTTAGCATGTGCAACAAGCCTTTAAACCTATAGGCTGTTCTACAGGACGAGTTGTTTCTAGTGAGTGTTTGCACGGAATATACCCACAAAATTCTTTATTTAAAATGATTTATTGAAGTGCATTCAATCTCTTATTAGACACAGAATGATTGCATAATCCATCATGAGAGAAGTAATTTTAGAAATACAAGCTATAATTGCATAAAAAGTTTAGCTAAGTAAATAATTAAGGCACATCCTTCCTAGAACTCAACGTGTGTAGTGTGAATAGTCAAAACGGGTCGAGTATCATAAGATTAATTCGTAGATTGCCTTTTCGGAATCAACGCTTCAACTTCAAAATCTCACGGATATCTCTCTCTCAAATGAACTCTTGAGATTTGGGTTAGTATATCGCTCTTGTGTGTGAGGAGGTGAGTAAATGTAATCAAGTTCAAACGTCTCACACACATATAAGAAAGAACGAACATATAGAAGGAAAATGATCTCATGAAAGAAATGGTAATCACTATAGTGAGAACGTCGAGTTATTCACCACGTTGACTTTCATTTGCCCGAACACATAGGGGAGAATATGTACGCATATGGGTTAGGTGAAAAAGAAATGGGATATATGGGATGAGGTGAGGTAAGATATGATGAATGTGTGAAATGATGGATGTATGATGGATGAGCGAGAAGAGTGTTCAATGAAGAACAAATGTCTTTATTACAGAAGAACTAATTACAAACTTTCTTTTTCTTTTCTTTTCTCTTTTTTCGCTCTTTCTTTTCGTTTATTTTCTTTTTTTTTTCTTTTCTCTATTTTCTTTTGCTATTTTGATATTTTTCTATATATATATTTTTTATTTTTTTCTCTCTTTTCAAACCAACAATGAAGACATTTAACATTTGGAATAAACACTCTTTTCTCAAAAATGAAGGATGATATAGAGAATGTGGTGGGGTATGTCTAGGAATATGGTAAGGTAATGGGTGAAATGAATGAGAATGTGATATGGGGAAAAACCTAGTGCTCAGGACAAATTTCAAGACACGCGTTTCTTTCAACTCGAAAGTGATGTCGTTCTCAGTGATCAAGCCAAAAATAAAGAATAATGAGATTATACAACGATTTAAGTGCGGACCCAAAAAAAATGAATCAACTTGTGACTCGGAGATTGCGCAAAACTCTCTGAAAGGGTGAAAGACACAAATCTCACAAGCTAAAGTCTCTACTAGTGATCCTTAAGGCTCTCTTGAGAATTGTAGTACTCTTCAACTCTAAACGTAATGACGTGATAAGTTCGCAAATTTTTGTTGAGTCTAGAAATTCATAGTGCAAAATGCCTTGTTATGTATTACAAAAGCTATTTAGAAAAAATAATATATTCTAGCTTGATTACTAGACTTTAAAAGATGGATGATTGAAAATTCACATCAATGATTGAGATGAAAGAAACTGCACAAAATTTTAAAAATTTATTTTAAAAATTAAAATTTTTAAAAGAGGCACGATTTTGATAAAATTTTCCACCCCCAAACAAAAAGGAACATCGTCCTCGATATTAAGTGAAATGATTTTTAAAATTGAGAGCATAAGGAAGGAAATAGATTACCAAAATCAACCGCTAATGATGTGGACAAATGAAGACAAAATGAAACTTGAATAAGTGATAAGAGAAAAATGTGTACAAGTCTATAAATATTGTAAAGCACTTGATGGTGTGAAACATCATCCCAAATAGGATGAGACTCGTACAAGAAACGACGGGTTGCCTCCTGGTAGCGCTAAGTTTAATGTCTTCTACCAAACTGATCCAGTCTCACCCTAAAGATAAGATCTATGAAAGCGCGAGGCGGTAGAAAAATTGGGTGATAAGAATCACCCCAAACAAGACTGAAGCGTCAGTCTTGTTAGATATAGGCTAAAACGGCTCAATGCACTTGTATGGAAAAGTGCATCATGCGATGCAAAGCATCGATGGACCATGGGTGGGTGGGTATTAAGGTAATGGTGAAAAAGGCATGGGTGAAGAGGTATCGGCCATAGGCCTTGTTGAGCATAAACATGAGGGAAGCTAGGGCCCTATAAGAATGGTTATCTAATTGGTGAGGGAGGCAAAATGGTTTGGTAAGTGGAATTGGTTGGGCATCAAAGAAATCACACGATCATTCTAGGAATGGGCGATGATAATGGTCACGCCGTGACACGACAGGGAGCTGATGGAAAGGAAAATCAACACCACTAGGAAGTGGTGTACATAGAGGAACACGGTTGGTGTCATGGTGGAGAGTAGCACCATAAATACTCTCGTAAAAGGTGGATGGTTTCAGGTGAGGATCTAAAAATGTATATGGAAATATGAAATGTGTAAAATCAAGATCCAAACTAGGTGGTGGGATGGAAAGGACAATGGGTGGGTCAGGTGGGATAAATGGTGGAGGAAGATGATACAACTCAAGAGTGGGTGATACACACTCCTCATGAGACTCAGAGTGATCCTCAAGGGCACTCGCAGGAGTAAGTGTGAAAATAAAAAAGTGAGTGATCAACTTCTCCACAAGAGTAGTGTCAGTGAATGTGGTGGGTGGTTCAAACGAGGCACCAAGATCAGAGATAGAGGAATCACTAAAAATGTCGAGATCAAAGGGAACCATGAATGTTGGGACATCATCCATATCCGGATAGGTAGGAACTATCTGGAATTCTATATCAGGAAAAATGGTGAACACTCGTAGCCGGAGCTAACTTAAAATGAAGTGGTTCCTCGGGAACACAAGTAGTGGGATCAATAGGTATAGACTCGGGCATTGTTTTGGATTCATCGGGAAAGTAAATGGGAATGTGAACCTCAATTGTGGGTTCCTTTGGATTTGACGGGAGAAAATCAGTCTCACTAATGAAAGGTAAGTCAACACAATTGTCGACTTAGGGCCCGGACCATGGAATGGTCTCAACTTCGAGATTCTCGGTGTGGTCGGGTTGGTCACACTCAAAATCCATGTCACAAGAGGACACATCATCATCACACTCGGGTGCAACAATGGGTGGATGCATGGGAATGTTCGACTCTCTCGCACACTCAAATTCATTAAAGCGTTGTTCAAGCCTTTGTAGAGCTTGAGTTTGAATTTGAGTGGCTGGATCTTGCTCGATGATAAATTGTTGCAAGAGTGCCTCGAGAGAGGAGGTGGAGGATTGTGGTGGATGGATGGGTGGTGGTAGTGGTGGAGGTGAAAACAACTCGCTACTATCATGAGTGTACGCAGAATACTCAAATGAAGTGTATGTAGTGGGGCCAAGTTCATCATACACGAAAGGATTGCTTTCATGATGGACAAATGGTTGATACTCATGGGGTGCGTAGTGAGGGTACTGATCGTGAATGGGTGCACAAGGTTGCCATGACGACTGTTAGAACGTGTGGGGATCCACAACATCGGGTTGGGATTCGTATTGCATGAAAGGGCGATCATGCCTCCACGAATAACTAGGGTATGCACACAACTCGGGATTAAATACATAGGGATAGTAGGCCGAGGTGGGTTCCGCAATAGTGTAATAGGGATACACAAGCTCTATGGTGGGTTCGGATGGATATGAAAAGTATGGGCACTCATGGGACAAGTGATCGGCATAGGAACAATGGGTGCACGACAAAGCATGTGACGCATTGACACTCATCATCGGAGGTGATGAAATGTTAGATGCGTGCGTGGGCGACGCATGAGTATCAACAGTGTGTGGTTGAGAGTTAAAGCCACGAAGTAAGGAATGGAGGTTCGACTCGGGCTCAACCTCAAACATGCTTTTAGAGAATGATAAATGGGCAAAGTAATCCCGTAAGGGACGTTCTTCGGCCATGAGGAGAGAAGTATTTTTTTGGATTTTTTAAATTTTTTCAAAAGGAAAGAAAATATTTTTATAAAAATAAAAGAAAATCTTTTTGGAGTTTTTTTTGGAAGAAAAAATGGGGAAAAATATGGACTCTTGATTTTGGACGAACCAACTAAAACCGACTACCGAAAAATGAATTGGACACACGCAAGTCAAGGATAAAACCTAAATAACACATAGCCAATTTTTTTTCTTGAAATTTAGTGAAAGGGTAGTCAAATTTTGATTAAGTCTGCGGGCGATAAAAATCACGGAATTATTTGAGTGATCGCCTTTGCAAATTCTTTTCTATTGGGCTACCTAGTTGATTAATTTTAAATTTAGTGATGGATAGGATAGCACACAATGGTAAGCGAGTGAGTCGGGTGATGAAATCCCTTCTCTGAGTGACTAGCTGTAGGTCTTAGTAATTTAATTCATCACACCATTCGAAAATAAATGCAAGAATAAAATCACGCAAGAGCACGTAATCACACACAAGAATTGACTCGCTAACAGGAGAGGCGCGAGGGTTCAAGAGATGTACCTCCCACGATTTTTAGGCTGTGGGGTGCCAAAAAATTTGAGTCGACCGGGGGGAGATCATGCCAATATCAGCCGGCCCCCTGAGTCCTACCGACCCAAGGTAGAGAGGTTTCATTTTCTCGCCTTGGACGCCATCTATTTACCTTGTCTGGTTTCCCTATCATGATTTCTTCGATTATTACAGTTTTTAACATGAAAAGTAAAATAAAGGCGTCCCTATGCACCGCAATAGAAGCAATGATAAAATAAACCTAATACACGCCTTCTAAAATAAAGAAAAATGGTATTAAAATGCAACAAAATAGAGGAAATAAACGAACTACAAAATTGAATCCGCTCCGAGTGCTTCACGCTCCCAAGAATGGAAAAGCTTTTTGTGTTGTCGTTGTTGTTAAAGATCTTCAATCAAAACTTTTATCACCTACATAAAAATTTAACAAAATAGAATACAGGTAAGTAAGGATGTCAATCCTAATCTAAGGTGTGAACATGCTAAAATGAGAACATAATGAATATAATTCACTTGATTATTTTTTTAGACTTTTTGGTTTTTATATTTTTTTATGTTTTTCAAATATTAAAATAATATTTATGATGGTGAAAATTACGTAGCTACACTAAATGAGAGATAAAAAAGCAATACTAAAAAGTGTGCTAAAACAAGACTAAGTAATTAAAATGAGATATAACTAATTTAAGATAAGATTGAGTGAGAAAAATTCAAGGAATGAAAATTCACCTCCAATTCATGAATTAAATATATTAGATTATTCAAGTTTACTAAGTTCCCAAATATTAATTTATTTCATCAATTGATTCTCATCATTTGACAAAATAAACTAATATAAATTTAGTTAATTCATTTTCCATCCCTACTACTCAAGTGAAAAAATGATTTATAGAAATGATATAAATAACTCGCTAGAGCAAATTCATATAATTATCTTTTAATCCCAAAAATTAATGTATGAGCATAACAAATATAATATAATCGAATTAGTGGATCATCCTATCTCTAGTTTGAATCCAAAAATTAAAAGTATATTAGATTTCAATCCTTTCTCAAGGATTGTTTACCATCTCTCGATGCATAAACTCATGTTGGAATGACAAATGATTAACTAAATGAAACAAAGTAAACCAGAATAATTAATTCATTTAATTGAATTCATGGGGATTCATTTCACTCCTTGAATGGAGTGATTAGCCAAGCATGATCATCAATCAATTAATAACAAGATAATAAAAATTAAAAATATGAGAATGAAAAATCTGAGAAAGGGAAATCAAACCAAATTTGAGGACAATGGTAATTGATCTTCAATTTAATTTAACAATTCGTCTCAATTGTTTTCAATCACTCTAAAAAAAACTAAAATGGATTCCTAAAATTAAAATTCTACTCTTTACAAATTTCTCTCTCTCTAAACTCTAAATTTCTCTCTCTAAAAGCTCTCTAGAATTCTCTACTTATAGCCTTGATTGGTCTTCAAATGGCCTTGAGGTCTTATTTTATATGCACATGGAGCTAAGGGGTTAAATTTGAAAATATACTTGGGTGTGCATGTGGTTTGGTTGTGTCATGAATTATGTGAGGTAATGAGAGTGTGAGGGAATAAAAATCTGATTATGGGAGAGGGTATTTTGGGTAAAAAAGAATAAGTGGTTAGTTGGGGGTATTTTGGGTATTGGGGTTAAATGGGTTTAAGTCACGCTTGTTAAATGGGATGTGGGTTTTATTTTGTTTTTAGTTTGAGATTGGCTTTGGTGTTAACTTGAGCAGGTGTACATCATGTAAGGGCTTGAGGGTTAAAATGGGGAAATGGGTTAGTGGCTTTAGAAGAGGGTTTGGATTGGTTCTGGACAGAGGGTCATGGTAAATCGGGTTGGTGAGAAACGGATCGGAGGTGACCTGCGGGTTATGGAAGGAATCGGATGCAACAGGTCTCGAGTTTGGTGGAAGGACATCCGGGTCTCGGTTCAGACTGCCGGGTATGGGTATCGAAGCTGGGGCTTCGGGTTTGGGACAGCAGCGGGGCAGTTCCGATTTAAGGAGGTGTCTATTTGTATGTCTAAAATGGAACAATAGGTTCAGGGATCAGCTCTGGCGGAAATGGGTTTCACCAAATTAGGCTATGGGTTTGGCAGGGGTGAACACGGGTTTCGGGTTGGTTTTTTCCGTCAGGTTATATGGGTTTGGGTGATGGAAGCTACCCGAGTTTGAAAGGAGGTTCACGGGTAGGATATGGCCTGAGGTTTGGAGGGGTCTCGGGTTATGGAGAAGGTGATTTCGTCGGTTTAAACATGGGTATGGAAGACCCGGGTTCGTGTTCGAGAATGGGGTTGGAGTTATGGGATGGCAGGTGGTGGTTGAGTGTGAAGAGAGAGGATAGTGATGTTTTAAAAATTGGACTTAAATTGGAATTAAAAAGCTGTCCAGAATTTTTTGGACAAAATTTTGAGCAACTTTGAGCTCAAATTTAGGTGGGACCCATACTGCGATAATTGTGGGACCATATACGAACGCGTTCTCCTCTGCATTGAGATTAACGTAGTATATTCATATGTCCAAGTTCAATAAGTTATGAATGATAAATATGTCCCCAAAGTGACCCACAAAGCAATGAAAGTTAATGAGTTGGGTATGTTTTAACTCTTCTCCGACATTGGAAGAGTAGTGGAAAGTTGATGAGTTAATAACACCCCAAGTATGGACTAAGGCTTGGATGCCTTGGGGTATCCCAACTCTTTGAAGGGGAGATGGCCTATTTTATGCATGTGTTGGGTTTGGGCTAAAAGCCCGCGCGCGCCGTCTGTTCGGCCGACTCGGTTCGGGCTTATAAAAATTCTCCCATATTTTTGGGCCGAATTAATTAAACTTTATGGGCTTTTATTAATTAATTACGGAATTAATTAATTATTAATTAACTATTAATTAACTGTTTGACAGTTAATTGCCAAAGGTCAACAGTTAACAACTTAACTATTTTGACAGTTAATTTCGGTTTTGACTGTTCCAACAGTCAACACAAAGGCTATAAATACAAACCTTTCCCTCCAATTTTTAATTGCTGTCAACAAAACCCCTCTACAAAAATTCCGAAAATGTTCTTTCACCCAGAAAAATATTTTCTCCATTTCTGCATATCATGTTACTATTCCGGTTGAGTATTAACACATATTTGTGTTCGTTGGGATTAATTATTGTTGTGCTACATAATTAATTCGAGAAATCCATTCTATCTTGGGAGGCAATTATTCATTAACCTATAAGCACATTGGAGGGAATAAATTTTCCTTAAGGAGAGTGTTCTAAACAGGGCTCGAATTTTTTCTTCTCTATTCTAATATTATTTCTACAAATTCAAGTAAGTTTTAATTTTCTGTAATTTCTTTTTATTTCTGTAATTATATTAATTATTCATAATTCTATACAATTGTATTTAATAAATAGTAGACCTAACAATCTTAAGGAAAAATTATTTTGTTCTACTGTTTTGTAGTGCACATAATTTTTTTTTATTACAGAAATTTATTCGTGTAAAATAAATCTGTTTTGACCGAAAAATTGAATTAAAATATTATTTTATTGCAGAAATTAATAAAACAATTTTGGTACAAAAATTAATTTCTACACTGTTTATATATATTCTGTTTTAGAAAATAAAAATTTTTATTTGTAAAATTTTGCTAAATCTGTTTATATAAAACTTTTAATCTTAAAATGGTAATTCTGTTTTGTACGAAATTATTTTTATTATTAAGAAATAGTGTGACACAGTTTTTTTATGACTAGTATAAACTTGTGTTTATATTTTAGTTTAACTCTGAATATTATGTAGAATTATTTTGGAATTCATTTATTGTTAATTATATTTGGAGGAAATTGGTGCACACAATTTTGTATTCTGTTTTGATTAATTCATTCGTATATGAATATTATCATTGATAAAAATTCTGTTTTTGTAACAGAAATGGAATCGCATAGTACGAACACTATTCCTGCTAATGTGAATGTCATTAACGCAATGTGACTGCACTCGTATCTATGCCACACGGGGAAAAACCGAAAAAGTTCAATGGGGCTGACTTCAAATGTTGGCAAGGACAAATGTATTTCTATCTCACTACCTGCCAACTGGGTAGGTTTGTATATTAAGATTGTCCCTCTATTAAAAAGGGAGATGACTTTGAAAAGGTTATTGCTGTTGATGCTTGGAAGCACTCGGACTACATATGCCGGAATTATATTCTGGCCTACTTTGACAAGACATTGTATCATGTCTACTGCACGATCAAGACATTCAAGGAATTGTGGATTTCTTTGGAAAATAAGTACAAAACTGAAGATGCTGGGATGAAGAAATTTATCGCCGGGCTTTTTCTGGACTTCAAAATGGTTGACTCTAAACTAGTGATCTCGTAGGTGCAAGAACTCCAAGTGATCCTCCATGACATTCATACTGAAGGAATGTCCCTTAGTGAAACTTTCCAAGTTGCTGCAATTGTTGAAAAATTGCCACCATCTTAGACTCTTTTCAAACATTATCTCAAGCACAAGCGAAAGGAAATGAATGTGGAGGAGTTAGTGATCAGGCTGAGAATTGAAGAATATAACCGTGAGTCTCAAAAGAAAAGTGGGAAGAATTCAATGGAAACGAAAGTCCATGTTGTTGAAGGTCCTAAGAAGAACAAACGAAAGAGTAATGGGGAAGGAAGTTCCAAACAGAAGAAGTTCAAAGGAAAATGATACAACTGTGGTAAACTTGGACACCGCTCAAGGGAGTGTCGTAAGCCTAAGAAGCAAAATCGGAATAATCCTCAAGCAAATGTAACTAAGGGTGAAAATATCGCCAATGACTTGGCGGATATGAATCTTTCTGCTGTGGTCTCTGAATGTAACTTGGTTGGAAATACCAAGGAATAGTGGGTGGACACTGGGGCCACACGACACATTTGTGCAAACAAATTGATGTTTTCTACCTATAAGCCTTTGGAAAATGAGGAGACCCTCTTTATGGGGAATTCTTCCACTTATAAGGTGGTGGGACAAGGAAATATTGCTTTAAAAATGACTTCTGAAAGGAACTTACTCTCAATAATGTTCTTCACGTGCCTGATATTCGAAAGAATCTGATTTCTAGATCTCTCCTGACTAAAAATGGCTTCAAGCTTGTGTTTGTGTCTAATCGCTTTGTGTTGTCAAAGAATGACATGTATGTAGGAAAGGGCTACCTAGATGAGGGGCTCTTTAAAATCAATGTTCTTACTGTAACCCAAAAAACATCTGTTTCAATGAATGAAATTGCCAGTTCTTCTTACTTGATTGAGTCATCTAATATTTGGCATGCTAGATTAGGACATGCTAATTTTTATACATCATGTAGATTAATTAACTTGGATTTTTTGCCAAAATTTAATATTAATAAAAATCATAAATGTGAAATTTGCGTGGAATCTAAATTAGCCAGATTTCCTTTCCATTCTGTTGAAAGGATACCTGAACCTTTAGATTTAATTCACACTGATATTTTTGATTTAAAATTTGTTCAAACTAGAGGTGGGAAAAAGTATTTTATTACTTTTATTGACGATTGCACAAAATATTGCTATGTATATTTATTACATAGTAAAGATGAGGCTATTAATTCATTTAAACAATATAAAAATGAAGTTGAGAATCAATTAAGCAAAACGATAAAGGCTATTAGGAGTGAGAGAGGAGGTGAATATGAATATCTATTTGAGGAATTTTGTTCTGAAAATGAAATTATTCATCAAACAACCGCTCCTTATTCTCCTCAATCGAATGGTGTTGCTAAACGTAAAAACCGTACTTTGAAAGAAATGATGAACTCAATGTTATTAAGTTCCGGAGCTCCATAAAACTTGTGGGAGGAAGCCTTAATTTCTGCTAATTACATTCTCAATAAAGTACCTCACAAGACACCTTATGAATTAAGGAAAGGTCGAAAACCTTCCTATAAATATTTACGAGTGTGGAGGTGCTTAGCCAAAGTGATGGTTCCTAAACCTAAAAAGGTAAGAATAGGGCCAAAAATCGTGGATTGTGTATTCATCGGTTATGCTACTAATAGAAGTGCATATCGATTTCTAGTTTGCAAATATGAGATTTCGGATATTCATGTAAATACGGTTATTGAATCGAGGGACGCTTCATTTTTTGAAAATGAATTCCCGTATAACAGGACCCGAGAATCTGGTCCTTCTAAAAGGACAAATCAAGCCACTACAAGTGGTACACATCAACCTATTGAAGCAATAGAGGATGAACCAAGACGTAGTAAAAGAGAAAAAATCTCGACTTTTTTCTGTCCGGATTTTCTAAAATATTTTCTAGAAAACGAATCTCAATCGTACAAAGAAGCCATATCCTTACCCGATGCTTCTAATTGGAAAGAAGCAATTAATAGTGAAATTGAATCCATATTACAAAATCATACATGGGAACTAGTGAATCTTCCACCAGGATCAAAATCGTTAGGTTATAAATGGATCTTCAAAAAGAAGTTGAAGGCCGATGGATCAATTGATAAATACAAAGCTAGACTTGTAGCTAAAGGCAATAGGCAAAAGGAAGGGTTGAATTACTTCGACACATATTCACCGGTAACAAGAATAACGTCCATTTGGATGTTAATAGTAATAGATGCTATTAATGGACTTGAAATACATCAAATGGATGTAAAAACTGCATTCTTAAATGGTGAACTAGAGGAGGAAATTTATATGGAGCAACCTGAAGGGTTTAAGGCTCCCGGACAAGAAGGAAAATTATGTAAGCTTGTTAAATCACATTAATGATTAAAATAAGCACCTAAACAATGGCATGAAAAATTTGATAATGCAATGTTATCAAATGGTTTCAAAATTAATGAATGCGATAAATGTGTTTACTTTAAATACATTCAAAATGGATATGTAATTGTATGCCTCTATGTTGATGATATGCTTATCATGGGTAGTCACTTGGAAATTGTCAAAACTACAAAACAAATGTTGAGTAGTAGATTTGACATGAAAGATTTGGGAATCGCCGATGTTATATTAGGAATTAAAATTTCTAAAACATCGAATGGACTTATATTATCTCAATCTCATTATATAGAGAAAGTACTTAAAAAATTCAAGAAGTATGATATTAGTCCTACCAAGACACCTGTAGATGTAAATTTACATCTAGCAAGAAATAATGGTGAAAGCATATCTCAACTAAAATATTCTCGTATTATCGACAGGTTAATGTATATCATAAACTGTACACGACCGGACATAACATACTCAATAAGTAAGCTAAGTCGATTTACGAGTAATCCAGGGAGAGATCACTGGAAAGCAATATTGCGAGTTTTGGACTATTTAAAATATACTGAAAACTATGGACTGCACTACTTAAAATATCCAGCTGTTATTGAAGGACATTGAGATGCAAATTGGATATTCGATACAAAAGACTCTAAGTCTACGAGTGGATATGTGTTTACCCTTGGAGGTGCAGCTGTATCTTTGGAAATCCTCAAAACAAACGTGCATTGCTAGATCGATAATGGAATCCGAATTCATTGCACTAGACAAAGTTGGGGAAGAAGCTGAATGGCTTAAAAATTTCTTAGAGGATGTTCCAAATTGGTCTAAACCTGTGCCCGCAATATGTATTCACTATGATAGCCAATCAGTATTTGGAAGGGCACATAATCACATGTATAACGAAAAGTCACGACATATTCGTCGTCGACACAATACCGTTAGACAACTTCTCTCAAATGGAATTATCTTAATTGGCTATGTAAAGTCAAAAGATAATATATTTGATCCACTAACGAAAGGTTTAAATCGAGAGCAAGTTGAAAGATCATCGAGAGGAATGAGTCTAAAGCCTATAAATAAATAATAATCAATATAGTGGCAACCCAACCTAGCTGACTGGAGATCCCAAGATCTAGGTTCAATGGGAAAACCGAACTATGTTGTATTCAGTAAGGACTGGAGGATATTTAATCCTATCCATTCCAAAGATGGGACAGTTCACATCTGCCGTGAAATTAGGATAAGTTATGCTTTTAATGACATCTACATCTTAGTATGTCTAAGTGGGGTATTGCAGGATACTCTTTATGGAAGTCACCTACGTGAGTAAGAAGGGGGCCACTTCCATGAGAATAATGAAAGGCATATTCTCTAAAATACTCATGGAACCAAGTGGTGTTCGTGGCCAAAATGAACATAAACGTGAGAACCAATTGTGTTGAAGAATTGTTGTGTGAATACTATTGTCTAGGTTTATAGAAACGGTTGACGGTTCAAGGACATGAAGTCTACTGATTAACCAAGTAAATTCGATAGTATGTCACTAAGGAAAGTTCAAGGCCACTAGGCTATTTCTCCCGATGTAATAAGTCTTCAGTTTTACTCAACCTATGTCTGCATCTACATTACCATATGTTCTG
This sequence comes from Sambucus nigra, assembly GCA_949130495.1. Classification (NCBI taxonomy): domain Eukaryota; kingdom Viridiplantae; phylum Streptophyta; class Magnoliopsida; order Dipsacales; family Adoxaceae; genus Sambucus; species Sambucus nigra. The sequence continues at coordinate 630,244,309 of OX422209.1, forward strand.
TTTTATTTATAGCGATATATCATTCATGTGGGGGATTGTTGGAAAATTGGACTTAAGTTGGAATTAAAAAGCTGTCCAGAATTTTGAGCAACTTTGAGCTTAAATTTAGGTGGGACCCACACTACGATAATTGTGGGACCATATACGAACGCGTTCTCCTCCGCAAGGAAATTAACGTAGTATATTCATATGTCCAATTTCAGTAAGTTACGAATGATAAATATGTCCCAAAGTGACTCACAAAGCAATGAAAGTTAATGAATTGGGTATGTTTTAACTCTTGTCCCACATTGGAAGAGTAGTGGAAAGGTGATGAGTTAATAACACCCCAAGTATGGACTAAGGCTTGGATGCCTTAGGGTATCCCAACTCTTTGAAGGGGAGGTGACCTACACTATGCATGTGTTGGTCTTGGGCCAAAAGCCAAAGCGCGCGCGCGAGCCGTCCGTCTGTCCGGTCGGTTCAGTTCTGTTCGGTTCGGGCTTGGGCTTATAAAAATTCTCCTACATTTTTGGGCCGAATTAATTAAACTTTCTGGGCTTTTATTAATAAATTACGAAAATAATTAATTATTAATTAACTGTTTGACAGTTAATTGCCAAAAGTCAACAGTTAACAAATTAACTGTTTTGACAGTTAATTTCGGTTTTGACTGTCCCAACAGTCAACACAAAAGCTATAAATATAAACCTTTCCCTCAAGTTTTTAATTGCTGTCAACAAAACCCCTCCAGAAAAATTCCGAAAATGTTCTTTCATCCAGAAAAATATTTTCTCCATTTCTTCATATCATGTTACTATTCCGATTGAGTATTGACACAGATTTGTGTTCGTTGGGATTAATTATTTCTGTGCTACATAATTAATTCGAGAAATCCGTTCTATCTTGGGAGGCAATTATTCATTAACCTATAAGCACATTGGAGGGAATAAATTTGCCTTAAGGAAACTGTTCTAAACAGGGCTCAAATTTTTTCTTCTCTATTCTAATATTATTTCTGCAAATTCAAATAAGTTTTAATTTTCTGTAATTTCTTTTTATTTATGTAATTATATTAATTATTCATAATTCTGTACAATTGTATTTCATAAATAGTAGACCTAACAAATGATTGTGGTAATGGATGTTATGGAGAGAGAAAGGGTGTGAGGTTGAAGATGAAGTGGGGGAGGAATAAGGTGTGGTGAGTGTAGGGGAATAAGGTGGGGATGAGTGAGGTGATTGTGTGTATTAAGGTGTGTGGTATTTGGGTGTAAGTGATTTGTGTGTTTAATTTGGACACTAAAAATAATACTGACTAACTAAAAAAATAAAATTAATAAAATGAAAAACCTAAAAATAAAAAAATAAAATAAAGACTCAAATTAAAAATAAGACTAAAAAGAAACAAAAATCTATTACACTAAACCTAAAATCCTAAAAAGTAAAATAAAACTAAAAATAAATGAATTCCTAAAAAATCTAATCCTAATAAAAACTAAAAAAATAATAAGAATCAAAATAAAATAAAATTATACTAATAAAAATAAAATATAAAAATAGAAAATAAATCGTAGAAAATTCTAAAATAAAAACTAAAAATAAAACGACTCAAAGTAAAAATCTAAGAAAAATCTAAAAAGCACAAACTAAACACACACGGGGGTTCGGGGTAGGTTTAATCTCGGGTAAGGTTACGCGACAAGAGAATTAGCTCCACTCGACTGTAATTTGCCTCAAAATAATGCTTTTGACACCGTAACCTCAATCAAGCCTGCACATTGAACATTTACGCACATAAGACCATTATTGTCGAGAATTAGCAACTAAAATATGTTTATTCGGAGTATAAAATGTACACTTTTGGGTGCTTATCAGTCTTTTCATCTTCAATTTTTCAGTTGTGGTTGATAGAGTACTTTGAGTTCTTCTAGTAAAGGCTAATAACCTAGGCTACATGGGGAAAGTCCTCTTTCAGGAGTATTAACTCATGTATCCCTTAGTGACATCTACCTAGCATTAGTCCAGGCATGAAATGCATGTTCTTGAACATCTGTATCACATGACATGGTCATGAGGGATGTGTTCTGGACAAACTCGATCTTTGAAACTATCTTCTGCTATAAATGGAAGTAGATTAACTCTAAAGCCGGAGAAGAGCATGTCATTAATCCCATGGTGCATTTTTAATATCATATTATTGGTCCAAGCATTTTTTTTACCATCGTCATCCTAAAAATAGTGATAACTTGCCCTCTGGCAAAGAGTTTCAATTTCTGATGAAGGGAAGAAGATACCCCTCGGATGCTGTGAAGCCAAGGTCGACTAAGCAACAGGTTGAAGCATGTAGATATATCAATAACTTTGAATTCAGTGATAGGATTGATAGGGCTAGGCCCTACTGTGAGTTTCATGGATCCCATTACCTTGTGGTGGGTATTATCGTAAGCACGCACTTTGATAAAAGTAGGAGTAAGGTCACTGACTTTCAACCCCAAGAAATTGAAGGTTCTCCTAGGTCAAACGTTAAGGGAATATCCATTATCAATAAGTGCTAGTGTGACTGTCTTTCCCAAAACTTTTACTGAGATATTGAGGGCATAATTGTGGTCGAGGCTGATATTTAGTATATCTACTTATAAAAGGGGAGGAGCCTAGAAAAAGTCAAGAACCCAACTATGTTCAAAACTTCTTCGGGAGTGGTTGAAGGAGAGACTGTAGGCTCGATGAGGAGTCTTATCAGAGCATTCCAATGAAACTAGGAGGACATGAAAAACACCTATAAGGTGATGTTGGCTTCAGTTTTCTTGAGCTGATTAAGGACCTTACATTCTTCCATGGTCATCTCTGGCATGGGAAGTTCTTCGGCACCTCCCTTTCCTTAATATGCCTCGATCACATAAAGAATAGGGTCTTTGTAGTATCTCTATTATCTTGTTATGTGATTTACTGAGTTGGGGAAGAACAAGAACCCCATGCCTTCATCTATTTTGGCTGAATGGATATTTTACTAATTTCCCCCAATAGGTCTTCGAAGGATATCTACAAGAGGGTAGTCCCCTTGAAACCTGGGAGTATAGTAATATCAGTAGAGGCATAACCCCTATAGGTATGGTAATAAACGATAACCTAAGTACTCTTAAATAAAGACAAATGAACACACAATATCATATATAATAAACACTTAAATTGAACTCACAAATCTCTCGAATATAAATCAAATGATAATAAAAGAAACTCAGAAATAACCATTCAAAAGGTGAGAGAAGTAAGCACTATAGATACACCTTGACAAGCAGATAACACACCAATAACCTCTTACATCTCTCCAGTTAGTTATTAAAAGCTTCACAATAAATAACAACAGTGGGTGATGAAACTCTCTCTGGTTTGCAATAACTTCTCTTCAATATATTTCTCTCTCTAACCATAAACTCTCTATAAAGAAATCTCCCATCTCAGAAGTGGTTGAGGCCAATAAATGCCCCCACACCTTTCCCGAGATATCTCAGTCCTTCACACTGTGAAAGACATCCCCTTTACACTTTATGTCACAAGCAATAAATGCCTGATGGGTTAGCACACCCTACGTTATAATCCTTAAATGTCAGGACATGCCTTTTGCCTATACACTGTGCGTCAGAGGATCTTCACAACAGAGGTGTCTCACCAAACATTCTAACAACCCCAATACTACAGTGATTTAATCAAGTTTGAACTGGATAGTGGGTAGATGGCTAGTGACGCCACCTAAAGTAGATGTGACATTTGGTAGAGGGCTGTTTGGCTCAAAGCTCACTATACGATGGAACTCAAGGTTACTCTACACAAGTTTCTATGGTGAAAGATCTCTTTATGTTTTACCAAATGTATATAAGATGTTCCATACAAGTCTTAACGCTGACTCACTTCTCATTCCTCAAAACTAAGTCCCTCTAAAGTTCGCATGGCGAGGTCATTCGATAGAGCATGTGATCTCTCCCAGGCCCTGACTGGCCTGGTCTCTCACGAGTATCATTTGACCTCACACTTAATATTAAGATCGGTATAACATTACAATCAATGTACTTGATACAATTTTACTAAGTAAGAACGAAAAGTAATAAGGATCTCTCTCAGTAAGTTTCCTCGCGGAATTGCCTCACCGTCTTCATGCTGCCTCCTTCTCTTGAGTCTCTTCTATTAATTGGGAAAGCTCTCTCTAATTCAGAGATTACCTTCAATCCCCCTTACATTTTCCCCTCCGTGTATAGATTTGTTGTGATAACAAGAAATGTCTGCACAAAACACTTCTCAATCCGATGGACCGTCTACTGTTGCGAGCAAAAATTCTTCCTTATCCATATTTGTTGCAATTAATATCACCATCTCTATTAGAAAAAGGTTAAGTTCTCCCTAATATACCTGAACCAAAGTTCTGTAATACCTGGGCCAATAGCGACAGGACATCGTAACTTTTTTCTATTGTTAGATCCCAGTCATTCTATCTTCTTCATTATTCGTGGGAATTCTCCTAAAGTACTTGTGAATCCTGTTCGTTATCGTTCTGACTGCTCAAAAGAAAACTCCCCCCAATCTACTTTATTTCTTTCCACCATTGAGTGAACTTGTAGTGCGGGGACACTTTCGCTAGGACTACCTCCAGTACCAGGAATTCTCTCTATTTTCTCTGATAAAAAAATTCCCAACGTTTGAACTTGTAAAATTCTCCCCGATGTATCTAATTTATGGCCATCCTCATTTCAACTTGTTCAAAAAAGAAAAAAATTCTCCTCATTGTACCCAAGTCAAAGTTATATCCGTTTAGACTTATGGCAAGGGGACATTGTGAATTTTTTAAATTGTGATGCGAGCAACCTCCTTTTCTTGTAAGGTTAAAATTCTCCCCAATGCATCTTTAACCTGTTGTACCATCGTCTGGTCTTACAGCGTGAGGAATTTCTTTAATTGGACATTTTGGTTTCAAATATTTCAAAAATTGTGGCACCAAAATAATTACTTCTTTTGAAAGAAACCCTCTATCTCCCAAGCGTCACCTCATTAACGATGTGAGATTTTATTTTCAACTGTTAGGGCACTTATCGAAGCGCCACATATCCATTTGTAATCATTTTGATGGCTTATCACGTGCCTTTATTGGAAATTCAAATTCCCACTTGATTTCCAAGCATCTAATACCTCAACACTTAGCCATTTTCTCTTTCGTCTTTTCATTTTGCTTCATACTTACAGAGCTTTTAGAGAGAGAAAGAGATATTCTGCCATTATTGCTCAAGATTTTATCCTTCTTCTTTCTCTCTTTTCCATCTCCACCCACTGTTACTCCATCATTTCCAGCCTACTCTTTTTCTTACCATCCTTACTTTGCCTTAAACTCTAATAACTTCTCCATCTAATGCCCCTGTTTCTCCAGTCGCCCCATCCACCGTCGCTGCTACTCCTACTATAGCCTTGGACACCACTGCTATAATGGTGTTGGGCGAGGAACAGTTGCATTTATTTCATCATTTACCTATTTTTATCAAGGGCAATGAATTCTCAGATGCATACAAGACCATCATTTTAAATGCCAAGTGTGAGACCTTAACCCTAGATGATGAGGATGATGATATTGTCGTTTAGGGTTTCTTCTCCCAAAGGGGATTACGCAATTTTTCCTTTACCAACGTGACTTCCCATGCTCTTAGATAAAATTCGAAGGGCCTAGAGGCTCCTCAGCCCTTTTTCATGTCTGGAACAGTTATATGCAACCCACTTACGCAAATGCTCTTACCAAGGTTGGGCTTCATCAGGCGACCTGATTTAGTGAGTTCACTCTGTCCAAGCACAATGCTACACTACAAGTACTTGTATCTCATTGGGAAATTACAACCCACACCTATTTAGCTGTGTGGGGAGAGTTCACCGCGACGTTGAAAGATGTCTGTGAATTTCTCAGGTTTAAGCCCACAAGCACCTCGTCTTATTTTGACGAGGCTTTAGACGCCAAAGAGACTACCTCCCGTGCGGGGTTGGATCAGATATGTCGAAGGTGCATTGTCACTTAAAATAATGCCAATTTCACCCCCTTATCAACTATTTCTTTGAAGCCTCCTCTGAAAAGGGTGGTTCTTCTGGATTTGGCAAAGGGAAAGGTACACCCTTAGAGCTACCACCTTACATTCTTATTATCCTCTCTTTTTTTGCACTACTTAGCAAACACAATGACCAGCCCCATCAAGATCTCATCAATATCTCCATTGGACTAACTAGAGGGTTTAAGCTCCCTCTGGAGGAAATGGCTTTGGGGTCCTTCTACACTTGGTTAGACATGAATCATTTAGACATAGAATGATCCCTTGGCCACTACAACTTGGCCAATTTTGCTAATACCATAATTTTGTCCAGTTTCCTCTATAACCATTACCTAGAGATAGCTGCCAACGAAAAACCCTGCCCAGTTCGTGAAGATCTTAAGCCCCATCGATTATTTTTCTTTCATAAAAAACAAAGCCGAAAGGATAGTTTTTTGATTTTAGAAAAACCTTGTTGCTTCTTCATGCGTCCCTACGATGAAGATGCTTTTGCCCAGACTTGGTACTTTTTGTCCCACGAAGACAGAAAAGTTCAAGCCACCTCATAAGAGATCATCAACTAAGATCCTTACTTTGTCATTGTGCTCCTGTTAACCCGAGGTTATCTTCCTTATTACACTGAGTGGGGATACACTTTAGGTCACTACAACCCCAATAGATGTTCTTAGTAATTTGGCTTCGACTAAGGGGCTCCTCGCCCTGTTTTCCAAGAATCCCATGCTAAGGCTACTTTCTCTGAGGCCTACTCTTTATATATAACATTGGTTGCCTCCTCTGTTTGTTCGACGATTGATGGTCGAATCACCACATCCAGTATAATAAGGAAGGGCGATGTGACTTCTCTCTTTACCACAAAATATTGGTTGATGCAACAGGGAGAAATTCGTTAGTTTATCGAAACGCCACCTATTTACAACCCTATCCTTAACTTTCCATCCCTTGAGCTGGGTTTCAAAGGTAACTAGATTTTGGGAGTTGATTTTCCTCTAAGTCAAACCCTTAAAGAATCTCCCACTGAGTTACCTCCTTACTGCCCTCTAGTTGTTACAGCCCTAGGCCCAAAAAAGCCTATAGCGCAGAAAATAACTTCCTCTGCCGAAGGAGCCTCTAGAGAAGGTGCCGTTGCCTCAGGTGCTTCTGGTAAGGGGCCTTTTTAACCCCCTTTTAAGAAATCAAGGAATTTAAAAAGTGAGATTTCCTCAAAATCCAAGTCCAAATCCTAAGTTCCTGTTGATGCCTTTCCAATTGCCTTCGTTCCCCCTCTAATATCTGTAAATATAAGTGTGGAGATACAGACGCAATGTCAAGCAGAGCTTGAAGGGGTACAATGTGAGTTTTAACGACACTCCTCCTGTTCCTCTTATAAAACACTTCCCACAATAAAGTTAGATCCAACAGAGGGGACACATCAAGAAGAAGGAGTTATAAAGTCCCCTCTACTGTTGGTGGTTTTGGTACAAGGAAAAAGACTGTGGGTACAAAGACCCAGAGTAAACGTGCATATGAAGTGAAACCACCACCTACTTCCCCTTCTCTTAGGATCTCTCCTCCTCCATCTCCTCTTGAGACTATTACTCTTGATGACAGTCCTGAAGTTTATCATGGTCCCACTGAAAGGGCTTCTGCAGTACCTTCATCACCTTCTTCGGCCATAGTTATTTCATCCAACTCTTCTCCAGAGCAAAGGGTATATTCTCTAACACTTATCAATTTCTAACTTAGTGAGGTATATTCTCTAACACTTGTGAAAATTTCTTTTGTCTGTAAGAGGGTGAAGCAGATATACCTTCCCCCCCCATGAGTTCTTTCATGGGAGGACGTTTCAGTATTCTTAAGACCATTGCATATCGTCCCCATTCTCCCATGATTAGGCTGACCTATTCTTACTGTCATGCCTCTCAACGTATAGAGCAGGCTACAAGAAAAGATATTACATTCATAGAAACCATTAGAGCCTCCAATAAGCCAGAGGAGACTCCTTTGGCTTCTTCTGAGGCATTTCCCTTGCCTGTGGTTACTTTGGACATTATTCCAATCTCTTCAAGTCCTCCATAGGTAATAGATTTTTCTCTTTTATCTATTTTATACCCTGTGGTGGTTGATAAACTGGAGTTCAAATGACTTCGTTGGAACCTTCCCCAATATTGGAACTTGTGCCTTTTCGCGGAGAAGGTGCATCACCAAGGGATGAGGTTCCTCTTTCTGAAGGTCTCGCTAAAACCCAGAGAGATGTTAAAGTTACTCCTGCAGTTATTACTCGTAGAGTTGCTACTGAGGTAACTACTGCCTTCTCCCTCTTTTGCACAAGTCTTATCATTATGCCTGTTAAAATGAAGACTAAAAAAGAAAAATATAGCTTCCTTAAAAATAAAAACCACTTGTTAAGTTTCTTCACAAATTCGCACCTTCGAGATGACTTAACAATGAAAACACACTTGTCAAGGATTTTTGTAAACTTCACCTGTAATGGTGACTTAAAAATGAAAATACACTTTTTAAGATTTTTCTTAAACTCCACCTATAATGGTGACTTAACAATGAAAACCAATTGTTAATATTTTTCTCAAACTCCACCTATAACGGTGACTTATGAATAAAAATATACTTGTTAAGATTTTTTGCAAACTCCACCTATAATGGTGACTTAACAATGAAACACACTTGTTAAGATTTTTCCTAAACTCTACCTATAACGGTGACTTAACAATGAAAATACACTTGTTAAGATTTTATGAAAACTCATTCTTTTTTATCACGTATCAGGTTGCGAGGGTACTCGCTCCTGCCGAAGAGCCAACCCAGCGTGGTCCCTCGCCTGTTGCCTATTCTCAATGAGGACCAGTCTCTTCGGAGGAAACAAGTCACAATGATCATGGTTTAACTATATATTCACCAGATAATAGTGAGTCCGGTTATGTATTCCTCTACACGACATGATTCCTCACGAGTTCTACCTCATGGTCCTTCGCTAGTCTCCCCAAGTCTTTGCGTGTAATCATTCTATCATCAAACCAATTTCCACTCATCACTCCCAAACCTTTACTACTGACTGCCTCCATTCAAACACGATGGTGATGAGAGATAGGCTCCAGGATATGACAACTGTTATTGCTGAGGTTATCAATACCTAAACTTTAAGTCTTACTACAATCGATATTTGGGAAACTTGAGGGAGTTGGGAAATGATGTCTTCCAACTAAACTGGTTGAATAGACACTTGAAGATTTTAAATAACAAATCAGTTGGAGTTCCAGAGTGAGATCTATCCAAAACTTATAGAGGCCTAACGAATTGAGGAGGCTAGGTTGGTGTAGTTGGCCCCTCTGTTGGAAGCAACTGATCAGGAGGTTAAGGCCATCGAAGAAGCTCTGCTGAAAGCCAAGAAAAAATGTGAAACCTTATTCATTGAATGGGCCCAAGTCCAGACTAGACTTGAAGGCTCTAATACTTCTCAGAGAACGTTCTTGGAGGCCTCTTCGGGCTTGCTTGAGGATTTCTTCTCCTCTCCTGACTTGTGGTTCCTTTTGGGTTGAAGTTCTTTTTTGTGATTTAATTTTTTTTCTTTTCTCATATGTAATTCTTGAGCAATAACTCCCAATTTTGTAACCCTTTCCTTGCTACCATGCCATGATTTTTCATTTTGTATAACTCATTTCTATTTATTTCAAAGACTAAACTCTTACAATTTACAGGCAAACTTTTTCTTTTTAACTTATGAAAAGAATCACAACAAAAGAAATATCTCATAATGAATTGTAACATAATTTCAACAGTTTAATACAAAATAAACCTCTAATTGAGGTTACTCACTCAAACATGATAGACCTTTAACCACTTTTTATTAATCTTGAAAGGTTTATCCTCTTTCATCTTTGAGATTAATCAGTAAACTGAATCGTGATCCTCCTTCACGATGAAAGGTCCCTCCCAATTCGTAGAAAATTTAGGAAATGGGAGACCTCTAATGTTCTTCACTGCTACCTTGAAGACTAGATCTTCTTCTACGATCTTTCTTAGCCTCACCAAGTTATCATATGCTCTAGAGAGTTGCTTCATGTACATTTAGAAGTATTGCATCGCACTGTCCTTGTATTCATCCAGTGCTTCCAACTGTACATGTCTACTCTGAGGAAGCATGTTGCTTCGTAATGCTGACTAAGCATAAATTCTTCTGAATTTATCCTCTTAATTTAGTGGTTTTTAGCACCTCAAATAACGTAATTGACTTATTTTATCCCATATCATTTCCATTGGCTTCTTCTAATAAGTACCCCGAGTTTTGTGTATTTCTTATCGTTTTTACACGTGTTTAGTGCAAGGAAAGAGAGAAAGAAACCGAAAGAAAGGAAGAAAAAAAAAGAAGAAAAGTCAAAGGGCAAAACCGTAACTTTACACCCAGAGTTCAGATTTGAAGACTAAATGAAAGTTGAATATTATCCATCCACAAGAGTGTAGGAAGAAACGCAGTCAAAATTGAGCTTTGGATCAAAAGATATGACGAGACAAAGTTGAGAAATAAATGTCAAAATTGAATAATATCGAACTGATCCGATTTCAGATGGACCGGTCCGAAGGTTCACATTCCAGTAGATTTCGAATCGATGCTAAACCGATGAAAACGAACCGATTCGGTACCAGACCGATCTGGCTAATGAAGTTCTGGAATTTATTTCTGGAACTGAAGAGTCGTCTAGAGGGATAAGAGGAGTCAGGTTTTGTGTATATAGAGTGGGTAAGACCTAATAGAGAGGGATATAGTTAGTCTTAAGTCTTTACTGGTTAGAAACTATAATTTATAGTTTTGGCAAAAGAATTATTCAACGTTGCAAAGTCCCAGTCAATATTCAAGTGTTAATTTCAGATTTGCTGATTCATTACAAGTATCATTTCAATTTCTTTTCTTGATTGTTTCATTTTTTTTTCATTAGATCTTAAATTGTTCTACAATTCTTCATTCTTAAACAAAAAGGTCGTAGATTAATGATTTTATACATATTTAGAATGGTGTTTTCATCTAATAAAATCATGCCTCGCTAAGTTTTTAAGAGTTGGGATGCATGAACCCATCTCGATGTAAATTACTCAGGTAGAAAATAGAATTTAAATTAATTTGAAAGAATCTTGTGGAATAATTTCACAAACATCGTAGATATTTTAATCTCTCTTTCCCCTGGGTACTTGGGATGTTTAAGGATAGGTTACGCGTTTAATTACCTAGCACCGCTTTATATTTACCTTTGATTTCATATGATGCGAATTGGTATCCTCATATATGTAATGCTTAGGATCTATAAAGACTGGATTCATTCAAACTTTTAATTTAAAATTATAGTATTCTATTAGGTAAATTACTAGGGATTGGGGCATTATATCCTGACTTAGTTTCTCTTATATTCATAACCGTACTCTTGCTAATTCGTTAGTTCTTTTGTCAACGTAGTTCATTCTAGAATTCAATTTCAGTGTAATTCAGTCACAAGGAATTAAAAAAAAGTCACCAACCTTTATCTTTTCTTTTTAAAAATCAATTGAGGGTTTAAATCAAACAGTACTACATCATTAAGAACTGTCAGCCTTGCTCCTATGGATTCGATCCCGACTTACCGGGTTATTAATAACGCGACAGGCTTGCACTTGAGCCTATAAAGCACGCACTTTAGACACAATTGTGGTCGCATGAAGTTTTTGCGCTGTTTTCGGGGAGGCTTAGGTTACATTTAGGCGAGTGAAATTGAACCCAATTTGATTCATTCATAAAAAAAAGTTGTACATGCAAACTCCTGCGCCGTCTCCAACTCAAGTTCATAAAAATCCCATTGCTGAAGTCGACAATGATATTTCCCAAACCCCTAACATTCCACACTTTTGGGTCCCACCTTCTTTATCTCATAGTTCACTCACGAGACACACTTTGAGTCAAACACTGAGTGGGAATTTAGAATCATTTGATAGCAACATGTCTGTGCAAGGTAGTACTGGCACTAGGGAGGGCGAATTGCCTTATCTTCCCATGAAAGAGGTCTTATTTCTTGAACGAACTGTCACTCCCGGATGCATTCTACTTCCGTACACTGCAGGACAATTCCACTTTCGTAATGGGATGATCCAAATTCTTCCTACGTTCCATGGAATGGATTCTGAAAAGTCATAACTCCATCTTTGAGAGTTCGAAGAAGCGTGCGAAACATTTGGTGATCAAGCCTGCCCGCAAGATGTTATCCGATTAAAGCGTTTCCTTTTTTCCTTAAAGGATAAAGCTAAGACCTAGCTATGGTCTTTACTCGTGAACTCTGTTCTGTCCTAGAGATATGCAGACTAAGTTTCTCTCAATTTTTTTTTCACAACACAAAACCAACTCTGTGAAGGATCAAATTCAAGCTTTTCGCCAAAATGAGAATAAAGCCTTTAATAAATGTTGGGAACATTTTCAGGAGTTAGTTAGCGCATGCCCACATAATGGGTTTGAAAAACATCTTCTCACTTCATTTTTAATCAAGGGCTTACTGTGGCGTCTAAACAACTCATGCAAACAATGTGTGAAAGACTATTTTGGGAGCTAAACTCGAGCGATGCTGAGGCCCATTTGAAATATGTAGCCGAGATTACTCAATCATGGGATGTTTCTGACCCCAATTGCTAAAACAGACATCGACAAGTGTCCAACACGCCCGAGGCATCCGATATTTATCAACTGGATAATGACACTTTCTTAGACCGTCGACTTGATCAGTTGGAAAAGAACTTAAGAGACATACTCGAGGTTCGATTGAGAGAAGCTACTGGACCTATTCCAGCTGAAAAAGAGAAGGTATGTGCCATTCGTGCGATGGGTCATTCCATAAAAGGATGTCCTGTAATACCCGCCTATAAGGCAATGTGCACAGAGCAAGTGGAAGCTACAGGAGGGTCTAGAGGAAATTTTAATACACCTCAAGGAAATGCATACAATCCATCTTGGAGGAATCATCCTGGTTTAAACTATGAGCAATAACAAGGTGTGATAAATCCTACTTCACATGTTGCTTTACCTCCACTCCCTCCTCAATTTCAGCAAGTGCCCCACATGCAAGCATCCTCTCCTGGTACATATGTTACCCCACCTAGGATATCTCTTGAAGATAACTTGAATCAAATCATCCAACATCAAAAGGAGAACAATGCTAAGTATGATCGAATGTTCACTGAAATTCATACTAGCATCTCTAGGTTGCAATCTGCATTGAATATCCAAGAGAAGGGTAAATTTCTAGCTCAAGGTCAAAGTCCTGCCCAAGGGCAGACTACTGTTAGCTCTACATCATCGGAATTACAAGAGCAATGCTGAGCTGTCACCACTCTGCGAAGTGGTCGGGTAGTTGATCTATCGCCTCCCCCACCTAAAGAAGCAAAGGTTAAAGAGGTTTAGGTTGACAAGAAAGAGTCTGATGAGACTCCATTATATGTGTATGGAAAGAATGAAAATGGTGAGCCCAAAGTTGAAGTCAAACCACCCATTTCCGCTCTATTCCCTCAACACTTGTCACCACCCCAAAATGGAGCCTCCTGTACTGAAGTGCTAGATGTTCTTAAGCAAGTGAAGCTGAACTTGCCATTCCTGGATGCCATCCAGTAAATTCTCGCCTATGCCAAGGTCATCAAAGATTTTTTAACGATCAAACGACGGCTTAAGGTGAAGAAGAATGTCTTTTTAGCACAAAATGTGAGTTATGTCCTTCTTAATGATCTTTCACCCAAATTTAAAGATCCTAGTACATCCACAATCTCGTGTGTGATTGGAGAGCATAGAGTTGAAAAATCTTTACTATATTTAGGTGCTAGTATGAATATACTTCCATACTGTATCTATAAGTAGCTTGATTTAGGTGATCTTAAGCCTACACGAATCACTCTATAGTTAGCAGATCGCACAGTGAAGGTACCTCGAGGGATTGTGGAGGACGTGATAGTCCAAGTAGACACATTCTATTTCCCCGTAGACTTTTTCATTTGGGACATAGAGCCCTCCCTTCATTCTAGCAATCATGTTCCCATAATTTTAGGTCACCCATTTTTAGCTACGTCTAATGCTTTAATTAACACACGAAATGGGTAAATGCAGCTCACTTTTGGGAATATGACCCTCGAGACCAATATCTTCAATGTTGCTAATCAAATGGGTGATGAGGATGAAATTCACGTGGTTGACCTTATCGATGAGGTTGTGGATGAACACATTGAGCAAATCATAGGTGGGGATGCGCTAGAAGTTTTTTTAGTACAGAGCGCTGAGAGTAAGAATTCCAATACTGAGTTTGAGCGTGAAATGGAGGAGTTAAAAGTATTGTTACAAAAAGAAGTGAAGTTTGAAGAGTGGAGAGATATTGAATGGGTTTCTACATTTGAGGAGTTACCCCCATAATTGTCACGTATGATTCCCTCTGCAGAGACATTTCCTAGTCTCGAATTAAATAAACTACCCTTTAATGTTAAATATGATTTTCTAGGAGAGGACAAGACATTTCCTATTGTTGTATCTTCTATCCTAGAAAAAGAGCAAGAGGATAAGCTGTTGACAGATTTGAGGAAGCACATAGGTGCTTTTGGTTGGTCAATATAAGATTTGAAAGGTATAAGTCCCTTGATTTGTACCCACAAAATCCACCTTGATGAGGATGTGAAGCCCTCGAGAGAAATGCAAAGGCGATTAAATCCAACCATAAGAGAAGTGGTTAGAGCAGAGATCATCAAGTTGTTAGATGTTGGGATTATCTATCCCATCTCGGATAGCAAATGGGTAAGCCCAATTCAGGTTGTCCCAAAAAAGTCGGGTATGACAGTGGTCAAGAATTCTAAGGGAGACCTAATATCTCAATGCACCACCACCGGGTGGCGTGCTTGCATTGATTATCGAAAACTCAATGCCAGAACAAGAAAGGATCATTTTCCCTTGCCTTTTATCGACCAAGTGATTGGACGAGTAGCGGTTCATCCTTACTATTATTTTCTAGATGGATATTCTGGATATAATCAAATTGAAGTGGATATTCTTGATCAAGAAAGACGACTTTCACATGTCCCTTTGGCACGTTTGCCTACAAACGTATGTCGTTTGGACTGCGTAATGCACCTACGAATGTTTAACGGTGTATGTTAAGTCTCTTTAGCGACGTGGTAGAGAGAGAACTTGAGGTGTTTATGGATGTTTCAGTGTTTTTGGCCCCTCTTTTGACTAATGTTTAACTAATCTTGATACAGTTTTATTCCGGTGTGGAAAAGAACTTAGTCCTCAATTGGGAAAAATGCCACTTTATGGTCACTGAGGGTGTAGTTCTGGGCCATGTAGTGTCATCCAAGGGTAAAGAGGTTGACTGAGCAAAAATAGAAGTGATAACTGAGCTACCCCCACCAAAATCACTGAAAGATGTGAGATCCTTTTTGGGCCATGCTGGGTTCTATAGATGGTTTATCAAGGACTTTAGCGCGATCGCTAGACCCTTGAGTAATCTCCTTATGAAGGATACTCCATTTGAGTGTAATGACGCATGTCAAAATGCTTTTGATAAACTAAAAAGCATGTTGATTTCCGCTCCTATTATGTAAGCTCCGGATTGGTCTCTTCCATTCGAGCTTATGTGTGATGCAAGTGATTACGCGATTGGGTCTATTTTGGGACAGAGTAAAGATAAGAAAGATCATGTTATTTACTATACTAGTAGGACCTTGTCTTAACCACAACTTAACTACTCCACTCTGTAAAAAGAGTTAATAGCAGTCATTTTTGCTCTAGATAAATTTTGCTCATACATCATTGGGCCGCCCATCCTTTGATTTACATATCATACGGCATTTAAGTATCTTTTAATGAAGAAAGATACAAAACTGCACCTCATCAGGTGGATCCTACTCCTACATGAGTTTAATCTCTCGATACAAAATAAGAAAGGGGTAGAAAATGTTGTCACCGACCATTTGTCACAACTCTCGTCCGACGTGTCTAATGATCCCATACCCATAGATGAGTACTTTATGGATGAGCAGTTATTTTCCACTTCTTCTCTTCCCTGGTTTGCGGATATAGTGAATTACCTTGTCACGGGGGCCGTTCCCTCCGAGTGGACACCGTAAGATAGAAAGAAATTGATTTCTTAGTCGCGCATGTTCTTCTACGATGATCCATATCTGTTTAAGTATTGCGCTGATCAAATCATCCGAAAGTGTGTACATGATGAAGAGATTCTAGGGGTAATCCTATTTTGTCATACAGAGGCTTGTGGAGGTCATTTTTCTAAAAATAAGACGGCTGCTAAAATCCTACAAAGCGGTCTCTATTGGCCCATAATTTTTCGAGATGTGAATACTTATTGAAAATCTTATGATAGATGTCAAAGGATGGGAGCCATTACTCGTCATGACATGATGCCATTAACCCCCATATTAATCATTGAATTATTTGATTGCTGGGGTATTGACTTCATTGGACCGTTTCCACCCTATTTTGTCTTTCTATACATCCTTGTCGCAGTAGACTACGTCTCAAAATGGGTAGAGTCAATATTTACAACGACGAATGATAATAAGGTCATAATAAAGTTCATACAAGAACACATACTTTCTCGCTTCGGTGTTCCGAAGGCGATCATCAGCGATAACGACACTCATTTTTGTAATAGGACGTTCAAAAAGTTAATGAGAAAGTATGGGGTTGTCCACAAGGTTGGGATGACTTATCACCCTCAATCGAGTGGCCAGGCTGAGCTAGCGAATCGAGAAATTAAGAACATATTAGAAAACACGGTCGGACCTAATAGAAAAGATTGGTCACTCCAATTGAATGATGTGCTATGGGCTTATAGAAATGCATTCAAGAATCCCCTTGGGATGTCCCCATTTCGCTTTGTGTATGGAAAACCTTACCATCTTCCTATCCAGATTTAACACAAGGCATATTGGGCCATCAAGAGAGTGAACTTTAACATGGACAAAGCCGGTGAAACACGCAAGCTTCAGTTAAATGAGTTGGAAGAAATACGCAATGATGCATACGAAAGCGTAAAAATTTCAAAGGAACGAATGAAACTAGCCTATGACAAAATAATCCGACGTAAAGAGTTTCATTCGGGACATAAAGTGCTTTTTTACAACTCGAGGTTACACTTGTTTCCCAAAAAATTACGATCATGATGGACCGGTCCATTCATTGTAAAGGAAGTATTCCCCCATGGAGCTGTCGAATTAGAGGATCAAAAGGGGGAACCACCTTCAAGGTTAACGGACAACGCTTTAAGCCTTATCTAGAAGCGTACGTTGTGGAAGCTAACACAATCTGGTTATCAAACCCCATTTATAGAGACTGAATGACATAATTCGGAAAGGCCATCGCACCCCCGACATGTATGGGGTGAGTTTTTATATATAGTACGGTTAGAACCTTATGATAATTAGGAATTCCTAGTAGTGCAACACAAGTAGAGAAGAGAGTCACACCCATGTCGTGCGAGTATTTCAGGTTTGGTTGGAAGTATTGGGAGTTTTGAAGTTCATTTGCAAAGGAAGGCATGTCGGGAAAGTCACGCTTGAGAGGAGTGTGACCCATATTCAGAATAGGGGAACCAGAAACATTTTTTTTATCGGATCGGTTCGATTGTTCCAAAATGAACCGGACCGGACATTTAAAATCGTAAAAAAAGATGAGGACCGGACTGATTCGGTATTTGGACCCAGACCAGTTCAGTGACTGCAGAAAATTGCCCTTTCCCGAGGTTAAGACCCCTATGTCCCAGACATTTTCCCTCCACCATCCATCTCCTCTTTCCCTCCAATTCCTTTCCTCCTTTTTTTGCCTCCATCACACCTATAAATCCAAACCCTTCACATCATCACCTCTTCACTCTCACTCTGATACAACAACTTATCCATCCCTCCACATGTCTCTTCCCCAAAAATACACTTCCATTGATGTGTTCCCTAATGGCTATAGCGAGTACGACTCCTGCTAAGAGCCCCAATGGTGTGAACGTTTTTTCAATCCCACCCTAAGATTCACATCGAGCACCAAGTGTTATGGAATGAACTCCCCAATTCTATCATAAGCCTTTTCCTGCCAGGGGGCTGGTGTCATTTCTTCAACGAGCCCCATTGTCAATCATGGGAAGCCAAGGTTCGATCTTTCTATGGCTCTCTCATCTGCACCGACCAGTTTGAATCTCAAGCGTTTGTCGACGCCACACCCATCCCTTTATCTGTAGCCCTTCTGGTCCAGAAATTAGAATCCAAGGGCGTGACTATCTTGGATGTCTTCACTTATCCCGCTAACATCCCACCCGTCTCCAAAGCTACTTGTATGTCTCGTCTAGCCCCCGATAGCAATTGGGACACCGAGACCTTTTCGGTGGGTCGTCTCAATGACAAAGCCCGCATCACTTTACAGATTGTGTGTGCCAATATTTTGCAAACATCCAATGATTCGTCCATGCATCCATGCCAAGCCACTTTGGTGTACCATCTATTTGCCCACGACACCCCTATCCATTTGGCGCGCATTCTGTACGCTGATATTATTTTTGCGACCTATGATAAGAAAGGCAAAACGCCTCTCCCTTATGGTCGTCTCATTACCTCCATCCTTGCCGATGCCGATATTGTAGAACCGCATGATAAACCTCGCCTTCCTAAACCCATTGGGTAAGAATACCGCACTCAAAGTGTCAAACCATTAGAGGTGATCCGGGCACGACGAGGTGATAGTGATGAATTTGAGGGTGATTTCGATGATGACAAGGAGGACGATGTTGCGACGGATGTTGAGATGGGGGACGGGGATGAGGATGAGTATGATGAGGCTGCTAACCCAGATTACGTTCCAATGGGTGAGGGGCTCACCGCTCGCATTATCGCTCTTGAGGAGCGGTTCGACGATTTTATGGCTTCGTACGATGACGACCATCGCGCTTCTCGTTGCGACACGGGTATGCTGTTGCGCCTTTAGACTGATCTTTACAGCCTTTAGTTGGGTACCAATGCGCCTTTTCCTTCTTATTTTTACGATCTTTCTGACCCCGGTGCGCCCGGTATCTCGTACCCCTTCCCGCCCCACAAGTAGCCCCTATTTTTGTCCTTTGACCGTCCACATCTGGATTTGATATATGTGCTTCTTTTCATGTTTTTGTCTCTTGTGTACCACAATTATGTAGTAATGCCAATTCTGCATTTTCGTTATTTGCTTGTTTTATCTCTCGCACTTATTATTTCGTCTTATTTACTTTTCGTTCTTTTTATTGCGGACAATGCAAAAGTTTAAGTTAGGGGGGTGATAAGTGCGTTTTATAAAACTTCGCAAAGTCCAAATTTTAGAAAAGTTAAAAATATTTTCGTTCAAAATAAATAAAAATTGGAATTTAAATTTTTCTAAAATGTCACATTTATTCTATTTAAAGTCTCAAATTGTTAACAATCGTAATGCACAAAGCCAAAATTGACCGAAGATGGAAATTGAAAGAAAATTGACGACTTAACGAATAAGTGTGGAGATTAATCAAATCCGATGAGATTTTGAGCCTTTTAATTTTCTATGAGTTTTTAAATCAATCTGAACTCAAAATTCTTTTCAGCGTTGTAATAAGTCGTTGATGATCTCAATTCTTTATTTTGATCAGTTATGGGAAATTTGTGAGATGTTGTGTCGAAATGCACGCTAAATATATCTCTAAACTTAATTAATCTCGAGATGCATATGGTAATGTGATTAGCAATTTGAACAATGAAGTAGGCCCTCGTTTGTTTAACCCAAAAATATTAGCCAGAAAACGCCATGAAAATTTATCCCTTTGCAACCCAATTTGAGCCTAATAAAATATTTCTCTCTCGTTTGATAACCCAAAAAACCCAAACAACACAGAATTGTGAAAATTGAGAAAATTCATCAAGTAAGTCCAAATTGTGTAATAAAAAGGGGCAAGAAAAAAACAGAAAAAAGGCTAAAAAAAGAAAAAAAATGAAAAATTTCTAGAAAAAGAAAGGAAAATGAGCAAATGCCCGAAAAAGCACTAATGGACATCATAAGGACATTTTCTAATTCTGAACATTCCGACCATTTCCATTTTTACCTTTTACACCTTATAACCCGATAAAGTCCTAACCGAGTCCGAATGGCTAAATTAATTGCTGCATGGAGAGCTAAGACACGAAAAGATAATAAAAGAGATTAAAATGGTGTGACTAAGAGATGATGTTTCCCGTTTCACAATAACTGTATTCCGATGATGAGATCTTTTTACCATATATTTCCTTCTTTTCAATTTTGTATGCGTGAATTTATGTGCATTATATTTACTCTTCATATCATGCATACCGAGAGAAAATAGCCACAATTCGAGGGATTCGTTTGTGAGTGCATCTGTAAGAATTTGAATCAAAAAGAATTTTCAAAAAGTAACGTAATGACCAATCGGTGGAAATTGGAGGTTTAAATTTTGGCTTCGCACACACACACACACACACACTATGATTTGAGACTCTCTTGAATACGAATTTATGGTGATTATTTTCTAAAAATTTTAAATTGAACAATTTTTAAGTATTTTGATTTTTCTTTAAGTCAATAACGAATTTTGTGGGTATATTCACTGCAAACCCTCACGAGACAAAACTAGTCCTACTAGGGTAACCTAGGGGTTTAAAGGCTTGTTGTATATGCTCAATGCAATCGCTTGCCCGCGAAAGTGGAATTATTTTAATAAAGGAATTTTTAAAATTTAACTAGTTTCTTTTACATTGCTCGGGACGCGTAAAGTTCTAAGTTAGGGGGATTTGACTAAGCATAAATTCTTCTGAATTTATCCTCTTAATTTAGTAGGTTTTAGCACCTCGAATAAAGTAATTGACTAGTTTTATTCCAAATCATTGCCATTGGATTCTTCTAACAAGTAACTCGAGTTTCGTGTATTTCTTATCGTTTTTACAGGTGTTTAGTGCAAGGAAAGAGATAAAGAAATCGGAATAAAGGAAGAAAATAAAAGAAGAAAAGTCAAAGGGCAAAAGCGTAACTTTACTCCCGGAGTTCAGATTTGAAGCCTGAATGAAAGTCGAAGATAATCCATCCACAGGAGTGTAGGAAGAAACGAAAGTCAAAATGGAGATTTGGTTCAAACGATATGAGAAGCTAAAGTTGAGAAATAAAAGTCAAAATTGAAGAATATCGAACCGATCCGATTTAGGACGGACCAGTTCGAAGGTTCACATTCTAGTAGATTTTGGATCGATGGAAAACCGATGAAAAATTAATCGATCTGGTACCAGACCAATCCGGTTGATGAAAAATGAACCGATCTGGATTTGGAATCGAACCGATCCGATGGTATCCGAACCGGTCCGCCTGCTGAAATTCTGGAATTTATTTCTAGAACAAAAGAGTCGTCCCGAGGGATAAGAGGAGTCAAGTTTCGTGTATATATAAAGGGTAAGCCGTAATAGAGAGGGAGTGATTCGTATCGAATATTGCACTTTATTACCCTCAAACCTATGCATTTTAGCCCTCTCGAGTACTTTAATGCCTATTATTATGCTCGCTAATCAGACAACCTCCGTTTTATATACTAACATGTTATTCGAGCTATAATTGAGATTTTATAGGTATTAAAGTGCTTAGTATGAAGTTTGAGCGTGTTCCGATAAAGTTTCGTCGCGATTCGCACGTTCAGGGGCATTTTCGTAATTTCGCACTTTTTGGTATTTTTGACCAAAGTCTTCACGAAAGTTGTATCCCTCGGGCCAAGCTTCATGTGTCCGTGAACGGTGCACGAATTGGAGTCCGAACGAAGGAAACACGGACCTTTAATCGGAAAGAATTATAAGATATTTATTAATAATTTATATAATTCCCCTTGTGTCCCTTTTCTTCTTTATTAACAATTTCATAAATGACATCCATGTCCCTAACATGATTTTGGCAGCAAACTCCATTGGCGATTTGGGATTTTGCTCGGGTTTTACTCGGGTTTTACTCGGGTTTTTGGTTTGGCCTTGTGGAGCTCAAATTGGAACACGAAAATGGTTTGGCACTATGCACGGGTCAATTGGGTCTCGGATTTAATCCGAATTGGGTCCTTATCTTTACATCCATGGAGGTTTCGGGACATGGTGGTGGGTTTGTATTTTTTGATGGAGGTGTAGTTTTTTTATCTTTGGCACATGCGATTTGCAGCAAGCCATTGTCTTTTGCGCACAAATGAGTTGCTGTTGTAACACGAGTTGGGTTGGAGGTGTGTATTTTGCATCAATGGAGGTCGTTGGCATATTTTTTTGGCTACCATGGATGGAAGATCTCGATTTACAGTGGGGATTTTATGGGCTGGAACTGATGCTACCGGTCCACCGACCCATACCCGACGGTCGACTGGTGTTTGGGATTTTGCCTTCGATGTTTGACAGTGGGGTCCTCCCTTTTGACGCAATCGACCGGTCACCACCCCGGTCGACCAGTCCCCTATTTGGTGGAAATATTTGTTGCCAACAACCCCATTCTCCTTTTTTATTTTCTTTTTTCCTTTTTCTTTTATCCTTTAATTATAACTTATTCCCCTTTTTCATTTCTTTTTCCTTTTTTTTTTTTTTTTCCTTTATGTAACTTAGTATAAATAGGAGACTTGGTTTATTTTTGTAAAAAAATTGTAATGTAAGTTTCTTTAGGAGAGTTCTAGGGTTTGGAAATATTGGGGATTTTTATGGAGACCACCCCTCTCCTCCATTTGTGTTGTGGTTTGACACCCATTAATGTAAGTGGATATTATTTCTCGCTTTGTTCATTTATTTCGATGCTTTGCATTTAATTTCTTGCCTAGATTTATTGTGTGCCCTAGTTTAATTTAGTGTTGCTTTAATTAATTAGTTAATTTATTTAATGCTTTTAATCATGCGTAGTGGCTAATTTAAATTAGGGTGCGATTAATGGAACTCACGTAGTGTTAATTTGTTGCTTCGCTTTGGTGATGGTGATTTACGTGTTTATTTCGAGTGCGTTGTCCTAGTTTTTACGCCTAGGAAATTTAACGGTGTATATCATGTATGCGCCGTATTTATGACCTTGCGTGCGTAATTTTTGGGGCATTTGTTGATTCCAAAATCTTATTAGTCTTTTATGCGAATTTAGTGGTATGACAACTCTTAATTTAATTAATTGACGAAACGAGATGCAATCCTACTAATTCGTAGTCCCATGTAACCATTTATACGCGTTAACTCAATTTGAGGGATATTAGTTGCATCCTATAGTTTTTATTCGCTTTGTTAATTTAGTTTAAATACACTCGTATAGTGTAATCTTTTCCTTTTGTTATCTTTTATTTTTGTTATCAAATATCTTTTACACTTTTATTTTAGGAATATTAAACCTTGTAAATTCTAGCAACTCGTCTCTGTGGAGTTTTGATACCCGGACTTACCTCTATACTCCCTTAAAAGAGTGTGGTCCATAGTTTAGGTTTTTGTATTAAGGCGGTGAACAAAAAACAACGATTGACATTTTGACACGCTCTACTTTTCACGCTTAGTGATGGAGTTTTACGGGTTTATTTCGAGTGGGTTGTCCTAGTTATTACGCCTAGGAGATTTAACGGGGTACATCATATATGCTCCGTATTTACGACCTTGCGTGCGTAATTTTCGGGATATTTGTTGACGCCAAAATCTTATTAGACTTTCATGAGAATTTAGGGGTGTGACAACTCTGGGTTTAATTAACTGTCGAAACGAGACTCAATCTTAATAACTCGTCGACCCATGTAACCATTTTATACTAATTAACTCAGGTGAGGAATATTCGACGCAACCTATAGTTTTTATTCGCTTTGTTAATTTTAGTTTAAATACACTCGCTTAGTTTAATCTTTTCCTTTTGTTATCTTTTTCTTTTTGTTAGAAATTATCTTTTACACTTTTATTTTAGGAATATTAAACCAATTAAATTCTAGCAACTTATCTTTGTGGATTCGATACCCGGACTGGCTGGTATACTCCCTTAAAAGAGTGTAGTCATAGTTTAGATTTTTGTATAGAGTTGGTGAGCCGAATATAACAAACGACCGACGTCGGTGATGGGACGCCGCGAAAAAAACCCTGTCTATCAAATGGTACCGTTGCCGGGGATGAGTTTGTTTTAGAATTTATTTGATTTAATATTTCATTGTATTTTTTTTCTTTTCTATTTGTATTTTTTGCCTAATATTTTTGTAGGACTTCTACATTTGAGCGCCAAGAATCGCTTGAATTTTTCGCGTGTGCATCACTTTGTGGATTTCGCCACTTCGAGCCATCTTTTGGGGTAAGCACGTCTTATTCCAATCCTTTAGATAATCATTATGATAATTATTAAAATCCCCATAAAACTATGACTTTTGGTCAATACTTAGAGTCCAAAAAAATTGCAAATTCAAAAATGACTTTGGGAGAGTATTACAAAAGTCAAGCTTTGGAGTGCGTGTATTTTGAGGAGGATGACAACGATTTCGGGCATTTAATTCCTTAAAATAGGAATTTTGAAACAAATTGCAATAGTTTTCAAAATTCTTATAATAATGAATTTGAGTATAGTTTCGATAATAATTCTCAAACTTCTCATTTTTAAGTATCCGCACCTCAACCTATGACTTTTGGTGAGGGTTTGCTCATGCTTGAGAATGAGAGGTATGGAGACCGTTATCGGGAAGAAAATCATTTGTGGGAACATGAATTGGATTTATTATTTGAATTCGACGACGATTTTTCTTTCAAAACTTTTGAAGTCGAGGAATGTTTTGAACCAAATGAGGATTTTTTGCCTACTTTGGAACAAACCATTCTTGACTTGGCCCATGGTTTAATAGATATAGAAAGTGAGGATGAAATGGATGTAGTATCCATTTGCAATGAAATGATTTCATCTTTGGATCCCAAAGAAGAAAGTTTCATTGAAAATGATTCTATCTCCTTTGAAATTCCAACTTTGAGCGATGATAACTCATCTCTTGAGTTTGAATTTCTTTTCTCCCCCTTTTCATTCTCTTTTATCACATCGTCACAAGTACCCGATGAAACGGTGCAGAACTTTAAAACGTTCAACCCTTTCACCGATGAGGATTACTTGCTCGAGTTGCTTTCTATGAAGGCATCTTTGCCTCCTTGTACATCCCCTCCCATTTCAATTTCAAAATATTTGGGAGATAATTATATTGTTCTTGGCCCCCTTGTGTATTTGTCACCCATTTTATCCAAATTCCTCATCCTCCCTCCAAAATTTTTAATTGGGGATGGTTCATTTCTTTCGCCTTACACATGCCTTCCGTTGTTCGAATGAAATTCTTATTTTTTGGGAGGCATGCTTTCAAGTGAGGGTTATCCTCCAAAGTCAAATCGTGTTTTGGGTGGACCCTAAAAAATTTCAACTTCTAGTGTATAGTTAATTAGAAGTTAAAATTGTAGGTTGTAAATAGTTAGTTTTTATTTTTCTTATTTTTCTTTATTCTTACTTATAGTCTAGTGTAATTAGTTAAAAACTTTATTCTTTCTTTTTGTTATGCTTTGGTACTAACATATTTTGTAGAATCTTTGGACTTGTACTTTACGGAGATCGCTCCTTTGTTGGGCATTTTGCCTTTGTTTTCTATGATAAATTTTAATAAATGCCCGATCCAATAGACAACTCAACGATGCATGTTCTTGATTTTAGAAGTTATTAGACTTTAGTTCTCGAATCATTGATATTATGAATAACTTCATGAATTAAACCTTAATCCCATGAGCACATGCACTTTTCTTGCTTTATTGATTTGGTTTAAGATTTTTATAACTCGGTAATCTTTTGTTGCATTGTATATACTTACGCTGAGTAAACTTTGTACGTTTCATCGTTTGTGAGTGTATACACTATTCTTTCCTCTTTGAAAACATTACTGTCAATGGTAATCTCACTATTCTTTCATTTGAGCGTTCATATATTGAGTTCTTTATTGAAATGTATTACTTGAGCATGATTTTTATATATTGTTTTGACTCGAGAATTGCGTAAACTTTATGAAATGATTATAGGCCACCTTTGTTATATTACCCATATTAGCCTTGACCTGAACTTATATGTTTTCCCTCGTCAACCCCTTTGAGCCTTATTATAGCCTTTCGTTTCATACCCCAAAATCCCATAGCCAACTCTAAATTGGAGTTTTATACCATAGTTATTACCTCACGTACCTTTGTTTGGAATATTACTTTGGATTGAATGATGTTGTCTCGCGGTTAAAATTTAGGCATATAAGAGTGAGAAAAGTAAAGAAAAGAAACAGTGAAAAAGAGAAGAAAAGAGAAGTGAAAAGCAAAAGTAAACAAAAAAGAAAAAGTGAGAAAAAGAAGAAAAGAAAAGAAAGATAAAATTGTAAATGTTATATATAGTTCAATAAGCTTTGATTGCTCTCCCATTGTTATATTCAATGCCTTTTATGGATTGTATTTTCCAATTTTGTTGTCCCCGCTATTTACCATTATCCCAAGTTTTCATCTCTGAACACGTTGAATCCGTACATATTTCCTTCATTTCGTACCCTTAACCCCAAGCCTACATTATTACCCTATAAAGTCCTATGTGATCTCAATGTGCATATAATTTAAAGTTGAAACTGTTTTGATAATCTGTGAAAATACATTTTGCCTCTTTTAATGAGTGTTATCTTTCATTAAGATTATAATTTTTCATTTTATATATAGGGTTCTTCATTTGTGACATGTGCATGACCTAATTTCCTTTTCCAGTTACTCTTTATGCCCGCATGTTCACTCCCTGTTTCGAGTGAATTCACTTGATGAGTGTAATGCCCGTGAGGATTGAATATATGCTTGTTTAACGTTTATCCGATTTATATAAGTTTTTGCCAAATCATATTTTGCATGTGCTCGCTCCCCTCCCACATTTTAAGGTTTCAATTCTACGAAGTTCATTCCATAATGTTAATAATCTGGACTTTAGTGTGAATTCAGTTTACTCGGCTAATAACATGTTAAAATCTTGTTCGTATTGTTGAGTTTGTCGCATGTGATTGGGCATATTTTGAGGAAACCATATGATATTTGCGGGTTTCATCCTTGAAAATCCTCACGAGACGACACTCGTCCACTAGGGTAACCTAGGAGCTTAACTGCTTATTGCATATGCTAAATGCAATCGCTCGCCGGCGAAAGTGGGTTTTATGCTTTTATCTCTTTTGTATATATATATATCTTGTTTTGTGATTTTATTATAGTTCCTCTTGCGTTAAATTTCATTACTAGGGACTAGCAATGTGAAAGTTAGGGGGTGTGATTCGTATCGAATATTGCACTTTATTACCCTCGAACCTATGCATTTTAGCCCCCTCGGGTACTTTAATGCCTATAATTATGCTCGCTAATCAGAAAACCTCCATTTTATATGCTAACATGTTATTCGAGGTATAATTGAGCTTTTATAGGTATTAAAGTGCTTAGTATGAAGTTTGAGCGCGTTTCGATAAAGTTTCGTCGCGATTCGCACGTTCAGGGGCATTTTTGTAATTTCACACTTTGGTATTTTCGACCAAAGTCTCACGGAAGTTGTATCCCTCGGACCAAGCTTCATGTGTCCATTAACGGTGTGCGAATCGGAGTCTGAACGAAGGAAACACGAACCTTTAATTGGAAAGAATTATAAAATATTCATTAACAATTTATATAATTCCCCATGTGTCCCTTTTCTTCTTTATTAACAATTTCATAAATGACATCCATGTCCCTAACACGATTTTGGCTGCAAATTCCATTGGCGATTTGGGATTTTGCTCGGGTTTTTGGTTTGGCCTTATGGAGCTCAAATTGGAACACGAAAATGGTTTGGCACTATGGACGGGTCAACTGGGTCTCGGATTTAACCCGAAATGGGTCCTTGTCTTTACATCCATGGAGGTTTTGGGACATGGTGGTGGGTTTGTATTTTTTCATGGAAGTGTAGTTTTTTTATCTTTGGCACATGCGATTTGCAACATGTCATTGTCTTTTGCGCACAAATGAGTTGCTGTTGTAACACGAGTTGGGTTTGAGCTGTTTTTTTGCATCAATGGAGGTCGCTGGCATCTTTTTTTGGCTGCCATGGATTGAAGGTATCGGTTTATAGTGGGGATTTCATGGGCTACAACTGATACTGCCGGTCGATCGGCCCATACCCGACGGTCGACCGGTGTTTGGGATTTTGCCTTTGATGTTTGACAGTGGGGTCCTCCCTTTTGACGCGGTCGACTGGTCACCACTCTCGATCGACCGGTCCCCTGTTTGGTCGAGATATTTGTTGCCAGCTACCCCATTCTCCTTCTTTATTTTCTTTTTCCCTTTTTGTTTTATCCTTTAATTGTAACTTATTCCCCCTTTTCATTTCTTTTTCCTATTTTTTTTCTTTTATGTAACTTAGTATAAATAGGAGACTTGGTTTATTTTTGTAAAAATCTTGTAATATTAGTTTTATTATGAGAGTTCTAGGGTTTGGAAATATTGGGGATTTTTATGGAGACCACCCCTCTGCTCCATTTTTGTTGTGGTTTGACACCCATTAATGTAAGTGGATATTATTTCTTGCTTTGTTCCTTTTTTTTCCATGCTTAGTTGTTTATTTCCTTGCCTAGATAATTATGTGTAGTTAATTTAACTAGTGTTAATTTAATTAACAGGCTTCAATTAACTAGTTGCATTTTATTTAATGTCATTTATTATGTTTAGGGGCTAGTTTAAATTGGGTCGTGTCGGATTGAACTCACCTAGAGTTAACGTGTTGCTTTTCTTTGGTGATGGAGTTTTACGGGTTTATTTTATGTGGGTTGTCCTAGTTATTACGCCTAGGAGATTTAACGGGCTATATCATGTATGCTCCGTATTTACGACCGTGCATGAGTAATTTTCGGGGTATTTGTTGATGCCAAAATCTTATTAGACTTTCATGCGAATTTAGGGGTGTGACAACTCTGGGTTTAATTAACTGTCGAAACGAGGCTCAATATTAATAACTCGTCGACCCATGTAACCATTTTATACTAATTAACTCAGGTCAGGGATATTTGATGCAACCTATAGTTTTTATTCGCTTTGCTAATTTTAGTTTAAATACACTCGCCTAGTTTAATCTTTTCCTTTTTGTTTGAAATTATCTTTTACACTTTTATTTTAGAAATATTAAACCAATTAAATTCTAGCAACTTGACTTTGTGGATTCGATACATGGACTGGCCGCTATACTACCTTAAAAGAGTGTAGTCATAGTTTATATTTTTGTATAGAGTTGGTGAGCCGAATATAACAAACGACTGACGTCGGTGACGCGACGCCGCGGCAAAACCCTTGTCTATTAGGGAGCTAGTTAGTCCTTAGTCTTTGTTGGTTAAAAACTGTAATTTGTAGTTTTGGCAAAGAATTATTCAAGGTTTCAACGTCCCAGTCAAGATTCAGGTGTTAATTTCAGATTTGCTGATTCATTACAAGTATCATTTCAATTTCTTTTCTTGATTGTTTCATTTGTTTTCATTAGATCTTAAATTGTTCTACAATTCTGCATTCTTAAACAAAAAGGTCATAGATTAATGATTTCATACATATTTAGAGTGGTGTTTTCATCTAATAAAATCATGCCTCGCTAAGTTTTTAAGAGTTGGGATGCATGAGCCTATCCCGATGTAAATTACTCAGGTAGAAAATAGAATTTAAATTAATTTGAAAGAATCGTGTGGAATAATTTCACAAACATCGTAGATCTTTTAATCTCTCTTGCCCCTGGGTACTTGGGATGTTTATGGATATGATACGCGTTTAATTACCTAGCACCGCTTTATATTCACCTTTGATTTCATATGATGCGAACTGGTATCCTCATACATGTAATGCTTAGGATCTATAAAGACTGGATTCATTCAAATTTTTTATTTACAATTCTAGTATTCTTTAAGGTAAATTACTAGGGATTGGGGGATTGTATCCTGACTTAGTTTCTCTTATATTCATAACCGTACTCTTGCTAGTTCGTTAGTTCTTCTGTCAGTGTAGTTCATTCGAGAATTCAATTTCAGTGTAATTCATTCATAAGGAATTAAAAAAAATCACCAACAATTGTCTTTTCTTTTCTTTTTAAGAATCAATTGAGGGTTTAAATCAACCAGTCCTATGTCATTAAGAACTGTCAGCCTTGCTCCCTGTGGATTCAATCCCGACTTATCGGGTTATTAGTAACGCGACATGCTTGCACTTGAGCCTATAAAGCACGCACTTTAGACACAATTGTGGTATCGTCAATGGCATAGAGGGTCGATGGACTTCTAGCTCTACTGGAAGAATTGTTTCAACTCCCATTATAAGAGAAAAATGTGTATACCCTGTGGATTTCCTCTTTGTCATTTAATAGGCCCACAAAACTGCTGGAATCTTGTCATCCCACGAACGTGGAAAGTCTTCCATCATATTGGCCAAGTTATTGACCAATGCCTTGTTATTTGTTTCGGCTTGACCGTTGCCTTTAGGATACACCATCATTGGGGTATGATGAATGATGGAGTACCTGTATGTAAGAATCATTACTTCTTTGTTGACAAATGGTGTCCCGTTATTAGAAAGGATAACCTTTGGAATCCCAAATCGATAAATTATGTACTCTCTAATGAAGTTGTACACTACACCTGCTGTTGCTCTCCTTTACGGTATTGCCTCAGTCCACTTTGTAAAGAAGTCTGTTGCCACTAAGATCCAGATCTTTCCTCTTGAAGATGGGTGTATTTACCCTACCAGGTCAAACGTCCAAGTGTGTAATGGGTGAGGAGTGGCCAAAGAGTGTAAGTCCATGAGGGAGAATGGATCATGTTTCCATGCAGCTGGAACGCCTTGCACTTTTGAACAAACTCAGTAGAATCTTTCTCTATGGTTGGATAATAATAACCCAAGGTCATTAATTGGTCATATAACTTTTCCCCTTCAATGTGAGCTGGTCCTGAGCTTGCTTTAAGACTTCTATTGCCTTCTCCTTTGTGATGCATCTTAATGGCCTATTAAAGTATCCTTTGGGATTAAGTTGCTCCTCTTAGACATAGAACTATGGGGATATTCTCTTGAGTCCCATTGCATCAATTTTCTCCGTAGTAACAACTCCATCCTTGATAAAATTAATGTAAGGCTGCCTTCAATCTGCCCGAGTTTCAATGAAGTGACATCCAGCTACCTAAAAAAATGTTGGCATTTATCGCACCTTCGTTATAAATTAAATGCATCCTACTTCATCATTGCCTAGAAGTATTCTTCACTCTGGATTATTTTATATAGAGGGATCTCGGTTGTTTTGTAGTGCTCGTCATGTGTCTTCTTCAACTTTTGGTCTGCTTCCTCTAGCTCGATGCACCTTGATAACCATCCTCCCACGTTCCTAAACTAAAGACTTCTTTGGATTACAAAATATTATTTTAGATCTCTGAGTTCCATCTTGCCTTCCCCAGACTCCAAATGTATCCTGATCTCGCCTTTCCAATCTGAATCATCTTCCATCGGCAAGATCGTTTATACCACCGACGGAGCTGTTCTTTGTTGTATCACAATTGTTGTTGTGTCGCTCTTCATGTCCACTTTATGAGTAATGGTGGAATAAGAATCAACATGCCTATTCATCCTTCTATGATGCCTCCTTATCTTGTCTTGAGGCGCTTCAATGCATATTCCCCATTAACTTACTAGACCACTAAGTTCGAATCACCTTTGATACACAGTGAATGGATGCCCCTTCGAAGAGCCTCTAGAAATCCCAGTACCAACACCTCATACTCTGCTTTGTTATTAGAACAAGGAAAATCTAACTTGTAGGAAAGGTAATTATCTTCCTTCCCTTTTAAATGAATAACCTCTGCTCCCCCTTATTTTTTGTCGAATGACCATTAAACTGAATAGTCCACTCTTTAAGGTTTGTGTCCAAAAAGTTGGCCTGCAAATTGTCTCTAGGAATGCTCTCACGGGGTGGCTCAAATATTCCAGACGAAAAGATTTCTAATAAATCTGCATATTCCTAGCTCTTGATCACATGAGGGACCACACACTTCAAGTCATATTATGAAAGGATGAGTAATCACCTAGCTGGTCTTCCAATCAAAATAGTTTCTGCCAACAAAAACTTAATGGAATCACATCTTGTCACAATATGAATTGTGAAAGACAATATATAATGTCTAAGTTTTGTTCTACAAACATCAAGGATAAATAATATCTTTCTATACTACTATACCATGCCTCCGGTCCATGTATGATCCTGCTCAGATAGTAGATTGTCCATTCCTAACCATCAACTTTCTACGCCAAGAAAGCTTCAATAGACCTAGTGGTAGACATGAGGTAAAGCTGCAATGGTATCCCTTCCTTTGGAGGAATCATCATTTGTGGAGAAGTGAGAAGATTCTTCAACTTGGTAAGAGATTCTTAGTGAGATTCCTCCCATTTGAAATTTGTGCTTTTTGTAGTAGCTCCATCAATGGATGAGTTATCTCAGCCAGCCCTGGCATAACTCTTCCGAGGGAGGAGACTTTATCGAGGAAACTCTTGAGCTCCTTCGTTGTTCTTGGACATGGAATCTCTAGGATATCTCATTGTTTGTCTTGGTCCATCTATATCCCCTGTCGATCCACCACGAAGCCCAAAAACTTCCCGCTTGTAACTCCGAAGACACACTTCAGTGGATTCGATGACCAGATCATACACATAAAATTCCAAAAATTTATGAAATAAGTCATGGAAAATGGGCATCATCATTCTTTGATATGTTTCTCCAGCATTCTTCAACCCAAAAGGCATCATTTTGTACATAAAATTGTCTAACAAAGTTCTGAATGTTATTTTCTCTATATCTATTGGATCCATCTTGATTTGGTTTTATCCCACATACCCATCCATAAAGCTATACATTTCATGCCCATCTGTTGCATCAATCAGTATATTAATGGAGGGCAGAGGTAAATCATCCTTTGGGCAAGCTCTGTTCAAGTCCCTAAAGTCCACACAGATCCGTATCTGGTTCTTGGCCTTCATCCCATTAGGATAATGCTAGACAACCAAAGTGGGTGCTACATCGATTTGATGAACCCTCCTTCTAGCAACTATTAGACCTCCTCCTTACTTTTTAGATCCAACTCAGGCTTGTAATTTATTGTAGATTGCTTCATTAGTATGGCTGAAGGCATAACGTTCATCTTGTGGCAACTTACTTTTTCATCTCACCCCTCTATTTCTGTGTACTTCCAAGTAAAGATGTCTCTATATTATCAAATTAACTCAATCAAGGCCATTCTTTTCTCTACGCTCAAATCCTTTGAAATGAAGATGGGCCTTG
Source organism: Sambucus nigra (assembly GCA_949130495.1). Classification (NCBI taxonomy): domain Eukaryota; kingdom Viridiplantae; phylum Streptophyta; class Magnoliopsida; order Dipsacales; family Adoxaceae; genus Sambucus; species Sambucus nigra. The sequence goes on from OX422209.1 coordinate 630,277,699, forward strand.
GATCTTCTTCTTCTTCGACTAGATCAAGCTGCTCCAATTCCTATACCCGTGGCTTTGGGCGATCCAACATTGAGTCTTGTTCTTCTTCTACTTCCTCTATAAATTCTTATATGTTTGAGTTGTCGATGACCATGCACTACCCTTGTTGGTCCACTAGAAAACATTCATACACCGAGTCAGCCTCTGTCATATCTCCTTCAACTGTCTGCTCACACTTTCAAAAGCGATAGATCACCTTTCCATCCTCCATCATCACTTTCTTATATTTCCCGTTGGCTATTACAACTACTTTTCATTTCCTACCTCTTGAGGCTTCTGTCAACCTATGTCCCAAAAACTTGCTTAGTATGATTTTTTGTTGGACCTCATGCTCCATTAGATCCATCCTAGGTCTCATCCTATCTCTCAGTTGTTTTGAGATATTATGAGGTTTTTGATTGACGTGGTTGACCTCCTCACCTACTTCTCTCCTACCTTCTCTTTTGCTGCTTTGTCCATTCACATGCCCCGTCCTTTCTTTGATAAAGGGAACTCTGGCTCCCTCCATATGTCTCGTTAATACTCTTGCATCCTTTTCCATCTCTGTATAAAATAATGCATTTACCAATTGAGCCTTTTCAGTTGGAAAGGGATTCTTCGTTGCACGTATAACAATCTCAGTTACCTTCATATTTGCCTTAATGCATTAGTGATATCTCGAAGGAACTAAATTATGGCTGTGCATCCACACCATTTCTATCAAAATATGGTAGGAAGTATCACTCTCAATTATATGAAACTTGATGTGTGAAGTGAGATTTCCCATTACAATCCCTATGTTCACATACCCAATTAACTTGGAGGACTGGTTGTCATAACCAGATATCACCAAAGGCATTAGTATCAATATTGCCTCTGAGATGTTGGATGCGTAGAATGAGTTGATGGTCATGATGTTTATGAATGCTCCCCCATCCATTAGAGTTCTCGCAAAACTTACCCCATTGATACTTGTCCTCACGTATAAGGGTTTGTTATATAGGAACCTTACAGCTCTATCAGCATCATTGAAAGTCACTTCGGACAGGAATTTCCTTACCAATCTGTCCATGGCCCCCCTCTACCTCAGCGATGGAACTGCATTTTTTCGTGTAATGTCCAAAATTGCTTGTGTTATCTCTAGTTTGTTTTCCTTCGTCATTCCCACCTTATCAAAGAACCATGAGAATTTGGGCTATTATGATACAACATTGTATTCCAGTCCTTGGTCTACTTCCTCACTATTAAGGTTATACACATCCTCCACATCTTTTGCACTTGCTTCATTGTAGGCTATCACAATGTTAGCCATTGCTCTTGTGCAATCTTCTAATGCCTCCTAAAACTCCTCTTTCTCCACTATTAGTTCCCTCACCTCCCTCTCATCTTCTTCATCATAATCCACTACTAATTTAGCTACATATGCTGGTAGTGGGTTGTTGTTGACGTTCTCTCTATAAAGTCCCTATTTTCATATGTTTGCTTATAGTCTTCCTCAATGTAAAGTAAGTTATCGTTGAATGACCAATCTTTTGATGGATCTGGTAATATTTGGGATTATCTCTCACTTATACATATGACTTCATTTCTAGAGTATCCTTGGGATCATAGACTGTCCCCCTTGCACCATGGCGTTATAGCAATTGATGACCTCTTCAACGATACAAGGAAATAGTGGTGGATCCTCTATATATCTGCTAAACTTCCTTTACTGTCCTTCTTTGATTGCTTGGCCTCCTCTCCTCCATTAGCGTATCCCACTCGTGGAGGCTGGCCATGTCCCATAATGGGTCGCATTGGCTGCCAGAAAATTATAAGCCCCACGACTAGGTTTAGACGTAAGACCAGTGAGATGTTTCTTACTACTTTTAAAAATGTCATAAAAGTTCCTTCGCGCGTTTCGTTTAGAAGGTGACAGATGTACTTCGAGAGCAAACCTTCAGCACAAATGTGAAGCAGTTTAGACTTCTTAGCCTCCTCCCTCACATCGAGGGACTTTTCTGAATCTTCGAACGTACGCCACCACCTCCTCCCCTGGCTGTTGTTTCTCCTTACCCAGCTATGTCAACGTAAATTCATCTTCTACCAGAAAGAACTTCTGGATAAAAATAATGTGCACCTCCTCCCATGTCGAGACACTATTTGATGCCAAGTGAAAGTACTAGGTATATGACTAATCGGTCAGGGAATTTAGAAAACTCCATCAGCTTTAACTTCTTATTATTGCAATGGCCCCCCCAAATGCTCAATGAACCATTTGATATGCTCCTTCAGGTTTCCTCCATTCCTGTGTATCTCCTAAAGATAGGAGGAATGTAGTCCTTCACATAAGGTTCCTCATTGTACACCTTAGGATAGGGAGTAAAAAAATCCTCATCTACTGATGCTACCTCGCTGGCTGACTGCAAGGAAGATGCTATCATCTTTAATACTTCTTTCTGCATCTCCTTCCTCATTTCTTCTAAGGCAGATATAGGGGTTTTCTTAACCATTAGAGCAATGGGATCATGGACCATACTTGGAATGCTTTCCACACTTGGGGTACCCACCGTTAGGATAGGGTTAGGATAATGTTTGTGGGGATAGGTCCCGTTGGAGCTATGCACGATGGGGATATCAGAGTCTCCATTGGTGTTACGAAAGAGCTGGGGTCTAGTCCCCATCCAAAAGTCCTTACCGCTATAAGAGTCTGTAAGATTTCAAATAATTTGCCCATGATAAGGGTTATTTGTTCCTGTCCCATCACGACGCGAGTGGAAGCCTGTGTGAGCGTTGGGATCCTTATTTCTGTTTGAACTTGGGGAACCTATACCCAAGGTACCCCATCCATGGAAGCCTTAATATCCCTATTTATCTAAATAGAATCAAAGTGGAAGGTGTGGTTAACATTATCTTATGCCATACTTCTAGAAGAACTCCTCCCCAACGGAGTCACCAAATGTAAGAGGGTAGTCCCCTTGAAGCCTGGTAGTATAGTAATACCAGTAGAGGTGTAAGTCATATAGGTATGGTAATAAACGATAGCCCAAGTACCCTTTAACAAAGACAAATGAACACCCAATATTATATATAGTAAAAACTCAGATTGAACACAAATCTCTCGTATATAACTGAAATGATAATAAAGGAAACTTGAAAACAACTCATTCAAAGGGAGAGAGAAGTAAGCATCGTGGATACACCTTGGCAGACAACCAACACACCAATAACCTCTTATATCTCTCTGGCTAGCTATAAAATCTTCACAATAAATGACAAGGTTGGGTGAGTAAACTCTATCTAGTTTTTAATAACTTCTGTTCAATATCTTTCTCTCTCTAGCAATAAACTCTATAGAAAGAACTCTCCCTTCTCAGAATTGGTTGAGTCCAATAAATATCTCCACACCTTTATTGAGATGTCTCAGTCCTTCACAGTGTGAAAGACGCCCCATTCACACTTTACGTCATAAGCATTAAATTCATGATGGGTTAACACACCCTACGTTATAATCCTTAAATGCCAGGACATGCCTTTTACCTATACATTATGCATCAGAGGACTGTCACAATAGAGGTGACTCACCAAACCTTCTGACAACCCCAATACCATAGTGGTTTACTCAAGTTTGTATTGGATAGTGGGTACGTGGCTAGTGATGCCACCTAAAGTAGATGTGACATTTGGTAGAGGGATATATGGATCAAAGCTCACTATATGATGGAACTCAAGGTCAATCTTTACAGGATTTCACGGTGAAAGATCTCTCTGTGTTTTAGTAGGTGTATCTAAGATGGTTAAGACAAGACTTAATGTCGCCTAACTCCTCAGTCCTCCAAACCGAGTACCTCTAAAGTTCCGACAATGAGGTCATTCGATAGAGCATGTGATCTCTCCCAGGGCTGGTCTCTCGTGAGTACCATTTGACCTCAAACTTGATATTACAATCGTTACAGCATTACAATCAATGTACTTTAAAGATAGAATTTTACTAAGTAAAAATGAAAAGTAAAATGGAGTTCTCCCAATAAGTTTCCTCGCTGAGCTGTCTTGCTGTCTTCATGTTGCCTCCTTCTCTTAAGTCTCTTTTGTTAATTGGGGAAGCTATCTCTAATTCAGAGACTAATTCAAAAAAGGAGAGGAGTCTGGACGAATTTAAGGACGCAACTATGTTCACAACTTCTTAGGGAGTGATTGAAAGAGAGATTGTAGGCTCGGTGATGAGTCATATCAGAGCATTTAGGTGCAACTGGGAGGACTTGAAAATTCCCCATAAGGTGATGTTGGCTTAGGTTTTCTTGAGTTGGTCAAGGACCTTACTTTCTCTGATGGTAATCTCTGGTATGGGAAGTTCTTCGACAACTCCATTTCCTTTATCTGTCTGGATCATGTGAGGAATTGGGTCTTTATAGTGTCTCTCTTATATAATTTTATGATTTAATAAAGCGAGGTAGAACAAGCACCCCGTGCCTTCATCTATTTCTGGATGAATGGCTACTTTACTGATTTCCCCCAATAGGTCTTCGAAGGATATCATTCCGCACATGTTGATTACTGGACGGACTTTTCCCTAACTCAGTTCATCATCTGAGCTGTCAAATTCATCCCCCCATCCGGTGGAGATTATATCTTCTTTCCAAAAGAAATTGATGAATTCAATAACCTCGATGGATTCTTCATATAAATATTCCCACTTAACGAGGAGGTGTGGGGTTGAAGGGACCAACCGCCTTGAAGCTTTAAAGAAGTGAGTAGTTCAGAAATATTGTAGATCTCACAGGTCTGTCCAAACATGTTGGCCATAATCTGTATCACATTATCTAAACTGATTTATTCGGCAAGTACCACCCATTCGTCTGATTCTAGAGCCTATTTTTGGGATTCCATGAATAGACCACTGAATTTTTAATAGTCGATGGTCATCTTGGTGGGAAATTTTAGCCCTAACTCTAGAAGTTTGTTCAATACAACTGGTAACTCCATGTTTTTCCCTTCGAATCGGGTGAAAATGGTAATGCAGGCCCCTGTGAGGAGTGACAAAGCTTAATCAATGAAGTAGGCAGGTTTTAAGAGAAAATAAGGAAAAACTTTGAGAGGTTTGGGTGATATGATAGGTGTTTTGCTGGGTATAATTTGAGTGGATGGATTAAATTCTGGGTCATTTTCTAGGAAGACTACATTTGAATGTGCAGGAAGTGGGATATAGGTGGTATTGGGTTTAGGATCTTTTGGTGGAGAAATGAGACCCCTATCAATCAAGCCTTGAACCATGTTTCTAAGATTGAAGCATTGGTCGGTAGTGTGGCCCGTGGATTGGTGAAAGTCACAGTGGGTTTGGTAATGGACGGGGGTCCAAGGGTTTGATGAGGTTTTTGTTGAACAAGGTCTGGTAGACTTGGGATAAGGAAGCACGTAGCTAATTTTATTCCTTTGTGGTGGGATTAGGGAGGCTTTCTGGTGCCTAACAGGTAGCAAGTTGGGAGATATTATTGATGGTCGAGACTGTAGCACTAGCAGGCTTCTCGTACTTTTTGGGAATGAGATGTTTGGTCACCTTCTTCGGCTCGACTTCTACCTCGATAAAAATTTCTTCAATTACTACACCCGCTTCTTGAAGAGCTCAAAAGGGTGGATAATAATAACCTCTCATGGACATTCGGATATGGGGCAAGAAATTCTTCCTCATGATACTTACCTGTTCTTCTTTGGAGGGTCGATTGGTTATGGTAGCTGCTTTCTCTTTCCACAGTCTTGTAAAGATATTGACGATTTGCCCTGAGTTTTGCTTAAGAAGCTTAAGATCACAACATATAAATTGTAGTTCTTTGTTGTACTTGTACCAAGACATGTATTCCCCTTCGACATCTTCCCAACTATGGATTCTAGATTCTGGATTCTTTGAGGGATAGAAACCATCCGAGGGAACTTTCTTTTGAAGTCTGTTTAAACATATGGGACATTATCTCTTTAGAGGTGCCAATAAGGGTCATGGCTCAGTGATAACTGTGAAGGTGAACAATTGGGGGCCCGCTGCCCCCGAAATTTTAGATGGCTAACATCTTAAAATTCTTCGACAATCTTGCTTTGAGATAGGGAGACATATGAGTGTAGTACATGTTGTTTTCGGATATCCTCACTTAGTCGTATTTCTTTGATTGTAGTTTGAGGTCTTCCTTAACCGTGTTCAGTTCTTCCTCCTTGGGATCAGCAGGAACTGGCAAATCATCCCTGGCTGGAAAAGGTTTGGCGTAGGGAGTTGAGCTGACAATGACCTATTGGTAAGAGGAAAATGCAGAGCATGCTCATATTCTTTTGGGACCTAGACAGGCTCGGGAGAAGGTGAGGCAATATACTCGAGGTATATAATAGGTAAAACTAAATCTAGCATGGAGCATGAAGACTACACTAAGCATGGATAATGTGAGTGAGTGGTTTGTGAATATCTATAAGTGAGAGTGTGGTAGCGAGTCTAAGAATGGATTAACTTCAAGTGGCGCGTGATATGTTCAAGTGAGCATGGATATATACAAGTGTGATAAGTGGATGTGTGTGCTAGTGAAGCTTAAGTATGAATATTCTAAGTGGTGTGTGAAGCATGTGGGCATAGATGATCCTATATAAAACGGAACATACTTGTAGGTGCACACGCAAACATGCAGACAATAATAACACCCATGTAAGTCCCTAGTGGAGTCTACACTGTGGCCATCCCTCCCGATTGGCGCGCGCACGTGGGTGTCCTGCGCCTTTCCTCGAGGAACTTAGATCGTCGTTAATTAGTGGTAATATGGAGGTAATGTATAGAGATAGAGTCGCCAACCTATTTGACACAAAACATGAAAAAAGATATGTTTTCGCCTTGAGGGAATGACATCAAAGATATACTGATGCTTACGAAACCAATTAGTTCACGGATTCAGGGACTAAGTTACGGAATGGGAAGGTGTTAGGCACCCATCCATCCTTTCGGGATCTCATGGCCATATTTTATTCTTATCCTTAATAACTCTGTGAAGTGTGTGTGTGTGTGTGTATGTGTGTATGTATAAATGGAGAGTGGAATTACTTGACTCGCATTATGGATAAAGGCAGAGTGAGGTCATCCTTAGGAGTGTTCCCAAAGTAGTAATCAAAATATTATATGTGTGTTTGTCGGGTCATCGATCGTTTATAGAGGGATGATGGTATAGGTTGGACAAAACACAAGCATGAATTACAAATAAATGATATGAAAATAATATATGAACAAAAATAGGAGAGGACTCGAATCTGTGATTTTACCCGAGATGCCTACGTAGCCTAAAAAAGCTTCAAAGTCCATGTAGTTCGCATATAACACGGGGTGGGGTTTATCCCATAATTCAAATCAGGGACTTTTCTTATATGTGTGTGTGTGTATGGGGGGGGGGGGGGGGGGGGGGAAGGATGTTTTAGTGTGAGAAAATGCAGTGAGAAGTCCCTGTTTGGAATTTACACGCAAACCCTTTTTTTTATAGAAAGTATAGTATGTGCAATACTACTAATAAAAACGTTGGATGTTAATATGTGCGATCTAATAGTTTTTTTAAAAAAAGGAAAACTCCCAGAGATATATAAATAAATAGAGAAAAACAACCTTTCTCCGGGGGTTTACAAGGAACTACATGAAATAGAGAAATCAGAAATAAATGATCGAAGAAATCTAGAAAAGGCCCTTTATATGGTCTAGCTTTGAAACAAATTCTTATTTTTATCTTCAAAAGTTGCCTTGTTCCTAGCACACCAAATCTTCCAACATATGAGGCTTGGAAGTAACTTGTAAAGATTGACCCTGATGTTATTCCCATTAGAATTAATCCACCAAAATATTAAACGAGATCGAAATCCAGAACAATGAACTTTAAGACCCATAAGATTTTCAAAATGATTCCAAACTGAGATAGCAATAGCACTCAAGCTAAAAAAGTGAGAGATACTTTCCTCTTGATAAACACTGCAACATCGACATCTTGAAACCAAGGGAATTTTGATAGATTGAAGATTAACATCAAGAGTGATAGTATTATGAAGGGTACGCCACATGAAATTTGAAATTTTTGGAGGTAATATAGGATACCAAATTATGGAGAAAGAAAATTGAACCCTGTGTTTAATTCGCACAATTTCCCAAGATTTTTTTATAAAAATAAAACCATGGGAGAGCCAACCATGATTAGGATCTTCAAAACCATTATCATTAATAATATCATATACCTCTTGTATTCTTTTCCATGTCCCACTTGCTAAGGAAGGAGTTCCTCTAAAACTCACATGAGCTAGTTTTTTATATTTGAAGTTTAAAAAATTATCCCATAAAGAATTGTTGTGAAGAAAACGAATCCAAATTTTTCATGAGAAGGCTAAACACACATCAATGATCTTACGAACACCAAAACCACCTTCAATTTTAGGTCTAGAAATAACATCCCGAGAAACCCAATGATGTTTCTGAGACTCATTTGAATTACCCCAGAAAAAAATAGCACAAACCTTATTAAAATCTTGGATTAATTCCAGTGTAGGAAATAATGCTGAGAAGACATGCCTGCCTAACATCATGAGAACCACCTGAACCAATGTTAATTTTCATGCCATAGAAAGAAATCCTGACTTCCAGTGCATAATACGGTTAACAACTTTATCAGTGATAGGCGTAAAAATTAGACTTTTTTACGATCGTGATAAAGTGGAACACCTAGATATGTAACATGTGCCGATTTAATAGGAAAACCCGTGCAAGAAGAAATATATTACTACTACCGACTTGAGCACATGGGGCTGGTATCAAATAGCTTTCGGAAGCATTAACAATTTGCCCAGATTAGATTTCATAAGTAGAAATAAACTGCATGAATCTCTCGATAGAACGAAGGTTACCATTATGAAAAAAGATGATATCGTCTGCAAATAAAATGGATGAAATAAGTGGGCAACCCTTGGGCATTGCGTAGTTCGCTATATGTCCCACTCTAATCATATTATGAACACCTCTAGTAAGAACTTCGGCTGTAATAACGAATAATGCAGGAGATAGGGGATCAACTTAACATTCCCCACGTTCTGATTTAAAATAACCACATAACTTAACATTAATGATAATCGGATACCAACAATTAGATAATAATCTCCACACCATATCAATACATGTTTTAGAGAATCCAAAAGCTTGGAGCAAATTTAAGATAAAGTGCCATGAAATTCTGTCATATGCCTTAGCCATATCCACTTTGATCACAACGTTGGAACCATGAATATTCTTATTGAGATTAGAAAATAAATCTTGGACAAGAAGAATATTATCCGTGATGTGGAGACCTTCTATAAAAACTATTTGGGATGGAGAAATAATTTTGGTAAGTAAAGAACCAAAATGGTTAGACAAGATTTTAGAAATATTTTTGTATGAAAAATTATAAAGGCTAATGGGTCTAAAATTCGAACAATTAATAGGATTCTCCACTTTTGGAATAAGAATAAGGTTAGTAGATGACCAACTCTCGGCAATTTCATGCTTGAGAAAAAAATATTGAATAACAAGCACTAAATCATCCTTAATGATATCCCAACACATTTGAAAAAAGAACCCATTAAATCCATCCGGCTCCGCCCCACTATCCTTATCGATAGAAAAAATAACCAACTGAATTTCTTCCAAAGTTGGAACACTAGTTAACATGAAGTTATCATAAGCATCGACCAATTTAGGAATATACTGAAAATGCTAAAATTGTCATCAACTAGGGTAACCTCCTGGAGACTATTTTAAAAGTGAGAGATAACACATTTTTCAATCCCAATAGAATTAGGGATCCATGAACCATTGTCATCCTTAATCTTATGAATGATTAATTTGTTATTTTTCTTCCTGAACGTGGAATGGAAATTTTTTGAATTAAAATAACCATGAATAGCCGATTTAACTCTAGCCTTTTGCTTCCAATAAACCTCCTCAATATTCAGTGCCTTATTGATGTTGGCCTTAGCATAAAGCCAATGTTTTCTATTTTGTTGAGAAGGATCAATATAAAAAAGAGCCTCCTTGATAATCAACTAATGTTCTACAATTTGGACCCAGGTGAACACATTTTTAAAAACATCTTTGTTCCAAGACCGTAAGGAAAACTTGATATTTTTAAGCTTGGAAGAAAATAACGCCATAGGATTCCCACTACCAACCATTTTCCAAGCATCTTTCATAATTCTAAGAAAATAATGATGAGAAACCCACAAGTTTTTATCCAATGGTAGATGAAAATTCTTTTAAAATGTTTAGAGAGACCTATTTGTACTTAGCCCGATCCACGTCTTCAAATGAGTCCATAAAGTTTTCATTATTTTTTGGATAGAAGAGTGTGTTTTAGGAGGTGAAGCAGCAGATGATCGGGATTGAATTTTTTAGGAGGAAGAAAAAAATTTGGAACTATATCAGTCTCATAAGAAAATTCACCTTCTTCAGAATCTGAGTTTAATATAAAAAATGAGTTTTTGAGATAGATGTTATCTTTAACACAATCTGTAGACTCTGTTTTACATGGATTAACCTGGTTTGGAATATCCTCCAAAATAACCTTATTTTTTTCCGTATATGAGAGAAGCTATTTTAGAGGAGGACGTAAGATCATGTGTAAGAGGGCAGTGAGACTGGGGTCTATGAATAACTGGAAAGGGTGAGGTGTGACCCACTCCAATGGACTCTATCTGCAAGGTTCTCAAGAAGTTCTGGAGCAGCTTCTGATGAAACCTTCTCCTTTTGGTAAAAATGGAGCTCAAGCTGGAACTCCCGCCCTGCAAGAAGATGAACTTCCACAACAATAATAGTAATTTTCTTAAGAAGAGCTCCTGAGAATGATGACTGCAAGTGAGGAGTGAAAGAACAAGGCACTTATCACTAGAGAGAGAGAGAGCAGGGAGAGAATACTAGGAAGTTCGGGTGTGATTTTGACAGAGTAACAATGCTATTGAGTTTTTCTATTTGTTTTGACCTTGACCAGGGGTCTTATTTATACTTGGGCACTAAGGCTAAGTTGGAATCTTTGGGAACAAAAATTGAGAGGGTATGTGAGGGACAAGGTTTGAAGTGTACCATTTGTCCCAACCTGTATGTAGCAGTCTATCCCCTCAGACAGGTACCACCTGATGCCAACAAAAGTCAAAAAGAAAATATGTTTCCTAATGGAGACAAAATATCTGTTTTCTTAAATATATTTTGAAACGATAACTTATGGTACAAACTTTGTAAACTTAAGAGAGAGGAGGACTTGGTGACATCCCTCTCTAAAACTATCAATCATGTGGGGGGAGGGTCTTGAGGACCCTTCTCCTCTAAAATCATTTTTACTTGAGAGGGGCCTCGGGGGCCACTCTTCTAAAAAAATCATTTTGTAAAAGCTTATTTTTTGTGAGCGGCCCTTCGGCTGCTCACTTCACTTGTGACTAAATTTGAGATGTGTGTGGTCTTGAGTGACTCATGATGTCTTTCTACTAGTATTATCTCAATCCTAAAGTGCTAAGTGGTTGAGCTTGCCCAACAAACCTTGTTCCTCAATCGCTAATCCAAAACACCCAAGAGATCCCAACTGGCCTATTTGAGCCCTGCCTGCTCAACTAGGCTACCTGTATAAGAAAGCAAAGTGTTAATACTGTTGTTATTTAAAATAATGACTTTTCATGATGAGGGGTTACTCATGGTAGCCATTCCCTCATCCTGGGGTCTCTACCCCAGGTTTTGGTTGAGGACCCTGGAGGTTCCCTCACCAATATTACTTTTCTATATTTGAGGGACTCTGAGTTCTCTTTCACCAATTATACATTTTCTACGATCAAAGGGTCTAGGTTCCCGCACCAATATAAATTCTCTGCGGCTGAGGGACCTTGGATGCATTTTCACTAATTATGCAATTTCTGCGGCCAGAGGGCCTAGGTTCCCACACCAATATTGATTCTCTGCGACCGAGGGAGCTTGGGTGCATTTTAACTAATTATGCATTTTCTACGGCCAGGGGGCCTAGGTTCCCACACCAATATGAATTCTCTGCGGTCGAGGGACCTTGGGTGCTCTTTCACCAATTTTGCATTTTCTGCGGCCAGGGGGCCTAAGTTCCCGCACCAATATGATTTCTCTGCGATCGAGGGACCTTGGGTTCCTTTTCATCAAAAGTCATTTTCTGTGGCCAGGGGGCCTAGGTTCCTGCACCAATATGAATTATCTATGGTCGAGGGACCTTGGGTGCGCTTTCACTAATTATGAATTTTCTTCGGCTAGGGGGGCCTAGGTTCCCACACCAATATGAATTCTCTGCGGTCGAGGGACCTTGCGTGAACTTTCACCAATTATGCATTTTCTGCAGACAGGGAGACTAGGTTAATGCACCAATATGAATTCTCTATCAGAACACTCGGGGTTCCTTCTCAATATGGATTTTCGGTGGTCGAGGGACCCTAGGGGTTCCTCAACTATTATAAATCTTTTTGATGTTCCTTAACCTCATATTTTCGATAATTTGAATGGGGGTCTTTTAGGTACACTCACCCTAAAATATAGTGGTGAAGCTTAAAACACCCTTCTACATTAGCCCCACGTGGAAAGTCTTTTGTGTTGGGCAGACCAAGAGTCTTTATACGCCCTAAATTCAATTTTTCAATTCCAAAGAAAAAAAAATTGAGGCACCCTAGGGGCTCCTCAACCCTACCCCTAGGATCATTAAATGTACTGTCCCTTAATACTAGGTTTTGATTTTCGAGGCTCCACTCGTCAGTATGGGAACTAACATCTCATCACTTAGGAAAAGGTTTTATGACCTTTTAGCCTTCCTACACATTTTCCATTTTTATGTAAAATATAAAGCCTCTCTTTTTCTTTTTGAATAGGAGCTGCCATCTTCTTTAGAAAAAAACTCATAGAGAGTTTCAAGTTTATAGTGAGATAAAAGAGAGAGAAAAAAAATCAAATACACAATAGCCCCATTTTTTTCTACATTTTCTTTAAAAATACACTTAATGGCTTCAGCTCCCTCAAACGCTTCTTCCTCCGTTATCCCTATATCAATAGGTCTGATCCCATCTCCCTTTCTATGCCTCTGCCATCAATGGAAGACACTATTAGCGTAGCCACTACTCAATGTGGTTCTGCCATCGTAGCACCCATTAACCCTTGTTTGACCATCGATGCTAGATCCGTTAGAAATGCGTCTGAGTTCCGCCTCCTTTATTGATGACGAGTTAGAGTACGGGGATACAAATGATAGGGGTTCCTCGTTGCCACTTATGAGTAGCATGAGTTCTTCCCTATTGGTCAATACTGGTAGTTGCTATTCATCGTTCATTTTTACCAACGAGGGTTCCTTGCGACCCACCATTTCATCCAACGCTACCGAAGTCACTGATATTCAATAGCCAGGTTCCTCTTGCTCCATTCAAGAATTGGATAAGGCTTTCGTCAGAGATTTGAGGTATATGGGTTCCTTGTTTGAGATTTTGCTAAACCCTTGTTCTTCAACCAATCCCTCACCGATAATTATTGCTGCCATGGGTTCCTCTTGTGAAGTGGGTTTGAACCCTTACCGTCTACTGGGTTCCTCGTCGGTGGAAGATTTGTGCAGTTCTACTAGCTAGGGTTCCTCACCAATAATTGTTCCATCTGCAATAGACTTGGTTACCTCATGTTATTTTAAAGCCTTGGGGGGGTTCCTCGAGTTTCAGTTTGAAACTGAGGGGTTTCTCATTGGGAGATACCCTCGTCTCGGGTTTGGCATCTGGAACCCATATGAATGAGGGTTCCTCGCCTATTGTGTTTATGCCAGAGGATTCCATGGATCCCATCTCAGGTTTCATGGGTTCCTCGTCAAAAATGATACCGGATCCTCAATTCATCTCGGGTTCCTCATTGGCAGTGCCACAGGTTGCTGGTGTGTGTTTTTCCACTAACGAGGGTTCCTCAGCTGTTGGTTCCTATTTTGAGAATTCATCAACTACCATAAATAATTCACTTGGTCGTATATATCCCCCCTCAATGCTTAGGGGTTCCTCGCCTGCAGTTCCATTTGCAGCGACCTTTGGTTTTCCATTTGGGACCAATATGGCTGAAGGTTCCTTGCAGATATTATTTTCCACGGTGGGTTCCTCGCTACACGCTATTTTGACTAGAGGGTTAGTCGCAGCAAATTATTTATTAATGACAAGTATCACCCAGGGTTCCTCATAGGTTGGATTTGTGCCCATGGGTTCCTCTCCGACTGCTATTATCACAAGGAATTCACTAATTGATGAGGGTTCCTCGCAACTAACCTCGTTGGTGAGTTTCTCGCGATCCCCCTTGCAAACGGGTTCCTCCCACACTGATGATCTGATACTTAAGGACTTGGAATCTCGGGGTTCCTCGCCAACAATAATTCCTCACAGGGGTTCTTTGCACGCCGCTTAGCCAAATAATTTTGAGTTAGGTTCCTCGCTTATGGTGTCTGCTGCTACTTGTTCCTCATTTGGAATTTCTACTGTGGTGGGTTCTTTTCTAAGCCAATTTCTATTGGAAGTTCTTCCACTACTTCGTCTTCCTCTCAGGCGTGGGAAGATTACATGCGCATTTTCTAGGGGAGGGATTTTAGCATCTATCGTTGCACTCCATTTTTTGGCCCTATTGACGACTTCATGGCCTCTCTTGCTCGATTTAAAGAAAAATTTATCGGTACTATTCTTGAGCGGCCCCATGCGGGGTTAGGTGAGTCCACTGATTCTCCCATTATTTTTCCAGATTCTATCCTCAGGGTCAGGGTCGACCTTGGTGATTTTCCTTACTCCAACATTGAAATCAAGGCTGCGGGGGTGCCACGGAGGAGTGGGCTAATTGGGTTGATTATATTTTGAGTATTCCTACTTATGTGGCTAACCTTAGGGAGGTGGGTCTTCTTATTGCCGTCGATAGCCTGAGGTCGTACACGGTATCAAAACATAATTCCTCTCTCAATCTTTTATTGTCCCGATGGAGTAGGAGTCTCACACATTAGTGACGGGTTGGGGTGAATTTACTATCACTTTAGAGGATGTGTGTGAGTTATATGCCCTTCCTTTCTTTGGGCAACATGTTTTTACTGATGACTACGAGGATTCTTTGGAATAAGAGATGGTGGAGGACTTACACGCAACCTTATGTGGATATAAACTTGACAGTTCTACCAAGCACTCCTTTGCCAAGTGGTAGAGGTACTGGTTTAGGGATTTTGAGCAACCGCAGAAAGGGGAGACTTCCAGTGCAACCCCCAAGAGACAGGATGTCCCTAAGCTCCACTCTCCCTCACACTTGGCTACTTTTTTGGTTACCTTTCTGACTCGATTCTTACTGTCGGGTAAACTTGAAGATTCTCTGTGTGAGCTCCTCTTCAAGTTGGACGTAAGATTATCTCGTGGTAGATTAGTCCCTTTAGCTACTCTAACTCTTGGTTCCCTTTATACTTGGATGGATCGGGCACATGTAGATGTAGAGAGATCCTACAGTCGCTATGATGCTGCTAATTTTGTAAATGCTGTACTTTTGATGAGCTTTCTATTTGAACACTCACCGCACCTTGCTTCTGAGGCTCAAGCTTGCCACAATAATGCTGCTTGGCTCCTGAGATGGCATAAAAAAAATCCCTAAAAATCCCTGGGGGTCTTGATTAATGATATTGAAGAGTTTCAATTTTGGCCTTACAGTAAACATCTTGGTGGCGTATTTAGCTGGCGTTCTTTTCTCGATGACGGTGGGACCTTCCATTTCCCTTTCGATGTAGAGTCTGTTTCTACTCTCCTCATATTAATGTAGTAACGATGCTGTTACCGGGCCTCCTTCCTTCTTGTACATAGTTAGGCCAATGTGCTGAGTTCTATCATTCTGAGAAGGTAAGAAGATAATTTGGCTATGATCAAGGTGTTCATAGACCTCCTCCCCCTTCATGCACCGATCCTTCTGAGCTATTTTCAGAGGCATGTACCAACTTCTTTCTCCAGGGGTTGTTCCACATAGTAAATGGTTTGGTGGGGCTTTATGTGCCTCCTTGCGATTATCGGCCATCATTCACCACTTCTTGGTTCCTATTCTGGCAGCGACAGACTCTTCTAATCCAAGGTTGCACAACCGGCCCCCCCTCATGAGACCAACCCTGCCAACTATATTAAAGTCTAATTTCTCGTTAGGCGGATGCAAAAGGATACTTAGTTTCTCAGCACCACTTCTAGGCCACCTATTCAGTAAACCACCCCTATTTTAGTGAAGCCCCTTCTTGATGAGTCCCCTCAGCTCCAGTCAATTGAGTTTCCGTCTGTGAAGTCTTGAGGCCAATCTAAGAGCAAAGGAAAAGAGAAAGCCCCTACAGCAGGTAAGAGGAAGCACCCTGACATGGATGTGTCCAATTTCATTCCTGCTACCATCACTTCTTCGCCTTCCTCTCCTGTGAGGACTCGAGCTGGGAAGAAGAAGAAATAGAGTAATTCATCCGTTTCTACTCCCTCTTTGCTGGACCAGGAGTCTGATACCGACGATCTATGAGTGGAGGAGACTTATAGGACTGTGAAGGAGAGCGATTATGAAGCATTGGGCCTTTCCTCCCGAAAGGCACAAGTCACATATGTCCCTATTATCGAAGGTACTATATCCCCACATTCTTTACTTAGTGGAACCGATTCCCTTAGAGTTTCCCTTGCTGGTTCCCCCTCCCCCTCATTGGAAGAGGAACTAGTTGAATATGGAATCACTCCTTCCTATGATGATCATAGTTGTTCTTCAGGTGATGTGGATGGCTTGGATCTCCATAGTGAAGGCACTACTGACACTTATGCTTTGTTATCACTTTCGAGGGAGTCTTCTAGTGATAATGAGGCACCCCATTCTCTTAAGGGGACTAGCTCTGCTACCCGACCCCTTCCTTATAGTCAGAACATGCATACCATTGCTGTAAGTCTTTATTTTATCATCCATTTTATGCATATGATCTTTATGCCCTTTCATCATTGGTTTATCTATGAATAAACAAAATTTGTCATATTTCTGCAGGTTACTTCCATAAAGGTGAGTAGTCCTCCACTACCCCTATTACGATAAGCATATTTTCGATAAGAGAGGAACTCTATGGTCATTTCTTCTCGGGGTCTCTTCAGAGAGGTTTTCTACTATTTCCTTTCTTTTGGTATTAAATATAATTTTCTAGCCACTAATTACATTTTGATTATATGTTATACAATGGTACTTCCTTCCAGCTTTCAACTGTGCATCCTACCGGTACTAGGACCACTTATGTGGTTTCATATTCTATTCAGGTATGATTTATATTTTTTTCAATTTTTGTTATCCTATTTTCTTCCTTCTTTCCTTTTTTTTTCTTATCTGTTTATGATTGCAGAGGGTTGTGCCTTCCATCCATGCCACTTCATCTTCTCTTTCTTCAGTGGTAGGCACTTCTGCAGTCGATCCCCTAGTTACCCCATCATCTGAGGTATGTATCTCAGAGGTTCTCTTGCTTTAGGAGTAAGCACTTCATGCCCTTTGACATTTTTCATCTCCCAAGGCCTGACACCTTTCAGCTTTTCTTCCACGGGAAGGACTCTTCCCTTTCTCGATATTAGTATCCTGGGGTTGTCCTCTTCGGGGAGGATTTATGTTCCCCGAGCCCGAATATTTATGGATGGTAGGCCTTTGACTCATGACCTCTCTCACAGTCCTGTATTTACTATGGCCGCAACTATTGAGCCTACGCTTCAGGTTTCTTCCTCTACTCAAGTGTCAGTAGATTTTTTTTCTAGGTCTATGATAATAACATATTTTAACATTTGCACGTCATCAGCACAACCTCTACTGCACCGATTATCAGTTTTCACTCTTCCTCTTTGGATGGGGCCCAGGTGCTTTATTGTCTTCTTATTGTCCATTTCTATACCCCTCCTGAACTTAACAAACCCATTTCTTCTTAATTTGAAGTTCTCCCTGGGAGATATTTTATCAGCGGCTCTTTTTTACACTTCTCCGATAGTCCCTGCTACATGCGAGCCACCCTGCCCTATTACTGTGCCCCTCCAGGTACCCATCTTTGTCACGGAGTTTTGAGTTTTCTCCCTGGAACGTTTCCTTCTTGAGGTAGGTGGTTTATTGATTCCTACCCTCCCTTTTTCATTTACAGGCTAACCCTACCACTGCGACTAGTGTTGCTGAGGCAGCCCCTCTATGGGCATCTATTGCCGAGGCAGCCCTTTTAGGATCAGTGTTGCTGAGGCATCCCCTTTAGGTATTACTCAGGTATTACTCAGGTATTGTATGTGAGATTAGCCATTTTTTATGCCCCTCTTTGTATCCCTATGTTGTTCGAATATTTATCAGCACTCACTTGTTTCTTCTGTCCTCAGGTTAGTGCTGCTATCGTCTCAGTGACGGCATAGTGGATGGGAGGAATATCGGCAGGGGAGGTATTATAATGGCATACCCATTTTTCTTTCTCTTCCCCTCTGTTTTTTTAATTATTATTTCTTCTTGCCTATACTGTGCAAGTATTCTCATCTTCACCCTCATTGCACTATTTCTGGGAGAGTGGGGTAGCTCCAGTGACTGTGGAATCCGATGGTGGGGTGGCTGCGAGAGAGGTATTAAACTAGCATACCCTTTCTTTTCACTGTTCCCTTTCTTTTCTTGAGTGTACTATGCAAATGTTCTCATTTTCGACCTTGTTTCATTATTTCTAGGTGAATGGGATTGCTCCAGTGGCTGTGGAGACTAATAGTGGGGTGGCCGCGAGAGAGGTATTAAACTGGTATACCCACTGTTTTTTCTATTCCCCCCTTTTCTGCTTGCGTATACTGTGCAAGTATTCTCATTTTCACCTTTGTTTCATTGTTTCCAGGTGAATGAGCTTGCTCCAGTGGCTGTGGAGACTAATGGTAGGGTGGCCACGAGAGAGGTATTAAACTGACATACCCATTCTTTTCGATGTTATATTGTGCAAGTATTCTCATTTTCACCTTTGTTTCATTGTTTTCAGGTGAATGGGATTGCTCCAGTGGCTGTGGAGGCTGGTAGTGGGGTGGCTGCGAGAGAGGTACTAAACTGGCATACCCCTCTTTTCACTGTTCCCCTTTTTCTTCTTGCGTATACTGTGCAAGTGTTCTCATTTTCACCTTTGTTTCCTTATTTCCAGGTGAATGAGATTTCTCCAGTAACCGTGGAGACTAGTAGTGGGGTGGCTGCGAGAGAGGTATTAAACTGGCATTCCCCCTCTTTTCACTGCTCCCTTTTTCTTCTTGCGTATACTGTGCAAGTTTTCTCATTTTCACCTTTGTTTCATTGTTTCCAGGTGAATGAGATTGCTCCAGTGGTTGTGGAGACTGGTAGTGGGGTGGCTGCGAGAGAGGTATTAAACTGGCATACCCCCTCTTTTCACTGTTCCCATTTATTCTTCTTGCGTATACTCTGCAAATGTTCTCATTTTCACCTTTGTTTCATTGTTTCTAGGTGAATGAGATTGCTCCAGTGCCTATGGAGACTGGTAGTGGGGTGGCTACGAGAGAGCTATTAAACTGGCATACCCCTCTTTTCACTGTTCCAATTTTTCTTCTTGCTTATATTGTGCAAGTTTTCTCATTTTCACCTTTGTTTCATTGTTTCCAGGTGAATGAGACCGCCCCGAGGCATCTGCGGAGCAAGTAGAGAGTTACAGGATGCACCATTCTCAGGTACTTTAACTATCACTCATAAATTACCCTTCATCAGTTGTTGATTTGTGATTTGTGATTTGTGTTGATAGCCCTTATTAATATTCTTTATGTTTAGCTTGGTAGCCCCCCTTTGGCTGACCCTCTCTAGACTGGCGGCAACATGGTCACCCCTTTGAGTTTAGGGGTAAGCTTTCCATTATAGTTATTGCTAGGGCCTAGCTCGTAATTGTCTTTCTTCTCTTTTGACTTATCATGAATATTTCTTTTCAGTCTCTTATTGATGGGTCCACTGGGATAGATTATGGGGGAGATCATGGTTTTGATGCCACTCCTACAGCCGGTGATGCTGATTCTGGTGGGGAGTCTTCGTTCCTTCCCTCTGAGGTAGGATCGTGCTATTCTGACGGTGATGCTGAAGTAGAGGGTCCTGTAACCTTTGTAAGTAGGCTATGGCGTGAAGAGTTACTTGGACGATTCAGGACACATGAGCACCAACTCTTTAATCTGATCTTAGAGCATCACCACGAGACGTTCACTCCCCAAAGCATACTTTAGATTGAAAGTCTCACAGCATTCAACCTGAAAGATCTTGCCAGCCATATTCATGAGTTCTTAGCTACCTAACCTGCTAAGATGAGTAGCTTTTCTATTTTACTATTCTTGGATGCTCTCCGCGACTTGCAGCAGTTCTATCATTTTCCTTTGGATTGTCTTGATACGGGGGTTCGCCACTTTCTGAGTGTTCCTTTCCAGAAGATGGTAAGACTTCACACTTCCAGGCAGTCTAGGACCGAGCATCGACAGGCTGAGTCCGTGAGAATCCGGAGTCAAATCGCATTACTTCAGGCGAAGCTCAACAGACTTGAGTCTGGTGATCAGGAGGACCAGGCTAAATTCGTCGGGTTGGAGGAAAAGTTCATGTGGGAGGTTGCTCTGTTATATGCCGACGTCCTCACTCGTGATAACTTATTTTATTGTTATTTCTAGCGGATAGGCTACTTCTTTCTTTGTAGTATTTTTGGCTTCTATGTGTATAACGCCGATCATTCATACATGAGAAAAAGAATGATATTTTATTCTCCATCTATACTTTTAGCGTTTATTTAGTAAGACCTGCTCTAATTTCTGTGAGCATTTAGTCAACTTAAGCTACCCCATATACTGCGGGATACTTGCATTAATCTGAGCAAGTTATGTACATATGTGCATTGTTCTTTTAAATTCACCTCTTATGAGTGCGAGGTGTTTACCTGTTTCTATTTTGGATCACCCCTCTTGTCTGTGGGGGTGCTCCTGCACATGATTACTTGTGTTTATAAGGAATGGATTGGAGGGGGTAACCCCTGTCTCCTTCCTTTAAGTTTTGTTTATTTATTTTTACAAAAAAAATAAAAACAAAAAAATTTAAATTAGCTAGCCCCTAGTATTTTGGGTCCTTGCTCTATATTTTCTTTAAGAGCTTTCCTGTTCTCAAAATATTAAAGAGGGGGAATTTGTCCCAATTCTTCGCATTTATATTAATCTAGTCAAATAAAGCATTTATTACTTGGAGTTTGTCCTCCTACTGATCAGGTAGCTAAAGATAAAAACTATCTGTTGTGTTTGGGGGGGGGGACTTTGCTCGGTATACTTTCTCTTAGGATGGACTCACCCCCAAGTGTAGTGAGCAAAATTCCTATTTTTTGTGTACCCTCTTTTACCTTAGTAGAGAGTGTGTGTGTGTATATATATATATATATGTGTGTGTGTGTGTGTGTGTGTGTGTGTGTGTGTGTGTGTGTGTGTGTGTATTTTACTGGTCCTATCTCATATAGATGAGTAATCAAGTCAAGCATCAACAATGATTAAAAGCATTTCTATTTCATTTCTTTACTGTTGTGTGCTATTTACAATATGGTATTGCTCTATAATTTTTACAAAAAGGAACTTTTCTAGTATAAGAGCAAGCCTCAGATTCTACTACAAAAATAAAAATTTTGTTGGCAATACTAAGCATAATACCTCTTCAGCCATTTGTAGTTGATGGACTAGAGGCAATCACTTTCTGGCAATAACCCGACTTACCCACTCCTCTTACCACAAAAGGACCTTCCTAATTGGGTTTGAACTTCGATGCTAACATGATGCGAAGGTGATGAGTAGATTCTTTGAAGACCAAGTCTCCCACTTGAAATTCTCTGGGCTTGACTAGGTTTTCATAAGGTCTTGACAACTGCTGGTTGTAAACTTTTAAGTTCTATATCGCTTTATCTCTATGTTCATCCAATGCCTGGTACTACCAATTCCACCGGTAGGACAACTTCGGTTCCATATACCAGTGAGAATAGAGTAAACCCAGTTGATTTTCTCTTCGAGGTACGGTAGGCCCATAACACCATGGGTAGCTTCTCATATCATCCCCTTGGCATGTCTTCCAACATCTTTTTCAGGATATTAATTAAGGTCTTGTTGGTGGCCTCCGCCTGGCCATTTCCCTTTGGGTAGGAGATGGTTGAACTGTTATGCACAATTTTGTATTTGTCAGTAAGGAGGGCCATCTATTTGCATACAAACTGTTTCCCATTATCTGTGAGTATCACCTTTGGTATACTGAACATGCATATGATGTATTCCTTAATAAATTGTGTTACCACCTGGGCAGTTACCCTTCTTAGGGGAATGGACTCTGCCCACTTGGTGTATAACTCTGTAGCTACGATGATGAATTCTTTACCATGGGAGGCTGGGCTAATCTTTTCCACTAGGTAAAATGCCTATGTATGGAAGGGATAGGGAGCTTCTAGGCTTTGCAAGCTGGCAGAGGGGGCGTGCACTATATTTCCATCACTTGACAAGCCCTGCACTTCTTTACGTAACCAATGAAATCAGCTTCCATAGTTGGCCAATAATATCCCAGCATCATCAGCTGATCATATAGCTTGGCACCCCCATGCGAGAGGGCTCATGGGCTTCCTTCATCACTTTCTATGTATCTTTCTTAGCTATGCATTTCAATGCCTTATCATTGTAACCTTTCCTGTAAAGCTCTCCTCCCACTAAGTAAAAACAGGCTACCCTCTTCCTGAGATAGATTTCATCTTCTCTTTCTACGGGTAACTGATTGTCTTTTAGATATGTAATATACGATTGCCTCCAATCTTCGAAGGCTTTTACAAAATTGGCTTCTTCAGGATGATCGAAGTGAGTTTGGCATTTTAAACAGCCTTGCTGCAGGCGAGCATCCTTTATGCTCATGGTAAGCTAATAGTAACCCCATCGCTGCAGCCTTTCGTAAAGTGGGATGTTAGTATCCCCATAATATTTTTCATGCATTTTTGCCAGCCTCTCTTTTGCTTCTTGCTCCCCCCCCACTTTGCTAGGAATCCTCTAGGACTCTTAAAGTAAAGTATTCCTTACAACAGGTGGTAGTTAGCCAGTTTCAACATATTCATGGTCCCTTCTCTTGTTTCCAACTACTTCACCACTAGGTATCTCCAGTCTTCCGGCTCATTCCTTGGGAACAAAGATTTTACCTTAGTAGGTATTGTCCTCCGGCGCACCATGATTGTTACCTCTGCCTCATCTATATCCAACTTATTTGCTATCGCAGTCGGCGCGTCGGGGTGCCTGTTCATTGTTCTTGCATGCCTCTCAATAGTCACTTTTAGGAATTGTCACAATACCCTTTGGATGATATACCTTTAGGGTGCCAAGTTAAAATAATTGAGAGTGAACTCTCCATTAACCTATTTTACTACCAGGTTAGAGTCCCCTTGGATGCATAATACTTTAACACCTATTCGGAGTGCCTCCAGCATACCCAGAATGAGAGCTTCATACTGAGCCTCATTGTTCGAGCATTTGAAGTCTAACTTGAAAGAGCGAGTAATCTTTTATTTTCTATTCGAGAGTATGATGCCCGCGCCTCCTATGCCTTTAGCACTAGAGCCATCAAACTCCATTTCCCACTTCTCCATTTCTTCTACCATATATGCATGGAAGTTATTCCTAGGCAATTCCTCACTGGGGGGATCAAAATTTCCACTTGGGAAGTGGGCCAACAGGTCTGCCACTTCTTGACTTTTGATTGCCTTGAGCACTACACACTTTAAATCATATTTTGATAATATCAAAAACCATCTCGCTGCTCATCCTACAAGTACTGTTCTTACTAGAAAATACTTTATAGGGTCGCACTTGGTGACTATGTGCACTGTGAAGGCTAGTAGGTAATATCTCAACTTCTGAGCCACCAAAACCAATGCTAGATAATGCCTCTCCATGTTGGTATATCTATATTCTGTTCCAGAGATTACTCTTGATAGGTAGTAGACCGACTTTTCTACTCCTTCATTCTCTTGTGCCAAGAGTACCCCTGTTGAGGTGAGGTAGAGCAGCAACAGTGCTTCGGCCTCTGGGGGGATCATCGTGGACGGAGAAGCTAGAATTTCTTTAACCTTATCAAATTATTTCTTCTGCTGTTCTCCCCAAATACACTTGGCTTTATCTTTCAATAGGTGCGCGAAAGGATGAGTTACTTCCGCTAGCGCGGGTATAAACCTCCGCAAGTAGGATACCTTTCCCAATAAAGTCTTAATCTCCCTTTATCTCTTGGGGGTGGCATCATCACAATGGCTTTCCTCTTCTCTGCGTCTACTTGCACCCCCTATCTATTCACAAACAATCCCAAAAACTTTCCTGCGGTAACCCCAAAGGCACACTTAGAGGGATTCATCCTCATCTTATACCTGCGACACCTCTCAAATACCTTTATAAGGTCTTGTATACATTTTCTCTCCTTATTGGATTTCACCACTAGTTCATCCACATATAACTCTAGTATATCATGGAATAGGTCATGAAAAATTTCCATCATGGGTCGCTGATATGTGGCCCCGACATTCTTTAGTTCGAAAGGCATGAGTGTGTAGTGGAAGTTCCCTAGTGGCATGTAGAAGGCAGTTTTCTCTACGTCTGTCAAATCCATTTTGATTTGGATGTAGTCGACTTACCCATCCATGAAACTATTCATCTCATGTCCTGCGGTAGTATCAACCAAGATATCTTTATTCGACAAAGGGAACTCATCTTTGGGACATGCTCGATTCAGGTCACAAAAGTCTATACAAATTTTAATTTGGCTTTTATCCTTCTTTGCAACTGACACTATGCTAGAGAGCCATATAGGATGCTGAATGGTCTTGATGAACCCGACTGCCAGTAACTTCTCTACCTCCGCCTTGATCTTCAAGTCTAAGTTAACTTTGTATGTGCGTGTGGCTTGTCTTACTTGGATGGCATTGGGGAGGATGTTCAATCTATGTGAGTTCACCTCTGGGTATATTACTGGCATCTTTGTGTACTTCCAGGCAAATACATCAGTGAACTCCCATAGTAAGCCAATGATCTCTTCCTTCTGTTTTGGTTCCAGACTCTTGGAGATTAGGATGGTCCTTCTCTCAACCCCTGCTGGCCCCAAATTAATCTCCTTTAATTCTTATAGCTGCTCTCTGGGTCGGTCTTTCATGCATTCTGGAGCTTCTTCCGATTCCTCGACATTCTCAACGATACGGGATTCATCAATAATAAAACACTCAGGTGCTGGGTCGATGCTCTCATCCCAGAACACCTCCCGCACAGACCATTATAAGCGGTAGATGACCTTTCCATCAGGAAAGACTACCTTCTTGTAAGTTTGAGGAGGCTTAGCCACCTCTTCTACTTTCGTCTTACCCTTCGCTATGTGGGGGATCACTGATAAGCACCCAAAACTGTACATTTTATACCCCAAATAGACGTATTTTAGTTGCTAATTCTTGGCAATATGGGTCTTATGTGCTTAAATGTTTATCTTGTAGGTCAAATGTCCGTTTGTGGTGTCAAAAGCTATATATCAAGGCAAATGCACATTGAATGGTTCTAAATACTCTTGTCCCGTATCCTAGCCTATCCTAAACTGAGTCTAAACCTACCCCAAACCTTGTGTGTGTTTTGTTTTTCCCTTTTTAATACTTTTTAGATTTTTATTTTGTGTCGTTTTATTTTTTAAGTTTTATTTTAGATTTATTTAGTATTTTCTAGGTTTTGTTTTCTATTTTTTTATTTTATCTTTATTAGTATAATTTTATTTTATTTTGATTTTTATTAGTTTTTAGTTTTATTAGGATTAGTTTTTAAGAGTTTATTTTTAGTTTATTAGATTTTATAATTTTGTAGGACTTTAATTTTCATTTAGATTTTAAGTTTTTATTTCTTTTGTTTTATTTTAGTTTTTATATAAGCTTAAGATTTTATTTTTTAGTTTTAATATTTCTATTTTATTTTTAGTTAGATTTTATTTTTTATTTTTAGTGTTATTATTTTTAGTTGTGTTATTTTATTTAAGGGTCACAATTTAAACACACACACACACCCCACTTATCCTACACCTCCCATAAACTACACAACACACAACACAAACCCTCACCCTCACCCACACCTTTTTACCCTACACCCCATACACGCTATCACTCCCCACTACATCTTCTTCAACAAGCAAATACCCTTTCTCTCTCCTCTAACAACCATTTCCACCACACCTCCAACCTCACACTACCACCCTCCTGCCGGTGACCTCTCTCCGGCGACGACCCATTATCCGGCCATCTCCGACACTTCCATCTCCCCGGCGCACCTACCCCTTCCCGGACATGCCCCCCAACTACCTAATTTAACCCAACTTCCCATTATACCTTTTTAACAAATCAGATTTTTATTCCCTCTTCCAAATATCGTCAAACCTCACACCCCATGCACATGTGCTGACACCTCTCCCACATGTTCACCCTAGCCAATTCCCAAAAATATCCCCATACTCCATGTGCCTACTATAAATGAAGATGAAGACCCCATTTGAAAAGAGAGCTTTTATATAGGAATTTCTAGAGAGAGAATTGTAGAGAAAAACACCATTTGTAAATAGTTTTATTTATTCTTTTTATTTTTGTTAGATATTTGTGAGATTAAATATTGTAAGAGAGTTAATTGAGTGGATATTTAATTTCAAATCACATGGATGCTCAATTAGAGGGATTGTATACTTCAATTTGGAAGAGTAGAGTTCAACTTTCTCAAAGAGATTTGGTTTTCTTGTTCTATTCCCTTTTATTTTATTTTAGTAGCCTTGATTATTCATTTGTCAAATTTCATATCATGCTAGGCTAAATCCCCTTTCAAGGGGTGGGGGGAACCCTTATTTGATTTTATTTTAGTTTAATTAGTTTGATTACTTGAAAATTCCCTTTGAATGTTAATTTTGATCCCTCACACTTAAATTTACGCCTCGGGAGAGGGTAAATAATTTTCGAGAGCAAATCGAAATTCTAGTTGTAATACCCATTTTAGATTCGAACTAGAGATAGGGGTTTCTTAAGTGGGGTATTATAACTTGAATTTCAACTCTAAATTTATTTTCTAAGATTGAAATAAATTTTAATTGATCGATCCTAGCGGGTGATTAATTAAAAGGAGTGTGGATCTATTTTCTAGAGTTGTGGAGTGTTAAACTTAATTTTCTAAAAGGTTACTATTAAAATTATATTTGCAACGAGAGTTGATTTGTAATTTTGATATTAATTTGGGAGAATTCAATTAATTAAATTAATTAGTTAGAATAACTAAAATTAGTAGTGTTATCCCATTCCTTAATTGTTCTCATAATTATTTACCTCACTTTATCTTTTATTTTAGTTTAGACTTTATTTTTCATTTTAGTAACTTTCTAGTCAGTTGTTATCATATCACATTTAGTTTAGTTTAGTTTAAATAATCACCTCACCCAATTGTTTTAATATTTAAAAAAGCTAAAAAAAAGTGGAAAAGTAAAAAAGTCCAAAAAGAAAATAAAAAGTGAATTACAATTGTGTTCCCTTCGCTTTACCCCCTTGGAAGTGGATTGATACCCTTACTTACCTCGACACTTGAGATTATTATATTTTGTAGGTATTTGAGGTTTTGATTAGAAGGACTTTTCAAGTAACGACGGAAAAAATATACACGCAAAAATTCTTTCTATCCAATGGCGCCGTTGCCGTTCTTGGGAGCGTGAAGCACTCGGAGCGGATTTCAATTTGTAGTTCACTTATTTTTCGCACTATATTATTTTTTGTACCATTTTTATATTTTTAGAAGACTTGTATTAGGATTTTTATCATTGCTTGTATTGCGGTGCATAGAGACACCTTTATTTTATTTTTTATTTTAAAAAATTATAATAATCGAAGACAAGCGTGATAGGGAAACCGGACAAGGTAGAGAGTGGGCGTCCATTAGCGAGGATTTAGAAGCCTCTCTAGCTTGGGTCGGTAGGACTCCCGGGGCCGACTGAGATAGGCGTGATCTCCCCTCGGTTGACTCAAACTTTTCGGCACCCCACGGTTTAAAAACTATGGGAGGTATATTTCTAAACCCTCGCGCCTCTCTTGTTATTGAGTCAATTATTTTGTGTGCTTTGTGTGCTTTTACTTGATTTTATTCTCGCATTTGTTTTCGAATGGTGTGATGAATTAATTAATTAAGACCTACACCCGGTCACTCACGAGAAGGAATTTCATCACCCAACTCACTCGCTTACCATTGTGTGCTACCCTAGCCATCAC
Organism: Sambucus nigra; assembly: GCA_949130495.1. NCBI lineage: Eukaryota > Viridiplantae > Streptophyta > Magnoliopsida > Dipsacales > Adoxaceae > Sambucus > Sambucus nigra. Next base: position 630,305,994 of record OX422209.1, read on the forward strand.
TAAATTTAAAATCAATCAACTAGGTAGCCCAATAGGAGAATATTTTTGCACAGGCGATCACTCAGATTTTCGTGATTTTTTTTATCGCCCGCGGACTTAATTAAAATTTGACTACCCTCTCATTAATTTTGAAGATAAAAATTGGCTATGTGCTAGTTAGAAAATTTTCTTGACTTGTGTGTGGGTCCAATTCCATTTTTCGGTAGTCGGTTATAGTTGGTTCGTCCAAATCAAAGAGTCCATATTTTTTCCCCACCCTTTTTCTTCCAAAAATATTTTCTTCTATTATTTTTATACAAAAATCACAAAAGTATTTTCCTTCTTTCATTTTAGAAAAATCCAAAAATATTTTCTTCCATTATTTTTAGAAAATCCAAAAATATTTTCTTTCCTTTTGAAAAAAATCCAAAAAATCCAAAAAAATACTTCTCTCCACATGGCCGAAAAACGTCCTTTACGGGACTACTTTGGTCATTTCCCATTGACACGCGACACGTGTGAGAGTGATCCCGAGCCGTCTCTTTATGATATTTTTAATGGTTTCACCTCTCTCACAAGTCCCGTTGACACTCTTGACCCGTCCATGCACGCACCTCATTTTCCATCACCCTCGGTGTTAAGTGTCGACGTGTCTCATCATTTGTTGTGCACCCATTGTTATTATGCCGATCACATGTCCCATGAGTGTCCATACTTTTCGTATCCATCTGAACCCACCATGGAACATGTTTATCCATATGACACTGTTCCGGAACCCACCTCGGCCTACTATTTCGATACACCCAATCCCGAGTTGTGTGAGTACCCTAGTTATTCATGGTTGCCTGATCACCCTTCCACGCAATACGAATCCTAACCCGATGTTGTGGATCCTCACACGTTCCGACAGTTGTCATGGAAACTTTTTGCACCCATTTTTGACCAGTCCCCTCACTACGCACCCAATGAGTATCGACCATTTGTCCATCACAAAAGAGATCCTTTCGTGTATGATGAACTTGGCCCTACCCCACACACTTCCTTTGAGTATTCTCCATACACTCATGATAGTAGCGAGTTGTGTCCACCTCGACCACCACCATCACCCGTCACTCCACCACCACCATCATCCACCTCCGCTCTCGAAAGCCTCTTGCAAAAGTTCATACTCGAGCAAGAGAAAGCCACCCAAATTCAAACTCAAGCTCTCCAAAGACTTGAACAACGATTAAATGAATTAGAGTGTGCGAGAGAGTAGGCCATTCCCATGGATCCACCCATCGTTGAAACCGAGTGTGATGATGATGTGTCCTCTTGTGACACAGATTTTAAGTATGACGAACCCTACCACCCCGAGAATCTCAAAGTTGAGACCATCCCATGGTCCGGGCCCCAAGTCGACAATTGTGTTGACTTACCTTTCGATAGTGAGCCTGATCCTATCTCACCATGTCCACCTGAACCCCACTTAGGTTCCCACTCACCTTCCTATTCCCGCTGAATTCAAAACAATGCCCGAGTCTACACCTATCGATCTTTACCCTTGTGTTCCCGAGGAACCAATTTATCCTAGGTTAGCTCCGGCTACGAGTGCTCACTATTTTCTCGAGATAGAATCCGTGATAGTTCCTAACTATTCAGATATGGTTCCTGTTCCACCATGCTTGTCTCTTCTTGAGGCCATTATTTCTCGTGATTCCTTTATCTCCGATCTTGGTGCCTCGTCTTACCCACCCACCACATTCACTGATGCTACTCTTGTGGAGAAGTTAATCACTCACCCGTTTATTTCCACACTTCCTCCCATGAGTGCCCTTGAGGATCACTCAGTGCCTCATCAGGAGTGCGTGTCTCCCACTCTTGAGTTCGATCATCTTCCTCCACCATTTATCCCACCCGATCCACCATTTATCCCACTCATTGTTCCTTCCACCCTACCACCCGGTTTGGATCTTGATTTTACACATTACAAGTTTCCATATATAGTTTTAGATCCTCACCTGAAACCATCCCCCACCCATGAGAGTATTTGTGGTGCTACTCTCCACTTTCATGACACCGAGCTTTTTACCCCATGCCCGCCACTTCCTTGTGGTGTTGATTTTTCTTCTCAACAGCTCCCTAGTGTGTCATGGCACCACCATTATCATCGCCCATTCATAGAACAGTCGTGTGATTTTTATGAGCCCCACACCATTCCACTTTTTACACCATTTCGCCTCCTTCACCAACTAGAGCACCATGCTTATAGGGCCCTTGTCGCCCTCACCTTTAAGCTCAACAAGGCCCGTGGCCGATACCTCTTCACTCTTTCCACCCTCACCTTTACCTTAATAACCACCCGCTCATGGTCCACCGATGCTTTGCATCGTGTGATGCACTTCGCCATACAAGTGCATTGACCCATTTTAGCTTCTATCCAACAAGACTGACACTTTAGTCTTGTTTGGGGGTGATTCTCATCACCCATTTTTCTGCTACCCTGCGCTTTCATAGATCTTATCTTTAGGGTGAGAATGGTTCGGTCTGGCTGAAGACATTAAACTTAGCGCTACCGGGAGGCAGCCTGTGTTTCTTGTACTAGCCTCTTCCTATTTGGGGGTGGTGTTTCACATCACCCAATGCTTTTCCATATTATAGACTTGTACACATTTTTTTCCTCTCACTTCTTATTCAGGTTTATTATTGGTGATATCTGTCCACTTCACTAGCGGTTGATTCTGGTAATCTCTTTCCTACCTTATGCTCTCAATTTTAAAAATCATTTTACTTAACATCGAGGACGATGTTCCTTTTTGTTTGGGGGTGGGGAATTTTATTAAAATCGTACCTCTTTTGAAAAATTATGATTTTTGAACCTGATTTTTAAAATTTCGTGCAGTTTCTTTCATCTCACTCATTGATGTGAATTTTCAATCATCCATCTTTTTATGTCTAGGAATCAAGCTAGAGAATATTTTTTTTTATAAATAGCTTTTATAATACGTAACAAGGCATTTTGAACCATGAATTCCCAGACTAAACAAAATTTGTGCACTTATCACGTCAATACGGTTTAGAGTTGAAGAGTACTACAATTCTAAAGAGAATCTTAAGGATCACTAGTAGAGACTTTAGCTTGTGAGATTTGTGCCTTTCACCTTTTAGAGAGTTTTACGCAATCTCCGAGTCACAAGTTGATTCAACTTCTTTTGGGTCCGCACTTTAAATTGTTGTATGATCTCATTATTTTTCATTAAAATTTTAGCTTGATAAGTGAGAATGACATTTTTTTCGAGTTGTAAGAAATGTGTGTCTTGAAATTTGTCCCGATCACTAGATTTTCATCCATACACCTACCATTTTTCCTCATATCATATTCCCATTACATTCCCATTATCTTTCCATATTCTCCCCATCCATATACATACCCCACCACATTCATATATCATCCTTCATTTTTGAAAAAAAGAGTGTTGATTCCAAATGTAATTGTCTTCATTGTCGGTTTGAAAAGTGAGAGAAAAAAAACAAAAAAGAAGAAAAACAGCAAGAATAGAAAAAAAAAGAGAATAAGAAAGGAAAAATCGAAAAAAAAGAAAGAAAAGAGAGGAAAGAAAGGAAAGAGAGTTAGTAGTTAGTTTTGAAATAAAGACATTTGTTCTTCAAATATAGAACACTCTTCTATCATATCCATTCATATATCATCATTCATATCACCATTATATCCTACATCACACATCCATCCTCACCCCATCATTTTGTTCCCATTTCATTTTCCCTTCACCCATAAAAATCCATGTTTTCCCCTAGGTGTTCGGGCAAATGAAAGTCGACGTGGTGAATAACTCGACGTTCTCACTATAGTGATTAGCATTTCTTTTATGAGATCACTTTTCTTTCTTATTGTTCGTTCTTTCATATATGTGTGTGAGACGTTTGAACTTGCTTACATTTACTCACCTCCTCACACACAAGAGCGATACACTTACCCATATCTCGAGAGTTCATTTGAGAGAGTTATATCTAGTGAGATTTGAAGCTAAAGCGTTGATTCCGATAAGGCAATCTAGGAATTACTCTTGTGATACTCGACCCTTTTTTCTGATTCACACTACACATGTTGAGTTCTAGGAAGGATGTGCTTTGAGTATTCACATAGCTAACTTTTTATGCAATTCTAGCTTGTGTTTTCCAAAATATTTTCTTCATGATGGATTGTGCGATTATTCTATGTCTAATAAGAGATATATTTCCGTTGCAAATAAGAATTTTGTGGGTATATTCCCTGCAAATCCTCACAAGACACAACTCGTCCTGTAGGGCAACCTGTAGGTTTAAAGGCTTATTGCACATGCCAAGTGCAATCGCAAGTGCCCGCAAAAGTGGTACACTTTTGATTACTTATCTTTCTCTTTCTCTCTATCTTATTGCTCGAGGACTAACAATGCTCTGTTTGGGGGTGGTGTGATAAGCACCCAAAACTGTAAATTTTATACCCCGAATAGACGTATTTTGTTGCTAATTCTCGGCAATATGGGTCTTATGTGCTTAAATGTTTATCTTGTAGGTCAAATGTCCGTTTGCTGTGTTAAAAGCTATATATCAAGGCAAATGCGCATTGAATGGTGCTAAATACCCTTGTCCTGTATCCAAGCTTACCCTAAACTGAGCCTAAACCTACCCCAAACCCTGTGTGTGTTTTGTTTGTCCCTTTTTAATATTTTTTAGAATTTTATTTTGTGTCGTTTTATTTTTTAAGTTTTATTTTAGATTTATTTAGTATTTTCTAGGTTTTATTTTCTATTTTTTTATTTTCTATTTATTAGTATAATTTTATTTTATTTTGATTTTTATTAGTTTTTAGTTTTATTAGGATTAGTTTTTAGGAGTTTATTTTTAGTTTATTAGATTTTATAATTTTTTAGGACTTTAATTTTCATTTATATATAAAGTTTTTATTTCTTTTGTTTTATTTTAGTTTTTATATAAGCTTAAAATTTTATTTTTTTGTTTTAATATTTTTGTTTTATTTTTAGTTAGATTTTATTTTTTTATTTTTAGTGTTATTAATTTTAGTTGTCTTATTTTATTTAAGGGTCACAATTTAAACACACACACACACCCCACTTATCCTACACCTCCCATAAACTACACAACACACAACAAAAACCCTCACCCACACCTTTTTACCCAACACCCCATACACCCTATCACTCCCCACTACATCTTCTCCAATAAGCCAATACCCTTTCTCTCGCCTCTAACCACCATTTCCACCACACCTCCAACCTCACACTGCCACCCTCCTGCCGGTGACCTCTCTCCGGCGACGACCCATTATCCGGCCATCTCCGACACTTTTATCTCCCCGGCGCACCTACCCCTGCCCGGACATGCCCCCCAACTACCTAATTTAACCAAACTTCCCATTATACCCTTTTAACAAATCAGATTTTTCTTCCCTCTTCCAAATATCCTCATACCTCACACCCCATGCACATGTTCTCACACCTCTCCCACATGTTCACCCTAGCCAATTCCCAAAAATACCCCCATGCTCCATGTGCCTACTATAAATGAAGATGAAGACCCCATTTGAAAAGAGAGCTTTTAGATAGGAATTTCTAGGGAGAGAATTGTAGAGAAAAACACCATTTGTAAATAGTTTTATTTTATTCTTTTTATTTTTGTTAGATATTTATGAGATTAATTATTGTAAGAGAGTTAATTGAGTGGATATTTAATTTCAAATCACTTGGATGCTCAATTAGAGGGATTGTATGCTTCAATTTGGAAGAGTAGAGTTCAACTTTCTCAAAGAGATTTGGTTTGCTTGTTCTATTCCCTTCTATTTTATTTTAGTATCCTTGATTATTCATTTGTCAAATTTCATATCATGTTAGGCTAAATCCCCTTTCAAGGGGTGGGGGGAACCCTTATTTGATATTATTTTAGTTTATTAGTTTGATTACTTGAAAATTCCCTTTGAATGTTAATTTTGATCCCTCACCCTTAAATTTACGCCTCAAGAGAGGGTAAATGATTTTACAGAGAAAATCGAAATTCTAGTTATAATACCCATTTTAGATTCGAACTAGAGATAGGGGTTTCTTAAGTGGGGTATTATAACTTGAATTTCAACTCTAAATTTATTTTCTAAGATTGACATAAATTTTAATTGATCGATCCTAGCGGGTGATTATTAAAAGGAGTGTGGATCTATTTTCTAGAGTTGTGGGGTGTTAAACTTAATTTTCTAAAAGGTTACTATTAAAATTACATTTGTAACGAGAGTTGATTTGTAATTTCGATATTAATTTGGGAGAATTAAAGTAATTAAATTAATTAGTTAGAATAGCTAAAATTAGTGGTGTAATCCCATTCCTTGATTGTTCTCACAATTATTTACCTCACTTTATCTCTTATTTTAGTTTAGACTTTATTTTTCATTTTAGTAACTTTCTAGTTATCATATCACATTTAGTTTAGTTTAGTTTAAATCATCACCTCACCCAATTGTTTTAATATTTGAAAAAGCTAAAAAAAGTAGAAAAGTGAAAAAGCACAAAAAGAAAATAAAAAGTGAATTACAATTGTGTTCCCTTTGCTTTACCCCCTTGGAAGTGGATTGATACCCTTACTTACCTCTACACTTGAAATTATTATATTTTGTAGGTATTTGAGATTTTGATTAGAAGGAATTTTCAATCAACGACGAAAAAAATATACACACAAAAATTCTTTCTATCAATCACCCTCCCCCCCTAAACGATCATGGACAGGCTTCTTCTTTGGGACACTCCCTTCAGCTATTTACTTCCCTTCTAACTTTCTTATAGAGACCTTCCTTTCCTCATTTAATTCAATTTAGAATTCGGCATCTACCAGATGGCCCCCCTCAATGGCGAAGGATCTCTGCGTGGCCTTGATCACTATCTCTGTACCCCTAATGTTGGCCTTTGCACATTGATGGTAGGTGGAGGGCACTATGCCGTGGATGTGCATCCATATCCTCTCAATGAGTAGTTGGTAGCTAGTCTTAGCATTGATAACATGGAACTTAATGTAGGAGATTAAATTCACCAACTTGATTCCCACGTTTACATGTCCTATAGATTTCATTCTAGCATTATCGAATCCGAAAATTACTAATGGTACTGGCACTACCTTCCCCTAGTTGATTCCTGTTTCATACAATTTACTAATGGGCATGATGTTAATAGATGCTCCCCCATCCATTAATGCCCTGGTAAATAAGACTTCATTGATGATGGCTGTAACATATAGTGGGCGGTTGTGGAAGTAAGGAACCTGCGTATCTGCTTATGAAAACACCACCTCAGAAGTATACTTCTTAATCAGCCTTCCAATTGGCCCCTGCCAATTTAGTGAAGGATCTCTATGCTGCTGCATGGCCTCCAAGACTTTACTCATGATGGCTATTCTTGTGTCATATTTCACCCCTATTTGGTAAAAAAACCACTTAAACTTGGGGCTTCTTGCTATGGCCTCACATTCAGAATCTAGGTCTACCTCATACGTCTAGGCATTGAAAACATACTCTTCTTCGGAGGTCCCCCTATCATCTAGAGAGAGGATGACATCTACCTCACCTTCTAAGGGGGTCACTTCCTCAATTTTCCTATTTCCATCTTCTTGTTTAGGAGTGAAGAACCGCTCCTCTTGCTTTCTTTCTAGCTCAAATATGCTCAGTGATAGATTTTCCAATCCCTCACATAACTATTCATCGCTCTCCCACTCCATCAGCCCTTTGGTAGCTTCTTCATCATAAGCAACTACCATATTGGCGGTACCGAAGTGATGTGCTGGAAGTGGGTTCTCATTAACATCCACAGGAGGGATCTACAAGGTACTATTGGCCACCTTCACACCAATGATCCTTCGCAAGTAGTAACAGTGTTTGGTAGAGTGTTGCACCCGCTGGTGTAACTCGCAGTACTTTGGGTTGTCTTTATCGGATGCAGTTGGGGTTTTTCCTTTCAAGTGAGGACGACCTACCACCCCTTCTCGTACTAAGGTACAGTAACAATCCATAGCCTTAGCTATGCTGTAGGGTAGTGGTGGTGGGGAATCTTCCCCAAGCTTTCTCTTATTGTCGGAACTGCTATTCTTGACCCCATAGCCTCCCTTCTTTCCTTTGGGATTCTCATCCACATAGTTGACTGCATGCCTCCTCAAAACTTGAAACCTCCCAGAAGTCAGGGGCACCTGCGTCCTCCAACCTGGGGCCCTTGGCTTGATAATCATAGCTATTTTGCTGTCAGCCCTGGTGAACTCTCTAAAGTACCATCTCTAATTTTTTTGATCAAGTGCAACTTGTATTCCTCCAAGAGTCCTTCGACACATATCTGCTGTAACCTTGCCTCTGCCACATCCTCATGGACATCTAAGGCTCTCTAGCGAAATCGTTTAATGTATTGCATTAACTCTTCCTCGAGTTTCTGGACCTCTTGTGCTAGGTGCCTTAATGTAAACTCATCCTCCGCTACGAAGAACTTCTAAAGGAACTGCCTGTGCATCTCTTCCCAAGTGGGGATGCTATTAGGTGCCAAATGGGAATACCATGGGTAAGCCTTCCCTGTGAGGGTCTTAAAGAACTCCCTCAACCTTAGGTTCTTATCACCAGCATGCACTCCCAAGTACTCAACAATCCCATTCACGTGCTCTCTAGGGTTCTACCCTTTAATACTGAAGTTAATAAATCTTGGTGGGATATACCCCTCGAGGTATGGCTTCTCATTTACTTACTACGGGTAGGGGTCTTGCAACTGCTCATATAGGTGAGGACCCTCCCTCTGAGAGCAGGAGAGAAGCTTCCTCACCTCCTCTATGGTAACAACCTTGGAGGGTGACTCCTCTAAACTCATGCTCTTAGCATCTGGTGAGCCTAACTGTGCCATAGCTTGATCCAGTATCACCTTCCATGGAGGAATCATCTCTGTCGAAATCGCAACTAGGGTGGCTACCCCTCTAGAAGGGGCAGCAGCTGGCGTTACACAACCTTGACCCAAACTTGATAGGTCTACGTTATTTTTCTTCAAGAAGTCAAAAAACATTGCCATAATATTCATACGTGCCATCAGAGCCATTGTCGATGAGATGGTCTGCCATCCCTGAGGAGCAGGCACCTTACATCCAATCACCACCACTTCTTCCTGGGTAGTCTGGTCACTGTGAGCTCCATTCCCAGATGGAGTGTCTTAAAAAACTAGTTGCTTAAAAATGTTTAAACCTTATTTGTCCATTAAAGAAAGAATACCTTTCTAGTAGAGTCACCAAATGTAAGAGGGTAGTGAGACTAGGGTCTATGAATAACTGGAAAGGGTGAGGCATGACCCACTCCTATGGACGCTGTCTGCAAGGTTCTCAAGAACTTCTAGAGCAGCTTCTGATGAAACCTTCTCCTTTTGGTAAAAATGGAGCTCAACCTGGAACTCCCTCCCTACAATAAGATGAACTTTCACAACAAAAATAGTAATTTTCTTAATATGAGATCATGAGAATGATGTCTGTCAGTGAGGAATGAAAGAATAAGGCACTTAGCACTAGAGAGAGAGCAGGGAGAGAATACTAGGAAGTTCTGGTGTGATTTTGACAGAGTAACAGTGCTATTGAGTTTTTCTATCTGTTTTGACCTTGCTAAGGGGTCTTATTTATACTTGGGCACTAGGGCTGAGTTGGCATCTTTGGGATCCAAAATTGAGAGGGTAGGTGAGGGACAAGGTCTGAAGTATATCATTTATCCCTACCTACGTGTAGCAGTCTGTCCCCTCAGACAGGTGCCACCTGATGCCAACAAAGGTAAAAAATCAAACATGTTTCCTAATAGAGTCAAAATATCTGATTTGGTAAATATCTTTCAAAACGATAACTTGTGGTACAAACTTTGTTAACTTGAGAGAGAGGAGGCCTTGGGGACCTCCCTCTCTAAAACTATCAATCTTGAGGGGGGAGGGTCTTGAGGATCCTTCTCCTCTAAAATCATTTTTACTTGAGAGGGGCCTCAGGGGCCTCTCTTCTAAGAAAATCATTTTATAAAATCTCATTTCTTGTGAGCAGCCCTTCGGCTGCTCACTTCACTTATGACTAAATGTGAGATGTGTGTGGTATTGAATGACTCGTGGAGTCTTTATACTAGTATTCTCTCAATACTAAAATGCTAAGTGGTTGAGCTTGCCCAATAAACCTTGTTCCTTCGTCGCCAAGCCAAAACTCCTAAGAGATCCCAACTAGCCTGTTTGAGCGTTGCCTGCTCAACTAGGCTACCTGTATAAGAAAGCAAAGTGTTAATACTGTTGTTCTTTAAAAGAATGACTTTTCATGATAAAGGGGTTACTTATGGTATCCACTCCCTCATCCTGGGGTCTCTACCCCGGGTTTTGGTTGAGGGACCCTGAAGGTTCCCTCACCAATATGACTTTCCTGTATTTGAGTGACTCTGAGTGATCTTTCACCAATTATGCATTTTTTGTGGTCAGAAGGCCTAGGTTCCTGCACTAATATGAATTCTCTGCGGTCGAGGAACCTTGGGTGCATTTTCACCAATTATGCATTTTTTGCGGCCAGGGGGCCTAGGTTCTCGCACCAATATGGATTCTCTGCGGTCGAGGGAGCTTGGGTGCATTTTCACTAATTATGCATTTTCTACGTCCAGGGGGGCTAGGTTCCTGCACTAATATGGATTCTCTATGGTTGAGGGACCTTGGGTGCTATTTCACCGATTATGCATTTTTCGCGACCAGGGGGACTATGTTCTCGCAATACTATGGTTTCTCTGCGGCCGAGGGACCTTGGGTGCATTTTCATCAAAAGTCATTTTCTTTGGCCAGGGGGCCTAGGTTCCCGCACCAATATGAATTATGTACGCTTAAGGGGCCTTGGATGCTCTTTCACTAATTATTCATTTTCTGCGACCAGGGGCCCTAGGTTCCCGCACCAATATGAATTCTCTATGGTCGAGGGACCTTGGGTGCACTTTCACCAATTATGCATTTTCCATGGCGCACCAATATGAATTCTCTACGGTCGAGGGCCTTGAGTGCACTTTCACCAATTATGCATTTTCTGCGGCTAGGGGCCTAGGTTCCTGCACAAATATGAATTCTCTATCGGGACACTCGGGGTTCCTTCTCAATATGGATTTTTTATGGTCGAGGGACCCTGGGGGTTCCTCAAATATTATGAATCTTTAGGGTGTTCCTTAACCTCATATTTTCCATAAGTTTAAGTGGAGTCTTTGAGGGACCCCCACCCTAAAATATTGTGGTCAATCTTAAAACACCCTTCTACACCATGCTTGGTAAGTTCTTGGTGCCCTAAACCACTAGTGGGTTTTGTAAGATATGTAGTTTTTTTGCATTTGATTACCGACTTCATGGTTAGAAATCCCACACTGAATCTGCTTTTCTAACAATTTTTGCGTAATCGGTTTAGGATCTTGAATCGTGGTAGAAGGAAATGAGGTAGTGGTTTTGAAAGGGGATTCAAAAGAAGTAGTGGATGGAGGGCAGTTTTAGTTTAGAAGTATTATCAGGTGCGGTTTTATTTTTATAGAAAAAATACAATCACCAGCAACATGTCCAGAAAGGGAGCAACTCCTGGATAGAATGTTTTCAGAACAAATTTTTTGACAAAAACCTTTAAAACCACATGCAACCCAAATCCTTTATAGAAGAGGTTTTAAAACATCTATCTCAATACATACCCTAGCCAAACTTGGTCTAGAGACCAAAGTAGTCACTTCATCCGTGATCAAAGGTAGACCAATATATTGACAAATAGCAAACAAATATGGTTTGGCAAATAAGTGAACAAGAAGGTGAGGCAACGAAACCAAAATGGGAAAAATAGAACAATCTATATTAGGAAAAAAATCTGTAGTCCATTTAAAAACTTTCATGGGAGCCTTGAATATAAACCACTGTTCCCTTAACCAAAGTCGTAGGAAATCTTCTTCACAAATGAGTTTTATCAAAATGTGTTGATCATTAAGAAGACCCAAAGAAAAGGAGCATTTGAGAGAAAAGTGTTAGAAGGCTTTGTTAATTGCTTCCATTGGAGAACGTCCAAGAGAAAAAACTTTCAATAAGAGTGAAGTTATAAAGCTGAGCAAGGTTAGAATATTTAACTTCAAAAAAGTGGATAGAGATTCCCTCTTGTATAAGGAATCAGATTTGGAAGAGATGTTGACAAAAGGAAGAGTATTTGAAAAGGTCGTCACAAAGCTTTTGGTCCAAAAGCGATAAAAATCTGGAGGTTTCAGAGATTGAATAGGCGGAGTATCCGCCATAATGTATTTACATAAGAAGTTAAAGGAGTGATTAAAGGATGAGGAAAGATAACTAAGAGGAAAAAAAGGAAAAAGAACGAGTGAGTTTTTTAAGAGAGAGAGGATCTAATGAAAAATGAAATGCTAAAATAAGAATTAAGTAACTAGTGAAAAAATAAGAGAGTTTCATGTGAGAGTGAAAGATTTAGACCTTATTCTGAAGCCTTGAAATTAATCTTAAATGTTGAACGTCTGCTTTTCCAAGTGGATGAAGGTGGTAGGAGGAGATGAAAGGGAATTTGCCATATTGAGTAAGGAAAGGATGGAAATGAAATGTGTGGGAAAGGTTTCAAGATGGAAACCACTCCGACTTCGAGAGAATGTTGCTTGGATCATTGAGAGGGATGTTTGTGAGGTGACTTTTGAAGTGATCTCATGCTATGGATTTTCATTATCCTTGGCCTGTCTATCGACGTGGCACCCACCACTGATAAGCAGGGAAATGGTTTTGTCGTTCAGCAATCCTCTGTAGATTTTTTTGGAAAAATTATCAAAAAATGAAATTTGTAAGGGTATTCAAATCCCTTTAATATCCATTGGGCTTCTCCTAGGTTCGAGAATCAACTACGGTTAAATGGGGCTCGGAAGCACCCGTCAGTTTTTTGGACAAGAGGGAAATGAATATTTTATCCGAATCGTAAGGCTATTTTGTGCACAAGAGAAACCGTTATAAAGGTTATGTAGGGACCTTTGATGTTCTAAAGAGCTTAACTCAGTTCAGAGAGTTGAATAAGGTCAAACGGGTCCTGAAAGTGCGAAGTGAACCTTAAGAGTAAAATGGGTCGTTTGTCCGTACCATAAAGTGGATTCGTGCATGGGGAAGACCTTTGGAAAGGGAATTCAAAGCCTTTAGAGGATCCAAAGAGATTCTCTTAGAATGGGGTGTCTACATATGGACTTTCTCTTACCCTTGGCCTTTACGGCAGTGGCAGCCTTAGCATCAACATGTCTCTTGGCGACATACTCATAATTTTTTCTATCCTTTGTAGTGTCCCTCTTATCCTCATCTACCAATTTCTTCTCCCTAGTTTTAGCAACAGTGGAGGCCCTCCTCTTTTTGGCCTCAAAATCTATCTTCCTTTTCTTGGAAATCTCCATTTCCGCACTATTAAGGACTGGAGGCATAATTGAATTTACTGAGCTGTAGGAGGTAGACGAAAAAACTACACAATAAGAAGAAATCACACTGAGTCAGACTATCAAGTAAATAAGATCATTAGAGAAGATTATAAATTTAACATTATACATTCTTCGATCTTCTCTTCGAGGAAATTCTCTTGAACCCCCCTTTCGACAACGCATTCAATCTGCTCGTCTCTTGGGGGGACCACCTGGAAGGAAGTATTACCCCAAATCGATGAACTTCTTAATGGAGAACATCTTCTCAAATTATATATGATTGGCAGTGAAGGTGATCCTATCCAACTCCTTTAAATCAAGAGGAAGCTTTTGAGACTTCTTTACTACACGAGGATGAACAAAAAAAATGAGGTCAGAAGAAAAAAAATGAAAACAATTGTAATGGAATGAAATGTAAAGAGTATACCACGGTGGTGCAGGGAGCACCAATCATGAGTAATACTACCAGACCTAAACCTCTCATTAAAAGGAAACTTCAGTCGCCTTTATGAAGATGAATTAGTTTTCCCAACTCTGATTACTCATCTGTACAATCTTCACCATCTTTTAGTCATATTTTTGAGTTGAGAAATACTAATAGACATGGGCTTTGGCATTGTCCTTGATGCCATAAACCCATTTATTAAAATCACTAGTCAAATTAAACCCCATGTGATGCTACCAGTACACCATAGACCCAAAGATGTATCTATAATCATTTGGGGGGAGTTGAGTTGGGGATACACCATAACACCTTAGAAGTTATCTTATGATGGGGTGATGGGGAAGCCGGACTCCCACCAACAAAGCCCATACCGAGATAAACCTCATCGGCATTGGGCAAATCTTCAACCCTATCCTCAGGGTGTGGAAGTCATATGGAAATGCTAATTAGGATATTGTACCTGTCTCTCAAGTCATCCAAGTCATCCAAGTCATCTTTCATAATATCATAGCCATGGTTTTTCAGCATCGATAGTGGCTAGATCCTAAGAGTCAAAGTTCCTAAAAGTGCCCTTATCAATAAGGGGAATCACAATAGGAGATGTGGAGGACTTCTTTTTATTGGGAGAATTATGAGGAGGAGTAGGATCCAAGTCAACTATATACATGGATATAGTGTTAATGAAAATCTCCCCGCTAAGAGGATGGTCTGCCACTATGGTATCTACAGTAATGGAAGACTCAGGTTCCACTACTAGGATCTATGAAACAAAGCCTATGGATGAGGCAATTGTAGGGGTGTATCTAGGATTTTTAGGACCATCTTCCGGTCGAATAACTTGGACATATGTCAGGAATCTCTTGGCGGTGATATTAGGACAAGTTGGATCTAACTCAGATAAAATCTTAAACAGTCACTGAATGTGGGGTTAATAGCTCATTAAGATGAAAGATAAAACTCTAAGCTTCGGGGTATCTGTCACTAGTAAAGTTTTTATAGATCGCTTAAGATTGGGGGCTATTCAGAAGCATAAACAAACGATGGCTTTAGATCAAAACCTAAGCAAATCAGAGTTCTAGGCCATCTAACTCAATGGTCGTCTAAATATAGGCATTCCCCCAATAAATCAATAATTATCGGCAAACCAAAAAAATAACAAAAACAAGATGGTGAAGATGGCTGAGAATGAGGGTTTCTCTAAATAAGCACTAAACTGTAGAGTGGGGATGTAAGGCATACTTGAAAACCCTAAAGAGTTTGGAAGCCGATCAAATGCACATAAACCCTAAATAAAATCAAAGTAAAAGCTTGGATTACCCAACGGTCATTGTGAAAACTCAGAAAAATTTTGGGAAAGAGGAAACGAAGTTAAAAGGTTAGGTTTTTTCTTTCTCTCTCTAAAAAATCACTCAAGGGAAGTAAATCGATTGGAAAAAGGTGAGATGATTTTGAAATGGGTATTTATACTTAAAAATGGTGGCACAGTTAATCATGACGTATGATGTCATGCCTAAAAACACGAACAAACACTGATAGCTTGAACGTGCACACATTGCCCCAAGCGCACATGATGATTACGTTGGGTGTAAAACCTAGCTGGTGACACGTGTCAAAGTTGATTTTAGAGTGGAAAATGTTACAAGTCAATTTGTTCCATGCCCACCAAGAATAATTTAAGGCCGTCAACATTCTTTTCAAATAAAACTTCACTTACTCATTTCAGCTCAGCGAATACTTTCAAGGCACAACACTTTATAGAATCAACCTCGTTCCTTAATTGCTAGCAAAATCTGAGGGGATTTTATTATACCATAAATATGGTGTGATCAGAATACCAATTACGTTGTGACAATCTGAGGGGATTTTATTATACCATAAATGTGGTCATCCTACATATTCTGCCCAACCCCAGTGTCACAGGTAGTGTCTCTATCTCACCTAACCTATAATAGTTGGCAACCTTAATTAACATTGTGTTCTAATGGACATTAGGAAGTAGGATTGACATCAACAACAATAAGTAGACATGTATGAATAATTTAAGGTTATTATTCCTCCACTATTAAGGGGAAAAGAGTGTTCATCCCATTCTCCCATAAAGTCTATAAATGTGACCCTTCATAATCCAAAAAGGCATGACACCTCTCAGCGTGTAGTCCTTTTTGTCCCCACTACTCTCTCTCTATCTCTCTCTCTCTCTCTCTCTCTCTCTCTCTCTCTCTCTCTCTCTCTCTCTCTCTCTCTCTCTCTCATGGGACATATAAATAGGGCACATAATCGCTCATGATACGGGGAGTTTTGGAATGTTATGATACCCATTTCCGTAGTCAAATGAGAAAGCTTGAGATCTCACATACATCTACAGATTTTGCCCTCCGATACTAATATAATCATTATGACACCTGTGGATGTTGGCACTAACTTGGGCTGAACCGTGTAAATATGGTTTCTATCTCCATTCTCTCATTTACACTCTATTTTACCTACACTATATAAGCATTTCAACAATTATCATCTCTTTATCTATTACGAATCTAGGATTTGTGTATTTAGTTAAGAAATAAATCCATACACCATTTTTTGGAGTTAAGAGGGCTTATTCAGGAGTGCAAAGACATTTTTTCTTAGAAGTACATAGAGATGGATGGGTTAGATCAAGAGGTGAGTGGCCACAAGTTGAACATTATGCATTCCTCTATACTGGTGTAGTAAGTAACCCGAACGTACAAGCTAGAGATAGATCTCGAGAACAAGGAGGAGGTTTAATGGTTATTGACAACTGTATTCACTAGGCCAATTCAACATCCAATTTGGCTTTTCAACATTGTGCCAGTGGAGAATAATAATAATAATAATCAAATACACATTTGTGTTGATTTTACATACTTAAATAGAGCTTGCCCAAAAGATGAGTTTCCTCTGCCATCCATTGATAGTTTGATAGATTTATTATTAGACCGTGAAATGTATAGCTTCATGAATGGGTATGTGGGCTATAACAAAATCAATATGGATCCAACTAAAGGAAAGAAAACGGCCTTTAAGATTCCAATGGGTAATTTTATGTACAATATTAAGCCTTTTGGGTTAAAGAACGCCAGGTTAACTTATTAAAGAACGATGATGGTCATTTTTCATGACATTTTGGAGTTCTATATGGATGATCAAGTTATCCAATCAAGAAAGAAGGAACCCCACTTGATTGATTTGTGAAGAGTTTTAACTAGTTTTGGAAATACAAATTGAAGATAAACCCACTTAAATGAGCCTTTAGTGTAATGAGTGGGAAATTTTTGGGCTTTGTGGTGGATCCCCAAGGAGTCCGGATAGATTAAGACAACCAGGAGGCCATCATTGAC
The DNA here is from genome assembly GCA_949130495.1 of Sambucus nigra. NCBI lineage: Eukaryota > Viridiplantae > Streptophyta > Magnoliopsida > Dipsacales > Adoxaceae > Sambucus > Sambucus nigra. Next base: position 630,323,227 of record OX422209.1, read on the forward strand.
ATGCCTTGACCAGGAACAATAAAGGATCTTAAGCCCTTCCTCGGGAAGGTTTCCTACCTAAAATGATTTGTTCAAGGTTTGGCTAAGATTACTCATCCTTTAATGGATATATTTTACAAGACCGTGAGATTTTAATGGGATGAATCTTATAAAGAAGTTTTTGGTAAGCTCAAGAAGTTACTCACTTACTCTAGTGTTGAAAGGCATTATTTTGCCTTGGTGTTTCTTTCTCAAAATCTTTGAAATTACATGCTATCATTCATTATTCACATTATGACAAGATGTGATCCCATTAAGTTTTTGTTGGCACGTACAAATTTTAATTAGGAGGGCAGTAAGGTGGTTTTTTATCCTCTAAGAGTATGACTTGAAGTGTGTGGTTCCTCATGTGATCAAGAGTCAAACTTATGCAGATCTACTAGCGATTTTCCCCTTTGGGATATTTGAGCCACCATATGAAGACACTTTAGGTTATGATTTGCAAGATAATTTCTTGAAGGACAAACTTGAAGGTTGGAATATGAAGTTTGATGGCTCATCAGCTTAAGAAAAAGGGTAAGCAGGATTCATCCTTTCAAGAACAAAAAAGGAAATTTGTCTGTCTTTTAAGTTGAATTTCTTTTGATCCAATAATGAGGAAGAATGTGAGGATTTAGTGTTATGATTGATAGAGGTTCTTCAAAGAGGCATCCATTCTCTTTGCATCAAAGGAGATTCTAACCTAATGGTGGAGTAAGTGAGTGAAGAGTATGCATTGAATAATCTCAAATTTGCACCTTATATAACAATTATTCGAATATCGATTGACCGTCAAAGTAGGAAAGCATCCTAGAACGATGAACACACATGATGATGTTTATACCACCATTGTAAAAAAAGTGTCTATGCACGACGTGTCAATATATATGGTGATCTAATGAATAACGTCTCCATCGATCGTACTGGCAATTTTTCCAACTGAAGATGCTCAAACTATAGAGGCAAAGTTCGAAGGCACCTTAAGTCTGGAGGTGGGAGGATGAAGCCCAGAGAGTTAACGCATGATTTTGTTAGCCAAAAGATTTTATACTTCAAAAATATTGGAGGATAGTTGGTGATGTGCATCGGACCAGAGGAAGCGGATCAAAGGTTGAAAAATACCCATTAGGAGCACTACGAGACTACTGAGATCCCTCTATACAGAAGAATTCTAAAAGAGGGGTATGTTTGGTAAATGATGCAGCAAGACATTGAATTAATACAAAGAGAATGTGTTATGTGTCAATTTTTCTTTTAGGCAGCTGAATGCAACTTCTTGGAGACTAAAACAGACTAGAGGCATCCTTATATTGATTTCATCAAAGATGGAGTGGTCCATATAGAGAAGATTGACGCAATGGGGATTATAAGGATAGACCCAAGGTTTTACATTCTAGAGGAGCATCTTTAGCATAGATGATACTACAATAGATCCTTGAGGTTCATCACAAAAGGGGAGGCAGGGGAAATCCTTAAGCAAGTCCATGTTCAAGCTCACATAAGGGGAGACAAATTGTATGATCATCTTATGACTTTGGGATATTATTATCCAACCATGGAAAAAGATTCAGCGTAGTTGTGAGAGTGCACGTTTGTTCAAACAAAGAAATTATTTTATTAAACTCACTTTTTCAATTAAATCCTAAAACATGCATCTAGGTGTGATTGAAGACAGTATGATCATGCAAGAACATTCAATCCCAAACAAACACACAAATGAGGAAAGATCTCCAAAGGGGCAAAACCTTTTTTTATTTTCACTATAATTTGTAAAGAACGGTTTACAGGGATTATACTGAAAACATGACTGACATACAAAATATCCTCAAGTGTCGGTTCCGATGTCGTCGAGTGGAATCTCCCACAAGAACTCCAGATGGGCAGCAATGGAAAAGAGACGGCTTCTCCACAAGTTACTCCAGATGAGTAAAAATAATCGTTTGAAGGTTTAAAGATTCACACACATATATGGGAATGTTTTTATGAATCGAAAAGGCATGAAACCTTAAAAACTTGAAGTCTACTTTTTGGGCTATAAATCGCAAAAATGTGTACGAAAAAGACTTCAAAAAACGTGCAGAATGGGTACAGATATTTATACAAAAACCGAGGCAGCACCGCCACTCAAACAAGATCGCATATCGATCGAACAAGATCACGCGACATCCTCATGTCGTTTGAACGACAAAGCGATGTCGTTTGAACGACAAAGCGATGTCGTTCGAACGATCTCGATGACCAAGAAAAGTCCGCTTCTACACTTGGATTTTTTTTTACTTTTGTGTTAAAAACAAATCAGACTTCTAAAAAGATTTTCTAAAAAATTCCAAAAAATTTATGCGAATATTAACAACTCCAATAAACCATTTTACCAATAACGCGTCGTGGAGTAGTGGGAACAGTTGAGCAGCACGTCACACGTAGCATGATGCACGAGTGAAGATGGTGGATGCATGGATTCGGATCAAGGCCGTTGTGGATGATCGTGTTGACGTGCCGAATGTAGCGGTATCAGACATACATACTGTGATCTAGGACAAATAGAAAATTCCTAGATTCTACCCCGGACATTTATGAAATTATGTCCATACAAATCTCCTCCTATGTCTATGCCGGTACATGTATAAAAAATCCGAATTATGCTATCTCCATAAAGAAAATGACATATACGATAATATCCCCATTAAACCCTCAAACTGAGAATACTAACTGACATGTCGTCAATCAAACTTCAACATCTTCAAATCTTCATAAACTCTCAAAGCTTTTCTCATCAGGGTGTGGAGTCCAATAATCATCAATTTTGTACCTACACACATGAGATAAAGCAGATACCCGTGACACGCAACAATTTGAAATATAATGATATGCAAAAAGCGAATCAATTAATCTTAAGCAAATCATTGATAAATCAACCAAACAATTCTCCCCCATAATTCATTCTCCCCCTTTTTATGATGTCCCCACATAGACAAATATGAGAAGCACAAATAAATGCAAATGGAGAGTGTCACAAGGTAATAAACTTTCTATTTTTGATTTTTTCACACAAAATATACAACAAATAATCACACCATGAAAGAACACAAAAACAACCAAGTCAATGATAGCGAAAATGTAGGGGTGTGAGCAAATTAATAGGAAAATCAACGCATACAAACATAAAATATGTGCACGATGAATATCGAATATTTCTAACGAATGAACTCAACATCTTCCTTAGGTGTAAAAGGATGGAATTATAAGAAATTGACTCAATCAAATTAGCAATTCTAAGCTCAAAGTGATTTCCACACCAATAACGTCCAAAACTATTTAATGTTTTTTCAAGACTTTCATGGAAGTGCAAACCCGTTTAAATTCTCCAACCAAACTCCCTCAGATTTATATTTTATTTAGAGGTGATCTAAATTCTCAAACATTGGAGAATTGATGGTGAAACCTAATGGCCCATATTCGTCATGAGTTGTTTTTATTGCCTTTAAATTTTTTGGGTTCTTTTAACCTCTATGGACCCCGGATTATCAAATTCTTCAATTTTTTAGGTCTGATATAACGGTGTCTTAGTATTCGCAAAGGCCAAATGAGAACCTTTTGCATCCCTTCCCCATTTTTAAAATACCACACAATCTCACCAAACGATTTTTACATGCATTCCAATCTTGTCGGGTTTTATCGCACATGGTTCGTTGTATAAACAGAATTGAGATGGAAACACTCAAGCCAATATGTGACAAATAAGTACAATAATCAAATAAAGTCGTGAATGTGTGCAATAAAAGAAAAGATAAGGAGCCAAACATGTAGAAAGATATCACTAATCACATTTCAAAGACTCCAATTAATGTAAAGCACATGGATGAAATGATGTAGCGTCTCAAATCACTATCAAACAGTCACGTAAAAAATGGAAATGGAAGATGTGACTCGGTTATCTTAAATGCTCATCCATAACAGGTGTAAGAAAAATACAAAAATCTTTTTGTGATTTTCTAAAATTTTATAAAAAGAAAATCTTTTTGGACTTTTTGAAAAAAATATTAAAAGCAAAAATAAGAATACAAATGATACAACCTAGCAATATGAATCATATGATATGAACATGACAATGCATCCTATCCTAGACACGGACCATCCCCTCAGTCAACTGTGCAAATCCCTAAAGACTTCCTAAGACTCTCGAATCTAAGGGCATCTAAAGGTTTCGTGAAAATATCGGCTAACTGAAGGTCGGTGGATACGAAACTCAGGGATATGAATTTCTCCTCAACAAACTGACGTATAAAGTGCTCGCGTATCCTGATGACTTTGTACACAAATGTTGGACCGAATTATGAGATATGTGTATCACACTCATGTTATCACAGGGGATGGTCATGGTGTCATGTGAAATCCCATAATCCTCTAACATTTGCTTCATCCACAAGAATTGCATGCAACATCTCCCGGCGGCGATGTACTCAGCCTCCGCAGTGGACAAAGCGATGGAATTTTGCTTCTTGCTCAGCCAATAGACAAGAGCATAACCGAAGAAGAAACACCCAACAGAAGTTCTCCTACAACCATCTACATCCCCGAACCAATCGGCATCTGAATAGGCGGACATACGGTCATCGGTATCAAAGGAATACTAAATACCATAGGAGAGAGTTCCACTCATGTATTTGATAATACATTTTAGAACGAGTAAGTGTTAATCTTTCGGGGATGCCTAATATCGCGCATAGACTCCAACACCAAAGGCTATGTCAAGATGACTAGAAGTCAAGTAGAGAAGACTACCTATCATACTCCGATACAAGGTTTGCTCTACGTTCTTGCCTGAAGTGTCCTTACTAATCTTGATAGAAGTACTCATATGTGTACGTGCATGCTTAGCGGAGTCTAAACCAAATTTCTTCACTAGGTCTCTAGCATACTTGGATTGGGATATGAACATCCCATCCTCTAGCTGACGAACCTGGAGACCAAGAAAGAAAGTAAGCTCACCTACCATGCTCATCTCAAACTCACTTTACATATCCTCCTCAAAGTGGTGAGCATGCTGGGAGCATGTGGATCCAAAGACTATGTCATCCACATAAACCTGGGCAACCAAAATAGCACCGTCATCTCTCCTGATGAACAACGTCATATTAACTCCCCCTCTCTTGAAGCCACAGGCTAATAGATAGGAAGTAAGCCTCTCGTACCAAGAAGAGTGTGCTTACTTCAAACCATACAAGGCTTTCCTAAGATTGTAGACGTGCTCCAGGTTCTTAGGGTCTTCAAGCCCTTTTGGTTGTTCCACGTAAACCTCCTCCTGCAGAATGCCATTTAGGAAGGAACTCTTAAAATCCATCTGATATAGCTTAAAGCGTGATGACATACGATGATGCGTAGTAAGAAAACAGACTTAAGCCTCGCAATAGGAGCAAATGTCTCCCCAAAATCTACACCCTCTATCGGTGTGTATCCCTGAGCGATCAACCTATCCTTGTTTCTGATTATGGTACCATTTTCATCCATTTTATTCTTAAAAATCAACTTGGTACCTATCAGATTCGTCTCACTAGGTCGGGGGACAAGTTCCTAGACATTGTTCTTTTTAAACTGAAGCAACTCATCCTGCATAGCAGATATCCAGTGTTCATCCTTGAGTGCTTCTTTGTGATTCTTGGGCTCAACTGTGGATGTGTAGCAAAAATGACTAACAACATTATCTGGCTCAGCATGAGTCTTGACCCCTAAAGTGGGATCGCCTACAATAGTGGCAGGGTCATGACTCTTGCGAACCCAAGCAGGTGTGTCCCCTAGAACAAGAGTAGGATCCACCCTGGATGTGAGAGATACAATGGGATCATCAAAAAGGAGTTTGTCATCCTCACTCAAATGGGTGAAGTCAACAGATGTCGACGGTTCATCATCTTGCACAGTAACGTTTATTGACTCCATCACTTTAGATCACTTCAAGTTAAAAACCCGATACGCTCTACTATTTGATGAATATCTAGAAGCATAAATCTAGCCATTTCCTGAATCGTCCTGTTCTTTCTCTCAACAATCCTATTTTGCTGAGGAGTCTTCACAGCATAAAACTCATGCTTGATTCCTAAGCTATCACAGTAAACATCTACTTTTTATTTTGTAAATTCAGTGCCGTTATCACTAAACATTCTATTGATAGTGACACGGTGTTAGTTTTGTAGGACACGACACTTCGTCGTTAAAAACTCTACAGCATCAGGTTCCCCTCTCAGAAAACCTACAATCGAATATCTGAAGAAATCATCTACCATCACTAGGATGTACCTCTTACCACCAAGATTCTCTGTACGAGTAGGACCCATGAGATCCATGTGTATCAACTCAAGTACTCATGAAATGGTAATGGAATTCAACTTCCTGTGGGGGCTACAGATTTTCTTTCCCAACTGACAGGGTCCACAAACCGTGGAAGTTGGATTTCCAAGTGTTGGTAAGCCACGTACTAGGTCCTTTTTAGCTAATCAGGTCAAATCTCTAAAGTTCACATGACCTATACGTTGGTGCCACAGATCCATAGGAGTGATCGTGGTGCTGATGAAGATAAGTGAGGATTTGGGCACAGTCCCATAACAGTTATCCTCTGTACTCACCCATGCACTAAAAGTTTACCTGCTTGATTATAGACATTACATGCGTCCCGATCAAATTTTATGGCAATGTCAACGTCGCACAGCTGGCTAATGCTTAGAAGGTTTGCTTTCAAACCTTTGACGTACAAAATATTCTCTAGCTTAGGAAATCCTGGTAACTCTACTGTACCTTATCCTATGATGCTAGACTTTCTCCCGTCTCCAAAGGCGACTCTACCTTCCTTATAATCCTCTAGGTAGGTAAAAAATGAGACTTCACCGGTCATATGTCTGTAGCACCCACTATCGAAATACCACTATGAGGTATTATGCGCTTTGAGAGCGATATGAACAACAAGAGCCTTTTTGTCTTTCTTAGGTACCCAAGAAGTGGTAACCTTTTGTTTACCCTTGTTGTTGTTGGTTCTAGCCAGGATGCGGGAAACATTCACTGACAACAAAGACATCCATTGGAATTCCTCCATCAAACTCTATCATGTGGAGGTTAAAAACTCAACACGCTATCTCAGATCGATAAAATTATCAGTACGATGTGGTGGAGAATATGTACGTGAAGTCTGACCCAAACTATAGCAAAACTCTCTCAGGTGGACTTTTCTTTTGCAGTATGTCCAAAAGAACACAATCTTTGGCTGACCTTATTTCGCTTTTCTTAGTCGAGCTCTCCTTCGTGGTTTTTGACGATGGACATATGGAGTTGTAGTAAACTCAAAAATTGGTCCAGGTGATATTTAGGACGTGGAGGCACCATAAAAACCTATTCCTTGCCTATCACCAAAACCTAAATCAGGACCGAGGAGCATCTTTCCCATCTTTCTAGATTTGTCCTCGATTTGAACCTTGACTTCCCATGCTTTCTCAAGATCATGAGTAAGCTGGGCTACAAGGGATTCAAGTTACTTTCGAGTCTCCGGGGAGGAATGGAGCTCACTCATAAGACTAGCCACTTGATTAGTCAAGTCCCCTTTCTCTTTCTCAAAATAACTCTCTCTCTCTCTCTCTCTCTCTCTCTCCAAACAATCTCTCTCTTTCTCTAAACTGACTCTCTTTCAATACAGGCAGACTCTCTCTCTCAAGGTTGTATAGGTGGTGGACTCTCTGTCTCTCGCTTCTTCTAAATCTTCCTCTAAAGCGGTGATCCTAAGTACTAACGCTTTGTTACGCTTTTTGGTTTTAAATGACTCAGTATATAACTCAGCGTAGGCGCGTTGAAGATTACTCTCGCTCTTACTTGCAACATCCTCCCCCTCACTCACTTCGTTCTCACTGTCGAGGTGCCCCTGTGAATTATCATCCTCATCGTCGTGAGGAGCACTAGAGGTACTCACATGACTAGCCATGAATGTGGTGAAGTTACACTCATGCAGTGACTCATCTCTAGAGTCCACCGACTCGACCTCACTGTCGTCACTAAGGGTAGCATTAAAAAAAGCTTTGCCCTTTTCTTTGGCAAGTCTGTTCAGCCTAGTAGCATACTCAAAATCTCTATGACCCTTTTCGTCACACTCATAACATCTCTCACTATCTTTCTTAGGAGGCTCTTTAAAATCTTTTTCATTTTTCTTTTCAAACTTATTTTTCTCAAAATTCTTTTTATCTTTGAAATTTCCATTTTTCTTGAATTTGAGAATTTTCTTGAATTTTTTTGCAAACAAGGCTCAATCATCTAAATCAAGGTCACACTCGAAATCTGACGTTTCAATCTCCCTTTTTCTAGATGACTCTACTCTCTTTCTTTCCTACCCCTCACTCTTCCTATCCTGGGCATTAAGTGCAATTCCCTTATCTTTTGGTTTAACAAACTTAGGAAACATGTCAATTTTAAAGGTTTGCAAGTCTCCAACAAATTCCTCTAATTTAAGCGTGTTTTAAATTACCCATAGAATTTAACACAGTGATTTTAGGGATAAAACGCTTAGGCAGAGATCTTAGAATCTTTTTAACAACTCTAGCATTAGGAATGTGTTCACCCAGATTAAAGTTAGTGTTTACAATATCAGATAACCTAGCATAAAATTTATCAAAACATTCAGACTCAAGCATGGTGATAGTTTCAAATTGAGTTGTTAAGTTTTGCAATTTTGATTCTTTTACAGCATTAGTTCCTTCATGGGTAAGCTGTAAAACATCACATGCCTCTTTTGACGTGGTACACGTCATTATCTGCCGAAACTCGTCAGGTGTGACGGATCCAGAAATAACACTAAGACCCTTAGAGTTAAAAGCTGACCATTTAAATTCTTCTTCAGTCTATGCAGTCGTAAATTTTAAAATTTTCAGGTTGTCAACAGTGATGGAGGGAGGTGTCCACCCTCTTTCAACCAAAACCCAAACTCTTTCATCTATGGATTTTAGGGCAGATTTCATACGGGCTTTCCAATAAGCATAATTTGTCCCGTAAAAAATTGGCATTTTATTATATAATTTCTCCATTTTGAACACGCCCTTTTTTTTCCAAAAATTATTCTATTAGAAAATTGATATCTTTAAAAACATTTGCAGAAAATTTCACGGTATAATTGTGTAATTAGCTCTGATACCAATTTGAGAGTGCACGTTTGTTCAAACAAAGAAATTATTTAATTAAACTCAGTTTTTCAATTAAATCCTAAAACATGCATCTAGGTGTGATTGAAGACAATATGATCATGCAAGAACATTCAATCACAAACAAACACACAAATGAGGAAAAATCCCCCAAAGGGGCAAAACTTTTTTTTTATTTTCACTATAATTTGTAAAGAACGGTTTGCACGGTATACTAAAAACATGAGTGACATATGAAATATCCTCAGGTGTCGGTTCCGATGTCGTCGGCTGAAATCTCTCGCAAGAACGCCAGATGGGCAGCAATGCAAAAGAGACGGCTTCTCCACAAGTTACTCCAGATGAGTAAAAACAATCCTTTTAAGGTTTAAAGATTCACACATATATGGGAATGGTTTTGTGAATAAAAAAGGCATGAAACCTTAAAAACTTGAAGTCTGTTTTTTTGGGCTGTAAATTGTAGAAACGTGTACGAAAAAAACTTAGAAAAACGTGCAGAATGGGTATATATATTTATATGAAAATTGAGGCGGCGCCGTTGCTCAAATGACATAGGCATGTCGCTCGAATGAAACCACATGTCTCTCGAACGAGATCGCGCGACATCCTCATGTCATTTGAATGATAGAGCGATGTCACTTGAATGAGCTCGATGACCAAGAAAAATCCTCTTCTACACTTAGAAAAATTTCTGCTTTTGTGTTAAAAATAAATCAGACTTCGAAAGAGATTTTCTAAAAAATTCCTAAATATTTATGCGAATATTAACAACTCCAATAAACCATTTTAGCAATAATGCATCGTGGAGTAGTGGGAAAGGTTGAACAACACGTCGCATGTAGCATGATGCACGAGTGAAGATGGTGGATGCCTGGATTCAGATCAAGGCCATCGTGGATGATCGTGTTGACGTACCGAATGTAGCGGTATCAGACATACATACTGTGATGTAGGACAAATAAAAAATTCCTAGATTATACCTTGGACATTTATAAAATTGTGTCCTTACATTTTGTTCGAGATTACAAGGCATTCTAACTACATGGACATATGATCCATGATACCTCGGTGGACCTCCATTCTTTGGCAACTCCTTAATCGTTCTAAACATAGGCGTTTGACCTTATGGGGGAAATCAGTCCTCCTTCAAGGAGAAAAATTTGGACACTTGCAGCCACAGAGTGTTTCACAAAATGGGCAGAGGAAATTCCTTTGAATAGATAAATAACGGAAGTGGTGGCATAGTTCATCAGAGAGTATATAATTTATTATTTTATATTCCTAGCATTATTTTGTTTGATAATAGAACTTCGTTGATCAATAAGGAGGCGACCTTGCTCACATACAAATACTCAATCATACACCACACCTAAATAGTGGTCTACCCTAAAAGCAACGGTTAATCTTAAGAAATAAACAAATCTTTGGTCAATATATTGGCCAAAATGATGGAGGATTTCCATAGAGCACGGGACGACAAAATTCGAATAGTATTATGGGCTTATCGAACAACCAAAAGGAAGCTAGTTAGTTATACACCTTTCGCTTTGATCTATGGAGCTGAAGTAATTTTCCAATTGAACTAAGAGTTCCTCCTACCAGATTCTCCTTATGAAGCAGCATGCTCTCTCAAGACCGATATGTTCAACTGGAAGCATTGGATGAACATATAAATAACGTGAGGTAATATATCCAGTTGTACATGAAGCAACTCGCCAGGGCCTAGGACAATTTAGCGACGCTAAGGAAGTTTGTAAAAGGATATTTAGTGCTAAAGGAAGCTGTTTGACATATCAGAGGACTCCTATTGCCTATGTTTGCAGCCAATTAGGAGGAACCATTTATACTCAAAGAAGCACATGATTCAAGATACTACTCAATTTCCAAGATAAAAGAAGATAAGCCATTAAAGGTTTATAACAAATGGTTGAAAATTTACCATGTTTAGATTTGGTTAATATATATTGGTTTTAACTCCATTTTTTTCTTTGAAGTTAAGATATAAAATTTTATGAGAAATGTTTATAGATTGTGAGAAAACACTTATATAATAGCAGATTTACAGTTTTATTATAAACACAAGTGTTGAAAGTAAGTAAATGAGTAAGAGTGTATAAAGATGAGAATGCCAAAATATTGATTTCTTTGTATTTAGTGTATAATAAAGTTACATTAAGCATGGGGACTATTGCACTAAAATACAAGAAAAAATTCCATTGCCTATGAGAAACCACATGTATGGAGAGGTGAAATAACTCCTAGGAAGCACAAAGGCTCTTTGAATATAAGACTGATGAGCTTCTATGGGAGCTTAGAGCCTTGTTTGAACATGATATCTCTGCTCCAACACAGCTTCGCAATCACTCACAGCCTTGATCAAGGCTTCTTCGACCGCCTTGGCTTTGTTGTCAAGCTCCTTAATAAGGAAATCAAGCTCTTTCATCTTTGCCTCTTCAGAACATTGAGCCTCTATGATCTTGAGATATAACTCACGTTGAGTCTCCAAGTGAGCATAATTCAAAAGTTTCAAATAATTGATGAGATAACTAAAGTTGAACCTTCTCTCAAATTTCTCAAATATTGATTGATCGTGGACCTATCAAGGTTGGTCATTGAGATATTAACAATCTCTTCCACGATGGTTTCCACGCCTTGGAGCCTGTATCCCATGATCACAAGACTGTACCTCAGGCATTTCGCTGTAAAAATGTTTGTGTGATGATAGATAAGAGTTCCTATCAACGTGCGATTGCAACCTTGGATGAATAGACACTATTAAAGCACTTGTTGACAAAATTCTGGAGGTTCCATGCTAGGTAGTGGGATATCACAATCAAATTCACCATCAGAAGTTAAGGAATTAGTCGTGGAACCACGATCACTATCACTGGAAGACTCAGCATAAGAAGGAAGCTATGGAAATGACATAATGTCTTGCGAGGAAACTGTTGGAGGTAGCTCAACTGTTGCAGCAATATCCCTCAAGGGCAGCAAAGAGATGGAAGTAAAAGATTAGCCAAAAGTTTATCGGGAGGTAACTCAGGAATAAATCTTAGAAAATATTTTGCTAATTCAATGAGCAAGTGAGAGATTTGAGTTAAAACTCTTAGTAAATATTTTTCTAAGTCACTAAGAAGGTGTGAAAGATTTAAGTCAAAATCTTAGCAATTTATTTACTAAGTCACCAAGAAGGTGTGAGATTTAAGTTAAAATCTTGGCAAATATTTTGCTAAGTCACCAAGAAAGTGTGAGATTTATTTGTTTTTTATACATATAAATTTTTAAACATTTTAGAGGAACCTAAAATATACATAAGAAGCTTGATCATGCACTGTTGGAGCTAAGGGAGTGCTAGTATCCCTAAATTTATAGACATGACTGTTTTTAAAAGGAGTTCCCTCATGAAATGGAATAGAAAATTGAACTCCCACCGGCACGAGAGCTAGGATAGATGCAGTCTCTACCGATGGAGCCTCAGTTTTAAGATTAAAAGGCACCTCTTCCACGATTAGTAGGGGAGCCTCATAGATAAATTTGTTGAACAATCAAGGGACAACTGCATTAACTAAAAGAAGAAATAAATTTTCCAAGAGTTTATTTGTTAAGAACTAGTATGAGGAACTAATAGGAAGCAGTTATAATAAATTGAAGGTTTACCTCTTTAAATATCTACCGTGGAACCCAATCCGCGATGGGTCTTATGATAGAGAAAGAAAAAAGAGATTCATTGAGTGTGAGAATGACTTCCTACAGGTTAACCTGGGCAACAACATATCAATAGAGTTTTATCATTATAACAACTTGAGAAATCATACCCATAAGTCTTATGAGTAAAGAGAAACAAGTCCCCTCTGGAAGATTAGGAGGAGAACTCATAACTAAGGATAGAATGATGGATACGTTAGAGTCAATTGGGAGAGCTAGCTCAGGCATCATTGAAGATCCATCAACACTTCTTGTGAGCCCAATAATGACCTCTTCTAATGAAAGTCTGCGTGCTACCTCACTCACATGAGTGGAGGAAGCATGCTGGGAATATGCAAGACTAATCACATAGGAATAGTGATATGGTGCTAGTTTAGGAGAAGGTTCTTCGATGATTGGGCATGGGGAGTTCCTTGGAGATAGGGGAGAATAATTATGGAAATAAATTCCTGTAATACCCCGCCTAATTAAATACCGGGTGTCCAGTCCCATACCAAATTAAAATAGAATATACAGTTGGCTCATTCTTAGCATCACTGTAGAAAACATTTGCAACTCACCCAATATCCAATTAAGTTCGTGTTAAAAACTTTCCAAATTTTAATTATAACAAAATCCATTTTTAGTTTACAAATAACACAACACATATTAGTCTACAACACAAATAACCGAACAGATAACATAAAAGAATTTAAATTCCATTGGAATAAGCATTCCCACATAATTATCCAATACAATAATCCCAATAATAGTAAACGTATTAAAATGACACAAGACTCAGATAGAAAAGAGATAATTGAGTTCCTTTGGGCGACATGCCCTAACTAAAAGAATACTGTGAATCAAATAAAGATAGTCATCTAAGCAATACTCCATAGCTAGTCATAATCCGCTAAGGTTGGCATCCCTATTGCTGGACACCTGATATAAAAGGTACAATATAAAAGAAAATATGTAAGGAAACGGGTAAGAGCCCGATGTGAAAATGATTTTGAAAACAACAAGTATTTAACAAGTGCAATAAAGAATTTATTATGTACATGTTAGTATCCAACTCTCACTTTCTATTCTCACCTCTCATCTAGAGTGCACACTTAACGTTTCCTATTAACCTCCTAGTTAATGGCTCTTCTTCACTAGTTTCCATGATATGATTCCATCCCATATCATAACCCTGTATGTCCCATACCATGCGTTATATAATCCTTCATATACGTTTCTCATTTTATATGAATCTTTTCTCATTAATATGAATTATGCTCTTCAATAAATATTCATTAACTTATTTGAATTCTTTTCTCAATTCACCATTATCTACAATTATCACACAGTAGATTGATTTAACCACTTTATATACATATACATTTAGTTCATCATTATATATATATATACATATATAATATGGCACCCTGAGTCATATCTGTGGTGCAATGCATTACTCTTCTATCATGTCCCAATATCGCTGGTCGCCGAATAGGGGACAAAAGGTTTGGTAAGGATTTCTCGAACCACAAACATCAACATACAAATTGGAGGTGAACATAGTTCTTGTATCCATGGGTCACGCACATACCTACGTACCCACAGTCAGCGGACTTATCAACTCCCCGATAAGTCTTTCATAGACCTATGTTCTTGAGCAACAAATCAAAAATCCCATGGATTCATATGGATATGACTGCCCTCACGCGCAAACCTCCCGTCGATAGCAAGTAAGCTAGGTATGTCATACACATAAATTATCAATCAATCAAATAGGCATTATCATTCCTATAATATAATATAAATAAGGAACTCACGCTACCCTTCGATAATTCCCATACGTAGCATTATATCTCTTAAAATCCTACGTATTAAATTATGACTTTACTTCTGTTGATGTAAAAAATTAGATTGTATCTAATTATTTAATCACAGATAAAATAAATGAGACAAAGAAGTTTTAAAGTGGTTCAGACTTATAAGAATGGCCTACATCCACTGTTTTTGTTATTGCTGACTGTTTGGGAATTCTCGATTACAAGTTTTCTCAAGAAATTTCAATCCCCGTACAATGAGGGTAATACAATGTATTTATAGCCCTGAGGCTGTAATGTTAAAGAGTAATACATTAAATGGTGTACATGTGAAAGGGTAATGTATTAAATGCCCCTTAAGTGTATACATCTGAATGATAAGCATTTAATGAACAGTCAAACTGTTGGTTATCCTGCTATTAATGCTTTATTCGAGGTGCAGCTCGGACCGCCTAAGCTGCTCGGACCGTCTAAGTTCCTCGGTACTCAAAAGTTCCTCGGAGAGTTCTTGTAAGTCGGAGCATCTGAGTTGGTCGGGGAAGCAGTGTTCCTCATTATACATTGGTTCCTCGGAGCGTATGAGTTCCTCGAAATTGTTTATTGTTGCCACGTAGATTGCCACGTGTCTTCACCCATTTGAGCCATATCAGCAGACTAAATTTGGTATCAACAGAAGCCCCCAATGTTTCATAGTTCGAAATTTAAGGAGTGTGGAACATTCTTTCTCGATGTATGGCGGTTTTAAATGGTTATGCTGAAATTTAGGAGTGTTTCCTTTGTATTTATTGTTCCTTCCAAATTTATAGAATCAGTTTTTTTTTTGAATTTTTATAACCGCCTCGATCTCCATGTACTTTTTGTCCTTCTAGCCGTCAGTAGCGTAATCGTTTCTTTTTGTAATCATTAACTTTACCGTTTCCCAAGGCAAAGTATTTAAACGCAGCAGAAAATCCCATCGTCTTTTACTTTTTCAAATTTGTGTCTTCGAGTTTTCCATCGTCTCTTTCTCTCCTGTGCACTCATCTCTTCCATCGTTCGTTGTAAACATATCCCTTCCATCGTTCGTTGTCATCGGTTAATGGGGTTCATAGACTAAATCAAATTCATGTAACTCGCATAGGTATTCCAGAAATCATGTTTTGTTATAGATGGTCAGTTGGTGATAACACCTATTATTTAAAAACTAGATTTTTGAATAGGGCCTTAGTAGTCAATCTCCCGGATGCTAATAGGGATTATTTTGAGCACGGGGTTGTTATAAAAAATTGTCAACATGCTCCTTTATCTGAAGATGAAGTGTATCAGGGTCCCAGATGCCCTCCCTATGGCAATGGGATAGGTTATTTTTATTTCATTTTATTTATTTTGAGATTATGCTTCCTTTATGTTTGATAAAATGTGCCAGTGATATTTTAATGTTTATTTATTTGCAATTGACAACAAAAGAAAGTGTCCAAAAGAGGCAGACGTTAATATAAGGAACTTAAAACTTATCTGGAGTTTGCATCAGACTGTTGCTGACGAGCTTATTAGGTCAGCTTCATATCTGCTTCAGTACAAGAGTTATACAACTTCTTTTACTGCTCGTCTGGTGATAAGTGACGCAGAGCCAGTACCAGCTTTTACCAGTTCTTCGCCTGAGTCACACGTTCCTTTAAGTGAAAGGATGAAGAAAAGAAGACCTCCCACCCTGTTCGAGAAACCCGCCTCTGGTGCTGGAGAGGCAAAAAGAAGTAAACATGATATCCCAGAAGGGACAAATAAAATTGATGCAGCTCCTCCAACTGCTCTTGTGAAGGTTTTCGAGAAGCTCCCAATGGCCCCGAGCAAGGCTGCTGCTGCAGGGGAGGTGATTGTCATATCACCGACCAAGAGTTCTTCCTTGGTCGAAACTGTTCTTATTCCTCCGAGGAGGCTGAATAAGAGCTCCTCGGTCAATTTGGCTGACACCATCTCTCAGCCCCCGACTAGTGGAGTTCCCACTTTTATTCCCTCGAGCTCTGCCATGAGCTCGGTAAAGACTTGGATCATTCCCGAGATCCAAGGTATTGAAGAAAACCTTTCTCGAGACATGGTTACCTCATTGGATGCTCACCATATTGCTTCTGTAAGTCCTATTGGTTTGAATTTTTCATCTTTCCCTTGTTATATCTGTCTTTGACTTGCTTTCATTTTTTTTTCACAGTTGGTGAGTTGTTTTAACACAATTTTGAAGAAGGATGAAGCTATTAAAGCTTCCAGCTCCTCGTCTGGTGTAGAGGAAGCTCTGATGGGTCTAACGCGATCTTTGGAAGATTCTCGTCAGAAGCATGGTGCTGACAAGGCTGCTTGGGAGAAGAAACTTGCCTCAATCGAGCAGGAGAAAATTCAAGTTGTTGAAGTCTCCAAGGAGTTGGTGAAAAAATTAAATAGTCTGGAGGAGAAGAATAAGGAGCTTGAGAGGAAGCTCAAGAATGCTGAGGAGTTTGAAGATAAACTCAAGATTGCTGAGGAAAAGTTGGGTCAGCTTCAGGAAGTAAGTCGGCAGAAGGAAGAAGCTGAGAATAAACTGAAGGCTGCTGAAAATCTTCTGTCCGAGAAGCTTTCCTCGGAGAAGTTAAAGAGGAAATCGGCTGTGAAGAAATCTTTCAGCGCTGGATGGGATAAGGGGTGGAACAAAGGCTTGGTTGCCATGATGTCGCAAGTCGAATATGGCAGCCTAAAATACTTTAGATATGGGTGGGTCGCATCTCTTCAGGAGATGAAGGTTGATGAAACTTCTGAACTCTTCCAGCGACACATCCCTGGTCCCCCTCCAACTCCTGAAGACGAAGAAGAGGACGAAGCTTCCTCTGAAGAGTCTTCCATGGTGATGGTAGATCAAGTTTCTCATCCCCCAGCCATCCCTCAGCAACTTATTACTTCATCCGGGCAACTGTCATCGCTCCCCGATCAACTTTATGTTCCCTCCGAGCAACCTACCTCCTCGTCCCAGCCTCCCGAGAAAGTTTTGGGAGACAAGGAAAAGGTGTAGAGTTGTCCGGGTTTCTTTCTATTTTATTTCTCTTTATCAAATGTAACCCTGGACATGTAACTCTGATCTTTATGATATAATAAAATTTGAACTTTTGTTTATGCTTATTGTCGTTTCTGCTCTTCATACTCTGTTGGTACTCTTATTGATTATTGCTTTTTCTTACTCTACTAGTTTCTGGCCAGGATGGAATTATTATCTGCTCATGATACAAAGATGTTACGGCAATGCAATGAATATTTTAAGGCTGGTCACACAGATCTGAGTGCAGCACAAATCATCGACATCCTCGGCCAAGATACTTCGGAACAGGCAATTGAAGCTTACCAATATTTAAAGTGTCTCCTTGATCGTGCGGTGGCCAATAATGTAGCTTACTATGATATGATTGAGGATCTCCAAGGCACTCTTGAAGACCTTCAACAATAATATAAGGAATCCACTGCCCTCTTGTACGAGGGGTACGAGAAGAAGTATCAGAAAATCGTTGCCGACACGGGATACGAGAAGCATTTTGCTGCATATAATGTGAGGGAAAGAACTTCTAAAGCAGAGGTCGAAGAGCACAGGGAAATAGCCGAGTTTTTGGAGCAAGAAAATAACAACTTGCAAAGAGAAGTATCTCAATTAAAATCTGCTGCCTCCACGTCAAATGCTTTGATCCCAGTGACTGACGAGGGATTCTCGTTCTTGGAGGTAGAAAACGCCAACCTGAGGGACGAGTTGGAAATCCTGAAGAGAGCTGGCCCTTCTACATCTTCTCGTGGACGAGCAAGAGCTCCTCGGGGATGAGCAAGAGCTGCTCGGATTCCTGTCGAGGAATAGAGGACTCAATCTGCTTTAGAGAACCAGGCCTTCCAGCTGATGGCGAAGAACCAGGCATTGGCTGAGATGTCTAAGAAAATTAGGGACCTGGAAGAGAAGCTTCTGCGCAAAAATCTATCTTGGAGAATAAAGAACTCTTCATCAAAAATCTCCACGAGCATCTGGAAAAACTGACATATCAATTTCATAAGCAGCCTAGGGAGTTCTGGATGGCTGGATACAACGAGGCTCTCTACCACTTGGACGACCGTATCCGGAATGCAAATAATAAGGGCTACAAACAGGGATGGCTGAATGCCCTAGGTGTGATGCAACTCGAACAGGGTCATTACCTGTGGGATTACCATAATCCTGGGCTGCTCGACCTACCTGTGCCACCATTCAATCTAGATATGAGTTGGATCCCTGCTCGGGCCATCCCTCGGTGTTTAATTTCCAAGTACCTCGGCGATTACAATTTTCATTCCAAAGTGGAAATATCTCGTCCCGAGCATCTACTGGATCGACCATCCGTGATGAATATCAGGATGTTAAAGGATCTTAACTTCATAAATTCTCCTCTTGCTTTAAATGATCCGCCTGCTGGCGAGGAACCTGTTTCAAAAGCAGAGGGGAAAAAACCAATAGAATAAGAGTATTGATGTAATAAATTTATATTTCATTCCTGATGTATTTTGTTCTACATTTAATGAAATAATTTTATTTGCAAATCTTGACTGCTATTGTTTTGTAACACTTTACATATGTGCATGTGTATCTGTTAAAAAGATAACAATATTATGTTATTTTTCGACCAACTTATTATCGAGTAGTTTGAATTTGTGGTAGTCATTTTAAAAAGTTACTAAGTTGTTTCTCGACCAACTTACTAATTTGTCGACCAACTTTGTAATAATTTTAAAAAGTCACGAGTATAAAAAATTTTGTTTGATCACTTTTTCGTATTCATAACATGTTTCCGACCAACCAAGGTGGGTAAATTTTCCTTCTCGACCAACTACAGTTAGTAAATTTTTATCCCCGACCAGCCATAGTTAGTGGATTTTTCCTCTACGAGGAGCTTTGGCACTTTCTGGAATAATTTTACCTCTCGACTAACTTTAGTTGGCATTTTTTAGAATATATTTACTTCCTAACCAACATAAGTTGGCATTTTTAGGAATACTTTTACTTCCCGAGGAATACATAGTTTTACTTCCCGTAGGAATACATAGTTTTACTTCCCGGAGGAATACATTTACTTCCTAACCAACATAAGTTGGCATTTTTAGGAATACATAGTTTTACTTCCCGGAGGAATACATAGTTTTACTTCTCGGAGGAATACATAGTTTTACTTCCCGGAGAAATACATTATTTTACTTCCCGGAGGAATACATTTACTTCCTAACCAACATAAGTTGGCATTTTTAGGAATACATAGTTTTACTTCCCGGAGGAATACATAGTTTTACTTCCCGGAGGAATACATTGTTTTACTTCTCGGAGGAATACATAGTTTTACTTCCCGGAGGAATACATTGTTTTTCTTCCCGGAGGAATACATTTACTTCCTAACCAACATAAGTTGGCATTTTTAGGAATACATTTGTTTCTCGACCAACCTTAGTTGGTGTTTTCGAGAAGAAATTTGAGTAATCCGAGTTTTTTCGAATAGTGTTTAACACTAGTATTCCCCGTAAAACTTTCAATAAAAGGAGAGAATTTGGCAGAATATCTTCATTTTATTCATACTGACGGAACTGCGTTACATGAGAACATACAACACTGATAATACTTGCGCAGGTGCTCTGCGTTCCATGCATTCTTAAACTCCTCCCCCTCTAAAGTTGCTATTCGGTAGGTTCCTGGTCGAAAAACTTCTGTAACTCGGTATGGTCCATGCCAGTTTGCCTCCAATTTGTTGTGCTTTTGAATCACTTTCTTTAGCACATAGTCTCCTTCTTTCAGGTCGCACTTCTTCACCCTCTTATTTTAGAACAAAGCTGTTCATTGTTGGTATGCAGCATTCCTGATGGCTACTTCTTCTCTAACTTCCTCGAGCATGTCTAAATCCAATCTTCTCATTAAGTCGCTGACAGGGGAATTAAAATTCAGTACCCTGTGTGTTGGGAGGCCCAACTCGGCAGGTATAACATCTTCACTTCCAAAGGCCAGCATATATGGTGATTCTCCAGTTGCTGCTCGGGGAGTAGTACGATAAGCCCACAGTACTGACTGTAACTCGTTGATCCGGTTTGCTTTTGCATCACTTAGTCTTTTCTTCAAGCCATTTAGCAGTGTTCTGTTCATCACTTCAGTCTGTCTGTTGCTTTGGGGATGTCCTGGTGCCGAGTGGATCTTCAAGATATTGGACTGATGGCAATAGGCAGCGAACTCCTCGTTGTCAAATTGTGTTCCATGGTCTGTGATGAAGGCATGAGGAAGACCATATCGACAAATGATGTTCTTCCAAATAAATTGGTACACTCTGTCGTATGTCATATCAATGAGAGGCTCAGCTTCAACCCACTTAGTAAAATAATCCACAGCGACCACGAGATACTTAAATCTTCCCCTAGTCGTCGGCAATGGCCCAACCAAATCTATTCCCCATATGGCAAATGGCCAAGGGGAAGTAATGGGTGTTAATAACGCTTGTGGAGTTCTTCGGATGGAGGAAAACCACTGACACTTGTCACATTTCTTAGCATAGGCTATGCAATCAGCCCTCATCGTCGGCCAGTAGTATCCTTGCGTCATCACCCTTTGTAAAAGCGTCCGACCTGCTACATGGGCTCCATAGGACCCTTTATGGATCTCTTCAATCAATTCTTTCACCTCAGAGGGATGTACACATTTCTGCAAACCTTCTATAACTCCTCGTCTGTATAAAATACCGTTGGTCAGTACATAACGAGCAACCCTAAACTTCAATTTCTTGGTTGCAAATTTGTCAGTTGGTAATTCCCCTTTCTCAATATATGCCCTGATGGGATCCATCCACGATGATCCTAAATCGAGGGTAATAAAGTTCATCGTTAGATCTTCATTTATACTCCGACCAGCTAAAACTTCAATTGGGATTGTTCTTCGTAGCTCGATACGAGTAGCTGATGCTAATCGAGCTAGGGCGTCTGCTCTCGCATTCTCCATTCTTGGTATTCTGACCAGTTGAATAGCAGCAAATTCGGAAACCAACTCCATCACCTTTGCATGATACTTGATCATTAATTCTCCTTTGGATGCATATATTCCCAACATTTGATTTATGATCAATTGAGAATCACTGAAGACAATAACCTGCTACGCCTCCATAATTTTTGCCAAATTAAGACCTGCAATCATGGCCTCATACTCAGCCTCATTATTGGAAGCTTTGAATTGGAAACGTAGGGCGTATTCGATGTCGACCTCGTTCGGATTGCTCAAAACTATCCCTGCGCCACATCCTGTAGTGCAAGATGAACCATCCACATACAAACTCCATATAGGTAACTTGTCTTCAAATTTCTGATCTGACAGAGTTCCTCGGTGAAATATTTGTTGCTTCCTTTGATCCTCCCCTGATATTTCTTACTCTTCGTCCTTCATCTTTTCTTGCCCTTTTACTAACCTAAGCTGGTGTGGGCTCGAATTTGATGATCCTGTAACATCCACTTTCCCTTTTACCAACCTAAGTTGGTCTGAGCTTATGTTTAATGATCCTGTAACATCCACAGGTTGATCAGCGAGCAACTTTTTCTCCTCGGGGGTATCAGGATAGGTGAACTCTGCTATAAAATCTGCTACAGCTTGCCCTTTCAGCGATGATCTGGGTTCATAAACTATATCATATTCACCAAGTTCTATTGCCCAGCACATCAATCTTCATGACTTTTCTGGTGTGTGAAGGGCTTGCCTCAATGGCATATCAGTATATACTACTATGATATGAGCTTGAAAGTATGGTTTCATTATTCTACTTACCTCGATCAATGCTAGTGCCAATTTTTTCAGCCTTGGATATCTGATTTCTGCTCCTCGGAAGCCCTTACTTGTGTAGTAGATTGGTTTTTGTACTCCATTCTCCACTCTTATCAATGCCGAACTGACTGCATTCTCGAATACTGCCAGATACAAATATAATTTTTCTCCCGTCACTGGCCTGGATAACAGTGAAGGTGCTCCCAAGTATTTCTTCAAGTCTTGAAAAGCCTTCTCACATTCATCATTCCACTCAAAAGTCTTTCGGAGTGTCTTGAAGAATGGGAGACATCAATCAGTTGCTCGGGATACAAATTTGTTGAGTGCTGCTACTAGTCCTGTAAGACTTTGCACCTCTTTCTTCATCGTTGTGGATCGCAGCCCTAGCAGAGCTTTGATCTTTTCAGGATTTGCTTCAATGCCTCGTTGATTGACAATGTACCCGAGAAACATGCCTTCTCGTACTCCAAATATGCATTTCATTGGGTTCAGCTTCATTTGATATTTATCCAGTTGATTAAAAGTCTGACTTAAGTCAACTAGATGATCGGCATCTTTCTTGCTTTTTGTCAGCATATCGTCAACATAGACTTCCATATTGCAACTGATTTGTTCAGTAAAGACCTTGTTCATCAGCCGCTGATATGTCGCACCTGCATTTTTCAAACCAAAAGGCATAACATTATAACAATAAGTTCCCCTAGGGGTAATGAAAGAAGTACTCTCCCTATCTTCAGGTTTCATTTTAATCTGATTGTAACCAGAATAAGCATCCATGAATCTCAGCAGCTCGTGTCCCGAGGTAGCATCCACTAGTTGATCAGTTCGGGGCAGCGGAAAATGATCCTTTGGGCATGCTTTGTTGAGGTTAGTGAAATCTACACACATCCTCCATTTGTTGTTCTTCTTCTTCACCATCATCACATTTACTAACCAGTCAGGATATTTAACATCTTCAATAAAGAAGGCTTTCTAGAGCTTCTCGACTTCCTCCTATATAGCTTGATTCTTCTCGGGACTGAATACTCTTCTTCTCTGCTTCACAGGCTTGATCTCCTTATTCACATTGAGTTCGTGACATAAGAAATTTGGGTCTATCCCAGGCATATCCTCATGACTCCACGCAAAAGTTTGCTTTCTGCTTCTAAGGAAAGTTATCAATTCCTGTTTTAGTGAGGCTTCCAACGACGAATCTACTTGAGTAGTTCGTTCAGGGTCTCGTCCTCCAGAATGATGTTTTCAGTAGCTTCTACCACTTGACCCTTCACGAGTTGCGACTCATCTCTAGGATCCAATGTTTCAATTTCTACCCCTTCATCCACTTGATAAGTATTAGTCTTTTTCCTTGATTCCTCCAGTTCCTCTTGCTCAGCGGATGAATAATAGCATTCCCGAGCTACTTTCTGATCACCTTTCATAACTCCTACTCCAAAATTTGTTGGAAATTTTAGGCATTGATGTACCATAGATGGTACAACCTCGAACTTCTTCAATCCTACTCTTCCCATAATGATATTGTATGATGATTGAACATTCTTATCCATCACGAAGAAGTGTATTCTTTCTGTTCGACAAGCAGGCCACGTACCAATGAATATATCCAACTTGATCGTCCCAAGTGGAAATACTTTCTCGCCAGCAAAACTGAGGAGGGGTCTATGATAAGGCTCCAGTTGAGATAGCTTTAGATTTAAACTGTCGAAGCACGAGTAGAACATGATGTCTGCCGAGCTACCATTGTCGACCAGTACTCTTGAAATCATTACCTCCTTCATCCTCATTTTGATCACCAAAGAGTCATCATGAGGATATAGAACACCTGCGAGGTCATTCTTTGAGAAACCAATGACCAATTTCTCTTTGTTCACCTTTCTCGGGCGGTCCTCCTCAGCTAGATTTATTCGTTGAATGTATGAGAAATCTTGAGCCTCATAGAGGTAAGCTTTTCTCTCGGCAGTAAGGTCTCCTCCTCCTGCATCTCCACCTGTAATAACATTATAATCAAATGATCCAAAGCGTATTGAAAATACCTCACGTTCTGGTTGCCTTGGTCTATTGGGAAGATCGGGGTCATCTTCTGGATTAACTTCATGGTCTCTCTTCCTGTTCTCCTCTGCCCGACGAGGAGATTTTGACCTCTCTCTTGCTCGGTCGTTGTTTCTTCTATCATTCTTCCGATCAACATAGTTTGCCAGTTTTCCTCGTCTGATGAGTGTTTCAATCTCATTCTGAAGAGCTATGCAATTTTTAGTCATATGGCCATGATCTTTGTGAAACTCGCAATATTTTGCCTTATTTCTCCTTTCGGGGTCTGCCTTCATTTTCTCTAGCCAATTTAATTCCTCGTTATTCTTGATTTCTTCTAGAACATGGTTGATGTCTTTCTTCAAAGGAGTATAATTATCAAATTTCCTCAATACTTCCCAAGTCGACCTTGTTTTTGAGTGTTTGTCATTACCATTGTTCTTATGCTCTTTCTTCTTAGCTTTATCACCTTCCACCTTGGTTTCTTTGGCATCCATATTCTTCTTCGCACCCATAGCCTCCTCGGCATTCATAATCTTGGATGCTTTTCCCATCAGGTCTGACATGGTTTTAGGTGGATATTTGGCCAAAGTATAGTACAACTTGTTGGGTAGTAGTCCACTCATCAAGGCAGTAATCGCTGTCTTTTCCACATAGTCAATGACTTCGAGCTTCTCGTTATTAAAATGAGTTATATAATCTCTGGTACTTTCACCAGTTTTTGTCTAACACTTAAGAAATGCGCTACTCGTTTAACTGGCTTTGCCCCAAAGTAGAAATTCCCAATGAATAACTCGGCCAGTTGAAGGAAAGTCGAGATCTTACCCCGAGGAAGATTATTATACCACATTTGAGTAGATCCGGTAAGAGTTCCCGAGAATGCTCTGCATCTCATCTCATCTGGAATAGCATAGATGTTGGCTGCAGCTTGGTATTGTTCTATATGAAGGACAGGGTCGGTCTTTCCATCATATTTAGGGGTCACAACAGGTGCTTTGAACTTTGATGGTGTTGGAAAATCTACAATGGCCTGGACAAAAGGTGTTCCTCGAATAAAAGTTCGTTGTAGAGGGTTCTTGGCTTTAGCCATTTCCCCTAATCTATCCTCCAGCCTCTGAATAGAGCCTTTCCATGCATCATTTCCTTCCTCGGGCTTGTTGGTTCGAGCAGCTGATCGAGTTGATGTGGCTTCCTGGGATCTATCTTGACGAGCAGCTGGTCGTGACTGGGCAGATCCTTCCCTTAAATCTGATGGTCGTCAAAAACTCCTCGATGCGACTTTAGGAGGACTTCTACTCCTTCTAGGTCCTAATCAATCAAAAGGTGATACCCTACTTAGCCTCTCTAGCGCACTAGTCCTTTCTGGAGAGAGAGTGATAGGTTGTTCAGTATCGGTGGCCCGCACTAACGAAGTTCTACCAGGTTGATAAGAAAAATCTTCAGATTCCTCAGTACGATATGAATCAGTACGCCTAGTATGTGAAGAAGGTAAACGGGTATTTCTTTGAATACTTCGCAGTCCTGAATGGGTTGGTGCACCTCCATGAAGGGTTTGTAGAAGTTGTCGCATCGTTTCTTGCATGACTGTCTGGCCCTGGGCCAGATTTGTCATTATTCCAGCTAGATCTGGAATATTAGGCGGAGCAGATGGATTTGGAGGGCTTCCAATGTTTCGATTGCTGGGTTCTGGAATATCAGCCATTTGTGATGAGTTGTTTTTGATGAAAAATGATATTACCAGTCGTTTCCCACAGAGGGCGCCAATCTGTTGATGTAAAAATTAGATTGTATCTAATTATTTAATCACAGATAAAATAAATGAGACAAAGAAGTTTTAAAGTGGTTCAGCCTTATAAGAATGGCCTACGTCCACTGTTTTTGTTCTTGCTGACTATTTGGAAATTCTTGATTACAAGTTTTCTCTTGAAATTCCGGTCCCCTTACAATGAGGGTAATACAATGTATTTATAGCCCTGAGGCTGTAATGTGAAAGAGTAATACATTAAATGGTGTACATGTGAAAGGGTAATGTATTAAATGCCCCTTAAGTGTATACATCTGAATGATAAGCATTTAATGAACAGTCAAACTGTTGGTTATCCTGCTATTAATGCTTTGTTCGAGGTGCAGCTCGGATCACTTAAGCTGCTCGGACCGTCTAAGTTCCTCGGTACTCAAAAGTTCCTCGGAGAGTTCTTGTAAGTCAGAGCGTCTGAGTTGGTCGGGGAAGAAGTGTTCCTCATTGTAGCATGGTTCCTCGGAGCGTCTGAGTTTTTCGAAAGTGTTTGTTGTTTCCACGTAGATTGCCACGTGTCTTCACCCAATTGAGCCATGTCAGCAGACTAAATTTGGTATCAACAACTTCTTTAATTCAATCATCCCCGAGCCTCACTCATTACTCAAGGTTCAAATAGGTTTTCCTCAACATCTTATCCATTAAGAAATCACTAATATCCTACTGGTCCATATCATCTTATCTCCCAAATTACTACGAATTAATCTCTCCCTTAATTAAGGTTAAAACCGATAGTTTCAAATCCCTTATAAACACATCCTCTATCACATAGGATTAAACCCTCTTGTAAACATAAGGCTCCCCAGGTGTCATATAAAATCTCCCCTACTGGACCTATCCTTAATCCTCATGAATACCAATTAGAATCCTACACTTGAATCTAGCAACCGAAATTTCTTTAACATCATTTTAAATCAATTAAATCCAAATCAAATTAATTAGATTCTTATTTAGGGCTTACCGATCTTCCCTAAGTCCCATAATATCCAATTAATAATCATCAAAGATCTACAAAAGGTTTGGGATAAGAATCAACATTAAAAAGAAACAACTTCAATGATTCTGGGGAGGTCGATCGATCGAAGGCAGGGGGTCGATCGATCGATCGCCCAGATAACAACCCAGTTTTCTACATTTCTTCTACTACGGGTTTCATCATTTTTTATCATTCAAACCTTCATATTAACAACTCAAATGACTTATAATCCTTACTACATGATATATCAACATATATAAATGATTTCTAATGATCTAAACATCCTATAATCATCAAGAGATTGAATTAAAAGCATGTTTTTATCCTCTTTTTCCAGAAATTATCAACATAATATCTTTAAGAACACATCAATGGTTTTCATAGTTTCTTCAATAGATTTATGATTATTTCTTGAATCACTAACTACCTACAACATGAGTTTGATTCCTATATATGTTCATACTTCCAGAAATCCATTATAACTCCATCTTTATCTTCTAAACATGGAAAATCATCTATTTTTATAACTATTCTAACATGGACAATATACAAACTTAATTTACAAATATCAAACACTTGCCTATAATGAAGGTCTGATCCTTTGGGGTGGTTTATCACAGGTGGTTCTCCCTTCTCCGATCAACCTCTGGTGGTGGTTGGTGGTGGTGACCTTTGGTTCTTCTCCTATCCAAGTAAGCTTTTCTCTTCCCGAGCAACCTTTCACTCTTTCTCACAAGGTGACCTCTCAAGTTTTGTGTAGAAGAGATGAATGAACCCACGTACAATTAATCTCCAAATACTTATAATAGGACAAAATCCGAAATCACTATTCATCCCCCTTGTAAAAATGACCAAAATGCCCTTTTGGGTTGTCTTTTCATTTCCAAATGACCTGAAACCCAAAACCAACATCCAAATAGACTTTTCTGACTATTTCAACCCTTCTGGACGCAACGACGCAGTCGAAATGACTATAAGGTCCATAGAAAATAAACTCCCTTTTTAACTTAACAAATTAGTCCCGACACGTCTCATGCCGCGTCCGACTAAAAATTCAAATTACTGAATTAACAACTCATAGTAATATCAATAGCATCACTTTCATATATTACCTAAATATCTTTAAGTAATATTCAGAATCATTCATTGTTATATCCACAATTCGGATAAAACCCAAATGAATTAATTAATAATAAAATCCAATTAATCCATTAATTTAAAATATAACCCATTTTAGAAGTCATTAAAATCACGGGGTATTACATACTTCCCCCCTTTTAACAGAATTTCGTCCCGAAATTTAGAAAAATAAACCATACTGATAAGGTCAACTCTGAGTATAAATCGCACATCGCAAGTAATCTATGTCTTACTGCCCATACAGTATGTTAACGAAAATCCCCATCAATGTTACACTAAGTCTCACCATATAGCTCCAACAGAATCCAATTTAAACTTTATCCAATCTTCCCTATACCATCCTCGTGACAAACTTTGGGAAAAATGATCCTCATGTATTAAGCAATTAAATCCTGAAGTCACAACTACTTACAGTTTCACAATTATGAAAACTACTACAATCCAACCATCCAGGGCGCCCATACACCCTATCATACCACTTTTATTTAAAAAAATGGATATAGTTACACGCATAATACTTGGATCTATCACAAAGGTTATAAACTCATATCCTAAAGACCTAACTTATTTTTACTCCCAACGGTTATTAGTTTCATGCATGGGTGGGGTGTCTTGCAAGCGAAATCAAAACAAGGAACCCCTCGATACAGTACTACCTAAGGTAGTCAGTCATCGAAACTCTTCAGGTCCTTAGTCAATAGTATATAACCTCTCTAAAGGTTTTATCGATCGCAATTAAAAAGTCTACTCATCTACTCTCTTATTAAAGACAAGACACTGGCTAGTAGTAGTACATACGCTCTCATATACCACAAGTAAATCCATGTCGATAGTCACATCATGTTCGGACGTGCCCAAAGTAAGTAATCCCATGATAAAAGTCAAACCCACTTGATAACATGTAGAATATAGGTGTCCCACACCCCCTCAGTGAGTCTACGTAAATAACAGTGTTATAGGCTAAGTTTAGTAACTCTTTTGCCCACATAATATTAATCGCTACAAAAAATCAGTATACACCTCATAATTCCTTAGATGGAAAACATACCCTCATTCGCGGGTGGTGGTTGTTGAATCACTGCCTGATGGACGTTATATACACGCTCGTACTGACCCTTTTGAACGGGAGCTGCTGGAATGGGAAGTAATGCTAGTACTGGAGCTGGAGCTGTAAGAGCAGCTGGTGGAAACACTGGTGTTTGTAGCTCTTGTCGAGCATTTTATTACTGAGGGAATTTGTCTTTATCAGGACAATCTTGTCGTTTATGGCCATACTTGCCGCACACGAAACATGTTCCCATAAACTTTCCACCACTTTTCCCCTGTTGTCCCCGTCCCTGCTAGCCATTACCTCATTTCCCTTGGCCTTACTGAGCCTATCTATGGCCCTGATGTCCTTGCCCATTACCTCTATCCTCAAATCGAGAATCTCCAGATCGTAAACGCTTAGAATAATCCCCTATCTGGGGATCCTGCTCACCCTGACGCTGATGACTCTGTACTGGCTGAGTTCCACTAGAACTGCCCCCAGTAGTCTTGCCTTGCAGGCTTGACCCAAACCCTCGCTTGACACCCTGAGTATGTAAGCGGTTATCCTGGCAGTGAAGCATTGTAGCATTAAGAACATCTGCATATGTACGTGGTTAAAGATTTCCCAATAAATGCTGGTGAATCTTATAGTTCAACCCATCAGTGAACATTAGAATTCCCCTCTCCTCAGTGGGTACCTCTGCTGGTACCAAATTAGTTAATCGCGTAAATTCTTCCTCGTATTCTACCAACGTCTTCTCTCCCTGATTCAAATCAAGTAATTTTTGCCTCATCTCTGTCTAGATGGCAGAAGGAAAGTACTTCCCATCAAACCATATCCAAAAGTCTTGGATAGTCATTGTGTCTCTCTCCTCCATAGTGGTCGTAGTTTCCCACCATTGCAAGGCTTCCCCTACTAGCTTGAATATGGCTAGTATTTGACATTGAACCTCAGTGCATTCGAGCATTCTAAAGTGCCTTTGGATATCTTTCTTCCATTGGCTAGAAGTCACAACATCTGATCCTCCCTGAAACTCAGGTGGGTGTGCCTTTTGAAAAGCATCCTTCGCTCGTTCCCATGCAGTAGGAAACACTTTCCCTTGCGCGGGTGGCACAACTGGTGCCTGTGCTGGAGCCTGCTGAACAACAGCTAGAGCTGCATTGACTGCCTGAGCGATAATTGCAGCAACTTTGGCCGCAGTCATCGTACCCTGAGCTGGGGCGGGCTGAGGTGCACATCGAGGAGGCATCTGAAACGAGAGTACACTATCAGTATTTGATATAACAAAATAGCTGAAGATCGTAGACGTAAATAGAAAAGAAATAATCCTACTCATAGGGCTCTACATCAAAGAACGCTAAAATTAAAACACAATAAGCCGTACAGATCCTAAAGGACACTAGAACCTAATGCTCTGATACCATCTGTAACACCCCGCCTAATTAAATACCGGGTGGCCAGTCCCATACCAAATTAAAACAGAATATACAATTGGCTCATTCTTAGCATCACTGTCGAAAACATTAACAACTCACCCAATACCCAATTAAGCTGGTGTTAAAAACTTTCCAAATTTTAATTACAACAAAATCCATTTTTAGTTTACAAATAACACAACACATAGTAGCCTGCAACATAAATCAACGAACAGATAACACAAAAGAATTTAAATTCCATGGAATAAACATTCCCATATAATTATCCAATACAGTAATCCCAATAATAGTAAATGTATTAAAACGATACAAATACAAGAGTATATGACTCAGATAGAAAAGAGATAATTGAGTTCATTTGGCCGACATGACCTAACTAAAAGAATACTGTGAATCAAATAAAGATAGGCGTCTAAGGAATACTCCATAGCTCCATAGCGCATCATAATCCGCTAAGGTTGGCGTCCCTATTGCTGGACACCTGATATAAAAGGTACAATATAAAAGAAAATATGCAAGGAAACGGGTAAGAGCCCGATGTAAAAATGATTTTGAAAACAGCAAGTATTTAACAAGTGCAATAAAGCATTTATTATGTACATGTTAGTATCCAACTCTCACTTTCTATTCTCACCTCTCATCTAGAGTGCACACTTAACGTTTCCTATTAACCTCCTAGTTAATGGCTCTTCTTCACTAGTTTCCATGATATGATTCCATCCCATATCATAACCCTATATGTCCCATACCATACGTCATATAATCCTTCATATACGTTTCTCATTTTATATGAATCGTTTCTCATTAATATGAATTATGCTCTTCAATAAATATTCATTAACTTATTTCAATTGTTTTCTCAATTCACCGTTATCTACAATTATCACACAGTAGATTGATTTAACCACTTTATATACACATACATTTAATTCATCATTATATATATATATATATATATATATATATATAATATGGAACCCCGAGTCACAACTGCGGCACAATGCATTACTCTGATATCATGTCCCAATATCGTTGATCGCCGAATAGGGGACAAAAGGTTCGGTAAGGATTTCTCGAACCACAAACATCAACATACAAATTGGAGACGAACATAGTTCTCGTATCATTGGGTCACGCAAATACCTACGTACCCACAGTCAGCGAACTTGTCAACTCCCCGATAAGTCTTTTATAGACCTATGTTCTTGAGCGACAAATAAAAAATCCCATGGATTCATCAGGATATGACTGCCCTCACGCCCAAACTTCCCGTCGATAGCAAGTAAGCTAGGTATGTCATACACATAAATTATCAATAAATCAAATAGGAATTATCATACCTATAATATAATATCAACAAGTTACTCACACTACCCTTCGATAATTCCCATACGTAGCATTATATCTCTTAAAATCCTACGTATTAAATTATAACTTTACTTCTTTAATTCAATCATTCCCGATCCTCACTCATTACTCAAGGTTCAAATAGGTTTTCCTCAACATCTTATTCAGTAAGAAATCACTAATATCCTACTGGTCTATATCATCTTATCTCCCAAATTACTACGAATTAATCTCTCCCTTAATTAGGGTTAAAATCGATAGTTTCAAATCCCTTATAAACACATCCTCTATCATATAGGATTAAACCCTCTTGTAAACTTAAGGCTCCCCAAGTGTCATATAAATATCCCCTACTGTACCTATCCTTAATCCTCATGAATACCAATTAGAATCCAACACTTGAATCTAGCAATCGAAATTTCTTTCAATTTAATTAATATCATTTAAAATCAATTAAATCCCAATCAAATTAATTCAATTCTTATTTAGGGCTTACTGATCTTCCCTAAGTCCCTTAATATCCAATTAATAATCAACAAAGATATATTAAAGGTTTGGGATAAGAATCAACATCAAAAAGAAACAACTTCAAAGATTCTGGGGAGGTCGATCGATCGAAGACAGGGGGTTGATAGATCGATCGCCCAGATAACAACCCAGTTTTCTGCATTTCTTCTACTACGGGTTTCATCATTTTTGATCATTCAAACCTTCATATTAACAACTCAAATGACTTATAATCCTTACTACATGATATATCAACATATATAAATGATTTCTAATGATCTAAACATCCTAGAATCATCAAGAGATTGAATTAAAAGCATGTTTTTATCCTCTTTTTCTAGAAAATTATCAACATAATATCTTTAAGAACACATCAATGGTTTTCAGAATTTTTTCAACAGATTTATGATTATTTCGTGGATCACTAACTACCTATAACATGAGTTTGATTCCTATATATGTTCATATTTCCAAAAATCCATTACAACTCCATCTTTATCTTCTAAACATGAAAAATCATCTCTTTTTATAACTATTCTAACATGGACAATATACAAACTTAGATTGCAAATATCAAACACTTGCCTCTAATGAAGGTCTGATTTTTTGGGGTGGTGTATCACATGTGGTTCTCCCTTCTTCGGTCAACCTCCGGTGGTGGTGACCTTTGGTCTTTGGTTCTTCTCCTTTCCAAGTAAGCTTTTCTCTTCCCAAGAAGCCTTTCACTCTTGCTCACAAGGTGATCTCTCAAGTTTTGTGTAGAAGAGATGAATGAACCCACGTACAATTAATCTCCAAATACTTATTATAGGACAAAATCCTAAATCACTATTGATCCCCTTGTAAAAATGACCAAAATTCTCTTTTGGATTGTCTTTTCATTTCCAAATGACCCGAGACCCAAAACCAACATCCAAATAAACTTTTCTGACTATTTCAACCCTTCCGGACGCAACGATGCAATCAAAATGACTATAAGGTCCATAGAAAATAAACTCCCTTTTTAACTTAACAAATTAGTCCCAACACGTCCCATACCGCGTCCGACTAAAAATTCAAATTACTGAATTAACAACTCACAGCAATATCAATAGCATCACTTTCATATATTACCTAAATATCTTTAAGTAATATTCAGGATCATTCATTGTTATATCCACAATTCGGATAAAACCCAAATGAATTAATTAATAATAAAATCCCATTAATCCATTAATTTAAAATATAACCCATTTTAAAAGTCATTAAAATCACGGGGTATTACAAGTCCTTAAAGCATAAAGCATAAAATACACAAAGTTTCAGAGGAAAAAGCACGTCACCAAAGTGAATAAACTTCTACAAACTATTGAAAAAATTACTAGTTGAATTGGAGATATATGAGGTATTGGGACAACCTACGTCAAAGCTAATGCAACATCTTTATGCATGGGGCTATCATCGAGAATAATGGGTTCATAGGAACCTTAGGGTGGCGGAGTTGAAATAAAACTAAGAGGGATCATAATGCGCTCCTGAGTTGCACATTTCCTCTGAATTTTGGTGCCCAAACGTTTATTCTGTTGGGATGGGGCACCAGAGGAAGGTACCTCTTTAAAATGTCTAACATGGTAACTTCACTCACATGGAACTTATGAAGCAACAACAGGACCAGTATGGGGTTGCACAGGGGAAATATTTGGTAACTCATTAGAATTTTCCCACTAACTCGGGGTCTACTGATCTCCGGAGGAATCCTAGGTAACTCATTAGAATTTTTATTGGACTTGGATTTCTTAGGATATGGGGTTGATACTTCTTGCATGGACAAACTAACTGCAGAGGAAAATCGTCTTTTGGCAATACTAGGGGCGGGCACAACAACTTTCTTTTTACCCGTTTGAGGCACAACTCTTAAGGGGAAAGAGGAGGCAACTCTTGAGGAATCCCTGTCTTGATTACACTTAATGGGAACTCAACTCCTATAACTGAGTTATTTTCAAGTGCCATCTCTAACGGAGGATATTTACTGAACATGGGATAAATAGGAGCAGTCTTGATCCACTCCTTTATCAGAGTGAGTTGCTTCGGCCAGAATTACATGAGTAAATTAAGGGATACCTCACTTTCCCTTTTGTAACTTGGAACGATGAGTTTTCCTCTTAATTCCTCATGTATAAGTATGAAAATTACAGTTGTAAAGTCTTTGCAAACTTGAAAAATTCTCATTATCAATGGTACTTTGACAGACCGTTGGAGGGACACCTTGATCATATCCAAATTGACTAGGAGAGCAGTTGGGATTATAGGCCTTTACTGCAGTGCTCCACTCAGTAAACAACTGGAGATGGACTAGAGTTGGAATGAGAATAATGACTGAAAAGGATCTCTCAGTGATCATTTCTTCTGTCACCATTTTAAGAGGCATATTGGCCTCAGTAAGGAAAGACAAAGTGTGGGCTAGATTTACCTCATCATAAGACCTTAGTACAAGGATAAGTATTTATCAAGAAATGGAAGCATGTTTTTACTGCTTTGTTTCTTATTCCAACAGAATATCCCAAGGGTCCTTACATTAGATATAACGATAGGAATCCTTGAAGGGGCAACATCTGGTAACTTTCTGTAGAGAAAAGTCGTGAGTAGGATAGTGATGGAAAACTTTAAAACATCATACCTCCCCAAGGACCATTCCATGTCAAGTTGAGTCCTATTTAGCCATGTGTAAAGAGACCAAAGCATGATAACAACAAGTGGGAGATTAAACCCACCAGACAACCTGATAGCAATATTGATTAAGTATTTACGGGGTTGGTCGTTGGGCTTACTCGGTATAAGAAAGCGAGACAACATGCACAAAATGTAACAAAGTAACTCCAAGGGGAAACCTTTGCCTTTTCTAAAATTTACCTCAGGAACATTGCCTTTGGATTTTTCATCCTTGGTGAGCCTTGGGGGAATATATAAATAATACCTTATAAGTTGGGGGAAGGTAGCCTTGTTAGAATCCCTGACACAATCTTAACAAATCTTATCCAAGTTGGTTCGAGATGTAGCTTCGTCGGCGGGAAGAGCTTCATCGTTATAAGTAGAAGCACCATGGGGTTCCACCCCATTAAATCACACACATCTTCAAGGGTAATTGTGAATTCACTCCAAGCTATAACGAAAGTGTGAGATACTGTGTTCCAATGAGAAACCATCAGTTGAAGAGCAGCACTGTGTTTAGATAAAATGAGATCTTCGTACCAATAAGCATGTTGAAGACCCACCTTCTTTAAGATGGCAGAGTAATTCTCGTGGATAAAATCTAATTAGGTCGTACAAACATCTGGGTGGTCTTTAAGCCCCTCGAAGTTAGTGTTGGAGTGTGGAAAGTCTCTACAGTTCAAGAGAAAATAAAGAATTCCTTCGGGGGATAGATAGACCCAGCTCTCTCTCCCTTAAGGTTCATCCCCCAATGTGAGATTATCATCCTCAATGTTTAATTGAGAAGAAAAAGATTTACACTCTTCTCTAAACTTGTCTCCTTTTGCAAAAAAGAGAGCACGACGGTACAACTGCAACTGAGCTTCACGTGCTTCCCTATCAGCCTATAGGGTTTGACCAAAAACTCAGTTGGAGGTAGCTGGTTAGTGACTGGTGGAAGCCATTGGTGAATATGAGAAGGTTTTAGTGGAAACGAAGACATAAAAATAGCATAGAGAGAGAGAAAAGGAGGAATCGTTAGTGGAGATGAACTTTTGTGATGGTTTGCCGTGAGTTTAAAGGGGAAATAGAGTTTTATAACTCTAAACAAAAGCTTGAGCTCTAGAATGACAATGGAAGAAATGTATAAAAGTGATGAAAAATGGTTAAGTGTTGGATTATAATAAAATATAGCCATTTGGGAGATGAACCTGACATTTAGATTTCTACGTATGGAAATATTAAAAGATATGACGACCATTGGAAAAAAAAAGTTGGTACAGTGAACCCCAATACACCACATGTCACTTTGACGATAGAGATGTCAAATGAATGGAATTCAGAATTAATTGATGGCACGCGCTAAAAAAGGGGAAATTTGTTGACAAAGGGTTTCGCTATCTTTTTAGAATGATTAAGATATTTAAATTTCAAAATATGTTAATTTTCCTCTCCATAAGGTAACTCAGGCCAAGCCTGTGCATGGACACACAAGGTGAGGTTTATTGGAGTAGTGTTTTGTCGGCTTAAGGTGTTTTTTTACAGACATTTCCCATGCACACAATAAATCTCTCCAAGAAGGGAAAAATGTAAGGGGACCTTAAAGATAAAAACTATGATTAGAGATAATGCCTCACATTAAAGGAATGCGAAGTGTCAAGCGAGCTGGCTCATAAGAGAGATCAAGAAAAGGGAAGATAAAGCACAGAGGAAGCAAGAAGTAAGCCAGTTCAAGCATTTAAAGTAGGCACCAAGGAAGTTTCCTTAAAGGAGATTTTTCGTGGAATCTTTGTATTTCATTTTTAGTTTAGTTATGTATTTATGATACATATTGTCAATAATAAGATGTGTTGTAATGTCTGGGTGAGGTTAATCAGTATCCGCGAAGGACTAGGTCTGATAGGGCTTGGGAGAGATTCTATGCTCTATCAAAGAACCTCATTATGGGAACTTGTGAGGGAAATTGTTTGGAGGATAGATAAGTATGGTAATGTTAAGACATGAGACATACCATGTAAAACACCAATATAGCATAACCCGAGAGAACATCATCCGATCAATCACAAGTTACTTTGTCCATTGGTTTTAGTGCCAAATAGTATTTTATTAAAGTAACAAAAGTCTTAGTGACGTTACGCAAGACCTACTTATAACCCATCCAAACTTGAGTAAATCGTGATGGTTTGGGGACTGTCAGATAGTTTGGTAGATTACCACCCGTGGGTAGCCACCTGACACATAGTTCATCAGGAAAACCTTTTGTTGGAATTTAATGCCACTAATGTAGGGGCACGATGGCATAACTTTACATTAAATTCTAGTGATCTAAGGGCATAGGAGGTCGTTCTTGCATTTAATGAGCCTGAGATTACTCGAGTGTACCTAGGTGACTATATATTCCCTAACTACCCTCTGAGAAGAGAGAGATCACAGAGAACATAAATTATTACACGAGAGAGAGCTATTACAAAGAACCAGAGAATTTATTCCTCATCATTAATTCCTTTATTAAGGCTTTCTACCAAGAACATTGTCATTTATTGAGTTTAGAGTTAAATTCCTTCGTATCTTAGTGTTTGAGAAGCCTACCTAAGGTGTATCTAGAGTTCTTTCTTATCTCTCACCCTAGTTAGGTACTTCGAATGCTCATTTATTGTTATAAACAAACGACATTTATTGCTTATCATGGAGTTATAAACGAGTGTTAGTGAGTTTATATCAAAGTGTTTGGTCCTATTTCGTCTGAGTTTATTTCATTATTGTCAATAGCATATTGTTTAGCAATTTATCGCCATTAAATAGAGGTTATGCCTCAATTTATATTCAATAAACCTAGAAAAAAGAGAATTTCTCTCTTATAGGATGAAACCAAAAGGGTTGAGACTTTATAAAAGTTTAGATAGAGTATGCGAGGTTTGGATAATGCTGAGCAGAATTCCTAGAAAGAAAGCTCAGCCGAAAGCCGAGGACGAGTTGCCAAGACTGTGTCAGTTAAGGATGATAAAGAAGAATAACTCTAGAAAGGGTCAATCTAATTCCTGGAGGACTTTCTGGGAGATATCATAAAGAAAAATAACCCCTTGTAGAGATGTTTCATACAATGGTTCGATTTCACATCATCAATCGAGGTTTATTCAATACCCGCTAAGTTCCAACCACCTGTCATAACCCCCAAATATAATGTCATATCAAATCTTATGTTGTATATAGAATAATACAAGACTAATTTAGATATCCACTCTATCTCTAATCAGATGTGTTGCCGAGCATTCTTCAGTAAGATTACTAGTTCAAACCAAATTTGGTAAAATGATTTGACAAGAGGTCAGATCCCAAACTTCCCACAATTGGCCAAACTTTTCGTCAGAAACTTCTACTTCGGTTCAAAGCCAGGCAAAAGGGTGCCCATTTTTTAAGTGTTCATTAGAGAACAAACGAGACAAAGATGGATTTTATGATCCGGTTCAATACCAAAAAGTTGAAGGTCATTGTCTACGAAGAGAAAAAGGCAATCACAGCTCTTATGAGTGTCCTTCAACTTAGAAATTTGTTCTGGACATTGGCTAAGGAGCCACCAAACACAATGACTAAGTTGTTGGCCAAGGACAATAATATTATGAATGATGAGGAAGCTATGGAAATGAAGGATGCAAGCCATTTTAAGGTCGATACCAATAAAAGAGGTCGTGAGGATGATTCAAAGGATGATGTTGACATGTCCAAGAAACCCAACGAGCCCATGCATGATGTCAAGATGATCTTATTCGGGTTTAACTTCAAAGTGGGATGAGACACTAGCGGTGGATATGGACCGATAGAGAGATAAGCATATCTAAATGAGGCGAAGGCTTGTGCTCATATCAGACAGATCAACTTAGTTGGGACTGTGGCATATCACTCCTGAAAGGTAAACAAATATCATGCTATAGTTGGCTTTTTCTAAAGATGATTTATCTGGTATGGTCTACTCGTATATGATTTATCTGGTATGGTCTACTCGTATAATGAACCCTTAGTCGTCATCATGGTAGTACATGATAGCAGGCTAATAAGAATCCTAGTTGACAATGATAACTCGATCGATGTCCTGTTCTATAACTATTTTAAGGTTATGAGGCTGAAGGAAAAAAAGTCAGATGCATTTTATAGGCCTCTCATAGGATTTTTAGGGGAAAACGTGTTCCCTTTAGGAACTGTAGAGCTTGAAGTTATGATCGGTGATTGGCTAACATGTTAAATAGAAAATATCCATTCTTTTTATTCTAAATGAGAATGTACATTCTACTTACAACATCATTTTTTGAAGGGTCGGATTGAAGAAGTTAAAATTTCTTCCATCTATTGTTCACCAGTACCTGAAGTGCCCCATGAATTATGGGGTCAGTGTGGTGAAGGGAAATCAATTAAAAACCCGCGAGTTCTATTACACATAGACGAAACAAGAATAGTAGAATAAATTTATTACCACTTATCATATCGAGACGCTGGATCCTCGAGAAGAAGATAGGCTAGTCAAGGGCCAAGTAATTGAGGGAATAGAGCAGGTGATGCTGGATGACAAACACCCAGAACATATATCCTAGATTGGATCATCAGTGGATACTATTATCGAGAAAGAATTAACTAATTTCTCGAGAAGGAGAAATAATGTGTTCGCCTGGAGCCATGAAGACATGCGAGGCATAGATCTATAATTTCATTTCCATGAGCTCATCATAATGAAGGATGCTAAGAAGGTAAAATATAAATGCCGCGTGTTCAGCCAGGAGAAGAACATGACAATCTAAGAAGAGGTAGATAAATTATAAAAAGTAGAGTTTATAAAAAATGTAAAGTATCCAAAATGGCTCTCGAATGTTCTCATGGTTAGAAACAAGAATGATAACTGGCGTATGTATGTAGACTTCACTGACCTCAATAAAGATTATCCAAAAGATCACTATCCTTTGCCCAGGATTGACAAGTTGGTTGATCTACATCAGGGCATGAGCTCCCTAGTTTCATGGATGCCTATTCTAGATACAACCAGATAAAGATAAAGCTGAAAGATCATAGAAAACCTCTTTCATCACCAGTTGAAGTACATATTGTTACAATCTTATGCCTTTTGGGCTCAAGAATGTAGGAGAAACATACTAGAGGTTGGTTAACAAGGTCATGAAAGATCAAATCGATAAAATAATGGAAGTCTATGTAGATGATATGCTGACAAAGAGCAAAAAAGATGTTGACCACATCAGTGATCTTGGCTGAACTTTTGACCAACTGGAATAACACCAAATGACACTCAACCCGATAAAATTTATTTTTGGGGTCAGAGAGGAATAGTTCCTAGGTTTCATAGTCCATTAGAGGGGTATATGAGCAAAATCGTAAAAGATCTAAGCATTGATTGACATGCAGTCTCCCACGAGCAAAAAGAATATCCAGAGATTTGCTGGACGAGTGGTAGCACTAAACACATTTGCATATAAAGACACTAAAAAATGTCTCCCATTCTTCAGGGTGATAAAGAAGACCTTTCAATGGAATGACGAATGCAAAATAACCTTCTT
Organism: Sambucus nigra; assembly: GCA_949130495.1. NCBI lineage: Eukaryota > Viridiplantae > Streptophyta > Magnoliopsida > Dipsacales > Adoxaceae > Sambucus > Sambucus nigra. The sequence continues at coordinate 630,364,171 of OX422209.1, forward strand.
GGAATTAAAAAGATAGATAGGATCTTCACCATTGTTGTCTAGGCCAATCCTAGGTGAAAAATTTATTTATACTTAGCAAGTTCAGAATCAGATGTTAACTTAGCACTGGTCAAATAAGAAGCTGAGGCCCAAATAACGATTTACTACACCAGCAAGGCGTATGGTGGAGAAAAAATCTGGTACCATAGGCTGGAGAAGTTAGCATTATCTTTGATTGAGACCTCCAGGAGAATGAAATCATGCTTCTAGGTGCATACTATTATCGTTTATACAGACGTTCCACTATGCCAAGTCGTTCACAAACCTAAAATATCAGGTAGACTGATGGCTTAGTTAGTAAAACTAAGAGAGTGTGACATTTAGTTTGAGCCCAGTACTATAATTAAGGGCCAAGCAATGGCTTATTTTATAGTGGAGTTCACTTGTGAAGAAAAAGTTACCGAGTAGACTTCTACGAAAGATATATCATTAGAAAGACCGACAGAGAAGATATTTAAGGAAGAAATATCATCCAAGAAGCAAATTGAGAAGACTTATCTGAAAGAAATCTCAATAATTCAGCCTACTGAGCAGACTTATACGAATGATAACTCAATGATTATTGCAGCCGACCAGGTCATGGACCTACCAGAGTCGTCGGCTTGATACGAAAAAAGGGTTTGTGATCTAGAGAATATGAAAAAAATTATAAAATGGGAACTTAATGGAATGAAGTTTCGTAAAAGAACCCCGATTTGGCAAATATCGTAGATGGATCATCACGTGCCAATGACGGTGGAGCAGGTCTGGTAATCACAATGCCAGATGGGGGTGATGCGGAGTATGCCCTTAGGGTCCATTTTGAGGCCTCCAATGATGAGTCAAAATATAAATCCCTCACACAAGGTCTGGAATTAGGATGGTCACTAGGTGACTAGCAACTGTCAACTCACAACGATTCTCAACTTATAGTTAATTAAGTCCTTAAAATATATGAGGTAAGTGAAGAGTCACTGTTGAAATACTTGGCAAAGGAGAAATGGTTATTATCAAATTATTGGCTGTTCAAATGGTCAGAATACTAATAATTGGGAACACACGAGCAAATGCACTCACCCCCTGACATCAACCACTAGAACTAAGCTACGCAGAATAATTCCAGTAGAAGTCTTGATGCACTGTAGTATAGATGAAAAAAGTGTATTGCTGATGGAGTTGGACTTGGGGACCTCCTGGATAGATTCCATCTGAGTACTTTTGGAGGTCAACACAGTTTTAATAGATCTAAAAGAGGTAAAAAGACTTCAATATAAGGCGACGAGGTACATATTGGAAGGCAAAATCCTATTTAGAAGAGGATTCATCGTATCGCTTTTCAGATGTGTTCACCCAACCAAAGTAAATGATTTAATCAAGGAAGTGCATGGGGTCTCATATGCAAACCATTTGGTGGGCATATAATTGGTAAAGCGAGTGGTTACTCAAGAGTATTATTGGCCCACCATGAAAGAAGATTGTGGAAACTATGCAAAGAAGTGTGATGAGTGACAAATGTACCTTGTAATTCATAAAAGTCAAGGAGTAGCACTGGCGACAGTACATCCCTTTGGCCATTTACCATGTGAGGGACTATTATGGTTGGCCCACTGCCAAAGACAAGGGGTAGGATTAAATATCTTATCGAGCAATGGATTACTTCACTAAGTGAGTGGAAGCCGAGCCTTTAGTTGAGATGCAATACGAAAAAGTCTTCAATTTGATATGGAAAAACGTCAACTATCCTTATGGAATGCCATATGCCTTCATCACTAATCATTGTACCCAGTTTGACAACAAACAGTTTAAAGACTACTCAATACGTTCAATGATCTAAAAAATACATTCAGCACCTATTCACCCGTAGTGCAATGAGCAGACAATGATAATAAACATAATCCTACTCTTAGATAACAAACAAAGCCCTACTCAGTGGCATGAACAAAAAACTAAATGATGCTAAGGGCAATTGGATCAATAAGCTGTAGAGCGTGTTGTGGTTATATATAATGACACCTAGAATGGTGATAGGTGAAACTCCGCTCATGTTAGCATTTGGTACTAAAATATTAGTGCCCACTGAGATCATCTTACCCAGCCATTGGGCGCTCAAGTTCAACTCACCAAAAAGTGATATAATAAGAAGACTCGATCTAGACCTAGCGAAAGAGGACAGGGAGAGTGTTTTATTATTAGTTGTTTCCTATTAACAAAAGACTGCAATTTGGGGATCAGATTTTAACCATCTCGATCAAAGAGGGGGTTGTAGACGATACATCATCCCTAATAGCATTAGTATAACATGCATGACTGGTTGCCTTGGTGAAGCTTGGCTCATTAGACACCAGGAATGAGGGAAATAGATAAGTCAACAATGGATAAAGGAATCTGAATTGAGTGTCAGATTATAAGGTCGCCTCTAAGGTGCAAGGCACATGGGACAGTTTTTCCATAGAGGAGAAACCATGAAACATATCAATCTATAGGTTAGAAAACAAGATCATCTGCCTCGTTAATAGTCAAGACCCCAACCATCGAGGTTACACAGAGGTTTCTCCTTTTGTGACAAGCATAATTAACTATATAACTCCCAACAAGTTGAAGCCTCCAACCATAAGTCCTAGGTATGATGGGAGTATAAACCCTGTCCACCTCATTAAGATGTATCAATCGGTTGTAAATATTTATTCCACCTTGAAAGAGATGAGGTGTTAGGTTTTCTCTTGTACTCTTATTGATGTTGCGTATGTGTGGTACACCGGTATGCGAAGGGGGTCTATAGAGAGCTTCAAACAGCTAGCTAAAAAATTCCTTCACAACTCCTATTTCAGCATGAACCTAACAAAGCGTGTGACCCATTTATTAAACGTACGACAAGGGAAAAATGAGCCTCTCAAGGATTTTATTTCTTGGTTCAAAAAGGAAAAGTTAAGGGTTGAGGATTACGATGAGAGCATTCCTATTATATCTCTCATCAATGGGATTCGTTATTCATCTAGGAAAACTCTATTGGAATCTCACCAAAGATTATCCAAAGTTTAAGACAGATCTTTTGGGAAAGACTAAGAGAATCATGAATACGGTGGAAGCCATGGAAGCTAAAAGAGGGGACCAAAAGGAGGTCGGAGGCAATAAGTCTAGCCAAGGCCTAGATAAGGAAAAAGATAAAAAAGTAAAGAGAATTCAAATGATGATAAATTTGCAAAGTACACTCCATTGAGAGTTAGTCCAGATCTGATTCTGATTGAGATAAAGGACTATAAAGACCTTAAGTGGACAAAAAAATGGAAAGCTCCCCGTCATAAGAGGGACAAGAATTAATGATGTGAGTTCCATTAGGATTACAGTAATACGACTGACCAATGCTTTGCTCTGAAAGATGACATTGAGAAGTTAATAAAGTAGGGTAAACTGCAGAAGTACGTTGATAAAAGGGGGAGGTGAGATGATAACAGAAAGAGATACTCCTCGTAGAGGGACGACATTCCCAAAAAAAGGAGGTGAAAGTAAATAAAAATGACCCGGAGTCAGATGATGCTGATGAGGATAACTTCATATGATTTCTTTTGATATAAGGATGATATGTGTATGAATGGCAGGTGGAGGAATAGAGCCAACCGATAGAAAATGGATTCAGGCCAAAAAGAGTAGAGGTGAATTTGACAGAAGTCGAGATGAAACCTAGTAAGTTGAAAAAGGTTTACATAGACAGCCTTACATTAGGCTTTTCCAAACATGATTTTAAGAGGATTTTAGCCCCACACGATGATCCTATCTTCATCAACACATGAATACACAGTTATTGTGTGTCTCATATTATAGTTGATGGGGGAATTTTAGATAACATCATATTCTTGATTGTTTCAAAGGGTTGAAGCTAAAAAAGAACAGACCCATCCCGCATCACCACATGTTGATTGGGTTTAGTGGAGAAAAAGTACACCCTCTGGGTGTCTTTGAGATGGACGTTTATATAGGAACTTGGCCGAGGTTCTTAAATAGGAACATTAGCTTTTTATGCTGGAATAAAATGTCTTCTTGGATTATAACATCGTTCTGGCGAGGGTAGTATTAAAGGAGTTTGAAGGTGTGCCTTCCACTGTACACCAAATGATGAAATTATTGACTCCTTATGGAGTAAGGGAAGTAAATGGTGATCGGGTGGAAGTGCGTGAGTGCTACTTCACCTCGACAAAAGAGAGGAAAACCAACAAGACAAAGATGACCTCATATAATATTGACATGCTTAATACAAAAGACGAGAAGAAACTTGAAAAGGGAGAGCCTGTAGAGGAGGTAGAATCCATTATCCTTAATGAGGACGAGTAAAAAAACCATCCAAATTGGCTCGTCCCTAAAGCTAAACATAAAGAAGGAACTGATTGAACTACTATATATGAGGTAGAGTGTCTACGTATGGTACCACAGTGACATACTGGGGATTGACCCTAATGTCATTTACCACTGTTTTAACTTAGACGACATGGTGGCACCAGTGAAAACGGAGGAGATAAGCATTCTCTAGGTATAGGAACAAGGTCATACAAGATGGAGTAAAAAATTGTAGACCACAGACTTCATTAGGGAAGTGTAATACCTAGAATGCATGTCCAACATTTTCATAGTGCCTAAATGGTAAGAATAGTGGAGGATGTGTGTATACTTCACTAACCTCTACAAAGTTTGCCCAAAGGATAGTTTTCCTTTGCTAAGAATTAACCAAATGGTGGATGCTATAGCCGACCATGAACTCATGAGTTCCATGGATGCTTATTTTAGGTGCAATTACATCTTCGTGTATGAAGGGGATGCTGAGAAGACATCTTTCATTACAGATAAAGGTGTGTCATTCGGCTTGAAAATGCAGGGGGCACCTACCAGAGGTTAATGAATAAAATGTTCAAACACCATATTAGGAAGATAAGGAATGTCTATGTGTATGATATGATAATGTAACTTTTGATGGTCGTGAGTCATGTGGATGACTTAGAAAGAACATTTGATACCATGGATGAGTATAAAATGAAGTTAAATTCAGAAAAGTGTGTGTTCGGCATCGGGGATCAAAAGTTCTTGTGATTCATCGTCAATCAGAGAGGCATCAAAGCAAATCCTAACAAAATAAAGGCACTTATTGATATGAAGAGGCTAAGAATGATTAAAGACATTCAGAGACTAACGGGACAAGTTGTTATGCTGAACAGGTTTGTGTCGCAAGCAATAAATAAGTGTTTGCCAATTTCAAGATCTTAAGGAAGGTTTTTGTTTGGTATAATGACTGTGAGAAATAATTTTAAGAGAAAAAGGCCTATCTCAGCTCACCAATGCTCCTCCCTTGGCGTATCAAATGAGAGAAGCCGTATTTGTACTTGGATGTCTCGGAGTCAGACATTAGTGCATCCATTGTCCGAGATGACAATGTACTTCAAAAACATGTCGACTTTAACAGTTTGGCACTTCAAGGGGACGAGTTAAGATATCCAAAGATGGAGAAGCTTTTATATACTTTGATCCACACATCAAGAAAAATAAATCCCTACTTTCAAGCTTATACGATGGTAGTGCTCATTGATACACCTCTCCGATAAGCTAATCATAAATATGAGAAATTAAGTAGGTTAATGGCTTGGTCGGCTAAGATAGTTGAGTTTGATATCATCTATCACTCGATGGATGCAATCAAAGGTAAATCACTGGTAGAATTCATAGCAAAGTTCACATGGAAGTTATCGAACGACATGGAAAAATAAGTACCAATTGAAATCTTAGAGGTCATCTAGAATGGAAAGAAAAATGCAGACGAGGGAATGTCAGCGACAACATAGTCGGCACACAGAAGTGCGTTCACATGGAAGTTATCGACTAAGCTAGGTAATTTTCATATCATCTATCAGACTCATTATTTTACACAAGGATCACCAGTCTGGAATTTATTTGGTAATGGCTCATCTTGTGCAAATTGAAGTGGGAAGGATTGATATTATTGGCACCAGACGAAACTGACATTGAATATGCCCTGAGATTTAACTTTAAAGCATAAAATAATGAGTCTTAGTATGAATCTTTGTTGTTAGTACTCATGTTTTCAAACACGTTAAATTTCGGACAAATACTAGCCCACAATGATTCTCAATTGGTTGTTAACCAAATCCTGAGGATTTATGAAGCAAAAGGAGGAAAAAATGGCTAAGTACTTGGATAGATTCAATAAAACTTTGAGAAGCTTTTGAGAAGTCAAGATAAAGAGGATCCTCAGAAATGAAAATCGGAGGGAAGATCCACTTTCAAAACTTGCATAGACCACCATAACAGAGATTTACCGATCAGTTCTAATAGATATAACTTTGAAGCCAAGCATAGAGAGAAAAGGGTCCAACATTGGAGTATGTGCGAATTTGAATTTGGGACCATATTGGATGGACCCAGTCATGGAATATCTAAGAGATGGAAAGCTACCAGAAGCTAAAGCTAAACACTGAAAGGTACGATACCGAGCAACTAAATTTACTATTATTGGAGATGTATTATATAAAAGGGTTTTTTTTTCCCTCTCGAGATGTGTGCTCCTAGTCGAGGTCAATTACATGCTAACAAACATACATGAAGGTTCTTGTGCAGGTCACATTAGGGGAAGATCTTTGGCCAAGAGGATCACCACTCAAGGCTATTATTGGTCGGACCTTGCCAAGGACGCAGTTGAGTATGTTCTCAATTGTGATAAGTTCCAACACTTTGCTAACATACCCTATCTACCCCATCAACCTTTTTCTCCAATACCACCCCCTTGGACTTTTGCAATATGGGAGATTGACTTGGTTAACCCCCTATCTAAATCGAAGGGGAATTTTTATTTTCTTATTATTGCGATCTATTATTTTTCCAAGTGGGTAAAGGCTAAGGCCATGGTTACCGATAAGAGAAATTTTTATAATTTCCCGGTATATTTTTATTTGGCTTATCTCGTTACACATACACTGAACCTTCGTGACTGCTTCTACATACTCGAAGATAAAGTTGAAGACATTTGGAAGATTGAAAAATCATTCATCTCAACAATATTTCAGAAGAGTTATGGTAATTTGGCAATGACCTTTACTTTTTTAGGGGTTTACATATTTTTAAGAATTTGAATTTCAAAATATTTTTAAAATGTTTTTTAGGAGGACTTTAAAAATTTTGACGACTCATTAGAACGAGATTTATTTTTCATTCGAACGAGATACGCTATGTCGTTAGAATGAGATTTCAAACATTCGAATAAAATCTGGGACGATGCCTTTTGGTCAGTTCTGGAATGTTGTTCGAAGGCTCATTGGAAGTTATTCAAATGATATATGCTATATCATTAGAATGAGGGTTCCCATGATCGAATGAGATGATTTTTCGTCAAGCACTAGAATGTCGTTCGAAGTGTCATTGGAAGCCTGATTGAACGAAAAAAGGGTTCATCATTAGAATGGGGTACCTAGTCATTCAAAAGAGCGCACGAGATTTTATTTTTTAAATTAAATCTGATCCAAATATCTAATGTTTATCCTTTTACAACCGACTTCCTTATAAATAAATATGAAGGATTATAGTCTTTTAGAACTCTATTAACACTTTTTCAAACCCTTTAGATTTATTTTTGTGATCAAACTCTACCAATTTTCATCCAAACCCCTTATAAATTTAGAGATTACATTATCAAATCAATCATAACACTTTCATGTTCAAGAACCCTTTTAGAGTTCATATAAACTGCTAATTTGTGGAGCATAGGCTCTACTGCTGAAGAAGAAGGTTGCTCAGTGGATACCGAGGGAAGAATGCTTCATGTGGTAGTGCTGGATTGTTCTGTTGCTATAGAAGACTTAAAGAACCGGGATTTATACTTAGAGAGCTAAGTAGTTTGTAAGTCATATTGTGTCTGTCAAATCTTATACAGTGCTGAAATAAAGGTTTTGCTCAAAATGGTTTTTTCCTACTTCTTCACAGTTTGCCTGCTTAATTTGCTATATTTAATTTGGACTACATCACTACATATACACTAAATTAATTCAAGATAATTTTTTTTAAATAGAATTTTTGTGCGTTTGGCCTAAGATACGAATCATTCCATAGATCCCCACTTTCTGAAATTGGTATCAGAGCTGGTTGCACTAAAATATTGTGCATACTGAAAGCTTGTTTTTTATAGGTCAAATTATGCATTCTGAAAGCTAGGATGAGGTCTACCTTAAAATCTATTGATGAAAGAGTCTAACTTGTTTGTGAAAGAGGGTGGACACCACCCACAATGGATAATGTAGATGTTATAGGTACAAAATCTGTCTCTTCTTGGATAAATAGAAATTTAAATGGAGTAAATTTAACTCACGTGGCTTGAGTGCCATATCTGGATCCGTCACCCCTAACGAGTTTCACAGCATCATGACATGCACCACATCTAAAGAATCTTGGGATACCCTCTAGCTCACTCACGAGGGTATCAATGCTGTGTAAGCTTGTAAGATACCAAATCTCAACACACAGTTTAAGACTATTACCATGCTAGAGTCTGAGTCATTTGATGAATTTTATTCACGATTTTGTGTTATCGTAAACTCTAGTTTTAATTTAGGTGAGAAAATTCTTGAAATGCGTGTAGTTAAATTTATTTGAGATCACTTATGCCCCTTTGTAGTCCTAAGGTTATCGTGCTAAATTCATTAGGGATATTAGATAGGCTTAGGTTGGAAGAATTCGTAGCATACCTTCAAACGTATGAGATTGACATATTTTCCAAAACTGTTAAGCCTAAACAAAAAGGGAATTACATTAAATATTTAATTTAAAAAGAAAGAGGAAACTTCGTGTGACTGTGACTCTGAATATGATTTTAATTGAGATGATTTAGCCCTTTTAGCAAAAAAATTATCAAGCTTCGAAAAGAAAATACTTCCAAAGAAAATAAGAGTTTTGAGAAAGACAAAAAATCTAAATCGAGCGAGAACATTTTTGAAAAGGAAATATAAGATTACCTCAAGAAAGGTGAAGAGGGATGTTACGAGTGGGGGGTAAAGGTCAAAAAGCTCATGAGTGTGCTACGATATCAAAGAGAGAAGGTAAAGGCAAAGATGCATTCAATACCACACTTAGTGATAGCAATGTCGAGTCGATGGATTCTGGGGATGAATCACCACATGGATGCAACATCACCACGTTCATGGCTTTTCGTGTTAGTATATCTAGTGAACCTTACGTCGATGAGGAAGCTTCTAAACATGATGACCTCGATAGTGAGTCTAGTAATTCTGGAGAGAGTGAGGGAGATGACGCTTTGAGTGAGGGAGAGAGTGACGTCCAATATGCCTATGCCAAGATTTATGCTGAGTCCTTTAAAATGAAGAAATAAAAGAAGTTTAACGCTTAGAGTTTTATCTGTAGAGAAGAAGTTGAAAGAGGCGAGAGACAGCAAGTCCTCAGTGAGTAGGGGTGGACAAAAAAAAGACCGACCCGAATGGACCGATTGGACCGAACCGAACCGAACCGAAAATTAAGGCTATTTTGAAACCGGTCCGAAAATCGGTTCACAAAACCTAAAAACCGATTAAATCGGTCCGGTCCGCGGTCCACTATATTAAAAGACCGATTTGGACCGGACCGGACCGATTCCAATATATATATAATAAAAATAATGTTATTGTGTTTCTTATGTATAGTTTTTGAATTAATGTATATAACTTACGAATTTAATTTGTAACATTTGATATATGTATAGACATTTTTTTATTTGGGTTAAATATCACTTGGAGTTTCGAGTATTATTTTTTTGTATATATATTTGTGAGAAAAATAGATAAAAAAAATTCATAAAATGTACATATATATAAAATAGGGTCAGGACCGAATTTTACCCCGGACCGGACCGAAAATAGCCTGGATCGAATTAGTAGGTTAATCGAATTAATCGGTCCGGTCTCGGTCCAAAAAAATTGAGGACCGAATATTCGGTCCGGTCCAAAAAATAGGCAAAACCCGGACCGGACCGGACCATGCCCACCCCTATCAGTGAGAACTTATTTAGGAGAGAGAGTCGTTTTAGTCGAGAGGGAAAATAGTGACTTGATCAATAAAGTGGCTAGTCTTACGAGAGATCTTCAAGCATCCACGGAGACTCATGAGAAACTTGAAGCCCTTGTATCCCAAGTCGAGAAAGATCTTGAATGTGCCCAAGATGTCAAGGTTACTATAGATAATACATCGAAGAATGTTGGAAAGATTCTCCTCGGGCCCATTTTGGATTTTAGGGAGAGGCAAGAAATAGGTTATGACGATTCATCCACTTCACATACTGCACCTGAATCAGTTCGTAAATTTGTGGTATATCCTTATGGGCATACACCTAAACCACAAAAGAGAGTTTAACCTAAGAAAGCAAACCAAGGTATACCTAAAGAAGTCTATGTTTGCCCTTATTGCAATAGGAGAGATCACATTAAGGAATTTTGCTAAAATTAGGTAAAAATAGATGTACACAAACTCTCGTGCACCGTTATAGAAACTTTGCTAGTCTTAGAGAGCAAGTTGAGTTTCTAGTCACGACTTCACAAAGATTAATGGAAGAATCTTAATGGATGTCTATGTAATTTGAGAATGCTTGTAATGCTCTGGAGCCAACAATGATAAGAGAAAACAAAAGGTTACCTCCATTTGGGTACCTAAGCAAGATGATAAAGCTCTTATTGTAAAAATTTCTCTTAAAGTTCAAAATACTTCGCAATGGTATTTTGATAGTGGGTGATCTAGACACATAACTGGTGACATATTATTTTTTACCAACCTTGAGGATCGAAAGGAAGGAAAAATTACTTTTGGAGATAGGAGTAGGTCAAGTATTTTAGGACGTGGATGCGTTGAGATACCCATATTTTCTAAACTAGATAATGTGTTATACATAAAAGGTTTGAAAGTGAACTTAATTAGAATAAGCCAACTGCACGGAGCAAACTTTACGGTAAAGTTTTATTGGTAAGAATGTAATGTAAATGATAAATCTGATGAAATTTTACTATAAGGAGTGAGGATCGAAGATAATTGCTATGGGTTCATTCCTAAGTCCTCCTTTTTGTGCAACAATGCCAAGGTCTCTTCTACGAACATTTGTCATGAACGACTAGGTCATGTAAATTTTAGAGATCTTGAGAGATCAATGAAAAAGACCTAGTTCATGGCTTACCATCACTTGGGAAACCAACTTCCTTGGTTTGTGGACCTTGCTAATAAGGAAAATAAGTTCAAACTCATCATCGGAACTTGAATACCATTACCACACACGTGTTTTGTAGTTGATTCATATGGATCTTATAGGTCTTACTCACTCGGAGGGTTTAGATGGTAAGAGATACATTCTCGTGATGGTTGATGTCTTTTTGAGATACTCTATTTTGGGGTTTCTTAGGTAAAAGTTCGATGCGATTGAATTCCTCACAATGAAGTGTCATTTCCAATAAAACCAACATGATGTCACTATTAATCAGATGCGTAGTGACAACAACACTAAATTTAAAGAAGCCGGAGTGGATAGATTTTGTGATGGAGTGGGCATCAAACACGAGTTTTAGGCCATTCATACTTCTCAACAAAATAGGATAGTTGAGAGGAAGAACCAGATGATACAAGAGATGAATAAATCCATGCTTTTTGGGAGAAAAGTGCTTAAACATTTTTGGACAGAGGCAATTAGTACCGCATGCCATACGGTGAAAGGGTATATCTTTATCCTCACGCACTTCATATGCCATATGAGTTATGGATAGGGAAGAAGCCCAACCTATCATATTTTTGTATCTTTGGGATTACTTGCTACATCTTAAGAAATAGAGAGCACTTAGGAAAGTTTAACTTCCAGAGCAATAAGGGGATATGTTTAGGTTATTGATCGTCTAGTAGGATTTATAGGGTGTTTAACCTTGGAAGATCTAAGATTATGAATTCAATAAACGTCACGATTAGAGACGTTGAGCCGCTTGCGTCTACTGATCCTAACCCTAAGTGTGAGGATGATGCACCCCTAGTGAGGATCCTAGCCTTCCACATATTACACCGGTAGACCACACTCTTGGATTAGAGGATCCACCCTTTTGGGTTCGAAAGAGTCATTACCCTTTCGCTATACTTGGCGATACCACAATAGGTGTCAGATGTAACAACACACTCTAAATATAATTGTAGTCCCTCTAAAAGGTAATAATTCAAACTAAACCCTAAGCTTTTACAAAATTATCAAAATACCCCTAAAAGAAGAATTATGTTAACTTACACTTTCATATATTAATTAAAACCCAACTTTCACTCAAATTTTAACCAAAGTACTTATATTTTATAGGAATGTCATGAACAAATCCATTAGGTTTGAATAATTGCACACAAGTCCCTAAAATTTTATGAAGTAACTTAAAAGCCCTACATTTTATACAAAAACTATTAAAGGACCTAAACCTAAATCTAAACTTATTCATACTTGATCCCTTTTTAACATGGGACTAGCTAGACTTCCAACATGTCATGTACCTTATGGAGTATCATGGGTGCCCATTTTTATCCACACACACGATGATGGAACTTGTGCAAACTTGGCTGAAACTCATCTCTGAAACCAACCAATAAATTCCTCCCCACCAACCCTATAAAAGGCCCTCTTCACCTCAGTAAAAACCATAACAGTTGAGATATTTTCCAATGCAAAATTTTGAGACTTTTTGCATTTCTATTAATTTATGAGTGAATGTTTCTTTCTTTAAATTGGTTATTCTTTTGAGCTTATATATAATAGAATTATGTGTGTACATTGTTAGTTATTGTGTGATTGCACTAAAATAGCTAAAAAAAACTCCATTAAAGCATGAGCTTCAATAGTGGATTCAACTTCCTTGACTTTAAACTAGTTTCAAAGTGAGGTAAATTTAGCTTAGGTTCTCAATAATCTAGGTGCAAGGTTTAATTGAACCAAAATAGGTTTTGATACATCAAATCAAAGCTTGAAGTTTTCAGGCCTGAAATTTTCAGAAAATAAATTCAAGAGTTTTACTTGACCAAAATCCCTTAAACCAGTCTTGTTTTGCTACATTTTCAACATAGAAAAAACCTTCATGATGACGGAATGAGAATCATAGCTTCCAGTCACTTATGTTTAGTAAAAAAATTTCTATTTTTACATAAACTTAATAGCTCAATTTTAGCCCGCTAAAATCCTTGAAACGAATTTGGTTGGATTCCTCTTCAAAAGTTATGAAGTGTTCATTCAGGAACTAACTCAAATGGATTTCTAAAATATCTCAAATTTAAGGTCAAAGTTACAAATCCTAAAATCAACTACAGAAAGGTTGAAGAAGAGTGGGTTACACGCGCATGAGGGAGAGTCAAATCAGGCATGTGATTTTTTTGACTTAGCGTGTGAGGGCACTTCAATCAGGAAAATCTAATTTTTTCCCAAAAATTTTATTTTTTAATTCGGAAAAAAATGGTAAATTACATCACTCTGTTTGGATCCCTGAAAAATATTATCTCGAGAAAACCAATTTTAAAGTTTAAATTTTACACATAACCCCTGACCAATTTTCCAAGTATTTCAAAACACCCCCAAATATTTTCCACAAATTTTTTAGATGAAATAAAGCCATTTTGTCTCTTGTCACTAAATCTAAATCCAAATAGAAATGAAGAAAAACATTATTTTTAAAACTTTTTAAAATTATATATATTATACACTCTTAGTTGTTTTTACACCGAAACTTCTTACAATTTAGTATCCTACTGCATCGCATGAGCATTATATTAGGCCTACATGGCCTACTTATACTCTCCATGATTTCAAACTATCCAGTCAACCCTAGTGAATTAGATCACAAACCCGAAATTCGAATTTTTAAAGTATGTGATTATAATTTCAGTATTAAATAAACCGAGATTATGTCTTTCAAAATTACTGATTGCTATATCAGTTTGTAATAATTTTGAACTCATGTTTCAATTATGAACTCATTTGTTTAGTTCATGTTTATCTCGCATATTGATTCTCTTGATATTTTCATTATCCCTAAACCCAATAAACCTCTACAGCCTACGACTTTAGTAAAAGTCACTTGACTCTTTTTTACCCTTAATTGTGGTATAGCCCTGCAACCTACTACAATAATTGGATATTACCTAGTAATTCATGACCATTATCAGTGAAACCCCTAGTAGCATACCTTACGATTCAGGAATTAGATCCCAGTATACCACGACAGTTCTAATTGACCTGTAGGACTCCAATGTTAAGATCCTAGTTTTTATTTGCTACATACGTATGAGTGCCATTCTAGCTGAGTCTGTCAAGCCATTATTATTATTATTATTATTATTATTATTATTATTATTATTATTATTATTATTATTATTATTATTATCCCCAACTATTTTGGGATTACCTGTCCAAGTGTTTGATATGATTTGGACGATATTATAATGGTATGTATACGCATTTGAAGTCCCTATAATCGATAATTTATGGGTTATCTTGTTATAGTCTGAACCCTTTTCCTGGTAAATTAATACACAACTTATCCTATTACATTCCACCATATTATTAATTTACATATCATTAGACTCTAGTATAATCCTGATAGTTGTATGATATTTTAGTTTGTCTCCAAATTTTTATGATATCTATATTAAATTTAGTTACTCTTTAACAATACATTTTCTCCCATACCTTGTATAGAAATAAAATTATCTACTTGGCATGTTTGCTTAATTGTTTTCCTTCCAGATGGATGCGAACCTGAGGAAGATGAGATAAGTCCCTCGTATTTGGACTTTTATTCTATATTACCTCGAAAATATTTTCGGTTACTCCCATATGGGTGGTAGCAAATAGGGATGGTAGTCCCCGCTGGAATATTTACACCGCAACTTATCAGCTCTAGTGATTTTTGAATATTTTTCTACAAGTTTTATCTTATATATGGCATGTATGAATAATTATGTATTTCTATTTGTTTCATACTCAACTATGTAATAGGATGCTAGGAATCCCCATAATAAAAACATTTTAATTTCCATTACCTTTAATTATTTGTAGTATTTGTTCTTACTCCTCGCTTACCATTATAACATAGAATTTGCGAATGCGAAAGAACAGTATCAGAGAATCGTCGAGTTTTATGCCTATACGGGACTAAATACGAGAATATTCCTCCTACGACTTATACGATTATTACCATGAATATTTCCTTTATCAAATTTTGTTACTCATACTATTTTGTAGTAATGAATATTTGAGAAGATATCTATCTTGATATTCATTATTTGACTCACGAAAGGTTTAGACGAGTAATTTAGAGGTCGTCTATGCAAAGCTTTGTCAACACATAAGGAGGATAGATCGTGACTGTGCAATTGCTACTCCTGAGATCAGACGGAGTTCTAAATGCAAAATTGCTTGAAAATCTCTGATACCAATTTGTAAATGCAAAATTGTTTAAAAAGCTCTGATACCAATTTGTAGATGTAGTGTGATATCGATTGTTTATTGATTCGAAAATTTCTAATTTAATACTTATTTAATTAGATACCAATTTTTTATTCAAATTAATTAAATACTAAAACATTCATCTAGGTGACTAAATCATGCCATCATAAAAAATACAAATTGCTGACACACAGGTTTCAGGAAAAATCCCCCGAAAGGGAAAAACCTTTTATTTCACTATGAACAGTAATCACAACTTACAAAATACACAATGAATCCTCAATGAAACTACTGCAGCAAACTCACATATACCGTAACCTTGTAACAAGCAATGCACTCCCACAAGACCCCATAAGAACGACAGTTCTTCTTTATCAAGGAACACCCTCAAGTCTTCCTAAGTGATCGCAATTGTCGGTTAGAGACTCCCTCAAGAGATACCAATTCATCTGTAGAGATGGAACTCCACAAGATTAAACTTTAAAAGAAGTATTTTGGGTTCCAAAAAATATTCGTAAAGGATTGGGATTGATTTTTGTGAATTAAACACATAAAACCTTTTTTAAAGTGAAGACTTAAAATTATGAAGAAAGCAATTTTCGTGTATCAAAAAGTCTTAATGAAAAAGGACTCTAAAACAAGTATTTATAAAAATCTGGAGTTGGAAGGTCATTCGAACGACATCTGCAGGTCGTTTGAACGACATATGCAGGTCGTTTGAATGACATCTGCTGTCGTTATATCGAGGAAGGAATGACCAAAGGAAAACCAAAACAGTATGCACTCATTCGAAGCATGATAGAAATGACCCATCAAACGACACATAATTTCATTAGATGAATTCGTTTGAACGACTGAACCGTAAAACAAATTTCTTTTAAAACTCCGCCTATATGTCTTGTAAAATTATTTTTAACTTAGAAAAAAATGCCTTAGCATTAAAAATAGTTTAAAAAATATCCCAACTCTTAAAGTAAATAATTTTACGAAACTTAAACACATTCTGTGAAATTTATACCTCATGTCTTGCAAATGTTAAAGATGCTTGAAATTTGAATCCGTCTTCATTAATGAATGAACTTGAACTTCTTCGACACTGTAGCGGTATACGACATACTCTATTGTAAAGTACAGACTATGGAAAATATGTCCTTATAAATCTCCCTCTATCTCTATGCCGATAAAAAATAAAAAAATCTTCTAATTATCAAAACAAAAAATCTTATACAAATATAATACCCTCCCATGCAACCCCAAATCGAAAAGGTACTAAAAATGCAAGTCTTTTAAACTTTCTTCAAAAATGTTAAAATTTGACATCTTCAAATCTCCAACGTTTCTTTGTCATCATCAGGGTGTGCAAAATAATGATACTCAAAATTCGTACCTACACACATGAGATAAGAAACAAATACCTTCGTGATGTATTGAGCTTGAAATGATATAAAAATAATCAAATCGTCATAATAAAATCTCCCCCATAATACAAACTCGACTATTAAATCATTATCCATTCTCCCCTTTTTTATTTGTCCGAAATAGACAAGCAAAATAATAAATAAAAATATGCATGGAGTGTCACGACAAGCAATGAAAATCATCACGAATAAATCAACTACGATCATCCAAGGATAAACTCAAAAGCATCCACCAACTATTTTTTATTTTTTAAATTTTTTAAAATTTTTAAACAAAAAAAAATATAAAAATATCACACACCATGAATTTACACTAAGATAACTAAATCGTAAAAACGAAATGAACGGGTGTGAATAAATTTGATAGGAAGATCAATGCCATCAAACATAACATATGTGCACAATGAATAAGGATAATCCTAACGAATGAACTCAAAAATTGTCCTTAGGTTCCAAAAAGTCAATTTAAACGACATCGACTCAATCTAATAAACACATCAAAGTCTAAAATGATTTCCACAGCAATAACGTCTAAAACTATGTAATGCTTTTTCAAGACTTTGTCAGTAAGTGCAAACCTGTTGTTATATTTCCATCGAAACACTCTCATAAATAATAAATCTTTTATTTTTCTATTGAGGTGATCTAAATCCTAATGGCCCATTTTTGGCATCTGTATCTTTTTATTGCCCTAATTTTTTTCGGGCTCTTTTCAACCTCCTTGGACCTTGGCTACTTTTTACAATGCCACACTTTTTTAGGTCCAATTTAAAGAGTGGATTAATCGCAAAGGATATGTGTTCCTTTTGTATCCCTTACCCATTCACTCATCATTTTAATGAAATTCCTCACGGGCAACGGTTCTTACATGCACTACTTTCATTGTCAAGTTTTATCGCATTTGGTTCATTTTAAAGATAGGATTGAGATGAAAACACTTCGACCAGCATGTGATAGACAAGTACGATAATCAAACAAATCCGTGCATGTGTACAATAAAGGAACTCATGAGTCAAACATGTAGAAAGTAATCTCAAATCACATCTCCATGACTCCAAACATGGTAAAGCATGGAATGAAATGATGTTGCATCTCAAATCACTATCAAATAGTCACATGGATACGGAATGGAGTTATGACTTGGCCATCCATAAACGGTGTAAAATGAAATACAAAAATCTTTTTTTCTTTTTTCGAAAAAATTATTAAAAAAAATCTTTTTGGCTTTTTCAATTTTTCTCAAAAATAGAAAATAATTTTTTTATTTAAAAAAAAAAATTGAAAAAAAAAAATTCTTTTTGTTTTTTGAAAAATATATCACAGTGCAAAATAAATATGAAAGTGTTATACACTAGCAATAAATATAAAATATTATCATGAAAATCATCATAGGCTAGCAAATAAGTCTAAATCTCAAACGTCACGTGCAGAGGAGTTTTCCAAAAGTGGTGACATCCTATGAAAAACATCCATCAATCATGTGAAGTTTTGACCAATAACTCAACTTACTCTCGATTATGTGCAAAGTTTCTCATGTAATATCTAGGAGCATAAAAAGTATCATGTGTGGGTGCGTGTGTGGGAACACATGGCAAAACTCGATGTGACACACTACCCAACTTAAAACATAATTCCTTAAGGTGTCATCTGTGTTTTGCAATGGGTGAAAACATACACGGGCCTAGGAACACCTCTCTTAAATTGTGTACGACGCACTCTCCTATCTGGCAGCGGTTGCAACATGGGAAGTGGACGCACTGTCATGACCTATTCCTAATCTCTCAACATTACCCAAAGAGGGACCGGGAAGAATCTTACCAACCTTCTTACATGTGTCCTCTCTAGTGATATTAACCTCCTAGGAACGTTCGAGATCGTTCTCTAGTTGTAACTGTAAACGCTGTGGTTTATGGATCCTCGGATTTTAAAAAATCTAAATCAATTAAAAATATTTAATTTCCTTTTTATGTAAAACACAAGAGAGATGATGCGGAAGCGTTATAAAACAGGTAATGGTTCAACTTCCAAAAAAAAGAAATTAACAACAAGTTTTAATTAAATCGAAGTCCTAGAATTTGCCTAAGTCATAATTAACAATTATATCCAAAGTTAGGCGAAACCAATTTTAGCAAATGACTTGAATAAACCAAATTTATCCAATATTTAAATTAGTCCCAAATTAAATGAGTGTGATAATTAAACCAAATTTTATCTTGAATTTATTCTAAGCATGCGTTCTAAATTATGATGCAAGATAAAATAAACAATATCACACTACGCCGAGATGTACGAGGAAAAACCCAAGACGGGAAACAACCTCGGACGGCCCTAGCCACAAGTCCACTAGATATGGAATTACAATTACAAGACATATAGACTTACAACGACTGACTCGATCCCTCTCAAGCCTCGACGCTTCTTCTCGTAGAAACCTCTTCCTAGCGAACAACCTCGGAACACCACCGTGGTCTCGGAATCCACCGATGGGACTTTATACCGTCACCGTCACCCAAGCATGGAGCCTTTCTCCAAGTGGGTAGAATCTCAACAAAAAGTCTTCTTTGTGATGGGGTGTAGAAGCAAACCCGAAACGTCTCTTTTTCAATTCGGTAGAGAAAATCGGTGCCAAAACTCCAAGTAAAGAATATGAATATAGAAACTTGGAATAAACAACTATTGGGTGTAAACTAGAGTGTGTATGAATTTTTCTTTAAAAAGTAACACTCAAAACGTGAACATTTTCCCTAAATAAATTAGCTCTCAAGCTCTCTCTAAGAGATGGCTATGGAATGGAAAAGTTGATTGGAAAAATGTGTTTCCCGCACATATTAAGTCATGAAAAAGTTGGTTAAAAACCAAGTGGGGAAAGTGGGAGAAAACTGCCAAAAACTGCTCAAAACTGTTCCCGCCCTGGCGTCTCGTTCGAACGAACTTGACTCTCGTTCGAACGAGACTTCTAACGAGCGAACAGCCTGGGCTCGTTAGAATCTCGTTAGATACCTCGTTAGAACGAAAAACTCGTTCGAACGACATATCGAACGACTGACCAGTTTAGGGTTGTTGGCAAACTCGTTCGAATGAAAACTGGTTCGAACGAAACCTGGTTCGAACGAAAAAACTCGTTCGAACGACATTTCTAACGAACGACCAGAAAGTTTGTAAAATTCGATTTTGGCCCAGAAACTTTTATATACTTATTTTAAAGTTCTAATTGATTCTTTCTAAAAATAAAATGCAGTTTTTTATTACACCTAACACCCAATACATATTGTTCCAAGCTCCTATATAAATATAATTACATTCATACCTTGGAAGCATGGAACCTTAGTTGATAACGTAGAAACGAGTCACACAAATCGGCATTTTGATGAAGCTTTAAATTCTTTGCCGCTACGTCTTCAACATACACTTCATAGGCTTGAGAATATTACAATTGAATACTATCCTATGAATAAATATTTTTGTCCGGAATTGAGCCAAAACTATATATGGACTCAATTGGAAATTTGTGTCCTTACAAATCTCCCCCTTTGGCTATTCCGGGACAAAAAACAAACAAAAATCCTAAAGGGCCGTCAAGCTCTACTAGACTCAAAACATAACCCGCCCAAACTTGACTCAACCCAAGGATCAAACGTTTTGCCATTGAAAGATGCCGCTTTAGTATAATTCCTGCACACTTAAGCAAACTCATCAAATGCATAGGGAATATCAAAATATTAAATGCAATTAATTAATTACTCCCCCTAAATTAATTCTCCCTTTAAACACATGACCTACTTAGAAAGACGTCTCCCCCTAAGATAAATCTCCCCAAACTGAGATACGATTATAATAGGATTAGATACCATTTCTCCCCCTATCATCATTCTCCCCCTTTTTGTTCAGGAATAGGCAAAGGAAAAAGAATTAATAAATAGCATGTGGAAACTTAAAGTGATAAGACATGAAAGCATATGGACAATAAAAGCAGGGCAAAGACAAACATCATATATATAGATACAAGAAAATATACCAATAGAGCACTTACATATATATATATAGATATAAACACACACATGACACAAACTACAATAAGTTTGCACACTCGTATGGCAAAAATGTGTCATATGGAAACGGAAGTGTAGGGGTGTGTACTAGCAACAATTAAATTTAGACCCAAACACTTAATAAACGTTCACGGAGTTCTCATTTGATTGCAAACTTTATCACATTTAAATATAACCTTATGTGACAATATAAAGATTGGACTCAATGAACAAACATACACAATGCATACAAGCCTAGCATGATGATGATTCTACAAACCAAATAGAGTCATGACATTAAAGACAACTAGGCTAAACGGACATTGTGCAAACCGTTGATATACCATCCAATTCTCCCTCAATGAGCATATATATTTTTTGTTTTTTTGAATGAATATATCAAACAAACATAGGCCTTGGCAATTGATTTCTGTTTAATGCCAAATATTCTATTTTTAGGCCTTTGGATCACGTATTTCTTTTAGATCCAATCAACGGTGGCTTACTATCGCAAAGGATTTAATTCATCCTTTCGGAGCCCTTCCCCGTGCATATATTAATTTATCATGTTTTCATTTTTCACACAAATCTCACATGCAACGGATTTTGACATGCACTAGTCCTCCTAGGTCATAGATATGTAGATGACTAGATTAATAGGAGAACACCTCAAAAGGCTCAAATATAACATGTGACATTAAGATTTCAAAAGAGTTCGTGCATGTGTGAAAAAAGGCATATGAAATAGAATCCATTTAAACAATACAGAATCCAACTACTCCATATAAAACATGGTAAAGAACATTTTAAGGATTGAAAATCTAAACCAAAAGTTCTAGCCACATGGGAGCGTAAACGATAGGATTCAAACACAAATATATGCCACATAAAGTGTGTCAAACAAAAATACACACAAAACAAAATCTTTTTGAGTTTTTAACATTTTTAATCAAAAATAAATATTTACTCAAAAAGACAAACAAAAAATCATTTGTATTTTTCATTAAGCTTAAATGAAATAAATAAAACACAAATGATAAACAAAAATCTTTTTATATTTTTCAATTAATTCAAACACAAAATATAATACAAAAAGATAAACAAGTCATAATTTCTAGCATGTGATATGACATAAGGCAATGACTAGAAAATGACTAAAACAAGCATACATTTAGCATATGAATATAGCATGAAGTACAAACACTAAAGTATGCAAACACTAACACATTCATCCTTTAGATTTAGCAAGGGAGGAAGCATGTGAAAGTAAATGAGAATTAACAACCCTATTTTGTAAGGCAACCAAGTCTGATTTCCTAACCCAAATTAATGAGGAATGACTATTTTGGGGTGTAGGAACGTTAACTACCGTGGTTACTTTACTATGGGGTTTTCTAGGAATTCGTTTAAGATCTAAACAAAATTTCCTAAGATGACCTTGTCGACCACAATGTGTACAAGTGAGAACATGTCGAAAAGATTTACTTAAGAAGTGATCTTTAAAAGTATTCCTAGTTGATTCTCCTAAAACATTGGTTTGGGCATTATGAGTAAATTCATTACAAGGATTGAAGCCTAAACCACAAGTGTCATTTTTAATTTGGACCGTTCCTAACATTTTATCTAGTTTTTATGAACGACATTCCAAATCAAATTTGACATTACTAGAATCTTTTAATTTATTTTTCAATTCTAAAATGTTAGATTCTAGTAAAAAAATTACGCTCTTCAAAAGCAAGAAGCTCCTTTTTCAAGGATTCCATTAAACCCTTAAGGCTATCTCTTTCGCCTTCTACATAATCAAGCTTCTCTTGAAGAGTCCTCACATGAGTCCTAAGGTCTTCTATTAAGGCACTATTATCAACGACCTTGACACTCTTTCTTAAACAAGCTTCTAACTTCAAATTAGTTCTTTTCAAATTAATAGATTTTTTATATAATTCATGAAAAGCATTTTGAAGTTCACTCACATCAACCTCTTCTTCATTTTCACTCTCTCTTTCTTCTCCACTCTCACTATCATTAAAAAACAAGGGAATCATGAACAATGACCTTGGAAGTGGCATGTGCTATCGTGTCATCAATCGATGAGTTCTCATTATCACTCACATGACTAGCCATAAAAGCCACAAAATTTTTCTTAGTGGGGGAATCGGGCTTTTCTTCCTTATCACTATCACTAAGGGTTGCATTATATGCAGTGGGTCATTTACCCTCTTTCCTTAGTTTAGTGGGGCACTCATAAGCTCGATGGACATAACCTTCACAACCAAAACACTTGTTAGACTCGTCCCTATCTAAATTGTCATTACTAGGTTTAGGGATTCTCTCGGCTTTTGAAATCTTCTCACTTTTATCATGTTTAGAAGTATCAAATTTCTTAAAATCATTTTTAAATTTATCTTTGTTAAATTTAAGAAATTTTCTAAATTTGCGAGCAAACAAAGCCATATCTTCCGAGTCACTTTCACTATCGCTCTCTACTACTTGTTTGACCTCTTTTCGGGCTTTTAAAGCAACACCCTTTTCAATTTTCTTTTCAGTTTTAGAGGAAAACATATCTAGTTCATAGGTTTGTAAATCACCTACAAGCTCTTCTAATTTCGTAGAGGCTAAAGTGGGTAAAGAATTTAAAACGGTCACTTTAGGAATAAATCTATCGGGTAGGGACCTCAAAATTTTCTTTACAACACGATCGTCAGGTATTTTCTCTCCCAAGTTAAAGGATGAATTAACAATATCAGAAAGTCTAGCATAAAATTTATCAAAAGTTTCTTTTTCATCCATTTTGATAGTTTCAAATTGAGTGGTGAGGTTTTGGAGTTTTGAAGCTTTAACGACACTAGTTCCTTCATGAGTTAATTGTAAAATATCCCAAGCTTCTTTAGCGGTTTCACTCATCATAATATGTCGGAATTCATCCGGTGCGACAGCGCTAAACAAGGCATTTAAACCATGAGAATTAAAATTAGCAAGTTTAAACTCATTTTCAGTCCATCTATCGGCAGGTTTGATAACACGTTCATTTTCAACTAAGTAAGTTGGTGGGGAGTACCCGGTAACAACAGACATCCAAACTCTCTCGTCGATAGATTTTAGTGCCGATCTCATTCGCGCTTTCCAATACGCGTAGTTTGAACCATCGAAAATAGGAAATTTTGAAAATGGGGAAAAATCCATTTTAGCCAAAAATTAAAAAGATCTTCACGAAATAATTTATCGTTTTTGGCTCTGATACCAGTTTGTAAACGCTGTGGTTTATGGATCCTCGGATTTTAAAAAATCTAAATCAATTAAAAATATTTAATTTCCTTTTTATGTAAAACACAAGAGAGATGATGCGGAAGCGTTATAAAACAGGTGATGGTTCAACTTCCAAAAAAAAGAAATTAACAACAACAAGTTTTAATTAAATCCAAGTCCTAGAATTTGCCTAAGTCATAATTAACAATTATATCCAAAGTTAGGCGAAACCAATTTTAGCAAATGACTTGAATAAACCAAATTTACCCAATATTTAAATTAGTCCCAAATTAAATGAGTGTGATAATTAAACCAAATTTTATCTTGAATTTATTCTAAGCATGCGTTCTAAATTATGATGCAAGATAAAATAAACAATATCACACTACGCCGAGATGTACGAGGAAAAACCCAAGACGGGAAACAACCTCGGACGGCCCTAGCCACAAGTCCACTAGATATGGAATTACAATTACAAGACAGATAGACTTACAACGACTGACTCGATCCCTCTCAAGCCTCGACGCTTCTTCTCGTAGAAACCTCTTCCTAGCGAACAACCTCGGAACACCACCGTGGTCTCGGAATCCACTGATGGGACTTTATATGGTCACCGTCATCCAAGCATGGAGCCGTTCTCCAAGTGGGTAGAATCTCAACAAAAAGTCTTCTTTGTGATGGGGTGTAGAAGCAAACCCGAAACGTCTCTTTTTCAATTCGGTAGAGAAAACCGGTGCCAAAACTCCAAGTAAAGAATATGAATATAGAAACTTGGAATAAACAACTATTGGGTGTAAACTAGAGTGTGTATGAATTTTTCTTTAAAAATTAACACTCAAAACATGAACATTTTCCCTAAATAAATTAGCTCTCAAGCTCTCTCTAAGAGATGGCTATGGAATGGAAAAGTTGATTGGAAAAATGTGTTTCCCGCACATATTAAGTCATGAAAAAGTTGGTTAAAAACCAAGTGGGGAAAGTGGGAGAAAACTGCCAAAAACTGCTCAAAACTGTTCCCGCCCTGGCGTCTCGTTCGAACGAACTTGACTCTCGTTCGAACGAGACTTCTAACGAGCGACCAGCCTGGGCTCGTTAGAATCTCGTTAGATACCTCGTTAGAACGAAAAACTCGTTCGAACGACATATCGAACGACTGACCAGTTTAGGGTCGTTGGCAAACTCGTTCGAACGAAAACTGGTTCGAACGAAAAACTCGTTCGAACGAAACCTGGTTCGAACGAAAAAACTCGTTCAAACGACATTTCTAACGAACGACCAGAAAGTTTGTAAAATTCGATTTTGGCCCAGAAACTTTTATATACTTATTTTAAAGTTCTAATTGATTCTTTCTGAAAATAAAATGCAGTTTTTTATTACACCTAACACCCAATACATATTGTTCCAAGCTCCTATATAAATATAATTACATTCATACCTTGGAAGCATGGAACCTTAGTTGATAACGTAGAAACGAGGCACACAAATCGGCATTTTGATGAAGCTTTAAATTCTTTGCCGCTACGTCTTCAACATACACTTCATAGGCTTGAGAATATTACAATTGAATACTATCCTATGAATAATTGTTTTTGTCAGGAATTGAGCCAAAACTATATATGGACTCAATTGGAAATTTGTGTCCTTACAGTAACACACGAGCTTTAAGTTCACTATTTTTCTGACCTACGACGTTCAACTGCTCAGTCAAAGAAACCTTCGTCTTATTGAGTTGACTCGCTAACGCCTCAAATACTTTAAAAACATCTATCTCTCTAAATATAACACCTTAGGACCTAATTCCTCATTCAACTTCTTCGTCTTTAAGGTCTCGGCGTATAAATCTCTAAACACTTTTTGGAGTTCACTTTCACCCTCACTCTCAACCTAGCTCTCACACTCACTAGAAACACTCAAATCATCATCGGGGCTCTCAAGTACACAAGTATCCTCATCATCGTGGGACAAACTTGGTGTTCTCATGTGAGATGCCATAAAAGCGACAAACTTACCATGTGATGACTCATCCCCTGAATTATTCACCTCTTCATCGCTAAGAGTGACTGGCATGTCAACTTTCTTGCCCTTTTTCTTTAGCATAGTGGGACACTCAAATGCCTTATGCCCCTTGACCTCGCACTCAAAACATCTCTCATCTTCCTCTTTATCTTTCTCACCGCTCTCTAAGGCCTCTTATTTCCTTTTGTTTTTCTCAAAAATCTTTTTATTGGAAGAATTTTCTATTGAAAATTTGTGAAACATTTTAAATTTTCTAGTAAGCATGGACATATCATCAAAATCAAATTCGCCCTCAGACTCGGACTCACAAACTTTCAGTTTCATTTTCTTCTCTCTCTTGGACACTTCCTCACCTTTTCTAGACTGGGCTTTAAGTGCTATCCCTCCATCCTTAGGCTTGGCAGTGTCAGGAAACATGTCAATTTCATATGTTTGGAGGTCTCCTACCAGTTCTTCTAACTTAAGATTGCTCAAATTTCTTAAAGAATTCAACACAGTGACTTTCGGGATAAAACGATTAGGCAACGATCTCAAATTTTTTATAACTACTCATGCATAAGGAATATGTTCACCAAGATTGAAACTATTGTTGACAATATCAAACAAACGCTCATAAAACTCATCAAAATTCAAGCATGGTAATTGTTTCAAATGGAGTAGTCAAATTTTGTAATTTATACTCTTTCACTGCATTCGTGCCTTCATATGTAAGTTGTAGAACATCCTATGCTTCTTTTGATGCGGTGCACGTCATGATGCCTCAGAACTCATCAGGGGTGATGGCTCCAAAAATTTCACTTAGCTCACGAGAATTACATGTGCTCCATTTAAATTCATCCTCAATCTAGTTTGTCACAAGTTTAAGATTTGTGACATTATTAGCGGTGACAGTAGGAGGTGCCCACCCTCTTTCACAAACTAACAGACACACTAATCAATTGCTTTTAAACCAGATTTCATGCGGGGCTTTCTAGTAGGCATAATTCATCCCATCAAGGACTGTATGACACCCCACCCAATTAAATACCAAGGGATCAGTTCTTTATTATATTAAATCAGGATATCCAGTTGGTTCATTCTTAGAATCACTGTCGAAAACCATTAATTACTAACCACCTATTAGTTAATTAAGCCGGTCTTAAATTTTAATCTTTTAAATTTACATGCAATGTCTGAAATAAATAAATAAATAAAACACATTCACCATTCTAATTGACCAACATCATAAATAATGAATTAGCTGAATCAAATAAGATATGACTGGAATAAACACTCCATCCTGAAACTCCAATAAAATAATCCATAAGTATCTGAATCGAACAACTGAAAATAAATGAAGTACATAGTCTATGAAAGTAACTACTAATAGAAGGTGGGGAAACCTTCCCAACTGAAGTAAATGAAATGATGCATAAGGTCTGAAAAGAATGGAGGTGTCTACTACCGAGGTCCTACAATCGTCCAAAGAAACTATGACACAATAAATGGGAATGGACTCCTAAGTTAGGCGTCCTTGTGGATGGGCACCTAAAAATGGTTTTTACAAAATAGATTTGGAAAACGGGTCAGAGCATGAGTAAAACAGTTTAAAAATATTTATAAGTATTTAAAATGCGTAATCAACATATATTATATACATGTTAGTTTCACGTGCTCTCACTAGAGGCCCTCAACCCTCTACTATTGTGCACGCCTAACGCATTCTACTAGCCTGTCCTAGTTATGATACCCCGCCTAAATAGTCCAAATTCAATTTCTTTACTACACATATTAACTCGTGGTGTCCACCCGTATTACTCATACAACATGTCATTGATTTGTTTTCTCATATCTTTGAAATCAATTAGGAATCTATCAAATCGAGGCTAAGTTTCCACATACTTAAGTTAATTTCTATATCATTATCTTTCTCGTCTATTAAGTACACACAGTATAATAAATCGCAAGTATATATATATACATATCACTCTTATCATATGTATACTAATATAGTACCCCTAGGCTGAGACCTGCGATGCATGCATACTCTTCTATCAAGTCCCGGTACATCACGTACTAAATAAAGGACTATCGATTCAGAATCACTCTCAAACCATAAATAAAAATCACACATATTGGAGGCAAACATAGTTCTAGGCCTTTGGACTACGCATATACCTACGCACCCAAATGACCGTTCACACCATTGTTCACACAAATAGTGATCTAACCAAAGTTCTATGTTTTGAGGCACCAATCTGAAATCCTCCCAAATGGGCTCATCAGGATAAGATTGTCCCCTTTTAAAACCTCCCACGATAGCAAGAAGCGTAGGTATTTCATACACATAAGAAATCATGCAATAGGTATTCACACCACCTATATATTTATATCATCAGTATAGGTATACACACGTATCATATCATATGTTCCATACGTAATATATTTATATCCCGAATATCGCACGTATTAGTAAATTTTAATTTTACTTCTTATCGTACGTTCTCGAGTACCCCTCACTACTCGGATTGTGCCCATTATTCTCTAACATATATCAGTATGGAACTCACTCATTTCCTACTGGTCTAAGCCATTATTTTCTCCGGTACCTCGAGACACTATAAGATTCTCCGAAGTAGGTTTTTAACCCAAAATTTTACTTAATTAATCTTAGTCCTTAATTCCCTCTCATGTGACTAAGTCTCAAATCCCATATTAGCCTACTGATTATTTAATTTAATTCTCTTTATAATTAAAATTTCATCTCAAAAGTTAATTCGGTCGTTTCTCACGAGTTTTAAGCAAAAAGGGAAAAAATGGCCAAATCTGGGAAATCGAATCGATTCAGCCTTGGTCCGAATCGATTCGCTTTCCGAATCGATTCGGTTAAGGAGCCGAATTGATTTTCTCGAACATGTATCGTCTTCTCCAATTGAAATAGCTATGAGTTTCATCATTTTTTATCTCTACACCTACATGATTCGATCCCATTCACCCCACAAAGAATACCAGATATTATACCAATCCAACCACATGATTTCCAACGTTTTATATTCATCAAATCATCAAAAAACAACTAGTTTGAATTAATTATAGATATTCTTCCAAAAAACCTTGTTTACCATTTTTCATCAATAACACGTGTATAATTCAGACTTATTTAGATTTTAATTATCAATAGTTCATCCAGTTCGTCTTCATACATAGAAGATTCAAACCTAACATTATTTCAGCCTAATACATGATTGAAATCTCTATCTTTGTTATCAACATTCATATAATTAAGATTTTAATTATCCTACACTAACATGTATAATACATCTACTCTAAATTCAGTAAGATAAATACTTGCCCCCAAATGTACGTCTGAATATCTATGAATTGATGGTGTGGTTGTATTCTTCTTCCCCTGATCTACGCTCCGTTAGTGTTGGTGGTGTAAAAGGTGCAACAATGATGGTTCCATCCTTGTGGAGTACCTCTTCTTCCTCCTCTAATGGCCTACGTAAGTTTTGAATCTAAACCCAATGGACATAACCTAACACTGATATACACTTAGCAATTTTCGTAGGTTTAATTCCCTCAAAATTTCAAAAGACTAAAATACCCCTCTGGGGTGCCGGTTTGGTCTAAAAGTGCCCCGGAACTCAAACTGAACCCACGGGTAGACTTTTCTGTCTATCTCGACCCTTCCGAAAAAATTGGCGCACTCGAAATGATCATGTGCATGACTTATAAGTATCTTACTTTTTATTTCATTAAATTAATTCTTGACACGACTGACACGCGCGTCCCAACTAAATTTCTATAATTGTCGTATTTCTCACTCACATCAATTTTTAATATATCCTTATAATTATTATTACTCATTCACTAAGTAATATTCAATATAAATAAATATTAATCCTAATCTCTCTAATTAATATTTATTTTACTGGATTAATTCCCCAAATATAATTTAATTAATCCCAATTAATTTCCAATACAAAAATCAGTAAAATTACGGGGTGTTACAGACTGGCAACCAATTATATAAGTTATCCATCGAAAAAATTGCGAATTTTTCAAAATCAGATTTTTCAAAAAAATCGATATCATAAATTTTTTTTGGAAAAATGATCACTTGATAAATTAGAGAAACCTTAACTGATATCAATTTGTAAATGCAAAATCACTTAAAAAGCTCTAATACCATTTTGTAAATGAAAAATCGGTTAAAAAGATCTGATATCAATTTGTTGATGCGGTGTGATATCGATTGTTTATTGATTCAAAAATTTCCAAATTAATACGTATTTAATTATAAGCCAATTTTTTATTCAAATTAATTAAATCCTAAAACATTCATATATATGAATAAATCATGCCATCATAAAAAACACAAATTACTGACACACATATTAAAGGAAAAATCCCGCGAAAGGGCAAAACCTTTTATTTCACTATGAATAGTAAATCGCAACCTACAAAGTACATAATGAAATCCGCAATGAATCTACCGCAACAAACTCACATATATCGTACTGCAGTAACCAACAATGGACTCCCGCAAGATCCCACAAGAACCGAAGCTATTTTTTAGTAAGAAACACCCTCAAGTCTTCCCAAGTGATCCCAATCGTCACCAACAACTCCTTAAGAGCTACAAATTCAGCAGTAGAAATGTCACTCCATAAGATCAAACTTCAAAAGAAGTATTTTGGGTTCCAAAAAATATTCACAAAGGATTGGGATTGATTTTTGTGAATCAAACACATAAAAACCTTTTAAAAGTGAATACTTAAAATTTTGCAGAAAGCAGTTTTCGTGTATAAAAAAGTCTTAATGAAAAAGGCCTCTAAAATAAGTAATTATAAAAATATAGAGTCGGCAGGTCATTCGAACGACATATGCAGGTCGTTTGAATGGAATATGCAGGTCATTTGAACGACATTTGTTGTCATTAGATCTAGGAAGGAACAACCAAAGGAAAACCAAAACAGTATACAGTCGTTCCAAGCATGAAAGAAATGACCCTTCAAACGACATCCAATGTCATTAGATGAAGTCATTTGAAAGAATTTGGCATGTCATTTGAATGACAGTGTCTTGTCGTTTTAACGACTGAAACGTCATAAATTTTTCTTTTAAAACTCTGCCTACAAGTTTTGAAAAAAAATTATTTTTGACTGAGAAAAAAAATGCCTTAGCATCAAAAACAATTTCGAACATTTCCCAACTCTTAAAGTAAATCATTTTACGAAACTTAAACACATTCTATGAAATTTATACCTCATGCCTTGCAAATGTTAAAGATGCTTGAAATTCGGATCCATCTTCATTAATGAATAAACTTGAACTTCTTCAATGGTGTAGCCGTATACGACATACTCTATTTAAAGTACGGACTGTGGAAAATATGTACTTATAACAATCTTCTTATTGATCACCTTATGGGAGAGGCTTAAGTAACCTGAGAGGCCAAGAGGTTCTCTGAAGACCCTAACACTCTTCAATAAGCAATCCATCTCACATGGCATTGTGGCACCTAATGAAGTCATAATAACTCCACCTGACTAGCCAATCGACTATAGTTCTCTTTCTCGAACCACTACTATTTCTACCCTTATGTATACCAGTAGTTCCCTAGATGATTCAGATCCTTTCGAAACTGACCCATATCTCAAGTTTGACCGAATGTTTCCTCAAATAACTAAAGAATATCATTGGAATATTACTGTAAATAATTAAAATCTATAGTTGTGCATGTGAAAGTAGATAAAACCCATATTTTTGAATGACGGTAGTAGTTTAAACTATAGCTCTTTTGTCTTAGTTAAGCCCTATTTTATTGTAAAATAGGTTCGATGGCTAGGTAATTTTCTTTTTTCTTTTTTTACGTTACATGTGTAATAATACTATGTAACCCAATGTGATATAATATAACACGTTTGTTGTAATATATCTACTTATAATTTATCCCTCGATACATTGTTTATATAGGATGGTTAATACTTGAGCAATGACCAGTGGAACTCAAGAGAAAAAATCTATTCCACAGATGCCTAATCCAACTATCACCAATGAAGAAATTCTATGTTGTCTATAAGAATTAACTATACTAATCCAATAAAAACAAAATATGCCTCCACCCCTCGTTAAGAATGACCTATCAGAAGAAACTCGAAGAATGAATGCCCTTAAGGAATTTATGAGACAAAAACCCCATCATTATTTGGGAAGATCGGTGTGGTCGAATGAGAAAAATGGATCCGTTAAACACTTAAAGTGCTGAACGGGTAGGAATTGGACTTGAACGTAGGGTAAGATTGGCTTCATATTTATTCAAAGGAGAAGAATACTTTCTACATTTCCCAAATTTGAACGAACTAACTTGGGAGTAGTTTGAAGAAATCTTCTTCAAAAAGTACTTTTTAGAGTTCGTAAGAGATCAAATAACCATAGATTTCCAAAGCCTACAATAGCAACAAATGACTGTGGCCCTATATGTGGCTAAGTTTATCGAATTATCCCTATATGCTCAGGAATACATTGACATCTAACCCAAAAGGTGCAAGCATTTTGAACGAGGTTTACACTAGAATATTAAATCCTCCATCATTCCGTTATAGGCCCAAGATTTTAACCGAATGATCGAAATAGCCTCCCTTATAAAAAAAACATCCTGCCTCTATGAACACAACCCAAATTTCTACTTCTTCCCAAAATCCCTATGTTATTAGGAACTAGCCCAATCAACAAAATTGTCCTTTTAAAAAGGCCAAGGATGGTCGAGTATTCAACTATATTCAGCACAATCATAACAAACCTTTGATGCGTTGTCATGAATGCAAACAAGTAAGACATTTTTTACCCTAATGCCCTATTCTACACATGCCGCCTCCTTTTACCTCCCCAACTTTAGCAGATATCCTTTAAAGAATCCAACCAATAACTCTAACCATTCATCGCAATAATATCCCCATGAAATAAAGCAAGAATTACTCAATAGGAACCAATGTTAGAATTCCTCCTTTCTCTCAATGAAAAATCCAAATTACCACAGTGTGGTCGAAGGTAATCTTCCTTTTTATAATATTTCACAACATGTATTATTTGATTCTGGATCTACACACTCTTTCATTAGTCATTTATGTATGACTCATTTGGAATTATCTTTTAGTCTATTATCTCACCTTTTTACTATAGGAATGCCAACAGGAAAGATGACCATTACCGATAGGATTTGTAAACGTCATACTATACATTTTGGAAATAGGACATCAACCAAAGATTTAATAGTCCTCGATTTAACGGATTTCAATTTAATAATAGGAATGGACGTTTTATCTCCGAACTTTTCTCACATTGATTGTCATGCAAAGATGACGACACTCAAACCACCCCATCAAACTTTCAATTCCAAGAATAAAATCCCCACCAACCTCTAATTTTTTGGATAAGTGAAAAAGAAATCTCCTTCATTTCTAACATCTTGGCCAGATACAAAGATGTGATTCTCAAAGATTTACCCAGAATACCACCACCTCAAGAAATTGAATTTTTTCAAACTGTTGCCAAATACATCCTCTATTTCAATACCCCCTTATCGTCTGGATCCTTTAGAATTGAGAGAACTTCGAACAAAACTTGACAACCTACTAAATAAAGGATTTATACACCCCAGTACATCACCTTGGGGAGATACAATTTTATTCATACGAAATAAAGGTGAATCCTTTCGGTTATGTGTCGATTACCAAAAATTGAACTAAGTGACCATGAAGAATAAATATCCATTTCCCATGATAGGTAATTTATTTGACCAGTTGTGAGGGTTAAAGATATTTTCAAAGATGGATCTAAGATATTGGTATCACCAACTTCATGTTAAGAAAAATGACATGCACAAAAACGTTTTCTAGATACGATGTGGCCATTTTGAATTCTTAGTCATGTCTTTTGGATTAACCAATTCCCTTGCCACTTTAATGGATTTATGCATAGAATATTTTGCCCTTTCCTAGATCAGTTTGTGATCGTCTTTATAGATGATATATTAATTTATTCCAAGACCAGGGCAGAACACGAAGAACACCTATGTATAGTGTTTAAAACCCTTCGTAAACATCAGCTTTATGCAAAACAAGGTAAATGCGATTTTCTCATGAAAGAGGTAAAGTTTCTTGGACATGTAGTTACTTAAGTAGGTGCACGAGTTGATCCAACCAAAACCAACGCAATACTTGAATGGCCTCAACCCACCACCATCATTGAATTACGTAGATTTCTAGGACTTATTATTGATGCTTCGTGGAAGGATTTTCCTGAATTGCCTTACCTTTAATCGTATTGACCAGAAAGGATGTTCGATTTATATAGACCTCCGAATGCAAAAAAAACATTTCATACCTTAACAAAAGTTAATCACAACCCTTATTTTGACCATTCCTTAAAGTAACAAAAACTATGATGTTTTATATCGATGCCTCCCTTCAAGGACTCAGTTATGTATTGATGAAATAAGGGGAAGCGATCGAGTTCGGATCATGATAATTAAAAATTCATGAGTGTAACTATCCAGCAAACGATTTGTAATTAGTAGCAGTAGTTTTTTACCTAAAAATTTGGAGATGTTATCTATATAGAGAAGAATTTTAGGTATTTTATGATCATAAGAGTCCTAGGTACATCTTCACGCAAAAGGATCTCAACCTTCAGTAAAGGAGACGGATAGAATTTTTAGAGGATTATAAGTTCAACCTACTTTACCATCCCGAAAAAGGTAATCTATTTACCGATGCCTTAGGTCGCAAAGCCGAGGGAAGCCTCCATAGTATGTTTGTATTCTTAGAAACTATTGGAGATCACAATCAACAACGAGACTCCTACAAGACCCAAGTTGTTTTACAATGCATTATCGCTCATCCCATTCTGCATAAGAAAATCATTCACCTCTAAGACAAAGATGAATTTTTGCATTCCCAGAAGCAAAAACTTAGAAACAACATCCCCCAAAAAGATTGGACTTTGGACCCCGAGCATGGATTAAAATTCAGAAATCGGGTATGTGTTCCTCTCATAGCCTCATTACGAGAAGCAGTCCTACAAGCTCACCATTAAAAATTCATGATTCACCCCTAAAGCACCAAAATGTATCAAACTCTCAAGTAACATTATTGGTGGCTCGGTATGAACAAAGATATTATACACTTCATTGAAAGTGTCTAACTTTCCAAGAAGTGAAGATTGATCATCAACATCCCAATGGTTTACTCCAACCACTCCCTATCCCAGAATGAAAATATGATCATATAACCATGGACTTTGTTAGCGGATTGCCCCAAACTTTTCAAGGATATAATATGATATGGGTTATCGTCGACCATCTTACAAAATCAGTCAATTTTAACCAACCACATCCACGGATTCTTTATAACAATTAAGTGAACTTTACATCAAGAAAATTATTAGACTTAGGGGTGTAACTATTTCCATCGGGCCCGATCGAGCCCCCAGATTTATAGGAAGATTTTGGCAAGCCTTACAAACCTCCTAAGGAACCAAAATCTATCTAAGCACTGCTTTTCATCGTCAGACCAATAGAAAATTTGAATGAGTACTTCAAACTCTAGAATATATGTTACGAGCCTGCACGTTAGAGTTTTTCATTTCATGGAATAATCATCTCCCCTTGATCGAATTCTCATACAATAACAGTTATCAAACCAGCATTCAGACCACTCCTTATGAAGTTCTCTATGGACGACCCTGCCGTACGCCTTTATGCTAGAATGAATTAGGAAAAAATCACACACTTTGAACCAAGATGATCATCAAAACCAAAAAAAGATACGCCATTATTCGAGAAAGATTACCTTTAGCCTGAGGTTGATAAAAGAGTTACGTTGACGCTCGTCGAAGTCCTTAGAATTCCAAGTAAATAACCATGTGTTCTTAGGAGTATCTCTAAGGAAGGCGATAATTATCTTTAAAAAAGAGGAAAATTATCATCTCTCTATGTTGATACCTTTAGAATCATTGAACATATTGGAACAACATTATATCGTTTGGAATTACCTCTCGAACTATCCAATCTCCATGACGTGTTTCATGTTTCGCAATTACAAAAATATATCTCTGACCCGAGTCACATCATTACTTGGAATGACATAACAGTTGAATACAACCACGAATGTGATGAAATTACTATTCAGATTCTTGACCAATAAGAAATGGTTCTCCGACATAAAATCATATCCCTAGTCAAAGTTCTTTGATGGCACCACGGAGCTAAAGAATCAACATAGGAAACAGAAGACGTTATGAGACAATAATACTTCGCACTTTTTCCAGATATTTTTTAGGACACAATTTTTTTAGGTGGAAATAATGTAACAACACACTCTAAATATACCTTTAGTCCCTTGAACAGGTAATTATTCTAAATAAACCCTAGGCTTTTACCAAATTTCCAAAATACTCCTAAAAGAATAATTAAGTTAACTTATACTTTCGTATATCAATTAAAACCCAACTTTCACTCAAAGTTTGACCAAGTGAATTATATTTTATAAGAATATCATGAAAAAATCCATTAGGTTTAAATAATTGCGCGTAAGTCCCTAAAATTTTATAATGTAACTTAAAAGCCCTATAATCTATACAAAAATCATCTAAGGACCTAAACCAAAACCTAAACTTATTCACACTTTATCCCCTGTTGACATGGGACCAGCTGGTCTAAGAACATGTCATATACCATGGGTACCCATTTTCCATCCACATATACCGTTGTGGAACTTGTGTAAACTTAGCTAAAACTCACCTCCAAAAATAACCAATGAACTCCTCCCCACCAAGCCTATAAATGGCCTTCTTCACCTCAGTAAAAACCTACAGTAGTTGAGAGCTTTTCCAATGAAATTTTTTGAGATTTTTGCATTTATATTATTTTATGTATGAGTGTTTGTTCCTTAAATTTTATTGTCCTTTTACACTTATATAGAATAGAATTATGTGTGTACATGTGTTAGTTAATGTGTGAATGCACTAAAATAGCTCAAAAATTAGAAAATTCCATTAAAGCTTGAGCTTCAATGGTGGATTATGCTTTCTTGACTTTGAACCAGTTTCAAAGTGAGGTAAGTTGAGCTTAGGTTTTCAGGAACCTAGATGTAAGGTTTAATTGAACCAAAAATAGGTTTTCATTCCTCAAATCAAAGCTTGAAGTTTTTGAACTTGGAAGTTTCAAAAAACAAATGCAAGAGTTTTACTCGACCAAAATCCCTCAAAACAGTCTTGTTTTGATACAATTTAAATAAATAACAAAACCTTTATAATGAAGGGATGAGAATCATAGCTTACAGTCACTTATGCTTAGTTAAAATTTTGCCATTTTTACAGTAACTCAATAGCTCAAGTTAGCCCACCAAAATCCTTGAAACCACTATGGTGGGACTCCTCTTCAAAAGTTATACAATTTTCATTCAGGAACCAACTCAAATGAATTTTTGAAATGTCTCAAATTTAAGGTCAAGTTTTCAAAATCCTAAAGTCAACTGTCGAAAGGTTGAAGATAAGGGGGTTACACGCGCGCGAGTGAGGGTCAAACCATACGTGTGAATTGTTTGACTTAGCGCATGAGGGTGCGTCTCCAATCAGAAGAATATGATTTTTTTTAAAATTCAGAACAATATTGTATATTTCGTCACCCTATTTGGATAACTGGAAAGGTATTATCTCAAGAAAACCCGTTTAGAAGTAAAATTCAAGTTTTACTTTCACATAACCCCCTGACAAATTTTCCAAGTATTTCAAGACACTCCCGAACTTTTTTTCACAAATTCTTTAGTTCAAATAAAGCTATTTTACCTCTTATCACTAAATCCAAATCCAAATAGAAATAAAGAAAAATGTTATGTTTAAAACTATATATTCTAGCCTCCTAGTTATTTTTACATTGAAACTTCTTACAATTTAGCATCCTACTGCGTCGCATAACCATTATTTTAGACCTATATGACCTACTTATACTCTCCATGATTTCAGACTATCCAATCAATCCCAGTGAATTAGACGCATAAGCCTGGAATCCGAATTTTCAAATTAAGTCATTTTAATTTTAGTATCAAATAAATTGAGCTTATATCTTTCAAATTACTAATTGTTATATCACTTTGTGGTAATTTTGAACCCATGTTTCGATGACGA
Organism: Sambucus nigra; assembly: GCA_949130495.1. NCBI lineage: Eukaryota > Viridiplantae > Streptophyta > Magnoliopsida > Dipsacales > Adoxaceae > Sambucus > Sambucus nigra. The sequence continues at coordinate 630,402,537 of OX422209.1, forward strand.
ACTCATTTGTGTAGTTCATGTTTATCCCGTATGTTGAGTCTCTAGATATATCAGTTTTCCCTAAACCCAATAAACCGCTACATCCTACTACTTCAGTAAAAGAAATTAAACTCTCTTTACCCTTAGTTATGGTATAGCCCTGCAACCTACTACAACAATTACATATTACCCTTCAATTCATGACTATTATCAGTGAAACCTCTAGTAGCATACTGTAAAATTCAGGGATTAGAGCCCGGTATACCACAACAGTTCTAATTAACCTATTGGACTACGATGTTGAGTGTCTAGTTTTTATTTTTCGCATACGTATGAGTGCCACTCTAGCTAAGTGTGCTAAGCTATTATATTTATTATTATTATTATTATTATTATTATTATTATTATTATTATTATTATTATTATTATTATTATTATTATTATTATTATTATTATTATTATTATTATTATTATTATTATTATTATTATTATTATTATTATTATTATTCTTCTTCTTCTTCTTCTTCTTCTTCTTCTTCTTCTTCTTCTTATTATTATTATTATTATTATTATTATTATTATTATTATTATTATTATTATTATTATTATTATTATTATTATTATTATTATTATTATTATTATTATTAATATTATTATTATTATTATTATTATTATTATTATTATTATTGTTATTATTATTATTATTATTCCCAACGATTTTGGGATTACCTATCCATGTGTATGATATGCTTTGGACGATATTGTAATGGTTTGTCTATGCATTTAAAGCATCTATAACCGATAATTTGAGGGTTATCTTTTTATAGTTTCCCTTATCATGGTAATATGATATCCAAATTATCCTATTACACTCCACCATATTATTCATTTACATATCATTAGTCTCTAGTATGCCGTTGACAGTTCTATAATATTTCAACTTGTCTCTAGATTTTTATGATATCAATATTAAATCTTATTACTCCTTAACAATACATTTTCTCCCATACCTTGTATAGAAATAAAATTATCTACTTGGCATGTCTGCTTAATTATTTTCCTTCTAGATAGACGATGAACCTGAGTAAGATGAGATACCACCCGCACATTATGACTTTTATTCTATATTACCTCAAAAAATATTTTCAGTTATGTACGCATGGGTGGTAGCAGACAAGGATGGTAGTCCCCGTTGGAATATCTACACCACAACTTATAATCTTTTGTGTTTTTCAAATGTTTTTTTACAATTTTTATCTTATATATGGCATGTACAAATAATTATGTATTTCCATTTGTTTCAGTCTCAGCTATGTAATATTATGCTAGGCATCCCCATAATAAAAAATCTTCTAATTTTCGTTGCTTTTAATTATTTTTTGTATTTATTTTTACTCCTCACTTACCACTAAAACATAGAATTCGTAGATGCGACATCAAGACTCGCGCTCAACCTAAGAATGTGGTTAGCTACCTTTACTACACCTCCTTAATCGAGCCCAAGAATATGAAAGAAGCACTTAGGTAGGAGCATTGCATATCCTCCATGCAATATGGGATGCTTCAGTTTCGCAAGAACGATTTCTAGAATTTAATTTCCCAACAAAGCAAGACCAGTGTGATAGGTACCAAGTGGATTTACAATAATAAGATGGATCATAATGGTACCATAGTTTGTAATAAGGCTAGGTTGGTTTCTCACACACAAATTGAAGGTATAGAATTTGATGAGACATTCACTCTAGTTGCTAGGCTAGAGTCCGTTCGCTTACTACTAGCCATAGCATGTCATATGCATTTCAAATTAGATCAAATGGATGTGAAGAGTGCATTCCTTAATGGAATTATATAGGAGGAAGTTTACATGGAATAACCAAAGGGGTTTAAAGACACAAAGCACCGGGGACACGTATTTTATCTTAAGAAAGCCCTGTATGGTTTGAAGCGAGCACCCCATGCTTGGTACGATAGGCTCACTTCCTATCTCTTATCTCATGGCTTCAAGAGAGGGAAAGTGGATAAGATGTTATTTATGAGGAGAGAAAGTGGTGCTATCATGGTTTCCCAAGTCTATGTGGATATCATAGTATTTGGATCCACGTGTTCCTGACATGCTCACACTTTTGAGGAGGAGATGAAGAGCGAGTTTGAGATGAGTATGGTTGGTGAGCTTACGTTGTTGTTACGTCTCTAGGTGTGTCAGTTAGATAATGAGATATTCATATCTCAATCCAAATATGCTAGGTACCTAGTAAGGAAGTTTGTTTTAGACTACACTAAGAACTCACGCACCCCTATGAGTACATCGACTAAGCTAAAAAAAGACATTTTAGGTAAGGATGTAGAGTATGTGTATGATACGAAGCATCCCTAAAAGAGTTGTCCCGACATTACCTTTAGTGTTTGAGCATGTGCATGATACGAAGTGTCCCCAAAAAAGTCACAATTGCTTGCACTTAAACGTATCATCAAATATGTGAGTGGCACTCTTTCCTATGATATTTGGTATTTCTTTGATACCTATGAAAGTTTTTCCACCTAATCAGATGCTAATTAGGCTAGGGATGTTGATGGTTGTAAGAGCATCTCAGGTGGGTGTTTTTATTTTGGGAGTGTCTTGTCTCTTGGTTGAGCAAAAAGAAAAACTCCATATCTTTGTCCACAATGGAGGTTGACTATATTGCTACCGGGAGTTGTTGCATGAAACTCATATGGATGAAGTAAATGTTGGAAGATTATGGTATTTTACAAGGCAGGATGACTATTTCTTGTGATAATACGAGTGCAATCCATATTTGTAACACCCCGTGATTTTTGAGCCGTAAAAATCTTTGTTAAATTAAAAATTTCAAAAAAAATATTTTTTTGGAATTTATTTAATTTTGGTATGTAAAAAGGTTGGTATTTATATATAAAAATAAAGTTTTACGTGGAATTTAAATAGGGATTAAAATTTGGAAATTATACTTTTTTTGTATAAAAATCAGGCGAGGATTCGACCTAAGGAGAAAAAAAACAAAAAATATTCAATTTTTCGATCGAGCTGAATTTTTTTTGCAACTTCATCTCGCTTTCAGCTACAACATATTAAAATTTCAGCTAATTCTAACAGTCCGATCGTCTGTAATAGTTTTTTAGTGTTTGTGTTTAATTGGGACATAAATTCTCTTTAGTATATAAACATAAAGTGACGGGTTTAAAACTCTTAAAACACATTTTAGCCTTCTAAAAAATTAGTAGCCTCCCATAATTTCATTCTCTCTCATCTAAAAAACCTAAAACCCATTGAACACAACTTTTAACTCAAGTTTTAAATATCTAAATCAAGTTTTCTCAAGAACAACCAAGAAGGTGTCTTTGTTATTTTCGCAAGTGGAACACCATGGTGTAACAAAAATTTTGAGGAAGAATTTTATGATTTTTAAAGTGATGATTTTAAGGTACGGGCTTTACACAATATGCTCCTTTAAATCTCTCGAGAGTATATTCTTGTTTCTCGGTTATTTGTACTCTTCTTGAAATGTTGTGGTATTCATAGGAATCTTATGCGTTATTCGATTGAGGTATGGTGTATTTGTTTATTTGGGCATGGTTCAATGAAATTTTAATGTGGCAGTAAAAATGGTCACTTGCCAAAAGTCCAATAGACGGAATGAGGCTTTAAGAACCTTAGGTGAGGTAAGGTGAGGTCTGGTGAACTATTGATGTGTTATTGAGAAATAAATTGGTACAACGCTCGTGTGTCGCATTGGACTTATATACAGTTTAGTATTATTGTATTTTTTTCACCGTTATCGTATTGAGCATCTATTCTTGTCTCATTGTGTACTTCCCCGTTCTTTTTTTAGTTGAACGTAAGCGTGGATTTAGACATTACTGATTTTTGGAAGGATATTAAGAGCGCGGCGTTTTGAGAATTTTATTTTTGTATGAATTGGCAGTGTAAATATTTGGGGGCCTTCACATTATTTTTTAGTGGAATTAAAACTGTAATTATTTGGATGTGTATATTACCTAGACTTGTTAGGAGACATCTTGGATTGACGTGCAAACTTTGGGATTGTACATTATGTATTTTGATGACTTGTCATTTTTATTTTTGTGGAATAGGGATGCTCTATATGGATTGTTGAGGATTTAGTTTATTTTTAATCATAGCAGCACCTAAATTTCCTCTGGGAGTTACAGATGGTATAAGATCTTAGGTATACAAAAACCCTCGGGTATTTGGGTTTGGGTGTAGCGTACATGTTAGTTACATTTCTGAGAGATATGCCATTTTGTGTTATGGCCGTTGTAGGCATTGAGGTTGGAATTAGTAATCTTGATGTGAGTATCTTTAGAGTTGATTTTTGGAGATGAGATTTATTTTGGAGATCGTCAGTACAGATATTAGGTATCGTAAGTATCAATTTGGTGATGTGATGTGATTTGATTTGAGGACTTCAGTGTTCGATGACTTTTGGAGAGATAATTGAGTGGTGATACGTGGGAGAGCGTAGTACGTCGTTATTTTCATAGATATATTTATATATATAGTTGAGATATATGTTTTATTTTGTTCACGGGGAAAGTGCGTGTGGAATTCGGTATATGGACGCCGAATTGGGATATTCTACGGGTATGCATAAGTAAGCCTTATTTTATTTGCGCGACTTACGTTTGACATTTACGCTTCATCAAATTTTGAGGACGAAATTCCTGTATTAGAGGGGGAGTATATAACACACCGTGACTTTTGAGTCGTAAAATCTTTGTTAAACTAAAAATTTCTCAAAAAATAATTTTTTGGAATCTATTTAATTTCGGTGTATAAAAAGGTTGGTATTTATATATAAAAATAAGGATTTAAGTGGAATTTAAATCGGGATTAAAATTTGGAAATTGTAATTTTTTGGTATAAAAATCGAGGGAGGATTCGACCTAAGGAGAAAAATAAAATAAAAATATTTGAGCGTCCGATCGAGCTGAATTTTTTTGTGCACTTCGACTGGCCTTCAGCAACAAACTATTAGAATTTCAACCAATTCCAATAGTCCGATCGTCCGTAATGTTTTTTTTGTGTTTATGTTTGATTAGGGCTCAAATTCTTTTTGATATATAAATATAAAGTGACGGGTTTGGGACTCTTAAAGCACATTTTAGCCTTCTAAAAAATTATTAGCCTCCAATAATTTTATTCTCTCTCATCTAAAAAACCTAAACCCCATTGAACAAAAGTTTTAATTCAAATTTTGAAGATCTAAATCAAGTTTTCTCAAGAACAACCAAGAAGGTATCTTTGTTATTTTCACGAGAGGAACGCAATGATGTAATCATAATTTCAAGGAAGAATTTTATGAGTTTTCAAGTGATTATTTTAAGGTAAGGGGTTTACATAATATGCTCCTCTAAATATCTTAAGAGTATTTTCTTGTTTCTCAGTAATTTATTTTCTTCTTGAAATGTTGTGGTATTCATTGGAATCTGAAAGACCGTGTCCGATACCGATTCGAATAGTTGCTCAAATTTTAATCACAAAATTATTTATTTAGATTCAATTTATGAATCAAATCAATTGATCCCTTAAACTCAAATAGCAATGTGCGTGTAGTGTCAAATCAACATAAATAAAATATGCGACACAAAGATCAGGAAAAATCCCCTCAGGGCAAAACCTTTTCATTTCACTATAATTGTAAATCGCATCTTACACGATTACAATGAAATACAGTTTGACACTTGAATACCCGCAGGCGTCGATCGATGTCATCGGCAATAAGTCCACACTCAGTGAACCTACATGAACCGCAATCCAGTCTTCAATCCAGGAACACCGCAGCACTCCCTAATGACACACAATCATAAAACTCCATAGAGACTCACTACACAATAACACCTAGACCTCGATTGTAGAGATATCCCCACAAAGTATGAACAATAATAAACTATGTTTTGGGTTCCACAAAACAACTTACACAAAATAAAATGGGATTGTGAATTGTAAAACAAAAGTTATGAACCCTCAAACAGTTGGAGAATAGTATAAAAAACGTATTCTGTTAAAACCAAATTTTCTCCACATGAAAATCGAGAAGTTTGACACCCTATTTATAATAAAAAAATCACGACCGTGACATGTCAGCTTAAACCACATCTCGTTCGAATGACATACGATGTAATTTGAGTGAGACACGATCTCGTTTGAACTAGGTACGGTATCTCTTGAACGACATCATACACGTGTCCCAAAAAAACTTCAGTCTTCTAAATATTTTGGAAACCTTAAAACTTAAAACTGTTCACAAGATCAGAAACATTTATCCAAAAAACATTTATGATAAAATGTTTTTGAAAAATTAAAAACATTTCAAAAATCATTTTAAATTTTGTAAAAATAATCCAACACTTTGAATGTGAAATGTAAATGAAACTTAAACATATTTTACCAAATTCATCCTTGTTGGGATTGAATGTTGAAGTCTTCATGTAATTCGGATTTGTCTCTTGTAGATGTAAGATTCTCAATCCTTCGACGACTTGTAGCGACTTGTAGCGGTATAAGACATACTAATTGTGACGGACAATGTCCTTAGAAATCCCCCTATGTCTATGGCGGTATAAAATAAAAATATCCAATATATCCATATCAAATGACCAATACAAATCTACCCTCCAAAAATCAAAAGGAAAGATAAATTGTCAAGTCTTCAAATTTTTTTCAATCTTCGGCTTCAACAATCAACTCTTCAAAACTCCAAGTTTTTCTCATCAAGGCGTGCAATCGAAAAAATCTTCAATTGTACCTACACATATGAGACAAAGCAAAAACCTCGTGAAATATCGAGTTTGAAATGATATAAAGCATAAACATGAAAGCATAATCAAATTTCTTCCATACTAAAACTCCCCCATAAAATCATTATTTATTCCCCCCCTTTTCATTTGCTCGAAATAGACAAGGAAAGGGGTGTCACGGTAAATAAGGAAAACAAACTATTTTATATTTTTTAGATTTTTCATATAAAAGTTCAAAAATGATGTTACAAAAAAAATCACACACCATGAATTTATGCTAAGATAACCAAATCATGGAGACGGAATGAATGGGTGTGAACAACTTCGATAGGAAAATTGACTCAATCATGACATGTGTGCAAGATGCATAAGTGTACTCCTAACGAATGGACATAAAAATAGTCCTTAGGTGTAAAAATTGTTGAATTTATATGACATCGACTTAATCATGTCAACAAATCAAAGTATAAATGATTTCCACACCAATAATGTCCAAAACTATGTAATGATTTTTTATGACTTTCAAGGACGTTCAAACCGTTGAAAATTCCATCCAAACTCCCTCATTAAAAGATAATGCTTTTTATTTTTCTTATGAGGTGATGAAACTAAAACCTATTGGCCCATTTTTGGCATATATATATTTTTATTGCCTTTCAATTTTTTTAGGCCCTTTTAACCTCATTGGACCCCGGATAATTTTCACTTCCTCACTTTTTAGGCCCATTTAAGCGGTGGCTTAATCGCAAACGATAAATGAGTACCTTTCGTAGCCCTTCCCCATTTTTCAAAATAAAACACACAAACTCACTAACAGTTTATATCATGCACTCCTTTTTGTCAAATTTTATCGCATTTGGTTCGTTGTATAGACATAATTGAGATGGAAACACTCAACCAACATGTGATAGACAAGAACAAAAGTAAAAAAAATCCGTGCATGTGTGCAATAAAGGACAAATAGATTCAATCATGTAGTCATCAACACTATATCATCTCAAGGACTCCAAACTTTGTAAAGCACATGAATGACATGATATAATGTCTTAAAACACTATAAATCGTCACATGGATATGGAATGAAATTGTGAATTGGTCATCCTAAATATCAATTCATATAAGGTGTAAACAAAATACAAAACTCTTTTTGGGTTTTTAAATTTTTTTATCAAAATAAATTTTTTTGTATTTTTCTAACATTCTATAACAAAGAAAATCTTTTTGTATTTTTCGAACACTCTTTAGAAACAACCCAACAGTACCAAATAATATATCAATATAAAATAAAGGACTGCAAACAGATAAATCTAGAAACCCCAATCATGTCGTTCAAACAAAACACAGAGTCGCTCGAACAAAAACAGTTGTCGTTAGAACGACAACATCGTGCGACATGTGATCTCACTCGAACGAGAACACAATAATCCGAGAAAATAATGTAGTTTTGTCCAGTGGATTTTTTTTTGAGAAAGAAATTCCTGGAATGGGCAAACAGATCCAAAACAATGCTAAAAGATAACCAAAAATAAGAAAAGAAAAAAAAATGCTAACAAAGTATAAAACAAATTGTACATACTAGTAGTAGGAAAAAGATAACATCATGTAAATCAACCTATGCTAGCAAATATGTCTAGACCTCAACCGGTAGGTGCAGTGGAGTTTTCCAAAGACTATGGCATCTTTTTAAACAACTCCATCAAATCATGAGATGTCTTGACTAAAAACTTTACTTGCTCTCGAATATGAGCAAACTCTCTATCATTATGTGCAAGAAAAGTATCATGGGTGGGTGCATGTGTGCGAACATGTATAGGAGCAAAGCGTGACACATTACCCAACTTAAAGAAAAACTTCCTAAGGTGTCCTCTCTTTTTGCAATGGGAGCAAACATAAACCGTCCTAGGTACACCTCTCTCAAAGACTCTAGGACGTGATCTCCTAATAGGTAGGGGTGCCTAGGTGGGTTGGGTCGAGAGTCATGCGAATCTAACTCTAAAGTAGGAACCGACTCGAGTGCAACAAAAGAAGTAGATGCCCCATCATTACTTATTCCTAAACTCTCACCACTCCCCAAAATAGGATTGAGAACCATCTTTCCCACCTTCTTAGATGCGTTCTCTAAAGTGACTTTAGCCTCCAGGGCGTTCTTAAGATCCGTCTCTAATTCTGACACGTGGGCTATACGCTCACTCTTTTCCCTATTCAAAGCAATCAACTGCTCACTCAAAGAAATATTTACTTTATCGAGTTGACTTACTTTTTCCTCAAACTCCTTCAAACTCTCAATCTCTCTCTCTAAATCTTTCACCTTGAGACCCAACTTATTATTCAATTTTGTTGTCTTTAAGGTCTCGACGTAAAACTCACGAAACGAATTCTGGAGTTCACTCTCATCATCACTATCGCACTCCCTCTCAGACTTGCTAGAAACACTCAAAACCTCCTCCGGGGGTATTACGTGCACAAGTGCCCTCATCGTCGTGGGACAAAGTGGGTGTGCTCTCGTGACTGGATAAAAAGGCAACACATATACCATGTCCTAAACCTTTATCGAACTTATTGTCCTCATCTTCCTCTTCTCCCTCACTATCACTAAGGGTGGCTGGCATAACAAATTTCTTCCCCTCTCTCCTAAGACATGGGACACTAAAATGACTTGTTCCCTTTCCCCTCACATTCAAAACATTTTTAATTTTCAAACTTTTCTTCAGCCTCTTTCGCTTTCTCATCGCTTCTTTTGGCCTTGTCTTTCTTTTTGTTTTTCTCCAAAAATATTTTATTGGAAGAATTTTATTTTGAAAACTGGAGAATTTTTTTTAAAATTCTTTGCAAGCAAGGCCATGTCAAAATCAGACTCGTCCTCGGACTTAGACTCATAAAAACTCACTATCTTTTTCTTATATTGGGCTTTAAGCGCTATCCCTCTATCCTTAGGTTTGACAGTGTCGAGAAACATGTCAATTTCGTATGTCAGTAGGTCTCCTACTAACTCTTCTAATTTCAAACGATTCAAATTTCCGAAGGTATTCAAAACAATCACTTTAGGGATAAAACGTTTAGGCAATGATCTTTAAATCTTTTTAACTGCTCGTGCGTCAGGTATAGGCTCATCTAGGTTAAACTAGTGTTGACAATATCAGACAAACGTGCATAAAAATCGTCAAAACACTCAGTCTCTAACATAGTGATTATCTCAAATTGAGTGGTCAAAATTTGAATTTTAGACTCTTTGGCCGCGTTAGTGCCCTCGTGGGTGAGTTGTAAAATATCACACTCTTCTTTAGATGTGGTGCACGTCATAATGCGTCGGAACTTGTCAGGGGTGACGTGTCCAAAAATTGCACTAAGCCTTAGTGAATTATAAGTTCTCCACCTAAACTCATCATCAGTGCAGTCTGACACAGGTTTTAAATTCGTGACATTATTTGCGATGACTGTGGGAGGATTCCAACCTCTTTCACAAATGACCCAAACTCTTTCATCGATTGCTTTTAAATGGGATTTCATTCGGGCTTTCCAGTAAACATAATTAGACCCGTAAAAAATTGGCAACCGAGTATATAAGTTTTCATTTGGAAACATTGTGACAAACTTTCAAAAATCAGATTTTTTTCAAAAAAAAAAATATCACACAATTTATGCGGAAAATAGGAATACGCGATAAATTAGTGTAACCTTCTTTGATACCAATTTGAAAGACCGTGTGCGATATCAATTCTAATAGTTGCACAAATTCCAATCAAAAACTTATTTAATTAGAGTCAATTTACGAATCAAATCAATTCATCCATTAAACTCAATTAGCAACGGGCGTGCAGTGTCAAACTAACATAAATAAAATATGCGACACAAAGTTCAAGAAAAATCCCCTTAGGGAAAAATCTTTTTATTTCACTGAAATTGTAAATCGCAACTTATACGGTTATAATGAAATACAATTTGACACTCGGATACCCACATGCGTTAGTCGATGTCGTCAGCAATAAGCCCACACTTAGCAGAACTACATGAACTGCAACCCAGGAACACCACAACACTCCCTAATGACACGCAGTCATAAAACTCCGTAGAGACTCCCTCCACAATAGCACGCAACCCTCGGTTATAAATATCTCCCCACAAAGTATAAACAATAGCAAACTATGTTTTGGGTTCCACAAAACAACTCACACAAAAGCAATTGAGATTGTGAATTGTAAAACAAAAGTTATGAACCCTCAAATGGTTGTATAATAGTATGAAAAATGTATTCTATTAAAACCAGTTTTTCACCAAACAAAAATCGAGAAGTTTGACACCTTATTTATAATAAAAATCAAGGCAGTGACGTGTCAGCTTCAACCATATCTCATTCGAACGACATACGCTGTCGTTTGGGCGAGATATGATCTCATTTGAACCAGGTACGGTGTCGTTCAAACGACATCATACACGTGTCCCAAAAAAACTTCAGTCTTTTAAATATTTTGGAAACTTTAAAACTTAAAACTGTTTACGAGATCAGAAACAATTATCAAAAAAACTTTTATGATAAAATGCTTTTGAAAAATTAAAACCATTTAAAAAACATTTACAAAATAATTTTAACTTTTATAAAAATATCCCAACACTTTGAATGTGAAATGTAAATGAAACTTAAACATATTTTACCAAATTCATCCTTGTTGGGATTGAATGTTGAAGTCTTCATGTAATTCGGATTTGCCTCTTGTAGATGTAAGCTTCTCAATCCTTCGATGAATTATAGCAACTTGTAGCGGTATATGACATACTAAATTGTGACGGACAATGTCCATATAGATACCTATACGTTATTCGATTGATATATGGTGTATTTGTTTATTTGGGCACGGTGCTATGAAATGTTTATGTGGTACTAAGAATGTTCACCCGTTAAAAGTCCAATAACTTGAATGAGGCTTTAAGAAGATTAGGCGAGGTGAAGTGAGGTGAGGTGACCTATTTATGTGTTATTGAGAAATAAATTGGTACAATGCTCGTGTGTCGTATTGGACTCACATACAATTTTGTATTGTTGCATTTTTTCACCGTTATTGTATTGAGCATCTATTCTTGTCATATTATGTACTTCCTCGTTCTCTATTTTAGTGGCATGTAAGCGTGGATTTGGACGTTATTGATTTTTTAAAGGATATTAAGAGCACGAAGTTTTGAGAACTTTATTTTTATATAAATTGGCAGTGTAAATATTTGGGGAGGTTAGAATTATTTTGAGTGGAATTAAAACTATAATTATTTAGAGGTGTAATTTACCTACCCTTGTTGTTAGGAGACATATTGGATTGGTGTGTGAATTTTGGGATTGGACGTTATGTATTTTAATGACATATCATGTTTATTTTTGTGGAATACGGATGCTCTATATGGATTGTTGAGGATTTAGTTTAGTTTTAATTAGAGTACTGCCTTGATTTCCTTGGGGTGTTAAAATATTTCTCAAAATCCAATGCAACATTTTCACATAAAGCACATTAGGATACGTGAGCATTTTATTCGTGATCTTGTTTAGGAGAAGGTTGTGTCCTTGAAATTTTTGAGCACTGAATGTTAATTAGCTGATATCTTCACGAAACCTTTAGATGCACCTAGATTTGAGGATCTTAGGAAGTCTTTAGGTATTTGCTTTGTTGATTGAGTTTGGGTACTTTATCTAGTATAGGATATATATTATGTTCATATCTTATAATCCTATTACTAGATTGTATTATCATTGTATTGATACGCTTTTGTTTTTGATGTATTTTGAAATAAATAATTTTATTTTTATGAAATTTTTTGAATAATTCCAAAAAATATTGCATTGTTTTAAAAAAAAGTTTGAAAAATTGAAAAAGATTTTATGTTTGATAAAATTTTAAAAAAAGATAAAAAGATTTTCATATCTTCGTTTCATAAATGGATGAACATTTAAGATATTCAGTTCACCCTTGCATTTCATTCATTCACATGACTTTTTCATAGTGCTTTGAGACATGACTTTGTTTTGTTAATACGCTTAATAATGTGTGGATAAGATTTCTTTTATTGTTGATGATTACTCTTTAAATGTTAAAATCTTTTTCATCTTTATTGCACACATGCACAGAGTTTTTGAACAATGTACTTATTTGTCATGTGTCTAATACAACGTTCTCATCTCAATTTTGCTTAATAATGAACCAAAAGAAAAAAAAGATAAGTTGTGCTTGTAAGAACTATTGCTCGAATTCCGTTTCTTATATATGTTAAGCAATGAAAAAGGACTACGAAAGAGAAAAATACTCTTTGCACTGAAATCCACCATTTGCAAAAGGTGCCTAAAAATATTAACAACACAAAAAACAGAAGTGCCAAGGTCATTTAGTTTATATTCATTGATGATTCGCTACATATGAACATTATGATTTCTTCAAAATACTTAAGAGTTAATTCTTATATATGTGAGATTTTCAAGGAGTTATAAAGTAGAAGATCAATGGGTTTCCACAACGAACTTTCTTGAAAAACACTAAATAGTTTGGCATTATTATTTTGAGAATCATTAAAATTCATGACATTGCATAAGCCGAGTCAATTTCAACTAAGTTCAACATTTTTACACCTAAGATAGAAATTGAGTTCTTTCTTTAGAAGTATCTCACGAGTTCGTACACCTATGTTATGAATGTTTATGTTGATTTGCCTATGAAAAATGTTCACACAATTACATTTCATTTTCACGATTCATATATTTTAGTGTTATTCCATGGTGACTCTGTTTTTGTACCTATATGTACTTTTTATACTTTACACTTTAAAATTTTGAAAAACTTCAAAAATAGTTTTTTTATAGGAGGAGAACACATAATGTCTTTTGGATATTCATCACTCTGCTTTATTCTTTATCTTTGTGATGGTATCTTGATTCTTCAAGTTATGCTTAATATTCATGTTTAGATTCTACTCCTTTGTCTATTATGGATAAAAAAGGGGGAGAAAAAATTGAGGGGGAGTTTTATATATCTTTTAAAACTCATTTGTGTCATGGTATTTCTTTTATCCCATGTGTATAGTTCATTCTGCCTTTATGATGATTTCATGGACTGCATAAGATGAACACTATATAGTTGAAGACTTATACAAGATTGCTTTTTTCTTTGTTGATTTGGGAGGGCATTTAGTTGTATTAGTCTTTAGGGGTCTATTTGGCTTCGATTTGTGTTTTTTTACTGGAATATTCAAAGGTGAAGATTTGTAAGAGAAAGTTTTATAATTGCTAAGTTTATTTTTTTTTGGTTTATTTCATTACGCATACACTGCACTTTTATGACTGTTTCTATTCACTTGAAGATAAAGTTGATTTTTTTTAAAGACTGAAGAATCATTTATCTCAATAATATTCAGAAGGGTTATGATAATTAGTAAAGACCTTTACTTTTTCAGGGGTTTATACCTTTTTAAGTGTTTGTATTTCAAAATATTTTTCTATTAAAACTTTGAAAATTTAAATGAATCGTTAGAACGATATTTTCTTGTCATTCGAATGAGATACGGCATGTCATTAGAACGAGATTTCAAACAATTGAACGAAATCTGGGACGAGCCTTTTGGTTAGTTCTGAAATGTAGTTTGAAGTCGTTCAAATAAGATAGGGTATGTCAGTAGAATGAGGGTTCCCATGATCAAACGAGAAAATTATTCATCAAGCACTAGAATGTCTTTCAAAATGTTGTTGGTACCTGATCGAACGAAAAGGGTACGTCATTCGAATGAGTGCACATGATGTGTTTCTTAATTAAATCTAATCCAAATATCTAATGCTTATCCTTTTTACAACCTTCCTTGTAAATAGAGATGTGGCATTTGAGTCTTTTATAACTCCTTTTAACACTTTTCCAAACCCTTTTAGAGTTCCTTTTGTGATTAAACTCTGCCAATTTTTATCCAAACCCCTTAAAAATTTAGAGATCACATTATCAAATCAAGAAAAGTACTTTCATGTTCAAGAACCTTTGTAGAGTTCAACTCAACTGTTGATTTGTGGAGCAAAGACTCTACTAATGAAGACGAAGGCTAATCGGTGGATACCAAGGGAAGACTGCTTCCTATGGACGGTGTTGAGTTGTGCTTTTAGTGTAAAAGACTTGAAGAATTGGGATTTATACATAGAGAGGTAATTACTCTGTAAGTCGTATTATGTCTGTAAAATCTTGTACATTACTAAAATAAAGGTTTCTCTCCAAAGGGATTTTTTTTACTTCTTTACATGTTTGCCTACTTGGTTTGCTATATTTAATTTTAACTACATCACTACATGCACACTAAATTAATTCAAGCTAAAATTTACAAATATTGAATTTGTATTCGATTGGACTAAGATATGAGTCATTCAATAGATATCCCGCTTTCTCATTACCATCCCAGAAGAGAAGTGCTTTAGTTTTATTTTGAGGAATATTACTATCGGTATGGATTCCCTAACACCCTAATATTCAACAATGGAAAACAGTTCAAAAATAACTTATTGACAACCTACCGTGGAAGGGTTGGCATCAAACAAATCTTTTCTAGGCCGGTGTGAATGTGGGGAAATGGTAAAATTGAAGTATCCAACAGGAATATCCTAGATGGAATAAAGAAAAAGTGGGAAGAGGCTCAAGGAAAATGGGTTGATGAACTGCATAATGTTTTTTGCGCTTACAGGATGACTGATAGAATGGGAGACTCCATTCATCTTAGCCAACGGGTCAGAAGTGGTCATTCCAATAGAGACAGGGTTGCCAAGCCACAGGGTTCAAACATACGACCTTGAAGTAAATCTGGAGGAAATGAGACTAGACTTGGATCTTATTGAAGAAAGAAGAGAAGACACGTCAATAAGATAATCACCTTGTCAAAAAAGAGTTGCTAAGTCTACAATAAGAGAGTTAAGTCCCGGTCTATCTTATTTGGGGCTATCGTAGTGAAAAATGTAATTAAAAAACCAATAATCTTTATCCTAACTGGCATGGCCCCTACAAAGTTACAGAAGAAGTCATCTCAGGAACGTATCAGTTTGAGAACCTTGAAAGGGAACCATTTCAGACCATTTGAAAAAATATTACCAGTAGATAGCTTATATATTGTGGCTGAAAATAAGTTTTTTTTGTTCTCAAATTTTGTGTGAAGAAAGATTGAAAGAAAAAATATAATGAAGTATTGCCTCCTATTTTGGAACTTGCATTTTGTGAATCACATACATATATTTAGAATCTTTATCTCGGTGGTACAGGAATGCTTTGGAGTGTCGTCTCTAAGGCATTTCTCATTGAAAACCCTAGTAGGTGGGAAACACTTAACATCATTTCTATATGGTGAATATAAAATCCTTCTCTCAGTGGTATGAGAATGCCTAGGAGTGTCTTTCTCCATGGCATATATCATCGAAAACCCCGAGAGGTGGAAAACACTTAACATCATTTGTATATGGAGAAATTTCTAATATGATTTTATGGTTAATATAAAATACTTCTCTCAGTGATACGAGAATTCTTGAGAGTGTCGTCTTTTAGGCATCTCTCATTGAAATCCCTGGAAGGTGGGAAATACTTAACATCATTTGTATATGGTCAAATTTAAAATATCATTTTATGGTGAATATAAAATCCTTCTCTCCGCAGTACGAGAATGCTTGGGAGTCTCGTCTTTAAGGCATCTCCCAATGAAAACCTAGGAAGGTGGGAAACACTAAACACCATTTGTATACGGTGAAAAATTAAATATAATAGCATGTTGAAAGCAAAAAATTAGATATTACACTTTGTAAAAAAGTAATGAAAAAGATAATTGCAAAGACAAATAAGAAAATTGTATTAAGAATAAAATGCCAGGAGTTATAAAGTGCAAAATGAATAAATGTTCACTAATGAAAATTGATGATGCTGGAAACAGCACCACCAGATAAGATGTAAACAAGCTCAAACGAGCATAACAATGGGATTAAAAGTGTATGTATGTATAGTAGGAGATGAGGTGAAGGAGATGAACACATCAATATAAGTGGTTCGGAAATTGCCTACGTCCATTGTGCAGGTGAGTGTTAATATCACTAGAAGAAGGAACTAACGGCCATAAGTTTAATCTCTCAAGCTTTCTCTCTCTACTGTGTAAATTAACAGAGTTTTGGCTAGGGTTGAAAAATATCGATCCTTTACAAGGTAGAGGATGACCTCTATATATAGTGTTTAGGGGTGTAGTGTACCCCCCCAAGCATGCAATGAGCATGTGCATAAAGATCCAACCAGTATAAGGATGACACCTGGATAATCTTAAATAAACAATGATGACCTCAATATTCCCTCACATGGAGGGAATGATTCAGTCACAACAGATTTGTCCACGTGTTCCAAGCCCAATATATGCATGTAAATGCCCGGCTGTCTTCGAAGGTCGGTTGTGGCCGATGTTGGTGTTGATGGATGGTTTAACCCATGTATTGTTGATCTCGGCTGATGCCCAGTCGAGGTTGATGTATGAGGTTGATGCAATGTCAGCTGGGGCCGACCTTCTGAGTGACGACCTTGGTGATAGGCATCATAAGCTTCTGAAAAATGCGTTACTAAAGCCGTTTATTGAAAATAAACTACTTAAGTAACTCCGAGTTATTTTTTGAAGAAACTCTTTTCTTAAATCAAAAAGGATTAATCACAAGAAGTGTCTAATAAAACAGTATGCACGAGATCTTATTCAAGATTTGGGCAACAAGTTTAAAAGATAGTTTAAACAAGTTTTAAACACAGCACAACCAAGAATGAGATGAGAAAATGTAGAAAGATTCTGTTCACAATTTTTTACGTGGTAAAACCTCACCAATTGAGGAAACATCCACGACTCCCTCTACGGAGTAAAATGAAAAATCCACTAAAACAAATTTATGAGTTACAAACTATATAACTAACATGCAAACAACTCAGACCTATATAAGTTTAGGAATGTACCCTCTGGTATCCTTATAACTTCTCTGCAGTTCTGATTGTAGATGTAGTTCTCTCAGTTTGTCAACTTCTTATTTGTTCCAGCACTTTACGTCGACTTATGTTCACAAGATCTTATTTCCAACACTTTTCGTGTGGTAGGGTGTAAGTGTTTGTGGAGGTTCTTTCTAACACATGCATGCACGCACACACACTTATTAAGTACAAACAGTCCTAACAAATTACAGTTACACTATATGCTGTGATATTTTTTTTTCTTTCTTCTTACAAAACATTGAACCTTATTTGACCTTTCAATTAATCCCAGAATCCATAGATATCTTGCTTAGAAATCAGCCAAGATCTTAATCAATCTCAGTTTTGAAAAGATTTTCGAGATTGAAAACCTCCAAGTGAGATTCCAAACTAAGTCAAAGGTTTAGTTTTACAAGAATAAGAAATAGAAAGCATTTATTGTTGATTCCAAGGTAAGAAAACGTTTTAGAGAAAATAATCAACAATATATTTCTCAAGATGAGAAATAAAGAATGAAACTAAGTGTAATGTAACATGAATAACTCAGATCTGAGATTTCTATGAAATCAGAAACTAGATCTAAGTAAAAGTCTAAGTTGGAAACAAGATCTCACGAACTGAAGGTTACAGCAACAAAAACAACTCAACTCAAACTCTCAAACACTCAAGAACACTCCGGGTAGTGTTTTTGGATATGGTGTTTGGTTTAAGTTTGAAGAGGATTTAGACGAATGAAGTTAGGGTTTCTAACTTTCTTTCTCTCTCTGGTTTCTCTCTTCTCTCTTCTCTCTTCTCTCTTTTCTCTCTACTCTCTCTTCTCTCAGAAACAATGAAGTGGAAAAAGTCTTCGAAGTCTGAGAATAGAGGCCCTTTTATAGTGAGAGGAGAAGGTTCGAGATGCTGGTTCAAAATCAAGGGTCAGGATTAAGTCAATTTAAATTGACTTGAATCTAAGGGCTCAAATAAGGCGGTGGTTAAACGAAAGCTGATTGGTTTAGAAGGTTACATATGGATTAATCAAGACGAGATGTAGGCCATTGATAACAAATGATCCAAGGGTTGATAACACACGCGTTGTTATCTCAGTAAAGAAACACACTTCCAACCAATCAGAGGCAGGCAGATGTAGGGCAAATACAGGATCTAAAACGCGTGTCTAAAATAATTAAAACCATACCCTCATGTTTATGCCGCTTTGGTTTCTACCCAAGGTAACATTAGCCCATAATACACAACAAAGTATATTTAGAGTTTGACCCCCAAAACTTATAAATCAAGTTTTAATTAATAAAACATGGTTTAAAAAATCCCAAAAAAATTATTAAAAATCAAACTTAGGGATTTAAACACACTCAACATATGTACACACATTATTATGCAGTATGACATGTATGAATTGAATTATACTGTGTGTGAGAGTTGGCAATAATCTCTTGATCACTACAAGTAAGAGAGATGAATAGGCAATCCAACTTCTGAGGCTCTTTGGTTTCTAGGATGGACATAATTTTGTCACAATTTTCAAACTAGATGAGCACTTATACAATATAGACTCAAGTGAGTCAAAGGTATAAGGGCTTCAATCTCCCCCTTTGGAGATATGAGACAAAATCTCCTTTGAGTTAACTAGGACTCGTAGGGCAACAAAAATAAGAAAAACTTAGTCCTATCAAAATTCTATCTACCCAAATCCTAGAAATCAAAAAGTACATAACTCAACTATTTAGAATTTAATACCCTAATACATCAGTTGAGAATGACTGTACAAAAAGGAATACCTGCAATGAATCACTAAGATCAAGCTGTTTAGTATAATTAAGAGATTAGTAGACTCAAATTTCTCCCCCATTTTGTCTTAAATGGACAAAGGGAAAAACTTGGACAAGCAGCAAAGGTATTACTCAGCACAAACCATACCAATAGATTTACGTAATGAAATGAATCTATTATTATCTAGACGTTTGGTAAACATATCTGCGAGTTGTAGATCAGTAGGAAGATAATTGATTTCTAATTCATTAGATTCAACTAATTCGCGTATAAAATGATGTCTTATTTTTATATGCGTTGTTCGCGAGTGTTGAACAGGGTTTTTAGAAATATTAATCGCACTTTGATTATCACAATAGAGATGCAATTGGTTTTCTTGAATACCATAATCACTTAACATTTGTTTAAGCCACAATAATTGAGCACAACAGCTACCAACGGCTATGTATTCAGATTCAGCAGTCGAGAGTGATGTGCAGTTTTGTTTTTTACTACTCCATCCTACCAAGTTATTACCAATATAAACATGCTCCTGAAGTGCTTTTACTATCATCAGTACATCCAGCCCAGTCAGCATCAGTGTACCCAATAATAGTGCTTGGTGTGTCATTAGTGTACCAAAGTCCTTGATTCAGAGTGCCTTTAACATATTTAATTATACGTTTAATAGAATTCAAATGGCTCTCTTTAGGGTTGTTTTGATAACGAGCATATACACACACAACATACATGATATCGGGACGCGAGGCAGTAAGATAGAGTAGTGTGCCAATCATACTACGATATAGAGTAGGATCTACAGATTTTCCATTTTCATCTTTTGACAATTTTACCGTAGTACTCATAGGTGTGTTAGCATCTTTAGCACAGTGAGAGTCATTCAATGCCTCATTTACATTCTTTGGTTCCACAAGGGAAACAAAACATGCATAATGTGCATAATTTCTAAGTTGGGATCTTGTACGCACTGGCTCACTAGGGTTGCCAACTATGTTATTTATGGGATGATCTTTAGAAACCCAGTTAGGTGTTCAGGTGTCTCAATAGGTAATGAATTATCTATTTCAGAAGGGTCATTTTCTAAAATATTTGAAGACTCTTCTTCAATAGGTAATTCACCAGTCTTGCTTTCTACAGTAGTGTCACTAACAATTACATTTATGGATTCCATCATGGTTTTAGTGCGAAGATTATACACTCAATAAGCTCTACTGTTAGGCGAGTATCCTAGAAATATGGCTTTATCTCCCCGACTCTCAAATTTAGATAAGTGTTCCCTATCTTTGCATACATAACAAGTACTGCCAAAGGTTCTAAGATATTTGAGATTAGGCTTTTTATTTTACCAAAGTTCATAAGGGGTTTGTTTGGAATTCTTTCTAAGATAGACCCTATTAATGATGTGACACGCAGTACGAATAGATTCTACCCAAAAATATTTAGGTAAATTCTTGGCATGTAACATGACACGTACCATCTCTTGCAAGGTACGATTCTTTATCTCGGCGATTCCATTTTGTTGAGGAGTCTTAGGAGCACTGAACTCGTGTTTGTAACCATTATAGTCACAATATTCTATAATACCAGTGTCTTTGAATTCACCACCTCTATCACTACGGATTCTATTTACTTGAGTGTCCTTTTCATTTTCAATCCTAAGAAGAATTTTTAGGAAGGTTTGAAAAGTGTCAGACTTTTGTTTTAAAAAGGCTACCCAAGTAAATCTGGTGAAGTCATCAACCATAACTAAGATATAATTGTGTCCACAAAGGCTAACAGTTTGGGAAGGACCCATTAGGTCCATATGGATGAGTTTTAAGGGATTAGAGGTGAGAATATCTTTGACTTTCTTATGAGGGGCCTTAAAAATTTTACCTTCTTGACAGGAACCACAAACAATATTATAAATGGGTTTAATTTTTGGAATTCCTCTTACTATGTCGTGAGTAGAAAATTTACTAAGATTATCGTAATTTATGTGACCCATTCTGTTATGCCATATCTCGTTGTCATCCATTCTGGCAACATTACAAATTTCAGAATTGTTCTTGACAGTGTAGCAGTTGTCAGGAGTTCTGAATCCAGTAATTATGCATTCACCTTTTTCATTTAAAATCTTGCAATTGTTCTTTGAAAAGGTAACAGTATGGTTTGAGTCATAAAATTGCGAAATACTAAGTAAGTTGGCCTTTAGACCTTTAACTAGAAGAACATTTTTAAGAATAGGAAGCCCATATTCTTGGAGAGTTCCTTTGCCTATGATTTGAGATGAAACTCCGTCACCAAAAATGACTTTACCACCAGCAAATCTGGTTTTGTTTAAAAGTTTAGATTCATCTCCAGTCATGTGCTTAGAACATCCAGAGTCTAAATACCAACCAGATGATGTGTGTTCGGCTTTTAAAGAAGTAACAACAATATTACACTTCATCTGAGGTAATAGATCATCTTTTCTAATACAAATTGCTCTAGTTTTCATCTTGCGCTTATTAGCTCTCAACTGATAAAATTTGCGAGCATTAGATTTTTGCTGAAAAATGTTTTGCGCATGATTTTGAATTTTGTGAAAGACTTGAGCATTTGGTTTAGGAAAGTGCTTAGGATTCCTTCTAGGAAATGTTCTTTTAGGTTTGGTCTTTCTCTTTCTATAGTTAGAGTTTTTATTTGGCTGTCTAGGAAGTATATAATTGTTTTGACTCCTCCTAGAATATTTAAAGTTCTGGTAAGTACGAGGATTATAGATAGGTTTAACAAGTCTCCTAGCATAGCAACCATCGAAAGAGTGACCATATATGTCACAGTAGGAGCAATAAAGATTTCTCAAGATGGGGGTCTCCTTAGGAAAGTCTCTAAACAAAGGTTTTGAAAAGTTTTCAGTCTGAACTTTATTCCTGGGTAGTACAGGTTTGAAAGTAGGTTCACTCTTTCTGATAAAAGGGCAGACGTATTTAGCCTTAGGTGAACTTTCATGCTTAGAGCAACTTGATTCCCCAATGTTGAAGTTTTGATGTTTTAAATCAAACTCAGTTTTTAGGGAATGAAAATCTGGGCATGTTTCAATAGGTCTTTTGCCTCCTGACACAAACTTGATAAGTTCAAAAGGTTTTGTCTGTGTTTTCAAATTGGGACAAAATCCTATACCAGTTCGATCATCAGAATTGGTTTTAGATTCAGCAACAAATTCATCAAAACAGTTAGAATTATTTTCAAATTTTGTAATTTTTTTCAAAATAGTTGCTGTCTTTTCTTTGGTTTGTTCCAATTCTAACAATGTCCCTTTGTACTTTTTCTCCAGAATTTCATTTGTTTCAGTCAAATTTTTCAGTTTTTCATCAAAAACTTTAATTTCACTTTCATGAGTTAAACATTGGGTAGTGTACTCTTCAGCATTCAGTTTAACCATCAGGCTTAGATCTTCCAATTTCTTGGTAAGATCTTTAACAGTCTTTGTAGTCTAGCGCTTTTCTTGAGAGTCTTAGTGTAAAGTGTGCGAATGTCTGGGAGGTCTTCATTGTCCGAGTCACTAAGTGTGGTGTTTGAAGTGACCCCTATGGCTTCATTCTTAGAACTCACACACTCATTAACATCGTCATTATTGCATTCCCTTTGACTCACACACCCCGAGGTAGAACATGCAACATTCTCAGTAATCAAAGCATCTAAACCAGTAATAACCACATTCGAAGTATCAGTCATAGAATTATTTGGTTCATCCTCATTAACAAACATAGGCATGTCATCATTATAAATAATCTTGTCAAAGAAAGACATGCAAGGATCAAAAGCATCTGATGACTCAGGTTCCTCATTTTCAGAGTCACTTGAATCATCCCATGTTTTGCAGATGTTAGCTCTAGTGTGTTTGTTTTGAGTGTTCAAATTAACTCTACAGTCTTGTGCAATGTGCCCCAGTTTACCACATCTATAGCATTCAGTCTTCTTAAGGTCTCTATTAGGTCTGATATGAGAGTCCTTGTGATTTTTGTCATTGTTTTTCTCATGAGGTCTGTGACTAGAGGGAGTTGGATAATTTGACTTGCCTTGTTTATTTGCCACTTTGTTTCTAAACTTAATGATTTTCTTGAACTATTTTGTCATTAAGGCAATCTGATTGTCCAAACTCTCTATATCGCAGTCCTCATCAGATTCATCATTGGAAGTATTAAACTCAGGCTTAATCAATTTAGAAGAGAAGCTTAGATTGGAACTAGTCTGTTTCCTATGTGATTGGGTTAATTGTTTCTTAAATTCCAGTTCCATTTCCACGGTTCTTAATTTACTACTGAGTAATTCAGGAGTGAGATTTATTTCACACATTTCCTCAATAACATATCTTTTGTTATCAAACTTCTGTGGTAATGATCTCAGAATTTTAGAAACAATCTCTTATCTATCATAGGTTATCCCATTAGCATGCAGTTTGGTCACAATATCAGTCAGGTTCATATAGAAGTCATCAAATGATTCAGTCTCAGACATAATTAAGGAGTTATACTGCTGGATAAGCATTTGGGTTTTAGCAGCCTTAACTCTAGTGTCTCCTTCATGAGCAGTAACCAAGGTGTCCCAAGCTTCCTTAGAAGTGGTACATGATGAGATTCTTTTGAACTCATGTTCATTTATGGACATAAATATGGCATTCTTTCCTTTGTTATTATTTCGAGAAACTTGTTTCTCTTCTTGAGTGAACTCACTTAAAGCTTTCTTAACTCTCTCATTACTTCCTTCGTTGGCTAGTTTAGTAGGAAAAGTATAACCATTTTCAACAATGTCCCAGACATCATCTCCCAAAGTTCCTGGAATTAAAGCAATCATCCTTACTTTCCAGTAAGCAAAATTGGTTCCATCAAAGATTGGAGGTCTGGTCAAGTTACCAAATCTTTCATTTTTCTCGTCCATATTTAATTTTCAGAAAACAATTTCAGAAACACAGGATCTCTTTAAAAGCAGTTTTACGTTACTAAAGCCGTTTATTGAAAATAAACTATTTAAGTAACTCCGAGTTGTTTTTTGAAGAAACTCTTTTCTTAAATAAAAAAGGATTAATCACAAGAAGTGTTTAATAAAACAGTATGTACGAGATCTTATTCAAGATTTGGGCAACAAGTTTTAAAGATAGTTTAAACAAGTTTTAAACATAGCACAACCAATAATGAGATGAGAAAATGTAGAAAAATTCTGTTAATAATTTTTTACGTGGTAAAACCTCACCAATTGAGGAAACATTCACGACTCCCTCTACGGAGTAAAATGAAAAATCCACTAAAACAAATTTATGAGTAACAAACTATATAACTAACATGCAAACAACTCAGACCTATATAAGTTTAGGAATGTACCCTCTGGTGTCCTTATAACTTCTCTGCAGTTCTGATTGTAGATGTAGTTCTCTCAGTTTGTCAACTTCTTATTTGTTCCAGCACTTTACGTTGACTTATGTTCACAAGATCTTATTACCAACACTTTTCGTGTTGTAGGGTGTAAGTGTTTGTGGAGGTGCTTTCTAACACATGCATGCACACACACACACTTATTAAGTACAAACAGTCCTAACAAATTACAGTTACACTATATGTTGTGATCTTTTCTTTTCTTTCTTCTTACAAAACTTTGAACCTTATTTGACCTTTCAATTAATCCCCAGAATCCACGGATATCTTGCTTAGAAATCAACCAAGATCTTAATCAATCTCAGTTTTGAAAAGACTTTCGAGATTGAAAACCTCCAAGTGAGATTCCAAACTAGGTCGAAGGTTTAGTTTTACAAGAACAAGAAACAGAAAGCATTTATTGTTGATTCCAAGGTAAGAAAACGTTTTAGAGAAAATAATCAACAATATATTTCTCAAGATGAGAAATAAAGAATGAAACTAAGTGTAATGTAACATGAATAACTCAGATCTAAGATTTCTATGAAATCAGAAACTAGATCTAAGTAAAAGTCTAAGTTGGAAACAAGATCTCACGAACTCAAGGATACAGCAACAAAAATAACTCAACTCAAACTCTCAAGAACACTCAGGGTAGTGTTTTTGGATATGGTGTTTGGGTTAAGTTTGAAGAGGATTTAGACAAATGAAGTTAGGGTTTTTAACTTTCTTTCTCTCTCTGGTTTCTCTCTTCTCTCTTCTCTCTTCTCTCTCTACTCTCTCTTCTCTCAGAAACAATGAAATGGAAAAAGTCTTCGAAGTCTGAGAATAGAGGCCCTTTTATAGTGAGAGGAGAAGGTTCGAGATGGTGGTTCAAAATCAAGGGTCAGGATTAAGTCAATTTAAATTGACTTGAATCTAAGGGCTCAAACAAGGCCGTGGTTAAACGAAAGCTGATTGGTTTAGAAGGTTACACAGGGATTCATCAAGACGACATGCAGACCATTGATAACAAATGATCCAATGGTTGATAACACACGCGTTGTTATCTCAGTAAAGAAACACACTTCCAACCAATCAGAAGCAGACAGATGTAGGGCAAATACAGGATCTGAAACGCGCGTCTAAAATAATTAAAACCATACCCTCATGTTTATGTCGCTTTCGGTTTCTACCCAAGGTAACATGAGCCCATAATACACAACAAAGTATATTTAGAGTTTGACCCCCAAAACTTATAAATCAAGTTTAATTAATAAAATATGGTTTAAAAATTGTTTAAAAAATCCCAAAAAAATTATTAAAAATCAAACTTAGGGATTTAAACACACTCTATATATGTACACACATTATTATGCAGTATGGCATGTATGAATTGAATTCTACTATGTGTGAGAGTTGGCAATAGTCTCTTGATCACTACAAGTAAGAGAGATGAATAGGCAATCCAACTTCTGAGGCTCTTTGGTTTCTAGGATGGACATAATTTTGTCACAATTTCCAAACTAGATGAGCACTTATACAATATAGACTCAATTGAGTCAAAGGTATAAGGGCTTCAACTTCTAGTCAGCTCGTCTGTGATACTGGCTGAGGTTCGTTGCTTTGAGTAAGAGGTTGCACTTTGGGCATATCAATCACCCTTAGCCCTTAGTTACCTATGTGAATAGGTGATTGAGGGGTATGCAAGGCCGAGGCTAATTTTTTTTTATGTGCGCGAATATTCTATTGACATATGTTAATTTCTGAA
Source organism: Sambucus nigra (assembly GCA_949130495.1). NCBI lineage: Eukaryota > Viridiplantae > Streptophyta > Magnoliopsida > Dipsacales > Adoxaceae > Sambucus > Sambucus nigra. Next base: position 630,429,149 of record OX422209.1, read on the forward strand.
GTGGGTAGCGTGTCTACTAAGGCATGAAGACTTTTGATTTGCCTTTTTAGTTCTTTAGGCAATGATGGGCCTTGGGACTTGTGCAAAAATGATGAGGTAAGTTTTAAAACCCCTTTTTCTTCTTTCTTCTTCATTTTGTCTCTCTCTCTTCCCGCCTTAAGCCATTTATGCAACTACAACTTCCTCAAAGTTTCCATTGTTGGATGCCATTCAAGGTTACCTTGCCTCTAAAACCTCTTCTCCTCCATTTCGCAGCTATTCAGGTACTTTTTCCCCCTTTCTCTTCCATTTTCATCCTTTATTTTTCATTTCTGCTTTTCCCGATGAAGGTTTGTATTTTTCGGTGAGTTTTTGAGCTTTTTCGGTGACCTTGTTCTTAGATGTTCTTGGCGCTCTTGGTTTGAAAACCTTCTACCTTCCCTATTTGATCCTTATCTTATTTGATCCTTATCTTAGGTTGAGTCAAGTTGTTTATCTATTTGTGGTTTTGAGTCCCATGTTTTGTGTCGTCTGCCTTATGCTCAGACCTTTGTATCAAGTCATAGAAGGATTCCCTTCCCTTTGTGAGAAGACATTTGAAAAAATTAGGCAGATAGATCTAGCCCAAGAGGAAGCTCGTAGGGCTGAGGCATTCCCCCTCAGAATTACCTTTCTTCCACCTCTGAAGGTAATATACCCTGAGCCAGCTGAACTTGCTGATCCAGTAGAGTTTCCAATGTACCCAACACCCATGTCCGAGTCTGAGTCGTCTATCTCAGACCTCATATTTGTAGACTCTTTCCAAGAGGCAATGGATTACTCAATCAGGCAAGATTAGGTCCCTGATCAAGATGAGGTTTCGAGTCATGTCTCATCACACCAGGGGGCTAACACCTCTAAGTCTTCTTTCGATGTCGAAATTATAGGGCCAAGTGTGTCCATTCCCCCAATTATCGATGTTGTTCCCCTATCGGCCGCCGCCGGGGCTGAGTTCTCTCAAAGGTTTCCTGATGGTCCCCCGGTATCTTCCCAGGCTGATGTCACTAGGGATGAAGACGATGGTCATGAGAGCGACATCGACACCTCTGAGGCAGCTAAGATTGAGAGCTCCATTAGTGAGTATGATCTTATAGCTTTTAGGCACCTTTACTCAGTAGGCCCTTCCATTAATCTTATGAGACCTCTGAGGGGTGAGAGGGCCTTTAATGGTCGAGATGGGGAGATCTGCGTCTATGAGAAGATGTTTAAGTTGGGATTTCGTCTACCTATCCATACTTCAATCAGAGTTATATTGTTCCATATAAATCTAGCCCCTTCACAATTATCCCCCAACGCCCGAAGGGTGATTATTGGGGCTATCGTCCTTTAGAGGGAAGTTCACCATTCAAACCTTCATGTTAGGGTCTTCACAGGTTTCTATGTCGCCTCCTATGCTAAAAATCACCCTATCTATTATCACTTCTTAGATAGAAAGTCAGATAATAAGATTATGTTGGTTACCCAGACTGCCAATCACAAACTGGAAACCTTGGTATTTCTTTGCATCCAGGGCATAGGAGTTTGCCCCCCGTGAGGGTTCTGGAATGTCGTATCTAAGGACCCCTCTGAGATGGGGGAAGATCTTGCTTACTGCCAAAGATGACCCCGGACTTAGCCAGGAGAATATTTAAAAGGTTAAGAACCTTCAAGATCAGGGGGATCAGGGTCGTCTGATTAAATACAAACATCTGATGGCCCCTACTTCCTCTCTCATTCAGGGCTAGGTGGTAGTTATTTGACAAAGATTTGTAAGTATCATTTTTCACAAGTTGTATCTATTAGTTTTCATGCCTCTGATTTACTGAATCAGATACTTATTTTTGCAGAGCGCCCTAAAGGTATTTCTGATGACCTTTAGGAAATGTCTACCCCAAGTCTCATAAAGTTGATGAAGAAGGCCAGCCATAATGTAATCCCTCCTCCTCCCAATCAGAACATTGGCACGTCCAAGGCTGATGTTATGAAGAAGAGGAAGACCACAATGGATTCGGAGCATCAGAGTCCGAGTAAAAATCAAAAAGTGGAACGTGTCGTCCCAATCTCTTCAGATAAAGCCCTAGCATCTCGTCTTCTCAGTTGAAGATTAGTGATAGTCTGATTGGCCATGGTCTGAAGGCTAGTGATGCCATTGGTTCTATAATGATAGAAGAGGATAAGCGTTTTCTACGCTCTTTGGATATGCCTTTGCTGGCCGAGTTTACCCTCTACAGATCATTTTAGGTACTACTTTCTGCTATTTTGTAACCCCAACCTTTTATAAGTTAGACCATGCTCATATGTCTGATTTTCCACTACAGGGTATCTTATCCATGCATCGTTTAGTTAACTGGACCCTGATGAAGTGGCCCCTCATAGATAAGGGTTAGGAGGCTTAGAAGGTGCAGGCGTCCTTGAATGAAGAGATTAAACATCTACAGACAGAGTTGAAGGAGGCTAATAAGTGGGTTAAGCAGAGGGATAGGGACATAGGCAAGCTCAAGAAGGATCATGAGGAAGCCTTGAAGGCTAAAGATGATGCCCTTCAGACCAAAGTGGATGTTGTAGTCAAAGCTTCATTAGAGGATGCCTCAGAGAAGATCCTTGTAGACTATAAGGTCTCTGATGAGTTCATCAGCTTTGGCTTTGAATACCTTGAAAGAGGTAATAAAGCCACTGGTAAATGGGCCGCCTCTAAGGAAAAGGAGTCAGGAAGTTTGACTGACTCAAACTTTGAGGGTCTAGGCTTTGGTGATCCCCATTTTGCTCAGGCCTTGAAAGAGGTTGAGGAGGCCGGTGCTTCCCCTGTCAAGACTTCCCCCTTAGAGGTCACTAAAACTGAAGAGGACAATCCTCAGGATAAGACAACAGAGGTGACCAACATCGGCCAAGAAAAGATGACTGTTACTGCAGATACTTAGGTTCGGTCCTGTGAAACTTTAAGTTGTAATTTTTGTTTCCTTTCATTTTAATTTTTGTGAAATCTGGTAGGATGTTTTGGTATATTTGATTTGTAACTCTGACTGTTCAGTAGTAAATATTAATACCATCTTCCTCAGAATATATTGCTCCTTTATGTGTCTTCTCTTGCAAGATGTTTTAAAGTCTGAGGATACCATATAACGATGTTTACCTTAAGGTCTGAAGTCACCATATAATGATGTTTACCTTGAGGTCTGAGGTCACCATATAATGACGTTTCTCACAATTTTACCAAACTAATGATGTTTAAGGTCTGAGGTCATCAAATTATGATGTTTACCCTCATAAATTGCCACCAAATTAATGATGTTTAAGGTCTGAGGTCATCAAATTATGATGTTTCTCATAATTTCACCAAACTAATGATGTTTAAGGTCCGAGGTCATCAAATTATGATGTTTACCCTCATGATTTCACCAAACTAATGATGTTTAAGGTTTGAGACCATCATAATATAATGTTTACCCTCTTAAATTGCCATCACATTAATGATGTTTAAGGTCTAAGGTCATCAAATTATGATGTTTACCCTCATGAGTTCACAAAACTAATGATGTTTAAGGTCTGAGGCCATCATAATATGATTACCCTCATAAATTGCCACCAAATTAATGATGTTTAAGGTATGAGGTCACCATATAATGATGTTTCTCATAATTTCACCAAACTAGTGGTTTAAGGTCCGAGGTCATCAAATTATGATGTTTACCCTCATAATTTCACCAAACTAATGATGTTTAAGGTTTGAGGTCATCAAATTATGATGTTTGGCCTCATAATTTCACCAAACTAATGATGTTTAAGCATAATGAAATAAAGTATTAACATAGGAATTGCTCTTTTCGTTAATATCCTCTTCAAAAATGATATATGCATTATAAAGTAACAACTGCAACATCATATGTAATATTACTTCAAGTGGTCAGTGTTCCAAGGATTGGAGAAAGGTTCCCCGTCGAGATTTTCTAGCCGGTAGGTACCGGGCACAACCTCATCAACTACTTTATCAGGGCTATGCCAGTTTGGATGGATCTTATTTACCTTTTGCCATGTCTTATTTAGAACTAGGTCTCCCACAACTATAGGTCTTATTTTCACCCTTTAGTTGTAGAACTTCGCAGTTCTTTGCTGGTAGGCTGCTTGTCTAATCTCCGCATCTTCTCTTCTTTCCTCGATCAGATCCAAATCAAGTCTTCTTTCTTTTATATTCCTCTCAGGGTCATAGGTCTGAACTCTATGAGTGGGAAGTCCTACTTCTATAGGGATGACAGCTTATGAGCCATAGGCCAACATAAATGGGTTCTCTCCCGTTGGCATCCTTGTTGTCGACCTTTAAGCCCATAACACTATGTATACCTATTTTGTCTATCTCCCCTTGGCTTCTTCCAACCTGTTCTTAATCGCATCAAGGATTGTTCGGTTCGTAACCTCCATCTGACCATTTTCCTGGGGTCGACCAGGGGAAGAAAAGAACTACTTAATGCCTACTCTCTCACAGTATTTCTCCAAGGAAATATTTTTGAATTGGGTCCCATTGTCTGAGAAGAGGGTGTTTAGAAGACCATACCTGCATATGATGTTCTTCCAGATGAACTAGAAGGTCTTCTGTTCTGTAATTATGATCATCGGCTCAGCCTCTACCCACTTAGAGAAGTAAATAATTACAACAATAAATTTTTTATAGTTGTTGGCTGCTCTTTGCAATGGTCCTACTAAGTCAATTCCCCATATTACAAATTGCCAAGGAGAGCTGATGGATGTCATAGGTTGATGAGGTTGATGAGGGATGGTGAAGATTCTCTGGAATTTATCACATTTCTTCACATAGGTAGAAGCATCTTTGGCCAAGGTCGACCATCAGTATCCTTAGGTAATTATCCTCTTAGCTAAGGGTCTTCCTCCTATGTGACTGGAGCGAGAGCCCTCATGCACATCTTACAAGATGTGTGGAACCTCTGAGGGGTGGACACATCTGAGGAGAGGGAACAGGAGACCTTTTTTATACAGGACGTCTCTTATAATTGAGAACTTGGCAGCCCTGTACCTCAACCTTCTCCTTACCAACTTTAATTCTGGCAGCTCTCCCTGCCTGATATATCTGATAAGAAGGTCCCTCCATGAGGCTCCTATATTCAAATTGATGGAAGTACTGGTAACCTCTTCTTCTTTAATGGTTTATTTGAGCAGAATTTCGACTGATACTGTTCTTCTGATGTCTGTCCTGATTGCTGAGGCCAAACTTGCTAGTGCGTTCATCCAACTGTTGTCAAGCCGGGGTATCCTCTCCATATTCACTTCTCTAAAGCTTTCAAATAAAATTCTCACTTGCTTCAAGTATCGATCCATTCTTTTATCCTTTGTCTCATATACTCCCAAGACTTTGTTGACGACCAGCCTTGAGTCACTATAGACGAGGAGTTGACTGACACTAAGAGCTTTTGCCAAGGACAGACCTACTATCAATGCCTCATAATCAGACTCATTGTTTGAAGCCTTGAAGTTGAACCTCAATGCATATTCAATGTCGATACCATCTGGTGCTGACACTATCAATCCTGCTCCGCTTCCACTTTTATAAGAATACCCATCAACGAAGAGGTTCCAAACATCTTCAATTGAAGAGAAGTTCCCCTCTGACATGGTCCCTTTCTTGAAGAGGTACTTGTCTTCCTCATTTTCAGTTATACTTTTTCCAGACTTGCTTGACCTAACCTCATCCGGACCACGAAAGACGTTACTATCTAGATCATCTACAATCTCTTGACTATTCTCAATCTCAACCTCTTCCCAGGTGAACTCTCCTATAAAGTCTATAAGAGCCTACCCTTTGATAAAAACCCTGGGTTGATAAACAATGTCGTATTTTACCAACTCGATGGCCCAAGTTATCAACCTGCCCGACTTCTCAGTCTTATGGAGGACCTATTTTAGTGGAGAGTCAGTGAGAATAACCATAGAATGGGCTTGGAAGTATGTCTTAATCTTCCTGTAAGCGTGTATCAGGGCATAGGCTAACTTTTCCATTCGAGGGTAGTTCATTTCAGACCCTTGAAGGGCTTTATTATTGAAGTATACCGACCTCTGTACTCTATCTTCTTCTCTTACTATGGCAGCCCTAATGGTTGACTCTGAGACAGTTAGATAAACATATGACTTCTTCCCCATAATGGGCCGAGATAGGAGTAGAGGGGATCCGAGGTAGGACTTGAGCTCATTGAAAGCTTTGTCGCATTCCTCGTCCTATTCGAAGGCCTTTCTAAGCACTTTAAAAAAGGGAAGACACTTGTCTATAGCTCTTGAGACAAACCTGTTAAGTGCAGCAACTCTTTCGGTTAGCTTCTGAACATCTTTGATAGTTCTAGGTGTCTTCATTTCAAGTAGGGCCTTGATCTTCTTGGGGTTGGCCTCTATTCCCCTTTGATTGACGATGAACCCAAGGAACTTTACTGATCCTACTCCAAAGACGTACTTGGAAGGGCTGAGCTTCATCCTGTATAAATCCATGGTGTCAAAGGTCTTTTTGAGGTCGGCCACGTGAGTGACGGCCTTCAAGCTCTTCGTTAACATGTCATCTATATATACCTCAATGGTCTTGCCAATCTGATCTTTAAACATCTTGTTTACAAGATGTTAATAAGTGGCCCCTACATTCTTAAAGCCGAAAGGCATGACCTTGTAGCAATAGGCCCCTTATTTGTGATGAATGTTGTCTTCTCTAAGTCTTTCGGGTCCATGAAGATCTGATTATACCCAGAATAGGCATCCATGAAGCTCATGAGCTCGTGCCCTGCCGTGGCATCCACCATCTGATTAATTTACAATAGGGGGAAGCTGTCTTTTAGACAAGACTTATTCAAATTTGTGAGATCTATGCACATTCTCCATTTTCAATTTGCTTTTGGCACGATGACTGCGTTGGATAACCACTCGGGGTATATGACCTCTATGATGAACTTGGCTTCTTCAAGCTTTCTAACCTCTTCTCTGATAATGTCATATTTCTCTCTTGAATATAGTCTCCTCCTTTGTTTGACCGACTTTGCATCATCCATAACATTGAGCTTATGGCACATTACCTTAGGATCAATACCTGGCATGTTTATGTGGCTCTAGGTAAAAATGCTTCGTTTCTTCCTTAAAAACTTCACCAATTCTTCCTTGACCTCAGCTCTTAGGGATTTGTCGATTTGGATGGTTTTTTCCTGTTCGTTCTCATTAAGGACGATAGATTCTACCTCTTCTGTGGCCTCTCCCTTTTTGAGCTTCGTCTCATCTCTAGGGTCAAGGGTGTCGATATTTTAAGTGGTTGTTTCCTTCTTATGAGCCTCTCCCTCTTCTGTAGAGTTGAAGTAGCATTCTCACACCGATATTTGGTCACCCTGTATTTCCCCTACCCCATAGGGGGGCGATAAGTTTAACATTTGGTGAACTATTGACGGCACGACCTTAAATTATTTGAGGGTTACTCTTCCCATGATGTGGTTGTAAGGCGAGAAGACATTCTCATCCGTCATGAAGAAATTAATTTTTCTGGTCAACCTCTTAGGCCACTCATCTCCCATTCTTACGTCCTTCTCATACATTCCCAACGGATGAACCTTTTCTCCACTGAAACCGATAAAAGGGTTATGGTATGGGATAAGCCTAGCTCTATTGAGGCCTAAGCTCTTGAAACAAGGCCGAAACATTATGTCCACTGAACTTCCCCCATCAATGAGGATTCTCTGTACCTCACATCCGTGCACCCTTGTAGTGATTACCAAAGGGTCATCATGTGGAGATAAGATACCTTTGAAATCAAGTCAGGAGAATCCAACTATAAGACTATCCATATCTACCTTCTTTCTCTTCTGTTTAGCCTCTGAAGACGCCAGATTCATAACCTCTACTTTCGTCACTGACTTAGCCTCTGCTATATGATCTTTACGATCGGCTACCTCTGAGCCACCCCCTGCTAGTCCTCCATATATGGTGTTAACACCAAATAATATCATGCCAACCCTCTTCATAGGGTCATTGTTGTCTTTTGGTGGGAGGTCAGGGTCATCCTCATAATCATCATCTGAGTCCTCAGCTCTTCTGGTTGGGGCATCTTCCCGACACCTATCGTTTCTCTTCTTTTTAGGGTCGTCTCTTCCCCCCTTAGAAGCACTACCATAGACATACTTCCTGAGCTTTCCAGACTTCAACATCTTCTCGATTTCATCCTTTAAGGCAACACACTTGTCTGTCACATGGCCGTGATCTTGACGGAACTCACACCATAGGTTCTTGTTTCTCTTATGTGGAGGAGCCTTCAGCTTCTCTAGCCATCTCAGGGATCGATCATTTTTTATTTCATTGAAGATGTGTTCGTAGCTCATAGTTAGAGGAGTGTAGTGTGAAAAATTATCGTCCGCATACCTCTTTTTTTTGTCTTTCTTCCATTCTCATCCTCATACTTTGCGGCCATTGCCTCTTCAGCGTTCATAGCCCTACCAGCTGTTGCTAACAGCTCGACCATGGATTTTGGAGGGTCTTTCTCAATCTTCCACTGTAACTTTCCTTTCTATAATCCTCCTATAAGAGTTGTCATAGCTATATTCTCTTCATAATCTTCCACTTCAAGTTTCTCCTTATTAAATCTTGTAACGTAGTCTATTAGGATCTCATTCTTTCCCTTCTTGACGTACAACAGATGAGTGGTCTTCTTAAGGTCTTACCCCAAAATATAAGTTGTGAGTAAACCGTTCAGCCAAGCCTTTAAAGTTCTCAACACAGTTCTTCAGAAGAGAAGTAAACCAGATATGCGCATCTCCCATCAAAGTGCTTGAAAAAGCTCAGAACCTCATCTCATCAGGAATTGAATAGATGTCTGCCACAGACTGATACATCTCAATGTGATGTACAGGTTTGGTACTTCCATCATACTTAGGATACACCATTGGTGGTTTGAATTTGGCAGGGGTTGGGAAGTTCACAATTCCTGCTACAAATGGGGAGCCCTCTGAAAACCCTTTTTGCAGTGGGTCTCGGCTTTTGATGAGGTTCGCTATCTTCTCTTCGAGATGTTGGATGGATTCATTCCATGGTTTAGGAATGTCATCCTGGCCGAGATTGTCCCAAGCCATCTCCAAGGGGTGGACTGAGGGTACCCTGGATGCATCACAACGTCGGTTGTTGACCTCTTGGCCACAGTATTGGCCATATAGGGGTCGTCCATGGCGAGCCCAATGTTCACCATATCGCCTCTGAGAGCCAGCTGCACTTCTCGACCTGTATAACCTCTGCCTCATATCATTAACTGGGTCGAGCCTTACAAAGGCCGACCCTCTACTCAAGCGATCAAAAGCTGATCCTCTTGGCTGGGCCTCACCAACCTCCACCCTTCTTGATCTGCAACCTTGGCTCTGCTGTAGAGGACTTACTGTGTTGTCTGAAACCTCATATGGCTCCCAACAGTCTGCTAGAGCATCATCTATTTCAATATAATCGTACCTATCTTCAGGGCAAGGGTTTCCTTGCCTCCCCAGATGCAAATGTCTAGGGTCAGTAACGTCCCTCCTCCGTTGAGGTGTAGGTTGGTCCTTTCGTACTGTCTGAGGTGGTCCCCTAGCCTCTGGATGTGGTTGAACTACCGCCGGAGTAATCATTTCTGGTGAGATCCCAGGTGGCCTCATTATATTTTGGCTTAGTTGGGCGAACTTCTCCTTTATTGCTTGCTACATTGCAGCCAACGACCTCAAGACTGGTGCCACCTCAGCCATCTCGGACTGGAGTGGTGCCTGGCTAGAACTGGGTCCTCCAACACCAGATGGTGGAGGAGGTAGTGGTAAATCCGATTCCATATGTTAGAGCTAAAGAGCTTTTGATCAAAATATGAGAGCTTAAATACTTTAAAAGGACCTCTTTCAATGGTGAAACAACTTTACACGAAGGGTGAGGCCTGGTTCACCACAAGAGTCTCCAGTGAGGTTAAGCTTGGAAAGGAAGAGATAAATATTCTCGTTCCCATAAACGGAGCCAAAATGATGATGCTGGAAATAGCACCACCAGATAAGATGTAAATAAGCTCAAACAAGCATAACAATGGTAGTAAAAGTATATGTATGTATAGTAGGAAATGAGGTGAAGGAGATGAACACAGCAATATAAGTGGTTCGGCAATTGCCTACGTCCACTGTGCTGGTGAGTGTTAATATCACTAGATGAAGGCACTAACGTCCATATATACAATCTCTTAAGCTTTCTCTCTCTATTGTGTAATTAACAGAGTTTCAGCTAGGGTTGCAAAATATCGATCCTTTATAAGGTAGAGGATGACCTCTATATATAGTGTTTAGGGGGTGTAGTGTACCTCCCAAGCATGCAATGATAATGTGCATGAAGATCCAAACAGTATAAGGATGACACTTGGCTGCTCTTAAATAAACAATGATGACCTCAATATTCCCTCACGTGGAGGGAATGATTCAGTTACAACAGATTTGTCCACGTGTTCTAAGCCCTACATATGCATGTAAATTCTCGGGTGTCTTCGATTGGTGACAACCTCGGCCTGGATGAGTACAATGTTAGTGAGGTCTGACCTTTGCCTTGTCCAAGATTAATATCCAAGAAGACCTCGACCAGGATGGCTGGCCGAGGTTAGATATGAGGCAGTTGTAACGTCGGCATGGGCCGATGATGACATGCTGCTTGATGATTGAGACCCTGAGACTTTGTTGACTTCGGGAGATAAAATGTAACGTCGACTGTGGCCGATGTTTGTGTCGATGGATAATTAGCCCATGTACTTGTTGATCTCAGTTGATGCCCAGCCGAGGTTGATGTCTGAGGTTGATACAATGTCAGGTGGGGCCAACCTTCTGAGTGACGACCTTGGTGATGGGCATCATAGGCTTCTGGTCACCTCGATTGTGATACTAGCCGAGATTTGTTGCTCTGAGTAAGAGGTTTCACTTTGGGCATATAAAAATCAAAGACGATATTATAAAATTTGAGCATCAGTGACCGCAGATGGTCACCCAGAAAAGAAAAAAAAAGGAGTCTTAAGATCGACCGCCGGCTAACGCGACTAAGAACGTTTCTCCAAAGTACGTACTCTCTAGGCTCAAGTGCAAGCTTGTCGCGTTAGTAATAAACTCGATAAATCGGGATCGTCTCTACAGGGAAATAAGACGAGAAGATCGTGACGACGGAAGGACAGACGGGTAACCCTAACTTGACTCTAAAAAGAAATAAAAAGATGATTAAGATGGGAAATAACTAATTAACTAAATGCAAACTAAATTAAACTACTGTATTAACTATGTGAGCAAAATTAACTAACTAAGAATGACTTAACAAGAATGAAGGAAAAAAACAGGTTGGGAATACAATCCCCCAAACCCTAATAAATTTACCGTATAGAATGCTAGAATTTTGAATTAGAAATTTAATTGAACCCGGTCTTTAGTACTCCCAAGCATTACATATATGAGGTTCAAGCCCGCATCATACATAATCAAAGGATGAGTAAAGCAGTGTCGCAATATCTACACACACATCACATCCTTAAACACCACGGTTACCTAGGGTCAACTGAGGTAAAAAGGTTTATGATGGTTGTGACAACTACACAACACGATTCATTCAAATTTCAATTCGAACCCTAGTTTCTACATGGCTAAATTACACCAGGTTCGGTTCATGCACACCAACCCTTAGAAATCTAGCCTAGCATGGTGAAATTAATTAAAAACATAAATCCTACGTTTCATGTAATTGAATCAATAAGAAAACTATCTCTAAGCATGAATAAACGAATTGGAAACCCAAAAAATAAAGAAAGCCTGTAAATAAATTAACTGAAAGATTAAAAAAGAAAGGAACAAACTTTTTTTTAAAGAAAACTTTTAATTCAAACAATAAAAGTAACAAGTTGATGGAGAATTGTTTTCTATGGTTCTAAGATACTCTCCTACCTTCCTCTCTATGAAAAACTAATCAGAACTATATTTTCTAAGTCATTATAAAGATACAAATACGTTTTAGAAGAGTTTGTAACATCTTAGAACTCTTTGGACCAATCCGCATTCAAGTGAAAATTCGTGCATCAGGTACCCTGAATCGGTTCTGCATGTACCCCAAACCGGTTCCCCCCCGAACCGGTTCATTCTGTGGTTCTGGGGAGCTTGCTGGAAATTCAACACTTAGAAATATTTTCATGCTTTCTTCTTTTCTTTCTTGGATATTTTCTCAACTTCAAAAGATCATAACTCCTTAACCGTAGCTCAGATTTGGGTGTTGTTTTTTCCAGTGTTATCGTTATTCTGAGATATTCAATTTCCAATTGTCCCTACCTCCGGGATCAGGCTGCATAATTACAAAAATGCCCTTATACTTGCCTTCCTAGCCTTTCTTTCATTGTTTCGATTTCTCTTTCGCACCACTTGCATACTTTACATGTAAAACACATAAGAGAAACATAAAACATGAAATACTTGCCAATGAAGGTTACTAGCATAATTACGAGTTAAATCCATATCAATTTCACCACTCGGGTTCGTAAAGGTACCGAAAATATGGGGATAAATATATAATATTTATGCCCGATCAAATTCCCCTGACTTAGAACTTTGCGCGTCCTAAGCAATGTAAAAGAAAATGAATAATGTCACAACTCTTCTAAAAACTTTATTGGGATAGAATACCTTTATCACGGGAAAGCGGTTGCATTTAGCGTATGTAATAAGCCGTTAAACCCCTAGGTTACCCTTGTAGGACGAGTGTTGTCTCGTGAGGGTTTGCAGTGAATATACCCACAAAATTCGACTTAGACGCAATGAAAAATCAAAATACTTAAAAATTGTACAATTTAAACTTTTCAAAAAATAATCACCATAAATTCATATTCAAAAGAGTCTCAATTTGTCGTGTGTGTGCGCGAAGCCGAAAATTAACCTCAAATTTCCACCGATTGGTCATTATGTTGCTTTTCGAAAATTCGTTTTGATTCAAATGCTCATGGGATGCTCTCACAAACGAATCACTCGAATTGTGGTTATTCTCTCGGTATGAGTGTCATAAAGAGTAAATGTATTGAAACACAAATTCACACATACTATTTTGAAAGGACAAAAATATATGGTGAAATGATCTCTTCATCGGAATACGATATTTATAAAACGGGAACATTGCCTCTTAGACACACCATTCAATCTTTCTTATTTATCTTTTAGTGTCTTATCTCTCCATGCGATAATTAATTTAGCATTCCGGACTCGGTAGGACTTTTCAAGTTAAAGGTGTATTGGGTAATGTGGAAATGGTTGGGAATTTCGGAATTGGAAAATTTTTCTTATGATGTCCCTTAGTGCTTTTTCGGGATTTTGCTCATTTTCTATTCTTTTTCTCTATTGTTTTTTCACTTCTTTTCTTTTCTTGCGATTTTTGTTGAGCTTTTTTCTATCGTTTGTTTTTTCTTTTTCTTGCCCCTTTTTATTGCACTATTTGGACTTACTTGATGACATTACCAATTTTCACAATTCCAGGTTACTTGGGTTTTTTGGGTTACCAAATGAAAAGGAAATTTTTTATTCGGCTCAATTGGGTTATCAAAAGGATAATTTTTTAAATTTTTTTATGGCTAATATTTTTTTTGGGTAACAAACGATGGCCTACTTCATTGTCCGAATTACTTATTAATTTACCATATGCGTCTCGAAATTAATTTAATTTAGAGATTTGTATCGCGCTTTTCGAGGCAACATCACACATGTTTCTCGTAACCGATAAAAATAAAGAATTGAGATCATCACGACTTATTTAAAACGCCGAATCCAAACTTTGAGTTAACCATTAACTCGGGTTAATTTAAAAACTCAAAAAGATTGATAGGCCCGAAATCTCACCGGGTTTTGTTAATCTCCACACTTATTCGTTAAGTCGTCAATTTTTGCACAATTTCCATCTTTGGTCAATTTCGTCTTAGTGCAATTGAGATTTAACAATTCGAGACTTCAAATAAAATAAATGCGATATTTTTGAATAATTTAAATTCCAATTTTTATTTATTTTGAAGAAAAATATTTTTGGTTTTTCAAAATTTTTCAATTTTTTTTTGGCATTTTAAAGATGTGTGAAGTTTTAGCAAGACACACTTATCACCCCCCCTAACTTAGACTTTTGCATTGTTCTCAATCAAAATAACTAAAATAAAAGAAGAGAAAGAATAAGTGCGACAAATAAAACAAGTAAATTATCAATATGCACCAAGAGATTATATGACACTCATACATGACTCAAAAATACAATAAAAATCACCCCATATGCGTCAAGGGTGCGACGACCTATCATTTCTCTCCACAAATCACCCAACCCCTTGCACGGGATCCGTTGCTCTCCTAGTCTCTCCCCTCTGCCTGTCATACACCAATAACCTAAATAAGTTAGGCCCTTACCCGTAAATAAAGGAAAGACTGGGAGACTCATCGTGATCAATCGAAAAAGGCTCCTCGTGATAAGTACTACGTGGGTCGGTCTCTAAGTCAGACGAAACTTGAGTCTTATCTTCAATTACCTCCGAGGACTCAAGTTGCATGGGTGGATGGTCATTGCAAAGAAACTCATAAATTTTATCTTTCCACTCGCTCTCTCCTAAATGACTCCATGAGTCCAATAGAGATTGGACTTCATCATTAAGGCTCTCATCCACCTGCTCGAATTCTCTCTCAAATTCCCCTAGTCTCAACTCCTCTAGCTATCTTTCTTGCTTTGTTTCCACATCCTTTCTTCCTCGCTCCATCTCAAAATTATTAGGTGGTGTGGGTGGGTAGCAATCGAGAAGAAAATTATCTATCGTGTCTCGCCGTTCACTCTCCTCTAAGCACTCATACAAACCTCTCCCAATGACTTTTAAATTGTCACTCTCTCTTACATTCAAGGGCTCACTCACACTCTTCATTTCAGTTACTACGCATACCTCCCCTACCCTTCGCTCCGTGTTGCGACCGTCGCTCTCACTTGATGTAACAAGGCATATCCCTATCGGCTCTCGCGTGTGGGTCTTCCTATGCTCGTGTGCTGCCTCTAAACGATCTGTCTCTCGCAGTTCTCCTTCATCACCCTCATTCTTGATATTATTAAAAATATTTGTCTCGAGGGTCATGTTCCTAAATGTTAATTTCATTCGCCCACTCTGAGTATTGATGAGTGTATTAGCCGTAGCTAATAATGGGCAACCACGGATAACGGGAACATGATTTCTCGGGAGAATGGTGGGATCCTCGTCCCAAATGACAAAATCCACCGGGAAGTAGAAAATGTCTATTTAGACAATCACATCTTCAATGATTCCCTGAGGCTTCTTTATAGAACGATTTGTGAGCTGAAGAGTCATATTTATGGGCTTAAGGGCTCTCAAATCTAGTTTCTTATAGATGGAATAGGGAATAATGTTAACACTCTCCCCTAAATCTATTAGCGCCATTTCTATTAGGTTCTTCCCCATGATGCACGAGATGGTGGGTGCACCCAAATCTTTATACTTTAACGAAAGGTCACTCGATAAAACCAAACTGACATTCTGGGCCAAAAAGACGTTCTTATTTACCTTTAGCTTGCGTTTCACCGTGAGTAAGTCCTTAATGAACTTAGCGTATGCAGGAATTTTTTATATAGCCTCAAGAAAGGGTAAATTAATCTTTACTTGCTTGAGGACATCCAAAACATCATCCCGAGAAGTCTCTTTTGAGTGCGGGACCAATCGTTGAGGGTATGGGGCAGCGGTGGGGGATTTCTCCATGATGTTGGGTCTGCCAGTGTTATCTTTTTTATCACTCTCAATTAAAGGGGAATCTTCGGCCTCTTTCGTGTCGGGCGAAACCTCCTTATTTTTAGGTATGTATTTTTGGGGAGGTGACAAGTCAACTACTCTCCCACTATTTAGAGTGGTAATTGTGCTACATTGCTTAGGATGGTCATGGGGTGTGGAGCTAACACTAGTTTGACCTTGGAGAGGTGTTTGGCCCTGGGCAGGAAACTTGCCATTCTCCTGGATACTCAATGATGATTGCATATTTGAAATAGTCACATTGATGTCGTTGATCATGCAAGCATGTCTAGAAGTGGTTGCATTCTGGGCAGTGATGAATTGGTTTATCATATCCTCGAGATTTTTCTACGGTGGGGTGATATATGGCCCTGGAGGTGGTAGTGCTTGCACATGTCCCTGCATGTGTGGTGATTTTTGAAAGTGTGATGGTGGGGGAGGGGCAACATGCGAATTAAGATTCATCGCATCATTTTGTTGCCCATACCTAAAACCAGGATGGTTTTTCCATGAAGGGTTGTAAGAATTCCCGTGTGGTGCACCGAAATTACCCTTAAATCCTCCTACACCACTCATTTGTTCTTGAATCATAACTTTGTAGGAGGGTATCATCGAGCACTCCTATGTTGAATGTCCCACCTCACAAATAGCACACACCTTCTCAATGGGGTTTTGGATGGAGCCAGTTGGTCCTCTTGCACGTATCTCAAGTACTTCTCACATTCCTTTCTCAAGTAGATCGAGTCGACTGTCCGTCATAGTATCCTTTTCTACGTTAAATAGGCCGAACGCCGATGGAGTGGTGGTCATTTGGCGAGTTCGATTATGAGCACTAGGGTCAGATGTATCCCATGTTTGGGTAGTCTCAGCGATATACCTCAGGTGAAGCTCAACATCGTTGGCGTCTACGTCGACAAAGGGACCATCACACATGGTTTCAATGACTTGTTTGGAATTTATATTCAGCCCATTATGGAAGAAGAAAATGATTTGAAATTTATCAAGTCCATGATGAGGGCACAAAGTGATTAACTCGTTAAAACGCTTGTAACATCGATCAAACGACTCATTTTCTAATTGTCAAAAAGTTTGAATTTGAGCCTTGATGGAGTTCGTTCGATGTGGGGGAAAAATTTTCTTAAGGAATTTAGATTGCAACTTGTTCCATGATGAAATCGAGTTTGGAGGTAAAGACCATACCCAGGTCTTAGCCTTGTCCTTTAGTGAGAATGGGAAGAGTTTAAGGCGGATCACATCTTCTGTGTAAGTTTGATCGCTGAGGGTTTCGTACGCCTCCTCAAATTCCCGAATGTGGAGATATGGCTTTTCTGACTCCATTCCATGGTAGTTAGGAAGTATCTGGATCATCCTATTCCTAAATCAAAATTACCCTGCATTATACGGGAGAAAAATGCATCCCGGAGTGATAGTTCGCTCGAGATATAAGATTTCTCTCAAAGGGCGATACGGAGCCTCTTCCTCACCTGTGTCTACACCACCATGTTGTGACATGTCTCTCTCACTTGATGACACTGTATCCTCACTTGGTATGCTCGGAGCGTGCTTGGAAGAGTGTCCTAAGAGTGATGTCAAAGTGTTACTTGAAATTGAGTGTGGAGGCATGGGAGATGGACCATAGAATTATGGAGTGTTTGGAGTGTGAGGGCTATCGGGGTCATACTCAACTATCGAATTTTCGTGAAAATTAGTTGGAGTATTTTGTGGAGTTAGAGTGAGTTCAGGATTTTGCATTAACAAGCTTTTGAGAGATGAAGTATCTTTTTGTGCTTTTTTTTTTATCGAAGTTTTAGATTAATGGAGTCTAACCTACGTCTACCTAAGACTACGACAATGGCACTAATAACTTGACGCCACTAAGAACGTGTCTCTAAAGTGCGTACTCGCTAGGCTCAAGTGCAAGCATGTCGCGTTAGTAATAAACCCGATAAGTCGGGATCGTCTTCACAGGGAAATAGGATGAGAAAATCGTGACGACGGAAGGACAGACGCGTAACCCTAACTTGACTCTAAAAAGAAATAAAAAGATGATTAAGATGGGAAATAACTAATTAACTAAGTGCAAACTAAATTAAACTACTGTATTAACTATGTGAGCAAAATTAACTAACTAAGAATGACTTAACAAGAATG
Source organism: Sambucus nigra (assembly GCA_949130495.1). Classification (NCBI taxonomy): domain Eukaryota; kingdom Viridiplantae; phylum Streptophyta; class Magnoliopsida; order Dipsacales; family Adoxaceae; genus Sambucus; species Sambucus nigra. The sequence continues at coordinate 630,447,069 of OX422209.1, forward strand.
AAGGAAAAAAACAGGTTGGGAATACAATCCCCCAAACCCTAGTATATTTATCGTATAGAATTCTAGAATTTTGAATTAGAAATTTAAATGAACCCGGTCTTTAGTACTCCCAAGCATTACATATATGAGGTTCAAGCGTGCATCATACATAATCAAAGGATGAGTAAAGCAGTGTCACAATAGTTACACGTGCATCAAATCCTTAAACACCATAGTTACCTAGGGTCAACTGAGGTAAAAAGGTCTATGATGGTTGTGACAACTACACAACATGATTCATTCAAATCTTAATTCAAACCCTAGTTTTCACATGGCTAAATTACATCGGGTTCGGTTCATGCACACCAACACTTATCAATATATCCTAACATGGTGAAATTAATTAAAAATATAAATCCTATGTTGCATGTAATTGAATCAATAAGAAAAATCTCTCTAAGCATGTATAAACGAATTGGAAACCCAGAAAATAAAGAAACCTGTAAATAAATTAACTACAATATTAAGAAAGAAAGGAGCAAACTTTTTTTAAAGAAAACTTGTAATTCAAACAATAAAAGTACCAAGTTGATGGAGAATTATTTTCTATGGTTCTAATCTACTCTCCTACCTTCCTCTCTATGAAAAACTAACCAGAACTATCTTTTCTAAGTCATTATAAAGATACAAATACGTTTTAGAAGAGTTTGTAATATCTTAGAACTTTTTGGACCAATCAGCATTCAAGTGAAAATTCATGCATCAGGTACCCCGAATCGGTTTTGCATGTTCCCTGAACCGGTTCCCCCCGAACCGGTTCATTCTGGGGTTCTGGGGAACTTGTTGGAAATTCAACACTTAGAAATATTTTCATGCTTTCTTCTTTTCTTTCTTAGATTTTTTCTCAACTTCAAATGATCATAACTCCTTAACCGTAGCTCGAATTTGGGTGTCATTTTTTCGAGTGTTATCATTGTTCTGAGCCCTTCAACTTTCCAGTTGGCCCCACCTCCAGGATCAGGATTTAGGATTACAAAAATGCCCTTGAACTTGCCTTCCTAGCCTTTCTTTATTTGTTTTGATTTCTCTTTCGCACCACTTGCATAATTTACCTGTAAAACACATAAGAGAAACAAAAATATGAAATACTTGCCAACAAAGGTTAGTACCATAATTACGAGTTAAATCCATATCAATTGCACCACTCGAGTTCACAAAGGTACCGAAATTATGGGGATAAATATATAATATTTATGCCCGATCACTAGACCCTTAATAATAGTGGGATCAACGAAAGTCGGGTCCTCATTAGGATTTACACTAGTCCCGTCTTGGTCACCAACTGCCTCTATTCCATCTTCTTCGACCACCTAGATCATTTTATCTTTAGCTGCCACCAGCCCAGCAACATTGGGAAGCTCAGCATCATCCTCAACCTTCACCTCCTTGAGAGAAATGAAGCTCTCAGAGTCAGTGAAGTTCAAGGGATTTAAGATCTCGATTAGTGAAATATTATTGGCAACAAAATTGCCAAATTGGTTTGAAAATTTTTGGCATGAATCCCTTGTTCCTTTTTCTAAGGTACTTGGTGGCATAGACAAAAACTCCTCCACTATTTGAAGTTAGCAACGGCCTTCTCGTCACTAGTCTTGACACTCTCATCCTTAGTCTCCTTTTGCTGCCTAAGATCGACCTTAGGTTTCTCAACCTTGGTTATGCATATTTTCCTCACATTTGCAAGGAGTTCCTTGTGCCGATCTCGGAGTTCCTGAGTCTTGGTGTCGTAATCAATTTTTTGTTCCTCTGGCTTTTGCCTCAGTTCAGAGAGTTGAGACTTAGCGTCTTCAGCCATTTTTACCTTAGGTTCAGTCTCCACCATCCACTGATGAATGTTATGGAGAGAAATGACAAACTAGAATAACAAATAATAAAAAAAGTAGTATGATACATATGAGACAATACTGCACCTAGAAAAAATAATCAAGTTTTGATTTGGTTTATCCCTGAGTTGCCATATGGAGAGTAATGTTGAAAACCCTTAAAGGATCCTAGGAATTAAAATATCGATTGTCATAGTTGTGAACAAATGAGATGATGGCCTCCCCTGCCTTCAACTAGCTCCCTAATAGAGAGTCAGCATTGACATTAAGTTGTGTTGGAGACACAACTACAATTGTATCGTCTCTTATGGGGAGGAAAGACTCAGTGGATTATCTCGATGGACCCTCATTCTTCTTATTTTGTTGCTCTTAAGTGGGATAAATATAGTTTCCACCAATAGCCTCCTTTTTTCTCTTTAACCCCTCGGCGATATCAAATCCTGCAATAGTGGATTTTTACGAAGTCTGAGTCGAAAGGGAAGCTTTGCCCTGGAGATCAGCAATAGGATTGTTGGTCAATGGTGCTACCATTTCCAAAACTGCATATGAGATATTGGATGGATGATCTAAAACATAACATATAAACAATATTAATATCGGCCTATGGTTGAGTCAGAATAATTGAAGGATGACTATAAAGTTTGAAAAAAGTATACTTACGAAGTGTTCTAGGGGGTCCACCCCCCATGCGAGAATTCTAGAGGAGTTCAGGAGTCATTAATCTTCAAAGTAAATTAATCCTTCATCAATGAGTTGGTTTATATACTTTCTCATCTCGGCCTTGAGGCTGGGATCAACTTTGGTCTAAACCAAGATACGGTCCTATTAGATAAGAACTCTCATCTCGATGAAATGAGATGAATCTCCATCACCGATCTTCCACCCTCTAGAAATAAAGAAGTAAAGATACTTCTAATAATATTTGGAAGTCTTATTGGTGTAAAAGATTTACAGTCGAGACGACGTGCTACAAAATGGTAATAGAATGGGGTAAACTTTATGGTAATAGACATTTAACATGCTTGAAAGACATCGACTGGAAGGTCCTAATAGTAGGTAATTCGCCAAAGGTGAGCCGTTCCAAAAAGGATCCTCTATGCATAGGAGTCAATTAGACTGGAGAAACACCAATTGAGGAAATAATGGACCTGATGGACGAGTTAAAAGGAAGGAAGGCGAAAGCCGACCCTGAATATATGCTCATAGATGACAACTTCTGCCTTATTTCTAAGATTAAAGGGACGTTCATCCCCATCAGGTAGTCTCATGCTGATAGAAGGTATGATCCCATAGATATTACTAAAAACTACCAAAGTAGTCTCACGAACATCACTGGGAATGGATGAGGCAACACTTATGTCTAAAGTGTAAGGATCCTCTTCTTCCTCCTCAGTGGCAGGGGTTGTCCCATGAGGGTCACATTTTAAGAACTTGACCTGAATCATAGATGACACAAGTGTGGACATCGTAGTATGTGGGGGAATATTTTCTCCAGCCTTATCCTCAAACTCATCATCTGAGATGTTATTAACCTGGGGCTCAGGGTCTCCAAGCTAATGAGAAGAAATATTGGGGGACAAGAGTAAGCACCAAGATAATCCCTGTTACTGGATTCATCATAATATGCCATCTCGGCCTCACCGAGATAGGATATAATTACTCTCATGTCCTCATAAAAAAAGCCGATCTTAGAGTTCACTGGGTCACCATGAAGACCTAAACATTCAGAAGGGTTATAGCCCTTGGAGGAAGATATGGAGTCACTACTAATGGAAATAACAACATGTGTTAAGATTATAACTAGTTGTTCTACATCTTGGGTTGTTGGGGTCAGAGGTATTGGGGACCCAGGTTATTCGTATCAAATATTGCATATTTTTGCTCGTTATCTTTATGCATTCTAGAGCTTTTACGGTCCTTAATGCCTATATTTATTCTCATTAACCAGACAACCTTGGATTTGGATCTATACATGTTTTTCCGGGGTTAATTGTGCTTTTGTAGGTATTAGAATGCTAAAAGTGAGGATCCGTTGCATTTCAGTGAAGTTTCATTGTCGAATGCTACTTCAAGGGAATTTTAGTCAATTCACATTTCTTATCCAGCTCATGAAAATTCCACGTATTCCTAGTTCATTGAGTTAGCATCGCGTGGCCACAAACGGTGCGTCGTTTGGAGTTCGGACGAAGAAGATATGCGTGTTCCCGTTAATGGACTTTTCCCCCTCTTCATGGACCAAAGGATTGCAGAAAATAGAGTACCGGTCGACCGCGCCCCTACAGCTGGTCGACCACAGTTTGGTATTTTGCCTACGAAAGGAGACAATGCACTTTTTCTTAAAGGACCGGTTGATCGCTCCCCTACACCGGTCGATCGAGTATTGCAGATATTTGTTGCCTCTTTTCTTTTTCTTTCATTTCTTTCCCAACCTACTATATAAACCAATTTTGGTTTCTATTTCAGATATACATTCATATATTAGGTTTTAGAAGATAGTTTATGTTAGGGTTTGGAGGTTCAGATCTCATTCTTCTTCCTCTCTTGGGTTGACATCCATTTGGGTTGTAAGTGTGCACTATTCATCTTCCCTACCAATTAATATAGTGTGTATTTACTTATTTCTTGCTATTGATAATTAAATTTCCATGCTTTCTAAATTAGATTTACATGCTTTGATTTAATCTCTTTCTTGGTAGATTTACCGCATTTCATTTACTGCGTTTTTGACATGCTTTCTAGGTAATTTAAATTAGGTTGTGTTTGAATGGAACTCACTCGAGTTGACGCATTGCTTTGCTTTGGTGATGGTGTTTACGGGTCTATTTCGGGTGCATTATCGTAGTTATTATGCCTAGGAGATTTGGCAGGGCATATCATTTATGTCCCGTGTTTACGACCTTTCGTGCGCAATTTTTGGGATATTTATTTACGTCAAAATCATATTAGGCTTTTATGCGGATTTAGGGGCGTGACAACCCTTGATTCAATTAGCTGTCGAAACGAGACGCATTCTAAATAACTCGTCGACCCATGTATCCATTTTATACAAATTAACTCGGATGAGGGATATTCGACGCAACCTATAGTTTTACCACTTTGTTAATCTAGTTTCAATATAATCGGCTAGATTAATATTTCCCTTTTATGCATCTTTTCCATTTTAGTTTGTAATCCACTGTTTGCTCTTTTATTTCGAAGCATTAAGTCTCATAAATTCTAGCTTCTCATCCCTGTGGATTTTCGATACCCGACTTACCGTTGTTCTTGCCTCGCAAGTGTAGTCGTAATTTAGGTTTGTTTGTATTGAGTAGGCGAAATGAAAACAACGACCGTGCACCTTACACGCGCGCGCATTTCGCACACGATCAAAATGGCACCGTTGCCGAGGATGAGTTTGTTTTAGACTTTATTTGATTTAGTATTTCATAGTATTTTCTTTCTATTTATATTATTTGCTAATATTTTGCCGGACTTCCACATCTGAGCACTTAGAAATTCTCGGATTTTTCCCGCGCACACCTACTTTGTGGAATTCGCCACTTGAGCCATTTTTTTGGGGTAAGCATGTCTTATTCCAATTCTTTCGGTAATCATTGTTATAATTCTCAAAATTCTCACAAACCTATGACTTTCGGTGAATACTTAGAATCCCAAAGTATAACAAATTCAAATATGACTTTGGGTGAGTATAACGAAAGCCAAAATATAGGTTATTGGAATTTTGATGATGATGATAATGATTTTGGGCCTTTACCTCCTTATAATAGGAATTTTGAAACAAATTCGAATAGTTTTTAAAACTCCTATAATAATGGTATTTCGTTTAAGTCCGATGGTAATTTTCAAAGTTCCCATTTTCATGCATCCGCACCTCGACCTATGACATTCGGCGAGGGTTTGCGTATGTATGAAAATGAGAAAATTGAAAATCACTATCGGGAAGAAAATCATTTGTGGGAACATGAGTTGGATTTATTATTTGAGTCCGACGACGATTTTGCTTCCGAGACTTTTGAAGTCGAGGAATGTTTTGAACCAAATGAGGTAATTTTACCTACTTTGGAACAAGCCATTCTAGACTTTACCCATTGCATAATAGATATTGAAAGTGAGGATGAAAATGACATAATATCTATTTGCAATGAAATGATTTCTTCTTTGTCCCCCTAAGAAGAACATTTCATTGAAAATTATATTATTTCCTTTGAAACTCAATCTTCATGCGATGATGATTCACCTCATGAGTTTGAATTTCTTTCATCCCCATTTTCATTCTCTATTATGACACAGTCACAAGCACCCGATGATTCGGTTTCAAACTTTAATGTTTTAAACCTTTTCGCCGATGAGGAGTACTTGCTCGAGTCGCCTTCCACAATCGCATTCGTGACTTCGTGTGCGTCGCCTCCCATTCCAATTTCAAAATCTTTGGGAGGATATTAGGCTTTTCTCGGTCCCCACATGTTTTTGTCACCCATTCAATCCAAATCCCCCATCGTCCCTCCAAAACTTTTAATTGGCGATGGTTCATTTCTTCTGCCTTACACATGCCTTATGTTGTTCAAACGGAATTCATATTTTTCGGAAGGCATGCTTGTATGTGAGGGTACACCGGTTATCCTCCAAAGTCAAATCGTTTTTACGGTGGACCCTCAGCTATTTAGACTTATAGTGTACAGTTAGTGTGAAGCCTAAATAGTAGGTTGTATATAGTTAGCTTTCTTTCTTTTTATTTTTTCTTTCCTTTTTATTTTATTCTAGTGTAATTAGTTAACTTTTTGTTATTTGTTTTTGCTATGCTCGGTACTAACTTGTTTTGTAGATTCTTTGGACTTGTTCTTATGGGGATCGCTCCAATTTTGGATAATGTCGCTCTTTTCCTCTCTTTAACTTATTTCTTAATTCACCTTGAGGACAATATCAGGTTTTAAGTTAGGGGGTGGGGTATATTCTATCCATTTCACATGTTAGTCCATGTTTTTTCTCATATGGTGTGACAATATTTGGGTTTGTAAGATTGAAATGGCGTCGTTGTCGGGGAATGATTTTCTCTGAATCTTAATTGGTTTAGTGCTTTGATCCCGACAACTTGCTTGATCAAAATGGCGCCGTTGCCGGGGATGAGTTTGTTTTAGACTTTATTTGATTTAGTATTTCATAGTATTTTCTTTCTATTTGTATTATTTGCTAATATTTTGCAGGACTTCCACATTTGAGAACTTAGAAACGCTCGAATTTTTTCCGCGCGCACCTACTTTGTGGAATTCGCCACTTGAGCCATTTTTTGGGGTAAGCATGTCTTATTCCAATTCTTTTGGTAATCATTGTTATAATTCTCTCGCAAACCTATGACTTTCGGTGAATACTTAAAATCCCAATGTATAACAAATTCAAATATGACTTTGGGCGAGTATAACGAAAGTCAAAATTTAGGTTATTGAAATTTTGATGATGATGAAATGATTTTGGGCCTTTAGCTCTTTATAATAGGAATTTTAAAACGAATTCGAATAGTTTTCAAAATTCCTATAATAATGAGCTTTCGTTTAAATCCGATGGTAATTTTCAAAGTTTCCATTTTCATGCATCCGCACCTCAACCTATGACATTCGTTGAGGGTTTGCGTATGTATGAAAATGAGAAAATTGAAAATCGCTATCGGGAAGAAAATCGTTTGTGGGAACATGAGTTGGATTTATTATTTGAGTCCGACGATGATTTTGCTTCCAAGACTTTTGAAGTCGAGGAATGTTTTGAACCAAATGAGGTACTTTTACGTACTTTGGAACAAACCATTCTAGACTTTGCCCATTGCATAATAGATATTGAAAGTGAGGATGAAAATGACGTAATATCTATTTGCAATAAAATGATTTCTTCTTTGGCCCCCTAAGAAGAACATTTCATTGAAAATGATATTATTTCCTTCGAAACTCAATCTTCATGAGATGATGGTTCATCTCATGAGTTTAAATTTCTTTCATCCCCATTTTCATTCTCTATTATCACACCGTCACAAGTACCCGATGATTCGGTTTCAAACTTACATGACTTGACATTTATATAATTATTTAACACACCTGGTTAAATACCTTACACATTACCCTTTATTTAAGGAAAAGCATTTTTGTCACCCAGATTACCCTTTATTCATACCAATTCACGTGAATATTTTCATTGAAAATCACATTCCAACACGCGTAAGTATCAAGTTAGAAAATACTTATTTTTCTTTAAAAACCTTTCATGAACACATTATTTTTTTTAATTATGGGTTAAACATCTTTAGGTTGCTTAACTACCCTTTTAATCACTTCACATTACCATTCCTTTACTCTATGGACATTAATTAATTTTCACATTTAATAGTCCATGTTATCGTTTACCAAAGCATTTATTAATTCATTCAAGTTATGTTGTCTTTTCTCATATTCACCACACAACCCATTTCTTGACATGTTCCACTTTTCATTGTCTTTTTATTAGAATCTACCAATATCCGCATACTTTAACGGGATCCACTCATCGGCTATGCTACATATACTCTGGCCAGTGATTTTGGATCTTTCACCCTAGGGCTTCGGGCCCTCCTTAATTATCCCGGCGTCATCCAAGTTCATATTAATGTATTTTACCATTTTACAAATGTCCACATTATTCTACTTTTCCTTTATTAGTTGAAGCCAAAATTCAGGGTTCACCCCAACTTGTGATATACTTTAAAATCATCATTTCTTGTACTTTTTACTCTAGCATTGATTTTATCCCCAAATAAGGTCATTTAGGACCATTTTGTGTAAAACATTTTTAACATTTTTATTTCATAAAAATGTTTTACTTTACGTAAAATTATCATTTTATCCATTTGTTTCCAAACTTGTCATTTTCTCCATTTCACAAGTGTTATTTCTCACAAAATCATTAATTTATCCACACTAACTTCTAAGTATTTTTAACTTATTAACACTTATTTAACACTTTGGAGTAACATACTTCTCACGTTGAAGATCTTTTTATGTCTTTACTTTCTTTTCTACTAAATTCTTGAACATTTAAAGACTACTTTATAAGAAAATAATATTTTCTTTATTAATACATGTAGTCTTGAAACCTTACACTTACCACATTTCAACACCTTTTTCACACACTATGAGGGATGAAATTTCTAATTTCTTTATTTCATGTTTAAACCCAATATATCTTCATCAAACTTGTTTATATGTTCATCATCAAAATAATACGAGTTTATAAGAATGAGAATAAGGATTTTGAAGTCCAAAAATCCTATTAAAAGGGCTTAACATATAATTTATTCTAAAAATTTCATAATTCTTGCAAAAACATACCTTTCAAGGAAAAATACATTTTTATTTCTCCAAAACCTGAATAATATTTCCATTTATATAAAATCCAATTTTTTCACAAGAAAACTTTGAAACATTTATTCGTAAATTACTCCCAACAAAATAACATTCTTCCAATATTTTTATTTCATAAAAATGTTAATACCAAGTTTTCTTGAAATATATCATTAATTATTGAAACCTTTTGTAAACTCATTTTACAAATCATAAATGCATCCTACTCTTACAAACTCTAACTACATTAGACACATATGAAAAAATATAGTATTTAACTAAAGAGTAATGTTTCCCACCTTAAATGGAGCTCTAAAAATGGTTGGATGAAGAAGAAGAAGGTGATGGACACCCCCACCTCCTTAGGTGGCCTCAAGGAGATTGTCTAGCTCTACAAAACTTGTCTCCATAAAATCTCCAAGCAAAATCCTTCAAACTCCATTAATCTTATATTCTTCTTCCTCAAAACCCTCCAACAAACACTCCAAATTTCATAGGTCTACCCAACAATGGAGGAAATGGATGTATAAGGTTTATTTATGGTGAAATACTAGTAAAATATAGTGGCATAAGGTGGATATATGGTGGTGGAATGATGTAAGAGGCTTTGGGGAGATGAAATTTCCGTGAAACTAGAGAGGGAGAGAGAGTGAGAGTGAGAGAGGTAAATGTTGAAGAGAAAATGATTGGGAGGAACCCACCATCTCCCTCTCTCCTATCCCTAAAAAAATCCACAAAATGGTTTTAAAGACCAAGGACATCACCCTAAACCCGTTTTTAGTCATTTGGTGCCTTCAGAACTTGACACCTCATCAAATCAAGGGACCATAATTTGATAGCACACAAGGGAAATCGAAAAATAAAATTTGTGAAGATGTCGTTCAAACGAAAATGGAACCTCATTCGAACGAGATTGGATTCTCATTCGATCAGACTTTTAGACGAACTTCTAACTAGGTTGTGCACCTATAAAATGGTGGGTCATTCGATCATCGTTAGATGTCAAGTTCGAAGGAGGGGGCTTCTTATCTGAATAACTAGTATTATTATTCAAATGAAATAGAACCTCTTTCGAACGACTTCTAAGTTCATTTGATCTATCCAAATTCCTTAAATCTCCAACTTCCAACAATTAACATCAAGGCTAGAAGAGTAATCAAATATAGAGAATAAAATCCCATATACTAATGATCCAACTCTTAAGAGTTCCTCATGATTGTAAATAACAGGGGTGAAGGGTAAAATTCCGGGGGCGGGTATAACACCCTCGAAATGCGTATAACATGTGATTTAAAAATTGAAAACTCAAAATAACTAATCTTCTACAACCTATTTCCATAACAAAACCTTTATCCCCAACATGTATATTGAAATTTAAAAAATCACAATTGCTCCATGATTAGTCACATATTCTTCACATTTATCCCTTTAATTTCGGTATTTTTATGATCCCGTGCAGTCTAAATATCTTGGATTTATCTCGTATTTATGCTACTAACCTCTTTTGTCAAGTACTTCGTGTTTTGTGTATTTTTCATGTGTTTTACAGGTATTTCATGCAAATTAGTGCGAAAGAGAATGCAAAACAGTGAAAGAAACCAAGAAATAGGGAGTTGAAGGGCATTTTCGTAATTTTACATATATATTCCGATGGTGGGGAAAGCTAGAGAGTTGAAGAGATCTAAATTACAAGAACATTGGAAAAAACTTCACCCCAATCCGAACTACGGTGAAGAATTTATGCCCATTTAAAGTTGGAGACAGAAAGTCAAAAGTTGAAATTAATTTTGGAAGCTGAAGAGTTTCAACTCTTGAAATTTCTTGTTTAATTCATTTTTATTAGTTGTAAAATGTGGAGAGGCATGGGAAGAGTCTCATTTAGGTATATTAAAAGGGTAAAACGTGGAGAGGTATGGGAAGAGTCATTTTTTAGGTGCATAAAAGGCCCTACATCCTTCCAAGGGAGTCGAATTCTAGAGAGAGAGTCAGATTTTAAAGGGTTTTTTTTGACATTGTAGGAGGCTAGTATTTAGTTTTTAAAGGATTCTTGTATCCAAGAACCCTAGTTTTGAAGTTTGGCTACTATTCAAGATTTTAAGATCTATTCAAGATTCATCATTCATCCATTACAAGTAATTTTAATTTATTGTCTTTACTGCTTTCCTAATTAGTTTAATTAATTGTTGCTTTCTAGTTTTCCAATCCCAATTCAAGTCATGTTTTCAATTTTCTAGATTTTTTTTATGGATTCCTTCACTTTCAATTTTAAGTTTTCTTTTATTTTAATCATGTTAAGATAAGTTTTTAAGGGTGGGGATGGATGAACCCAACCCGATGTGGTATGCACAGATATAAAATTTGTCCTCTAAATTAAATAAGTGATTAGATCGTGTTGTATAGGTTCACAACCATTGTACACCTTTTAACCTCGTTTGCCCTAGGTAACCGGGGTGCTTAAGGATGCAACGTGCGTGAACTATTGCGACACTACTTTACTCGTTCTTTGATTATGTATGATGCGGGCTTGAACCTCATATATGTAATGCTTTGGAGTACTAAAGATTGGGTCTGATCAATTATCTAATTTATGACTAATTTTGTACTGGCATACACACTAGGGTTTGGGGGAGTGTATTCTTAACCCATTTCTTCATTCATATTAATTTCTTCTTAGTTAGTTAATTTCGCATGCATATGTTAATTTAATTTAATCTAGTTAATTCATAGATAAAATCCATAAAAATCAATCATCTTTTTCTTTTATTTTATTTTAACATCAACTTTAGGATTAAACTACCTTATTTTTGTCATCACGTTCACACGTCCTAATTCCCTGTGGATTCGATACCCAGACTCGCCACTATACTCCTTAAGAAGTGTAGTTACAAGTTTAGTTTTTTTTGTATTGAGGTTGGAAGCCGATAACAACGACTAACGTATTACACGGACGCTCGGTTTTCCACTCGATCGCTCCAAAAATAAAAACAGTTTTCCATTATAGTACCTTGGAAATTTCCAGCACTATCATTTTCATACAAATCGCAAAAAGATCAATATGAAATTTAAATGTAAGTTATTAATATATTTCTCATTCCCATATATCTAGTGTTCATATGATGCAAAAATATCAATATCAATTCCTTGTTTTCATCTTAGTAAATGGAAAGACAAAAATATGTGGAAAATTTGTGTCTAAAGTAGATTCATTAGAGAAACGACCAATTGATAATAGAAAATTTGATCAAAGGTGAGTCCACTTTTTAAATTATGTATCATCATTGTTATTACTTGTAAAATAAAATTCAAACCTATTGTAAGAAATTGTTTGATTTGTTCATATTAATCTATTGTTCGTAATGATAGTACTTGAAATGTGATTGGATTGATATTTCTATCTTGATCTGGGAAATATAATACGTTATGATCCATATTTTTTTACAATATCTATTATTTATCAATTCTATATAGTAATGTCAACCCGCAATGTGAATCAATAGTTAGAAATTAAAATGATTGTTAAAGAGAAATAATTTTGCGGCTAAATAATGATGTGACATAATATGTAATAGGGGAGGAAAATAAGAAGCTTCAAAGAAGAAAGTGGTTAAACCTGTTTACCCTTTAGCACTAGTTTGTACAATTACAGTGATGAACAGAATAAAGCTTACCACTGAACATAAAGAATCTCGATAAAAAATACCATTGCATAATATTTTATAAGGAATATGGGAAGGAAGAGCAATAATTTCACCAGTGAAGAATTTTATGTAACACCCTGCCTATTCTAATACTGGGTGATCAGTCAATTATTAAATTAATCAGGAATCATTAATGGTTTCACTCTTATTATCACTATCAAAATCCAATTATTTTACTAATACCCTAATGACCCGGTGTCAAAATTTTAATTTTCTATTAAAAGGCAATAAATTAAACTAAGAAATCACATTCACCATTCCAGTAAGCATAGTATTAAATGATAAAACAACGAAATGGATAAATGTTCTTGGAATAAACACTCTAGACTAAAATCCAAATATAATAGTCCATAATATAAATCCAAATCCAATACTGGAAATAAAATTAAAGGACAATGACTCTGAAATAACCACTAGCTAGAGATGGGCGACATGCCCAACTAATAAAACTGAATGATAGAGAGGAACTAATAAATGTGGAGGCGTCTACTACCAAGGTCCTGCAATGTCTACAGCTACTGCAACACGTAAAATATGAAGGAACTCCTAAGCCTGACATCCCTATGGCCGGGAACCTAAAAGTTTTTTACAAAAATGGATTTGAAATGGGCAGAACCCAAGTAAACAGTTTGAAAATATTTTACAAGTATTTAAAATGTATTAAAGAGAAGATATTGTATACATGTTAACTTTACGTGACCTCACTTGAGATCCTCACCTATCAACTAATGTTCACGTCTAACGTATACTTATAAACCAACTTAGTTAGGCTACCCCGCCTAACTAGTTTTAATTAAGTCTCTTCCCGTCTAATAATTTATTGTGCCCACCCGTATTTCCCAGTATGTTATGAAATTTCCAAGTCCTTTTTATCTATTAAAAGTCACTCATTAAATATTAAGTTCCCACATACTTAAATTACGTTAGACATCATTGTCTGTCTTATCTACTAATGCACACGTAGTAGAATAATTCACATGTAAATGTTATATACACCACCCTTGTAATATATAAGAATACGACATCCCTAGGTGGAGACTTGTGATGTGGGTTCACTTTGCTATCAAGTCATGGTACATCAAGTAGTAAGTAAAGTACATCGGGTTTGGAATCACTCTCGAAACCATACATTAACAATTCACACAATTTAGAGGTAAACATAGTTATAAGATGAAACCCGAGTTTTATGATCATCAAGAATTCTACCCAAGAACTGATTATTTCATAATTATCTATAAAACCCGATTTTTATGATCTTTCATGCCTATACATCATCAAATCCATATTTTTCCCATTTAAACTATCACATATGTACTGATTTCATTTTTCCCATTTAAATTATCACATATCTACTGATTTCAGTTTCGCAAGATCGTGAATTAATCTTCCAATTTCAAGCCAAATTCATTTATTCATGCATATAATTAATCCTGCACTAACATGGATAATATATGCACTTAATTTTAGCAAGATAAACACTTTCTTGATTCTCTACAAAAAGATGCTGGGGGTGGCCTTTCTCTCCTCTTTATCTACACTCCGGTGGTGATGGTGGTGCAAAATGGTGTGGGAAAGCTTTGGAATTGCTCTCCTTACTCCTCTAGTGGACTCTTTGTATTTTGTAACTTCTAACCCTAGTAACATCAACCTACCAGATGATATAAACATTGAAATTTCATAGGTCTCTTTTTTCAAAAATCCAAAAGACCAAAATACCCCTTCGGGGTGCCAGTTTGGCCTAAAAATGCCACAGGCCCCAATGCAAACTCCTAAGTACACTTTTCTAACTATTTCGACCCTTTTGAAAATATTGATGAAGTCGAATTGACTATTTAGATGACCCATACTTAAATTAAATTTTATCTCATAAATTTAAGTCCCGACACGACTGACACGCATATCCCGACGAAATTTCTATAACTGTCATATTTCTCACTCACAAGAATCATAATGCTTTCTTATCAATTTATTACTCATTCACTAAGTAATATTCTATATAAATAAATATTAATCCTTGTCTCGCTAATGAATAGTTATTTTAACCCGTATTAATTTTCTATTAATTCCCCATTTTAATTTAATTAATCCCAATATAAAAATCATTAAAATTACGGGGTGTTACATACTTCCCCCTAATAATAAAATTTCATCCCAAAATTTACAAAAATACCCGGTATGAATAACTCTGGATATTTATCACACATCTCATCCTCGCGCTCCTAAGTAGACTCGTCGATATTATAGTGCCCCCACTGAACACATAAAAGTGGAATGACCTTTGATCTTAATCTCCTCTCACTATGTTCTAGGATAGCAAATAACCTTTCCTCGTATGAAATATCGGGCCACAAATCAATTTCCTCCAATGCAATGTGAGTGTGAGCTAACTCATCCCGGAGATATCGCCTTAGGGAAGAAAATTAAAATACATCATGAATCCAACGCAAGTGCTCCTGTAACTTGAGTCTATAAGTAACTGACACAATTCACTCAATGATATGGAATGGCCTCACATCCCTTGGTTCCAACTTCCCTTTCTTCACGAACCTCATTATCCCATTCATAGGAGATTCACGTACTAACACCTGGTCCCCCACATTAAACTCCAGGAAGAAATGCTTGGCATCGACATAAATCTTCATTCTATCCAGTGCTATCCATATATGACTCCGAATCAACTGAATTTTGGCCGAAGTATCCTGAATCAACTTTGGCCCAAGTAACTTGTTGTCCCCCACCTACAACTGACAAGTAGGTGAATGACAAGGTCATCTGTACAACGCCTCAAATGGTGCCATGATAATTGTAAATTGATAGGAGTTATTATATGCAAACTCCACCAGTGGAAGATACTACTACCAACCTCCCCTAAAATCAAGGATACACATCCGTATCATATCTTCCAACATCTGATTTGTCCTCTCTATATGCTTGTCCGTCTGGGGGTGATAGGCCATACTCAATCACAACTCTGTACCCATGGCCTCCTAAAAACTCTCCCAAAAATGAAACATGAAGATCTTGTCCCCGTGGGAGATAATATCGAGTGGCACCCCATGCAATCTCACTATCCCAGAAATGAAAATTTGGGCATACTATCCCGTAGTATAATCCATCTGGAGAAGAAAGTGAGCTACATTGGCCTACTGATTCCCTATCACCCAAATAGAATCGTGAACCCTCTGTGAAGTAGGCATCCCAGTAATGAAATCCATTGAAATGATCTCCTATTTTCATATCATAATCTTTAAAGTCTATAAGACCCCTGTCAGCTTCTGATGGTCCACCTTCACTAGCTGATAAGTGGTACACCTCGAGATATACTATGCAATGTCATTCTTCATCCCACTCCATCAATATTGTCATTTCATATCTTGGTACATCTTTTCCCCTCCAGGATATACCACAAACCGTGACATGTGCGACTCTGCCATCACCACGTGTCATGAGTCATTCCCCTCTTGGACAATCAATCTCCCATTAAAGCGTAAACCCCCCTCTAAGCTCAGGGAGTATGACTCTGCTCCACGGCTAAAAGTTGTCTAATCCAATCCTGACAAAACGAATTCGCTACCTGGGCCTGTACCAACCTCATGACAATATGGGGGTGATGGTCATAACTGACATAACTAATCTAGCAACTTAATCCTGATGTCCCAGCTCCATCCATTTATCCTTCCAAACTTCAGTCACATCCCCCACTGCCCTATGGCTCAACGCGTCTGCCACCACTTTAGCCTTTCTCGGGTGATAATAGATGTCAAACTGATAATCTCTCACAAATTATAGCCACCTACGCTAATATATATTCATCTCTCTATGAGTGAACAAATACTGTAGTGACTTATGATCTGTGAATAGGCGAAACCTCTCCCCCAGCAGATAATGTCTCCAAATCCGTAGTGC
The DNA here is from genome assembly GCA_949130495.1 of Sambucus nigra. Taxonomy (NCBI): domain Eukaryota; kingdom Viridiplantae; phylum Streptophyta; class Magnoliopsida; order Dipsacales; family Adoxaceae; genus Sambucus; species Sambucus nigra. Next base: position 630,463,890 of record OX422209.1, read on the forward strand.
AAAAACGATTGTAGCTAACTACAAATCGTGGGTGGGGTGATTCCTCTCGTGAGGCTTAAGCTTATGGGAAGCATAAGTTATAGCCTGGTCCTCCTGCTATAGCACACCCTCAAGTCCCTGTAAAGACGCATCAGTATAAACAAGGTACTCCACTCTTTCTGTGGGAAGTGTAAGCACTGATGATGCTGGAAACAACAACACCCTTCAAGGTGTTGATGGGCTCAATTCCATGTTAACAATGGAAGCATAAGAGTATATACACATATAGTAGATGGAGGTGAGGAGAAGAGGGTTTACATCGGAATATAAGTGGTTCAGCCAATCAGGCCTACGTCCACTGTGAAGGTGTGTGTTTGATATCACTATATGAGGGCTCTAATGGCCATGGATACAATCTCTCAAGCTTTCTCTCTTTACTGTGAGTTTAGACAGAGTTTTATCTAGGGTTTCTAATTTCGGGGATCCCTTTCCAAGAAGGAGAAGACAAGTATTTATAGTGCCTGGGGGGTATAATGTACCCCCCATGCATGTAAAGAGCATGTGTGTGTTGATCTAGCCAATATGATGAAGACGTCTGTCCCTGTCTCATGTAGAGAATGATGATGAAATATTCCCCTCACGTGGGGGAAATGATTTATTATAACTGAATTGTGTCCACGTGTCCTTGCCCACACATATGTCAATAAGAGCTTGACCTCCGTGCTTGGTCATGACCTCGGCCTAGAAGAGTCCGAGGTTGGTAAGGTTTAGCTACCCATCCAATCCGAGATGAGCCGATATGATCCCGACTTAAGTGAAGCCAAGGTAAGGTATTAAGGTCGGCCTGGGCTGAGGTTAAGCTGGAATAGGCCTGAAACATTGGCTGATTCACTGATGGGGTTGACCATGGTAGAAGTATGGCTCCTTGTAACCTCGGCCTATCCCCGACCAAGGTTGTCATTCCTGGGTGAACTGACAAACTACTGACCCCCTGATTCATGTAGTATCCCCTTTAAGAGGTTGGTAGTGGTGTCGGCCAGGACCGACCCTATTATGGCCGAGGTTGCCGGTCACTGATCCAAGGCCTTTCCAATGTAGGCCTTGTCCTCGGACGAGGTTGATGTCTCTGAGTAGAGGTGGCACATTTATGGCATATCAATCACCCCCCAGTCCTTAGTTACATGTGAGAGCAGGTAATTGTGGGGTCTCTACATCTCTGAGGTCTCTCTTGTGCCAATGTCCATTTGACACTTGTCCATTGCTGAAGTGTGAAGCGTGCCTGACAAGCATGTGATGTCAGTCGTCCTTTGGGGCTCCCAAGGCAATTATGGGCCTTGGGGAGTGTGCATCCATATTAAGGGTTTAAACCCTATTTTCCCTCTTTCTTCTTCACTTCTCTCTTTTCTGGCTCGACTCATTTCTTTAGCTCTCTCTCTCTCTAGAAAATCTCTGGTTCGAAGCATTTTGGTGTTGATTTCTCACAGTCTCTCCCTTCTCTCTTACCATTTTGTCTTTAGGTATCCTCTGCCATTCTTTCTTCTTCATTTTTCCTGTTTTCTTCTTACTTTTGCATTTTTCGGTGAGTTTTTGGAGATTTTTGACGAGGTCTCCATTTTTTCCGGTGAACTGTTCTTTGTGTTCTTCGTAGTAATTGCTTAAAATTTAATAGTTTGATCCTTAGTTGAATCATTCCATTTGCCAGTCTTTGTTTGTTGTTTAGGAGAGTTGTAAGTGTAGGGTCTGCCTCTTATGCTCAGACCCCTTTACCAACTCTTAGAGGAGTTCCCTTCTCTCAGAGAGAAGACTTTAGATAAAATTAGGCAAATAGAAAGAGCGCAGGAGGATACTTATAGGTCATAGGAATTTCCCCTCAGACCTATATTTCCCCCACCTCTGAAGGTAATATACCCTGAACCATCAGAACCATCCAGCCAACCCGAGGTACCTGCTGAACCCTCACCAATGTCTGAGTCTGAGTCTTCCACATCAGACCCTATGTCTGTGGATCCTTTCCAAGAGGCTATGGACTTCTCAAATCAACAAGATCAGGTCCCTGATCAAGCATAGATCTCCAGTTGGGCCTCGTCACATAAAAATTCAAGCATATTGTCCTCTTCCTCAGAGGTTGAGATTATTGAACCAAGCGTGGCTATTCCACCAATACTTGATGCCATTCCCCTGTCGGCCGTCACAGGAGCTGAGTTTGCTCAGAGGTTCCTAAGGATCCCTCCAATGTCTGCTTCGGCCGACGTTGAGCTAGATAATGACAATAATGATGATGCTGAGAGTGATGTCGACGTCTCTGAGGCGGACAAGATTGAGAGTACAGTTAGTGAGGTCGACCTTCTTTGCTTCAGATACCTATACTCCATCAGCCCCTCCATAAAGCTCAGGAGACCTCTGAGGGAAGAGAGGGCTTACCATGGCCGAGATAGTGAGATCTTCTTGTACGAGAAGATGTTCAAGTTGGGGTTTTGTTTGCCCATCCATCCCATCATTAGGTCTATACTAGGCTACATCAACTTGGCCCCTTCCCAGTTGTCACCCAATGCTTGGAGGGTAATAATTAGGGCCATCGTCTTATGAAGGGCTGTTCATCACTCAGACCTTCCAGTCCAGGTCTTTGTAGGTTGCTATGTCCCTTCATCAGCCAAAAACCATCCGAGCTATTATCATTTTGTATCTCAAAAACCTGATAAGAAGATGCTCCAGATAACTTAAACATCTAATCATAACTGGAATCCTCACTATTTCTTTGCCTCAGGGCCAGGGGAATTTGGCCCATGCACCCCCTCTTCCCCACTAGAACCTAGGATGCCTATAAGTTGGGGAAAGCACTACACCAAAACTGGCGATTGGTCATGGCCAAAATCCCTGACCAAAGCTGTGGGTCGCGAACTTGGGCCGCGACCATTTCGGGCGTGACCATTTTCGTGGGTCGCGGCCCAAGTCCGTGACCAAAAAATGGTCACGGCGGAGAGGGATCACGGCAGATGGTCGCGGACTTAGGCCATGACCCATGTCGTGACGGGTCGCGGCCCTCATCCGTGACCCACAACCATGAAAAATTGGTCGCGACCCTTATCCGTGACCCACAACCGTGACAAATTGGTCGCGGCCAAAGTCCGCGACTCATTACCGTGATAAAAAGTATAAAAAAATTGGTCGCGGTCCTAATCCGTGACCCACAACCGTAACAAATTGGTCGCGGCCAAAGTCCGCGACCCACAACCGTGACAAAAAAAATAAAAAAAAGTGGTCGCGGCCCAAGTCCGTGACCCACAACCGTGACGAAAAAAATGGTCGCGAACTTTGGCCGCGACCATTTTTATGCGTGACGAAAAATAAAAATGGTCATGGACAAAGTCCATGACCATATTTAACTATAATTTAAAAAAAAAATATTTTTTTGGTCCAATCCTAAAACTGGGGGTCCTGTGAGTGCACCATCAGTTGCTACGTGTAACGTTTGACGCGTATGAGGTGTTACAAATATTTATTATTGGCAAAACAATAAAAAAAATCACAAATTGCGAATCGAGAACGTTGTTAATAAAAAAATATATATACAAACTTATAAATATTACACGTCTTAATAATTCACAGACCAAAAAAAAATTGGGCAGAGTTTCCTCTATTTTCTTGACATTCCAAAACCTGTAAATGTAAAACCTACTTATTATAAAGCCTGCACGGCCATAAAATTCAACAATCAAATTATAAAAGCCTGCACGGCCATAAAACTAAACAATAAAAGCCCGCATGGCTGACAAAATCCTGATTGTCCACAACATATAAACAATCTTCATGCTGTAGACCATTTCCTCCTTCGTTTGATCTGCGTGCAAAAATCCTACAAATGATAGGATAAATAAAAAAAATATCAGTAACCAAGTAGTTTTACAAAAAATTTAATCAAGCTGAAAAATTGCATATATGAGTTAAAATTATCAATAACCAAGTAGAAATATACAAATTATCGTCATATACTCAAACCGTTCCGCGGCTGTGGGGTCAGTTCCTACGAGTTACATTGGTCCCGTGGGAGGTGTCGGCGCCACCCACGGCGCCGTTCGGGGGCTATTTTGGATTTTCACCCTCTAACGTCATGTTTTTAAGCCTAAGCCTAGAAATATGCAAATTACCATCGTATTCTCAATCCAGGAGTCCCGCGACTGCGTGGTCAGTTCCTACGAGTTACATTGGTCTCGTGGGAGGTGATGGTGCCATCAACGGGGCCGTTCAGGGGTTGTTTTGAGTTTTCACCATCTAACGCCATGTTTTTAAGCCTAAGTCTAGAAATATGCAAATTATCGTCGTATTCTCAAACCGGGAGACCCGCGGCCGCGGGGTCAGTTCCTACAAGTTACATTGGTCCTCTAGGAGGTGTTGTTGCCACCCACGGGGTCGTTCGGGGGTTGTTTTGGGTTTTCACCCTCTAACGCCATTTTTTAAGCCTAAGTCTAGAAATATGCAAATTATCGTCGTATTCTCAAACCGGGAGACCCGCGGCTGCGGGTTCAGTTCCTACGAGTTACATTGGTCCCGTGGGAGGTGTTGGTTCCACCCACGGGGCCGTTCGGGGGTTGTTTCGAGTTTTCACCCTCTAACGCCATGTTTTGCTTAAATATAGAAATATGCAAATTATCGTCGTATTCTCAAACCGAGAGTCTCGCGGCTGCACGGTCAGTTCGTACGAGTAACATTGGTCCCGTGGGAGGTGTTGGCGCCATCCACGGGGCCGTTCAGGGGTTGTTTTGGGTTTTCACCCTCTAACGCCATATTCTGAAGCCTAAGTCTAGAAATATAGAAATTACCATCGTATTCTCAAATTGGGAGTCTCGTGGCTCCGTTGTAAGTTCCTATGAGTTACATTGGTCTCGTGGGAGGTGACGGTGCCACCCACGGGGCCGTTCAGAGGCTGTTTCGAGTTTTCACCCTCAAACGCCATGTTTTTAAGCCTAAGTCTAGAAATATGCAACTTATCATCGTATTCTCAAACCGGGAGACCCGTGGTTGCGGGGTCAGTTCCTACTAGTTACATTGGTCCCGTGGGAGGTGTTGTTGCCACCCACGGGGCCGTTCGGGGACTGTTTTGGGTTTTCACCCTCTAACGCCATATTTTTAAGCCTAAGTCTAGAAATATGCAAATTATCATCGTATTCTGAAATTGGGAGACCCGTGGTTGTAGGGTCAGTTCCTACGAGTTACATTGGTCCCGTGGGAGGTGTTGGTACCACCCACGGGGCCGTTCGGGGGCTATTTCGAGTTTTCACCCTCTAACGCCATGTTTTGCTTGAATCTAGAAATATGCAAATTATCGTCGTATTCTCAAACCGGGCATCTCATGGTTGCGCAGTCAGTTCCTACGAGTTACATTGGTCCCGTGGCAGGTGTTGGCGACACCCACGGGGCCGTTCGGGGGCTGTTTTGGGTTTTTACCCACTAACACCATATTTTTTAGCCTAAGTCTAGAAATATGCAAATTACCGTCGTATTCTCAAATCGGGAGTCCCATGGCTGCGTGGTCAGTTCCTACGAGTTACATTGGTCTCGTGGGAGGTGATGGTGCCACCCACGGGGCTGTTCGGGGGCTGTTTTGAGTTTTCACCCTCTAACGCCATGTTTTTAAGCCTAAGTCTAGAAATATGCAAATTATCATCGTATTCTCAAAGTGGGAGACCCGTGGCTGCGTGGTCAGTTCTACGAGTTACATTGGTCACGTGGGAGGTGTTTTTGTCACCCACGGGGCCGTTCGGGGGCTATTTTGGGTTTTCTCCCTCTAACGCCATGTTTTTCAGCCTAAGTCTAGAAATATGCAAATTATCGTCGTATTCTCAAACCGGGAGACCCGCGGCTACGGGATCAGTTCCTACAAGTTACATTGGTCCCGTGGGAGGTGTTGGTGCCACCCACGAGGCCGTTCAGGGGTTGTCTCGAGTTTTCACCCTCTAACGCCATGTTTTACTTGAGTCTAGAAATATAAAATTATCGTCGTATTCTCAAACCGGGAGTCTCGCGGCTGCGCGGTAAGTTCCTACGAGTTACATTGGTCCTGTGGGAGGTGTTGGTTCCACCCACGGGGCAGTTCGGGGGTTGTTTCGAGTTTTCACCCTCTAACGCCATGTTTTTAAGCCTAAGTCTAGAAATATGCAAATTATCATCGTATTCTCAAATCAGGAGACCCACGACTGTGGGGTTAGTTCCTACGAGTTACATTGGTCTCGTGGGAGGTGATGGTGCCACCCACGGGGCCGTTCGGCGGTTGTTTCGAGTTTTCACCCTCTAACGCCATGTTTTTAAACCTAAGTCTAAAAATATGCAAATTATCGTCGTATCCTCAAACCGGGAGACCCGCGGCTACGTGGTCAGTTCCTACGAGTTACATTGGTCCCGTGGGAGGTGTTGTTGCCACCCACGGGGCCGTTCGGGGGCTATTTTGGGTTTTCGACCTCTAACGCCATGTTTTGCTTAAATCTAGAAATATAAAAATTATTATCGTATTCTTAAACTGGGAGTCTCGCGACTGCACGGTCAGTTCCTACGAGTAACATTGGTCCCGTGGGAGGTGTTGGCGCCACGCACGGGACCGTCGGGGGCTGTTTTGGGTTTTCACCCTCTCACGCCATATTTTGAAGCCTAAGTCTAGAAATATGCAAATTACTGTCGTATTCTCAAACTGAGAGTCCCGCGGCTCCGTGGTAAGTTCCTACGAGTTACATTGGTCTCGTGGGAGGTGATGGTGCCACCCACGGGGCCGTTCGGGGGTTGTTTCGAGTTTTCACCCTCTAACGCCATGTTTTCAAGCCTAAGTCTAGAAATAAGCAAATTATCATCGTATTCTCAAACTGGGAGACCCGCGGTTGCGGGGTCAGTTCCTACGAGTTACATTGGTCCCGTGGGAGGTGTTGTTGCCACCCACGGGGCCGTTCGGGGGTTGTTTTGGGCTTTCGCCCGCTAACGCCATGTTTTTAAGCCTAAGTCTAGAAATATGCAAATTATCATCGTATTCTGAAATCGGGAGACCCGCGGCTGTGGGGTCAGTTCCTACGAGTTACATTGGTCCCGTGGGAGGTGTTGGTGCCACCCACGGGGCCGTTCGGGGGTTGTTTCGAGTTTTCACCCTCTAATGTTTTTCTTAAGTAAATATACAATCAGTAAAATGAAATATACATCCAAATTGTCTAAATTCGAGATTGATTCAGCCAGATCCAATTGGATTACCTCTTTTATACAAAAATGCAGTTTCGAGTTTGATCCCATCATATTTGGTCTACAAATAAAACAAATAACAATATTAGGAAAAAGGAACTATTTGAATAATTGCATATGTATATATGCGAGTGCATATATGCAGTGCGTGTGTGCGTGTTTGTGTGTGTGCGCGTGTGTGCGTTTGAGTGGGAAAGGGAGAGAGGATGGACAGGGGGCGCGTGTGTGCGTGTGTGCGCGTGTGAGTGGGGAAGGGGGAGGGGATGGGCAGAGGGCGCGTGTATGTGTGTGTGCGTGTGTGTTTGTTTGTGTGTGTGCATGTGTGCGTGTGTGAGTGGGGAAGGGGGTAGGGGACGGGGTAGGGGCGTGTGTGTGTATGTGTACATGTGCGCGTGTTTGCGTGTATGCATATATGCAGTGCGCGTGTGTGCATGTTTGTGTGTGTTTGTGTGCGCGTGTGTGAGTGGGGAAGGGGGAGGGGACGGGCAGGGGGCGCATGTGTGTGTGTGTGTGTGTTTTTTTCAGCATGTGTGCGTGTGCGAGTGGGGAAGGGGGGAGGGGACGAAATATAAACTTGTCGTTCTTACCATTATGAGGCTTTCCTAGTGACATTCGTAAATGTTCACATCTGGAAGTACATTTCTCATCACTGTAATATTGGCATTAGTATCAAGATATTAGTAGAAGAAAAAATCAAGATATAAGTAAACAAAATACTTGAACGAAGCCCATATAATATGTTCGGTAAAGATGGTCACCAAAGAGAATCAATATATGCTTAACATTCTTGTTTTGCTCGTTCTACAGGGAAAAAAGAGCAACTTAATTCTCTAGACATCATGTGCCAATAAAAGTGACATTTTTCAGAATTGTCTAAGGAGGCAATCAAAGTAGGCAAAAAAAAACTGAAGAAAAAGACGAAATAAATCTGTAATGAAAAAAGGAAATGTTGACTTACGAACGATACGAATCCAATGGCGCTGGAATCGCCTCATTCTGATTAACGGTTAAAAGGTTATGGCATTTCTCCCAACAGTGCAAAAAAAAAAGAAAATTAAAAGTTCGCGTCAGCTTGTTCTTAGAAAAAAATTGGTTTCATATTTCATAAAATCAACGCAAAGCAATCACTTAAGAAACACGGCCTATATAGCAGCTATATAGCAGCCTATATGCCGCTATATAGTAGCTATATAGCGGCCTATATAGAAGCTATATAGAAGCTCTATAAAGGCCTATATAGAAGCCTACCAACTGCTCAAAACACCAACTACCAACCACAATACAACACAATACACCATACCTGCTATGCCGCCTAAAACCGAGACCATCCCAACCCCAGTGTTGCCTATACCCACAAACTCACCCCACCCCCATCCCCCACCCCCACCCCAATTCGTGACCAAACGTCAAATAATATGGAGAGATAAAGAAAGGTCGAAGGCTCTCAATAATCTATATGAAACGTACAATAACCTCAAATTTCAAACAAACCATACACTAAAAGTACAATTAATTGAATTATATGAAACTTACCACTTTCAAACAAATTAGGAGACATGTACCTGCTGTGAATCTGCACAGTGGAAGGTACCTTGTGTGAATCTGCACAACACCACTCGGGAATATGCACGACGGCAGGTATCTGCACAGTTGAAAGTGCATAACACCGCTCAGGAAGTTGTTGAGTATGCGCTGCATTGACACACTACTTGCTTTTAACAAATGGCAAACATTCCTTCCACATTTTCAATCTTCAATGGCGATATTGAACACTGATTCTCCTCTTTGTCGTCGCGTACTCCTCTCCTTCCTCCACTTCCTCGATTCCATTGAACCTTATCCAGGTGTTCATCTTGAAGGGCTTAAGGTCTCGAAGGAATGTTTGGCTGAGGTTTTTAAGATCGATCCCTCGTCAGCTGATTGTACATCAAAACCTGATTCATTAGTTAACATATTCAGTTAAAGGGAATTACTTGAACGACATGAAATTAAAATTGTAAATCATGAAGGATTTTAAGTAGATGCTCTTAGTATATCTGGTGCACAGAAGGTTGTCGATGCTCATGCAGAGGCATCACATTCTCCTCCATTTTCATTTGTAGCGCGTGAATTATCTGCAAGTTATATAGCTATATAACTGCTATATAGCAACTTATACCAGCTATATTGCATCTGTAGCAGCTATATAACAGCTATAGAAGCTATATAGCAGCTGTATAAGCAGTTATATGTTCAAGGCTTGAATGATTATTTCAGTAAGGTGTACTGAAATAGGCACATGTATGTATGTATGTATATATAGTGTAATGTAGTGAAAATATATGATTAAATACCTGCCAAACACTTGGGGTGGGATAACGGGGTAGCGTGATTTATCGGTGTAGTAATCGTACACCACGTGGTTTATACGTACCCAGCGACAACACTGACTTATTGAAACAGGTATATGCATCATAGCTGCTGCTACTGCATATAAAGTAGATCAAAAATTTGCAAAAAACCATTAATACATGAAAAGAAAAGAATTTAAAACCTCCTCCGGCAGCTTTGCTATTCATGCCTCGAACTGACTTTGAATATATGTTATAATTACAAAGTTAATATTAAAATTTTATGTCTTTTTAAGCCATATAAAAGAGTAATAAACTCTTTTGTTATTTCCTCCACTTAAGAAACACGGGATAAAAAAGTTATGGCATTTTATATCTTTGTTATTTCCTTTTTTTATTTGGCTGGACACGGGATACAAATAATAGTGTCAGAGCATCTCTAGGTATAGACTGTGTCGGATCATTTCAAAATATTGCTACCAACCTCTACACTCTATTCAAACCAAGCCTCACTGATAATATTTTTCAATTAAGAACATGAACAATCCATATTAAACGCAAGTGAAGCTGAAATCCTTAGACTTACATCATTGACCAATGCCACTATTAGTGCATCCCCACTATCAGCTCTATCCTAGTATTCTGTCTCGGCATTCTGAATCCCCACTGACCCGGCCTCCGTTCGATCCGAGAAAATATCAATTAACTTAATAAGGTCAGCACCTTTCGCTGCCTCTGTCAGACCCGAGAGAACCTCAAATTATGACCTTTTATATCATTCCATTCAAGTAGTAGATCTGGTACATTTACCTGACAATAGATTAAATGAAGACCTCATCAGCCATTAGTATCAATGAAGCCCTCATCTTGAAATAAATTAAATAACTTCACCGAAACAGTCTGATGAAGACCTGAAATCGTGTCAGTTAGGAAATTAGGTGATAAGGGGAGTACCATACATTCAATCTCTGCAACATCGATACCTTTATCCCTCAAAACTTCCATATTTTCATCTACCCTTTGCTTCCTTGTTTTGTCTTTGGGCATGTGCACGAAAAGGGTAGGTGCATAGTCCTTGGCATCAATCTGACCAAACAACATTTCAGCAATCGTTACACACAGTACGACGGATATGGCAATACCTTTACACACATTACTGTTGAAATGGCAATACCTTTACACACAACACCCTGCTGAAGTGGCAATTCCTTTACTGCAAGGATATGGTAATACCTTTACACATATTACTGCAAGGATATGGTAATAACTTTACACACATTATGACTGGATAATGAGATACTGCTGAAAAAAACATAGAGTTGCAACCCACATTTTAGCAACCCATATCCGTTAACATAGTTTCCTCCGAACTATTGGAGAGAGCAGAAGATTTATTTTTCTCCCCAACAGAAGCGATAAGAAAATGAAATCTTCACAAATTAGAAAATAACCAACAGTAATCTTCAAAAATTTCCCTTGCTAATGAAAGAGAAAGTAAGAATTAGTTAGTGGAAAAAATGCGATCAAATCATTCAAAATAAATAATAAACAAACAAAGAATAAAGAGTAAAAAAATGGTCTTTTACCTCATTCAATTCCAAAGTGAAATTTCTTTGTGGGTGTTTAGGTGTACCTCTGTGAACAATGCATGCCAGATCATGAAAACACCAATGAACCATATAAGGTCCCACCTGCAGTGGCTCTGTAGTACATGAAATTAGCTACACTGGGTAAAAAAAATAGCTCAAAGTACATGAACCATATAAGGTCCCACCTGCAGTGACTCTTACGGGACCGTTTTGTGGCTTTTTTACGTTTTCACCCTTCGATGGCATGATTTTATGCTTAAGTCTAATTTTTTGCAAATTTATGTCGTACACTCCAACCGGGAGCGCCGTGACTACGCGGTCTGTTCCTAATAGTTACATTGGTCCCGTGCGAGGTGTTCGTGACTCTTACGGGACCGTTTTAAGGTTGTTTTACGTTTTCACCCTTTGATGGCATACAAGTCTAACTTTTTGCAAATTTACATCGTACACTCAAACCGAGAGCCTCGTGACTATGTCGTCGGTTCCTACAAGTCACATTGGTCCCGTGCGAGGTGTTCGTGACTCTTACCAGACCGTTTAGTGGTTATTTTTGGTTTTCACCCTTCGATGGCATGTTTTTATGCTCAAGTCTTATTTTTTGCAAATTTGCGCCGTACACTCAACCCGGAAGCCCCGTTACTATGAAGTCGGTTCCTACGAGCCACATTGGTCCCGTGCGAGGTGTTCGTGACTCTTACCGGACCGTTTTATAGCTAGTTTACGTTTTCACCCTTCGATGGCATGTTTTTATGCTCAAGTCTATTTTTTTTTGCAAATTTATGTCGTACACTCTAACCGGGAGCCCCGTGACTACGCGGTCGGTTTCTACGAGTTATATTAATCCCGTGCGAGGGGTTCGTGACTCTTACGGAACCGTTTTAAGGCTGTTTTATATTTTCACCCTTTGATGGCATGTTTTCATGCTTAAGTTTATTTTTTTACAAATTTACATCGTACACTCAAACCGGGAGCCCCGTGACTACACAGTCGGTTTCTACGAGTCACATTAGTCCCGTGCTAGAGGTTCGTGACTCTTACGGGACCGTTTTAAGGCTGTTTTACGTTTTCACCCTTCGATGGCATGTTTTTATGCTTAAGTTTATTTTTTACAAATTTACGTCGTACACTCAAATCGGGAGCCCCGTGACTACGTGGTCAGTTCCGACGAGTCACAGGGTCTCATGTGAGGTGTTCGTGACTCTTACGGGACTGTTTTGTGCTTATTTTACATTTTCAACCTTCGATGGAATCTTTTTATTGTCAGGTCGAACTTTGTGAAAATTTAGATAGTATTCTCAAACCGGGAGCCCCGTGAATACACGGTCGGTTCCTATGAGTTGCATTGGTCCCGTGCGAGGTTTCGTGACTCTTACGGGACCTTTTTGTAGTTGTTTTACGTTTTCACCCTTCGATTGCAAGTTTTTATGCTCAAGTCTATTTTTTTTTGCAAATTTATGTCGTACACTCTAATCGGGAGCCCTGTGACTACACGGTCGGTTTCTACGAGTCAGATTGGTCCCGTGCAAGGTGTTTGTGACTCTTACTAGACCGTTTTGTGGGTGTTTTATGTTTTCACCCTTCTATGGCATCTTTTTTATTCTCAAGTCTAACTTTTTGCAAATTTACACCGTACATTCAAACCAGGATTCCTCTGACTACCCGTTCGGTTCCTACTATTAACATTGGTCCCGTGCGTTGTGTTCGTGACTCTTACGGAATCGTTTTGTGGATTTTTTACGTTTTCACCCTTCGATGGCATGCTTTTATGCTTAAGTCTAATTTTTTGCAAATTTAGGTCGTACACTCCAACCGGGAGCGCCGTGACTACGCGGTCGGTTCCTACGAGTTACATTGGTCCCGTGCGAGGTGTTTGTGACTCTTACGGTACCGTTGTAAGGTTGTTTTACGTTTTCACCCTTCGATGGCATGCAAGTCTAACTTTTTGCAAATTTACGTCGTACACTCAAACCGAGAGTCCCGTGACTATATCGTCGGTTCCTTCAAGTCACATTGGTCCCGTGCGAGGTGTTCGTGATTCTTACCGGACCGTTTAGTTGCTATTTTAGGTTTTCACCCTTCGATGGCATATTTTTATGGTCAAGTCTAATTTTTTTCAAATTAGCGTCGTACACTCAACCCGGAATCTTCGTTACTACGCGGTCGGTTCCTATGAGTCACATTGGTCCCGTGCGAGATGTCCGTGACTCTTACGGGACCGTTTTGTGCTTGTTGTACGTTTTCACCCTTCGATGGCATGTTTTTAAGCTCAAGTCTATTTTTTTTGCAAATTTACGTCGTACACTCTAATCGGGAGCCCCGTGACTACGCGGTCGATTTCTATGAGTTACATTAATCCCGTGCGAGGTGTTCGTGACTCTTACCGGACTGTTTTATGGCTATTTTATGTTTTCACCCTTCGATGGCATGTTTTTATGCTTAAGTCTAACTTTTTGCAAATTTACGTCCTACACTCAAATCGGGAGCCCCGTGACTACGCGGTCGGTTCCTACGAGTCACATTAGTCTCGTGCGAGGGGTTCGTGACTCTTATGGGACCGTTTTAAGGTTGTTTTACGTTTTCACCCTTCGATGGCATGTTTTTATTCTTAAGTTATGTTCTCCCCCCCCCCCCCCCCCCCCCCCCCCCACTGGAAGTGACAAGAAACAAATGCGCCAACAATACCCAAGCTATAGGGAACACAAAAGAATTAAAATTATGGGGTTAGACATAAATAGGATCGAAACCCAAAATAATTAAAAAAATTGAATCAATGCATATTTAACCTTAAAATAAAGTTCATCATAGGTCTATCCACTACCTGGATATTTTGTTACACCCAACGCTAATCAGAACCTTCTCTATGCCAGCAGTGATGCAATTTCGGATTATGTTTGATAGTAGTTCGACCCCAACATCAATGTATCCTATGACAGTGAAAAAATAATGAATTTTATGCAAACAGTTATATTCAATTAAAAAAATGGTAGAACCAAAAAAACAAATTCAAAACCAAAGGAAGAAAACCAGGGCTAGTTCTTTCGTCACTCACTGTCCCAACTTGACTCGTGGTAAACTTGTTTGAACTGAAATTCGTTAATCCTCATTGATATTTTCTTTCACGTATATAAGGATTACTACTGAGAAAAAAAATTAGATGCACACATATGGAGAAGATTACAATTGATTTTGATTATATTTCAAAATCCAATACTTACAGAACAAAATTAACACTTACAGAATTTTTAAGGGTCTATTTGTTGCTTCTAACCCCCAACCCGGTCTCCACCTGTCTCCACCGCATACTATTTAGGGTTGCACGCATATAACCCCCAATAAAATCACGACAAGGTGGATGTAAATTTTTTTCTCATTAAAAATCCATTTAATTATATTTTGTAAAAAAAAATACACACACATACAATCTAGGTTTATTGGCATAATCTATACAAACACACACATACAATCTAGGTTTATTGGCATAATCTATACAAACACATACATACAATCTAGGGTTTATTGACATAATATATACATACACACACATACTATTTAGGTTTTACTGAACCCTAATATTTTTTTTGACATAAATCTATACATACACGCACATACAATCTATACATACACACACATACAATATACGGTTTATAGATTAAAAAAAAAAATTATTTGTTCATAGTTACACACAAAAACATATATATACACATAAATCTATACATACACACACATACAAACATAAATCTACACATACATAGAAATTAGGGCTTTAGACAGAAATAACGAAATCCAAATGAATCAATATATACCAGGGTAGATTTATGTTTGCAAATCCAATTGAAATCCAAACGAAATCGCATGTGAATCGCTTAGTCCTAACAGCCTTACACTGGTATGTATTTTCGTTTTTAATAAGAAATTAGAAGCAGCGGGTAATTTTCATTTTTAACACCTGAACCTCATCACGGCCAAGAGCCGTGACCCCATGCACGTGACCAATAAAATGCAGAAAAAGTAAGGCTGGATTCTTCGACCTGGTCACGGCCTAAAGCCGTGACCCACCATGTGCGCGACCAACAAATTGTAGATGAGGTATTCTGGCTTGTTCGAATTGGTCACGGCCTAGAGCCGTGACCCACCATGCTGGAGACTTTTCCATCGACACTTACTTCTTGAATGAGGAATGGTCACGACCCATAGCCGTGACCCATACCAAGAAATGGTCACGGCCCGTAGCCGTGACCCTCGATCAGTGATGCGCGACCCTTTTCATCAACCCTAGTACTTGAATGGGGTATGGTCACGACCCTTAGCCGTGACCCACACTAAAAAATGGTCACGGACCTAAGCCTTGACCCCCAATATGTGTACTCTCTTTTTCGTCATGCCATGGGTCAAGGACTTGGGCCGTGACCAAGCTTGGAGGGAATTTTGGCGCGTGTTTGGCGCCAAGATGGTAACGACCTGGTCACGGACTAAGTCCGCGACCACTGTGGTCACGGACTTGGTCCGTGACCACTTTCCGAGCATCAATAATCTAGTGTGGTAATAAATATGGTCACGCCAAATATTAAGTGGGTCACGGCCCAAGTCCGCGATCAGCTGGTCGTGGACTTGGGCCGTGACCCACTTGGCGTGACCATTCGCAAGATTTGGTGTAGTGAAGGTTATAATGGCTGCTAAGGCAGACCCTGGTCTGAGCCTGAACAACCTTCAGAAGGTTAAAGACCTTCAGGATCAGGGGATGCATGGTCTGCTCGTCAAATTTAAACACCTGATGACCCCCCACTACCTCTCTGAGACTAGTTTAGGGGGAAGTCCTCTTATATAGCTTAGTAAGTGTTTTTTATTCCAAGTTATACCGCTGAGTTTACGCATGTCTGACTCTCTAACTCAGACCTTTCTATTTTGCAGAGCGTCCGAAGGGAATATCCGACGAACTTTGGGAAATGGAAGCACCGAGTTTGACAAAGCTTGCTAAGAATCCAGTTCTGAATACCCCTCCTCCCCCTCCCTCAACCTCGAAGGCTTAGGCCATAAAGAAGAGAAGTTCTAAAGACCCTGCCCCTGAGGATCAGAGGCTATAGAAAAAAGGTGGGGACTCTACCATCCCGATATCCTCTGCTGATGCATTGGCTGCTCGTATAAAGCAATAAAAAATCAATGATTACATCATAGGCCACAGTCTGCAGGGGCTGGATGCAATCGGCGCTGCCATGACCGATGCTGAAAAATGTTTTTGTCGATCTATGGACACACCTCTGCTGGTTGAGTTCGGCCTCCACATGTCTATTCAGGTATGTCTTCAGATTTCAGTATAGCATCAAAGTGTAACCTCTATTTTGAATTTTAATTCATATACACGACCACTTGATTTGCAGGGCCTGGCTACTATGCATCATCTTGCCAATTGTACTCTAAGGAAGTTACCCCTCATCCAGAAGGGTCAGGAGGCCGAGAAGGAGCAAAGCTCCCTGAATGTCGAGGTAGACCGTCTGAAGTCTTCTTTGGTGGGGTCTGAGATGAAGGTTAAGGACCTGGAGAAAGATATCTCCAAGCTCAAAGGCCACATTGCTGCTCTGAAGGCCAAGGACGACGTTCTCCAACAAAAGGTCGACTTTACAGTGAAGGCAGCCCTCGAGGATGCCTCTGAGGGGATATTACCTGATTATAAAGTCTCCGGTGAATTCATGAGCTTCGACTTTGAGTACCTCAAAAGAGGTATTAAGGCTACTATCAAATGGGCGGCTGCTAAGGAGAAGGAGGCAGGAAGTTTGAAGGCCTCTGACTTCATAGGTGTGGGTTTTGCCAACCCTCAGCTTGCCCAAGACCTTCAAGAGGTTGAAGATGAGGTCGCTGCCCCTGCAGAGACTACTACACTGGACGGTATGGAGATAGAGGGAGCTGACCACAGAGAAGATGGGGCCGAGGTGACCAACGTCATCCAAGAGAATCAGGCCGAGGATACCAGCATTCTCCCTTCGAATCCTTAGGCTCAATTGTGAAGCTTTCTGTACTTTTTTTTGTAACCCCTGATCGGATGTAACCTCTGAAGAACATTGTCAACTTATATTTTGAATTATTACAACTGGATAGCAACCTCTGAGGAGGGTTTTTACTTCATTTGTTTTGTTTGTTGAATGCTTATTTGCCATGCAATGTTTTAGCTCTGAAGTCTTGTTGTAATGATGTCTGTTTAAACTAAATTAAGTCTTACCTCAGACCGTCACCACACAGTGATGTTATAAGGTTTGAGGCCATCAACTAAGAGGTCATCCTCATAATTAATTTCACCAAATTAATGATGTTAAGGATCTGAGGTCATCCTAGTATGGTGTCGGACCTCAGACCTCGTCACCACTTAATGATGTTATAAGGGTCTGAGGTCATCCTAGTATGGTGTCGGACCTCAGACCTTGTCACCACTTAATGATGTCATAAGGGTCTGAGGCCATCAACTAAGATGTTATCCTCATAATTAATTTCACCAAATTAATGATGTTAAGGGTCTGAGTTCATCCTAGTATGGTGTCGGACCTCAGACCTTATCACCACTTAATGATGTTATAAGGGTCTGAGGCCATCAACTAAGATGTTATCCTCATAATTAATTTCACCAAATTAATGATTTTAAGGGTCTGAGGTCATCCTAGTATGGTGTCTGACCTCAGACCTCGTCATCACTTAATGATGTTATAAGGGTCTGAGGTCATCCTAGTATGGTGTCGGACCTCAGACCTTGTCACCATTTAATGATGTTATAAGGGTCTGAGGCCATCAACTAAGATGTTATCCTCATAATTAATTTCACCAAATTAATGATGTTAAGGGTCTGAGGTCATCCTAGTATGGTGTCGTACCTCAGACCTTGTCACCACTTAATGGTGTTATAAGGGTCTGAGGCCATCAACTAAGATGTTATCCTCATAATTAATTTCACCAAATTACTGATGTTAAGGGTCTGAGGTCATCCTAGTATGGTGTCTGACCTCAGACCTCATCACCACTTAATGATGTTATAAGGGTTTGAGGTCATCCTAGTATGGTGTCAGACCTCAGACCTTGTCACCACTTAATGATGTTATAAGTGTCTGAGGCCATCAACTAAGATGTTATCCTCATAATTAATTTCACCAAATTAATGATGTTAAGGGTCTGAGGTCATCCTAGTATGGTGTCTGACCTCAGACCTCGTCACCACTTAATGATGTTATAAGGGTCTGACCCTCTAACTCAGATCTTTCTACCATTAAATCGCAATGAAGCAAAAATTGACATGGAAACTGATCTCTTATTAATAACCTCTTCATAAGATGGTACATTTACATAACTTTTTGCAACATCATATGTAATACTTCTTTAGGTGATCAACATTCCAGGGGTTAACGAAAGGTTCCCCTTCTAGGTTTTCTAGCTTGTAGGTCCCGGGCACAACCTGTTATGTCACTTTATAGGGACCATGCCAGTTTTAGTGGAGTTTGTTTATTTTCTGCAAGGTCTTCTTCAGTACTAAGTCACCCATGGCAATGGGTCTTGACTTCACCCTCTGATTGTAGAATTTTGCTGCTCTCTTCTGGTAAGCTTCTTTTTTGATTTCTGCGTCCTCCCTTCTCTCTTTAATCAAATCTAGGTCTAGTCTCCTCTCTTCCCCATTTTTATCAGGGTCATAGGTCTAAACCCTATGAGTTGGGAGCCCCACTTCTGTTGGTATGACGGCCTCTGAGCCATGTGCTAGCATGAACGGGGTTTCTCCTGTTGGTGTCCTTGCCGTTGTCCTGTAGGCCCACTACACAAGATAAACCTCTTTAGTCCATTTCCCCTTCGCTTCTTCTAACCTCTTCTTAATTCCTTTGAGGATTTTTATGTTTGTGACTTTTGTCTGACCGTTTTCCTGAGGTCAGTCGGGAGATGAGAAGAACTGCTTTATCCCCACTCTTTCCCAATACTTTTCTAAAGAGGAGTTCTTGAACTGGTTACATTATCTGAGATGAGAGTGTTTGGGAGGCCATGTCTGCATATGATGTTCCTCCAAATAAATTGGAAGGTCTTTTGTTCTGTGATCGTTATCATCGGCTCTGCCTCCACCCACTTTGAGAAGTAGTCAATGGCAACTATCAGAAACCGATAATTATTGGCAGATCTTGGTAGGGGTCCTACTAAGTTAATTCCCCATACTGTAAATGGCCATGGGGAAGTGATTGACATCATAGGTTGATGAGGCTGGTGAGGAACAGTGGAGAATCTCTAACATTTATCGCACCTCTTCACGTAAGCTGCAGCATCTTTGGCCAAGGTTGGCCACCAGTATCCCTGTGTAATTATCCTTTTGGCTAAGGGTCTTCCTCCTATGTGACTGGACCAAGAGCCCTCATGAACTTCATATAAGACGCGGGGAACTTTGGTAGGATTCACACATCTGAGGAGAGGCAACAGAAATCCCTTCTTATATAGGACGTCTCCTACTATGGAGAACTTGGCAGCCCTATATCTTAATTTCCTCCTCTCAAGCTTGGATTCCGGTAGCTCTCCCTCTTTGATATATCTGATAAGGGGGTCCATCCATGAGTCTCCTAGGTTTAAATTGAGACAAGGGTTGCAAACCTCTTCTTCCTCGTTGGTCGCTTTTGCTAAGACCTCGACCGGAAATGTCCTTCTAATGTTTGTCTTCATCGCCGAGGCCAACCTAGCCAATGCATTTACTTGGCTGTTATTTTGTCGAGGTACTCTCTTCAGTTTTGTCTCTTCGAAATATTATAACATCATTCTCACCCTATTCAGATACTTAGCCATCCTTTCATCTTTGGCCTCATAGACTCCCAATACTTGATTGACAACTAACCTTGAGTCGCTATGAAGTAGGAGTCGTCTTACTCCTAAAGTCTTTGACAATGATAGACCTGCTATTATGGCTTCATATTCTGACTCGTTGTTAAAGGTCTTGAAGTTGAACCTCAAAGCGTATTCAATGTTGGCACCATCTGGAGCTGAAAGTATCAACACTGCACCGCTTCCACTATCACAGGAAGAACCATCAACGAAGAGATTCCAAATGTCTGTATCTGATGAGAAGGACCCTTTCGACATGATTCCCTGCCTGAAGAGGTATCGATCCTCCTTGTTCTCCTCTACTCTGCTCCTGATCTTCTTAGATACGACCTCTTCCTGTTCTCGAAAGACGTTTGGTGCAACCTCTTCCTGTTCTTGGAAGACCTTGTTGTTTGACCCTTCAGTACCCACTAGATCATTCTCTACCTCGGCCTCTTCCCATGTGAACTCGATAACAAAGTCTGCGAGGGCCGACCCTTTAATGGCTGCCCTAGGTTGGTAAGTAAGGTCATACTCCCCCAACTCGATGGCCCAGGTCATCAATCTTCCAAACTTCTCAGGTTTATGTAGAACCTTTCTTAGTGGGGAATCGGTGAGGATGACCATGGAATGGGCTTGGAAGTAGGGCTTCATATTCCTGGAAGCATGTATCAGGGGGTAGGCTAACTTTTCCATACGAGGGTAATTTTGCTCAGACCCTTGAAGGGCCTTACTGTTGAAATACACAGGCCTTTGGATTCTAACGTCTTCCCGTACTATGGCTGCACTGATAGCCGATTCAGAGACTGCTAGATAAACATATAATTTCTCTCATACTATGGGTCGAGATAATAACAAGGGAGACCCAAGGTAAGACTTGAGTTTGTTAAAAGCCTCTTTGCACTCTTCGTCCCACTGGAAGGCCTTTCTAAGAACTTTAAAGAATGGAAGACACTTGTCCGTTGCTCTAGAAACAAACCCGTTGAGTGCGGACACTCTCCCCGTGAGTCTTTGGACGTCCTTGATACTCCTTGGTGTCTTCATGTCAAGCAAATCCTTGATTTTCTCAGGGTTTTCTTCGATTCCTCTCTGATTGACGATAAATCCAATAAACTTTCCAGCTCCTACCCCGAAGACAAACTTCGCGGGGTTGAGTTTCATCTTATACAAGTCCATAGTATTGAAGGCCTTTTCAAGGTCTGCCACATGAGTGCAGGCCTTTAAGCTCTTCGTCAGCGTTTCGTCTACATACACCTCCATAGTCTTGCCTATTTGGGCTTCGAACATCTTATTCAAAAGATGTTGGTATGTCACCCTCGCATTTTTCAGATCAAAAGGCATCACTTTGTAGCTGTATGTCCCTTTTTCGGTAATGAAGGCTATTTTCTCTGAATCTTCCGCATCCATGAAGATCTGGTTGTAGCCTGAATACATGTCCATGAAGCTCATGAGCTTGTGCCTTACAGTAGCATCTACCATCTGATCTATCCGAGGTAAGGGATAGCTGTCTTTTGGGCAAGACCTGTTCAGGTCAGTGACATCGACTCACATTCTCCACTTTCTATTGGCTTTGGGCACGATGACTGCATTCGATAACCACTCCGGATATATGACTTCTCTAATAAAATCATCCTCTTCTAATTTTTTAACTTCTTCCCGGATGATGTCGTACTTCTCCCTGGAGTAAACTCTTCGTCTTTATTTGATCGGCATGGCATCTTTAGTCACGTTAAGCTTGTGACACATAACCTCAGGGTTGATGCCGGGCATGTCTGCGTGACTCCACGCGAAGACACTATGCCTCTTCCTCAAGAATTTTATCAGCTCTTCCTTGATTTCTATTTTAAGGCTTTGCCAACCTGAATGGTTTTTTTCGGTTCGTCCTCATTGAGGATGATGGATTCTACCTCTTCCGCGGCCTCTCCCTTCTTCAATTTTGTTTCATCTCTTGGGTCAAGTGTATCAATGCTATAAGTGGTGGTTGCCCTCTTATGGGCTTCTCTCTCTTCGACCGAGTTGAAGTAACATTCTCATGCTATGGTCTAGTCACCTTGCACTCCCCCTACCCCATAGAGGGTCGAGAATTTTAGCATCTAGTGGACCGTTGTTGGCACGGCCTCAAACTCTTTAAGGGCTACTCTTCCTATGATGAGGTTATAGGTCGAGAAGACATTTTCATCCATAATGAAAAAGTTGACCTTCCGGGTCAACCTCTTAGGCCACTCATCACCCATTCGTACGTCCATCTCATATATGCCCAATGGGTGGACCTTTTCACCACTGAAGCCCATTAAAGGATGATGGTAGGGTACCAGTCTAGCTCTGCTAAGACCTAGGCTCTTGAAGCAGGGCCAAAACATCACGTCTGCTGAACTCCCCCCATCTACGAGGATTCTCTACACCTCACATCCATGTACTCTTATTGTTATTACCAAGGGGTCATCATGTGGGGCTAAGATACCTTTGAAGTTGAGTCGAGAGAACCCATCTATAAGAGTGTCCATGTCCACCTTCTTTATCTTCTGCGCCGTATAGAAAGACGTTAGATTTATAACTTCAAGTTTGGCCACTGACTTGGCCTCTTATACATGAGCTTTTCTGTCAGCCACTTCAGAGCCACCTCTCGTAAGCCCTCCGCATATGGTGTCAACACCAAAGGTGATCATGCCAACCCTCTTCACTGGAGTGTTGTCGTCTTTTGGCGAAAGGTTCGGATCATCTTCATCATCACCTTCCGAATCATTGTCTCTTCTAGCTGGGGCATCGTCATAACATCTATCGTTTCTCCTCTTCTTAGGGTCATCTCTTACGCCTTTAGGAGCCTTGCCATCAATATATACTTCCTTAACTTTCTGGATTTTAACATCTTTTCAATATCATCCTTCAAGGTGAAGCATCTGTCTGTAACATGGACATGGTCTTGGTGGAACTCGCACCACAAGTTCTTGTTCCTCTTATGCGGAGGGGCATTTAGTTTCTCCGGCCATCTTAGAGTCCTGTTATTCTTGATCTCGTTGAGGATATGCTCACAGCTCATAATTAGAGGAGTATAGTGAGCGAACTTATCATCGGTTGACCTCTTCTTTCCGTCTTTCTTTCTTTGGGACTTCCCGCTACTACCGCGGTTCTCATCCTCATACTTGGTGGCCATTTCCTCTTCGACATTCATTACCTTTCCCACAGTTACGAGTAGCTCTGCCATAGACTTGGGAGGGTCTTCTGCGAGTTTCCATAATAACTTCCCTTTCTGAAGACCTCCTATGAGGGAGGTCATGGCTATATTCTCTTCGTAATCCTCGACCTCAAGTTTTTCTTTGTTGAACCTGGCGATGTAGTCCCTTAGGCTATCGTCCTTGCTTTGCTTGACATACAGCAGATGAATGGTCTTCTTTTGAGGTCTTACCCCAAAACATAAGTTGTGAATGAATCGTTCAACCAAGCCCTTGAAGTTCTCAATTGAATTCATCGAAAGAGAAGTGAACCAGTTGTGTGCAGCTCCTGTCAAAGTCCCAGAGAAGGCCCTACACCTCATCTCATCAGGTATCGAGTAGATGTCCGCTGCTAACTGATACATCTCAATGTGATGTATAGGGTTGGTGCTACCATCATACTTGGGAGACACCACGGGTGGCTTGAACTTAGCAGGAGTTGGGAAGCTCACTATCCTTGCCACAAAGGGGGAGCCCTCCGAGAAACCTCTTTGCAATGGTTCTCGAATCTTAATGAGGTCTCCTATCTTCTCCTTAAGATGTTGGATAGAGTCGTTCTATGGTCTTCTACCATCGGCCTGGCCGAGGTTGTCCACATCCACCTCCAAGGTATGGACTGAGGGTTCCCCAGTCGCAGCGCAACGTCGGTTGTTGACCTCTTCCTAATCTCTACCTCTTCATGCATGAGGTCGTCCTTGGTGTGGTTGACGCTGTCCCTCTCCTCTTTGTGAGCCGGCTGCACTCTTTGACCTTGATAACATCTATCTTATGTCATTTACTGGTCCCAACCTATCAAAGGCTGACCCTCTACTCAATCGATCAAAAGTTGATCCTCGTTGCTGGGCCACTTCACTTATTCGGCCACCATAACCTCGGCTCTGCTGAAGAGGACGTACAGTATTATTCGAGACCTCATACGGCTCCCAACATTCTTCCGGCACATCTTCCGCCTCTAGATCATCATACATGTCCTCCAGGAAAGGGTTTCTTTGCCTCCCCAAGCATAAGCGCCTAGGGTCAGCAACATCCCTCCTTCGCTGGGGGGTAAGTTGGTCCTTCATTGGTGCCTGGGGTGGTCCCCTGGCGTCAGGATGAGGCTAGAAATCCGCCGGAGTGATCATTTCTGGTGAAACTCCAGGTGGCCTCATCATAGTTTGGCTGAGCTGTGCAAATTTCTCCTGCATAGCTTGTTGCATTACAGCCAAAGATCTCAAGGCTGCAGCTACCTCCGCCATTTTGGATTGAGGCGGTGCTGGCTGGAACTAGGTCCTCCCGCACGAGGCGACGGAAGAGGCGATGGTACCTCTAGTGCCATATGTTAACACTAAAGAGCTTGAGTAGCAGATGAGCTTAATACCTTAAAGGACCTCATTCAATGGTGAAGCAGCTCCACGCAAGGGGTGGTGCCCGGTTCACCACTAGAGTCTCCGATGAGGTTAAGCTGAAGAGGAGGAAGTGATAACTCTTCTTATTCCCATAGATGACACCAAAATGATAATGCTGGAAATAGCATCACCCTTCAAGGTGTTGTGGGCTCAATTCCATGTTAACAATGGCAGCATAAGAGTATATACACATATAGTAGATGGAGGTGAGGAGAAGAGGGTTTACACCGGAATCTAAGTGGTTCAGCTAATCAGGCCTATGTCCACTGTGAAGGTGTGTGGTTGATATCACTATATGAGGGATCTAATGGCCATGGATACAATCTCTCAAGCTTTCTCTCTCTACTGTGCGTTTAGACAGAGTTTCAGCTAGGGTTCCTAATTTCGAGGATCCTTTTCCAAGAAGGAGAAGACAAGTATTTATAGTGCCTGGGGGGTGTAGTGTACCCCCCATGCATGTAAAGAGCATGTGTGTGTTGATTTAGCCAATATGATGAAGACATATGTCCCTGTCACAAGTAAAGAATGATGATGAAATATTCCCTTCACGTGGGGGGAATGATTTGTTATAACTGAATTGTGTCCACGTGTCCTTGCCCACACACATGTCAATAAGAGCTCGGCCTCCATGCTTGGTCATGACCTCGGCCGAGAAGAGTCCGAGGTTGGTAAGGTTTAGCTACATATCCAATCCGAGATGAGCCGGTACGTTCCCGATTTAAGTGAAGCCTAGGTAAGGTATTAAGGTCGGCCTGGACCGAGGTTAAGATGGAATAGGCCTAAAACATCGACTGATTCACTGATGGGGTTGACCTTGGTAGAAGTATGGCTCCTTGTAACCTCGGCCTATCCCCTGTCGAGGTTGTCATTCCTGGTGAACTGACGAACTACTGAACCCCTGATTCATGCAGTCTCCCCTTTAAGAGGTTGGTAATGGTGTCATCCATGGATGACCCAATTATGGTCGAGGCTGCCGGTCACTGATCTAAGGCCCTTCCAACGTCGGCCTTATTCTCGATCGAGGTTGATGTCTCTGAGCCGAGGTGGCTCATTTGTGGCATATCAAGCACGACTACTGAAGTCTTGAATGCTAACTGACAAGTGTCATCCCAGATAAATGGTACCCTTTTGGGAGTCAAGTTAGTCAACGAACCCACAATCTTTATAAATTCCCGAATAAATCGTCGGTAGTTATCGAATAACCCCAAGGAACTGCACACCTCCATCAGTGTCGTGGCTGTCCCCACTCCCTCACTGCTGACACCTTACTCAGATCCACTAACATCCCCTTGACAGATACAATATAACCCAAAAAATCTACCTCACACAGCCAAAATTCTCATTTCTCAAACCTAGCGTACAATTTGTGCTCGCGCAATATATGTAAAACTCGATGCAGATGCTCTGCATGCTCCTCCTTAGTCTGAGAATAATCCTGGATGTCATCGATAAATACAATGACAAACTGATCCAAGAACCCTCTGAATACCCAATTCATCAATTCCATGAACATAGGTGGCATGTTGGTTAGCCCAAATGGCATAACCCAAAACTCGTAAGACCCATATATCATTAGAAAGGAAGTCTTGTATACATCTTTCTCCCATATGCATAATTGGTGATACGCTAATCTCAAATCTATCTTAGATAATTAGGTGGCTCCTCTCAACTAGTTAAATAAGTCATAGATTCGGTGCAATGAATATTTATTCCGTATTATGACTTTATTCAACTCCCGGTAGTCCACACAAAGGCGTAAAGATCCATCTTTCTTCTTCAAGAATAAAACTGGGGAACACCAAGGTCAGGTACTCCTACGAATAAAGCCCTGTCCCAAAAGCTACTCGATCTAGTTCGGTATTTCCCTCATCTCCATAGGAGATATATGATAAGGCGTACGAGCTATCTACCGAGTGTACGGCGCTAAAACAATGATAAAATCTATTCCCCGGCTAGGCAACAATTTTGATGTCTCTTCAAATACATCGGCACAAGTCTAGGGAAATCACTACCCCCTGAGACGACTCCTCCTCTATATAATACAAGTGAGTTTATGATCCCCCTTCGGGATGGGACATCGCCACTAAGAACATCTCCTGGACCGGAATCGCAAACACAAAGCTCCTACTGTAACAATCAATCATGGCCCTGCTAGCCAATCCATACTAATAAAAGCATCATACTCTGACATATCTAACAAGAGCATATCGACGAGAAAAACTAGTCTTCCGATATCTATACTTACTCCCCAATAAATAAAGAAGATAAATGTCCCACTACCTAGTGGCGAGTCTACACATGTGACTGTACTATCGGTCGTGTCTAGCAATCCTGCGACTCATGCAAATCTAGTGGCTATGAACGAGTGTGAAGCCCTAGTGTCAAATAAAATGCCCCCCAAAGTCCCATATATAAGAAACGTACCCTTAACTATAGGTGGAGCCTGTGGAACTGTGGCGTGATGGGCGTTGTACACACGCTCATACTATAACTGCCCCTATTTACGTGGGGCTGCTGGGGCGACTGGTATTGTAGGCAATCCTGGTGCTGGGAGGGTGTTGAGAAAAATGGGCCTGTGGGGCTCTTAGTGACCGCCCTGATGCTGCTGAACTTTACCCTTATCAGGGCAATTCAAACACTTGTGGTAATTCTTACCACATATGAAACATCTCCCGTGAAATTTCCTCTCTTCTGTCCTTGCTAGCCACTACCACCTCTTCCTTGGCCATTTGGCCCAGTTAAAAATGTTGTTGGCCCTGCTGACCCTGCTAACCCTGATGGCCATGCCTGAATTCGCCCTTCCCGTGCCTAAAATCTCCTAATCGAAAGTGCTTAGCAGCATCCCCTAGATAGGAGCCCTTCCCACCCTATCTCATATGATTCTGAGTTGATTCTGCCCTGCTGGCATTGCTACCCCCTGTCTTGCCCTGTTGGCTGAACTCTCTTGAGCGCTCGCTTCCTTTCACGTGGAAGCGGTGGTCCTGACAGTGCAGTAAAGCGGCATTTAACACATCCGCATACGTCTTTAAAGCGGGATTACCCAACAAATGTTGTCGGATTCTCCAGGTAAGACCATCCACAAACAATTATATCCTTTTATCCTCTGTACTCACCTATTCGGAAATGAAATTTTCCAACCAAGTAAATTCCTCCTCATACTCAGCTACTGCCCTCCTTTTTTGGGAAAAGTCTAAGAATTTCAACCTCATCTTTGTCTGATTGGTAGAAGGTAAGTACTTGCGATTGAACTACTCCTAAAACTCCTAAATCGACATGTTATATCTCTCTTGTGAAGTGGTAACGGACTCCCACCACTGTAAGTCTTCCCCTACTAATATCTATCTCTATACATCAGTGCACTCATACATCCGTAAATGTCACTATATGTCCTTATTTCATTGAGCAACGACATCGGAGCTCCCCTGAAACTCGAGAGGATGAACCTTTTGTGACACCCCGACTAATTAAATACCGGGTAGCTACTCCTTTATGAAATTTAATCAAAATGCCAAGTTGGCTCAGTTAATAGCATCACTGTCGAAAACATTTTTATTATTACTAACCACCTAGTATTTAAAAAGTAAGTTGTCAAATTTTAATTAAAGTTTGATTAACATGCAGTAAAAGATTTAAAGCAAGAATAATATCACCATTCAGCATAACGAAATAATAGAATAACCATCACATGATATAAATAAATCTGGAGGAAAAACTCCTCACAACAAATCCCACAACTGAAATAAGTAACGAAATACTATATACTGAATTAATACATGCCAAAGTCTGAAAAACTGAAATGGAAAAGTCTCTAATAGAATTTGGGCAACATGCCCTACAACTGAAGAATACGGAATATGGAATCCAAATGGTAGAAGCGTCTAAAAGCAAATCCCTGTAGCTTCCACAAACAGCTACAGCTCGTCACATGAATGAGTATCCTATGCATGGTGTCCTTGTGGCTGGGCACCTAAAATGGTTTTACAAAAAATAGATTTGAAAGCAAACGGGTCAGAGCCCGAATGTGGAGATATTTTAAAAACCTGCAAGTGCTTTAAAGACGTTTAAAACATTAAATGCAAAGTACATGTTAGGACGTGCACTCACATGAAATTATCACCTCTCGTCTAACTGTGCACTCCTAACGTAAGTACCCATTTAAAATGACACAAACCACTAGCTAAGTGACATCATATCTAGCTAGACTGTCATAGGATCTACCATTATTACTCGGTTCCCATTAACATTATAACGCTCGCAATTAAATAGGGGCTTAACGTAAATTCAGTTTCTCACATAAAAGTAATAAAACTCATTATAGATCATCCCATTTGTTATTCCATAGTTATACAAACAATACCATATGAAAGTTCCCAGTTTATTAAGTGTATATTTTCCACAACATAAATATACAATATAAGCACCCCGAGACTAAGCTGCGGTGCACACATAGTCTGCTATCCATCCCAGTACATCACGTACATAAGGAATCACGTATTACGAATCTCTCAGGAATAGTTCAGATAACACAAATCACACACACAGTCGAGGCGAACACAGTCACATCACATGGGTCACGCACATACCTACGCTCCCACGATCAGCAGACTTATTAACATCCCAATAAGTCCTTCTCTGACCTATGTTCATCGAGGTAACCAGTCTAAATCCGGGAAACACAAGGATTAGAGGGCCCTAAGCGAACGCAAACCTCCCGTGATAGCAAGTATGGTAGGTATGTCATACACACAAATCATACATCAATACTAAGTAAACACGCATCTTAGTAATCACCGTATTTTAATTGTAGTACTTATCGCATTCTCGTACTAACTTATAATTTATAAAATTTATATAATCCCGGTTCATAATTCATACACGCCATAATTTATTCTCACGTCGTAGGAGGCACTCACGTCTCGACTCAAGTGTCTATTTGATTCGTTCCACAATTATAATTTACTCCTCATTATATCCCAAATGTCCCTAGTATACCAATACATCAACAAAAGAATGTAATCTCTATCCTCGAACAAGTTTACGGGACTCCCAAAATCAAAACAGGCCAAAAAGGCCTAAACTGCCAGCTCGTTAGAAGTCTCGTTCGAACGAGGCTGTTTAAATGAGATTTCGTTCGAACGAACTGGGCTATCTAACGAGATCTCGTTCGAACGAGATTATCGAACGAACATCCCTCTCGTTAGAACCCCAAACTGTCAACTCGTTAGAAGCTCGTTCGAACTAGCTCGTTCGAACGACCTGGGTAGGTCTTCTAACGAGTGACCAGATTCAAGCCCAGAAATCCTATCTCGTTTTTCACCAATTTCTACACCTCAAATCTCAACCAAAATTCGTCCCAACAATGTTTTAAGGTATCTAATCAATCCTAAACATACTAAGGTCACATACTAACATGTTTTAAGGAATTAATTCATCCTAAACATCATTAAATCATCAAGTCTCTTCACTTTTCCCCAAATTTTCAAGAACATAAACCCTAGAATTTATAGTCACCAGTTTACTCAAATTAGATCCGTTTTTGTTACATCCAACATATATTAACATCAGGGTAATCATCTCTATACGATTCTACATGCAATTTGTTCTCAAAATTTAAGTTCTAAGTCCAATTAAAATGGGTTTTTATTAAACTCCCAAGAACAATTTGATTTATTGGATAGTCTAAGCATGGAAGAAGCATTTACTACATAAAAACGTAATTTAAACCACTTGCCTTGATTCAATCTCACATTTTGATGACGATTTGATGAAGCTCTCTCTCTCTCTCCAAGCTTTTCCCTTCTAGCTCTCTCTTTCCAAGCTTTCTTCTCCAATAGCTATGGTGGCTAGGGTTTGTTTTGGGAAGATATTAGAAAACCTAATTCTAATAACCTACGTAGCCTTCTAGGTTAATATGGGTTGTTAATGGGTTAAGTGGGTCAATTACCAATCAGATAAAAACTCTTAATTTTCGTCACTTTTAATTCCTAAAAATACAAAATTACCAAAATACCCTTTATGTTGCCGGTATGGCCTAAAAACACCCCGGGACCCAAACTAAACCCCCGGCTAGTGTTTTCTGACTATCTCGACCCTTCCGGACGCGTTGGCGCACTCAAAATAACCATACGGTTAATAGAATTTAAATTCACTTTTACAATTAAAATAATTATCTCCTAACGCGACTGTCACACGCGTCATAATAAAATGTCCAAATTGTCGTATATCAATCTCACGACAACTTTCATAATTCAATATTCATATATCATCATATATACTCAATATAGTCAAATACCAACTCACATCTCGCTAGTATTTTATTCGGATTAATTCTCAATTAATTCTCATTTAATTAATTAATCCCAAAAATAAATATCGCCAAAAATACGGGGTATTACATACTTCCCCCCTAATAACAGAATTTCGTCCCGAAATTCGGAACTAGAAAGTACCTGATAAAAACAACTCTGGATAACGTTCGCGCATCTCATCCTCGCGTTCCCATGTGGACTCCTCGACATTGTGATGTCGCCACTGAACACGTACTAACGGAACTATCTTTGACCGCAGCTTCCTCTCACTTCGGTCCAAAATAGCAATCAGCCCCTCTCCGTAGGAGCTATCAGGCTGTAGATCAATCTCCTCCAAAGCGATGTGAGAATGAGCCAAATCGTCCCTGAGATATTTCCTTAGCGAGGAAATATGAAACACATCGTGAATCCGGTGTAAATGCTCCGGTAACCCGAGTCTATACGCAACTGGTCCAATCCGCTCAATAATAGGAAACGGCCCCACATACCTTGGTGCCAAATTCCCCTTCTTCCCGAAACGCATAATCCCCTTCATAGGAGATACTCTGAGCAAAACCTGGTCCCCCACTTGGAACTCCCTGAAAGATCTCTTCGCATCAGCATAACTCTTCTGGCGGTCTTGAGCTACCCGAATGCGACTCCGAATCAACTCAATCCTTGCCGAAGTATCCTGAATCACTTTCGGCCCAAGTAGTTTATTGTCCCCCACCTCTAACCAACATGCTGGGGAATGACAAGGTCTACCGTACAACGCCTCAAACGGAGCCATGCCAATAGTGAACTGATAGGAGTTGTTGTAAGCAAACTCCACCAGTGGATGGTACTCCTCCCATCCACCCCCAAAGTCAATAATGCACATGCGTAGCATGTCCTCCAACATCTGATTTGTGCGCTCGGTCTGCCCATCGGTCTGCGGATGATAAGCCTTACTCAACAACAATTTCGTGCCCATGGCCTCCTGGAAACTCTCCCAAAACTGCGAAACAAATATCTTGTCTCTGTCAGACACGATATTTAGGGGTACACCGTGAAGTCTCACAATCTCTGAAATGAAGAGCTGGGCATACTGTCCCGTAGTGTAGTCAGTCCTTACGGGTAAAAAGTGAGCGACTTTGGACAATCTGTCCACAATTACCCAAATGGAGTCGTGTCCCCTCTGCGACGTAGGCAACCCCGTGATAAAGTCCATGGATATGCTCTCCCACATCCACACCGGGACCTCCAACGGCTGTAGAAGTCCTGTCGATCTCTGATGATCCACTTTTACTAGCTGGCAAGTGGCGCATTTCGAAACAAACTCAGCAATATCTCTCTTCATACCGCTCCACCAATACTGGCGTCTCATGTCTTGGTACATTTTGTCCCCTCCGGGATGTACCGCGAACCGTGAGCCATGCGACTCTGCCATCACCTCGTGTCGCAATTCCTCCCCTTCCGGAACCACCAATCTCCCATTGAAGCGTAATCCCCCATCTGAGCTAACGATATAGGACTCGGTTCCCTCTGCTAGTAATCGAACTATCTGCTCCTGACAGAACGAGTCATTAGCCTGTGCCCGTACTCCCTTCATGACAATCTTCGGTGTAACGGTCATCACAGACATGAAAGATCGGGCCATTGCATCCTGGTGTCCCAACTCCTTCCACTTTGCCTTCTACACCCCTGCCACCTCATCTGCTGGCCTACGGCTCAACGCGTCTGCTACCACGTTAGCCTTACCTGGGTGATACTGGATATCGAACTGGTAGTCTTTCACACACTCAAGCCACCTACGCTGCCGCATATTCAACTCCTTCTGTGTGAACAGGTACTGTGGGGACTTGTGGTCCGTGAACAGTTAGAACTTCTCCCCCAAAAGATAGTGCCGCCAAATCCGTAGGGCAAATATCACTACCGCTAACTCCAAATCATGCGTGGGGTAATTCTTCTCATGAGGCTTAAGCTTATGGGAAGCATAAGCTATGGCCTATCTCTCCTGCTGCAATACACCTTTAAGTCCTTGCAAAGACGCATCGGTGTAAACCAAATACTCAACTCCCGATCTCGGAAATGCTAATACAGGTGCTGAGGTCAATTTATTTTTCAATTCATCGAATGCCAACTGACAGGCATCACTCCAAATGAACGGCACACCCTTACGAGTCAGATGTGTCAAAGGACCCGCTATCTTCGAAAAGCCCCGAATAAACCTCTTGTAGTATCCTACTAGACCCAAGAAACTACGAATCTCAGTCGGTGTCGTGGGCTGTCCCCACTCCCTCACCGCGGATACCTTCCCCGGATCAACAGATATTCCCCGGTCGGAAATAATATATCCCAAAAACTGGACCTCCTTCAGCCAAAACCCGCATTTCTCATATTTTGCATACAACTCGTTCTGACGCAGTGTCTGCAAAACTCGCCTCAAATGCTCGGCGTGCTCCTCCTCTATCTGGGAGTAGACCAGAATATCATCGATGAAGACAATGACAAACTGATCTAGGAAATCCCTGAACACTCTGTTCATCAAGTCCATAAACACTGCTGGAGCGTTGGTCAAACCAAAAGGCATAACCCGAAACTCGTAAGAACCATATCTCGACAAGAACGCAGTCTTCGAGACATCCTCCTCCCTGATACGCAACTGATGGTATCCCGATCTCAAATCAATATTCGAGAAGAAAGAAGTTCCTCTCAATAGGTCATCGATTCGAGGCAACGGATACTTATTCCGTATCGTGACCTTGTTCAACTCCCGGTAGTCCACACACAATCTCAGTGAACCGTCCCTCTTCTTCACAAATAAAACTGGAGCGCCCCAAGGTGAGGTACTCCTGTGAATAAAGCCCTGACCTGACAGCTGCTCTATCTGATCTCGTAGCTCTCGCATCTCTGTCGGAGCCATATGGTACGGTGCGCGTGCTATAGGTCTCGTATCTAGCAATAGGTCTATAACAAAGTCCATCTCTCGACTAGGGGGTAGGCCTGGTATCTCCTGAAACACATCTGAATACTCCCTGACGACTGGGATCGAATCTAAAGGAATCACAACCTCCTTAGAGGTATCCTCCTCTAGGTAATACAAATGAGCGTTCGAGCCTCCCTCTGGGAGAGGCATGGCCACTACAAACATCTCTTGCCCCGGAATGGCAAAAACAATGCTCCCACCGAAGCAATCAATCATGGCTCTATAATTAGCGAGCCAATCCATACCGATAATCACATCGTGAACATGCATATCTAATACCAAAATATCTGCAGGTAATACCAGACTACCAATCTCTACCCCCACTCCCCGACATATAAAGAATATAAGTGACCCACTCCCCAATGGTGAGTCTACACACGTCACTGTGCTCTCTGCCGTAGCTAACAACCCTAAGGCTTTTGCGAAATGTGTAGCTATAAAACAATGTGTAGCCCCCGTATCAAATAATACCCGACCCATAGTGCCATGGATAGGAAACGTACCCTCAATCGCGGTCGGTGCCTATGGAACTGCTGCCTAGTGGACGTTATAGACACGTCCATACAGTAGCTGCCCCTGCTGAGCTGGGACTGCTGGAATGGGTGGCAATGCTTCCATCTGTGGCGGTGCGGGGAGAGCGGCGGGAAACATAGGCCTCTGCGGCTCCTGGCGAGCACCCTGCTGCTGTTGTTGTGGGGCCCTGCCCCTATCAGGACAGTCCTGGAGTTTATGGCCAGTCTTGCCACAAACAAAAAACTTCCCTGGGAAGTTCCCTCCTCTCTTCCCCTGCTGTCCCCGGCCTTGGTGGCCGTTACCGTTCCTCCCTTGGCCCTGCTGGCCCTGCTGAAACTGCTGCCCATTCTGCCCCTGTTGGCCCTGATGGCCGTTTGGACCCTGATGGCCCTGACGGAAACCTCCCTGTCCGTACCTGTAATTCCCTGATCTGAACCTCTTCTGATCCCCTTGCTGGGAACCCTGCTCACCCTGTCTCTGCCCCTGAACAGATTGTGCCCCACCGGCACCCTGTCCTCCAGTCCTGCCCTGATAGCTAGACTCTTCCGATCTCTTACCCTCAGCCATATGAAAGCGGTGATCCTGGCAGTGTAACAAAGCAGCGTTAACCACATCAGAATAAGTGGCCAACGAAAGGTTCCCTAGCAGATGCTGACGGATCCTCCATGTCAACCCGTCGGTGAATTTCTCAATCTTCTTCTTTTCTATCG
Source organism: Sambucus nigra (assembly GCA_949130495.1). Classification (NCBI taxonomy): domain Eukaryota; kingdom Viridiplantae; phylum Streptophyta; class Magnoliopsida; order Dipsacales; family Adoxaceae; genus Sambucus; species Sambucus nigra. The sequence continues at coordinate 630,498,871 of OX422209.1, forward strand.
GTATCTCATCCGGAACGATATTCAACAGATTCGTGAACTCAGCCTCATACTCGGCCACGGTCTTACCCTCTTGCTTCAGATTCATCAGTTTCCTCCTCATTTCCGTGTGAACAGCTGACGGAAAGTACTTACGGTCGAACCGCGCCCAAAAGTCCTGAATAGTGAGAGTATCCCTCTCCTCCACGGTGGTAATAGACTCCCACCACTGCAGCGCAGATCCAACTAGCTTGAAAGTAGCTAGCACCTGCTTCTGAACGTCCGTGCACTCATACATCCTCAAGTGCCTCTGCATATCCTTCCTCCACTGGCTCGAGACTACCACATCTGAGCTACCTGCAAACTCTGGCGGATGCGCTTTCTGAAAAGCGTCACCCACACGAGAAGTACTGGCGCAGTAACCGGCGCCTGAGGTGGTGCCTGCTGAACTACGTCAATTGCGGCATTTACCTCTTGGGCTACAATGGCTGCAACCTCAGCGGCGTTCATCATGCCCTGAACTGGAGCGGGCTGGGGTTCGGGCGTTGCATCCCTGGGAACTCGTCGTGCACGTCGTGGAGGCATCTGAAATAAGAATAAATTTTATAAGTTCGCTGTTTATAAACTTAAAATAGCTGAAGAACGAAGCATACACAAAAAGAGTACAACAATCCTAAAATATAGGGCTCTATATCAAAGAAAACTTAGCGGAAACATAATAGCCGTACAGATCCTAAAGGACACTAGAACCTGATGCTCTGATACCACCTGTGACACCCCGACTAATTAAATACCGGGTAGATACTCCTTTATGAAATTTAATCAAAATGCCAAGTTGTCTCAGTTAATAGCATCACTGTCGAAAACATTTTTATTATTACTAACCACCAAGTATTTAAAAAGTAAGTTGTCAAATTTTAATTAAAGTCTGATTAACATGCAGTAAAAGATTTAAATCAAGAATAATATCACCATTCACCATAACGAAATAATAGAATAACCATCACATGATATAAATAAATCCGGAGGAAAAACTCCTCACAACAAATCCCACAACTGAAATAAGTAACGAAATACTGTATACTGAATTAATACATGCCAAAGTCTGAAAAACTGAAATGGAAAAGTCTCTAATAGAATTTGGGCAACATGCCCTACAACTGAAGAATACTGAATATGGAATCCAAATGGTAGAAGGGTCTAAAATCAAATCCCTGTAGCTTCCACAAACAGCTACAGCTCGTCACCTGAATGAGTATCCTATGCATGGTGTCCTTGTGGCTGGGCACCTAAAATGGTTTTACAAAAAATAGATTTGAAAGCAAACGGGTCAGAGCCCGAATGTGGAGATATTTTAAAAACCTGCAAGTTCTTTAAAGACGTTTAAAACATTAAATGCAAAGTATATGTTAGGACGTGCACTCACATGAAATTCTCACCTCTCGTCTAACTGTGCACTCCTAACGTAAGTGCCCATCTAAAATGACACAAACCACTAGCTAAGTGACATCATATCTAGCTAGACTGTCATAGGATCTACCATTATTACTCGGTTCCCATTAACATTATAACGCTCGCAATTAAATAGGGGCTTAACGTAAATTCATGTTCTCACATAAAAGTAATACAACTCATTATAGATCATCCCATTTGTTATTCCATAGTTATACACACAATACCATATGAAAGTTCCCAGTTTATTAAGTGTATATTTTCCACAACATAAATATACAATATAAGCACCCCGAGACTAAGCTGCGGTGCACACATACTCTGTTATCCATCCCGGTACATCACGTACATAAGGAGTCACGTATTCTGAATCTCTCAGGAATAGTTCAGATAACACAAATCACACACACAGTCGAGGCGAACACAGTCACATCACATGGGTCACGCACATACCTACGCTCCCACGATCAGCAGACTTATTAACATCCCAATAAGTCCTTCTCTGACCTATGTTCATCGAGGTAACCAGTCTAAATCCGGGAAACACAAGGATTAGAGGGCCCTAAGCGAACGCAAACCTCCCGTGATAGCAAGTATGGTAGGTATGTCATACACACAAATCATACATCAATACTAAGTAAACACGCATCTTAGTAATCACCGTATTTTAATTGTAGTACTTATCGCATTCTCGTACTAACTTATAATTTATAAAATTTATATAATCCCGGTTCATAATTCATACACGCCATAATTTATTCTCACGTCGTAGGAGGCACTCACGTCTCGACTCAAGTGTCTATTTGATTCGTTCCACAATTATAATTTACTCCTCATTATATCCCAAATGTCCCTAGTATACCAATACATCAACAAAAGAATGTAATCTCTATCCTCGAACAAGTTTACGGGACTCCCAAAATCAAAACAGGCCAAAAAGGCCTAAACTGCCAGCTCGTTAGAAGTCTCGTTCGAACGAGGCTGTTCGAAAGAGATTTCGTTCGAACGAACTGGGCTATCTAATGAGATCTCGTTCGAACGAGATTATCGAATGAACATCCCTCTCGTTAGAACCCCAAACTGTCAACTCGTTAGAAGCTCGTTCGAACTAGCTCGTTCGAACGACCTGGGTAGGTCTTCTAACGAGTGACCAGATTCAAGCCTAGAAATCCTATCTCGTTTTTCACCAATTTCTACACCTCAAATCTCAACCAAAATTCGTCCCAACAATGTTTTAAGGTCTCTAATCAATCCTAAACATACTAAGGTCACATACTAACGTGTTTTAAGGAATCAATTCATCGTAAACATCATTAAATCATCAAGTCTCTTCACTTTTCCCCAAATTTTCAAGAACATAAACCCTAGAATTTATAATCATCAGTTTACTCAAATTAGATCCGTTTTCGTTACATCCAACATATATTAACATCAGAGTAATCATCTCTATACGATTCTACATGCAATTTCTTCTCAAAATTTAAGTTCTAAGTCCAATTAAAATGGATTTTTATTAAACTCCCAAGAACAATTTGATTTATTGGATAGTCTAAGCATGGAAGAAGCATTTACTACATAAAAACGTAATTTAAACCACTTGCCTTGATTCAATCTCAGATTTTGATGACGATTTGATGAAGCTCTCTCTCTCTCTCCAAGCTTTTCCCTTCTAGCTCTCTCTTTCCAAGCTTTCTTCTCCAATAGCTATGGTGGCTAGGATTTTTTTTGGGAAGATATTAGAAAACCTAATTCTAATAACCTACGTAGCCTTCTAGGTTAATATGGGTTGTTAATGGGTTAAGTGGGTCAATTCCCAATCAGATAAAAACTCTTAATTTTCGTCACTTTTAATTCCTAAAAATATAAAATTACCAAAATACCCTTTATGCTGCCGGTATGGCCTAAAAATACCCCGGGACCCAAACTAAACCCCCGGCTAGTGTTTTCTGACTATCTCGACCCTTCCGGACGCGTTGGCGCACTCAAAACGACCATACGGTTAATATAATTTAAATTCACTTTTACAATTAAAATAATTATCTCCTGACGCGACTGTCACACGCGTCCCAATAAAATGTCCAAATTGCCGTATATCAATCTCACGACAACTTTCATAATTCAATATTCATATAACATCATATATACTCAATATAGTCAAATACCAACTCACATCTCACTAATATTTTATCCGGATTAATTCTCAATTAATTCTCATTTAATTAATTAATCCCAAAAATAAATATCGCCAAAAATACGGGGTATTACACCTTTTGAAAGGCATCTCTGACTCTCTCCTAGGCAGAAGGAAACGTATGTTTCTGGTATGGAGCCACAACCTGAGCCTGGGGTGACACTTGTGGTGCCTGCTGAGCAAAAGTAGTCAAAGCTGCATTAACCGCCTATGCCATAATGGTGGTAACCTCAGTAGCATTCATAGTCCCTGGTGCCTGAGCTGGATGAGGCTCGAGTTGTTCATATTGGGTGGCTCGTGATGCACATCTAGGAGGCATTATAAATGAAAAATAATTTCCTTAAGTCCACAGTTCAATATATCTCAAAATTGCTAAAGACATAAATGCGTAATCATGCATACAATAATCCTAAAAGTAGATCTCTATATAAAAAAACTCTATGCTAGAAATGTAATAAGTTCGCACAGATTCTAAGGACACTAAAATTTGATGCTCTGATAGCGTATGACCTGCAAAATTTCTAAGTTTATATCATCTGGTAGGTTGAGCTACTAGGGTTAAAAGTTAAAAAATAAAGAGAGTCAACTAGAGGAGGAAAGAGAGGAGTTCCAAAGCTTTCCCACGCCGATTTACACCACCACCACCACTAGAGTGTAGATCGGGAGGAGATAAAGGCCACCCCACCATCCTTTTGCAAAGAATCAGACCTACAATATTAGGAAAGTGTTTATAATTCTAAAATTTAGTGCATATATTATCCATGTTAGTGTATGATTGATTATACGCATGAATAAATGAATTTGGCTTAAAATTTGAAGACTAATTCATGATCTTGGGAAGGATTTGCATCTGGATTAAAATCCTATGTGATTAGAAAACGAAATCAGTAGATATGTGATAATTTGAATTGGAAAAATCTAGATTTAAGGATGTATAGGCATGGAAGATCATAAAACTCGAGTTTTATGGATAATTATGAAATAACCAGTTCTTGGGTAGAATTCTTGATGATTTGATTATATATTTACGTTGGAAATCACCCTTATATGTGTATATATTGTTTTGGGAATATTGATTATAAATTTGGTAAATAACTATGAAGTTTTTAGTAAGAAAAATGGAGAAAAATGCAACTGCATAGAGGAAGAAAAAACCCTGACATTTTCGAATTGATTCGGCCCTTGGGAGAATCGATTAGGTTTCCCAGATTTTGGTAATTTTCCCTATTTTAGCCTCCAACTTGAAAATCGATGAATGAGGGAACTCTTGGGATACCTTTAAAACATTTTCAGATATATTTTGGGTTACCAATAGGCTAATGGTAGGATTGGGACTTAGTCACAAGTGAGATGAATTAAGGCAAAGATTAATTGAGGTGATATGTAATGTAATTAATTCGGGGAATGAGAATGAGTTACGATGAAGGTGAGAAAACCTATGAGTTAGACCAATAGGGTATGGGTGAATTACCTACTTAAATACTTTAAAGAATAACTGGAACACTTCGAGTAGTCGCAGATACTTGGGAATATATGATGTGAGGTGTAATCGGAATTTAATAATACGTAAGATATTCGGGAGTTGTATATACTATGTACGAGATATATTATAGGTTGCATGTACACCTATATATATATATATATATATAATATAGGTTGTGTGAATTACCATGTGTGAACATACCTAGGCTACTTGCTATAATGGGAGGTTCCATGTCCTGGACAGTCTTATCTTGATGAGCCCATTGGGGGGATTTTGACTTGTATCTGATAACGTAGAACTTAAGGATTGAGCACTACTTGTGTGAATGAGAATATGGCCGGTCATTTGAGTGATTTATGTTTGTACGTAGCCCAAAGGCTTAGAACTATGTTCGCCTCCAAATGGTGTGAATTGAGAACATATGGTTCGAGAGTGATTTCGAACCCAATGTACTTTACTTACTACGTGATGTACCAGGACTTGATAGCAAAGTAACAACCCGCGTAATTTTGGGCTATTTTAATTAATTTCTGGAAAATGGAGGAAAATAAAGTTTTTGATAAATATGTTGGTTATTATTTTTAAAGGCGAGAATTTTAAACGGTTTCGAAAACGGAGTTAAAACGGATTTTAAAATGATTTTAAAATATTTTTAACTCTTGGAGTTGTTTTGACTTCCAACTCTTCATTTCTTTGCCTTATTTAAATTAGTCTTTTGGATTCCAACTCTTCATTTCTTTGCATTATAAAATGAAGTCGTGGGCAACCCTTTTAACCTACTTTTGGCAACAAATATATTTTATATTCCTCTTCTTTTTATATACAGATTGGCCCTTGAGATTTATGAGTTCCAACCTTAGATTAGAGGTGTTCTTGGGGCTATTTTCTTGGAGGATCTTTTGGAGATCTTTTGTGTTGATCTTGAGGATGTGATCATTGGTTTCTCATCATGGTTTGAGGTATGGGATTTTGCACAATATGCTCCTTAAATCTCGCGAGTGTCATTCTCTTTGATTTCATGTTTAATTGAACCCATATTTGAATTGATAAATTCATTAAAATCTAGAAAATAATTGTTGAAATTATTTTGATTCATGTGGTGTCATTATATTGTTGATGAGCACGTTGTCATGAGATTTTAATATGGCACGGAGGTTGGGCACCCGCCAAAATTCCTGTTTCCCGGGCTATGGCTTGATAAAGCATATGCGAATGGTGTGAGGCCTGGTGACCCATTGAAGTGTTGTTGAAAAATTATATTGATAAATTCTTTGAGATTTTCATTTGATTTGAATATTCTTACTCGTGTTGTTACGTTTTATTCATCGCTAACATATATTTATTGAGCATCTTTCTTGTCGTATTGTGTACTTCCCCATATTTTCTTTTAGTGGCAGGTTAATGTGGATTTGGGACGCTACGGACCAATTGAGATGCTTTTTAGCGTGGATTATATTGGGGAGAATTTTTAATACAAGTTGGAAGAATTGTATTATTTTGATGTATAGAGCTTTGGAGATTTGTATTTTTATTCGAGTTAGATGTTGTATTTACTCGAGAGACTTGGTATTTATTTGAAGAAATTGAGATTTGTAGTTTCTCTTTTGTTGTTGTGGGACTTAGATGCTCTATACCTTGTGATTTGTGGATTTGGATTTATTTTATCGCATTAGCTCTCCGTTCGCTTTCCCCGGGCGGGCGGGGTGTTACAATGCTCACATCGAACGTCTCCAACTAGGGATTCCATATTCTTATATATTACAAGGGTGGTGTATATAACATTTACGTGTGAATTATTCTACTATGTGTGCATTAGTAGATAAAATAGACAATGATGTCTAAGGTAAGTTAAGTATATGGGAACTTAACATTTAATAAGTTACTTTTAATAGATAAAAAGGATTTGGAAATTTAGTAACGTATTGTATGGGAAATATGGGAGGGAATAACAAATTATTAGATGGGAAGAGAATTAATTCAAACTAGTTAGGTACGGTAGCATAACTAGGTTGGTTTAGAATTATACGTTAGGCGTGCACATTAGTTTAGAGGTGATGATCTCAAGTGAGAGCACGTAAAGTTAAGATGTATAAAATATTTTCTCTTTAGTGCATTTTAAATACTTGCAAAACATATTCAAACTATTTTACATGGTATCTGACCCATTTCAAATCTTTTTTTGTAAAAACCTTTTAGGTGGCCAGCCACAGGGATGCTAGGCTTAGGGGTTCTTTCATATTTAACGTGTTGTAGCCGCTGTGGACGTTGCAGGACCTTGGTAGTAGATGCCTCCACATTTATCAGTTCCTCTTTATCATTCAGTTTTATCAATCGGGCATGCCGCCCATCTCTAGCTAGTGGTTATTTCAGAGACATTGTACTTTTATTTTATTTCCATTATTGGATTTGGATTTATATTATAGATGATTGTATTTGGATTTCATTCTGGAGTGTTTATTCCAGGCACATTTATTCATCTCATTGTTTTATCATTTATTACTATGTTTATTGGAATGGTTAATGTGATTTCTTAGTTAAGTTTATTACCTATTAATAAAAAGATTAAAATTTTGATACCAGGTCATTATGGTAGTAGTAAAGTAATTGGATTTCGATAGTGATCCTAAGAATGAAACCATTAATGATTCCTATTTAATTTAATAATGGAATGATCACCCATGATTAGAATAGGCGGGGTGTCATATTTTAATGAAGATATAAGTTAATTAATTCAGAGATATGATGAAAAGAGAAAAAAAAATTTGATTGGAGTTTATACAGTGAAGTTCATAAGTAAACACAAGAAAAATATATTTGGAGTTAACTGTAGAAAAGAGAGCATGGAAGAATGCATACACCAATCTAAGTTTGGGGACAATGAGTTTGGTAAAAGGTGTTTTCTAGACGATGAGAGGGGCACCCAACTAGTCATCAAGAAGAAGATTAATGAATGAATCTATTTAACAACATAAGATGACATTGAGGGTGTCATGAAGTTGTATACAACACTAGGAATCACTGTTGGGTAGGGATTCAATTCATATATAAATGACCTTAGCAAAATAAAAACCTACAACTGCGTTAAGAAAATGAATGATTTTATGATGGAATCAGTTACAACTGAGCATAAACACCCAGGAGGGGTGAAAGGTTTCCTTCCTATATTGATTTTATGAAATTATGTGAATTTGTTAAGTTTGTATTGTTAGTTTTTTCCAAATTTAATTATACTAGTGTGGTTTCTAATTTTCATTATTGGTTATGCGAGAAAACAACCATCGTAAAACCAACATCTCCATCTTTTCAACCTATATTTCTGAAGTGGTCACTTGAACTTATTTCCAAAAAGATAAATAAAAGAGAAGGCCAAATTCGTTGTATTCGACCTAAACAGGTACCTAAAATGTAAAAAATTGCATAATTTTGCAATACGATTTCACACTATTATATTTTGTAGTGCAATTTCGCAGTGTGGTTTCTCAATGCTATTTCACAATGTAGTTTTGCATTGTGATTTCCCAGTGTAGTTTCACAGTTTGATTTCACATTAATATAATTCACATCAACTAAACACATATAATGTTCAATTATGCAATTAAAGATGAATAAATCGAAGCATGTTGAACTTGAGGTTGAAGATGAAGCTAATTGTGAAGCTAACATAACTACAAATAGAGAACATGATGATGAACACTATCATGATGGGGGGGGGGGGGTGTTGAAATGAACTATGAACAAAGCCTTAAATTGCTTACTTTGAAAACCTCAAAGTTAAATATAAAGAGTTGGAAAAGGTTTCTTTAGAGGTTGAAAAATCCACAACTGAATGCAATCATTTGATAAAGGAGAATGATAAAATTATATTGTAGCATGAAGTTAATATCAACAACTTCAAACAAATGGAATGTATTAATGTTGATCACTTGACGAAGTTCAGTGAATTGCAAAATGACTTTCAGGATCAAAAGTGCAAGCATTCCTCTGAAATGTCTTTCCAAAATGATTTAATATGATGTTGGGAAGAGGAAGTGATCCATCATGAATATAGGATTTGTAGAAGAAGAAGTCTATATAAATAAATTGAAGGAAAGATTTGATTAATATAAGGAAAGACTTAAAATTCTGAGTAGGATATGCAACTGGCTATTAGTATAAAGATAAAATAAGAGAATTAGCAGGAGAAAAGATTGAAAATGAAAAAAAAAGGTATAGAAATAGAGGTTATTAGAAAAAACAGAAAATACAATAAAAATAAAGGATATTCGTTTGAAAGAATATGAAGTCTTGTTATAAGTAAAAAAATTTAACCATTAAAACAATGAGGATAAGAAGTACCAAGAATATCACTAATGCCAATGCCATTATTGATAAGTAAAATATAGATTTAAAATATAATAGAGTTGAGGTTAATTTTTTTAAATATGATACTGAAAACATCGAGAATGAGAAAATTAATGAAGTTCTTCAAAAACAAGAGTAAGTTTTCAATAAGGAAGTTATGAATAAGTCAGGGCATGCAGAAATCCTAAATGTAGGTTATAAAAAACTAGAAATAAAAATAACAAAAAATAATGAGGTCAACACCATTGTTGTTGGTGTGAAAGAGAAGCCAATAAATATTGTTAAACCATTTGGAGACGATTTCACTGTAGAAAGAAAATACAAAAGAGAGAAAACACGAGAATGTGAAAGAGTTTACAAAAGAACAAAAAAGAACCTAAGAATAATGAGAAACAACAAGTTAAGGATTATAATTCTTCAGTTTTAAAACATGGAATATCTCTTCCATCTTCTAGTAACATTTATAATGGCTTGATAAATCCTGAGAAGCAGCTTCTTGAAAAACTATGCCATTGAGTCGAAAAGAGTAAGAATTAAGTATCATTAAAATATATAATATTCATTACATTTTGTATTGTATTACTAACTTTATTATGACCATATGACAGGACAATAATGTGGAGCTGTGGCGAATTTCCAGTTTGTAATGATGATATATTTCACTTGATGAATAAGGAGGAGGTGTCAATTGCTGTGACTATTAACATATTGATTATATGATTTGGAACTATCTATAAGGATTGTGAAATTGGAATTTATTTTACACTGTGAAATTTAACTGCTAAAAAACTATTTCGTAGTGAAAAATAACAATAATATTTTGCAGTGAGAAATAAAAGTATGAAATCATAATGATTTTCGCAGTAAGAAATATCATTGAGATTTCACACTACAAAGTGTTTTTGAAGTACTATAATTGATCATATGATTGTATGTGTTGGTATTAATCCATTTAATTGATACTTTGGGGGATAAAATTTTCGGAAAGTCCAAAATATTATGGGGAAAAAGAAGAGAGAAACAACGTTTAACAAATATGTTTCATGAAAATATTATATAATGAGTTCAATGTTTCGGGTAATAATCATCATTTTAACTATGTTTTTGAAGTTTTTGTATGGTATATGTTAGTATCACATTCTAATATAATAATTACTTTTAAAATGATTCTTAAAATTATCACCAAATTATCCCCAAGGTGATGTAGATATGGTGAACAAGTTTTTTAATGGCAAATTCGTAGGTTTTCATTATATCCTGTTGCCAATTCACCATAGAGACTCTTTCAAGAAACTAACAACTCGTCATTGAACTTTAGGTTTCTATGACATGTGTGAGGGATCATGGTCTCTATTCAACTCCCTCCGCTCGAAAGGAAAATGCAAAGAGGTCTCTTTTATTGATAAAACTGAAGTGGTATTCATAATTCAACATTTGATAAACGATTTGATATTATAATTTATCAATTATATTAATAATACTTTTATTTTAGTTCAAAAATCTATTTTTTTATATTCGTTCATTCAACGATTGCGAGAAAGAAAGTGATAACGGAACAATCGCTGAAAAAAGTTCTATCCTCCATTAGCTATTGAAACACAAGACTTTTGTTTCCAAATTGAAAATGTGACAACAAGCCCTCAATAATCTCCGAGGAGGTGAGGACCAACTACTAAAAATAACTATATTTATTCAGACTTTGTGGAAATGAGGTTTCAATGAATAATTGTATTATTCATTTTATTTGTTTTGAAGTGTGGATTACGGAGTTGTCATTGAATATGTAATGGAGAAGCTAATTACTAAAGGGGAACTTCAATCTCAGTTTAACAACAATTATATTGCTAAATTTAGAACTCATATAGTACATAATGTATTAATTGACACAAAAACACATGGACGAACAAATGCTATTTACCATAAAAATGCAAGATATTTAGTGATTTAAAAAAGAATATATATTGTTTCATTTATATTTTATAGTTTTTTGTGAAATGTGTGCATTAATGCATTTCTTTCCTTATAGTCCTCGCTAGAGGGAATTTTAATTAATTACACATGTGTTGCATCCTTGAACATGAATGGGTATAATACATAATATTAACATAGGATAGGATTATAATTAATACAACGGAAATAAAAAGGCATTTATTAAAGAGATGACTGGCATCTTATTACATAGTAAAGTCTGGTAAACAAAATAAATACATTATACTTATTCTGGCATACATAAACATAAAACATTGAAGAACATTAGAAGTTCATAGGAGCCGATAGGTTGCAGTATAGATATTCCAATAAGACTCGCCATCTTTGTCCAATACTGCCCATACATATGTAATCGCGAATACTGTCGGAGCTAGAAGTGAATAGAAGTTCATCGAGGCGGGCGATAACTGATTGTCTTCAGGCTTATTGTTCATCTGGAAGGAAAGAAATTAAGCAAATATGCCAAGTATATAATTTTTATTTCAAGAAAAGATGTTAAAGATAATAATAAGATTGGGGAGGGTTAGTAATATTTGACTTTTTGCCTGTTGAAACAAGATGCAAAATCATAATACGTTCAGGGGTATACTGACGCTTTTTGATATGTAAATAAACAACATGGTGAAGATAATCGAATAATATTATAACAGGTTAAGATAATCTGGGTTCAACAATAACTCGATAACCCATAAATTATCGGTTATTTGGTTTTAATAGTGTAGACATACCACTATAATATCGCTCAAGACATAAAATGAACTTGAAAAGGCTATCCCAAATAATTGGGGAAAATAACCATGACTCGACATGCTTAGCTAGAGAGGCACTCATACGTAGAGTAATATAACAAAAGTTGAAATAATTAATATTAAAATATAAATCACCTACTTTGGGAGTTTTGATTTTCGGTTGGTGTCCGGCTAGTTTGCGGGTAGACTAGGTAGTTTGAAAGCATAACATATCCGAGTATGTGATGTAGTTCTTAAAACAAAGTGGATGAAAATGTAATAAGAGGAAATTTAAGTAACCATTTAAGTGCAGAATATGTAAAAAGCGATTAAAATTGAAAATTTCAAAACTTTAGAAATATTTTATTTAATCTTTATTCATTGGAAATTCGGATTGGTGTTAAGAGACAATTTAGGTCTAATTATGTTTAAGTACATGTGTAAAAAGTTTGGGATTGATTTGAAATACTTGCGAAATGAGTAGGGGTTTAAGTGTAACTTCAGAAACTTGAATTCAACCTTTAAAAAATGATTTTTGTCGAAAATTCTTTCCTCTAATCGAAACAGGGTGTTATTATATATCAAATTATTCAAAATAAAAAATAGAAATATTGGGGAAAAAATCAAAAAATTCATATTGGGGATGCCCAGAGTCAATGTTGGGTCGCACCTAGTTTGACCACCACTCTCGCACGTAAGCTGCACTCGCCTTCAACCTTCGAAATTTTGCCTTAGGTTTTAATAGTGTTTGACCTTGATTTCCAAACGTTTTAGGATTCATTTTAAATGGTTTCTAAATGAATGTTATTCAGGATTAAAAGAAGAATCCAACCATACTAGTTTCAAAGATTTTGGTGGTGTAAATCAAGCTATTGATTTTTTTAAAAACTCGTAAATGTTTAACCATTTGAATTTGTTAAAAAGTTATGATTTTGGTTCCGACGTTATAATGGTGATGTTCTTCATTGAAAAGGGAATTGATTAAATGTGATTTGAAGAATTTTAGTGGAGTGAATACTGAGAATTTCATTTTTGAATTTTCTGGGTTGGAAACTTCATACGTGAATTTGGAGCATCAAACGTGATTCATATTCCAATTAATAACATAGATGATCTCCTGGGAACTTAAACTTTACTTACCCCACTTTGAAACTAGTTCAAAGTTAGGGAATGGGAATTAACCATTGGATCTCTAAGCTCTAATGATGTTTTATGAGTTTAAGCTCATACACATTATATATACGTTAGGTACTCCATGTAAACACATGTATACATTGTAAGAAGATGTAGAAAATTAAAAATAATCTAAAATTAAACATTCATACAAAATCATAGAAATTATATAAACTCTCAAACTTTACATTAGGATTTCTCTCAACTGGTGTGAGTTTCGACTGGGGTGGAGAGGGGTATTTATAGGGTTGAGTCGGGAGAGTTAATTGGTGGAGTTGTAGGTGAGTTTATGGATGTGGTTCAAAAGTTTCAAGTTTAACTTAATAGAGGTTTAAATGGGTATTACTTATACAGCACATGGTATCACCAATGTTGATCAGCCAATAGGTGCCATGCCATTAGGGGGAAAGTTTAAATAAGTTCAAGTTTTAGTTTGGGTCCTTACAGAGTTTTCACATGTAATTTAAGAACTAAAAGGCATTTAATCAAAGTTAAGGGGATTTCTTATAATTATGCAAACTTAAGAAGTTAGATTGGGTAATTTCTGAAAAGTATAGATCCTTAGGTGTGATTTTGGTAAAAAAAGTTAAGGTTTAATAGGCATAAGAATATATAAATTAGGATGATTCTAAGTAGAAGGGCATTTTCATAGTTCAAGAAAATGTAGGGCTAGTCCTTATAATTTATTGGAATACCAGGTCTATTGAGTAATTAAGAGTGGTTTGTTACATTCTTCCTACCAAAAGAAAATTTCTTTCTCAAAATTACGTGTGAAAAGCACAAGGTATTGGTGTCTCTGTTTCCCATGTTGCTTCTTTAGTTTCATGATGTTGCCAAAGAGCATTGACTAAGGGTATTGTTTTATGTTGAAGAACATTCTCTTGTTGATCTAAAATTTGAATAGTAATTTCTTCAATATCATGGGTAGGTTTAATGGTGATATGTTTCCAAGTAATGATATGTTTGGCATCGGGAATGTATTTTTGTAATTGCGATACGTGGGATACATCATGAAAAGGAGAGAGTTTATATGGTAAATCCAGACGATAATCTACTGGACCAATACGTTCTAAAATTTTGAATGGGACAATATTGGTAGGTGACAGTTTACCTTTGATTCTAAAGTGTATTATCCCATTATGTGGAGATACTCATAAGAATACTTGGTCACTGGTTTGAAATTCCAAGGGTGTTCGTCGGGTGTCGACGCAACTCTTTTGTAGGCTCTGGGCTTCATGTAATCTTCCTCGAATAAGGCGTATCTTTTCTGTGGTTTCGGTGATAATCTCTTGTCCAAGAAAATGATTTTCACCAGATTCATTCTAGCATAGTGGTGAACGATAATGGCGTTCATATAATGCTTCGTAAGGTGTAGTTTGGATGCTGGTTTGATAACTATTGTTGTAAAAGAATTCGATAGCATATCTTCTAGGGTTTAAATTACTTGCAACCCATTTCTTCCCTTTTCAAGTCTCTTGCATGATTTTTATTACCTCCTGCATAAAACAATACCAAAAGACCAAAAACCCAAATAAAAACCCATGTGTCCACTTAAAACCAATTAAACCTCTTTTAATCCCTTTTCCCATAAATACCCCCAAACCCTTTTACCCAAATCTGATTTGTTTTTATTCCCTCACCCCACTTCCCACATGACCTCACATAACTCATGCACATGTGTGCATAATTCCCTAAATACCCTCACCTCAACACCTTACACACCTCTTACACATTAAACCTACCCTAATTACCCCCATGCTCCATGCCTACTATTTAAGGAAGATGAAGACCATTTTAAAGGAGATCTCCAAATTAGTTTTTAAGCTTTATGTGATAAAATTATCTCCATCCCTCTATGTTGTGTATTTGCATTTTTAGCAAATATCTCAATATAGAGGTGTGTAGTGAAATTTATCCCTAGGATAAATTCAACCCCACCCCTCTATATGAATTTTTGCATTTTTAGCAATTATTTCGAAATAGATTGATGTAGTTGAATTTATCCCTTATGGGAGGTAAATTCTAATCCATTACTTTATGTTGAGATTTTGCATTATTAGCAATTATCTCAATATAAATTAATGATCTAGAATTTATTTCTTTGGATGAGTTCTAATGTACAATTTTATAATGTTAGGATTTGAATTTTTAGCAAATCTCTTTTATTATTTAATTGTCCATTATGAATTCATCCACTATCCTTTTTATTTTATTTTGCAATTTTTATTTTAGATTCAATAAATACATGAGTGAGGGATTGTAATTGAGATATTATTGATGTAATTGAAGTTTCCATTTCAATTCAAGGCTTAAATGGGTTTGATCTCCTCTTCTTGATTACTTTTAGTTTAATCCTCACATGCTCTTTTTTGTATACTTTTATTATTATTTTTTTTGGATGATGATTATTGAGGGCTAATCTCCCATATATGTGATGAAATTTTGAAGCCCTCATGAGTCTAATTTTGTTAGTTTACTTATTACGAAAATTTTGTTTATCTCACTTTTCTTAAATTAGTTTTTACTTCTTAATTAGTATTTATAAAAATTAGTATAGTTAGTTAGTTAAAAAAATTCCTTGAAAAATCCATAAAAAAAATATAATAGCCAAAAAAAAGACAAATAATAATAAAATGCAAATGAATATATATATGTCCTCTCTAATTTTGTATTTCACCCTTATATGTGGATTGATACCTCACTGTGAGGCCCTAAAACATGATTACGAAGGTTAATTACATGATTAATTATAACTTAGGAGTTATAAGTTATAAATTGGTTATGTGTGTTAAACATGTTAATTATCATGTTTAGGGGATGCATGCTCATGTGATATATGTGTTGTTTACATTAGGTGCTAATTGAGCTTATGATCGGGGATACCATGTTTGGAACATATGATTAGTTATGTGGTTAAATGCATTATAAATTATGTTTTTAATGCATGATTATGTTTATAAAAGTAAATTAGGCATATTAATTTTATGATTTTGGAAAAACACAAAATATGAAAGTTGTATATGTTTAAGTTATCTACTCATAGACATAAAGAGGGAGTAAATCGGGGGCCGTGATAGTGAGTAACGATAATTTTACCAAGGTGGGACAAATGTGTCATTAATGGAATTGTCTAATTCGACCTTTCATCCAACCAATCACGTGTTAACACTACCCCTATTGCTATTGAACGACTATACAACGTATTTCTGATTATAAATGATAGGTATGTCTTCTTCATCATAAGAAATAACAAGTTTTGCCTAAAGAGAGAGAAAGAGAAGAAAGTTAAGGAAGAAATCTTTGGAAATTTTCTATAAATCGAGGAATCCTCGTAAGGTAATTACATCTTTATTAAAGTTGGTCACATGGATGAGTTATATACTTGGCATGTTTTTATTTTTGATTTGGATATATATTTTAATGATACCCATATTGCTGAATTGTGTTGGAACAAGGATGAGTTAAGAACATAAGTTAGAACTGGAGCTAGGATCGTAAATGCTTACTTTAAAGTTCTAAATTTACATCATCTTTTCGTAAGGCATTTTAATTTATAAAATTCATGATTATGTTGTATATTTCTGCTGAAACATGTTTATTATATGTTTCCATGAATTATACTCAAGGTCAAGGTTATGTATGCTTAAAAATGTTAAGTTATGCCTTAATTTTCTATTTTGACATAGTTATGCTAAAAATGGCATAAATCAAGGAATGCTTATTGGAATTGAGTGATTCAAGTTGGAGACTAAAATATACTCATACATGTATAACATATCCAAATTATGTAAAAATACGAAGTAATGAACCCTTGGGTATAGTTTTAAGTTTTGGTTTAAAATTCGCCCTAAAGGAGCAAGAATGCATACCAGGTGTTTGACGTTTTGCTCAACATAGAAAATGAGCCCTAAAAATTCTGAAACATTAATTTTGTATTATTAAATATGTTTATTGATATTGCGTGGAATATCATGCAAAGTTAAATTGCATAAAAATTATGAAAATTCCAGGAAGTTGAAGTTGTGTTATTGTTTTTCTTGAGAAACGATTTGGAAAAGGTTGTAATAAAATGGCATAACTTTGTCTAGAGAATTCATAAATTAATTCCATAAATTGTGTTAGAACCCTAATAAATTGGGTCTTATAGAAATGTGAAGTATCATATTTAATTTCTCCTTAGTTATTTCTGATTGACCAAATGATGTGATGTATTACTGGGTTTGATGTTAATCGGTGTATTCAAATACTAATGACATTGACTTGTTAGGTGGGGAAGCAGTTAATACTACCATACAAAAGAACTAGTTTGGTATTAATCTTAGCACCAAATCCAAGGTGAGTGACCTATCCTATGAAATATAGATACTTATATGTTCATATGGAAATGTGTAGTTAAACACATGTGTTAAAAATGCTTATAGGAGTGATGTCGTATTTAGGAAACATATGCATATGATTAAAAATGTTAAGCGATGTTATCTAATGATATGGACTAGTGAGTCCTTTATCTAATGTTAAGGAATGGTGGGTCCTATGGAATGCATCGTCCCCGTCAATCCAATTAAAAGGTTTGTTGTACTCAGGCCTAATTAGGGGATTTGGTGTTCCCCATTAACTGGGAGTTAATTGTACTGGCGGATCCAGGCTTGCGAGAGTCACACAATTCCTATTGGATTATAACATTAGAAAATAAAAATGGTTATTTGAATTGGTTATATGTGTGGAATATGTTCATTCACTAAGCTTGTTTTGCTTACACTCCTATAATGTTATGTTTCAGGTACGCCTATCAGTTGGAGTTCACTGCCAAGTTAGGACCTTAAAACGGGGGAGTGACGGATATCTAGTATAGTTTAAATATCAAGAATCTTGTTGTGTAAATATTAAAATAAAGATCTTGGTTATGTAAAGTTGTGTAGTACTTATAAATTACATGTAAATGTAGTTACGTTTTCATCTGCACATATCTTTGAAAAAAAATAAAAAAATCTCATGTTATTTTTCCTTAGAGATTTAAATTAAAGCATTGTTTATTGTTTAAGGCAATTTATCGCTAATTAGCAAGGATGAATTTAACTTAATTAAGTCGAGGTGCGACACTTACTTACCGCTATATTCTAGTTTTGTTATACTTTTATAGGTTTGTGAAGATTTTTGATGGAAAGAGGAATTACACAGCGACAAATAAAATAAATACACAATTTTCTTTCTATCAAATGGCGCCATTGCCATTCTTGGGAGCATGAACCACTCGAAGCGGATTCGATTTTGTAGTTCATTTATTTCCTATATTTTTTAGCATTTTAGTACCATTTTTCTTTATTTTAGAAGGCTTGTATTAGGATTTTATCATTGCTTGTATTGCGGTGCATAGAGACACCTTTATTTTATTTTTTATTTTTTAAAATTATAATAATCGAAGACAAGCGCGATAGGGAAACCGAACAAGGTAGAGAGAGGGCGTCCAAAGGCGAGGATTTAGAAGCCTCTCCACCAATCCTCATTTTAAGTTGTGTTCTTCAAAAGAAACCCTAAAACTCTTTAAACTCTCCCCCAAGAAACTTTTTCTACTAAACAAATCGAAGATATTTTTAAGGCTTCCAAGTAAGGATACGAATGAGATTTTCTAAGAAATCAAATAAATATTTTAAGAGGTTTTCAAGAGGAAATCAAAGCTACCTTTTCAATATTTCATCTCTTCAACTCAACTTAACTTTCTAGTTCGTCTTTTGAGGAAAGTAACTAGACAACTCTTTCGCTCTTATATTTTCAATGGTCAATTTGATCTAAACCCTAAATTTAGGATTAAAATTGGTCAAGAATCCTTTTGAGATTTATATGATGTGACCTTAATTTAATAAGTAGATCTATAAAATATTTGTAGATTGTAATTTAGCCTAATTTGAATTAGGAAATTTTGAGATTTAACCCTGAATAAATATAATTGCATATTAGCGTTTGGGATTTAATAGGAAAATCATGATAAATTTAATTGACTGTTGAATTATAAAGATTTAATTGGAGTTCATTTAGTATTATAAATCTATGTGCTAAATAGGGTTATATTTTTGTCTTAATGAGTAGTAAATTTGAGATTATATCCTAATTAATGTAATACAAACATGTTAAGTAATAAATTAATTTTAATTAATTATATGTTAGAAAGTTAGTTCAAATGGATAGTCTGAATCTTAGGCTACCCAGGCACAAATTCAAATTTTAACCAAATTTTATATTTATTAGCAATTTGGCGTGCAAGCGATATAATGTCCAAATTAATTATGCCAGATCACACAAATAATCGAACCAAATAAACATGCGAAGAAAAAAACTGGTAAAAAATCCCTTTTGGGCAAATTTTTTAATTTTAGCTTTGTAAAGAGTTTTACAAACAAAATCGACTTATAAACTACTCTTGTCTAGTAAGCATAATGCTTAGCATATTCAAATATTCTACATAATACGGCACAGTCCATCACCGTCTATATGAAATGGTCTTCCCTCGGTATCTACCGATCATCCTTAGGAATCTTCGATTCCTTTCTTCTTCAGCAGTAGGGCCTCGACTCCACAAGTCAACAATAGAGAAAATCATTACACTGGTTCTTAAACTTGGAATATGTGTTTCTTGATTTGGTAAAGTGATACTTAAAGATCCATGCGGTTTGAATAAAAACACGGTAGACTTTTATCACAAAAGAAAATCCAAAAGGGCTTTTTGAAAGTCTAGATTGAGTTCTATAAAACTCTAATCCCGCATCTCTATTTATAGGGAAACTTGTTATAAAAAGATAAGCATTATAGATTTGGATTAGATTTATTTGAAAGATAAAAACTCGTGTACTTGTTTGAATGAATTGGTACCCCGTTCGAAGGATATACCCTATCTCGTTAGGACATGCTTCCAACGAAACTTCGAACGACATTACAGTTCTTTCCAAAAGGCATTGCTTCAAAACTTGTTTGAACGTGAGAAATTCCTTTTAACGACACATTCATTCTCATTTGAACGACATCCAATAAAACTTTGAATGACATTCCAGAACTGACCAAATGGCAATGTTCTATATTTCATTCGAAGGAAGGAACATAGTTATAATGATACTATGTAACTCGTTCAAACGAACTATCAAAACTCTTTCTAACGAGTTAGCGAGTTTTTCAAAAAAACTTTTAAAATCAATTTAAACATTTTGAAAACTTTTAATGAAAACTCTTTTTATTTTAATATATCCCTTGAATAATTAAAGACTTTATCAAACCTCCTCATAACTCTTCAGAATGTTATTGTGACGAATGATCTTCAATCTTCCAAATGTCATCAACTTCTTGTCTTCAAATATATGGAAGTAGTCATAAAGGTGCAGTGGAGTGTAACGGGACAAGACAAATGAAAACTAAATTGAACAATTATAAAACTCCATCTTACATTATGTATGCATGAACATATAATAACCCTATGTTTATAACCTTGCATTACGATTAGAAGTCTTTTGATTGGATTGTGTTCTTGGAATTAGAAATTTAACCTAAATGTTGAAATTGAATTATATCCATTTATTTCTTTCTTTTTGTTCTTAGAAATGAATTGATTAAGTAGGATAATTAGAAGGAGTATGGGATACACATTTATTGGATTGTTGGTTTGTGGTTGTTGTTGGATTGTATTGGAGGATGTGGTTGGATATGTAAGTTGGGTGTTTAATTTTCTTAAAACTCTTAATTTAATTCACACTAATAAATACTTAATTAGTTATATTGTCTTAAAAACTACCATATCTAATTAGAAGTGTATCGGGAGGTTCCTTGTTTGGATTTCATTTATGACAGGTCCCGTGCATAGATTTTAGAAACGAGGAGTGATGACTTTTGAATACTTAATCAACACATTTCTATATTTACAATGTTTGTATTTAAGAGTATTACCATATAAGATACATCATCGTGAGCGAATAGAAATCCCTTTAGTATTTAATGACATGACATATCGTTTGATTTAGGGATTTAATTAGAATAAATCGAAGGGTGGGGTTAATGGAAAGTAAGAACGTGATAATAAAGGATAAGTTAACTGTGAAACCTGGAATGTTAATGAAGTAATAATGTTATGGAAATTCAAAAGAGATAAACGAATGAGTATTATGGTTGTATGCCAAGAGAGAACATTCTTATGTGGGCATGCTCGGGGAGCACGATTTTATGTGGGACATCATGCCAAAGGTTCCTTGTCCCAGCCACACTATTACGAGGCGGTGCCCGATCGGAGTGACAATTCATTGATTGGATGGTTTATGGATGGTATGGTATGTGGATTGAATGGTTTATGGAGTTCACTTCAAGGTTTTATGATATTTACATCCATCCGAATGACGGGTGGTCAAGGTATTTGTGACGGTTTTATATGTGCATAATGCATGTTCTTAAAATAGTCGAGGAGAAGGGGAGTATGTCAGTTATGGTTTAATTGATTAATTAATTATTAAAACTAATGGTTTAATTAAAAAGTACACCGTGACGCATGATGGATTATCTTTACTGGCAAGATAAATTTGGATTTATCATTTATATGTACATCTATTTTGAGTTGCATAGTTTTGGTGACCTTTTAGGTTTTGACCCATTTTATTTGTACTAACCTTTCAATTGCTAAAGTTGGTCCGTATAAGTAGACACTCACTCCAGCTATCACATATATTACACTTTACCCCCTTTAGACATCATCATCGGGGAATAATTAAGTTCATCACCATGATAGACTAGCGATTACATTTCAGTCGTTTGAGTTGTGTATTTCGGATACAATTCGCATGCACTATTGAGATAGGACTTTGGCATGTCTTATTGATACATGATTGACTCCCTCAGAAAATTTTATAGTGTAAGTGTACGCTAATCGCGACAGTAATAAAAGCCCGGTAAGACCGGGGTCGATTTTTGCAGGGAATTATATGAAGTACCGAGGATATTCTTCTAGTTAAAAATCAATAAACAAGAATAAAAGATAAAAAAAAAGATGATTTAGGTTTTGCATGTTGTAACGAACCAAAGCGAACCAAGATAAATGGAATGCTAAACAAACTAGTAATAGGAACAATAGTGATTTATAAACAGGGTTATGAAACGATTCTTTATTTAAAGGTTAAGGAGCATTCCCCCACCTCGGATGTGCACAACTCAACGGGTTCTTCCAATTAAATCACAATCAAATGGGAATAAGATATCGATACCAACAATCCTATATGAAGGATGTCAACCCAATAATATAAGATGAAGGTAACAATATATTATCGGACAAAGGCGTTGATGTTGGAGTTAAGTCTTAAAATACAACCCTTACATGGTAAGAGAAGAAAACATCCTATGAA
Source organism: Sambucus nigra (assembly GCA_949130495.1). NCBI lineage: Eukaryota > Viridiplantae > Streptophyta > Magnoliopsida > Dipsacales > Adoxaceae > Sambucus > Sambucus nigra. The sequence goes on from OX422209.1 coordinate 630,521,569, forward strand.
ACTCCAATATCAACCCACACACCCATTTATTGGATTTAATCATTGAACAAGCCAAGAAATGAACCCTCCAAGGTGGGTTTATGCTCCCAACCTAAGGATATTAGCTACTCATAACACTAACCATATCAAAACACACCATTAAATTAATACTAAGTGTAATAACCATGGTGAGAACAAGCATTCAATACACAACCACGATATTAATTTCACAAAATGATACCAATAGTCAATAAGAAACAACTAAGATGAAAATTTACTTGCAATAAATGAAGTGAAGATGAAAATGGCAATGAAATTATCAAGCCCTAGGAGAGAGAGAAAAAAACAACAAAGCTATCTTCTATATATTTCCTTGCAAACAATTGTGATCAGATATCTTTCAACAAATCAAACCACTCAAAATATATACTAAGTCGAAGAAAACCACAAAACAATGGTGGTAAAAACCAAACCAAAACTATGGGGGTTTTACAGAAATTGAGGCATTGGTCGACCGCTATTTAGGGACTGGTTGACCACGGGTCTGGAAGAAGGCACACTATCTCACTGCGATGGAAAATGGTGAAACCCCGGTCAACCGCTGGTCAGGGACCGGTCGACCGGTCCTGCAAAATCTTGGATCCCCTCCTCTTTTGATACAAAAACAAGGGGCCTCAGGAAAATGATAATAACTTGATCCTCGTGAATCGGATTGACAAACCATTGGGGGCTATGCAAAGTTAGCTACGAGATCTACAAATCCGTGAAGGGTTCAGGCACAAAGCTCGAATGTAGAAATCACAAAATTACCCCCGAAGTTGTATAAAACATTGAACGTTCCCGGATAATGCACACTTTCACCGTTTGGCACTCCAATCCGTACAAAAGCTCAAATAAACCTCACACAGCATATATATATGGAAACCAAAGGTTATACAGTACAAGAGATTAAATATGTGAAATAACGATCACAAGCATGCGTGCATGCATAATTAACGGGCATAATATATACAATATTTACGACTAATCACACCACCTAACTTACACATTGCTAGTCACTGGCTATGAAACAAAATAAAACCGCCAAAAATGAGGTAAGTATAGCAACAATATATACAAAGACAAAGTGCCACTTTCGCGGGCGCACGGTTGCATTTAGCGAATGCAACAAGCCGTTAAACTGCTAGGTTACCCTAGTGGACGAGTGTTGTCTCGTGAGGATTTTCAGGGATGATACCCACAAACATCAAATTTCCTCAAAACATGCATGGCCAAACAACTAATATGCCAAACTCAATAACAATTAGATATTTAAACATATTATTAACAGAGAAAAGGAGAGGTTTTGCCCAATAATCCAGAACTATTAACATTAGAAGCATAACTACATGGAATTGAAGCCTCAAATGTGAGTGGTCTACATGCACATGTAAAGAGTTTTGATTCGATAAAAATGCCTACAACCCGGATAACCATTAAACCATGCTTCTACTCAATCCTCTCTAGATTTCACACTCAACAAATAGAAGTGCTCGGAATAGGGTGTAACACACAGGACATGCGGGCAAAAAGAGTAATTGTAAAAGGAAACAAAGATGCGCACATGTTATTGATGAAGAACGCAATATAAAAGTGAATAATACAATTTCATGAAAGGATATCGCATATTAATCAATGTGAAATGCACATAAATAGATTATCGCTAATGTTCGACCTTTGAATCACGTTACCCTAGGATCAAATAGGACATTATTAGGATGTAATGTAGGTTTGGGGTTAGGGGAATGAAATGAAAGGATGTATTTACGGATACGAGAAGTGTTCGGAGCTGAAGAACTTGGGATAATGGAAAATAACGGGAAACTTTGAAATTGGAAAATGATTTTCAAACAAGCATTAGATATATCAATAGAGAGAGTAACAAGGATTATTGAATCACTCTAAACGACATATACAAATTTTTCTTTCTTTTTCTTTGCTTCTTTTTCTTTTGTTTTCTTTTTCTTCTCTTTTTTCACTACACTTTCTTCTTTTCTCACTCTTTCATGCTTAAATTGCAACCACACTATACAACATCATTCAATCCCAAATATCATTCCAAACATAGGTAAGAAAGGTAATGTGTATGGTGTAAAACTACAATGTGGAGTTAGTTAGGGGATTTGGGACGAAAAGAAAGGTCATAATAGGGCTCAACGGGGTTGACTAGGGACATGTATAAGGGTCAGGTTAAGGTCATATGGGTTAACAACAAAGAGGGCCTATGATACTTTCCTAAAGTTTCATGTGATTATCGAGACTCAACACCATTGAAAATCATGCTCATGTGATACATCAATTAATATGCAATCAATGAAAAGAAAATGAGATCGTCAACAAGATACGTTTTTCAAGAAAGAGAAAGAGAAATGTATAAACACTCTAAAACGAAGAAAATCACGAAGCTCGCTAGTTTTTAGTGTACACATAGCAATAAAAAGATACCAAGCTATAATTGTCTTATCGAATGATTTTAGAAAATATGCTCAAGTGCTCATGGGTTTTCAAGGTTTAATTCATGCATTCATCCCCAATGTTGAATAATATAAGGACTAAAGTTTAATAACATGAAATAAATAGAAAATGCATCATTGAATCATCAATTGGATAGGGCCATTATTAAATTAATCATAGGAAATTATGGCGAAATACCCAAGAAAGTGAAGAAATAAAGAAAATATTTTTTGATTTTTTGGATTTTTATTTAACAACAAAACTATATAAATATATATATATTTATATATATATATATATATATATATATATATATATATATATATATATATATATATATATATGGCACATGAGGGATGGAAAAGAAAATGTGATGCCTAAACACACCCCGTAACTTGATTCACAGATTGTCCTCAATGTAATTAAAGACATGAGAAAATAGAGGGAGTAGAATAAATCACCCCAATTTGGAGTGAAGTCCGAGGTTGTCAACGTGCGCCCTATACCAACATAAGAAAAACAAAAATATGTACGACAATGATTAAGTTAGAAAGAAACATGTCATGAGTCGCAATAGTTTAGAGGGGTTGAAATACAGATACTAGATAATTGATGGTGGACATAGGATTTGAAAAAATGTATACACATCAAGATCTAATAAATCAACAATGACTAAATTATCATTATTAAAATGATAGAATTCAATACAAATAGCTTAATCACTGTAAAGAAAGAAAAACAGAAAATACATAGTTCTCATAATCGCCCTAAAAATGACACATATCATTATCCGCCACAAGCCACCCACACTCATAAAACAGTCTAGAGATCCGCACCGCTGGACGAACCCCGAAAAGCTGGGTCGTACGAACTCTGGAAATGCAGCAGAAGCGGCGCATCAGGGCCATGCTGCTGGATATAAAGATCACGCATCATGGCCTGACCATGTGAAACTCGTGATGCTGCTCGGTCTGGTCCTGGTGCTGATCAATCCCATACTGGTCAAGTCGTGACTCCAAAGTAGCCAACCGCATCTGAGTCTCCTCCCATATGTGCTCATGGAGCGCCTCGAACGCTGCAAAGTGAGCGTCGATAAGTGCAGTAGGCACCTCAATGTGCTAGCCTGACCCTTACTGCCCTGATCCCTACTCAGCCCTCCTCAACTATGTCTCATCATCCACGTCCTCTACAACCACCCTTGGCCCCTTTTGAATCGGCGGCTCACCCCAATAGTGCTACAAGCACCTCTTGATGTTGTCTCTAGTTAGGACGCCCTTAGGGTCCACTTTTCTGTCATAAGGGTAGTCGGGACACTTGTCTTGAAGGCAAATCTGAGTCACGATACCGGGTAATGGAAGGGAAACGTTACACGCCTTTTCCTTTGACACCAAGTACATCTGCTCCAGGAAGTATTGAGGGAGATTGATGTCTCCCGACTATTTCAGCAGTGTGTAGAGGAAAATGGCATGTTTGTGGCGAACCTCAGATCTGTTATTAGTCACCATCAAGCAATGCACGTTCACGTAGTGTAAGAGCCTCGATAAATCTTCCATACTAGCCGACCGGAACATTTTTTTAGTCCAAACCTCACCTGGGGTAAGAAATTCGATAAGCGTGTCCAGGTTAAAGGTTTCCTCATCCGATAGACTCATAAACGGGAACGGGTCTGCCACACTGCCCATCCACCGGGCCAAGTCCTTGCGACGAAACGTGATCCTTACTCCCCATACAAAAGCCTCGAAAACACCCTTCTCTCCCCTAAATTTGATCAATGAAGCATAGAACATGAGTACAAGTTCTTCATTGATTGTGGTCTGGCTCCCCACGAAAGAGTCCCAATTATAATGCTTGAGGATGACCAAGACATCATGAGGGAGGTCATCCATTTTCCACGCGAGGTTGACTGCAAGTGGGAGTTTCGAAGTTGCAAAGTACGCCTCAAACTACTATTTTTCTTGGGCACAACGGAACCCATCAATGCCCTTGGGAGGCACGCAGTGAGACTACTTATATTTTTCAACGTCGCCCATTTATACTTGCAAAACAGAAATTAGTCCAACAGTGTAGTTGAAACTAAAATCACAATGGAGAGGAAAGAAATTGCAAGCAAGAAAATGTGCAGGAGATGAAAATAGGTTCATTGAGGCATTTGAACAAACACTTGGAGTGAAAAGTTGAAAAACAGGGGTGTGGGACAAGATTGCATCAACAAGGATCCCCCATTCATGGCAATCTCAAGAATAAACACTAACATTTTTCCATGAATGGGATTTCAAAATCAAAAACAGATGGCAAGTTGAACAGATATAGGTGTGGACACAATTGGGGCAAGAACAATACCAATACAATGTTCATTCATTTCAGTAACACAACCAACATAATGTATCAATGGAGAATTTTTGTGTGTGTGAGAAAATGATGAGAACATTAAGAGCATAAAAAAGGAATCAGAAACTATCACAAGAATTCCCAAAAAATAAACAACCCTAAATCACGAAATACACCTATGAATACCCACAAAACAACAATTGTATTATGAAAATAAAAGTGTGATTCATACCTTGAAAGTTGGATGAGGGTATTTGAAGTGCAAGAGGGAGAGAAAATTGGACCTAGGGTTGGTGTTTGGTATTTTCGAGTGAAGAGATAATGGGAGAAGTGTGGGGGATAAAAGAGAAGCGAGGAGGAAATGAAGCGATTTATCCCTAATAACTGACGGGCGCGATCGACAGCAGGTCTTGGACCGGTCGACCATTGTTTAAAAATAAGCCTGAGAGTTGAGACAGTGTGCTCGAGGAACAAACACCGGTAGACCTCTGTTTTGGGACCAGTCGACCGCGCTTTGGATTTAAGCCTGGGAATTAAGACAGTGTGCTCATGGTTCAATCAGTGGTCGACCGCTGGTCTTGGATCGATCAACCACGACTTTGTATCCTCAACTCCTCCCCACCTTCTGTTAAAAACTCACCTAAACCAAGAAAATTCTCACCACTCGAAAAGGGACGCTCTCGGGGTGATAAATATAAAATCGAGTGTGCATAAGCACGATTGTCTCGAAATCAATATGGCGTGAGGAAATCCCAAAAAAGAGAAGGAAAATCCGATGCCTAAGTTGCGACACCCTCTCGGGGGCCCGCATGGGCTGGATCCTCTAGAGGGATTTCGGTTAGTTTGAGATTGAAACCCTCCAAGAAAGGCTTGAGCCTATACCCATTCACCTTAGAAAGGGTTCCGGTCCTTGGGTTCAATATGTCAACGACACCGTGATCGTGTACCTTTTACACCACGAACGGTCCATTCAACCGGGATTGAAATTTCCTGGGAAAAAGGTGGAGGCGAGAGTCATAGAGTAGGACTTTGTGGCCCACCTCCAAGTGCTTGCGCACTATCCTTTTATCATGAAAGGCTTTGGTTTTTTCCTTGAAGATATGAGAGTTCTCATATTGATCGTTCCTCAACTCCTCAAGTTCATTGAGTTGGAACTTACGAAGGTCACCGCCATCATTAATGCCAAAATTGATCTTTTTTATGGCCCAATATGCCTGGTTCTCAAGCTCTACCGGCAAGTGACAAGCTTTCCCAAAAACCAAACGGTAAGGGGACATTCCTAGGTGTGTCTTATAGGCCGTCCTCTACGCCCAAAGCGCATCGGTTAACCTATATGACCAATCCTTGGCCAAAGGATCCACAGTTTTCTCAAGAATGCCCTTTATCTCCATGTTTGCCAATTCTTCTTGGCCATTGGTTTGCGGGTGATAAGTGGAGGTGACCTTATGGGTTACCCCATATTGCAACATCAAGTGACGAAATATATCATTACAAAAGTGCGTCCCCTGGTCGCTTATGAGTGCTTTGGGTGTGACGAAGCGAGCCAAGATGTTCTCTTTCAGGAATTTCAACACCACCTTCGCAGTATTGTTCCTTGTAGGCACGACTTCCACCCATTTAGATACATAGTCGACTGCGACTAAAATGTATTCAAAATGATTGGACTTAGGGAAAGGACCCATGAAGTCTATTCCCCAACAATTGAAAACTTCCATTACGAGAATAGGGGCAAGGGGCATCATGTTCCTTTTGGTTATCTTCCCAATAGATTGGCAACGGGCGCAGATTTTACATAGGGCATGCGCATCTTTAAAGATTATCAGCCAATAGAAACCGCATTGTAAAACTTTTAGGGTGGTCTTTTGGGAAGAAAAGTGTCCCCCACATGCACCGTCATGGCAAAACAACAAGATACTTCCGATCTCATTATTTGGGACACACTTGCGAATGATTTGGTTCGTACATAGCTTGTACATGTATGGGTCATCTACGAAAAATGACCGGGCCACCATCGAAAGTCTTTCCTTGTCCTTGGCTAAAAAGTGCGGTGGGTAGGCCTCGGTGACAAGGAGATTGGCGATATCGGTAAACCATGGCAACGTAGCAACGCCCATGAGTTGCTCATCTGGGAAACACTCTCGGAGAAGGAGAACCCAAAGAATAAGCCTAATTTTTGCATCCTTCTTAGAAAGAAGGTACTTAATTGTGGCATGGTCGGTGAAACACACAATGGGTGATCCTACCAAGTACGCCCAAAATTTATCCAACGCGAATACTATTGCTAGTAGCTCTTTCTCCGTGGTGGAGTAGTTCATCTATGCACTGTCTAGCGTGCGACTAGCATAGGAAATCACGTGAGGTTTTTTATCCCTCCGCTGACCGAGCACCTCTCCCATGGCATAATCATTAGCATCGCACATAAGCTCGAATGGGAGTGTCCAATCGAGCTCTTGCATGATAGGGGCGATGGTCAACATGAATTTTAATTTATGGAAAGAGTCTTGGCACGCACTACTCCACAGAAACAGAGAATATTTACCAAGAAGAGTGCACATGGGGCGTGCAATCGAGATAAAATCCTGAATAAAACGTCGGTAGAAACCGGCGTGACCAAGAAAGGACCTTACATCCTTGAGGTTTTTCGGAGCGGGAAGGTTGGCTATAATTTCAAATTTTTCCTTGTCAACTTGAATACCTTCGTTGGAGACGATATGGCCCAAAACTATCCCTCTTTCACCATGAAGTGACACTTCTCCCAATTGAGAATAAGGTTATTCTCACTACACCTCGCTATTAGCTAGGCAATCTTCATATGTATTACCAAAGACACTGAAGTCGTCCATGAAGACTTCTATAATGTCTTCAACCATGTCACTGAATATGCTAAGCATGCACCGTTGAAAAGTTTCTGGTGCATTGCAAAGACCAAATGACATTCTTCAAAAGGCAAAAGTATCGTACGGGTAAGTGAACATGGTCTTCTCTTGATCTTCGGGGGCTATTTTAATTTGATTGTACCCCGAATATCCATAAAAAACAGTAATACCTATGTTCGGATACCCGTTCTAGAATTTGGTCAAGGAAGGGTAATGGAAAGTGGTCTTTCCTTGTGACCACATTAAGATTTCTATAATCAATGCAAACACGGTAGCCGGTCAGAATGCGAGAGGGTAAAAGGTCACCCTCCGCACTCTCAACAATAGTGACACCTGATTACTTTGGTATAACTTGCGTCGGGCTCACCCACTCTCTATCGGAAATGGGGTAGATTATACCCACATCCAACAATTTGATCACTTCCTCCATCACCACCTTACTCATAACCGGATTCAACCGTCTTTGCATTTGATGGGTGGGTTTAGCATCCTCCTCTAAGTAAATGCTATGAGTGAAAATGGAGGGATTAATCCCTTTTAAGTCGGAAATGCATCAACCTATAGCACTCTTATGTTTTCCCAACACCTCAAGTAAAACCTCCTCTTGACAATTGTCAAGGTTTGCCACTATAATCACCAGAAATGTGTTCTCACCGCCTAGGAAAGCATACTTGAGCTCCGTTGGCAAGGTTTTGAGCTCGAGCTTGGGCATTAAAACACTCAACGGGAAAGGAAAAGTATCACGTGGGGGTAGTTTCTCAAAGTGGGATATCCACATCGAGTCTTTGATAAGCCCCTCTCTTTTATCATGCGTGAGGTCACTTTCACCGTCACCACCATCTATGCTATTACCTTCCATACCTTCATTCACCTCCTTAAAGTACTCGAGGTAATTACACATGTCCATTAACCCCCCATTCAGTGAAAAACAATTTGCATAAAGGACATCTTCATAGCCCTTATCGTTGGGGAGTAAATCGCTTTCCAAGGAGTTAGCAAGAATTGCCTCTAATGGATCTTGAAAATGGGAGAGGTTAAAATACTATTGTACAAGAGTGTCGATGCAAGCCACAGTTTCAACCGCTTCTTCACTCTCATTGCAAAATTGGGGTTGCTTGAGGAGGTTGAACACGTTGACTTTGACAGTCATGTTCCCGAATGAAAGTTTCATCACCCTATTTCTGCAATTGATGTTCGCATTCATGGTGGGGAGAAACGATCTCCCAAGGATGATTGGTATTTGTGCACTCCCTTTAGGTACGGGTTGATTGTCCAAGATGATAAAATCTACTGGGTAATAGAAATAATCGACTTGGACAATCACGTCCTCTATAACTCCTCTAGGTATCCTAGTCGAACGGTTGACTAGTTGTAACATGACAGGAGTTGATTTAATATCATCGAGCTTTAACTTGATATATACCGAATAAGGAAGCAAGTTTACACTTGCTCCTAAATCGAGAAGGGCGCGATCGATTCTAGTCTCCCCAATCACGTATGAAATGATGGGGAAACCCAAATCTTTGAATTTTGGGGATAGTTCATTAGTTATGATAGCACTAGCTTGGGCATCTATGTACGCCTTTGTGCGCACATTTTATCTCCTTTTAACCGTACACAAGTTTTTGATAAACTTAGTGTACTTGAGCACATGTTCGATTTCTTTAAGGAGGGGGATGTTCATGTTCACTTGCTTAAATAACTCGAGAAACCCCTCTTTGGAGGCTCTTGTGGGCTTTTCCCTTAGCCGTTGAGGAAAAGGTGCCGGTATTGGAAAAATTGTGTCCTTCGCAACAATAGACTCATCTCCCTCTTTGTGGATGTCATCGTCTATGTTAGCGGGACCGTACAATGGCACGTCCTCAGTAGAAATGGCTTTGCCTTGGGATTCAGTGTGAATGGGCGGCTCCCATAAGGGTCTCACAACTTTGTTATCAACAGTTTTTTCGCTCCTAAGGGTGGCAATACCCTTAGCGTGCTCGGTGTACGATGTATTCAAGGTGGAGCTCTCATTGCCCATTTGGATTTTGGGGTTGGGTTGAGGTTGTGCCGGTAGAAGGGGTCTCGCAACTCCTTGGGAGTTTTGAACCAGATGAGCAAGAGACATTTGCATCTCTTGCATAGACCGCGCCATTTGTGAGATAGACGGTTCAAGTTGCAAAACTTTTTGAATAGTCGCAAATTGTTTCTCATTATGCCGTCTCTGAGGAGGAAAATACAAAGCGGGAGGTCCTGCAGGCGGATGTTGCTGCGATTGATACGGGGGAGGTTGTTATTAGAATTGTGGGGATGGACACAGGCCTGGAAAGTTCAGAGTTGGGGGTATTTGGGAATTGGAATTATGATCCTTCTAACTCATAAGAGGATATGTCATCCTACAACTAGGATTTTAGGGAGGGTTGTTGGGATCGAACAGAGCATTGGAGTATTACTTTCTATATGCCCCTGTAGCATTAGCTTGCTCTTGCAACTGGCCCTTAATGCTAAGGAGTGAAGGACACTCCCTCGTTGGGTGGCCAATGTTGTCACATATAACGTACATGACTTCCTCCACAACGGAAACCTTTTTGACGACTTCCATGGGTGGGGGTTGTTGTGTGAGTTGCATTGCGTCAATTCTACGACATAACTGATAGTATTTGGTCTGGGTATCCTGATTTTCCTACAAGATACTCAGAACGCTGGTTTGCCCACGAGGGATTGTGTTATCACGAACAATGCGGTCGTAAGGGTTCGATGTGTCCCATCCCCGAGATGTCTTTGAGACAAACTCGAAATGGGCTTCCACCTCCTCACTACTCAAATCAACAAGACTACCCTGACACATGGTTTCGACCAATTGTTTGGTCAAAGGATTAAGACCCTAGTGAAAAATTGATATTTGTCAAATATCTCATGATCATATTATTGAAAATTTTGAATTTGTTTCACGAGCGCATTTGTCTTGTGTATGGGAAAAAATTCCTTTAAGAAGAGGTCTTGCAACTGCTGCCAATTCTCAACAGAGTTGGGGGGAAGTGTAATCAACCAATCTTTTTCTTTGTCTTTAATGGAAAAGGAAAACAACTTAAGCCGCATAAGATCGGGTGTGCAATTTTGTTCAGAAAAAGTGTTACACACCTCTTCAAAGTCTCTAATGTGTCGGTATGGGTTTTCATTTTCCATTCTGTGGAAGGAAGGCAACAAATTAATCATGCCATTCCGGAAATGGAAGGCTCCGTGGTTAAATGGGAACGTAATACATCCGGTCATGGAGACTATCTACGGTCGAAGGTAATCGCCAAATGATTGACGCACGGGGGCAGCACCCCGCGGAGGTGAATAATTATACTCCATAGGAGGATCAAAAGATCGTACCGAGGGGGTGCATTAGGGTATTGTGATATGGATGGAAAATCTGTCTGGGATGGCGTCGTATTAAGCGAGTAACAATGTTGAGATGATTCCCCAAAGTTATTGTAGAGATTGTTTGAGCCTTCAGAAGAAAATAGTGGTCTGTAGTCCCCGGCGGACCCTTGGTTCGAATTGTTGCTCATTAGGAGAGAAGACCTATCATTCAAAACAACACTATCTCAAACAATTAAATGCAAAGGGTTTATCGACAAAGAACTAAATCAATATAGTCATTTCTAATAATTCCCCAGCAACGGCGCCAAAAACTTTGACTCGCTCCGAAAATTGTATAGCGCAAGTGTATGCTAGTCACGAGAGTAATAAATGCCCGGTAAGATCGGGTCGATTTCCGCAGGGAATTATATGAAGTACCGAGGATATTCTTCCAGTTAAAAATCAATAAACAACAATAAAAGATAAAAGAAAAGATGATTTAGGTTTTGAGTGTTGTAATGAACCAAAGCGGACCAAGATAAATGGAACGCTAAACAACGTAGTAACAGGAATAATTGTGATTTATAAACAGGGTTATGAAACGATTCTTTAACAAAAGGTTAAGGAGCATTCCCCCACCTCGGATGTGCACAACTCAAAGGGTTCTTCCAATTAAATCACAATCAAATGGGAATAAGATATCGATACCAACAATCCTACATGAAGGATGTCAACCCAACAATATAAGATGAAGGTAACGATATATTATCGGACAAATGCGTTGATGTTGGAGTTAAGTCTTAAAATACAACCCTTACACAATAAGAGAATAAAACATCCTATGAAACTCCAATATCAACCCACACCCCCATTTATTGGATTTAATCATTGAACAAGCCAAGAAATGAACCCTCCAAGGTGGGTTTATGCTCCCAAACTAAGGATATTAGCTACTCATAACACTAACCATATCAAAACACACCATTAAATTAATAGTAAGTGTAATAACCATGGCGAGAACAAGCATTCAATACACAACCACAATATTAATTGCTCAAAATGATACCAATAGTCAACAATAAACAACTAAGATGGAACTTTACTTGCAATAAATGAAGTGGAAGATGAAAATGGCAAGGAAATTATCAACCCCTAAGAGAGAGAGAGAGAAACAACAAAATTATCTTCTATATATTTCCTTGCACATAATTGTGATCGGATATCTTTCAACAAATCAAACAACTCAAAATATATACTAAGTGGAAGAAAACCACAAAACAAGGGTGGTAAAAACCAAACCAAAACTACGGGGGTTTTGCAAAAATTGAGGCACCGGTCGACCGCTGGTTAGGGACCGATCGACCGTGGGTCTAAGAGAAGGCACACTGTCTCACTGCGAAGGCAAATGGTGAAACCCCGATCGATCGCTAGTCAGGGACCGATCGACCGGTCGTGCAAAATCTTAGATCCTCTCCTCTTTTGATACAAAAATAAGGGGCCTCGGGAAAATGACCATAAATTTGTCCTTGTGAACCGTATTGACAAACCGTCAAGGGCTACGCAAAGTTGGCTAGGAGAACTACAACATCCATGAAGAGTTCGGGCATAAAGCTCGAATGTAGAAATCATAAAATTACCCCCGAAGTTGCATAAAACATTGAATGTTCTCGGATAACGCACACTTGCACCGTTTGGCACTCCAATCCCTAAAAAAGCTCAAATAAACCTCGCACATCATATATATATGGAAACCAAAGGTTATACAGTACAAGAGCTTAAATATGTGAAATAACGATCACAAGCGTGCGTGCATTCATAATTAACGGGCACAATATATACAATATTTATGACTAATCACACCACCTAACTTACACATTGCTAGTCCTTGGAAATGAAACAAAATAAACCCGCCAAAAATACGGTAATTATAGCAACAATATATACAAAGACAAAGTGCCACTTTCGCGGGCGCACGGTTGCATTTAGCGAATGCAACAAAAGGTTAAGGAGCATTCCCCCACCTCGGATGTACACAACTCAAAGGGTTCTTCCAATTAAATCACAACCAAATGGGAATAAGATATCTATACCAACAATCCTACATGAAGGATGTCAACCCAACAATATAAGATGAAGGTAACGATATATTATCGGACAAATGCGTTGATGTTGGAGTTAAGTCTTAAAATACAACCCTTACATGATAAGAGAAGAAAACATCCTATGAAACTCCAATATCAACCAACACCCCCCATTTATTCGATTTAATCATTGAACAAGCCAAGAAATGAACCCTCCAAGGTGGGTTTATGCTCCCAACCTAAGGAGATTAGCTACTCATAACACTAACCATATAAAAACACACCATTAAATTAATACTAAGTGTAATAACCATGGTGAGAACAAGCATTCAATACACAACCACAATATTAATTTCACAAAATGATACCAATAGTCAATAACAAACAACTAAGATGGAACTTTAGTTGCAATAAATGAAGTGGAAGATGAAAATGGCAATGAAATTATCAAACCCTAGGAGAGAGAGAAAGAAACAACAAAACTATCTTCTATATATTTCCTTGCACAAAATTGTGATCGGATATCTTTCAACAAATCAAACCACTCAAAAAATATACTAAGTCGAAGAAAACCACAAAATAATGGTGGTAAAAACCAAACCAAAACTATGGGTTTTTGCAGAAATTGAGGCACCGGTCGACCGCTGGTCAGGGACCGGTCGACCACGGGTCTGGGATAAGGCACACTATCTCACTGCAAAGGAAAATGGTGAAACCCTGATCAACCGCTGGTCAGGGACCGGTCGACCGGTCCTGTAAAATCTTGGATCCCCTCCTCTTTTGATACAAAAACAAGGGGCCTCGGGAAAATGACAATAACTTGGTCCTCGTGAATCGGATTGACAAACCATTGGAGGCTATGAAAAGTTGGCTACGAGAACTACAACATCCGTGAAGGGTTCGAGCACAAAGCTCGAATGTAGAAATCACAAAATTACCCCCGAAGTTGTATAAAACATTGAACGTTGCCGGATAACGCATACTTTCACCGTTTGGCACTCCAATCCCTACAAAAGTTGAAATAAACCTCACACAGCATATATATATGGAAACCAAAGGTTATACAGTACAAGAGCTTAAATACAAGAGCTTTAATACAAGAGCTTCAATACGTGAAATATATATCTTGGCATGTATATTTACCTTCGGTTGAGATTTAATTTTTGGACTTATATTGGCATGTATTTAAGATTGGTATTTAGCGGTAGAGATATCTCTAACTCTATCGTAATTGATGATACATATTATCAGTTTCATATTGGTGATTTATCATATCGCATTCTTATATTGTCACATGGTTGCTTTATTTTCCTTCATGCTAATAATGGTATTTAAATTGTTTCTATAAGTTGTATTTTTAAAGAATTGATCAATCCTAAGGATAAAACATACAAGTTATTGCATTTAGTATCAGAGCACAATCTTAGGCCTCAAGTGTTTTTGGTTCTCTAAGACTTTTGTTTATCATTATTTGATTTGTGGATTTCTTTATAATATTAGTTATGTCTCTTTTCTAGTGGGATTTTATGGGGGAACAATCTGAACAACTCGGGTTCGAATAGAAATCAGACCAAAATAGTTAAGTGAGGGTCGCAAATAGAAATAATCACAAATATAATTTCAACTTGCGTGGATCAATGGAAGAAATGAGCACAACAAAGCAACGAGTTTATCAACAAGCAAGGGAGGCCCTACACGGTCCCATCTCTTCTTCCCCTATAAATTTAACCCTTACCCCACGAAAAAGGTTGTAATTCTTGTTATCAAAAAAATATTATAATAAGAAAAGTGAAACACCCTGTGGACGTAGGCCATTGCCGAACCATAAAAATAGCTATCTTATTAGATTACTTTCTTTTTGTTTTTCATTAAATGTTTAAGGATTACTATCCGTGGGATAATTGCATCTACAATTGGCATTGTCTAAATCAGTTTAAGAAAACAAATAGCCATATCTCACCCACACAGTGCACCTCTACCGTTCAATGTCCACTAATAGGGTGGACCGCCAGTAGCTAGAGTGAGGTATAAAATCCACCCAACAGGAGTCGAGGCATTTCTCAGGTGCATTATCTCCCAAAAGAGCAGCACTCTAAACGAAGTGATGAGTAGCCTATATATACTCAGATCTCACGGCTGGTCGATACATATGAACAACAGCTCCACCAGCAAGAGGAGTCCACATGCCTCCCAAATGAGGAAAATGCATGTCTTCAGTGACACCTGGAAAGGATGGAACAAGAGTTACACGGAGACAAATGCAAGCGCTATGGTCGAACAACTTTCCCTTAGAAGAGTAAAACTCGTAGCCGAGGAAGGAGTTCACATCGTGATGAAAATCACTCTGAGCAAGAGATTCTCCTAACTAAATGAGATCAAGAGGAGGGATAATATAGACACGATATCCGCAACCTCATTAGGAAAGAAATCGATCCACACCCCGCTAATTGTATGAATAGATCCATTAAGGAATTATCTAAGAGGGCCCTCATCACCTAAATGCATTTCCCTTTTTAAAGGGAAACTGAGGTGCAAGAACCTTCGAAGAAATTAGCAATTACGAAGTTCAAAATTTATGATGGAAAGATTGATCCCATTGACCACATGCATCAGTATGTGTCCATCTCCCAAACCACAAAAGTGGTTTGGGAGATGGACACATAAGTCGTTCAATAATTTTAAGAATATTATTGAATCCTACACTCCTCGCTTAATCACTAGCAACGCCCATCCGAAGAGAATGGATTCTCTCCTCATAATGAGGAACAACACCCTGGAAACCTTACAGGAACATGCTAGACAATACTGGGAGAAATTCAGTGAGGTTGAGGACTACTCGAAGCAAGTCACTGTAACCTCATTTAAGACAAGGCTACCCAGTAGCTCTATGTAGTATTAGTCCCTCACTAATAAGGTAGCGGACACCATCGATCACCTCATGTCTTGCCTAGAAAAATATGCCAAGGTAGAAGATGTTGTCATCATCACCTAAGGTGACAATGGGCGCTTAAAGGCAACAAAAGGCAATGATAGAGAAAATTCCCACAAGAGGGCATAGACATAAGAGAGGATCTAAGAATAAGGACAAGGTATACCCTGCCAAGGCTTTGCAAGCAATCAACATTGTGTTCAAGAAGCCGATTTACAAGATCCTGATCAAAATTAAGGACAAACAATTCCTCTAGTTTCCAAAAAATTGGGGGGAGAACCATCCAATAGAAATAATTCACTTAGGTGCGCGTATCACAAGGAGAACAGGCATAAAATATAGAACTGTAAAGCCACGATATGACTCCCGAGGCCGATTGAGAATTGGCGTAATCTCCCCCCGGTCGACTCAAAAATTTTGGCACCCCACTGCGTTAAAACCGTGGGCGGTATATTTCTAAACCCTTGCGCCTCTCATGTTAGCGAGTCAATTCTTTTGTGTTCTTTGTGTGCTCTTACTTGATTTTATTCTCGCATTTATTTTCGAATAGTGTGATGAATTAA
This sequence comes from Sambucus nigra, assembly GCA_949130495.1. Classification (NCBI taxonomy): domain Eukaryota; kingdom Viridiplantae; phylum Streptophyta; class Magnoliopsida; order Dipsacales; family Adoxaceae; genus Sambucus; species Sambucus nigra. The sequence continues at coordinate 630,538,145 of OX422209.1, forward strand.
TTAACTAAGACCTACACCCGGTCACTCACGAGATGGGATTTCATCACCCGACTCACTCGCTTACCATTGCCATCACTAGATTTAAAATCAATCAACTAGGTAGCCCACTAGGAGAATATTTTTGCAAAGACGATCACAAAGAAAATTCCGTGACTATTTTTTATCGCCCACGGACTTAATTAAAATTTGACTACCCTTTCACTAAATATAAAGATAAAAATTGGCTATGTGTTATTTAGGAATTCTTCTTAATGTGTGTGTGTCCAATTTAATTTTTCAACAGTCAGATTTTAGTTAGTTCATCCATTCAAAGAGTCCACCTATTTTTTCCACTCTTTTCTTCCAAAAAAATCCAAAAAAAAAAAAATTTCCCCAACATTTTCTTCCAAAAAATCCAAAAACATTTTCTTCCTTTTTCTTTCCAAAAAAAAAATCCAAAAATATTTTCTTTCCTTTTGAAAAAATTTAAAAAATAAAAAAATATATTTTTCCCATCATGGCAGAAGAACGTCCTTTACTAGATTACTTGGGCCATTTATCATTCTCTCAAAGCGTGTTTGAGGTTGAGCCCGAGTCGAACCTCCATACCTTACTTCGTGGATTTAACTCTCAACCATGCACCGTTGATACTCATGCGTCGCCCACGTACGTATCTGACATTCCACCGCCTCTGATGATGAGTGTCAACGCGTCACATGCTTTGTCGTGCACCCATTGTTCTTATGCCGATCACATGTCCCATAAGTGTCCATACTTTTCATATCCCTACGAACCCACCATGGCACATGTGTATCCATATGGCACTATTCTGGAATCCACCTCGGCCTATTATCCCGATATACCCAATTTCGAGTGGTGTGAGTACCCATATTATTCGTGGAGGCCTGATCACCCTTTCATGCAATACGAATCCCAACCCAATATTGTGGATCCTCACACATTCCAACAGTCGTCATGGCAACCTTGTGCACCCATTCATGATCAGTTCCCTCACTATGCACCCACTGAATATCAACCATTTGTAAAATCACGAAAGCGATCCTTTCGTGTATGATGAACTTGGCCCCACTCCACACACTTTATTTGAGTATTCTCTGTACATTCCTGATAGTAGCGAGTTGTGTCCACCTCACCCACCTCCACCACCCATCACTCGCCCACCACCATCCACATCCGCTCTCGAAAGCCTCTTGCAAAAGTTCATACTTGAGAAAGATCAAGCCACTCAAGTTCAAAATGCCGCCCTTGAACAACTTGAACAAAGATGAAATGAAATTGAGTGTGAGCGAGAGTCGGATTTCACCCCAAGTCAACCCATTGTTGCCCCCACATGGAGTGATGATGCGTCGCCTTGTGCCACTGATTTTGAGTATGACCAACCTACCACCCCGAGAATCTCGACGATGAGACCATTTCATGGTCTGGGCCCCAAGTCGATAATTATGTTAACTTACCTTTCATTAGTGAGCCTGATCACTTTCCACCCTGTCCAAAGGAACCCATACTTGAGATTCCCACTCACTTTCCCATAGAATCCAAAAATATGCCCGAGCTTTTACCTTATGCCCTGATTGCATATGTCTCTGACATGCCCATATCTTTTAGGTTAGCTCTAGCTACGAGTGTTCACCATTTTCTCGTGATAGAATCCGTGATAGTTCCTAACTATCCAGATATGGATCATATTCCTCCATGCATGGCTCCCTTTGAGCCCGATATTTATAGTGATCCCTCTATCTCTGAGCTTGGTGCCTCGTCTTACCCATCCACCATGATATGCCCTAAATGTACCCAATAGCTCAGATACATCAACCTCGACCATGGAGATAGTCGAGGTTAGAAGGGCCCCAGATTGGCAACCAGCGATCTCGTCCCGGGCAATGTCGGCCATGGCCGACGTTACCAGTCGCCTCACAGTCAGACAAATAGTTGAGGTCTTCATGATCCATGGGGATAGTTATCCATCAGGTCGGCCGGAGCCAACATCACGCCGACATCATACAGCAACCTCGGCTGGATGTAAGCCGAGGAAGCAGAGACTATACAATTATCTTAATCAGCCTTGGCTGGAAATCAGTCGACGTTCCAACTATTCCTACATAACCCTGGCTCAGGCCGACGTTACAAATCCTCCTGCCTTACCTTGGTTTTCCTGCTGAACCGAGATTATCGTGAATAACCTCGGATTGGGCAGCAGCCAGACTTCGCCAACCTCGTACTCTTCCAGGCTGAGGTTGGTACCGATCGAAGATAGCCGAGCATTCATATGCACATGCATAGTTAGGAACACGTGTGATAAATCAGTTTTAACCGAATTGTTCCCCTCACGTGAGGGAATATTTCATCATCATTCTCTACATGTGATAGTGACAGATGTCTTCATTAAAGTGGCTAGATCAACACACATGCTCATTGCATGCATGGGGGGTGCATTACACCCCCCACACACTATATATGCTTTCCTTCTTCTACATGGAGGGGGATCCCGAAATTAACTACCCTAGCTGAAACTCTGTCCAATTACACAGTAGAGAGAAAAAGCTTGAGAGATTGTTTCCATGGCCGTTAGTGCCTTATTTTAGTGACCTTACTCATTCACTTTCACAGTGGACGTAGGCCTAATTGGTTGAACCACTTATATATTGGTGTTCATCCTCTTCTCCTTACCTCCTACATATATATACACTTACATCTATATATTCTCCTATGTTGCCATTGTTACCACTAGTTTAAGCTTACAAACACCTTGACTGATGGTGCTATTTCCAGCATCATCATTTTGGCGTCGTCTGTGGGAACAAGAAGCTATCTCTTCCTCATTTTTCTCTTAACCTCACCGGAGACTCTGGTGGTGAACCAACCCTCACCCCTTGCGTGGAGCTATTTCACCATTGAAAGAGGTCCTTTAAGGTATTAAGCTAATCAACTACACAAGCTCTTTAGTGTTAACATATGACACTAGAATTACCACCACCTCTTCCACCGCCTGTTGCTGGAGGGCCTAGTTCCAGCCAGACACTGCCTCAATCCGAAATGGAGGAGGTGGAAGCAGCCTTGAGGTCTTTGGCTGCAATGCAACAAGCAATAAAGGAGCAATTTGCATAACTCAGTCAAAATATGATGAGACCACCGGGGGTATCACCGGATATGATTACTCCGGTGACTATTTAGCCCCAACTTGATGCCAGGGGATCACCCTAGGCACCGTGTAAAGACTAACCTACACCTCAACGGAGGAGGGACGTTGCTGACCCTAGGCGTTTGCATCTGGGGAGGTAAGGACACCCTTGCCCTGAGGATAAGTATGATGATTTGGAGGCAGAAGATGCTCTAGAAGATTGTTGGGAGCCGTATGAGTTTTCAAACAACATAGTGCGTCCTATCCAGTAGAGCCGAGGTTGTGGAGGTAGAAGAGGTGAAGAAGCCCAACAAAGAGGGTCAGTTTTTTATCGATTAAGTAGAGGGTCGGCCTTTGAAAGGCTTGGCTCAGTAAACGACCTACGACTGAGGTTATCCAGATTAAGAAGTGTAGCCGGCTCATAAAGGGAAGAGGGGAAACGTCAGACTCATCAAGGCCAACCTAACACAAGATGAGGTAGAGACCAGGAAGAGGTCAACAACCGACGTTGTGCTACGGATGGGGAACCCTCAGTCCACTCTTTAGAGGTGGATGGGGACAGCCTCAGTCAGGCCGACGTCACGAGACCATGGAATGACTCCATCCAACATCTTGAAGAAAAGATAAGAGACCTCATCAAAAGTAGAGACCCACTGTAAAGAGGTTTCTCAGAAGGCTACCCATTCGTGGCTAGGATAGTGAGTTTTCCAACCCCTGCTAAGTTCAAACCGCCTACGGTGTCTCCCAAGTATGACAGTAGCACCAACCCTATACATCACATTGAGATGTACCAGTCAGCGGTGGACATCTATTCAATACCAGATGAGATGAAGTGCTGGGCACACATCTGGTTTCCCTCTCTTCTGAAAAATTCAATTGAGAACTTTAAGGGCTTGACTGAATGATTCATTCACAACTTATGCTTTGGGGTAAGACCTCAAAAGAAGACCACCCATTTGTTGTATGTTAAGCAAGGCAAGAACGAGAGTCTAAGAGACTACATTGCTAGATTCAACAAAGAAAAATTGGAGGTTTAAGATTACGAAGAGAATATAGCTATTACCGCCCTCATAGGAGGTCTTCGGAAAGGGAAGTTATTGTGGAAACTTGTGGAAGACCCTCCCAAGTCCATAGCAGAACTATTGGCAACTGCGGGGAAGGTCATGAACGCTGAAGAGGCCATGGCTAGAAAATATGAGGATAAAAATGGCGGTAGTAGCGAGAAGTTCCAAAGAAAGAAGGACGGAAAGAAGAGGCTGGCTGATGACAAGTTCGCACGCTATACCCCTCTAACTGTGAGCTGTGAACACATCCTCAATGAGATCAAGAATGACCAGTCTCTGAGATGGACAGAGAAGCTGAATGTTCCTCCACATAAGAGCAACAAGAACTTATGGTGCGACTTCCAGCAGGACCATGGCCATGTGATAGACAAGTGCTTCGCCTTATAAAGGATGAGATAGAGAAGATGTTGAAATCATGAAAGTTGAGGAAGTATGTTGATGGCAAGGCTCCTAAGAGTGGAAGAGACGACCATAAAAAGAAGATAAACGACAGATGTCATGACGATACTCTAACAAGAAAAGATGATGACTTGGATGACAATGATGATGACGATCCAGACCTCCCACCAAAAGATGACAATGCCCCAGTGAAGAGGGTTAGTATGATCTCCTTCGGTGTTAACACCATATGCGATGGACTAGCAGGGGTGGCTCTGAAGTGGCCTATGGAAAAGCTCATGTGGTAGTGGCCAAGCTAGAAGTGGTAAATTTGAAGTCTTTCGAAACTAAGAAGAAGAAAAAGAAGGTGGATATAGACAATCTTATAGTTGGGTTCTCCCGACTCGACTTCAAAGGCATCCTAGCTCCGTATGATGACCCTTTAGTAATCACAACAAGGGTTTATGGATGTGAGGTACAGAGAATTCTCATAGATGGAGGAAGTTCAGTAGATGTGATGTTCTGGCCCTGCTTCAAAAGCCTAGGCCTTAGCAGAGCTAGACTGCTACCCTATCATCATCCGTTAGTGGGCTTCCGCGGTGAAAAGGTCCATCCGTTGGGAATATATGAGATGGATGTGCGAATGGGCGATGAGTGGCCTAAGAGGTTGACCTGAAAGATCATTTTTTTCATTATGGATGAAAACATCTCCTCGGCCTACAACCTCATCATAGGAAGAGTGTCCCTTAAAGAGTTTGAGGCCGTGCCATCAATGGTCCACCAGATGCTAAAATTCCTCACCCCCTATGGGGTAGGGGAAGTGCAGGGTGACCATACCATAGCACGAGAATGCTACTTCAACTCAGCCAAAGATAGAGAGGCCCATGAGAGAGAAACTACCACGTATAACATTGATACACTTGACCCTAGAGATTAAACGAAGTTGAAGAAAGGAGAGGCCGCGGAAGAGGTAGAATCCATCATCCTCAATGAGGATGAACCAGAAAAAATCATCCAGGTCAGCAAATCCTTAAAAGTGGAGATCAAGGAAGAGCTGATAAGTCTCTTGAGAAATAGGCAGAGTGTCTTTGCTTGGAGCCACGGGGACATGCCTGGCATCGACCCTGAGGTTATGTGCCATAAACTCAACATGACTAAGGATGCTAAGACAGTCATACAAAGATGAAGAGTTTACTCTAGGGAGAAGTACGACGTCATTCGAGATGAAGTCAAAAAGTTAGAAGAGGCCGAGTTTATAAGGGAAGAAATATATCCGTAGTGATTATCAAACGCAGTCATTGTGCCCAAAGACAATGGAAAATGGAGGATGTGCGTAGACTTTACCGACCTGAACAAGTCTTCCCCAAAAGGCAGCTATCCCTTACCTCGAATCGATCAGATGGTAGATGCCACTACAGGGCATGAGCTCATGAGCATCATGGACGCGTATTCAGGCTACAATCAGATCTTTATGGATGCTGAAGACTCAGAAAAGATAGCTTTCATCACTGACAAGGGGACATATTGCTACAAGGTTATGCCCTTAAGATTGAAAAATGCGGGGGGAGACGTATCAATGTCATGTGAATAAGATATTTAAAAATCGAATAGGCAAGACTATGGAGGTGTATGTAGACGATATGCTGACGAAGAGCTTAAAGGCATGTACTCACGTAGCAGGCCTAGAAAAGACATTCGATACCATGGACTTGTACATAATTAAACTCAATCTAGCGAAATGTGTTTTCGGGGTAGGAGCTGGAAATTTCTTGGATTCATTGTCAATCAGAGGGGAATAGAGGATAACCCTGAGAAAATTAAAGCTTTGCTCGATATGAAGACACCAAGAAGTATCAAGGACGTTCAGAGGCTCACTGGAAGAGTAGCTGTACTCAACAGATTTGTTTCCAAAGTGACGGATAAGTGTCTTCCATTCTTTAAGGTGCTTAGAAAGGCCTTCGAGTGGGACAAAGAGTGTGATGAGGCTTTTAATCAACTCAAGTCCTAACTCGAAGCTCCCTTGCTCTTATCGCGGCCCATAGTGGGATAGAAGTTGTATGTTTATCTAGCAGTCTTTGAGTCAGCTATAAGTGCAGCCATAGTACGGGAAGACGTTGGGGTCCAAAGACTTGTATACTTCAACAATAAGGACCTTCAAGGGTCTGAACAGAATTACCCTCGGATGGAAAAATTGGCATACGCGTTGATACATGCTTCTAGGAAAATGAATCCTTATTTCCAAGCCCACTCCATGGTCATCCTCACTGACTCCCCATTAAGGCAAGTCCTCCACAAGCCTGAGAAGTCAGGAAGGTTGATGACCTGGGCCATTGAGTTGGGTGAGTATGACCTTACTTACCAACCCAGGGTGGCCATTAAAGGGCAGGCACTTGCAGATTTTGTTACTGAGTTCACATAAGAAGAGGCCGAGGTTGAGAATAACCAAGAGACTGCAGAGGGATCAAATAGCAACGTCTTTCGAGACCCAAAAGAGGTTGTATCCAATAGAGCCAGAAATGGAATAGCCGAGAATGAGGAAGATCGGTACCTCTTGAAGTAAGGAATCATGTTAGAAGGGAGGTTCTCATAAGATAAAGACATTTGGAACCTCTTTATTGATGGGTCTTCTTGCGAAAGTGGAAGCGGTGCAGGGCTAATACTCTCAGCCCCGGATGGTGCTAACATTGAATACGCCCTAAGGTTTAACTTCAAGGCATCAAATAATGAGTCAAAATATGAGGCCATGATAGATGGACTCTCCTTGAAAAAAAAACCTTAGAATAAGACGACTCCTACTTCATAGCGACTCTAGGTTAGTTATTAACCAAGTGTTTGGAGTTTACGAAGCCAAGGATGAAAGGATGGCCAAATACCTGAAGAGGGTAAGAATGATGCTAGAAGGTTTCAAAGAGGTAAAAATGAAGAGGGTACCACGACAAAACAATAGCCATACAGATGCACTAGTAAGGTTGGCTTCAGCAACAAGGATTGATATCAGAAGGATAGTTCCGATCGAGATCCTTCTCAAGCCGACCGTTGAAGAAGAAGAGGTAACCAACCCTTGCCTCAATTTTAACCAAGGGGACTCATGGATGGACCCCCTTATCTGATATATCAGAGAGGGAGAGCTGACGGAATCAAAGCTAGAGAGGAGGAAATTGAGGTGCAGAGCTACGAAGTTCTTAATAATAGGAGATGTCCTATATAAGAAGGGATTTATATTACCCCTCCTCAGGTGTGTTCACCCCACAAAGGTTCCTTGCATCCTACAAGAGTTAAATGAGGGTTCTTGCTCCAGTCACATAGGAGGAAGACCTTTAGCCAAGAGGATTATCACGCAAGGATACTGGTGGCCGACCTTGGCCAAGAATGCTGCAGTCTATGTGAAGAGGTGTGACAAGTGACAAAGATTCTCCACTATCCCCCATCAACCTCATCAGCCTATGACATTAATAAGTTCTCCTTGGCCATTCGCAGTATAGGGAATCGACTTGGTGGGTCCCTTACCAAGAGCGGCGAACAACTACATGTTTATGATAGTTTCCATTAACTACTTCCCCAAATAGGTAGAGGCCGGGCCGATGATCAAGATTACAGAGTAGAAGACCTTCCAATTTATCTGGAAGAACATCATATGCAGATATGGTCTCCCAAACACCCTTATCTCGGACAATGGTATCTAGTTCAAGAATTCTTCCTTAGAAAAATACTGCGAAAGAGTTGGGATAAAGTAATTTTTTTCCTCTCCTGGTCGACCTCAGGCAAACGGTTATCGAAGTCACAAACAGAACAATCCTCGACTGGATCAAGAATAGGTTAGAAGAAGATAAGGGGAGATGGAGTAAAGAGGTTTATGATGTATTATGGGCCTAAAAAACAACGACTAGGACACCAACGGGGGAAACCCCATTTATGTTTTCACATGGATCAGAAGTTGTCATACCAACCGAAGTAGGGCTCCCCACTCACTAGGTTCAGACCTATGAGAATACTTGACCTAGATTTGATTGAAGAGAGAAGGGAAGACACAGAGATTAGACAGGCAGCCTACCAGCAGAGAACAACGAAGTTCTACAATCAAAGGGTGAAATCAAGACCCATAGTCGAGGGAGACCTGGTGTTGAAGAAGACGTTGGAGAAAGAAAACAAACTTCACCCAAATTGGAATGGCCCTTACAAGGTGATCGAAGAAGTTGTACTTGGGACCTACAGGTTGGAAAACCTTAAGGGGGAACCTTTTTCCAATCTATGGAATGCTGATCATTTAAAAAAGTACTACATATGATGTTGCAATGATTTTTATGTAAATGTGTCAACTTATGAGGAGATTATTAATGAGAAGATCAGTTCTCGTGTCAATTCTTGGTTCATTATGCTCTAATGGTAGAATTTATGAGGATAACATATTAGTTGATGACCTTAGACCTTATAACATCATGATTTGGTGACAAGGTCTGAGTTAGGACATCATACTCGGATGACCTCAGACCTTAGACATCATTAATTTGATGAATAATTATTTATGAGTGTTGATACCAAATTTAGTCTGCTGACATGGATCAATAAAGTGAAGATACGTGGAAGTCTATGTGGAAATAAAAAACACTTCCGAGGAACTCACACGCTCCGAGGAACCATACTACAACGAGGAACACTGTTTCCCCGAGGAACTCATACGCTCCGAGGAACGAGAACTCTCTGAGGAACTCTTGAGCACCGAGAAGCTTAGGCGGTCCGAGCAACTCAGGCGGTCCGGGCTGCACCTCGAACAAAGCATTAATAGCGGGATAACCAACAATTTGACTATTCATTAAATGCTTATCATTCAGACGCACACGCTTAAGGAGCATTGAATGTATCACCCTTTCATATGTACATCATTTAATGTATTACCCTTTCACATTACAGCCCCAGGGATATAAATACATTGTACAATCCTCATTGAAGGGGGACCGAAATTTCTGGATTGAACTACAAATCGAGAATTCCCAAACATTCAGCAATAACATAACAGTGGACGTAGGCCATTCTTATAAGGCTGAACCACTTTAAAATTCTTTGTCTCATTTATTTATCTGTGATTGAATAATTAGATATAATCTAATTTTTTACATCAACAGATTGGCGCCGTCTGTGGGAACGACTGGTAATATCGTTTTTCACCAAAAACAATCCATTACGAATGGCTGCCATTCCGGAATCCAGCAATCGAAACGCTGGAACCCCTCCAAATCCATCTGCTCCACCAAATATTCCAGATCTGGCTGGAATTATGACAAATCTGGCTCAGGGTCAGACCGTCATGCAAGAAACAATGCGACAACTCATCCAAACCCTTCATGGCGGTGCACCAACCCATTCAGGACTGCGGAGTATTCAAAGAAACACCCGTGCACCATCCTCATGAACTAGGCGTACCAATTCATATCGCAATGAGGAATCTGAAGATTTTTCTTATCAACCTGGACGAACTTCATCAGTTCGAGCCATAGATACTGAGCAACGTATCACTCTCTCCCCAGAAAGGGCCAATGCGCTAGAACGATTAACCAGAGTATCTCCTTTCGATCGATTAGGTCCTAGGAGGAGCAAAAGTCCTCCTAGAGCCCCATCGATGAGTTTTCGACGACTATAAGACTTAAGGGAAGGATCTGCCCAGTCGCGACCAGCTGCTCGTCAAGAGAGATCCCAGGAAGCCACTTCAACGCGATCAGCTGCTCGAACCAATAGGCCCGAGGAAGGAAATGATGCATGGAAAGGCTCTATTCAAAGGTTGGAGGATAGATTGGGGGAAATGGTTAAAGCTAAGAACCCCCTACAACGAACCTTTGTTCGAGGAACACCTTTTGTCCAGTCCATTGTAGATTTTCCAACACCATCAAAGTTCAAAGCACCTGTTGTGACCCCCAAGTATGATGGAAAGACTGACCCTGTCCTTCATATAGAATAATACCAGGCTGCAGCCGACATCTATGCTGTTCCTGATGAGATGAGATGCAGGGCATTCTCAGGAACTCTTACCGGATCTGCTCAAATATGGTATAATAATCTTCCTCGGGGTAAGATTTCAACTTTTCTTCAACTGGCCGAGTTATTTATTGGGAATTTCTTTTTTGGGGCAAAGCCAGTTAAACAAGTAGCACATTTGTTAAGTGTTAGATAAAAAGTTGGTGAGAGTACCAGAGATTATATAACTCGTTTTAATAACGAGAAACTTAAAGTCATTGATTATGAGGAGAAGACAGCTATTACTGCCTTGATGAGTGGACTACTACCAAACAAGTTGTACTACACTTTGGCCAAAGATCCACCTCGAACCATGTTAGACCTGATGGGAAAAGCGTCCAAAATAATGAACGCCGAGGAGGCTATGGCTACGAAGAAGAATATGGATGCTAAATAAACCAAGGTGGAAGGTGATAAAGCTAAGAAGAAAGAGCACAAGAACAATGGTAATGACAAGCATTCAAAAAATAGGTCGGTATGGGACGTGATGAAGAAATATGATAATTACACTCCTTTGAAGAAGGATATCAACTATGTTCTAGAGGAAATCAAGAACAACGAGGAACTAAACTGGCCAGAGAAAATGAAGGCAGACCCTGACAAGAGGAATAAAGCGAAGTATTGCGAGTTCCATAAAGATCATGGCCATATGACCAAGAATTGCATAGCTCTTCAAAATGAAATTGAAACACTCATCCGATGAGGAAAGCTATCAAAGTATGTTGATCAGGGAAACGAAAGAAGAAACAACGACCAAGCAAGAGAGAGGTCTAGATCTCCTCGTAGAGGGGAGGAGAATAAGAAAAGAAACCATGAAGTTGATCCAAAAGAAGACCCCGATCTTCCCAAGAGACTAAGGCAGCCAGAACGAGAGGTATTTTCAATACGCTTTGGGTCATTTGACTGTTATGATATAACAGGTGGAGATGCAGGAGGAGGATATCTTACTACAGAGAGAAAATCTTACCTCGGTGAGGCTCAAGCTTGCTCGTACATTCAGCGAATAAATCTAGCTGAAGAGGATCGCCCGAGAAAGGTGAATAAAGAGAAATTAATTATTGGTTTCTCAAAGAATGACCTTGAAGGTGTTTTGTATCCTCATGATGACCCATTGGTGATCAAGATGAGAATGAAGGAGGTCATAATTTCAAGAGTACTGGTCGACAATGGTAGCTCGACAGATATCATGGTCTACTCGTGCTTCGATAGCTTAAATCTAAAGCTATCTCAATTGGAGCCTTATCATAGACCCCTCATCGGTTTTTCTGGCGAGAAAGTATTTCCACTTGGGACGATCAAGTTGGATATATTCATTAGTACGTGGCCTGCTTGTCGAACAGAAAGAATACATTTTTTCGTGATGGATAAGAATGTTCAGTCATCGTACAATATCATCATGGGAAGAGTAGGATTGAAAAAGTTTGAAGCTGTACCATCTACAGTGCATAAATGCCTAAAATTTCCAACAAATTTTGGAGTAGGAGTTGTTAAAGGTGATCAGAAAGTAGCTCGGGAATGCTATTATTCATCCGCCGAGCAAGAAGCAATGGAGGAATCAAGAAAAAAAACTACTACCTATCAAGTGGATGAAGGTTCCGACATTGAAACATTGGATCCTAGAGATGAGTCACAACTCGTGAAGGGTCAAGTGGTGGAAGCTACTGAAAATATCATCCTGGACGACGAGCACCCTGAGCGAACTACTCAAGTAGGTTCGTCGTTGGAAGCATCACTAAAGAAGGAATTGATAACTTTCCTTAGAAGCAGAAAGCAAACTTTTGCGTGGAGTCATGAAGATATGCCAGGGATAGATCCAAATTTCTTATGTCACGAGCTCAATGTGAAGAAGGAGATCAATCCTGTGAAGCAGAGAGAAGAGTATTCAGTCCCGAGAAGAATCAAGCTATACAGGAGGAAGTCGAGAAGCTCCAGAAAGCTTGCTTCATTGAAGATGTTAAATATCCAGACTGGTTAGCCAATGTGGTGATGGTAAAGAAGAAGAACAACAAATGGAGGATGTGTGTAGACTTCAACGACCTCAACAAAGCATGCCCAAAGGATCACTTTCCATTGCCCCGAATTGATCAACTGGTAGATGCTACCTCGGGAAACGAGTTTCTGAGTTTCATGGATGCTTATTATGGCTACAATCAGATTAAAATGAAACCTGAAGACAGGGAAAGTACTTCTTTCATTACCCCTAGGGGAATTTATTGTTATAATGTTATGCCTTTTGGTTTGAAAAATGCAGGTGCGACATATCAGCGACTGATGAACAAGGTTTTTACTAAACAAATCAGTTGCAATATGGAAGTCTATGTTGATGATATGCTGACAAAAAGCAAGAAAGCTGTCGACCATCTAGTTGACTTAAGTCAGACTTTTGATCAACTGGATAAATATCAAATGAAGCTGAACCCGACGAAGTGCATATTTGGAGTACGAAAAGGCATGTTTCTCGGATACATCGTCAATCAACGAGGCATTGAGGCAAATCCTGAAAAGATCAAAGCTCTATTAGGGTTGCGATCTCCAACGACGAAGAAGGAAGTACAGAGTCTCACAGGACGAGTAGCAGCACTCAACAGATTTGTGTCACGAGCAACTGATAGATGTCTCCCATTCTTCAAGACACTCAGAAAGACTTTTGAGTGGAATGATGAATCTGAGAAGGCTTTTCAAGACTTGAAGAAATACTTGGGAGCACCTCCACTGTTGTCCAGGCCAGTGATGGGAGAAAAATTGTACTTGTATCTAGCAGTGTCGGAGAATGCCGTTAGCTCGACGTTGATCAGAGTGGAGAATGGAGTTCAGAAGCCAATTTATTATATGAGTAAGGCCTTCCTAGGAGCAGAGATCAGATATCCAAGGCTGGAAAAGTTAGCATTAGCGTTGATTGAAGCGAGTAGGAGAATGAGGCCATACTTCCAGGCTCATACCATAATCGTATATACTGATATGCCATTGAGGTAAACCCTTCATAAACAAGAAAAATTAGGGAGATTGATGTACTGGGCAATAGAGCTCGGTGAATATGATACAGTCTAAGAACCCAGATCATCACTAAAAGGACAGGCTGTAGCAGATTTTATAGCAGAGTTCACCTATCCTGATACCCCCGAGGAGCAAAAGTTGCTCACCGATCAACCCGTGGATGTTACAAGATCAACAAACACAAGCTCAGACCAACTCCGGTTGGTAAAAGGGCAAGTGGATGTTACAAGATCAACAAACACAAGCTCAGACCAACTCCGATTGGTAAAAGGGCAAGTGGATGTTACAAGATCAACAAACACAAGCTCAGACCAACTCCGATTGGTAAAAGGGCAAGTGGATGTTACAAGATCATCAAATTCGAGCTCAGACCAATTCCGATTGGTAAAAGAGCAAGGAGAGATGATCGGAGAAGAGAAAGAAATATCTGGGGAGGATGAAAGGAAGCAACAAATATTTCACCGAGGAACTCTGACTGATCAGAAATTTGAAGACGAGTTACTTATATGGAGGCTATATGTAGATGGCTCATCTTGCACTGCAGGATGTGGCACGGGGATAGTTTTGAGCACTCCGGATGAGGTTGATATGGAATACGCCTTGCATTTCCAATTCAAAGCTTCCAACAATGAGGCTGAGTATGAGGCCATGATTGTAGGACTTAGTTTGGCAAAAATTATAGAGGCGCAGCAGGTTATGGTTTTCAGTGATTCTCAATTGATCGTAAATTAAATGTTGGGAGTATATGCAGTTAGAGGAGAATTAATGATCAAATATCATGAAAAGGCAAAAGAGCTGGTGTCATAATTTTCCGTTGTTCAGCTGGTCAGAATACCAAGAATGGAGAATGCGAGAGCAGACGCCCTAGCTCGACTAGCATCAGCTACTCGCACCGAGCTACGACGAATAATCCCAATTGAAGTATTGGCTAGTCGGAGTATAGATGAAGATCTGACGATGAACTTTATTACCCTTGATTTAGGACCATCTTGGATGGATCCCATCAGGGCATATATTGAAGAGGGAGAATTACCAATTGATAAGTTCGCAGCCAAGAAATTGAAGTTTAAAGCTGCTCGATATGTATTAACTAACGGTATTCTATATAGACGAGGAATTATGGCAGGTTTGCAGAGATGTGTACATCCCTTCGAGGTGAAAGATTTGATTGAAGAGATCCATGAAGGGTCCTGTGGAGCACATGTAGCAGGTCAGACGCTTTTACAAAGGGTTATGACGCAGGGATACTACTGGCCGATGATGAGGGCTGATTGTATAGCCTATGCAAAGAAATGTGATAAGTGCCAACATTTTTCCTCCATCCGAAGACTTCCACAAGCATTGTTGACACCCATAACTTCCCCTTGGCCATTTGCCATGTGGGGAATTGATTTGGTTGGGCCACTGACAACGACCCGAGGAAGGTTCAAATACCTCGTCGTCGCAGTTGATTATTTTACTAAGTGGGTAGAATCTGAGCCACTCATTGATATGACGTACGAGAAGGTGTACCAATTTGTTTGGAAGAACATCATTTGTCGATATGGTCTTCCTCATGCTTTCATCACAGACCATGGAACACAATTTGATAATGAGGAGTTCGCTGCCTATTCTCATCAATCAAATATTTTGAAGATCCACTCAGCACCAGGCCATCCTCAAAGCAATGGACAAACTGAAGTGACAAATAGAACGCTGCTGAATGGTTTGAAAAAAAGATTGGATGATGCGAAAGCAAACTGGATCAACGAGCTACAATCAGTACTTTAGGCTTACCGAACTACTCCCCGAGTAGCAACAGGAGAATCACCATATATGCTGGCGTTTGGAAGTGAAGCTGTAATACCTGCCGAGTTGGGCCTCCCAACACACAGGGTTCTAAATTTTAATTCCCTTATCAGCGACTTAATGAGAAGACTGGATTTAGACATGCTCGAGGAAGTTAGAGAAGAAGCAGCCATTAGAAATGCTGCTTACCAGCAGCGAACAACTTTGTTCTATAACAAAAGGGTGAAGAAGTGCGACCTGAAAGAAGGAGACTATGTGCTGAAGAAAGTAACTCAAAAGCATAATAAGCTGGAGGCAAACTGGCATAGACCATACCGAGTTACAGAAGTTGTTCGACCAAGAACTTACCGAATATCAACTCTAGAAGGGGAGGAGTTTAAGAATGCATGGAACGCAGAGCACCTGCGCAAATATTATCAGTGATGAATAAAATGAAGATATACTGCCGAATTCTTTCTTTTTATTGAAAGTTTTTAGGGGAATACTAGTGCTACACACTACTCGGCAAAGCTCAGGCTACTCAAATTTTTTTCTCAAAAATGCCAACTAAGGTTGGTCGAGAAACCAATATTCCTCCGGGAAGTAAAGCTACCAATATTCCTCCGGGAAGTAAGTAAAGCTACCAATATTCCTCCAGGAAGTAAAGCTACCTGTATTCCTCCGGGAAGTAAAGTTACTTGTATTCCTCCGGGAAGTAAAATTTGTATTCCTAAGGGAAATAAAACTATATGTTTCTCGTGAAATAAAAGTATTCCTAAAAATGCCAACTTATGTCGGTTAGGAAGTAAATATATTCTCAAAAATGCCAACTTGAGTTGGTCAGGAGGTAAAATTATTTCAAAAAGACTAACTATGGCGGGTCGGGGATATAAACCCACCAACTGTAGTTGGTCGACAAGGAAAATTTGCCGACCTTGGTTGGTCGGAAACACTTAAGAGAAAAATATACTAACTATGGCTGGTCGGGGATAAAAACCCAGTAACTGTAGTTCGTCGACATGGAGAATTTAATGACTTTGGTTGGTCGGAAATATTTTTAAACATTTTTTATACTCGTAACTTTATTACTAAGTTGGTCGAGAAACAAAACTTTATTATTAAGTGCTCGAGCAACATTTTTTATACTCGTAACTTTTACTAAGTCCATCGAGAAACAAAATATTATTTTTGCCAAATGACTATCACAAGTTCAAACTACACAATATTGTTATCTTTTTATCAGATATGCATGCACAAATATAAAGTATTATAAGACAATAGCGAATAGAAATGAAAATCTTTCATTAAATCCAAAACAAATTACATTGATAATGAAATGAAAGTTACATTGATATGTATATTAACAATTATATCAAAATTCCTACTCTACTGGTTTTTTCCCCTCTGCTTTTGACACAGGTTCCTCGCCAGCAGGCAGATCATTTAAAGCCAAAGGAGAATTTATGAAGTTGAGATCCTTTAACATCCTGACATTCATCACGGATGGTCGATCTAGAAGGTGCTCGGGACGAGATACTTCAACAATTGAATGTAGATTGTAGTCGCCGAGATAATTGGAAATCAAGCTCCAAGGAATGGCCCGAGAAGGGATCCAACTCATATCCAGTTTGAATGGTGGCACGGGTAAGTCGAGAAGCCCGGGATCATAGTAGTCCCACAGGTAATGACCTTGTTCGAGCTGCAGCACACCTAAGGCATTCAACCTGCCTTGCTTGTAGCCCTCATTATTGGCATTCTGGATACGATCGTCCAAGTGAAAGAGAGCTTCATTGTATCCAGCCATCCAGAACTCCCTGGGATGTTTATGGAATTGATATGTTAATCTATCCAGCTGCTCGTGGAGATTTTTTATGAAGATCTCTTTATTCTCCAAGGTAGACTTCTGAGTGGAGAGATGCTCTTCCAGGTCCCTAATTTTCTTTGACATTTCAGCCAAAGCCTGTTTTTTCGCCATTAATTGGAAGGCCTGGTTTTCTAGGGCAGACTGAGTACTCTGTTCCTCAACAGGAATCCGAGCTGCTCTTGCTCGTCCCCAAGGAGCCCTTGCTCGGCCCCGAGAAGATGTGGAAGGACCAGACCTCTTCAAGGTTTCCAGCTCGTCCCTCAAGTTAGCGTTCTCGACCTCTAAGAACGAGAATCCCTCATGGGTCACTAGGATTAAGGCTTTTGAAGAAGAGGCTGTAGACTTCAACTGTGATAGCTCTTTCTGCAAGTTGTTGTTCTCTTGCTCTAGCAACTCAGTAATTTGTCTGCACTCCTCGACCTCACCCCTCAAGGTTCTCTCCCTCACATCGTACCCAGCAAAAAGCTTCTCGTAGCCCTTGTCGGCAATGATCTGCTGGTACCTCTTCTCGTACCCCTCATGAAACAGGGCAGTGGATTTTTTATATTGAAGCTAAAGGTCTTCGAGGGTGCCTTGGAGATCCTCGATCATATCATAATAGGCCACATTATTGGCCACCGCTCGATCAAGCAGACATTTCAGATATTGATATGCTTCCACTGACTGTTCTGAAGCATCTTGGCCGAGGATGTCTGCAACGTGTGCTGCACTCAGGTCTGTGTGACCAGCCTTAAAATATTCATTACATTGTCGCAGCAGCTTTGTATCATGGGCAGATAATAACTCCATCCTGGCCAGAAACTAACAGAGAAAGAAAAAGTAGTAATCAATAAGAATCAAGATAGAGTATGAATAGAATATAGACGACAATATGCAAAAAAGTCCAAGTTTTATTAGATCATAGTTCAGAGTTACAAGTTCTGGGTTACGTTTAATAAAAGAAAAAGAAAATGTAAAGATAAATCCAAACAACTCTACACCTTTTCCTTGTCTCCCAAAACCTTCTCCGAAGGCTGGGACGAGGAAGTAGGTTACTCGGAAGGAATGGATAGTTGCTCGAGGAGCACTGGCAACTGCTCGGAGGAAGTAACAATTTGCTGAAGTTCCTCGGCAGCAGGCTGAATGGCTGAGGGATTATCTCCCATCACCATAGAAGACTCTTCGGAGGCAGCTTCGTCCTCTTCTAAGTCTTCAGGAGTTGGAGGGGTACCAGGGATGTGTTGCTGAAAGAGCTTGGAATTTTCATCCACCTTCATCTCCTGAAGGGAAGCAAACCATCCATCCCTAAAGTATTTGAGACTTCCATAGTCCACTTGTGACACCATTGCAGCCAACCCCTTATTCCACCCCTTGTCCTAACCAGCACTGAAGGACTTATTCACAGCCATCTTCCTCTTCAACTTCTCGGAGGAAAGCTTCTCGGACAGCAGGTCGTCAGCAGCTTTCAGTTTTTTCTCAGCCTCCTCCTTCTACGGATTTACCTCCCGAAGTTGAGACAACTCCTCTTTAGCAATTCTGAGCTTATCCTCAAGCTCCCCAGTAGTTTTGAGCTTCTCTTCGAGCTCTTTATTTGCCTTCTCCAGGGCATTCATTTTTTTCTCCAACTCTTTGGAGACTTCAACAGCTCGAGCTTTTTCCTGCTCAGTGGAGGCAAGCTTCTTCTCCCAGACAACCTTGTTAGTAGCATATGTCTGGCGAGAATCGCCCAAAGACTTGATAGCCTCTTCCAGAGCTCACTCCACACTGGACGAGGAGCATGAAGCTTTAATTGCTTCATCTTTCTTCGGAATTATATTAAAGCAGCTCGTCAACTGTGAAAGTAAAAATAAAGTAAGTCAGAAACAGAAACATTAAGGGAAATATGAAAAGTTCAAAGTAAGAAGACTTACAGAAGCAAGATGATGAGCAGCTAACGAAGTGACCATATCCCAAGTAAGGTTTTCTTCAGTACCTTGGACCTCGGGAATGATCCAGGACTTTACCGAGCTCATGGCAGAGCTCGGGGGAACAAAAGTTGGAACCCCAGTTCCAGTATCTAGGGGCTGAGTGATGGTGTCAGCCAAATTGACCGAGGAGCTCTTCTTCAGCCTCCTCGGGGGAACATGAATAGATTCAACCAAGGAAGAACCCTTGGTCGGTGATATTACAATCACCTCTCCAGGAGCAGCAGACCTGCTCGGAGCCACTGCGGGCTTCTCGGCAAACTTCACAACAGCTGCCGAGAAAGGTGCATCATTCTTCTTTGTCCCCTCCCCTGGGACATCAACTTTACTTCTTTTTTCCTCACCAAAACCAGAGGCAGGTTTCTCGAACAGAGTGGGAGGTCTTCTTCTCTTCATCCTTTCACTTAAAGGGACGTGAGATTCAGGCAAAGAGCTGGTGGAAGCTGGTACTAGCTCTGCGTCACTTATTACTCGACGAGCAGTAAAAGAGGTTGTGTAACTCTTGTACTGCAACAGATATGAGGTTGATCTAATGTGCTCGTCGGAAACACTCTGATGCAGACTCCAGATAAGTTTCAAATGCCTTACATTGACATTTACTTCTTTTGGGCACTTTCTTTTACTGTCAACTGTAAATAAATAGACATGGAAATATCAGTGGCACATTTTATCAAACACGAAAGAGGCATGATTTCAAAATAAATAAAATGAAATAAAAATAACCTATCCCATTGCCATAAGGAGGGCATCTGGTACCCTGATAAACTTCATCTCCATATAAAGGAGCATGTTTCCAATTTTTGATGACAACCCCATGCTCAAAATAATCCCTATTGGCATCAGGGAGATTGACTACTAATGCTCTATTTAAAAATCTAGATTTTAAATAAAAAATGTTATCATTAACTGCCCGTCTATAACAAAACATAATCTCAGGAATTCCTATGCGAGTTCCATGGATTTGATTTAATCTATGCACCCGTTAACTATTCTCCATGTGTTGGGGGATATTCTTGCAGGAACAACGTCAAAGTACTGACAGAATTCCAAACACAACGGATTTGGTGGAAAAGAAAATCCACACTCAGCAATAAAAAGACTGGGGAACCAATGTCCCTCAGCCAAGCATAAATAATCAGAAGGCTCAGAAAAGATCTTCCAGAACAACCCAGGAGGGAATAGAAAAATCAGAACGAAACTTATCAAGAGATTCAATAGGGTAAAACATGATGAATTAAAGAAATGAAGAAGAAGGAAGAAAATCTTACAGAAAAAGAGTAGATCTGATGACAACGGACGATGGAAAAGATGAATACACAGGAGAGAAAGAGACGACGAAAAACTCGAAAATACAAATTTGAAAAGGTAGAAGACGATGGAAGTGTCTGTGAAGTTTAAATACCTTGCCTTGGGAAATGGTGAAGTAATGATTACAAAAAGAAATAATTACGCTACCGGAGGCTAGAGGAACAAAAAGGGCGCGGCAATCGAAGCGAGAAGAAACGATTACGCTACCGGAGGCTAAAAAGACAAAAAGTACGCAGAGATCGAGGCGGTTGTGAAAATTCAAAAAGCCTGATTCTACGAATTTGGAAAGAGAAATAAATACAAGGGAAACATTCCTAAAAATCAGGAGGACTATTTAAAGCTATCATATTTCGAGAAAGAATGTTCCATACTCCATAAAATTCGAACTATGAAACATTGGGGGCTTCTGTTGATACCAAATTTAGTCTGCTGACATGGATCAATAAAGAGAAGACACGTGACAGTCTACGTGGCAACAACAAACACTTCCGAGGAACTCCCACGCTCCGAGGAACCATACTACAACAAGGAACACTATTTCCCAGAGGAACTCATACGCTCCGAGGAACGAGAACTCTTCGAGGAACTCTTGACCACCGAGAAGCTTAGGCGGTCCGAGCAACTCAGGCGGTCCGAGCTGCACCTCGAACAAAGCATTAATAGCGGGATAACCAATAGTTTGACTATTCATTAAATTCTTATCATTCAGACGCACACGCTTAAGGAGCATTGAATGTATTACCCTTTCATATGTACATCATTTAATGTATTACCCTTTCACATTACATCCCCAGGGCTATAAATACATTATACAATCCTCATTGTAGGGGGACCGAAATTTCTGGATAGAACTACAAATCAAGAATTCCCAAACATTCAACAATAACATAACAGTGGACGTAGGCCATTCTTATAAGGCTGAACCACTTTAAAATTCTTTGTCTCATTTATTTATCTGTGATTGAATAATTAGATATAATCTAATTTTTTTACATCAATAATGAGGATAACAACTTAGTAGATGACCTCATACCTTATAACATCATGATTTGGTGACAACGTCTGAGGTGATACATCATACTCGAATGACCTCAGACCTTAGACATCATTAATTTGGTGAAAAATTATTCATGAGGATAACATCTTAGTTAATGACCTCAGACCTTATAACATCATTATTTGGTGACAAGGTCTGAGGTGAAATATCAAACTCGAATGACCTGAGACCTTAGAAATCATTAATTTGGTGAAAAATTATTTATGAAGATAACATCTTAGTTGATGACATCAGACCTTATAACATCATGATTTGGTGACAAGGTCTGAGGTGAGATATCATATTCGGATGACCTCGAACCTTAGGCATCATTAATTTGGTGAAAAATTATTCATGAGGATAACATCTTAGTTGATGACCTCAGACCTTATAACATCATGATTTGGTGATAAGGTCTGAGGTGAGACATCATACTCGGATGACCTCAGATCTTAAACATCATTAATTTAGTGAAAAATTATTCATGAGGATAACATCTCAGTTGATGACCTCAAACCTTATAACATCATGATTTGGTGACAAGGTCTGAGGCGAGACATCATACTCAGATGACCTCATACCTTAGACATCATTAATTTGGTGAAAAATTATTTATGAGGATAACATCTTCGTTGATGCCCTCAGACCTTATAACATCATGATATGGTGACAAGGTCTAAGGTGAGACATCATACTTGGATGACCTCAAACCTTAGACATCATTAATTTGGTGCAAAATTATTCATGAGGATAACATCTTAGATGATGACCTCAAACCTTATAACATCATGATTTGGTGACAAAGTCTGAGGTGAAACATCATACTCGGATGACCTCAGACCTTAGACATCATTAATTTGGTGAAAAATTATTTATGAGGATAACATCTTAGTTGATGACCTCAGACCTTATAACATCATGATTTGGTGATAAGGTCTGAGGTGAGACATCATACTCGTATGACCTCAGACCTTTGACATCATTAATTTGGTGAACAATTATTCATGAGGATAACATCTTAGTTGATGACCTCAGACCTTATAATATCATGATTTGGTGACAAGGTCTGAGGTGAGACATCATACTCGGATGACCTTAGACATCATTAATTTGGTGAAAAAATTATTTATGAGGATAACATCTTAGTTGATGACCTCAAACCTTATAACATCATGATTTGGTGACAAGGTCTGAGGTGAGACATCATACTCGGATGACCTCAGACCTTAGACATCATTAATTTTGTGAAAAATTATTTATGAGGATAACATCTTAGTTGATGACCTCAGACCTTATAACATCATGATTTGGTGACAAGGTCTGAGATGAGACATCATACTCGGATGACCTCACACCTTAGACATCATTAATCGGGTGAAAAATTATTCATGAGGATAACATCTTAGTTGATGACCTCATACCTTATAACATCATGATTTGGTGACAAGGTCTGAGATGAGACATCATACTTGAATAACCACAGACCTTAGACATCATTAATTTGGTGAAAAATTATTTAGGGGCTTATGAAAACACACTTATATTGATGCTTGAGGACTTAACACAAACACATTGCACGACATAGAAAACCATTCAAAGAACATTCAGCAACTAAGAAAGAAATCCCTCTTTAGAGAATGATATAGCATGAAGTTAAGAGTTACAAGCCAAACGGTAACGGGATTTGTCATCAGATGTTACAGATCAATGTTAAAAATTACAAGGGAAATGGATTTAAGTATCTAAAATCTCAGGGTTAGTAGCCATGCCCCCATCTCCCTGGCCGAGGTTGGTCACCTCCAACCCATCATCTTGAGGACCAACGTCTTCGGTCCTGGTATCTTCCTGACCAGTAGTATCGGTAGGTGCGGCACCTCCTTCCTCCGCGACTTCTTATAAGGCCTGAGCAAACCGTGGATCGACGTATCCCAGACCAATGAAGTCAGAAGCTTCCAAGCTCCCTAACTCTTTATCCTTCATTACAACCCATTTTTTTGTGGCCTTAACACCCATTTCGAGGTACTTGAAGATGAAGCTGCAAATTCATCAGAAACCTTATAGTCCTCCAAGATCTTCTCTAAGGCATGCTCCATAGAAGCCTTCACAACCACGTTAACCTTGTGTTGAAGAGAGTCGTCCTGGGTCTTCAGAGAAGAGTCATGATCCTTTTTAAGCTTGCCCATATCTTTCTCCAATCACTTGACATTGGCCTGAGACTTCTCCAAGGAAGCCTTCAGACGCTCCACTTTAGCATTCAGAGCAGCCTAGGTCTTTTGGGCCTCTTTTGCCTTCTCAATCAGAGGAAGTTTCCTCATAGTCCAATCAGCAAACTGGTGCATGGTGAGGAGACCCTACAGAACACGTGCAGGCACGTCAGTTCAAGATTTTGTATAATTCAAAGACGAGGTTACACTTATTCAGCAAAAGCAAAAAGTCTTACTTGGATATATCGATGGGGGGCGAACTTGGCCAGCAGGGGGGTAGCTAGAGAATGGAAGAAGCATTTGTCAGAGTCATTCATAACG
This sequence comes from Sambucus nigra, assembly GCA_949130495.1. Taxonomy (NCBI): domain Eukaryota; kingdom Viridiplantae; phylum Streptophyta; class Magnoliopsida; order Dipsacales; family Adoxaceae; genus Sambucus; species Sambucus nigra. The sequence goes on from OX422209.1 coordinate 630,562,148, forward strand.
TTATCGATAGCATCCAAGGCCTTCAGACTCTGGTCGATAAGACTGCCGCCAATCTTCAGTTTCTCCAGACGAGCAATAAGTACGTCCTTAGAAGAGATGGGGATAGCACGATCCCCCTTTAAAGTTTTCTTCTTCTGCCTCTGATCCTCAGGGGCAAGTTCAGTAGATCTCCTCTTCTTGGAGGCCTCAGCCCTTGAAGTAGTAGGAGGAGGAGGATTCGCAGTAAGACCTGCTTTTTTCAAAAGTTTGGTAAGACCAGGGGTTGTCATCTCCTAAAGGTCATCAGAAATTCCTTTTAGATGCTCTGCAAACAGAAAAATCCGAGTTAAAAGATCAGAGAAATAACAAATTCAGAGGTATAACTTATTGAAATGATAAAGTAACTTACGGAGCTCGGTCAGAGGACTCCCCCCAAGGCCAGTTTCAGAGAGTTAGTAGGGGGTCATCAAATGCTCGTACTTGACCAGCAGACCATGATCCCCCTGATCTTGAAGGTATTTGACCTTTTGAAGGTTATTCTGGCTTAGCCCAGGGTTGGCCCTAGCATCCATTGTCACCTTTCCCCATCTCAGGGTTATTCTCGGCTCTAAGGATGAACAGGGGGGCTTAGGGACCAAACTCCCACAGCCCTGATGCGAAGAAGTATCGTGGTTTCCAATTGTGGTTCGAAGTTTGGGTAACCTGCAACATCTTCTTGTTAGACTTTCGAGATAAAAAGTGGCAATAACTCGGATGATTCCTGGCAGAGGAGGGGACGTAGCACCTTGTGAAGACCTGGACAGGAAGGTCTGAATGATGGACCACCCTCCATAAGACTATATCTCCAATTATCACCCTCCAGACAGTGGGTGATAATTGGGAAGGAGCTAAGTTAATGTAGGACAATATAGCCCTAATTATTGGATGAATGGGAAGACGAAATCCTAACTTAAACATCTGCTCATATAAGCAGATCTCACCATCTCGGCCACCGAAGGCCCTCTCGTCCCTCAGAGGTCTCCTAAGTTTTATGGATGGACTTATAAAATACAAATGTCTGAAGGCTAGAAGGTCAATTTCGCTGATAATGCTCTCTATATCGATTGCCTTCGAGGTGTGAACATCGTTTTTGCTACCATCATCCTCATCCCGGTTAATGTCGTCTTGAGCAGATGAGGGAGCACCACCAGGGAACCTCTGAGCAAACTCAGCTCCTGTAGCAACCGATAGGGGGATAGCGTCAAGGATTGGGGGAACAGCCACACTAGGTCCTATAATTTTGACAGCGAAGGAAGAATATGAGGTGCTATAACTCTTATGAGATGAGGTACGGCTGGAAACCTCGGCTTGGTCAGGGACTTGGTCCATCCGGATGGAATAGTCCACGGCCTCTTGGAAATAATCCGCAGACATAGGGTCGGAGGTTGACGACTCAGACTCAGACTCAGATATAGGAACATATTCTACTAGGACCACGACAGACACAGATGGCTCAGGGTATATCACTTTCAGAGGGGGTTGGAGTATAGGCCTGAGAGGAAATGCCTCTGCCCTACGAGCTTCCTCTTGAGCTCGTTCTATTTGCCTAATCTTATCTAAGGTTTTCTCGCTAAGAGAGGGGAATTCCGCTAAGAGTTGGTAAAGGGGTCTGAGCATATGAGGACGACCTTACACTTATGGACTCAAGCTAAAAATAAGCACGATGAACACAACAATAAAAGATCAAACGTGGTTATTTGAAACCTTTCTAACAAGAACAGTCCACTGAGAAACTCATAGGCTCACCAAAAAACCTAAACTACCATCGGGAAACTTAGAAACTTGCCAAAAAATGCAACAAATGGAAGAACAAGGAAGAAAAAATGGCAAAGAAGAGGTAACAATCAATTCCTGATGAAGTACAAGGAGAAGAATAGGAAGATTGGCAAGAAAAATCCACGAAATGCACCCTTGATCATGCTCTGGAAGAGAGAGAAAGCAAAGAAAGTTCAGGCGGGAAAATGAAAGGAAATGAATAAGAAAGAGAAAGAAAAGGGTTAAAACCCTCAAAATTCACTTGCATGCACCCCAAGGCCCATCATTGCCTTGGGAACCCAAAAGACCACAATCATTGCATTTACTAAGCACACAATGTACTTCAGAAGCTGAAACTTGTCAAGAAAATAATGGCACTTAAATCCAACCTCGGACATACATACCCTATAGTCACCTGTTCACATAGGTAACTAAGGGCTAGGGGTGATTGATATGCCCTATATGTACCCAACAGCTCAAAGACACCAACCTCGACCATGGAGATGGCTGAGGTTAGAAGGGCCCCAGATTGGCAACCAGTGGTCTCGTCCCGAGCATGGTCGACCATGGCCGACGTTACCAGTCGCCTCATAGTCAGACAAACACCTGAGGTCTTCGTGATCTATGGGGACAATTATCCATCAGGTCGGCCATAGCTGACATCACGTTGACATCATACACCAACCTCGGTTGGGTGTAAGCCGAGAAAGCTGAGACTACATAATCATCTTAATCAGCCCCAGCTAGGAATTCGTCGACGTTTTAACTGTTCCTACATAACCCCGGCCCAGGCCGACGTTACAACTCCACCTGCCTTACCTCAGTTTTCCTGCTGAGCCGAGATTATCGCGAATAACCTCGGATTGGGCAGCAGCCAGACTTCGCCAACCTCGTACTCTTCCAGGCCGAGTTTGGTACCGATTGAAAACAATCGAGCATTCATATGCACATGCATAGCTAGGAACACGCGTGATAAATTAGTTATAACCGAATCATTCCCCTCACGTGAGGGAATATTTCATCATCATTCTCTACATGTGACAATGACAGATGTCTTCATTAGAGTGGCTAGATCAACACACACATGCTCATTGCATGCATGGGGGTGCATTACACCCCCCGGACACACACTATATATGCTTACCTTCTCCTACATGGAGGGGGATCCCGAAAATAACAACCCTAGATTAAACTCTGTCCAATTACACAGTAGAGAGATAAAGCTTGGGAGATTATATCCATGGTCGTTAGTGCCTTATTTTAGTGACCTTACTCATTCACTTGCACAGTGGACGTAGACCTAATTGGCTGAACCACTTATATATTGGTGTTCATCCTCTTCTCTTCACCTCCTACATATATGTACACTTACATCTATATATTCTCCTGTGATGACATTGTTACCACTAGTTTCAGCTTACAAACACCTTGACTGATGGTTCTATTTCCAGCATCATCACACCACATTCACCAATGCTACTCTTATAGAGAAGTTGACCACTCCATCTTTAGAAACTACACTCCCTTGTGAGTATTCATTTACTCCTCCCCATGAGTGTGTGTATCCCACTCTAGAGTTGGATCATTTTCCTCCACCATTTATCCCACCTGACCCACCCATTGTCCCTTCTATCCCACCGCCTGGCTTGGATCTTGAGTTTACACAATTCATGTTTCCCTCTACATTTTTAGATCCTCACCTAAAACCATCCTCCACCCATGATAGTTTTTATGGTTCTACTCTCCACCGTGACATCGAGCATGTTACCCTACGCCCACCACTTCCTCGTGGCATTGATTTTTTCCATAAACAGCTCCCTGGCGTGTCACGGCACGACCATTATCATCGCCCCTTTATAGAATGGTCGTGTAATTTCTATGAGGCCCACCCCATTCCACTTACCAAACCATTTTACCTTCCTCACCAGTTAGAGCACCATGCTTATAGGGCCCTAGTTGCCCTCACATTTCGGCTCAATAAGGCCCGTGATCAATACTTAATCACCCATGCCTTTTTCACCATTACCCTGATCACCACCCACCCATGGTCCACCGATACTTTTCATCGTATGATGCACTTTTCCATACAGGTGCATTAACCATTTTAGCCTTCATCCAACAAGACTGACGCTTTAGTCTTGTTTGGGGGTGATTATCATCACCTAAGTTTTCTGCCACCCCGCACTTTCCTTGATCTTATCTTTAAGGTGAGATTCCATCGGTCTGGCTGAAGACATTAAACTTAGCACTAGCGGGAGGCAGCCCATTGTTTCTTGTATGAGTCTCATCCTGTTTTGGGGTGGTGTTTCACATCACCCACTGCTATATTATGCTTCGTAGACTTGTACATTTTTTTTATCACTCATTCAGGTTTCTTCTTGGCAATATCTTTTCACTTCATTAGCGGTTGATTCGGGTAATCTCTTTCCTACCTTATGCTCTCAATTTTAAAAATCCTTTTAATTAACATCGAGGACGATGTTCCTTTTGTTTGGGGGTGGGAAATTTTATCAAAATCATACCTCTTTTGAAAAAAAATTGATCTTAAAACCTGATTTTTAAAATTTCGTGTAGTTTCTTTCATCTCAATCATTGATGTGAATTTTCAATCATGCATCTTTCAAAGTCTAGGAATCAAGCTAGAATATATTATTTTTTCTAAATAGCTTATATAATACGTCCCAAGGCATATTGCACCATGAATTTCTAGACTCAACAAAATTTACGCACTTATCACGTCAATACGGTTTAGAGTTGAAGAGTATTACAATTCTCAAGAGAACCTTAAGGATCACTAGTGGAGACTTTAGCTTGTGATATTTGTGCCTTTCACTTTTTAGAGTGTTTTACCAATCTCTGAGTCACGAGTTGATTCAACTTCATTTGGGTCCGCACTTTAAATCGTTGTATGATCTCATTATTCTTCACTAAATTTTTGGCTTGATCACTGAGAACGACATCACTTTTGAGTTGTAAGAAACACGTGTCTTGAAATTTGTCTCGATCACTAGGTTTTCACCACACCTTCACCCATACACCAACCAAATTCCATTTATCATACACTCATACACCTTTCATTTTCCATATCATCACTATATACCACACTGCCCATTTCCATATCCACTTCCATTTTTCACCCACCATGTTGAAAAAGGGAAGAGTGTTGAAAGTAAAAGGACAAGATCCGTCATAGAGAGTGTTTGCTTTTTTAGCAAATATCTCTCCCAAAGTCGATTCAGATGGAGAAAAATTAAATACAAGTCTATGTTGGGGTTATTTGTATTTTTAGCAGACTTATCTCAGACGCTGATGCGTATTTGGAAAAGAAAAAAGAAAGAAAAAAAAGTAAAAAAAAAAGAGAAGATTCGTCATAGAGAGTGTTTGCATTTTTAGCGAATATCTCTCCCAAAGTTGATTCAGATGGATAAAAATTAAATACAAATCTATGTTGGGGTTATTTGTATTTTTAGCAGATATATCTCATACATTAATGAGTATTTGGAAAAGAAAAAAAAAGAGAAAGTTTATGTCTAGAAATAAAGACATTTGTTCGTCAAAGTGTAATACACTCTTCTCAAATATCCACCATCCATCCATCATATCATCATCCTATCCTATCTTACCTCACATCATCCCATAAACATCCATATTTTCCCTAGGTATTCGGGCAAATGAATGTCATCGTGGTGAATAACTCGACGTTCTCACTATAATTATTAACATTTCCTTCATGAGATCATTTTTCTTTCTAATTCTTCGTTCTTTCTTATATGTGTGTGAGACGTTTGAACTTGCTCACATTTACTCACCTCCTCGCACACAAGAGCGATACACTAACCCTAATCTCGAGAGATCATTTAAGAGAGATATATCCATGAGATTTGAAGTTGAAGTGTTGATTCCGAAAAGGCAATCTAGGAATTACTCTTGTGATACTCGACCCGTTTTGACTGATTCACATTCCACACGTTGAGTTTTAGGAAGGATGTGCCTTGAGTATTTACTTAGCTAAACTTTTGTCTACATTCTAGCTTGTATTTCTCAAAATATTTTTCTCATGATGGAATGTGCGATTATTTTACGTCTAATAAGAGATTGACTGCCTTTCAATAAATTTTTGCAAATAAGAATTTTGTGGGAATGTTCCCTGCAAACCCTCACGAGACACAACTCGTCATGTAGGGCAACCTATAAGTTTAAAGGCTTATTGCACATGCTAAGTGCAATCGCAAGTGCCCGCTATGCCCGCGAAAGTGGTACACTTTTGGTTTCTTATCTTTCTCTTTCTCTCTATCTTATTGCTCGAGGACTAGAAACGTTCTGTTTGGGGGTGGTGTGATAAGCACCCAAAAGTGTTCATTTTATACCCCGAATAGATGCATTTTAGTCGCTCGTTTGTAATAAAAATGGTCTTGTGTTCTTTATTGTGTATTTTGTAGGTCGAATGCACATTGCGGTTTTCAAACGCGTATTTCAAGGCAATTGTACAGATTATGGAGCTAATTACCCGTATCCCGTAACCCCGGCCTACCCTAAACCTACCTAAATATGTCCCGAACCGTGTGTGTTTAGTTTGTCCCAATTTATTTTATTTGTTCCATTTTATTTTTACGGTTTATTTTATTATTTTATTTTATTATTTTATTTTATTGAGTCACGTATATATTTTTAGTATTTTTATATTTTTAGCGCGTCGTGTATTAGTTTTTATATTTTCTTTTATTTTCTTCTTTTTAGTTAGTTTATTATTATTTCATTTTCTATTTTTAGTTTTTTTATTTTATTAGTTTTTTATTTTTATAGTTTTTATTTTAGTTGTGTTTAGTTTTTTTTAAAGTTCGTGTAGTGTGTCGTTATATTTTTACTTTTACTTTTACTTGATTTTTATTTTTTATTTTTATTTTATTCGTTTTCATTATATTAGGTTAATTTTTGTTTTATTTTATTTTGAGTCTTAATTTTTTATTTAGGGTCACAAATTAAACACACACACACACACACACACCAACCAAACTCATTCACCCCTTTAATCCTACAACACACACACACCTAACTAACCCCTCACCCACACCTCACTCGCTTACACCATCATACACACAATAATACCCAACTCCATCTTCAACTTTTCACCCTCTCTCTCCTCTCTCCTCTCTCATCTCTCCTCTAAACCCACTAAATCTCCATTAACATCCACCACTAACAAACCCTTAACCCTTCTACCTCCCTTATCCCCCCATTACCACATCTCACCTTCACCACTCCCTTGCAGCCCAAGCTCCACCCTTCCCCCACCGACCCTCTTAAACCCCCTAGGGCGCTACCATTCCCGCTGGCGATCTACCCCAGGCACCGGCGACAGCCTTAATGGCGACCTACCCCTACTACTCGGGCCCTCCATCTCCGGTTGGGCCAAAAAAATGAAACCCAAAAACTCCTAGACCATTTCCCCACCTCCATCCATCTACAAGAACCCGACTCCAAAACCCGGTCCCCAAACCCGATGCTCTCCGGCCGAAATACCCCAAAACCCAACCCCATTTGAAAACCAAAGGCCCATTTCTCCAAATCCTATAACAATTTCTACCTGTTACCAAAAGCCAAAACCAAACTAAGACCAATTCAAAAGCCACATGCCATTTGAAACCCCATTTTCCTACTTTACCCAATATACCCTTAAACCCACTTAAAACCCATTTCTTCCCTTCTCAAGTCTCTTGCACGATTTTTATTACCTCCTGCATAAAACAATACCAAAAACCAAAATAAAACCCCATGTATCAATTTAAAACCAATTAAACCTCTTTTAACCCATTTTTTCATAAATACCCCCAAACCCTTTTACCCAAATCTGATTTGTTTTTATTCCCTCACCCCACTTCCCACATGACCTCACACAACCCATACACATGTGTGCATAATTTCCTAAATACCCTCACCTCAACACCTTACACACCTCTTACACATTAAACCTACCCAAATTACCCCCATGCTCCATGCCTACTATTTAAGGAAGATGAAAACCATTTTGAAGGAGATCTCCGAATTAGTTTTTAAGCTTTGCGTGATAAAATTATCTCCATCCCTCTATGTTGAGTATTTGCATTTTTACCAAATATCTCAATGTAGAGGTGTGTAGTGAAACTTATCTCTAGGATAAGTTTAACCCCACCCCTCTATAATTAATTTTTGCATTTTTAGCAATTATTTCAAAATAGATTGATGTAGTTGAATTCATCCCTTATGGGAGGTAGAATCTAATCCATTCCTTTATGTTGAGATTTTGCATTTTTAGTAATTATCTTAATATAAATTAATGATCTAGAATTTATTTCTTTGGATGAGTTCTAATGTACAATTTTATAATGTTAGGATTTGGATTTTTAGCAAATCTCTTCTATTATTTAATTGTCCATTACGAATTCATCCACTATCCTTTTTATTTTTATTTTGTAATTTTCATTTTAGACTCAATAAATAAATTGGAGGCTAGAAACACCATCTAGGGTTTTAGAGAGAGAAATACCATTTTAGTGTAGTTTTTTAAGTTAGAATTTATTTAATTTTTTTTTTAGATAGAGAGGGAAAAATAAATTCTTGTGAGGATTAATTTGAGTGAAATTTTGATGTAATTTTATTTGGATCATTGAAATTAAGGGATGTTAATTTCAACTCATGGATTGAAGTTCAATTAATCATCAAGAGATTGGGTTTGATTGTTCTCTTCTCTTCTCATTTATTTTATGCCTTTGATTATTAATTTGTCCAATTTTATACCATGCTAGGCTAAATCCCCTTTCAAGGGGTGGGGTGAACCCTTATTTGATGTTATTTTAATTTAGTTAGTTTGATTATTTGAAAATTCCCTTTGAATATTAATTTTCATCCCTCACCCTTAAATTTACGCCTCCATAGAGGGTAAATAATTTTTGAGAGAAAATCAAAATTTCAAGTTATAATACTCATTTTAGATGCGAACTAGAGATAGGGGTTTCTTAAGTGTGGTATTATTACTTGAATTTCAACTCTAATTTTATTTTATAAGATTTACATAAATTTTAATCGATCGATCCTAGCGGATGATTAATTAAAAGGAGTGTATGTCTATTTTCTAGAGTTGTGGGAGGTTGAACTTAATTTTTTAAAAGGTTACTATTAAAATTACATTTGCAACGAGAGTTGGGTTGTAATTTTGATATTAATTTGGAAAAATTCAAATAATTAAATTAATTAGTTAGAATAACTAAAATTTGTGGTGTAATCTCACTCCTTGATTGTTCTCAAATTTATTTACCTCATTTATCTCATATTTTTATGTTAGACTTTATTTTTCATTTTAGTCACTTTTTAGTTTGTAATTTGATCGTCCATATAGTTTAGTGTTATTTCACCTCACCTCACCTAATTGTTTTAATATTTTTAAAAGCTAAAAAGAATAGAAAAAGCAAAAGACCAAAAAGAAAATAAAATGTGAATTACAATTGAATTTGTCTCTAGCTTACCCCCTTGATGTGGATTGATACCCTTACTTACTTCTACACTTGAGTTTGTTATATTTTGTAGGTAAAATAGGTTTTGATTGACTTGGCTTTCAACAACGACTACACGCAAAAGTCATTTCTATCAATTGACCATCGGTTTGCGGGTGAAAAGATATACTTAAGTGGAGCTTGGTTCCTAAAGAGTTTTGTAATGCTTGACAGAATTTTCCTATGAATCGGGGGTCTCGATCGGATACAATAGAAATGGGTATGCCATGTAATCATATGATTTCTTTGATGTAGAGTTTACTCAACTACTGAAAAGAGTCGGTGGACCTGACTGGTAGAAAATGAGCAGATTTCGTAAGACAATCAACGATAACCCATATTGAATTAAAGCCTTGAATTGTCTGGGGTAGTCCTCTGACAAAATCTATAGTGATATGGTTCCACTTCCATTCGGGAATAGGAAGTGGTTGGAGTAGCCTGCTGGGATGTTGATGTTCAATTTTCACTTGTTGACAGGTTAGACACTTGACTATGAAGTGTACAATATCTTTTCTCATATCGTGCCCCCAATATTGTTGTTTAAGATTCTAGTATAGTTTGGTGCTACCGGGGTGAATCCTAAATTTGGAATGGTGAGCTTCATGTACAATCTCTTCTTGAAGTGTTGGGATAAAATTAACACATACCCGATTTTTGAACTTTATTCCGCGTACTGGATCTAGGGTCCAATCTCCTTCAGATATATTGTTTTAAAGTTTCTTTCTTTGAGAAAATAAGAACTCATCTTGATTTTGAAGGTCCTTGATTTTTTTGTGAAGAAGGGGGCTAATAATGATATTATGTAATGATATTTTGGGTATTTGAAGGGCCTCATTGCAAATTAAAACCTCTAATTATTTCCAAAAATATAAACATACTGTGAAGACTTCCTTGGGTTTTACGTCTTAAAGCATCGACAACTACATTACCTTTTTACCTAGATGGTAGAGTAAGTTAAATTTCTGATCCTCTAAGAATTCTATCCATCGTTGTTGGCGAATATTAAGATCCTTATGAGTGAATATACACTTAAGGCTTTTATGATCAGAGAAAACTTGCATTCTTCCCCGTATAGGTAGAATCTCCAAATTTTTAAGGCAAAAACAACGGCTGCCAATTCCAAGTTGTGTACTGGCTAATTACGTTCATGAGTCTTTAGCTGTAAAGACCCATATTCTATCACTTTCCCTTGTTGCATTAGGACACAACCAAGTCCTTATAAGGAGGCATTGATTTAAACATCGTAACTGATATTACTTGAATGAATGGTTAGGACAGGGGTAGTGGCTAATCTTACTTTCAGAATGCGGAAAGCTTGTTCATGGTCTCGGTTCCATATGAATCGAACATCCTTTTTGGTTAATTTGAGTAGAGGTAAGGCTATTCAATAAAATCCTTCGATAAAGCGTCGATAATATATATCAAGTCCTAGAAAACTTCGTTGTTCGGTGATGGTGGTAGGTTGAGGCCATGCACTTACTGCGATGGTTTTTATCGGATCTACTTGTATTCATGTCTCAATAACTACATGTCCCAAAAATTTCACTTCTTCATAATGAAATCGTACTTGGTTTTCTTTGCATAAAGTTGATGTTTTCGAAGTGTTTCTAATATAATACGCAGATGATTCTCATGCTCGACTTGGGTTTTAGAGTAAATTAGAATGCCATCGATAGATATGATCACAAACTGATCTAGGAAGGTTGAAATATTTTGTGCATAGGGTCTATAAAGGCAGCAGGGGCATTTGTTAAACCATAGGACATAACTAAAAATTCAAAATGACCAAAATGAGTTCAAAAATCCATTTTCGGTATATCCTCCTCCCTTACATGTAACTGGTGATATCCCAATCATAATTGAATCATGGAAAATATTTTCACTCCTCTCAGTTGATCAATTAAATCACCTATTCTAGGTAAGGTGTATTTATTCTTTGTAGTTACCTGGTTTAATTTTTGACACTCAATGAACAATCGAAATGATCCATCTTTATTTTGCACAAATAACACCGGGGCTCCCCAAGGAGATTACTAGGACGTATAAATTCTTTACTAAGTAAGTCGTCCAATTTCATTCAAAATTCCCATAATTCTAGAGAGGTCATACGATAAGGAGGTATTGAGATAGGGGAAGTATTTGGTAATAGATTGATGAAAAACTCACCTTCTCGGGGTGGAGGTAGTTTGAGTAAATTTTCAAGAAGCACGTATTGATATTGATTCAAAATACAAGAGAGGGAAGAGGTGGGTTTGTCACTCGAGAAAGTAAAGATTGGCGAGGTATTCTTCCTTGAAAACAAAATGGGGTTTTGTGAGGAGGATGGAAGGTTGCTATTTTTGTGTGACAGTCGATGCGGGCGTGATTTTGGGATAAGACATACATTCCTATAATTATGTCAAATTTGATTATGTCAAGGATAATCAAATCCAAAATTAATGTCTTGGTTCCAAAACGTAAAACATCTGATGTACATATTCTATTAGTAATATCCATCTTCCTCATTGGCATACTGATGGTAAAAGGGTGTCCTAATAGTTTATAAGACAATTGTAATCTAGGTAGGAAATTTTGACTAATGAAGGAGTGCGTGGATTTAGAGTCAATTAATACATGTACTGAAATATAATAAGAGGGAAGATTACCTTCAATCACGTTGTAGGAATTTGGATTTTTTTCTTGGAGATGAGGAAAGTTCGGATTTGGATTCTTACTGGTGGATTCCTAGTTTATGTACTAAGAGTTGGATTGTCGCGTACGGGGGAAAGTATTGGTAGGACACTTGAAAGGAGGTTTTATGAATCCTGGGGAAGTATATGGAGAGGACATTCGTATTTTTGGACAATGGGCTCTCAGGTGTCCCACTTGATTACATTCAAGACAATGCATGAGAGGTATCTGATGTTATGCTGAATTTGACTGAAGTTTTTGCCATTTGGACGCTTATTGTTAGGGTGATTCCTTTGATTCGGTTGGTTTCTTATTACATAAGGATTGCGAGGAGGATTAGGAATACGGATTGGAGTATTAATTATGGGATTTTTCTCTACAAGTGAAGATGTTTCGATCATACGGCTGAATTCTCAAATCTGCAGAGGGGTAACAAAGGATTTTATGGTTTGACGTAGACTTCGTTCAAAATGCTTCCATTTTTTTCTTCAGTGTCCACATATTCTTAAGCATAGACACATAGTTCGGTGAACATGGTTTCATGTTGGGCCATGGTCATTTGTCATTGTTGTTGTAGGCTTAGGGAATCCATGGTCATCTGATCTCTTACCGTTTCGAAAAAAAAACTTATTATAGAAGATTTCTTCAAATTTTTCTCATGTTAGCTCAGCTACATTTCTGGGTTGTGTAAGGGATTGCCACCAAAAGTTACCTTCTCCTTCAAAAATAAAGGAGGCTAATTTAATCTTTATTTTGGGGATAATTCCTACTCCACCAAGTACTTTGAGGGTTTGGCGAATCCATCTTTTGGCTTCCACTTTTCCAAGTTTTCTAAGAAATGCGGGGGGCTTTTGTCGTAAAATTCCTTGAGTGCATTCATTCCTCAGGTTTCATCCAAGATAGTAGGTAAAGGTATGGGATGTTTTTGCTGAGTTAAGGTAACCATTTCTCGAAGGTAACATAACATTTCTTTCGAAGTGACTGGAGTTGACATTTGGGGAATAGGCTATTCTTCTTGGGTTCCACTAGTAGTTGTACGGGTAGTAACCATCCTATATAAATAATAATGAAATAAATGAATCATAAGTTGGCATGTAGAAATACTCACCATATTTTAATACATTTAGATTCTTTGTTACATAGTGTAGAACAATAAAATAAATTATAAAAGCAAGCTTGTGTAGGGATCAATCCTATTTTACACATACAAAACATTAAAAGAACTTCTAGGTTATCTGGTGATGGTGGAATTCTCAACGCTCACACTCAAACATTAATTTATATACATCTTACCTTGGCGATCAACTTAGGCCATATGAGGAACTACTTGCTCATAAGTGGGGTCATCGGGGTCATCATCCCCTGAAGGATCGGAGTCGTCATCGGATGAGTCTGGGGATGTGGTAGTGTTGGTCGGGATGAAGATTATGGTAGCAGGAGAGAGTGATCAATAATCGATGGGGGAGTCAGGAGGAGTTACGGTGACTTAATTAGGTGGCATCACATTCCATGCGAGGTGAATTGCTTGCTCTAGAAATTCTGGGTCTTTCAAAATCTTTTTGGATGCCGAGTTGCTTGTGCTTCTCCTATTAAGTGACCAATAAGTAGATTATGTTTGATTTATGGGGTATTAATTTCCCAATCTCGATCAATACTTCTGATATGTTGACTCAATTTAACATAACCCACTTCTCTGATAGATCTTTCGAAACGTGCGTGAGTAGAATTTCGAATATCAAGATAGATCTCATCCCAAATATTCATGACTGAAAAACAGTATAATTATAAAATAATAATATATTAAAATTATAAATATTGAGTGAAGGTGGAGATGAAGATTTCCCTTATTGTCCTGTACAGGCCTATAATTCATTGAACTCTGATACCATGTTGTCACATCCCTGAACGTGGATGCGTATAATAAATAATATTAACGCATGATAGGATTATAATTAATACATCAGAAATAAAAGGATTTTTTTAAAGAGATGACTATCATCTTATTACATAGTAAAGTCTGGTAAACAAAATAAATGCATTCTACTTATCCTGGCGTACATAAACATAAAACACTGAAGAACACTGGTAGTTCATAGGAGCCGATAGGTTGCAATATAGACATTCCAATGAGGCTTGCCATCTTTATCTGTTACTGCCCATACGTATGTAACCGCGACTTCTTTATGAGGTAGAAGTGAATAGAATTTCAAAAAGTCAGGTGATAACTAATCGTCTTCGGGCTCGTTGTTCATCTGAAAGGAAAACAATTAAGAAAATATGCCAAGTAAATAATTTTTATTTTTGTACAAGATGTTAAAGATAATAATAAGATTAGGGAGGGTTAGTAATATTTGACTTTTTGCCTATTGAAACAAGATGCAATATCATAAGACGTTTAGGGTTATACTGACGCTTTTTGATATCTAAATAAACAATATGGTGAATATAATCAGATAATAAAATATCAGGTTAAGATAATATGGGTTCAACGATAACCCATAAATTATTTATTATTAGGTTTCAATAGCGTAGACATACCATTATAATATTGCTCAATACATAAAATTCACTTGAACAGGCTATCACAAATAATTGGGGAAAATAACTATGACTCGGCATGCTTAGCGAGAGCGGCACTCATACGTAGAGTAATATAACAACAAGGCACTCAACATCTGAGTTCTTCAGGTTGATTAGATTTACCGGGGTATACCGGGTCTAACCCTTGAATTATACAGTATGCTACTGAAGATTTTTTTGATAAGAAAAAAAATTGCAGGGTTCAATGCAGTTAACAACATCTTGTCAAGTGATTTATGGTTCAAGGTGTAGTAGTTATTGAACTGGTAGATATCGAAAGAACCAATAATGCGGGGGAAGTTTGAACTACTCGAAAGAGTTTAGTATAAAATTTAGAGTTCAATAATATTACAAGGTGATATAATAATCAGTGATTGAAAGACAAAAGTTCAAATAACTAATATTGAAACATAAATCACCTACTTTGGGTGTTGTGATTTCCGATTGGGGTTCGGCTAGTTTGCGGGCAGACTGGGTAGTCTGAAAGCATAACAGATGTGAGTATGTGATGTAGGTCTTAAAACAAAGTGGATGAAAATGTAGTAAGAGGAATTTTAAGTAACCATTTCAGTGCAGAAAATTTAGAAAGGGTTTAAAATTGTAAATTTTAAAACATTAGAAATAATTTATTTAATCTTTATTCATTGGGAATTTGGTTTGGTGTTAAGAGACAATTTAGGTCTAATTATGCTTAAGTATATGTGGAAAAAGTTTGGGATTGATTTGAAATACTTGCAAAATGAGCAGGGTTTAAGTGTAATTTTAGAAACTTGAATTAAAACTTTAAAAACTGATTTTCACAAAAAATGATTTCTTGTAATCCAAACAGGGTGTCATTATATATCAAATTATTCAGAATAATAAAATAGAAATATTGGGGAAAAAATCAGAAAATTCTGATTGGGGATGCGCTCTCACACGCTGAGTCAATATTAGGACACGTCTGGTTTGACCACCACTCTCGCACGTGAGCTGCACTCGCCTTCAACCTTTGAAATTTGACCTTAGGGTTTAACAGTGTTTGACCTCTATTTCCATGAGTATTAGGATTCATTTTAAAATGGTTTCTAATGAAAGTTCTTCAGAATTCAAAGACGAATCCAACCATACTAGTTTCAAAGATTTTTGTGGTGTAAATCAAGCTATTAAGTTTGACCATTTAAATATGTTTAAAATTTATGACTTAGATTTTGACATTATAAGGGTGTTCTTCTTCATTGAAAATGGAATTAATTAAATGCGGTTTGAAGAATTTTGGTGGAATGAATACTGAGAATTACATTTATGAAGTTTTCTAGGCCGAAAACTTCATAGGTGAATTTGGAGCATCAAACTTGATTCATATATTAATTAAGCGCATAGATGATCTCCTTGTAACTTAAACTTCACTTACCCAACATTGAAACTGGTTCAAAGTCAAGGAATGGGAATTCACCATTGGAGCTCCAAGCTCTAATGGTGTCTTTTGAGTTTAAGGTCTTACACATTATATATACGTCAGGTACTCCATGTAAACACATGTATACATCATAAGAACATGAATAAACATAAACATAATCGAAAATTAAACATTCACACATAAAATCATAGAAATGCTATAAACTCTCAAACTTTTTATTGGGATTTCTCTCAACTGGTGTGAGTTTTGACTTGGGTGGAGGTGGGTATTTATAGGGTTGAGTCAGGAGAGTTAATTGGTGGAGTTGTAGGTGATCTTTGGGCTATGCTTCACAAGTTCGAAGTTTAACTTAATGGATGTTTAAATGGGTATTAGATATACAGCACATGGTACCACCCAAATTGATCATCCAACAGGTGCCATATCATTATGGGAAAAGTTTAAACAAGTTCAAGTTTTGTTTTGGGTCCTTAAAGAGTTTTCACATGTAATTTAAGGACTAAAAGGTATTTAATCAAAGTTTAGGGGCTTTTCTATAATTATTCAAACATAAGAAGTTATATTGGGTAATTTTTGGAAAGTATAGATCCTTAGGTACGATTTTGGAAAAACGTTAAGGTTTAATAGGCATAGAAATATGTAAATTAGGATGATTCTAAGTAGAAGGGAATTTTTGTAATTTAAGAAAATATAGGGCTAGTCTCTGTAATTTATAGGAATACCAGGCCTATCGAGTAATTAAGAGTGGTTTGTTACAACATGTGTTTTGAAATACATATTTCAAATTGCAAAAGTGTAAGTTTTCACTATGAAATAATCATTTTCCATTTTGCACGGTGAAATTACCATTTCTCATTATGAAATATAGTTTCGCATTGTGATATAGATATTTCACAATGTGAAAATGTCATTTGACATTGAAACATAAGGCCTTGTGAAAGAGTTATTTCACAATGCAAAATGAGTATAATGCATTGTGAAATAGTCATTACTTCTCAACGAGAAATAAACACTATCTCTCTATTTTAATTAATTATAATAATTATGCTCTTGTTATGTTGATCCCTTTAGCGAGGACTATATCTATAACAGTTTTCCTGAAATGGAGCTGAAATTAGCCAAAAAACTGAAAATAAAATAAAGAAAATAAAAATAAAAACTAAATATCATGCTTCTAGAACACAAAACATATTTTCATTGACATTAAGATATTACAATTAATAAAAGGTGCTCCACTCTAGGATTGAATTAAACTTACATTCTGTACATTCCAAATGCTCATACTCAGCCTTGGAGAAACGCCTCCTAAAGTTATGTGTTTCACAAATGAATTTAAACCTATCATTATCAAGATAATATATTGAGGTACGAGGGATTTTGTCAAAACAACGGAAGAATTCTTTCCAAAACCCCCAATCATTTAATAAAACCCTCTCCCTCAACTTGTCAATTGTAAATCCTCTATCACTATTTGAACCAGTCCTGACACAAAAATTACAAAATCATGACAAGTTTATATATCTTCATTAGCACCCATATCTTTGAGTATAAATTGACCGGGCCTACCAGGATAGGCTCTCATAAATATCCAAACATCATTCCCATATTTGACTGTATTCATATTTTGACACCCCATAAAATTCATAAATATATTGATCAAGTCTAATATAAAAACCATGATTGTCAAAAACTTTTTGTAACATTCTCAGCATAAGAAATAATTAAAAAAAATGAATAATGACAAGATTATTAAATACTTAATCAACATGCAACCAATATGATATCAATCACTGCTATTACCACATAAGTGTAATCCCCCGTAATTTTATGGCTTTTAATTATGAGATTAATTAATTGAAAATTCTTTTAACTATGGTATTAATTAAATTAATTTGGGATAATTAATTGAAAATTAATTCGGATTTAAATAACTACCGAGACGAGAGTTAGTATTTGACTATGATGATAATGTTGAATATTACTAAGTTATTATGGTAATATGTGATTATTGAGTTTATTAATATTGTCGCGAGTTATAAATACACCAATTCGGAAATTAAGTTGGGACGCGCGTGTCAGTCGCATCAGGAATCAATTTAAATGAAATTATAAGTAAATTATATTTGTATCATCCATATGGTCATTTTGAGTGCGTCAACACGTCCTAAAGGATCGAAATAGTCAAAAAACACTAGCCGGGGGTTTTATTTGGGTCCCGGGGTATTTTTAGGCCTAAGCAGCAACCCGGGAAAGTATTTTAGTCATTTTAAATTTTCATGAATAGTGAGCTACCAAAATCAGGTTTTGTTTACCATTATCTATCAAAATCAAATAGTGGGCAACGTGAGAAGAGAGGAGAAGTTCCAAGGGTTTCTAAGGCCATAACCACCACACGCCTCCACTATCGTCGGAATTGTGATCGGAAAAAGAAAGAGAACCAACCTTTATCGTCTTCAAAGGATCAGAATCTCCATTCCCAGGAAACTGATTTAACTTGTTATAATTCAGCAAATATATATTATCCATGTAGTTTAGAATTGGAGACTAGACTTGGAAAATTGCGAATTTTATAAATTGGGAGAATTAAACATTGAATATGGGTAGGTTTTTGCATGTAGATAAACTTCTGGTATGTAGAGACAATGAAATCATAATCAATGTGTACAAATTCATGAATTAATGTTGAGAAATTTGATGTTCTTGGAGAAATTTTGAAGAACTAGGTTTAGGGGAATATTTATGACTTTTGATCCAAGAAACTCTTAATTCATTGTGGTTTAATGATTCTAAAACGTTAGGGATTGTGGAAACATGTTTGTGTAATGAGTAGTATACTTAGTTGGGAGTTCAGGAGGTTGTTACGAAAGATTTGGGGTGTAAATTTGGAGAACCCATAACTGTATAAAGAATTTCTGGGCAAATACTTGCTTGATCGATCGATCGACTCAAGAATGTCGATCAATTGACTATTTTGATCGATCGACCCTTTGCCTTCGATTGATCGACCCCTCCTGATTTTGGATAGTTTTCTCCTTTAAAGTTTAATATAAATCCCAAACCTATAATGATTCTTAGGGTGATTAATATAGTATTGTGGGACTTAGTTAAGGTCAGTAAGGTCTTAGTTGATGCCCAAAAAATGGTTTAGCTTATGGAATTGAATGCTATTACTTACGAGGGTCTTCCGAGTGAGGTACGGTTAGAAATCGTTCGAATTGAAATTATAATGGGAATGAATGATGATGTAAGGATAAGAACAGTGAAGGAGAGACTTTAAGTTACTGAGATAACATTAGAAACTAATTGGAGACCTAGTAACCTTTTGGGATAGGTTTAGGTACTCAAATTGATACGACGAGAGAGTTATCAAGCTAGATATATATTATGTAGAATGTTCGGGATAAACGTACTACGTACGAGATTTATAAGATGGAATGTGTGAATACCTATATTGATATATGATTACTTAGGTTGTGTGAATGCCTAGTGTATGGATTTCTTATGCATATGACATACCTACCAAATCTTGCTATCATGGGAGGTTGGCTTTCGAAAAAGGACCATCTAATCTTTGTGTGCCTACGGGGGATTTAGATTGGTACCTTAAGGACATAGGACTGTGAATGACTTACTTATGAGTCGATAAGTCAGCTGACCATGGGAGCGTAGGTATGTACGTGATCCATGGGTATGTGAACTATGTTCGCCTCCAATATGTGTGATTTTTATTCAGACTGTTCCTGAGTAATTCGGAACGCATGATCCTTACGTACGTGATGTACATGGATTTGATAGTAGAGTATATGTGCACCGTAGTTTAGCCTAGGGATTCCATATATGTATATATGTATTGAGAGTGATTTATTTATATTCTTGTGGCTGGTTCACTATTGCTTAGTAGATGTGAATAACTAAGATATTTGAATGGGATACGAATATGAGAATTTATATAGCACTTATGATAAGTAATTTAATGAATGTGAATGTGAGATATAAATTTAAATTGTTTGGGTAATACGAGTAGACACCTCATATTTGAATGTGAAAGCAGGGGTTAGTAAGGACTAGTTAGATAGTGGCATAATTAGGATGGGTTGAGGGTATTTATACGTTAAGCATGCACATTAGTTGAGAGGTGAGAAAATCATGTGAGAATACGCAACTAACATGTATATAATATTTACTGTTTAATGCAATTAAACACTTGCTATACTTTTAAATTGTTTTCATCTCGGGCTCTGACCCGTTTGCTTCCAAATCTATTTTTGTAAAAACCATTTAGGTTTCCAGCCAGAGGGATGCCAATCATAGGAGTTCCATTGCATTGACGTTCTGTAGCTACTGTGGAAGTTACAGGATCTCGGTATTAGATGCCTTCACATTTTGCACTTGATTCTATTCAGGGTTACTCATATGTTAGGGCATGTCGCCCATTTCCATTTAGAGATAGCATTCTCAGACTTTCAGTTTTATTTCAGATGTTGGTTTATTTATTCAAACTCTTGTATCAAAATTTTATTTTACTCTTGTATTATTATTATTGGAGTGTTTACTCCAGAATCAATTTATTTCAATCCATTGGTTATTCATATGAGTTTGTTTATGCGATTGTTGGATGATAATTTAAATAGTTGGTTAATTGTTAACTTAATTATTAAAATTTAACATCTCTCTTTTTAAATATTAGGTGGATAGTAATCAATTAATTGTTTTCGACAGTGATGCTAAGACTGAACCAACTTGATATTATGTATTAATTTCATAAAAAGTAGCTACCCGATATTCAATTAGTCGGGGTGTCACAATAAGTCCAATTCTAAATATAAAATATGGCCATACAAAAGTCCAACTTTGAATATAAGTATACACGTACAGCAATATGTAGAATAAAAGAATACAATAATATATTGAGCTACACTTGCTTGGCTCCTATAATCCTTGGAGTGAGAAATGGGATGTCACGAGAGATGCTTCTCCAATGAAGCTGCATCTACAGTAACTACCGCAATAGGGACCTATAAAAATAATTTTAAAAGA
Organism: Sambucus nigra; assembly: GCA_949130495.1. Classification (NCBI taxonomy): domain Eukaryota; kingdom Viridiplantae; phylum Streptophyta; class Magnoliopsida; order Dipsacales; family Adoxaceae; genus Sambucus; species Sambucus nigra. The sequence goes on from OX422209.1 coordinate 630,583,133, forward strand.
AAACGTAAACAAAAAGCCTATGAACAATATGGCTATAATTGAATCTGAGCCATATTATATCTACACATCGTCCTCTCGTGTTTTTATATATTATAAGTTATTAGTTTCTAAACCCAACAACATAAAATATCATATGATTCTAAATCTCAAACCCATATGTTGTCCATGTGATTAAAGTCTTACAAGATGATTCTTTAATCTTTACCGTTAAATCTAATGGACTAGTCTCTTTCAATAGAATCCAGATGATGTACTAAGGTCCGAAACCCTAAGGATCTTCTTACAAAATAACTTCGATCTCAATAATGAGCTCACTTCTCAAATCTATCCACATTTGGCTATCTCATACCCATAATGCAATATACACATATCTAGGAAATGTAACAAAAAAATCCGAAACATAAGTATATAGATGCACATCCATACTATAACTCACATACATTTCTAGTATAGAATACAAACTGGTAAAACTATCTTTGGTACCACTACATCACATATGGTAGGAGAAAGACTCTATACGCGTATAATGCCCATATAAAAATACAGTCCAGGGTATGTACAAATAAATGGGCCACTCACACGCCTCCATATAATGAAAGCCCACTCTTATTGCCTTCGGGGAACTCTCGCACGTACTAGTATAGCCTTAGGTCATCCCAAACATAAGACTACATCACGTTAAGGGATAAATCGTAACGTCTACCCACCAGTCATATAGCCTACCATAATCGAGATTTATAAAAAAATATCTCCGTAAACCTTCTTAGTTGCAGTTACCTAGATGTGTGACCTAGGGGTAAACATAACCACGAAAGATCCCTTTAACTCACCCAAGGTACTATTGCGATCCATATCACACGTGCCCTTTCATGGAATCCCTTCGTGTATGCCTGCCAATGAGAACTCACACATAGTATGCATTGCACATAAAACAAGGAAGAAAGTATAACCCTCGCTAATGGGTAAAAGAAAATAGATCCAACTCTACCAGATCGAACATAATGCCATAATAATACATAAGGGTATTACACGAATTAATCCTAATCAACCTTATACAACATTAAACCTAATCCTCAAGACCTCTTAAGTATATTACCATACTCCCCCTCTCTAATGAGGATAATCCAAATCATATGCTACCCTCTACCATAGGTTACCGATCATACTCTAAGTTATCCCTAAACTTAAGTGTTCATATATGCATTCCTAGGTATCCAACATATGACGAGTATAGACCAAAACACTAGGTCCCCCTATTAGGTATTTATCCGGCCTAACTCATGCTATAATGTACACACGATAGATATACCCCTAATGCACGTAACACTAGCCCGATCTCTCTAGGCTCAACTTCTAGGTCTTCTAACATACATAACTCATGTAAGAATAATTTATATAAAACTACACGTACTCTAGGGTTTACAGCTAATTTACATTCTCCCCGAAGGATATAAGCACTACATTTTACTTTCACTAAGTCCTAACACACCTCGGCCATTAAAAGTTAATCCTAAAACCTCTCAACCCTCTAATTATCGATTCTTGACACCTCTTAGTAACGCATTCACCAAAAATTGGAAAAAGTCGAAAAAATACGAAAACAGTGGCTACACGCTTGTATTTAAAAGATCTAAAAATTTGTGCACCAAATCGATTCGGCAGTAGGACGAATCGATTCGGATCTGAGCATAATTATGGGTTCCCCAAATTCATAAAAATGGTGGCCTAACTCAAAATCCAATCAACCTACAAGCCTTTAAACTCATTAAACCCCCTTCTTTTTCATTTATAAATTGTATATCATCACCAAACTCCAAATCTAATCTTTTTAATCCAAAAACATAAGATTAAAAAGGTCAATTTCCATTTTTCACTTATGAAACCTAGCTTTGTCAATTTTAACCAAATTCTTCACTACTAGTCCAATTCAAGATATTTATAAGGGGATTTCATATAGTTTTGATTGTTAAACATATTTCTCATCACACTACATTGATTCCAACCTAATACCATATGAATTTCATCTTAATATGAGTAATAGGCTTAACAAACATTACAATTATAATCCCACACTTAATAGAACTAGCCTCTTGGTGGATTGAGAAATCACACCCCAAAATCTCTAAGTCTCTTATTTCCTCTTTATCCTCATTTTATTTAACCTTAGGTCACTTACTTAACTTGTGAAATGAGTTTTAATGAAACCCTAGTGACTCCTCTTAGACTTTTAATCCCTAAATAAGTCTTGGAGCTAATATAAACCTCATCTAACTAAGTCTTGAAACACCTCCAAATGATTTAAACACTCCCTAGACCCTATACTAACACAATAGACCTAAAATTCACTTCTTTAAGTCGTAAATGGACATTCTACGTGCCCCAAAAGTCTAGTACCAAATTAAATATGTAAAAAATTAGAATTTTAATATTCACCCAATACGAGTCCAAATTTCACTTAATCAATTAATGAATTAACACACACACACACACACACTCACCACACATACACACACACACACACACACACACACATATATATATATATATATATATATATATATATATATATATATATATATATATATATATATATATATATATATATATATATGTATATGTTTGTGTGTGTGTGGTGACAATTATGTTCAGCACAAATTAATAAGAAAAGGCAATCACCAAAGCAAATAAAGAATGTAAAGAACGTCAATCACACGACACAGTATTTATGTGGTTCAGCAAGAATGCCTACGTCCATAATTTCCCCTAAAGTTATTGGGCCACAATTTGGGCTCAATAATTTTAAATGATTTGTCATAATGGCTATCTTGTAAATTGTGAAACAGTCTTCAAGATAGGAACGCCTCTTCGAAACTGATTCAGGCGGCAGACCGCTTCATTTCCCATGCGCTATGATTGGAAACGTTTAAAAATCCCTTGGAGCAGTGTTTATGGTTGGCGTTTCAAGTTTCTTCACACTTTCTAACCTTCTCCAAGATCCCGTTGTTGCGCTTTTCATTCTCAAGTCTTCATCTTCCAACTTCACTATTCTTCATCTTCTTTGCTTGTGACTTTGCATCGTCCCAGGCTAAGTTTTCACTTTGTAAGTCCCTCTTTATCTTCTCTTTGCTTTTTCTGTTGACATTTCTTCGCACTTGTAGTTAGGGTTTGTAAATGGCAAAAATAGGCAATAGATCAGTAACTAAATTTAGAAAGTATTATAACATTCCAGACTCGGTAGACATTGGGTGTGACCCTGTCCCTAAAAACGTTAGAGAAATAGAGGAAGTTCATGGATTCATGGATTCATGTCCTCTTACTATCCCAAGAGGCTCTTACTTTCCCTCCAAGCAATATGCGTATGCACTTCTTTCATTATTTCAATATTATCCCTGCACAGTATTCGCCAAACGTCTGGAAGATTGATAATGGTGTCCATAGAGTAAATCAGCTCCATGGCACCAATATAGGGCTTGCTGAGATATGCTTTTGTTATTCTTTCTCGTGAACAAGTTTTGGTCTTCTTTACCTCAAGGCCAGGAATCCTGATAGGGTATTGGTAGTAAATCTACCTGCTTCCCACAAGGATTATTGGCAAGAGGGTTTTCTTGCTAAAAATTGGCAATTTTCTCCCCATACTGAGGGGTCGAGGTCTGACAGGTTCATGGTCCCTTTTTATGGGGAGGAGTACATAGGTAGGATTAATTTTTGCTTTTCTCTTCGATCTTCTTGTTAATGAATGATTTTTATGATATTCTTCTTTCTTTCTCTTCAACGAGGACAAAGAACTTAAAACCTGCTATCAGTGAGGTTCGAGCCACTGAGTTAGTCAAGTCTTGGAATATCATGGATCTCTTGGCTGACGGTGAACATCCTCGATCAGTGGCTTTCCTTTTAGAGTACAAGAATGTTGGGTCTATCTTTATTATGCAACCTGTAAACAACATCCCCGAGCAAGACATCACTGAAGATATCTCTACAGATCCTATCTAATTAGAAGAGGAAGAGAGAAACTCTAGTGAGGATAGAGAAGGTGGTTCCAGCGAGGAGAGTTCTAGTACTGAATGATCTTCCAGCTCAGAAAAGGTTTTAGAAGCTCGAGAGCCTTCAAGTGAATCGAGCAGTTCCAGCGAAGAGGATATGTCTCCTCTTAGGAAGAATCTGATTCGGGATGATAATGATGATGATGTGCTTCTTTCTCTGCGATCAAAGAAGCAGAAGTCTGGTAGTGGGTAAGTTACCACTGGTTCTTAGCCTACTGTCAGCGAGAAGGAAAAAAAGAGGCAGGAAGAAGAGTAGTTGAGAGAGAGAGAGAGAAGAAGGAGGAAAGAAGGCGAAGGAGAGAAAGAAAGTGGAAGAGAGGAGAAGAGCTGAGAAGGAGAGAAAGGAGAAGGAAGAGGAGAGAAGGAGAGAAGAGATGAGGACAATGGTAGGTCAAGAGCTAGTGCCTATGTCTACCTTACATGAGGGGGCTTCTGTCGCCATCTCTCCTCAATTGGCTCTCACATTGCTCGAGAGAGAAATTTTGACTATGGATCGTCAGAAGGCAATGGGGACCAACCAGTTAGCTCTGCAGGCGAATCAGAGGCTAGCCTTGGTAAGTCAGTCTTCACTCTTCTATGCTCGCAATATTTTATTCAATACTTCTCTTTCCTAATATTTTCTCTTTTTTGTAGTTCGTGACTGACTTCGTCGTCCTCTCTCTCACCCGTGATGAGATAGTGAAGATGAATGCTGATTTGAAGAATTATAATACTGAGCTGAAGAGGAAGGGTGTCGAGCTGGAGGCCAGTTTGAAGACTGCTAATGGTGCTCAGTGGTCTTTCGATCTCGCCCTCATTGAAGCTAATCGGGCGAAGGAGGCGGCAGTCAAAGAGCTCAGTGAGATGTGGCAGTCTTATGATTTGGTCTGCATAAGAAAATATATTATGGTGGAGGAGAATAGGGTGTTGGCAGAGAAGGTGAAGAAGGTGGAGGAGAGCTGATACAATGCTGAGTGGGCTGCTACGTACGAGGATATTAAGGTTCAGATAGGCTACATCAGTCGACTGAACTTTAAGAAGGGCTGGAATAAGGCTCTTCTGGATGCCGGAGTGGACCTTGACTCTCCACTATTTGATGAGAATAACCCAGGCCCGAATCCTCTAGTTGATGAGGATCCTACCTCGACCATTGACGGTGGTGTCCGTATTTCTCAGACTATTGCTGCTAGCACCCCTTCTAAGGGAGGTGTTCCTGCTTCTCAAATCATTCCAGCTAGTGCCCCTTCTGAGGGAGGTGTTCCTGCTACGACAGATAAGGGAAAGCAACCAATAACCTCAGAGCCAACTGAGGTTTCTATCTAGCCTATTCTGAAGACTTTTTTTTGTATTTTTTCTTTGTACTATTCTTTGGATTATCGATGTACTTGGAAACTTCTATTTTAATGAAATGAAATCCTTTCCCTTCTGCCTGCTGATTCCTCCACTCTTAATTCTTTTTATGGCTTGTAGTTGATTGATGTGGATGAATATATACTTGTAACCAATCAATTGGGAAGGATCTTCGGTCCTAATGTGAGCACTCAAGTTCACCAAGCCTTTGTAAGGATTTATAAGTCTTTCATGTCGAGGAATAAGAGCTTCAAGACCAGTCTGACCTCGTCGTCAAACTGAAGGATAGGCTTCAGGAGATAGAAGAAGTTGGTTCCTCTGTCCAAGTAGAAGTGAACACTCTGAGAGCTAAACTTATGAATGCCTTCGAAATCAATCAAGTCCGAGAAGTTCTTCAATAGGAGAATGAGACTCTGATGAGGGAGGTGTCGCGACTCAGGGAGCATGCACCGAGCATCACACCTTGAGTTTTATGAGGTTCCTCTTCATCGGCTGGTCTGCGAGCTAGCATAGGGCCGAGCACCACCCCTCAAGTTTTATGAGGTTCCACTTTATCAGCTGGTCCACGAGCTGGTACAGATGTAGGGGGTCTAGCTAGGGAGATGGATGAGCTTCGAGAAGATGTTCATCGAGCATACGTGATTATTGCTGGGCTACGCGACAGAGGCATATGTTCAAGAAAGGACCTCGACGAGTGTGGGATGATGGTTATGACCAGGGTTGGACAGATGCTCTAATGAGGTTGACATAGTTTGAAGAGCTATCCTTTATTAGGGGATGGTTGAGTGACCTCAGGGAGCTGCAGGTCCCCAGGAACTCAGTGCTCTGGTATCATCACGAGATCTCTCCTTCAACTCTGAGGCTTAATTCTTCCAGGAGGGACGACCAGTGGGTCCCTATAGATGCTATCCTCAGGCAGCTGTTGGAGCGAGTTGCGAATGAAGTTGAGGAAGAATTAGCTCCTCATCCGGACGACGGTCGAAGATTGCAAGTGGCTGATTATCTTACTCAGAGGCCGAATCCTCATTAAGATTTTCTTAATTCAATATAAATCTTTATAAATGTTATGAAGTGATAAAATATTTTATATTTTAGGCGTTTTGCCGACTAAACATGTGTTGTGTATTTTCACTTCATTAATTTTTCATTTGATTATCTTGGGATCTTCATAGCCGACTAGATTTTATGTGGGCAGAGTTATTTTGTCGTGTGAGTAACCTCCAAGTCCAGTATGCTTATGAGATACCATTCTTCCCCACTTTACCTTTTAGGTCGTGTCGTCACACTCCCTTAGGCCTAAGTATGGCAATGGCGAGGACACCCCTGGTGTTAGATGTTTTATTCGATCAGTTTTTTTGAGCCAAACATTATTTTGTGACTAATTCGATTTGGCCGAACTGCCTAAGGGTCCCATGTAGGGCTTCATATATTTCCATGGGCAATGCTAAGAGGTTTTTTGTGTTTCATAACGAAAACCTGAGGAGGGTGACTATGCTTTTATATGCCGAGCAATGTGCATGTCGCTTGGAAAGGGTGTGCAAGTTATAAAGTCCACAAAACAAACTTAACACTTCATAGAATGCCACTGTCGAACAATCTTTTATTAAAAATAATAAAAAATGAGATGCCAATTCCAATAATAAAAAATAAATGAAAAAACTAAAAATTAAATTTCATCAAGTTGGTTGCATTCCAAGCTCGGGGTATCTCCCTGCCCTCTAGCATTTCTAAGTGATCAGTTCTTTACAGGTCATCTCTTGTCACCTTAAATGGTCCCTCCCAGTTTGGACCCATCTTGCCATCATATGGTTTTACTGCGCTACCAAGGACTTTTCTTAGGACGTAGTCTCCAACCTAGAATGCCCTTGGATTGACCTTTTTGTTATAGTTATTCACGAGTTGTTGCTGATAGGTCGCTAGTCTTACTAGGGTTAGCTCTCTGCGTTCGTCAGCTAGGTCAAGTTCAACGAGTAATGCTGCATCATTCTGCCTTGGTCGACCAATGTGCATATCATGGTTGGGAGGCCAGCTTCTAAAGGTATGATTACTTCCATTCCATATGTTAGTGCGAATGGGGTTTCCCCAGTGCTCGCCGTGGGGTAGTGCGGTAAGCCCACAGAATGTGTGGTAGCTCGATCACCCATGCCCCTTTAGCTCACACTAATTGTTTCTTCAGTCTATCAATCACTATTTTGTTGGAAGCTTCAGCTTGGCCGTTGCTCTGGGGGTAGGCAACCGAGCTAAAATGGTGCCTGATCCCGTGGTCGTTGCAAAAACTCTAGAAGAGGCCGCTCTTGAACTGCGTTCTGTTATCAGTGATGATGGTTCTGGGGATCCCAAAGCGGGTAATTATGTTTTTCCATAAGAATCTCATCATGTATGCGTCTCTGATGTTTGCCAGTGGCTCTGCCTCAATCCATTTGGTGAAGTAGTCTATGGCGACCAACATATATTTGCTATTACCGACAACAGTAGGAAGAGTGCCTATGATGTCCATTCCCTATTGGGCGAAGGGCCAGGGGCTGGTAAGTGATCTTAGGTCACTGGTAGGTTGGTGAACCATAGGAGCATGTAGTTGGCATTTCTTGCACTTGCGAGCATATAGTCCAAAATCTCTCTGCATGTATGGCCACCAGTAGCCTTCCTTCCTTGCTCAAAAAGCTAGCGATCTCCCTCCAATATGGATCCCACAGATTCCTTCATGAAGCTCGCATAGAACTTGCTCGACGTCCTTCGGGTGAACACATTTGAGGTAAGGGCCAGTGAATGATCTCTTATACCGCTTGCCCTCAGGAGATAAGTAAAAGCGGGCAGCTTTGACTCTTATCTGATGAGTGACCTTCTTATTATGTGGTAGTGCACCATCCTTCAAATCGTACCTAAGGGGCTCCATCCAACTGGGTGCTGATTCAATTTAGAGAACATGGCCCATGTTTGGCAGCTCTTCGCTCTGGTTGATGCTCGACTAGGAGAGGAAGTCTATAGGGATTGTTCTCTTTAAGTCGGAGTCGATTGCTGAAGTCAAGGCTGCTAGGGCATCCACATGACTGTTTTATCCTCTGGGAAACTATTAGACACTTACTTCCTCAGAGTTTGACATTAACTTTTTTGCTAAGGCAAGGTAGGCTGCCATTATTTCATCCCTCACCTTGAAGTCCCCACTTATCTTATTGGAGACCAATTGTGAGTCATCAAACACCTGTAGCAGTTTTGCACCCAATGTATGTGCCTTTTACAGGCCTGCTATCAAAGCCTCGTATTCTGCCTCGTTCTTGGTGGCTTCAAATCCAAGTGTAATCCCCTTCTCTAGAATTGTATCTTATGGGATAACGAGGATAATGCGTACTCCTTCCCCGTTTGAGTTGGAGGCTCCATCAACAAACAGTTGCCAGACACCTCCTGTTGAGTGATTTTCCCTCTGGTCCATAGACTGAGGTTGGTCGTAAGGCTGTTTGCCTGTGAACTCCGTGATAAATTTGGCGAGGATCTACCCCTTAATTGCATTCCTTAGTTGAAATTAGATGTCTAATCATCCGAGCTCGACTGACCATTTTGACAGTCTGCTGGACAAATCCACTTTCTGCAGTACTGCTTTAAGGGGGTGTGACGTGAGGACGATGATAGAGTGAGCTTCGAAGTAGTGCTTCAGTTTCCTCGAGGCTACCACTAGTGAAAAGGTGAGTTTTTTCAGTGGTAGGTATCGCTGCTCGGCGTCCAACAGGGTCTTGCTCGCGCAGTAAACTGGGTGATGGATTCCTATTTTTTTGCATACCAGTGCAGAACTGACAACGTGGCTAGAAACAACAAGGTATAGGTACAGGGAATTGCTCCCTTTAGGTATCACGAGCAAGGGTGGTGTTCTAAGATAAGCTTTGAGCTCTTATAATTCTTTCTAGCAATCTTGATTCCACTCCACTGTTTTTCTCTTCTTCAATAGCTGAAAGAATGGATGGCACTTTTCGGATGACATCAAGATGAATCGATCCAAGGCGGCGAGCATTCCTGTGAGCTTCTGTACGTATCTTATTGTGCGGGGAGGCCGTACCTTATTGATTGCATCGATCTGGTATGGGTTGGATTCAAGGCCTCTCTCTCTAATTAAGTACTCGACAAATTTTCCTGACTGGACACCGAAGGAAAATTTGCTCGTGTTAAGTTTCATACAGTATTTCCTGAGGATTTCGAAGGTACTTGATAGGTCTGAGAGGTGTTCTTCTTTGTGGCTGCTCTTGACGAGCATATGGTCAATGTAGACTTTCATGGTATCTCCTATTTGTTCCTTAAACATCTTGGTGACCAGCCGCTGGTAGGTTGCTCCTGCATTTTTTAGCCCAAAGGGCATAACTTTTTAATAATATAACCCGACGATTGTGATGAATGTTGTCTTGTCTTGTTCTGGTGCATATAGAGGAAGCTAGTGATACCCCGAGTATGCATCTAGGAAACTCGTCCTCTCATGAGCTGCTGTGGCGTCCACCAACTATTCGATCTTTAGGAGGGGGAAATTGTCCTTAGGGTATGCCCTGTTAAGGTCAGTGAAGTCAATACAAACTCTCCATTTTCCATTGTTCTTTGGAACTACTACTGGGTTGGACAGCCCTTTAGGGAATTGAACTTCCTGATGGATCCTGTATCCAGCAGCTTCTCTACTTCCTTCTCTACAGCCGTGGCCTTCTCGAGCACAGTTCGTTGTGCCTTCTGCGTAATAGGCCTGAAAGTGGGGTCGACATGCAACCAATGACAAACCACACTTGGGTCAATTCCAGGAAGCTCGTACGGTTCCCATGCAAAAATGTCTAGATTGCTTCTCAATAGTACCATCAATTCCTTCTTCTCTCGATCTATGAGGGAAGCTCCAATCGAGAACATCCTGTCTTTCTCGCTCCCACCGGCTGTAATCTCTTCCAGGTTTTCAATGACCCGCTCAGAGGGGAGGAGCCTGGTTTCCTCCACTCTGTGTCTTCCATACTTTAGCTGCTATTTTGAAGGTATCAAACCTTCTTATTCCTCAAGCTTCTCTTTGGCCTTCTCGACCTTCTTTTCTGGTATTGGGCGGATGGCTGATATGAAGAACCTTCTTTCCATCGCTTGATCTCTGTGGATCTCCATCACTCCGCTCTCAATCACGTACTTAAGTTTTTGATGGTAGGTCGAGGGGACTGCCTTCATCGCATGTAGCCATCCTCTGTCGAGGATAGCTTGGTATGGTGAGTCAATGTCGACTACCAGAAACTCGATCATCTTGGAGACACTTCCTGTCCTCACTAACAGAACGATCTTTCCCAATGGGATAGTTACTTTACCAGTGAAGCCAACTAGAGGTACAGTGGCTTCCTTCAAGTCGACAATGCTCAACTTCAATTTCCTGAATAGGTCTAGATACATTACCTCGGATGAGCTTCCCTGGTCGACGAGCAACTTGTCGACGTCATAGTTTTCTATCCTAAGGGTAATGATCAAGGCATCATGATGTGGGGCTCTTACTCCCGCTAGATCTTAATCCATGAAAACGATGTATTTGCTGTAGTAGACATCATCTGCTCGCCGATGCTTACCTGACTGTGTCTTCGCTGGATCGATCTGAAAAGCATCCATTACTGTTATAAGTTTTTTTACTTCCATCCGAGCTGAGTTTACCTGAATCTGCTTTAGATCAGATGCCCCATGAATCACTGCGAGCTCATGGCCAGCATCGTCCTCGAGCATGTTATCGGTCCTTGTGTCTCCGTTGGCATTAACTTTATCTGTCTTTTTTTCCACAAACTTGTTTAGGTGCCCGGTCTGGGCCCACTCTTTAAGGTGAGACTTAAAAGCCTTGCAGTGCTCAGTCTTATGTCCTCCTTCCTTGTGAAAAGCGCATCTCAGTGCATTATTTCTTTTTGAGGGATCTCTTCCCATCTTTGTGGGCCACTTAACAAATGGCTCGTCCTTGATCTTCTTTAGGATCTTGTAAATTGGTTCTTTGAAGACAGTGTTTACTGCCTGAAACTCTTTTGAAACATCGTTCTTATTTCCATTCTCAGATCCACCCTTGCCTCCATTCTTACCTCCTTTCTTCTAGTTTTTGGCATTATCGTTGCCCTTGGCAGTCGACCATTCTCCCCTACACTGAGGTGGGTCACATACTCAACTTTGGCGTACTTTTCGATGCAAGCCATCAGATCATCGATGGTTGTGGCCTCCTTCTTAGTCAGGGATTGGTGCAAGAGGCAATTAATACCTTCTCTGAGCAGTCTTCGACCTCATTGAACAACTCCCAGTACCTTTTTTCATAGTCCCGGAGGCTCTCCTGGTGCGTCTTCTTCATTGTTAGCAAGGAATCCATCCTCTTTGGATGGGAGATACTGGTAATAAAGTGAGCCGTGAAGAGCTCTACTAGGGACTCAAAGCTCCTGATGGATCTGTAAGGGATTCTCTCAAACCACTTCTGGACCATATCATGCAAACTCGAGGGAAAGATCTGACACATTTGTACGTCCCTGTGGTTTCATAGAGTCATATCCTACCTGTACTGCCTAATATGATCGATAGGGTCCGTCTTTCCGTCATAGATCTCGAATCTCGGAATCATAAAATTCTTGGGTGCTTCTTCTCCTTCTTTTATCTCCCTTGATAAAGGAGATTTCATTTGGGTCCTAAGAGCTCGTCGGACTAGCTCTCTGGTCGATCTGGCACCTCGATGTGCTGGGTCCTGGTCCATTTCTCTTCAGACTAAGTTTTGTATGTCATTATTTCCTCGAGTCGGGCTCCTGTAATGGAGAGCTGTTCACTATTTCTCGAGAAAGTCATCATCTAACATGTGTTCCTCGATCCTTTGGGATCCGCATTTGGGGATCTTTTCTCGACTGCGAGACTTGCTCGCCTAAGGGCTGGGAGTGCAATATCGAGGTCGCCTAGTGCTATGATGGAGCTCTTTTTCCATCCTTTCCAATCTCTTTTTGAGGCGATCATTCTCAGCTTCTTTCTTGCGAGCGGATTCTCCTTTCTCCTGGAGTCTTACCTCATAGGCATCGATCAACCTGGATATTTTGTGTAGACCTGGCAGGTTCTTGACTTTCCTCTGAGGCTTTTCGCTCCAGGCGAGCCCTTTGATCTGAACGTCGAACTTCGGATCTGATCCTGAAAGAGGCAGGTTGTTCTTGGATATCCCCTGCTTAAGGGGAATTGCTACTGTGACCAGACATTCCAAATTCTTTGTTGGTGAGGCTTTCTAAAATGAAGACAAACGTTTCCCACAGACGGCGCCAATTGTGGTGACAATTATATTCAACACAAATTAATAAGAAAAGGCAATCACCAAAGCAAATAAAGAATGTAAAGAACGTCAATCACACGACACAGTATTTACGTGGTTCAGCAAGAATGCCTACGTCCACAGTGGTGCTCTCAATATTATTTCTCTTTACTCCGGGGAGTGTTTTACAGGAAATACAATGCGTGCATTTTGCCCCAGGCTTAGGGTTTGTTATATACAGGTTTGTTTCCGGGAGTGGGGTTGTTGGACTCCTCCACGTCAATCCCTAATTTCTAGAATATCTCCTTACGAGATTTTAGAAATAGACTAGGTCGTAACTGAATGATTTGAGACGGGGGGCTACCAGACTTTGGACCGTAATTTACTGGGCTACTCGTCAGGGGCCCCATGTGATAAATCGAGGTACCACAATATATATATAATTGATTTTAAATCCAAATTAAATCATACACAAAAATACAAATAGTGGCATCTCCAGACACGACAGGAACGCAATCATTATTATATAAAGATATTATAATTTAATAATACGCATAAAAATACAGGGTACTAAATTCCTCCCCCTTAAACATTTAATTTCGTCCTCGAAATTCAAATTCTTTATAGGCATATATGAAAGACTAAGAATATCTCACCATAGCATTCTCACGGTACTAGAAAAAAATCTGTAGGGGGATTGGATATAATCTTTGAATTAGATAAAGCCTACCTAGTTAACAAAAGAGACTCAAGGGAAGGAAGCAGCATAAAAGTAGTGAGACATCTCAGCATGGCAGCTCACCATGGTGGCCCGGTGACATAGCACATTGAGGAGATTGGCTGAGAGAGATCATCCTTTATCTTCTTTTTCTTAATTAGTTAAATTGCACCATTAACATTTATTATAACTCTGTAATTATTGTAGTATTTAGTGTGAGGTCAAACGGTACTCGCGAGAGACCTGTCCTAGCAGGGCTTGGGAGAGCTTTCATGATCTATTGAATGACCTCATCGTGGAAACTTTAGAGGAACTTAATTTGGAGGATTGAGAAGTGAGGCAGCATTGGGGCTTGTCCCGACCATCTTAGATACACTTGGTAAAACACCGAGTGACCTTTTACCATGGAAGCATGTGCGAAATAGCCTTGAGTTATCCCGTAAGCTGAGTTTTGACCCAAACAATCCTCTACCAAATGTCACATCTACTTTAAGTGATGCCATTATCGAACTAAACACTACCCAATCCGTACTTGAGTAACCCACCATGGTGTTTGGGGGTGTCAGAAAGTTGGGAAAAAGGCATGTCTTGGCATTTAATGTTTATAACGTAGGAATGACTGGCCCATTATGCATTTAATGTTTATGACGTAAAGTATGAGGGGATGTCCTCCATAGCTGTGAAGGACTAAGGCATCTCGGGGGTGGTGTGGGGGTTATTTATTGGCCTCAACCACTTCTAAGAGAGAGAGGTATTTTCTAGAGATTATTACGGAAGAGAGAAAATATATCAGAGAGAAGTTATTGCAAACTAAAGATCTTACTCACTCACCATTATAATTTATTACGAATGTTTTAATATCTAACCAGAGATATTTCAGAGGTTGGTGGTGTGTTGGATGCCTGCCAAGGTGTATCTAGGGTGCTTGCTTCTTTCTCCCTATGACTGAGATACTTATGAGTTTTTTTTGTTATTGTTCGAGTTATACACGAGTGTCTTGTGAGTTCAGTCTGTGTGTTGATCAAATATTATATTGTGTGTTCACTTGTATTTATTAAAGAGTTCTTGGGTTATCGTTTATCACCATACCTATAGGGGTTACACCTCAACTAGTGTTACCATACTCCCAAGCTATAAGGGGATCACCCTCTTACATTTGGCGACTCAGTTGGGGAGGTATTCCCCTAAAAGTAGGGGGCAATATAACGTTAATCGTATCAGGTTTTGATTCCATTCAGCATAACAAAGAACAAGATGTGAGGGAGATTAAGGATACCAAGGATGGGATTCCTTGAGTGGAGGTACCCCCAGTTCAAACAATAATAGGATTCCCATTAGTGACATAATCTTCCACTAGCGATGTGATGGGACAAGAACTGATGGCCCTTCTCATGTGAAAATTTCTTGAGTTCTTACGGATGCCTATAGCTGCAATGATATTTGGAGGATTTGGGGCTCATTGCAATAATAATAACCTAAGATTAAAGGAGTTTTCCCAATCCCTAACCGATAAAGCTTACACCTAGTACTCTCACTTAGAACCAAAAAATGTCTTAACATGGTAGGAAATGCATGTGTTGTTTATCCAGAAGTTCTTTCTGGTAGAAAATGAGCTCAAATTAATGCAGCTAGGCAAGGAAAAATAACGAATAGGGGAGGAAGTGGTAGCATACGCTTGAAGGTTCAAGGAAAGGTCTCTCAATGTAAGAGAAGAGGCCAAGGAGTCCAAATTGCTTCAGATTTGTGATGAAGGTTTGCTTCCAAAGTATATCTTCCATCTCATCAATGAAACGCAAGAAGGAACTTTTGCAGTGCTTTTGAAGGCAGCAAGGGACATATCATAAATCATTCGTCCAAGTCATGTCGTGGTGCCTGTGATGCTTAGACAACTAATATAGCCCATTGTGGCATGGGTCCAGCCTCCACGAGTGGGGTGTGCCAATGGAGGAGAAGGGGTAAAGAAACTGAAGAAAGATAAAAAGAGAATGTTCGATAGAGATAAAGAGGACACAACACTAGTGCCTTGCACTGTTGAAGAGGCCATCAATTATTACAACACTATGGTCCAAGGGGGAATGGTTTATGAACCCAACGGTATTCCAGTCATGGAACCAAATGCAGAGACGAGAGCTGATCCTAAGTATTATAAGATATATCGAAAGGTGATAACCTAATTCACACTAAGGAAGATCATAAGAAAACACATGAAGACTAGGACTTTGCAGATCCCTAAGAATAATGTCAACGCCACCCCCTGCTAGCACATGGGGATAATTTGATAGTTTCTTATGATGAAGAGGTCTAATGGGAGGCGAGGGAGTTAGAGATCGAACAAAAGGAGTTTTAGGAAATCTTGGAGGACTGTACCAGGGGAATGTCCAACATAGTGATATCTTACAATGAAGTTAGTGCTAGCGATGTAGAAGATGTGTACAATCTGGAAGGTGAAGAGATAGACCAGGGGCTAGAGTACGAAGCTGTATTGAAGTTGCCCAAGTTCTCATGGTTCTTCGACCAAGTGGGGATGTCGAAGGAGAGATAATTAGAGATAATGCAAGCAATCCTGGATATTTCACAGAAGAATGTAGTTCCATCACTGAGGTGGAAGGGGCCATGGCCATATTGGTAAGGAAATTTTTGTCTGAGGTAACTTTTAGTGACGCCGACAAGGCTGTAAGGTTCCCACATATTAGGACCTTGTATGTAACTGCTAGTATTAACGGTGTGAGTTTTTCAATATCCTGGATGGATGGGGGATCATCGATAAACATCATGCCTATCATTTCATTCCATGCATCCAACGTTTCAGAGGCAAGGTTGATACCAATGCCTTTGGTAATTTTTAGTTATGATAACCAATCATCCAAGTCGATTGGATATGTTAATGTTGGAATTATAATGCGAAATATCACTTCACATATTAAATTCCATGTGATTGAGAGTGATACTTCTTACCACCTTCTGATAGGTAGGGTGTGGATGCACAATCATGGTTTAGTCCCTTCGATATATCACCAATGTGCAAAGTCCAACATAAAAGGGACTAAAATCTTTATACGTTTAATAAAGAAACATTTGGCCATCGAAGAAGCTCACCTAGTGGACGTAGCATTCTATAAAGAGCTATAGTAAGATGCTAGGGTCCTAACGAGATGAATAGAAGGATCTAGAGTTCCCTCTATCAGAGAATGAATGGGGCCTGTGAATGGTCAGAGTAGTGAGGTAGCAGGAAGAAGGGAAGTAGCCAAAAAAGTTCATCATGCTGATCCAGAATATCTCAAAATAACTCAGAGATATAATGAGGCCCAAGATGGACTCGATGGAGCATGAAGCCCAATGACAAAGCATGCTGAGCAGGTTTTTTGGGAATAAATTGGTAGAGGCTTCAAGGGAAAGGAAAAGGAAGCAAGTTGTAATGGCTAGTAGGTAGAGTAAGAAGAAGATCACAGTATATGGAAGGGTGATTTATCTCCTCTGAAGGTGTGAGCGGGTGGTCGAAGGAGTTGTTTTAAAAGTTAACGAAGAGGCTGACTTTATGTATGAGTGTTTCTTAGTAGACCGATAAGGGCAATGTATAGTCATTAACACTAACATACAAGAGTTTATAGAAAAAGTGGGAGAAGAGCCAAGGTACATGACAGATCAACCAAAGCCACAAGTACAAAAACTAGAATAACTAGACTTAGCCGATGAAGGAGAAGAACCAAGGCCCATATTAATTTCGAAATATCTGAGCTAGGAGAAAACAAGGGCCATAGTTGAGCTAATTCTGGAATATAGGGACATTTTAACATGGAAATATATAGAAATCGAGGGCTAGATGAAGCAATAAGCTGCCACAAGCTTAACGTTATGCCTTCAGCCATACCGGTGAAGAAAGCCACAAGAACTTGTAAGCCGGAGCTGAACCTAAAAATCAAAGAAGAGGTTCAACAATTATTAGCGAAAAGGGTTCATCAAGCTAATACAACACCCACTTTGGTTGTCAAGCATCATCCCAGTGGGCAAGAATTAGATAAGGATTTGTGTGGACTTTGTAGATTTGAATAGAGATTGCCCTAAGGATGAGTTCCCTCTACCCTCCATTGATAGCTTGATCAATGAAACTACTGGACATAAGATGTATAACTTTATGGATGGGTATATGGGGTATAACCAGATCAAGATGGACCCAGCAGATGCAGAGAAAATGATATTCAAAACCCCGTTAGGCAATTTAATGTATAAAGGTATGCCTTTTAGGTTACATAATGCTGAAGAAACGTAACAAAGGACGATGATGGCCATTTTCCATGACTTCTTTCATAAGTTTTTAGAATTTTAGGTGGATGATTTGGTCATCAAATCGAAGAAGGAGGATGCCCATCTCGATGATATGAGGAAGATGTTCATTCGATGCAGAAAGTATAAGCTAACGATGAATTCGCTGAAGTGTGATTTTAGGGTTATAAGTGTTCCACGATTTTGTGGTAGATCGGTAGGGAGTGCAGATGGACCAGAACAAGAAACAAGCGATTCTGGAGATTACATGTCCAAAAACGATGAAGGAGCTCAAAATCTTCCTCGATAAAGTCTCCTACCTTAGGAGATTTGTGCCAGGGATAGTCGAAATAACTCATCCATTGATGGAGCTGTTGCAAAAGGGAATAAAGTTCAAATGGGAGGAAGCTCACTAGGAATATTTAACCAAGTTGAAAAAGCTTATCACTTTTCCACAAACGACGATTCCTCCCAGGGCAGGGACACCGTTACAACTCTACCTCACATCTACTACGAGGTCCATTGGAGCTCTCTTAGCGGAAGAAATCCATCGGCAAGAAAGGCCAATCTACTACCTGAGTAGGATGATACATGGAACAAGGTCAAGGTACAATAGTATAGAAAGACATTATTTAGCCTTGGTATTTGTAGCACAAAAACTTATCATTATATGATATCTTTCACAATTCACATTGTAACAAGATGTGACCCAATTAAGTTTTTATTGGCGAGAGCTATTTTGATTGTGTAATACCTCGTATTTTTATGACTTTTAATTATGAGTTTAATTAAATAAAATTGCTTTTAATTATGGGATTAATTAAATTAATTTGAGATAATTAATTGGAAATTAATCCGGATTTAAATACTAGCGAAACGAGAGTTGGTATTATTAATCACCACACACACCACTATCGCCGGATTTGTGACCGGAAAGAGAAGGAGAACCAACCTTCATCGTCATCAAAGGATCAGAACATCTAAACATTGGCAAGTGATTTAACTTATAATGATTCAGTACATATAATACCCATGATAGTTTAGAGTTAGAGATTAAACTAGAAATATTATTAATCTCATGAATTGGAGAATTTAATCTTGAATATGGATAGGTTTTGCATGTAGATGAACTTTTGGTATGTAGAGACAACGAAATCATAATCCCTATGTACAAATTCAAGAATTAATGTTGAGAAATTTGATGTTCTTGAAGAAATTTGGAAGGAGGAATATTTATCACTTTTGATCCAAGAAACTATTAATTCATGATGGTTTAATGATTCTACAACGTTAGAGATTGTGGAAACATGTTGGTGTATTGAGTAGTATACTTGACTGTGAGTTTGGGCGTTGTAATAGAGGATTTGGAGAGTAAATTTGGAGAACCCGTGACTGTTTAAAGAAATTCTGGTTAAACACCTGCTTGATTGATCGATCGACTCAAGAATGTCGATTGATCGCTGTTGATACCAAAATTAGTATGCTGATATAGACGAATCACAAGAATACACGTGTCGATCTACGTGGCATAATAGCAACGAGGAAGTCTATTCCCCCGACCAAGTCAGACTCACTCCGAGCAACAAGTATACTCCGAGGAACTCCAACGCTCCGAGGAACTCCAGCGCTCCGAGGAACTCTTGAACGATGAGAAACTAAGTCGGTTCGAGCTGCATCTCGACCACAACATTGATTGCCAGATAATCAACAGTTTAACTATTCATTGAATGCTTATCATCTTGACGCACACGCTTGAAGAGCATTAAATGAATTACCCTTTCATATGTATATCATTTAATGTATCACCCTTTCAGATTATAGCCTCAAGGCTATAAATAGATTGTATTACCCTCATTCAAAGGGACGGGGAATTTCTTGATAGTACTTGTAATCGAGAATTCCCAAACACTCAGCAATAACATAACAGTGGACGTAGGCCATTCATATAAGGCTGAACCACTTTAAAATATTTTGTCTCATTTATTTATCTGTGATTAAATTATTAGAGTAATCTAAATTTTTACATCAACAGATTGGCGCCGTCTGTGGGAACGACTGTTGTTATCGTTTCTCACCAAAAATCATTCATCATCAATGGCAGATAATCCGGAATCCAGCAATCGAAATGCTGGAAATGCTGGAAATCCTCCAAATCCTTCTGCACCTCCAGATCTGGCTGGGATTATGACGAATCTGGCTCAAGGACAAACCGCCATGAAAGAAACAATGCGGCAACTCATACAGACCCTTCATGGCGGTGCACCTGCACATTCGGGACAGCGAAGTGGTCAGAGGCAAACTTATTTACCTTCTTCATGATCTAGGCGTACAGATCCGTATCGTAATGAGTATCTGATGATTTCTCTTATCAACCTGGGCAAACTTCATCAATACGGGCTACTGATACTGAGCAACGTATCACTCTCTCTCCAGAGAGACCCAGTGCCTTGGAAAGACTGAGTAGGGTATCTCCTTTCAGTCGATTAGGCCCTAGGAGGAATATGAGTCCACCTAAGACCATGTCGAGGAGTTTTCGACAACCATCAGATCTAAGAGAAGGATTAGCACAATCACGACCAGTTGCTCATCAAGATAGATCTCAGAAGGCCACTTCAGAACAATCGATTGCTCGAACCAATAAACTCGAGGAAGGAAATGATGCGTGGAAGGGTTCCATTCAGCGGTTGGAGGATAGATTGGGAGAAATGGCTAAGGCGAAGAATCCCTTACAATGAACTTTTGTTCAAGGGACACCTTTTGTCCAGGCCATTGTGGGTTTTCCTACCCCGTCAAAGTTTAAAGCACCTGTGGTGACCCCCAAATATGACAGAAAGATAGATCATGTTCTTCACATAGAGCAATATCAAGTTGCCGCCGACATCTATGCTGTCCCCGACGAGATGAGATGCAGAGCATTCTCAAGAACTCTTACTAGATCTGCCCAGATATGGTACAATAATGTTCCTCGGGGTAAGATTTCAACTTTCTTTCAGTTGGCCGAGTTATTCATCGGCAATTTCTATTTTGGAGCAAAGCCAGTAAAAAGAGTAGCACACTTGTTAAGTGTTAGACAAAAATCTGGTGAGAGTACTAGAGATTACATAACTCGTTTCAATAACGAGAAGCTGGAAGTCATAGATTATGAAGAAAAGACAACAATCATCGCCTTGATGAGTGGGTTGTTGCCTAACAAGTTGTATTACAATTTGGCCAAAGATCCACCTACAACTATGTCATAGTTGATGGCAAAAGTAGCCAAAATCATGAATGCCGAGGAGGCTATGGCTGCGAAGAAGAATATGGATAAAGAAACCAAGGTGGAAGACGACAAATCCAAGAAGAAAGAGCATAAGGGCAATGGCGGTGACAAGCATTCCAAGAATAATAAATCGTCATGGGAAGTCCTGAAGAAATTCGATAATTATACTCCTTTGAAAATGGGTATTAATCATGTCTTGGAAGAAATCAAGAATAACGAGGAAGTAAAGTGGCCAAAGAAACTGAGGTCAGACCCTGACATGAGGAATAGGGAGAAATATTGTGAGTTCCATAAGGATCACGGCCATATGACCAAAAATTGCATAGCTCTTCAGAACGAGATTGAAATGCTCATCCGAAGAGGGAAGCTAGCAAAGTATGTTGATCGGGGAGGCGAAAGAAGAAATAATGACCGAACTAGAGAAAGGTCTAGATCTCCTCGTCGAGCAGAGGAGAAAAAGAAAAGGGATCATGAAGATGATACAGAGGATGACCCCGATCTTCCCAAGAAACCAAGGCAGCCAGAACGAGAGATATTTTCAATACGCTTTGGGTCATTTGATTGTAATGTCATTACAAGAGGAGATGAAGGAGGATGAGACCTTACTGCAGAAAGAAAAGCTTACCTCGGTGAGGCTCAGGCTTTCTCATACATTCAACGGATAAATTTGGCTGAAGAGGATCACCCGAGGAAGGTAAACAAAGAGAAGTTGGTCATCGGTTTTTCACAAAACGACCTTGCAGGTGTTCTTTACCCTCACGACGACCCTTTGGTGATCAAAATGAGGATGAAAGAAGTAGTGATTTCAAGGGTTCTGGAAGATAATGGTAGTTCGGCAGACATCATGTTCTACTCATGCTTTTACAGTTTAAATTTAAAGTTATCTCAATTGGAGCCTTATCATAGACCTCTCCTGGGTTTTGCTAACGAGAAGGTTTTTCCACTTGGGACGATCAGGTTGGATATATTCATTGGAACTTGCCTGCTTGTCGAACATAAAGAATACGTTTCTTTGTGATGGATAAAAATGTGCAATCAGCTTACAACATCATCATGGGAAGAGTTGGTTTGAAGAAGTTCGAAGCAGTTCCATCTACAGTACATCAGTGTTTGAAATTCCCTACAAATTTTGGAGTAGAAGTTGTGAAAGGTGATCAAAAAGTAGCTCGAGAATGTTATTATTCGTCTGCCGAGTAAGAGGAGCTTGAAGAGTCAAGGAAAAAGACTACTACCTACCAGGTGGATGAAGGTACAGAAATTAAAACATTGGATCCCAGAGATGAATCCCAACTTGTAAAAGGACAGGTGGTGGAATCTACAGAAAATGTTATTCTGGACGACGAGCACCCTGAACGAATAACCCAGATAGGTTCGACGTTGGATGCTTCAATAAAACAGGAGTTGATAACTTTCTTGAGAAATGAAAAGAAAACTTTTGCATGGAGTCATGAAGACATGCCAGGAATAGATCCCAACTTCTTATGTCATGAGCTCAATGCGAATAAGGAGATCAAGCCTGTAAAGCAGAGAAGAAGAGTGTTTAGTCCCGAGAAGAATCGAGCCATACAAGAGGAGGTCAAGAAGCTCCAGAAAGCCCAATTCATTGAAGATGTGAAATACCCAGACTGGTTAGCAAATGTGGTGATGGTAAAGAAGAAAAACAATAAATGGAGAATGTGTGTTGATTTCACCGATCTCAACAAGGCATGCCCAAAGGATCACTTTCCATTGCCCAGAATTGATCAACTGGTGGATGCTACCTCGGGACATGGGTTGCTCAGCTTCATGGATTCCTACTCTGGCTACAATCAGATCAAAATGAAACCTTAAGACAGGGAAACTACTTCTTTTATTACCCCTAGGGGAACTTATTGTTATAATGTCATGCCTTTTGGTTTAAAAAATGTAGGAGTGACATACCAGCGGCTGATGAATAAGGTTTTTATCGAACAAATCAGTTGCAATATGGAGGTCTATGTCGACGATATGCTGACAAAGAGCAAGAAAGCTGCTGATCATCTAGTTGACTTAGGTCAGACCTTTGATCAACTGGATAAATACCAAATGAAGCTCAACCCAACGAAGTGCACCTTTGGAGTACGAGAAGGAATGTTCCTCGGGTACATCGTCAACCAGCGAGGCATTGAGGCGAATCCAGAAAAGATCAAAGCTCTTTTAGGGTTGCGATCTCCAACGACGAAGAAAGAGGTGCAGAGTCTTACAGGACGAGTTGCAGCGCTCAACAGATTTGTATCCCGAGCAACTGATAGATGCCTCCCATTCTTCAAAAGACTTCAAAAAACTTTCGAGTGGAATGATGAATGTGAAAAATCCTTTCAAGACTTGAAGAAATATCTGGGAGAACCTCCACTGTTGTCCAGGCCAGTAATGGGAGAAAAGTTATACTTGTACCTGGCAGTATCAGAGAATGCAGTCAGCTCGGCATTGATCAGAATGGAGAATGGAGTCCAGAAGCCAATTTATTACACAAGTAAGGCTTTTCGAGGTGCAGAGATAAGGTACCCAAAGCTGGAAAAATTCGCATTGGCATTAATTGAGGCAAGTAGAAGAATGAGGCCATATTTCCAGGCCCATACCATTGTCGTGTATACTGACATTCCATTGAGATAAGCCCTTCATAAGCCAGAAAAATCAGGGAGACTGATGTATTGGGAAATAGAGCTCGGTGAATATGATATTGTGTATGAACCCAGATCATCATTAAAAGGGCAGGCTGTAGCAGACTTTATAGCAGAGTTTACATATCCTGATATCCCCGAGGAACAAAAGTTGCTCGTTGACCAACCTGTGGATGTTACAGGATCAACAGACATAAGGCCAGACCAACTTCAGTTGGTAAAAGGGCTTGTGGATGTAAAAAGATCATCAAATTCAAACCCAGACCAACTCCGGTTGGTAAAAAGGCGAGAAGTGATGGTCGACGAGGAGAGAAAATTACCAGGGGAGGATGAAAGAAAACAGCAGATATTTCACCAAGGAACTCTGTCAGATAAGAAATTTGAAGAGGAATTACCTACATGGAGATTGTATGTAGATGGGTCATCTTGCACAACAGGTTGTGGAGCAGGGATTGTTTTGAAAACCCCAGACGAGATTGACATGGAATATGCCCTATAATTCCAATTTAAAGCTTCCAATAATGAGGCTGAGTATGAGACCATGATAGCAGTTCTTAATTTAGCAAAGATTATGGAAGCACAACAAGTGATGGTATTCAGTGATTCTCAATAAATGTGAATCAGATGATGGGAACATATGTAGTTAAAGGAGAATTAATGGTCAAGTATCATGCAAAGGTGATGGAATCGTTGGCAGAATTTGATGCCATTCAGTTGATCAGAATACCAAGAATGGAGAATGCACAAGCAGACGCACTGGCCCGACTAGCATCAGCTACTCGTACCGAGCTGCGAAGAATGATACCAACTGAGGTGTTAGAAAGTCGAAGAATAGATGAAGACCTGACGATGAATATTATTACCCTTGATTTAGGACCATCTTGGATGGATCCCATCAGGGCATATGTTGAGGATGGAGAATTACCGGGAGATAAGATCACTGCCAAGAAATTTAAGTTTAAAGTTGCTCGGTATGTACTAACTAATGGTGTTTTGTATAGACGAGGAATTATGGCAGGTTTGCAAAGATGTGTACATCCCTTCGAGGTGAAAGAATTGATTGAAGAGATCCATGAAGGGTCCTGTGGAGCCCATATAGCAGGTCGGACACTTTTGCAAAGGGTGATGACGCATGGATACTACTGGCCAACGATGAGGGCTGATTGTATAGCCTATGCTAAGAGATGTGATAAATGCCAACATTTTTCCTCCATCCGACGAACTCCACAAGCATTGTTAACACCCATAACTTCCCCTTGGCCTTTTTCTATGTGGGGAATGGATTTGGTTGGACCACTGCCAACGACCCGAGGAAGATTCAAATACCTCGTCGTCGCAGTGGATTATTTTACTAAGTGGGTAGAAGTTGAGCCTCTGATTGATATGACATACGAGAAGGTGTACCAATTCGTTTGGAAGAACATCATCTACCGATATGGTCTCCCTCATGCCTTCATCAAAGACCATGGAACATAATTTGATAACGAGGAGTTTGCCGCCTATTGTCATCAGTCAAACATTTTGAAGGTTCATTCAGCACCAGGCCATCCTCAAAGCAATGGGCAGACTGAAGTGACGAACAGAACATTACTAAATGGTTTGAAGAAGAGGCTAAGTGAGGATAAAGCTAATTGGATTAATGAGCTACAATCAGTATTGTGGGCTTACCGAACAACTCCCCGAGCAGCAACTGGAGAATCACCATATATGCTGGCATTTGGAAGTGAGGCCGTAATACCTGCCGAGTTGGGTCTTCCAACACACAGAGTGCTGAATTTTAATTCCCCAGTCAGTGACTTGATGAGGAGATTAGATTTGGACATGCTCGAGGAAGTTAGAGAAGAGGCATCCATTAGGAATGTTGCTTATCAATAACGAACAACCCTGTTCTACAACAAGAGGGTGAAAAAATGCGACTTAAAAGAAGGAGATTACGTACTAAAGAAGGTCATTCAGAAGCACAATAAGTTGGAAGCAAACTGGCATGGACCTTACCGAGTTACTGCAGTTGTCCGACCAGGAACTTACCGAATAGCGACTCTAGAAGGAGAGGAATTTAAGAATGCATGGAATGTTGAACACCTACGCAAGTATTATCAGTGATGTAAAATGTAAAGCAGTTCCATCAATATGAATAAAACGGTGATATTTCTCCATCTTCTATCCTTTTATTGAAAGTTTTTCAGGGAATACTAGTGTTTAACACTACGCTGCTCGGCACACAACGCTGCTCGGCAGTAAAAAGAAGACGATAGTTCTAACCCAGACCAACTCCGGCTGGTAAAAGGGAGAGAACACCCCATACTCCTTTGGTTAAGAGGCGTACATTATCTCAGACCAACTCTGGTTGGTAAAAGAGTTAGTGGACATGATAGTTCAAACTCAGACCAACTCCGGTTGGTAAAAGAGCGAGAACATGATAGTTCGAACCCAGACCAACTCCGGTTGGTAAAAGGGAAAGAACACCCCATACTCCTTTGGTTAGGAGGCGTACATTAGCTCAGACCAACTCCGGTTGGTAAAAGAGTTAGTGGACATGATAGTTCGAACTCAGACCAACTCCGGTTGGTAAAAGAGCGAGGACACGAGACTCCTAAAAATGCCAACGTGTTTGGTTAGGAAACAAGATATGCTCTCAAATGCCAACTTATATTGGTCGGGAGGTAAGTTTATTACATAAAAGTTCCTCGAAGAACAAAATATTCCAAACTGAATCAAGTATGGTTGGTCGGAGATAAAAATCCACTAACTGTAGTTGGTCGACGAGGAGAAAATATTTTAAACAGTACCAAGTATAGCTGGTCGGGGATAAAAACCCATTAACTATGATTGGTCGACGAGCACAACTTAACAACCTTGGTTGGTTGGAAGAATTTTTAACATTTTTATACTCATTACTTTATTATTAAGTGATCGAGCAATATTACTAATACTTATAATTTCTTTTATTACTAAGTTGGTCGATGAACCACACAATATTGTTATCCAAGCACAAATATAAAGTGTTTGACAAATACAAGACAATAGCAATACAAATTTGCAAACAAAAATGAAATTCTTTCATTAAAGTCAAAATGAATTACACAAGTTTATTACATTGATATTAAATTGTGTACTAATTATTACATCAGAATTTCCTATTCTACTGGTCTTTTCCCTTTTGCTTTTGAAACAGGCTCCTCGCCAGCAGGAGGATCTTCCAGGCAAAGGGGAGAATTAATAAAGTTAAGATCTCGCAGCATTCTGACGTTCATTATTGAAGGTGTATCCAGTAAATGCTCCGGACGAGATAATTCAACCTGCGAATGAAGGGCATAGTCACCAAGATACTGGGAGATCAAACAACGAGGGATGGCCCGAGCAGGGATCTAACTCATATCAAGCTTGAATGGTGGATTTGGTAGATCGAGCATCGTAGGAGCATGGTAATCCCATAAATAATGGCTCTGCACTAGTTTTAATACACCCAGGGCGTTCAACCATCCATGTTTATAACCTTCATTATTGGCATTTTCAATGGGAGCATCCAAGTGACAAAGGGCCTCATTGTAGCCTGCCATCCAAAACTCACGAGGTTGTTTGTGGAATTGGAAAGTTATTCTCTCTAACTGCTCATGAAGGTTTCTGGCAAAAACATCCATATTATTCAGAGCAGACTTTGTCGAAGCAAGTTGATCCTCCAGAGTTTGGATTTTCTTGGACATTTCAGACAAAGCCCGATCTTTTGCATTCAATTGGAATGCTTGAGTTTCTAATGTTGATTGAGTACAAGCTTCTTCAACATTACGAGGAAGACCTCTTGGTCGTCCCCGAGCAGGTTGAATACTTTGTTCCTCGTCAACATCCTGAGCAACTCTTCCTCGTCCATGAGAACCTCTTCCTCGTCCCCAAGTAGCAGTAGAAGGCCCAGCTCTTCTCAAAGTCTCTAATTCTTGCCTCAATTTGGCATTCTCAACCTCTAAAAATGAGAATCCTTCATCGGTGACCGGTACCAAGGCAGTGGAAGATGAAGCTGCAGATTTATACTGTGCCAACTCTTTCTGCGAATTGTTATTCTCTTGCTCCAGCAGCTCGGTGATCTGTCTGCATGCTTCGACTTCACCCTTTAGGGTTCTCTCTCTCACTTCATAGCCAGCAAGCATCTTGTCATAACCTGTTTCAGCACTAAGTTGCTTGAGTTTCTTCTTATACCCTTCATGCAAAAGAACTGAAGACTCTTTATACTGCTGCTGAAGTTCATCGAGAGTACCTTGCAAATCTTCAATCATTTCGTAATAAGCCACATTGTTGGCTACAGCACGATCAAGAAGACATTTCAAGTATTGATATGCCTCCACTGCTTGGTCTGAAGCATCATGACTAAGGATATCAGCAATTTCTGATGCACTCAGGTCAGTATGGGCAGCTTTAAAATATTCATGGCATTGCTGCATCAGTTTTGTATCATTGGCAGACAGCAATTCCATTTTAGCCATAAACTAGTAAAGAAGAGAAGGCAAGAGTTAATAAAAGAAGCAGACAGAACATCAACAATGTAGAGGAACAAAAAAGGTGATTTTTATTACATCATCAAAAGGAGTACAGCGTTCAGAATACAGAGTACAAGTAAAAGAAAAACAGAAAGAGAATACCGAACAACTTCACACCTTTTCCTTTTCTCCCAAGACTTTCTCGGGAGGCTCGGACGAGGAGCTTGGTTGCTCGGTGGGAACAATGAGTTGGTTGGCAGAAGTTGAGACTTGTTCAGGAGGAGCAGGCAAAAGACGAAATCTCCTCGGTGGCTGTCTGATTGGGTTGTGGAGAAAGGACTTGATCACCCACTGTCATTGAAGACTCCTCGGATGCAGCTTCGTCTTCATCCTCATCTTCAATTCTAGGAGGAGGACCGGGAAGATGTTGTTGAAATAGCTCAGAGTCCTCGCTCACCTTTAATTCTTGCAGGGCAGCAACCCAACCATCTCGGAAGTATTTCAAACTCCCATACTGCACCTGGGTCATCATTGTTTCTACCCCCTGTCCCATCCTTTATCCCAACTAGTACGAAAAGATTTTTTCACTACCACTTTTCTCTTCATTTTCTCCGAGGAGAGCTTCTCGGATAGAAGATCCTCGGAGGCTTTCAACTTGGCCTCCACCTCCTCCTTCTGGCGATTTACTTCTCGCAGAAGGGTTAGCTCTTCCTCAGCCGACTTCAACTTATTTTCAAGCTCCCCAAAGTTTGTGAGCTTCTCGGCATATTTCTTATTCTCTCTCTCCAAGTCTTTTATTTTGTTTCCCAACTGCACCTTCTCTGCCTCAGATGCAGCCAACTTCTTCTCCCATTCACCCCTATCCTCATCATATTTTTGACGTGAATCCTTCAAAGACTGGGCCAAACCCAGAAAAGCATCCTCCACTCCAGACGAGGAGCTAGAAGCCTTGAGTGCTTCATCTTTCTTCACTATGGTGTTAAAGCAACTCACCAGCTGGAAAAAGAAGAAGGTAATGATAAGTCAGTGCCGACATACATATATTGACTGAAAGAAAGAAAAATTCAAGATAAGAGAAACTTACTAAAGTAATGTGACGAGTAGCTAGGGACGTCAGCATATCCCTAGACATGTTTTCTTCAATTCCTTGGACTTCAGGAATAGTCCAAGTCTTTACCGAGCTCATTGCAGAACTCGGGGGAATAATGGTTGGAGCACCAGCTCCACTAGCTTGGAGCTGGGGAATGGTTTCAGAAAAACTGACCGAGGAGGATTTCTTCAATCTCCTCAGTGACACTTCAACAGTTTTAACCAAAGAGGAACTTTTGGTTGGGGAGATGGTGATCACTCCTGCTGGTATATCCTTCTTATTAGAAGCCACTGGGGGCTTCTCGGCAGCCTTCTGAGGAGCAACAGAAGTGGTGGAATCTACTTTCTTTGTCCCCTTTGGGACGTCATTCTTGTTTCTTTTTCCATCTCCAGCAGAGGAAGTCTCCTCAAAGATGGCAGGAACTCTTCTTTTGCCC
This sequence comes from Sambucus nigra, assembly GCA_949130495.1. Lineage (NCBI taxonomy): Eukaryota > Viridiplantae > Streptophyta > Magnoliopsida > Dipsacales > Adoxaceae > Sambucus > Sambucus nigra. The sequence goes on from OX422209.1 coordinate 630,612,607, forward strand.
ATTTTCTGACTTAGAGGAATGTGAGATTCTGGTGAAGAATCCTCAAAAGCTGGCAATGGTTCACTAATGCTGACCACAGGACGAGCAGTAAAGGATGATGTATAGCTCCTGTACTGCAACAAGTATGAAGCAGACCTGACGTGCTCGTCTACAACTTTCTGATGCAAACTCCAGATATGTTTCAAATGCTTTATATTAACTTCTGATTCTTTTGGAGTTTTTCTCTTACTATCAACTGCAAACAAATACATAATGAAAATATCAGTCATAAATTTTATCAAACATAATTAAATCATAATTTCAAAAATAAAATAAGATGAAAATAACCTATCCCATTGCCATATGGAGGGCATTTGGGACCTTCATATACTTAGTCTCCAACCAAAGGGGCATGTTGCCAATTTTTGATAACTACCCCATGTTCAAAATAATCCCTATTAGCATCAGGGAGATTGACTACTAAAGCTCTATTCAAAAATCTAGTTTTTAAATAATAAACATTGTCTAGAACATCCCGTCTATAACAGTACATAATCTCAGGAATTCCTATACGAGTTCCATGAGTTTGATTTAACCTATGCACCCCATTAACTATTCTCCATGTGTTGGGGGCTATTTTTGCAGGAACAAGATCGAAATAATGACAGAACTCTAAACACAAGGGGTTTGGTGGAAAAGAAAATCCACATTCAGCAATAAAAAGGCTGGGGAACCAATGTCCCTCAGCCAAACGAAAATAATTTGAAGGCCCAGAAAGATCCTCCAAAGTTACCCAAGACGGAATAGAGAAATCAGAACGGAGTTTCTTAAGAGATTCAATAATATAAACCATGGTGAATAAAAGAAATGAAGAAGAAGGAAGAAGATCTTACAGGAAAAAGGGAGATCTGTTGACAACGGACGAAAATAAGGATGAACGCAGAAGAGAAAGAAAGACTATGGAAAACTCGAAAGCAGAAATTGGAAAAGGTAGAAGACGGTGATATTGTCTATGAAGTTTAAATAATTTGCCTTGGGAAACGGCAAAAGAAATGATTACAAAAAGAAAACTATTACGCTACCGGTGGCTAAAAGGACAAAAAGTACACGAAGATCGAAGCGCTAATAAATATGCAAAAAGGCGGATTCTGCGAATTTGGAAGGAAATTCAAAATACGGAGAAATGTTCCTAAAAACCAGGAAGATCATTTAATATTGCCATATACCGAGAAAGAATGTTCCATACTCCTCAAAGTTTGAAATATGAAACATTGGGGGTTCTGTTGATACCAAAATTAGTATGCTGATATAGACGAATCACAATAAGACACGTGTCGATCTACGTGGCACAATAGCAACGAGGAAGTCTATTCCCCCGACCAAGTCAGACTCACTCCGAGAAACAAGTATACTCCGAGGAACTCCAGCTCTCCGAGGAACTCCAACGCTCCAAGGAACTCCAGCGCTCCGAGTAACTCTTGAACGACGAGCAACTAAGGCGGTTCGAGCTGCATCTCGACCACAGCATTGATTGCCAGATAATCAACACTTCAACTATTCATTGAATGCTTATCATCTTGACGCACACGCTTGAAGAGCATTAAATGAATTACCCTTTCATATGTATATCATTTAATGTATCACCCTTTCATATTATAGCCTCAAGGCTATAAATACATTGTATTACCCTCATTCAAAGGGACGGGGAATTTCTTGATAGTACTTGTAATCGAGAATTCCCAAACACTCAGCAATAACATAACAGTGGACGTAGGCCATTCATATAAGGATGAAACACTTTAAAATATTTTGTCTCATTTATTTATCTGTGATTAAATTATTAGAGTAATCTAAATTTTTACATCAACAATCGCCATTTGCCTTCGATCGATCAACCCCCCTAATTTTTGAAAGCTCTATCCTTTAAGGTTTAATATAAATCCCAAGCCTCTAATGATTCTTATTGTGATTAGTATAGTATTGTGGGACTTAGTTAAGGTCAGTAGGGTCTTAGTTGATGCCTAGAAAAATGGTTTACCTTATGGAATTGAATGTTATTACTTACGAGGGTCTACCGAGTGAGGTACGGCTAGAAATCATTCGATTGGAGATCATAATGGGAATGAATGATGATAAAAGGATAGGAACAGTAACGGGGGACTTTAAGTTACGGAGATAACCTTTGAAACTAATAGGAGACCTAGTATCCTTTTGGGAGAAGCTTAGGTACTCAAATTGATACGACGAGAGAGTTATCAAACTAAATATATATTACGTAGAATGTTCGGGATAAACTTACTACGTATGAGACTTATAAGATGGAACGTGTGAATACATATATTGATATATGATTACTTATGTTGTGTGAATGCCTAGTGTATGGATTTCTTATGTGTATGACATACCTACCATACTTGTTATCATGGGAGGTTGGCTTTCGGAAAAGGACCATCTGATCTTTGTGTTCCTACGGCGGGAAGGGGGATTTAAATTGGTACCTTAAGGACATAGGGTTGTGAATGACTTATTTTTCAGTTGGTAAGTCAGCTGACCATGGGAGCATAGGTATGTACGTGACCCATGGGTATGTGAACTATGTCCGTCTCCAATATGTGTGATTTTGTTTATCGAAACAGTTCCTGAGCAATTCGGAACTCGTAGTCCTTATGTACATGATGTACCGAGATTCGATAGCGGAGTATGCGTGAACCGCAGCTTAGCTTATGGGTGTCGTATTTGTATAAATATGTTGTGAGTGATATACTTGTACTTGTAACTGACTCACTGTTAAATTGTGAATGTGAATAATTGTGATATTTGAATGGGATTAAAAATGTGAGAATCCATATTGTAATTGATGTAATACTCTGATTAATATGAAGTTGACATTTATGCAAAATATATTAGAATAATACGAATAGACCCCTATATTATAATGTGAAGACAGGAAGTGGTACAGACTAGTTAGTTAGCGGCATAACTAGGATGGGTTAAAGGTATACGTTAGGCATGCATATTAGTTGGGGGGTGAGGAACTCATGAAAGAGCACATAACTAACATGTATATAATATTTAATACTTAATGTAATTAAACACTTGCTATATTTTTAAACTGTTTTCACCTCGGGCTCTGACCTGTTTGCTTGCAAATCGATTTTCTTGTAAAACCTTTTAGGTGCCCAGCCACAGGGACGCTAAACATAGGAGTTTCATTACATTGAAGTTTTATAGCTGTTTTGGAAGTTACAGGATCTCGGTATTAGACGCCTACACATTCTGCACTTGATTATATTGAGGGTTACTCATCTGTTAAGGCATGTCGCCCGTTTCCATTTAGAGATGGCATTCTCAGACTTTCAGTTTTATTTCAGATATTGATTTATTTATTCATAATCTTGTATCGGGATTTTATTTTACTCTGGTATCATTATTGGAGTGTTTACTCTAGACTCAGTTCATTTAATTTCGTTGGTTATTCATATGAGATTGTTTATGCGATTATTGGATGATGATTTGATTGCTTGGTTATTTGTTAACTTAAATAATAAAATTTGGCATCTCTCTTTTTAAATATTAGGTGGCTAGTAACAAATTAAATGTTTTCGACAGTGATGCTAAGAATGAACCAACTTGATATTTTGTATTAATTTCGTAAAGGAGTAGCTAGACGGTATTTAATTAGACAGGGTGTCACAGATTGGAAGGGAAGCTAGGTTGTTCCTCATCCTCTTAGAATATGATTTAATATGTGTGGTACCTCGCGCAATCAAGATCCAGGCGTATGCAGACCTCTTGGAGATTTTCCTATCTGGGGTATTTGATCCACCTCGAGAGAACATTATAGGGGATGATTTACGGTGAATATTTTGGATGCCAAGCTTGAAGAAGGACGATGCAGATTGATGGTTCTTCAGTGGAAAATAAAGGAGGGGTAGGGGTTATCCTTTATAAAGGGAAGGAAGAATTTTGCCTGTTCTATAAATTATATTTCCCTTTATCCAACAATGATGCAAAATATGAAGTGTCGGTACTGGGGTTGCTAGAGGCCCTCTGAAGGGGCACCTGTTCACTGTGCATCAAAGGCAATTCGAACTTAGTGGTTCAACAAGTGAAGCAGGAATATGCATTGAAGCAATTCGAACTCTGTTATCAGCACTGCTAACCTCTTCTCCTCAGACTAATGACCCTCTATCTGTTTCAAATAGAGTTCCCTTTGGATTTCCAACTATTGGCTCTTAAAAAATTTCTGGTGGATAATCAACCAGTTTAGGTCGAAGCCATCCATTCCCATATCCTTTAGGATTCTAAGGTGATGATTAATGAGGGGCCTGGTAAGATTAAACGTCTGAGTGTTGACGACCTCAATAATAATGATCACCAAACCTTGAAGCCTTTGGCTCATCACCGACACATTTGAGCACACACAGTCAGTGGTAAAGGTTTGAGTGTGGTTAGTGGCAAGTTGTTCAATGATAGAACGACCACTCATAAAAATTTGAGGAGATTGGCAAAGTACTATGACGCATAACTCATGAGGAGACATATTTGGGGGAGGAACCTCACAACCTAACTCACTCTCAGTTGGATGGTTTATAGTTGAACCACAGTCGTTATGGCTTGAGTCCTCAGAAGGTACTGGTTCTTGATGTGTGGATTAAACAGGTGAGGGATCACGATGGGCTGACATTTTGATGATGGAGGACTCCCTCATAACCTGCAACGTGATAAAGAAGAATGAGTTGACGAAAAAATCCTAACAAATGTTTTTTCATTGTTAAGTCACCGGTATAGATGCAGTTGACGAAAAATCTTAACAAGTATTTTTTTCATTCTTAAGTCATCGTTCACTACACCAGATCCTATGAATGGTCACGCCCAGTTAGTCACAGCCCAAGTTCGTGACCAGTTGGTCTCGGACATGGGCAGTGACCATCTCAATTTTTGGCGTGAACATATTCATTACCATATTGAGTCATGGATGCTCTGGAAGTGGTCGCAGCCCAAATTCCTTGCCACTGTGGGTCATTAACTTGGGACATGACCAAGTCGTGACCATCTTGGTGATAAATTCATACCAAAATTCCCTCCAAGCTTGGTCACAGATGGGTCACGGACTTGGGCCATGACCGTAGGCATGACGAAGTATAAAACACACACACTGAGAGTCACGACTAGGGGTCGTGACCATTTTTTGACGTGGGTCAGGGCTATGGGTCGTGACCATAGGAAAATAGATGGGCTGATATGGTTTCATTAAAGGGTTTCGCAGGTGGGTCAAGGCTGATGTAACACCCCGCCCGCCCGGGGACAGCGAGCGGAGCGCCACTCATCGATAAAACTAAACTAATCCCCAAATAACAAGGTATAGAGCATCTAAATCCCACAATAAAACAAGAAACCACTATTCTCATCTTCTAATTAATACAACAAATCTCTCGAAATAATTACAACAATCTAACTATCTCGAAAATAAAAATAAATCTCCAAATGCTCTATACATCAAAATAAATACAAGTCTTCTCATCTCTTGTATAAAAAATCCTTCCCAAATAATCCTCGCTAAAATCATCCCAATTGGTCCATAGCACTCAAATCCGTGCTCACCTGCCAACTAAGAAAAAGATGGGGAAGTACACAATACGACAGGAATATGCTCAACAAAGATGTTAGCGATGAACAAAGCGCAACAATACGACTACGAATACTCAAATCAAATAATGCAAATCTCAATAGCATTTTATCAATAAATTTATCAACAACACATTAACCGGAGTCACCAGGCCTCACCATACCGCGCCATACTTTATCAAGTAGCCGGAAAAGGAGTCTTGGCGGGTGCCCAATATCAGTGTCATATTAAAATCTCATGACAGCGTGCTCAAAACAACATGAATAATACCTCATGAATGAAAATAATTCCAACAATTATTTTTCCATATTTCCAAGAATTTAACAATTCAAAATTATGAGTTCAATTAACAAGAATTCAACGAAATAAACACTCGCGAGATTTCAGGAGCATATTGTGTAAAACCCCATACCTTAAATCACCAAAAAGAACCAACATGAATCATCACATAATTTTAGCCTCAAACTCTAATCACACCATCACGTTCTTCTCGCGAAAATAATCAAATCTCGTTCTAGCCCAAACTCGAGAAAACACCAAATAAGCCTTCTAATCTAAGGTTGAAATCTTGAATAAGTTTGGGGCTATGGTTTGTATGTGAAAAGGAGTAATTTTGGAGAGGTCTTCTGGTTGAAAAGTTTGAGAAAAAGTGATTTGAAAAGCCAAGCCACGAATTTGTTGATATATAAAGGATTAAGAGTTTGATTAAGAAAAGAGTTCTAATTAGATACAAACACTAAAAATTTTATTCCGGACGATCGGACCGTTGGAATCGCTTCAAATTTTAGTATGTTGTAGCGAACGGCGAGATAGGACTGCTATCAAAAATTCAGTTTGATCGGACGGTCGAATTTATAAAAATATTATTTTTACTAGAGAGTTTTATGTGAGGACTCTTAGAGAGTTTTATGTTTTGAGGACTCTTCTAAATAATAAAAATTCAATTAAAACTCCATTTTAATTCCGATTTCGAAACCGTTTGAAATTCTCGCCTTTAAAAATAATAACCAACATATTTGAGCAATAAAAATAATTTTATCTCAAAATTTATTTTTCCTCTTTATTTCGAAAATACCCCAAAAATTACGCGGGTTGTTACAGCTGAGAGCCGTGACCAGGTTCAATCCTAAAAAAAGCCCCGTTTTCTCCCCATTGCCACCTTCATTCCCCCCCCCCCTAACGAAACCCTACACAAAATCGACTCCACTCCCCCACCCCCCTCTCTCTCTCGGCTACACAAAATTGAAACCCTACACCTAATAAACAATGTTGGCTTCATTTTATTTGTTTCCCCCCAATGAAACCCTCCCTCTCCATCCCCTCCCCTCCCTCTCCCTTTGCAGAGTCCCCCCCACCCCCCACCTCTCTCTCTCGGCTACTCAGCACACAGCAAGAAACAGCATTGGCGGGAAAAGAAGGCAAGAAGCATCGCTGGTGCTCAGAGCAGCAAGAAGAAGAAGCAGGTAATTCTTTTTTCAATTTGTTTTTTGTTTAATGTTGTTGATGAAATTTTAAGTTGTCGATTTGTTCAATTTGAGTTGTTACTGAAATTTGTTGCTCAAATTGGATATTGTATGAAATTTTATTAGCTAAGTTGCCGATTTGTTTAGTTTGATTTGTTGCTCAAATTTTATATTGCTAAAAAAATTTCCTGATTTTTTTAGGCCAAAAAAGATGCATAAAACTCAAAATAACCCTAAAAATTTTAATTTTATATTGCTCAGTTTTATTTGTTGCTTTTTAACTTTCGTATGCCTCTATTAAGGATATGTTATTGTTTTTCTTATTTATTGATTAAGGATTTGAGGGAAGTCTAGTGGAAATAAAGAGAAAAGGTTAAAAAAATATAAAAAATTCTGTAAGATCAATAGTATGTCAGCCCTAGAGGAATTTGTGTGAATGAGTAGTAAGGGTTAAATGCTTTACTAACAAAAATAATAGTGTATAAAGATATTCATATGATGTATTATACTAGGTTTTCTCGTATGAGAGTCATTTTTTTTAACATAAACTCAATTTTCTTGTCACTGTTTGAAATAAATGTACCATATTCGACAAAAATTACTAATACGGGTAACATTATAGATAGTTTTTGTTTTAATTTCACTTATATAAATGATCCTTAAATTCAGAGAATCGGATGGATGGATTATTTGGATCAGTTGTAAGATTGACCTGTCTGGAAAATTCTTGCGAAGTTTTTGTTTTCTTATTTTTTAATTCTCTTTTGGCTACTTTATTTACTTAATGCAGAGAAGATGGAAGAAATTAGAGTAAGTAATCAAACTTAAAACAACCATATTTGAACCATTTATATTTGGTGATACTCTGTTGAGGCCAACTGCTACTATATAATTATATGACAAGGATGAAGTTAATTAATATTGATTTGGTTTAACCAAACTGAAAAAAGTAGGTTATTTTCACTTGTTGCACTCGTTTGTTAAACAATATATTTTTATTAAGTAAAACTTTACTATATATTATTTGATTATATATTAATATTACAACTACTTTTTTTAATTATTTAATTTTAGTATGTAACTTAGATGGAAAATGGAGGTTTACAACATTAGGTAAAGACTATTTTGACAATGCATCTGATTTAATATTCTCAAACCTTGTGTGTTGTGGAAATACCAGACTGCCTAATAAATAGCAATTGGAACTAACACTGAAAACTAGAAATTATGATATTAGTATCATCTTGCCACCAATCTGCTAGAATACACATCAAAGTTTGGGAGTTCCTAAACCGAACAAGGTATAACAAAAGTAGGATTTAATGGAGTAGAGGAGGGAGGCATTAAAGAGGTATTTGAATTCTCTCTCTCTCTCTCTCTCTCTCTCTCTCTCTCTCCCCATTTGAATTCTATCTTTATTTTTCTAATTCGTATTTTTTTATTCATCTTGATGAGATGCTTCAAAAATGGGGAACTAATGTTGACAAGGTACTCAACCTTGCTGTTGATGATGCCATATTGGAGGAGATGATTATTGGTCGTTGAATTCACTATTTAAGTGGTCGGTACCATATAAAATCTACACATCCCATAGTCCATGGTATTGGTGATGTAAGTTGAAAGTTCTAAATTAACTAATAATATTAGGATCATTTTTACTTACAAAGCTCATTAGCCAGTGTGCCCCAATTGAACCTACTTAATGCTTTTTTTGTCACTTCAAAGAGATATATGACTACTGATTAGATTGTAAAATAATTTCTCTCACTTTATGCTAATTAGTAGTCGACACCATGAACTTTGGGAGGTGCAAAATCAACAAAACCCATTTGGGTGAGTGAACATATCAATGTGACCATTGACACCTTATTCATATACAACCAATTTTTGAACATATCAATATGACCATTGGAAAATGTGATGCATTTTTTGTTTTTTTGTTACACCAATGTGATATATTTTTTCCACTGGTCTGATCTATAAACAAAAGGATTTTTTGAATTTGTTGTTTCATACATTAGGGTTTTCAATTTTGTAAATTTCCATTAAGATATGTAAATACGTCATGTTTTAATGGTTTTATTTTTTTGTGTGTGTTGGGGAAATTATGAGCAACAAAGAGGAGAAGAGGTGTCCGTTATGTACTGTACTAGTATTTAGGCTTTCAATAGTTATATATTCTCATCTTTTACATTTGATTTTGTCCCACTTTGCAGGTTATCAGTTTGACTATGTGTTTGATTGTACTATATTGAAGTATTCTCAGATTGGTGCCAGTTTTAGAGAACGAGTTTGTTTGTATAATTTTCTTTTGTGGTTTTTTCTTCTTCCAAGAATGTTACTTATTTAATGCTTTTGTTTTCAGAACCCTAGTGAAAATGCAGGTTTAAATACAAGTTCATCTGTAAAAAGGCCAGTCAGGTATTCTCTCTAAGAAAATTTATATTCGAAAACCAAATGTCATGCCTTTATATAATTATTCTTCTAATGGTTCGATTTAGTGTTGTGAGATCTAATTTGAACTTCTGTGGAATGGCTATGTTTCTAATTCAACCAAGATTGTAGATTTACTGGAATGGATTTTTTGGATTCTGTTAGATTCTTTTTAATAAAGATACTTAGGTTTCTTGGGGATATATTAATACCTCAGCTATTTAATATAGTGAGTCAAGATATCCGAGATAAATTCTCAGGTGCTGTTGAAGATTTTTCCATAAGAAATACCTCAGGTATGGGTCGACATGGTGAACACTCCAGACACATGACTTTAAAAGGAGTTCCTTCATCCAAGGACATGGTATTTTTCCTTTTTCAATCTTCCGAAGAGACTGTGAATTGCCTTTTATTTTTTTGGATTCTTAATTTGAAACGTGGTCTAAAAAAGCATGTGTTGTTCCGTTTTTCATTTTTTTATTGGGGGGTGGGTGGGGTGTGAGGGGGTTGCTTTATGCCTCAGTTTGTTGGGGTCGGTGGTTGAACCCACGTAATTTATGAAGATTAGCAAGTTAAGTTCAAAATCCATTAACTCTTCAAATCAATTCCACCAAGTCTGTATGAAGTTTTTCTATAACGGGCGTTTTGCATACCATAAATAAAAATCATATGGAACACCGGAAATTAGTAATTAGTTTCTCTCTAATTGCGGCAGCGACGATTTCCTCTTCCTCACATATTCCGGTGACTATATCTCTCTCTACACACATTCCGATACATCTCTCTCTCTCTCTCTCTCTCTCTCTCTCTCTCTCTCTCTCCCTCTGTATATATATATATATATATATATATATATATATATATATATATATATATATATATATATATATATATATATATATAACAAGTAACGAGGGTGAAAAGGTAATAAGTAATAAGTAATTGTATACAAGTTGATTTAGATGGTTCTCGTTACTATAATCTATGCAAGTGTAAATTTACACTAAATCAACTTGTATACGTTACTATAATCGTATACAAGTTGATTTAGACAGCGACACATCAAAATAGCCACCGAAGGCCCCATGAGAGGTACCAATACCTCGCATGAGACTAATGTAACTAGTAGGCACTGACCGCGTGATCACGGGACTCACGATTTGATAATACGATGACAATTTAAAAATATTTAGCTCGGGCTTACAAACTTGGAGTTAGAGGGCAAAAGCCCAAAACAACCTCCGAACGGCCTCGTGAGAGGCACCAACACCTCACATGGGACCAATGTAACTTGTTAGAACTGGCCACATGATCACGCTACTCCCAGTTTGAGAATACAATGATAATTTAAAAATATCTAGACTTAGGCTTAAAAACATGGTGTTAGAGGGCAAAACCCCAAAACAGCCCTCGAACGGCCCCGTGTGAAACACCAACACCTCGCACGGAACCACTGTAACTCGTAAGGACTGACTGCGTGATTAAGAGACTCCCGATTTAAGAATACAATGATAATTCGAAATATCTAGACTGAGACTTAATAACAAGGCGTTAGAGGGTGACACCGTGAAATAACCTCCGAATGGTCCCATGAGAGGTACCAACACCTCGCACGGGACCAATGTAACTCGTAGGAACAGATATGATGATAATTATAACTCGTATATGTAATTTTTTCACTTGAATATGATTTTTTTAAAACTACTTGGTTACTGATATCATTTTTTATATCCTATTTTTTACATGATAACATTGTATCGTTTTCTTTTATGCATGTGGAACACATGAAGAAGGCAATGATTTACAACACGAAGATTGTTTATATATTGTTGCTGGCATTCAGGATTATGTTTTTTATGTGTTACGGCCGTGCAGGCTTTTATAGTTTTATTGTTTAGTTTCATGGTCGTGCGGGCTTTTATAATTTGATTATTAAATTTTATGGTCGTGCGGGCTTTATAATAAGCTGGTTTTATATTAACAGGGTTTGAAATGTCCAGAAAATAGAGAAAACTTTGCCCAATTTTGTTTTGGTCTGTGAATTATTAAGACGTATAATATTTTTTAAGTTTGTATGTATATTAGTTTATTAACAAAGTTCCCGATTAGCAATTTGTGGTTTTTTTTGTTGTTTTGCCAATAATAAATATTTATAACACCTCATGCGCGTCCAACGTAACACGTAGTAACTGGTCGCGCAGCCACGGGACCCCCAATTTTAGGATTGGACCCAAAAAAATCATTTTTTTATTATTGTTAAATATGATCATGGACTTTGCCCATGGCCATTTTTATTTTTTCTATCGCGTATAAAAATAGTCACGGCCAAAGTCCATAACCCCCAACTGTGATGAAAAATGGTCACGGTCAAAGTTCATGACCCATATCGCGATGAAAAAAATGGAAAAAATGGTCGCGATATGGGTCACGGACTTTGGCCGCGACCATTTTTCGTTGCAGTTAGGGGTCACGAACTTTAGCCGCAACCATTTTTTCAATTTTTTTGTCGCAGTGTGGGTCATGGGCTTTGGCGGTAACCATTTTTTATCACGGTTGGCAGTCATGGACTTTGGTTGTGACCATTTTTTCCCTATCACGGTGTAGGTCACGGCCCTAATCCACGACCATCTTCCGTGACCCCCGTTTGGTCATGGACTTCGACTGTGACCCACGAAATTGGTCGCACCCGAAATGGTCACGGCCCAAGTCCTCAACCCACAATCTTGGTCAGGGATTTTAACCGTGACCATTCACCAATTTTGGTGTAGTGGTTATAGGTGGAGTTGATGAAAAATCTTAACAAGTTGTTTTCATTATTAAGTCACCATTATAGGTGGAGCTTATAGAAAGATCTTAAAAAGTGGTTTTCATTGTTAAGTCAACATTATACGTGGAGCTTATAGAAAAATCTTAAGAAGTGATTTTCATTGTTAAGTCACCATTATAGGTGGAGTTTGAGAAATTTGGCATTTTTTTTAACAAGTGTTTTTTCATTGTTAAAGTGACCTCAAAGGCATAACGAAAAATACCTATGCGAAAAAGAGGGAGAAAATAAGAAAAATACCTCAGGGATTCCTAAAGCCATAACGGTTGATGGAGAAGCTACTGGAATGGTAGAAACTTTAGGAGAAAATCAACATCCCCCCGAGACTCAGAGGAACCTCAACTCTTGGCGATGCACCCCCCATCAGAAAAAGGCATAATAGCCAGGATAGGAGAGGGGTCCGTAAAAGATGTTGGTAATTCCAATGGGTCATCAACCTTCATAGGGACCGAAGGAATCCCTGGGCGAGAAGATAATCCCAAGGTAATTTAAGGAATATGACAAAGGGAGATAGAGAAGTTAAACTCGGAGAAAGATGCACATAATAACAAAGTGTTAGGCACAAGCAACACAACATAAAAAATGTAGAAAACACAAGGAGGAAGATTACCTCAGTGATGTTTATGGAGGGAGACGGCACAATTGCAACCCTCACCAGAAGGAGATGAAGAGTTGACCCAGCGAGGGAGGTGGCCAAGTCAGGAGAATTTACAACCTGAAAGCCGTAACAAATATAAGTACATAATCAAAAAAGGGAAAAAGATATCTAAGTGACAATTAAGTTATTACCCCTTGAGGGCTAGAAGAAACTGGAACAACGTATAGAGGAACCACTGGAAGAGGATATGCCTCTGAAAGAAGCCAGAGGAGTTTCCACTATCTGAGGAGAGGCTCCAATGGATTCCCCAAAAGTAGCAGCCCTCCTGCCAGCCTTCTCTGTACATTAGGAGGCAGAACGACGTGAGTATGTCAACCCGATCATGGGAAAATGGGGAGGAGCAGGTGAATCGGTATTAGAACTACCAAACTGTCCTCCAACAAAGCATCTTACAAGAGGAGAGTTAGGAGCAGAAATCCCACCTAGATGACGTTCCTACAAAAGAACACCATTATCACTAAGTGTGAGAAAATACATTTCACTATGCTTGAAATGGTTAAGTTTGAGAAAATACATTTCACTATAATTGAAATGGTTAAGTGTGGAAAAAATATACTTCTTTCTTAGGAGAAGAAGGGGATGCTATGACCATTGGCGAAGCAGGTGGTGAAGGAACTGGAGAAGCCTTGTCGGTTGGACCATGATCAGTGTCAAGGATGTCGCCAAGAGTGATAGCCTCAATGGGAACTAGAAAAGGAGAGGCCCTATTAGCAAAAGCAAAAAAGTGTTGGATGCATCTCGTAAGCACATTTCTTCTGGGTTTTTGTACCCAGAGTCTTGTTCTTAGTTCCAGAGCCATCAGTAGGAGAGGGAACTTTAAAACGCTTTCTTCTCATTGACACTCCCTTAGAAGGATATACCACAATAGTGGGAAATGAAGAAGAATGAGTAACGAGGGTAGTATGCCATTCAAACTTGCACTGTACCCATTTAAACTCAACATGAACTGCCTGTCGAATTTCCTTATGTTTTTCCTCAGACGTATAAAGGGGAACTGAAGTAATGGGAAATGCATCTACATGAGCCTGGGACTTGGGATGGGATTTGGATCTTAGAGAGGTCCCACTCTTGGAGGTCTTGTCTTTATTGGAAATGAGTTGGGAAGGGCCCTCGCTAGGAGCACCTTCAGCAATACTTGCTTGTTTAGGCGTTGGATATTTCTTAGCCTTGGGCGTGACAATGGGGATCATAAGGCAATATGGTGGTAGCTCGCTAGGAGGATCCTTGGGGGTTCCACTCAAAGGGAACTCAACCATCAAAATGGAGTTACCTTTGAGACCCAACTCCAGGGCTGGTAAAGAGAGAATAGGGGGATAAACTGGAGGACTTAGAACAAACTCCCGTATTTTTCCCAGATGCAACGTCCAGTACTTGGTGGCAAAGAGAGAAGTCATTTCGTCCTTCCTCGTGATAGAAGGGGTGGTGATTTTCACAGCAATCATTGCATAAATGGAGGAAATAGCAGTAGATGTGTAAAAAGAGCAGGCCTAAAAAAAGTTACCTCATGATGATTTGCCTAGAAAATAGGACGAGGGACCCACTGGTTGTAGCCAAACTGGGGAGAACAACAATTGGGATTATAATGCTCTAAAGAGTACCCCCAATCGGTGTATGAAGGCAGATAGCCTGGGGTGAACAAAAACACCACAACAAGGGAAGGGTCTCCGTTGATAAGCTCCTCCGATGTAGCACTGATAATCTAGCTTCGTGAGAAAAAAATGATCGAGTCTGGGCAAATGAATCTTCACCATATAACCGCATATCGAAATAAATAGGCCTGTCAATAATAGGAAGAAGTTTTTTCTTTCTTTGATTCTTGTGAAACCTATATAATCGATGGGGCTTAAGGTCCTCACGAACAAGGAAAGGTTTTTTTGGCAGCACTTATATCAGGGAAACAACTATAAAGGAAGTCGGTCAGAATTATAATATTAGCAAAATTTGCCAAGTTATAATGGCCAAGAGACCGTTCCATACTTAGGTGGGTCCTATCCAAACAAGTGTAGAGGGATCCCAATGCCATGACTTCTAGAGGGAGCTTGAACCCCCTAGATAAATGAATAAAAATGTTGACAAGGTCCCATTTGGTTGGTCGTTGGGTTTTATAAGAAAAATAAAATGAGCGAGGACAACAAGGATATAAGCTGGATGCTTTAGGGGTGTATCTTTGCCTTAGCCAACTATAGAAGGACCACCTTTCACAGAATGGGCTTGAAAGAAATAGCTGATGAGAGGGATGAAAGTAGCCTTATTTGACGTCCGTATGCACCTTAGGCATATCCATTCTAGCTCATCATGAGCAGAAGCCTCTTCGTCATCTAAAGCCTCATCGTCATAAGAAGAGGTACCTGTAGGCTCAAGCCCAAGCAATTCATAAACATCTTATAGTGTCACTATGAGCTCTCCCCACGTAGCCAAGAAAGTGTGCATTGTGATGTTCTAATGAGAAACAAGTGCGTGCAATGCAACATTAATTTTGGACAGATCGAACTCACCAAACTAGGATGCCTGATAAAGTCCATCATTGGTAAGAGCCTCTGCGTAAGTGGACTACATATGGTTATTCCAGTCAACAAAGTCTATAGGGGAGCCTCCAGGCCCTTCAAAATCGATTTGAGAAAAGGGGAAGTCACCACATTCGAGGAAAAAATGCAAAGTCCCCTCTAGAGGGAAGAAAACCTAATTCGTAACTAACTTATCTTCATCACCAAGTGTTAAGGAATCGCACTTAGAGCTCAGAACCACAGTCTTGCACGCATCAGAAAATTTATCTTACTCACCAAAGAAGGTAGAGTGACACTAAAAATGCAGTTGTTCCAGGTGAGCTTCCACCATAGTGGTGGCATCTATAGGGGTAGCAGTAGCAGCAGTGGTGGTGGTAGGCGGAGAACTAGCAACAGGATCAACAAGAGAGCTTGAAGAAGACATGACAGATGGTTGGGTTTGTAGAGAAGAAAGAGAGCATTAAAATGGCGAAGTAACAAGGATTGGAAGAGGCAGAGATGGCAAAGGAAGAAGAAGCATAACAAAACATTCAACAATAATGGCGGACAATGATTTATCTCTCTAAAAGCTTTGTAAGTAAGAAGGCAAGCAAAGAGACGAAGATAAAAAATGAAAAAGTGTTAGGAATTAGTCATTTAAAAATCAAGTGTACATTTGAGTTTCCCACAGAAGCACATGCCAAGCCATCAAAATTGTTGCAAGTGGACATGTGGCACTTCGGGGCATGCTTTGATAGTTGAAAAGATAGGTTCACGTCATTAATGAGGTGACATTTGGGAAAAGGTGTGTTACTTTCAAGAGAATTTAAGTTTTCGGGACAAATTTTTTGAACCATATAGAGTTTCCACACTGAAAACCCAAAATAAGATAAAATGGGATGAAGAGGCATCATGGAGAATTTCAACGTTAGAGGAAAGGCTCCATGCAGTGCAGTTCAAAAAGTTCACGATGTCCCCTCGCCACAAGCTCGATTGGAGTTACTTTTGGCTCAGCTACAGCGGGGATAATTTTACTTTTTTCATAAAAGTGAAACGAGGAAGAATAATGGCACAAAAACATCTGGGAGAATTTTAAAGTTCAACAGTTACTTTGGGAGAATTTTAGAAGTCCAAATGATAGGAATTTTTTTTAGTAAGGAGAATTCACACCACTACGGGCAATCCTAACGAAAATCCCCACTCACTAATAGTTCAATACATGAGGGAACGGAATAACACAGATTGGGGAGAATTCAACTTTTGAACAATAATAAAGAGTGATTGACAGTTTTCTCAAAAATTTTGGGAGAATTCCATCCACCAGTGAAAAATACAGAACGACTGGGATATAACAACAGAAAAAAGTTACGATGTCCCCTCGCTAAGAATTCGCAAAGATTTGGTTCAGGTACATCGGGGAGAATTAACTTTTTCTAACAGAGAGATAACGACAGAGATTTCAACGAAGACAGAAATAGAAGAAATTTTTTCTTTCAACTAGACGGTTCATCGGATTGAGAATTTTTTCGTGCACACATTTCTTGTTATCACAAAAAATCTCTCCACGAAGGGGCAAATAAAGGGGGTTTGAAGATAATATTTGAATTAGAGAAATCCTACCTAGTTAACAAAAGAGACTCAAGTGAAGGAAGCAGCAAAAAGGTAGTGAGATAGCTCAATGAGACAGCTCAGCGTGGTGACCCAGTGACACTGCCCAGTGAGGAGATTGATTGAGAGATCTCATAATTTATCTTCTTTTTATTACTTAGTTAATTTGTACCTTTAACATTAATTGTAATGCTGTAACGATTATAGTATTCAATTTTAGGTCAAATGGTACTCGCGAGAGACCAGGCCTGGCAGGACTTGGAAGAGCTTTCATTTTCTATCAAATGACCTCGTCATGGGAACTTCAGAGGGACTTGGTTTAGAGGATTGAGGAGTGAGGCAGCATTGGGGCTTGTTCCGACCATATTAGATACACCTAGTAAAACACCGAGTGACCTTTTATCGTAGAAGCGTGTGTGGAGTAGCCTTGAGTTCCATCATATACTGAGTTTTGAACCAAACAACCCTTTACCAAATGTTACATCTACTTTAGGTGATGTCATTATCCAACTAAACATTGTCCAATTTGTACTTGAGTAAATCACCGTGGTATTTGGGGCTTACAGACAGTTGGTGAGCCACCTCTACTGTGACAGTCCTCTGAGGCACAGTGGTTGGGAAAAAAGGCATGTCTTGGCATTTAATGTTTATGACATAGGACTAACTGCCCCATCATGCATTTAATGTTTGTGACGTAATGTATGAGGGGGTTTCTTTCACATATGTGAAGGAATGAGGCATGTTGATGGTGGTGTGGGGGTTATTTATTGGCCTCAACCACTTCTAAGAGAGAGAGTTATTTTCTAAAGATTATTGCTAGAGAAAGAATATATCATAGAGAAGTTATTGCAAACTAGAGCTCTTACTCACTCACCATTATCATATATTGGAATGATTTTAATAGCTAACTAGAGATCTTTCAGAGGTTATTGGTGTGTTGGTTTCTTGCTAAGGTGTATCTAGGGTGCTTAGTTCTCTCTCCCTTTGACTAAGTTACTTATGATTTTCCTTTATTATTATTTGGGTTATACACGAGTGTCTTATGAGTTCAATCTGAGTGTTGATAAAATATAATATTGTGTGTTCATTTGTATTTATTAAAGAGTTCTTGGGTTATTATTTATCACCATAACTCAAATAGTATAACCATACTCCCAGGCTACAAGGGGACTAGCCTCTTACAGAATCTACTCAAGTCTGACCTATCATACCCAAAGGTCTCTTATGTTTTAAATCACATTCGGCTAATACTTTACACCAAACTAATCTACTTGTTACTATGATAACTTATTCCCAACCCTGCACAGGTTAATGTTGATCAGGTAAGGTTAAAAGACACCAACCTCACCCTTTCCAATATTACCAATATGAAACTTCTCATTGGGTTGCAACTCCCATTGGAACCTAACTCATAATTTCCCCTTATCGAAAAGATAACCCCAAAACACATGGTAATTTTCTTTTGGGACACCAAACCCTACTCTCACTCAGTTTTAAAGAATCTTTTCCTTCTTTGGAATAGTTCATATGTTCGATAATGAAGACTGCTTCCCTTGAAGTGTCCCAAACACAACTCCATGTGAAGTAATAACTACCTCTTAGCCCTAAGCAACTCGATTGATCTTACTCAAATGACCCAAAATGGTGCCACGCCCTCTTTGGAACTCCGCACTACCATAAAACTCAATTGGTTTACTCTTCTACTTCTATGTTGGGATTTCAAAAACTTCACCTACCTCAAATATATCTCTTGTTTTACCATCTTGACAGCTAGCTTAACAAAAATCATACCAAGAATTACTTCATCGTAACAACTGTATAAACTTTCCCAAATTATGTACACCTAATAAATTTTGAAATGTATACCATAATAAACGTGCCTTAGTCAAAACTACTTCTCGTAGTTTGAAACCTCTCCCTCCCAAAAAAATTGTCCCTAAAAAATTATAACCCTCTCATGTCATCAAACGGAGAAAGGACTTATTCCCAATACTATTTATATACTCACTCTTACTAAACTTTCACATTGGGGTATAATCCACCCTTAATAACAGATTTGGGTGTAGCGTACACCACAACTACACTAATTTCTTTTCAATAAGATATCGTCTCAAATTATAATGAACTACTTCTTCGTGTAGTCAAAGATCAACAAATAATGTGCCCGATTGAATCAATGACGATAACTTGCTCCCATTTCATATGCTGGGAGGAAAAACTCTCCCTACCTGTTCCAATAGGTCATTGCTATGTGACAATATACACTCTTCCCTTATCTAGACCCTATCCAACTCTTGGTAATCCCCACCTTCTTAGTGAACCATCCCTCTTTTAGAGCTTCCTCAAAGGTAACGCCATCCCCGAATACACTACCAGCTAAAAAATTAAAGTGTTTACTCCCACGAAACCCTCTAATATCCTCGACTAAGTTAGTCTCATAAAAATTCCTCTCCGTAGATCTAAAGCTAGTTCCAACTCCAAGGAAGAAATTGATCCCTTACGTAGGTGATAACTCACAATATATCCAATTAAAATTAAAATAACTTTGGACTATCGGTGACACATTTACGTAACCGTAATTCCATCTAATATACTCACCTCCATACATAAACTCGTGTCTCATACCTTATCTCATCCTAAGCACAACTCCCCAAGGTAAAACCCAACCCAAAATGGCATATAAAAGCCTACCCCTAGTAGTCTATATAAGCGTAAATCATAGTTATACACACAAACTCAGTAATAATACGATGATATCTCATCTAAAAGTCAACAAAGTGGCTAAAAACCAAGTTGAATAGATAAACTTCCCCGTCTCTATAATCACGATGTAAAGCATCCCTCTTGCCTTCTAGGGGTAACCTCAAATACGTAAAGCTCAAAGAAATATCCATATACCTCATAATCATAGTACACACACATTAATAATAATAAACAAAAAATCCTTGATGTCTAAAATAGACTCAAGTGTACGAGCCAAAAATATACCCATAACCATCCCCCGAAGGTACTTAAAAAGGCGGTTGCCAAGGCATCTAATAACTAGGTGGCCTAATTCCCCACGAGCATTACAATTTCCTTTAAATAATTATCAAAATGTCGGGCCCAGTAACGATTCTACTAACCTTACTTCTTTGACCATCCATGATAAACTTGTCTCATTTCCCTTTCTCTCATAGGTCGTGGCTCTACTAACTATAGTTTCCCTAGCCTTACTGGCAAAATCGGATCACATCATCTACTCTTGGAAACCTCTTGGGGTCAACTCCTAGTATGCGATTCCTTTTGTGGATGAGGTCCTACATAATTTTTATTCATTAGGCCTACTTTGGTCTCGATCTTCCTAATCTTAGGG
This sequence comes from Sambucus nigra, assembly GCA_949130495.1. Lineage (NCBI taxonomy): Eukaryota > Viridiplantae > Streptophyta > Magnoliopsida > Dipsacales > Adoxaceae > Sambucus > Sambucus nigra. The sequence continues at coordinate 630,633,039 of OX422209.1, forward strand.
ACTTTATCCCTCCAATGGTTATAACATTACTACTAATGTATGAGGGTAACTTCAACCACCTGAGCATAAGTGGTGAAGACCGGATTACCCAGTAACACGTGCGCTATAAAAATAATGAAAACATCCCTTCTTTTATTTCGTATAAAACTCGTCCGATGTAAACAAAAACATATAATTAAACTCCTCCTTATATTATCCACCACATGTTTTTAAAAACTCATTTCTAATGCCGTTATGGATGGTGAGTGAAAACATTTCCCCTCGAACCATACACTAAGAATTTTCTAAAGTTCTCCCATCCAAAAGTCATTAACTCTCGACTGAAGTTGACCTCATGTATGGGACATCTTGCAAGCGAAATCCAAAAAAAGAACCCTCCCGATGCACTTGGTCAATTCGAGTTATTCATTAGGAAACAATGGCGTAAAACCCCTGAACGGTAAAGATATAAAGAAATCAAAGAATGCAATGCAAAAAAGTGATGGACACACTCAAGATCCCCATGACACTAGAACCTGGAATTCTCTGATACCAAATATGACACCCCGTAAAATTGATAAATAGATTGATCAAGTCTAATATAAAAAATAGGGGAATAAAAACTTTTGTTAACATTCTTAGCATAAGAAATAATAAAAAAAAATGAATGAACAATGACAAGATAATGAAATACTTAATCAACACGAAACAAACTCTGATATTAATCATTTCCAATACCACATGAGTCCAACTCTGAATATAAAAAGTGACCATACAAAAGGCCAACACTGAATATAAGTATACATGTACAATAATATTTAAAATAAAAGAATGACCTACACTTCCTCGAATCCTACAATCCTAGGAGTAAATGGGGTGTCGCAAGAGACGCACGTCCAACGAATTCGTATTTACAGGAACTGTCGCAACAGGACCTGTAAAAATAATTATAAAAGAAAAAAATAGCAAGCCTATGAAGAAGAGGATTATAATTGAATCTGGGTTACATTATAACTACACATCTTCCTCTTATATTTTAATATATTTTAAGTTATTAGTTACCCAATCCAACAATCTAAAATATCATGTGGTTCTAAATCCCAAGCCCATACGTAGCCCATGTGATTAAAGTCTTACATACTCATTCTTTAATCTTTACCATTAACTATAATATGATAATCTCTTTCAATAGAAATCATATGATTTACTAAGGTCTGAAACTCGAAGTCACTTATTACAAAATGACGATGATATTAGTAACACGCTTATATCTCAAATCTATCGACATTTGTCTATCTCATACCAATAATGCAATATAAACATCTCAAGGATACCTAACACATGAATCTAAAACATAAGTATATAGGTGGACATCCTTACTATAAGTCATATACATATCTAGTGTAACATATAAACCGATATAACTATCTCTGGTACCGTTTCACAATAATCACATATGGTAGGAAAGACTCTACTCACGTCTGATGCACATACAAAGGTACAGCCCCTCGGTGTGCACAAATAAATGGCCTACTTGCACACCCTCATATAATGAAGGCCCACTGTTATTGCCTTAGGGTATCTCTCATGTGTATTAGTATAGTTTATGTCATCCTAAATATAAGACCTCATCATGGTATTCACAATGTCTAGCAATCAGTCATAAAGCCTACCATACCCAAAGCCTATAAATGAAATATCCAAGTCAGCCATCTCGATCATGGGTACCTAGACGTGTGACTTAGGGGTAAATATGACCAAAAAAGTTCCCATCTACTCACCAGGGATACTAGATTTATTCGTGACGCACGTACCCCCTCATAGAACCTCTCTTAGTACTCATGCCAATGAGAAACACACAATGAAATATAACCCTTACTAATGGGTAAATACTGAATCGCACATAAAACCATAACATAACCCTAATCGACTCTATAAAATATTAAACCTAATCTTCAAGACCTCTCAAGTCTATTACTGTATTCCCCCTTGCTAGCGGGGATCATCCAAATCATATGTCACTCTCTACCAAGGGTTATCGATACTTTAAGCCATCCCTTGTATTAAGTGTTCACATACGCGTTCATAGATATCCAACATATGCCGAGTCTAAACTAAAACACTAGGTCCCCCAATTACGTATTCATCTCGCCTAAATCAAGCTATAACGTACACACGATAGATTTATCCCTAATGCATGTAACACTAGCCTAATCTGTAAAGGCTCCACTTCTAGGTCTTATGACGTACTTAAATCATTTATAAATAATCCACTCTAGGGTTTAAGGCTAATTCCTAATCTCTCCGAATGATATAAGGCCTACGTTTTACTTTCACTGAGTCCTAACACACCTCGGTCATTAAAAGTTAATCCCAAAACCCCTTAACCCTCTAATAATCAATCCATGGCACCTCTTAGTAAAACACTCACTAAAAATCCAAAAAAAATACAAAACCATCGGCTATGCATTTGTATTTAAAATATTTAAAAATTTGTGGGTTGAATCAATTCGACAATGGGACAAATTGAGTCGAATCTGAGCAGAATTGATGGTTCCCCAAATTCATAAAAATGGCGGGCCAACTCAAAATCCAATCAACCTATAAGCCTTTCAACTCACTACAACCTCTCCTTCTTAATATATAATTAGTATATCATCACCCAAACACCAAGTCTAAACGTTTTATTACAAAAACACAAGATTAAAAGGGTCAATTTTCAACTTTCACTCAAGAACCCTAGTTTTGTCAATTTAACCAAATTCTTCAATTCTAATCCAATTCAAGATATGCGTAAGGGAATTTTATATAATTTTGATTGTTAAAAACACTTAAAATAATATTATATTTATTATGGCCTCAAATCATATTAATTTCCTCTCAATTTCAATAATTGTCTTAATAGGCATTTAACTCAAAAATTTAATTAAGTTAATTAATCAGAACCAGTTCTCATTAGTTTAGATTTCAATGAATAGGAGCACAATAACAACAATACAATTATAATACTAAACTTAATAGAACTTGCCTCTTGGTGGATTAAGAAATCACACACCAAAATCTCTAACTCTATTCTTTCCTCTTGAGCCCTCTTCTCTCTAGCCTTAGGTTATTTCCTAACTTAGGAAATGAGTTTTAATGAAATCCTAGTGACCACTCTTATACTCTTAATCTCGAAATAAGATTTGGGCCCAATATAAACCTCATCTACCTGAACCCAAAAATATATCTAAGTGACTTAAAACACGCCTTAGGCCCTATACTAACCAAGTAGAGCTAAAGCCCACTATTTTAAATCATAAATGGACATTCTACACATCCTAAAAGCCAAGTGCCAAATTATGCCAAATCAAATATTTAACAACTCAGACATTTAATATTCACCCAATACGAGTCCAAATATAACTTAATGAATTAATATATATATATACACACACACACACACACACCAAAAAAAATACTACTCTTGTGCGGACTTTTTCTCATTTTAACAGTGTGGACTGAACATATGTCACCTGATAGTGAGCCCAGAAATTAACGGCTAAATTATAGGCACACTCTCTTTCGTTTATGGGCTCATCGCCTACTGAAACATGTTCAATCCGCATAAGAGAAATACTCTGTGTGTGTGTGTGTGTGTGTATATCCGATTTCAAATCCTTGTTAAATAATAGACATAAATAAAAATAGTGACATCTCCAATCACGACAAGTACACAATAATTATATTCCAAAAAAATTATACTTAAATAATAAGCATAAAAATACGGGGTATTACACATATGATTACCGAACCAAGAATTCCACCAGGTCTTTCTCAAATTGAAATTTTGGAAACCTCTAATGCTAATATTTCCCATGTAAATTTAGTCCATGTTTTTGATCATCCAAATATAACTCATCAATCTTTTTACATGAAGCGATTTTATTCAAAATATCCACAATTGACAATAAAGAGAATATCTTGATGAGAGCTTCATCACAAATATTGAAATTTTCTGCCATTTTGTTTAGGAAGTGATTTTTGGGGAGAGAGCAAGAGAGAGAGAGAGAGTTTGCATTTTAAATGTAGAAGATGACTATACAGTGACAAGTTCCCAATAGTTTTCACGTATTTAAAGAAGAATGTAGACATTCTACACCTTAAAAGATACAATATTTCTGTTAAAGGTCGTTATAGAAAATACATATGAGTAATTATTTTAGAGAAAGTTCAATCTTTACTCTCTCTCTCTCATGTAAACCTCTTTAGGGTTTGCATGGCGGATAGATCTACCTCCATGTTCGAGATAGATAATCTTCCTCCTGATCCTCCCCCTACCAATCCTCAATCAGCTCCATAATTGCCTATCAATCATTCTCTTATTAAATCTTTTGCAGAGGTTGTGGGAACCTCTAAATGTACCAATATCTCCCTGCACGAAATAACCTCATTCAAAGGAGAACCTTCTCTTTTTCTCGACGATGAATATCTCCAAATATTCATTGGTTGGAAAGTTCACTCAATGACGCCCTCTATAACACCCCGTAATTTTGAGGATTTAGTATTTAATTATTTTTGGGAGATAGAAAAATATTTAAATTGGAGAAACTTAAATTTATGATTTGGAGAATTTATTTGAGTGCGAAGAATTATTTATAATTGGTAACTTTAAGATAAATTATTCGAATTAATGTGTGTCGCATTTTGAGGTCAAAATTTGGAAATGTTATAAAGTATTTCGGATGAATATTCTGATGGGTCGAGATAGTCAGAAAAGAATACTCGGGGATAGTAATCATGCCTTGAGGCATTTTTGGGCATAGTCGAGCCCACACGGGGTGATTTGGGCCATTTTAATTAGGCCCATGTGGTCAAAAACGGGATTAGGGGTTTTAAACCTAATTGGGAAAGTGTTGAATGGCAGTTAATAATTCTAAACCTAGGGTTTGAGAGAGAAATAGAGGAAACAAATCAAGAAGAAAATTGGGGACCTTATTGGAGACAAATCGAGGGACAAAGTGAGTGTTCGTCATCAACACCTTCTCTACGCCAATGGGTCAGACTCTACGAACAATTAGAGGCAAGTGGTTAACTATTGTGATTCTTAAATTGATGATAATCAATTCATACTATGGGAGTTGTAAACCAAAATTCATTTTGGGCGGGTATTCATGTAAAATTGGTTTTTCGGTAATTGATATACTTGAATGGGATTAAGGGTGAAATTTATTATGTTTATGATTCTAGAATGTAGAATTATGAATCGTATGTTAAAATTAAAAAGAATCGATGGTTAATTTCTGTTAATAGGAATGAAAATCATATTGGAGATTTGAAACCCGAATAAAACCTAAATCAAGAAACGTTGGAATTAATGGAAATTAGTTGATGAATTAAGGTCTCTAGGATGTTTAGACCCTTTTCTTATGTGGAGATAATGTTGGTTGTGATTGGGTAGGGTTTGGAATGAAAACAAAGCTTGAGGGTTCATCAATGGCTGAAATAGCAAGCCGGAGAAGACGAATACCTATTCGATCGATAGATCGACCCAGGGGATCGATCGATCGATTGATGGTCCCAGATTTTTGGCAGTTCGGCCAGTTTTATATATAAAGGGAAATTAATTTAATTTTTAATTTCAATGCACTGCTTAATGATAAATAATTATGAAACACATATTCCTAACAATTATAGGGAAAAGTAATGAGATTAGGATAGATTTACTTGAGATACTTTATGGATAAATTTAGGGAATTAGGTTTCAAATTAATTATATACGGATTGAGTGAGAAAGGATAGGCACAGTGGTTGAGCGATGCCAAGGTAAAAAATTAATTATGGAGATAAACAAATTAATTTGGAGTCGGGATATAGACTCGGGAAACATTAAGTTATGAGCCAAGTGAGCGAGTTCGGGTATATTGGTTGAATGACACAAGGCAATAAGTTAATTAATGTGTAAAGTATTTATATTAGAGTCGAACCATAGACTTGGGGGAAATATTATATTAATTGATGTGTGAATTAAATAAATTAGAGTCGGACCATAGACTCGGGAAGATGATAAATTAATAAGTGAGAAAATTAATTAAGTTGAGTCGGGCAAGAGACTTGGGAAGGTTCAGGCTAGTGTTATGGGTTTTTGAGTACACGGTAAAGCCGGGGTTTATATTATGTATATATACGGTGTAGTGATAGTGTATATATATATATATTGTGTGTGTGTTATTAAATATTAGTGACTAGATATTTATTTAATTTATATACTCTAATGCTAAGGGAGGTTGCGCGATGTGGGTGAATCCCCTAGCTTGAGGAGTAGGGTGAGTATATCCCCAGGTCATAGCGTCCGGTATATGGGTGAGGGGCTTATCTCACTTTCAGGGAAGGAATATGACCTCCTCCACCACTTTTATGTTTTGGGCCAGGTTATTGGGCGATTCCAACTTGAGTAACTAGATTATGTGAGCACACCTAGTGAGATAGCACTTTAGAGGGAATAATCCAGTGAGGGTATACTCAGAGGGATGGATATACATATGATATATGTGTGGATATTCTTAGTAAAGGTACGTATATAATGGTAGTAAATATTATATACGGGAAATAATACAGTGTGTAATGTATATACTTTATATAACTTGTGTCACGGTTATATGTTAAGATTTAAAAGAAATTAATTAAGTTAATTGGTGCTATAACTTATAATTCAGGAATTATTATACTCGGGTTAGAGTAGTATGGCATGGGGGAGAATATACCAGGACTTGTTGGACGGGGTAGTACAACTAGGTGGGGTTAAGGTAACCGTTAGGTGTGAAAAATAGTGGAAGGGTGAGAATGTCCTCAAGAGAGTGCGATACTAACTTAAATATGAAGCGCATTCATGCATTTTAAATTACTACAGTTAATTCACTTGATAAATATTTTCAAAATGTTTTGGGTTCTAACCCTTACTATAAAACTATTTTCAAAACCTTTTAGGTGTCCAGCCACAGGGACGCCAGGATTGATATTCTATTCTAGGGGCATGGAGTTACGGCATATGTGGGTGCTAGCAGGAGCTTGGACTAGACGCATCGTTCATTCTTTCCTAGAGTAGAAATCATCTATCATTTTCAGTTTACTTAGGGCATGTCGCCCAGACTTTTCATTTGTAGTTTTCACATTTATCTATTCAATTTTTGGATGATTGTTGTTGGACTATTTTATTTTAGTGGCCGATGGTTTATTCGGAAAGTAGTTAAATTATGTGTTAGTTGATTTAATTCAGTTGTGTGAATGGTTAGATTTATTTCCGCATGTACTTTTTTGTTTAATTAAAAAGTTAAAATTTGGCACCAGCTTTTTGGAATACTAGGTGGTTAGTAAGTTTTAAAAAGATTTTCGATAGTGATGCTAAGGATGAACCAATTGGGATTCCTGTTTTAATTTGGTATAGGACTGATCACCCGGTATTTTATTAGGCGGGATGTCACACCCTCCAATTGAATGTATTAGGAAAATGTTAAAAATTATGGGATTAAAGGATGCATTTAATGTTGGTTTGATAGATACAAAACATGTCATGATTAGATTTTTTCATGAAGAAGATTTCCCGCGTCTATGGACAAGATCGACTTGGTAAATTAATAGATTCCCTATGAGGGTTTTCAAATGGACTAAAGACTTTCATCCTGATTACGAAACAACTCTTGTTCCTATTTGGATCAGTCTGCCTATTTTGCCAATTCATCTGTACAATAAAGAAAGTCTTTTTTCGATATGTAGTGTAGTGGGGTGCCTCTGAAAATGGATAGTGCTATAGCTTCCTTGGGCCAACCTAGCATGGCTAGAGGGTGCATTGAAGTTGACCTGAGCAAACCAATTCCTAATAGAATTTTTATTGCCAACAAAAATACCTAAGTGGGCTTTTGTCAATATTTTGAGTTTGAAGATCTTCCTCCTTATTGTTTTAACTGTGCAAGAAAAGGTCATAAAGAAGAATTTTATCTTTTTAAATAGGGAAATAGGCCTACTACAGACTGTTCCAAACAACCATCCCATTTTATCAAGAAAAAAGAAAGTACAAAAGAATGGGTGGTTAAAACTTTCAAGCAAAATAAAGAGGTGGAATCAGTTCCTAAGATATTTGCCCAGGTAATCATCATCAAAAATCAAGAAACACCTGTTAAAGCCACAGAATATTCACAACCAAAGATAACCAATTTCTTTAAGAAAAATTCTACAATTGAAGAAGAAATGTCAAGCAAGTAAAATGTCCCAATAGTTGATAATAAGAATGAGCCAAGCAGAAAAAGAAGATAGTGGTAATGAGCAGGAGGCAGTAGAGGAATTAGAGCAACAAAGTGAAGATGAAGGAATTTTATCTCCAATTATTTTCTTTGGTGCCATAAGAACCCCGGAGGCAATGGGGGTTATGGTTCTTGAAACTTCTAGTGAAGGAGGTAAAATGTAAGTGAATCAGACCAGTAACATACAAGGGAAATCAAAATTCAAATACCCTATCTTTAAGGAGGGCACAAAAACTTTGATGATTCCTAAATTAATCCATAAACATATTGGTGTATCCACAGATGTGATTCCTAATACCAGAATTCTCAGATTTGGTACAAAAAAGTATGCTTTTAGACAATACAAATGATCAACACAATCATTTGGAATATTATAGGGTTGTCCAAGAAAGGAGCTTTAAAAAGAATTAAGAGATTTCTTAGAATCGATAATCTTTCTATTATTGTGATATTGGAGCCAAAGCTAAAAGTTCATCAGCTAGAATGTTTCAGACTTAAGCTGGGATTTCATACTGCATTTGCTAATTCTAATAGCAAGATTTGGTGATTTGCTAAATAAGAAATCAACAGTGATTCTGTTTCTAAAATGGAACAAGGTATGACTCTCTCTTTCCTTATCAACAAAGTAAAGGTTCAATAAACTTTTATTTATGCTAAGAACACTAAAGTGGAGAGAAAATATCTTTGGGACTACATCAACATGAATTTCACTACCTCTCCATGTCTCATTAGAGGTGACTTTAATGTGGTTGCTTATAATTCTGAGAAAGCATGTGGGAATGTAATAGATGGAGGAGTTACTTTGGAATTTTTGGAATCTATGGAAATGAATGAGATGTCAAACCTTGGTTTCATAGGTTCTAACTTCACTTGGTTCAACAAAAGGGAGGAGGTGGACAGAATTTGGTGCAGGCTTGACAAAGTGTTCTCCACCCAGGCTGTTATGCAATTAGGTCTTTTAGAAGTTCATCATATAAATAAACTTTTATCAGATCATTGTCCTCTTTTAGTTTCAGTCAAAAACACCTCAGATGTGAAAATCAAATCATTCAAATTTCAAAATTTCTGGTTGCAATCTCTAGATATTAAAATCATGGTGTCTCAAGATTGGAATTCTATTGATCATCCTAACCCTTTTGTGTCCATAGGATTAAAATTCAAAAAGATGAGATCTACTTTATCTTATTGGATTAGAATGAGGTTTGGGGACATTTTTAAAGAAGCTAGAAAGGCATAAGACAATCTTTTATCAATGGATATGGCTTATGATATTGATCCTTCCGAGCTTAATAGAGAAAGATTTCTTTAGCTCAGGCCTGTCGCATTCAGAAGCTCCAAATTAAAGATAATTTTTGGAGACAAAAGGCCCAAGATAAATGTATTAGAGAGGGGGATAAAAATACAAGTTTCTTTCACAATTCAGTGAAATCTATAACAAGACAATTGAGGATATCATAAATTAGAGACTTGGAAGGGATTATGCAAAGTACTGAAGAGAATATTCAACAGGCAGCTATCCAATTTTTTCAAGATCAATTCAAGCAAGAATCAGGCCCTAATATCTCCATCAATGACTCTTTTTTGGAGTTAATTCGTAATCATATTTCCAATGAATCAAACACTAAATTATGCTCTATTCTACAAGGATGAAATTGCACCAGTTGTGAAACAATTGAGCCAAAATACTTCTCCTGGCTCTGATGGTTTTCATGGATTATTTTTTGTTAAATTTTGGGATATCATCCTTATTGAAGTGGTAGCTTCTATTCAGAGTTTCTTCTTAGGGACTTCTTTACCTAGGAACATTTCTTCCACCTTAATTGATTTAATTCCTAAAGTTCAATCTCCACATTCCTTCTCAGACTTTAGGCCTATTAGTTTGGTCAACTTCCTTAACAAAATATCTCTAAAATTCTTTCCAATAGACTTTCTGAATTCTTGCCCTCTATCATTTCTTTAAACCAAAGTGGTTTCCTAAAGGGTAGGGACATGTTGGAGAATGTTATGTTAGCTCAAGAGATGGTGTCTATGATTCATTCAAAGAATTTTGGGGAAAATGTAGTTCTAAAATTGGATCTGGCCAAAGCTTATGATATGGTCTCATGGATTTTTTTAATTCTTATTTTGAGAAAGTTTAGTTTCTCAGAGACCTGGATTGATATGGTTTGGAGGCTCATATCTAATTGTTGTTTTTCAGTGATCATCAATGGCTCATCTTGTGGATTCTTTAAATCTTCTGGAGGCTTGAGGCAAGGTGATCCTCTTTCACCTAGCCTCTTCATTATTATGGCTGAGGCTTTTACTAGAAACTTGAATGATCTTATTCCTAGGCTTTATGGTTACAAGCTTCCTATTGGTTGTTCTAAATTTAATCATCTAGCCTATGCAGATGATGTGGTCATTTTCTCATCAGGGGCTGCCAAAGACCTTAAAGTAATTATGGAGGTTATATCAGAATATGGAGAGCTGCTGGTAGAAAACTCAATGTTTCCAAAGCTCAAATGTTCTTGTCTAACAAGATATCTCATTTTGCTGCAAAGAAAGTTAAAAAAATCACTGGTTTTACTAACAAAAAATTTCCTATTTTATACTCGGGATGTCCGTTGTTTGAAGGTATAGAGAAGTCTTATCACTTTGATTTCCTCATTAATAAAATTAGAGTCGATCTCAGTGGATGGAAAGCTCGGTATCTCTCAATGGGTGGCAAGTTAGTTCTCATCAAAAGTGTTCTAAAAACTATCCCTATTCAAACTATAGCCTCTTTCAACCCTCCCAAACAAGTCCTTTAGATCTGGAAGCTCTTTTGCAAGGTTTTTTTTGGGTTCTCATGATGGTTCTTCAAGACAACACTGGTGCAAGTGGAGTTTTATTTCTAAGCCTATTAAAGAAGGTGGTTTATGAGTGAGAAAGGTGGAAGAATTCAGTAGAGCTATGGCTATCAAACTTTGGTGGAGGTTCAGGTCTACTAATTCTTTATGGTCTTCTTTTATGAAGGATAGATACTGCAAAAATTCCAATCTTCTTACTATCATCCCTATATCCTTCTCTTACACTTGGGGTAGAATGTGTAAAGTTAGAGAAGAAGCTGAAGGTCACATGAAATGGAGAGTACGTCTTAGGAACAATTATATCTGTTGGGACAATTGGATGGATTCAGGCCCCATTGGTGATGAGTTCAACATTCCAAATAACTTTAAAATCAAGGATTTTTGGTTCGAAGATAGAAGCTGGAACTTGGAAAAGCTCTCTTCATTTTTTTCCTTTGCAGTTAATTCAAGAAATTTTGCAAACTCATAGATGGAACTCGAAAGAAGACAGTTTGATTTGGACATCTTCTAACTCGGGTGTTTTTTCTTTCTCCAATGCCTAGAACATATCTAGGTCCTCTTTAGCTATTATGAGATAAGCTCAATTTATTTGGGGTAACTCAATCCCTCTTAAAATGTCAGTCTTAATTTGGAAAATTCTCAAAGACCTGCTCCCAACAGTTGACAAAATCAAATCCATTGGCATTAGAGGCCCCTCCAAATGTGTTTGTTGCAAAGAAAATCAAGAAGAATCATCTAAGCACTTATTCTCCTCCGATGATATAGATGTTAAAGTTTGGGATTTCTTTGGAGCTAAACTTGGTGTTCTTGGTCCTCAAGGTTCTGTTAAGAAAAGACTGATAGCTTGGTGGATCTGTTCTTCTTCCTCAAAAATTTCTACTTTCTCTCTTATCCACATCCCTATTTGTTGGCATAGTTGGATAAACAGAAACTTTGCTAAGTTTGAAAACTCTTCAATGTCTTCCTCTGGAATCATTAGAAATATCCAAAACAGTTTTCCATACTTTTTTCAGAGCTAAAAAAGTCTAAATCCAAGATTATGTTAGTTCATTGGTCTCTTCCTCCTAAAGGTTTTCTGAAATTGAATGTTGATGGTAGCTCTTTGGGAAATCCAGGCAAAAGTGGTTGTGGAGGAATTTTGAGAAATCAAAAAAGGGAAATGGTTTGGTTCTTCTTCAAAGATTTAAAATTCAAGACAAGTTTAGAAGCTGAAGCTGAAGCTATTCTTCAAGGAATCATTTTCTTTCAAGATCTTAAAGACTATGAGATTATTATTGAATCAGACTCAAAAATATTGATTGATGTTCTTCTTAAAAAATATTCATGTCCTTGGAAAATCCAATGGCAAATTGATCAAATTCTCTCAATTCTTCCCAATCTCAATTACAGTCTCGTCCATATTCACAAGGAGGAAAATATGGAAGCAGATTTCCTGGCTAAAATTGGTAGTTCTCATAATAAGTATGTGATGTCTCACCATATTGATCTTCTCCCAAGGAGTTTCAAAGGAATCTTAAGATTAGATAAACTTCAAACTCCTTATCTTAGGAAGGTTTCCTTTTAATTTTATGTAGTTCTTGTAAGCCATGGTGAGGGCTCTTCTTATCTGTTTATAAATAAAATCCCTATTCCTGAAAAAAAAATTAAAAAAATATATATTATGGTAGTATCAAATAGTATATTTAAGCACTTTATGTTACAAATAATTATGATGTGTTCTCATAGTGCGAAGTCACAGTGCGAAATAACATGTGTTAGTGTGAAATAATTTTGCCCAATAATTACTATTATATTAAAAATAATATTTGTCGAATAAAGATCTTTGTATTATAAACACATATAGTTTGGAATACAAATAAGTTTCATAATGAATTTCATTCAAATGAAATGGCAGCTTACGAGACAAAACAAAGAGAATAATGATGATGATTTCTAGCATATTTAATAACGCATGCCTTTTTGACATGGTTAAGCATGAGCTTTGATATTTAAATGGTTAGAAATATCAAACGATTTTACGTTTGAAGTGCCAAAGTCTTTACATATATACCTCTTCATATATATATACATATACTGAGCCAATTGATATTCAATCTCTATTATTTATCTATTATCTACAAAATAATCAGACACAAACCCTAATACTTTTTATCTTCATCTCCTAACGATGTTTAACCTTATATAATGCGTGGAGAGCTATTTGAATTTTGAAACAAACATGAGATGACAACTAGAAGACATTGGAGATGAACTCCAACAGTACACTCCTATATACTAAGAGTTATTCATATATATAGCACAAGGTTACACAAGATTACCACCAATACTGGTGTTAGTATAAGGCATTGGCATTCCTCAAAACTTTGATGATTTATGGAATTTCTATGTCCTTCAATTCGTACCAAAGTATGAGGAATTGGTTAAAAGTAAGAATATGTATACTCGACTGGTTGAAGAATATATTCAAACAAGGCTAAACTTCCTTATTAACTTCATAGAATCAGTTGAGCATTTTTCTCATACTTATTGTAAGATATGGGTTCTTGGAATACGGTTAGTATCAAGTGCGGCGCAGCCCCATATCAAGATCGGGATCAACACCGTGCAGTATTAAATATTGATAATGAACAGAGGTGAATATGAGATAAAGGGATTCAATATTAAGGATTGTATTAAATGATACATAAGGATAATAAATACACAACTAATGCAATAAATATATGGGACCATCCAGTGGTGTGGTCGGAAGGAGAAAGAGCAAGCACTCTAGGCACAATAAAGGCAAGGCAGGAACTTCCAACTGTGACACCCCGTCTAATTAAATACCGGGTAGCTACTCCTTTATTAAACTAATACAGAATATCAAGTTGGTTCAGTCTTAGCATCACTGTCGGATATATTTAATTAATTACTAGCCACCTAATATTTAAAATAGAGAGATGCCAAATTTTATTAAATAAGCTAACAATTAACCAAGAATTAAATCATCAACCATAAATTTCATAAACAATCTCATATGATTAACCAATGTAAATAAATAAACTAAGTCTGGAGTAAACACTCCAATAATAATGCCAGAGTAAAATAAAATCCCGATACAAGAGTCTGAATGAATAAACTAACATTAGAAATAAAATAGAAAGCCTGAAAATGTTATCTCTAAACGAAAATGGGTGACATGCCCTGACAGATGAGTAAACCCTGAGTAGAATCAAGTACCGAACGTGAAGGCGTCTAATACTGAGATCCAATAACTTCCACAGCAGCTACAACATGTCAATGTAATGTAACTCCTATGCTTGGCATCCCTCTGGCCGGGCACCTAAAAATGTTTTTACAAAACAAAATAGATTTGGAGGAAAACGGGTCAGAGCCCGATGTGAAAACAGTTTAAAAATATAGAAAGTGTTTAAATTACAATTAATAAACACATATTATAAACACGTTAGTTGCGTACCCTCACATGAATTGATCCATCTCAACTAATGTGCACGCTTAACGTATACCCTCAACCCATCCTAGTTATGCCACTATCTAACTAGTCCATACTAACCCCTTTTATCACATTCTAATATAAGGTGTCTACTCGTATTACACAAGCAAGTTATATTTATAACTAACATCCACATTCATTAACTTACTTATCGCAAGTGTTATTTGCATTCTCATATTCGTAGCCCATACAAATATCTTAGTTATTCACATTTACTAAGCAATACTGAACCAGTTACAAGTATATATATATATATATATATATATATATATATATATATATATAAATCACTCTCAATACATATAAACATATATGGAACCCAAAGGCTAAGATGCGGTGCACGCATACTCTGCTATCGAATCCCGATACATCTCGTACATAAGGATCACGTGTTCTGAATCACTCAGGAATCGTCTCAATACAAATCACACATATTGGAGGCGAACATAGTTCACATACCCATGGGTCACGCACATACCTACGCTCCCATGGTCAGCTGACTTATCAACGCACAAATAAGTCATTCACAGTCCTATGTACTTAAGGTACCAATCTAAATCCCCCCGAAGCCACACAAAGATAAGACGGTCCTTTATCAAAAATTAACCTCCCGTGATAGCAAGTATGGTAGGTATGTTATACACACGATAATCCAGATACTAAGTAATCACACAAATTAGGTAATCATCATATTAGTATTGGTATATTACAGCCCCATATCGTACGTCTCAAACATATAATGATATCGTCTCATTCATTCTACACAATAGATTTTTAACGCGATAATTCTCGACGTATAGCTCCGAGTACATATCCTATCCGAAAAAGGGTTACTAAATTCCCCGCTAGTATTTAAGGTTTTCTCAGTATTTAAAGTTTCCCACTTTTAGTCTTTCACCTCAAATTATAATTGGAGAAAAAGATATTCAGGTTCTCAAAACTTACAATCGTACCTCACTAATCGGATATTCGTAAGCCTACCACTTAACCTCAATTAGATCTAATAATTTTTCGGGCTTCAAATACCATCCTACTGGTCTTCCCTGTGTACCAATATGCTCAATCAATCATAACCAAAGAGTTCTAAAGGTTTGAAGTTATTTAATTATTTAAAGGAAAAATACTTCATTTTTTCTAGAGGGGTCGATCGATCGAAGAAATGGATCGATCGATCGATCGATATGCTTGGATCGATCGATCGATCAAGTAGTTATCTGCCCAGAATTTCTTTGACAGTTACGAGTTCTCCAAAATTTACACACTAAATCCTCCATTACAACGTCCCAAACTCCCAAGAAAGTTCACTAATCATCCTATTAACATATTAGCATAATCTTCAATGTATTAGAATCATTAAATCATTATGGATCATCAGTTTCTTGGATCAAAACACCCAATTTTCATAAAAACCCTATATCTTCTATTTCCTTCAAGATCTTCATATACCTCAACATAAATTCACAATTCCCTAGGCATGGATCATGGTTTTATAACTAGTATATTCCCAAAAGTTTATCTTCATGAAGCCTACCCATATTTAATGTTTAATTCTCCAGTTTCACAATTATTTCACTTATTTACGATAAATCATCAAATCTAAAGTATCATGTAAAACATATGCCTTGAATCTTCGCAAGATAAATCACTTGCCTCTGATTAGAAGTTATGATCCGTTGATGACGGTATTAGTTGATTCTACCTCTCTTTTCGGTCATAAATCCGATGATGGTTGTGGTGTGTGGTGGTTGTTTTGCCTTGGAAACCCTTGGAGTTCTCCTGAAACCCTTTCTTTCTTCTCACATTACTCTCTCTTGTGTTTAAAAAATAATGGCCCTAATAACTGTAAGTGTTGGCTGATAAATAAAACCTAAATTTTTTAGGTCACTATTCACCCAAAATAGGAATGACTAAAATACCCTCTCGGGTTGTCGATTAGGCCTAAAAATGCCCCGGGACCCAAACTAAACCCCAGGTAGTGTTTTCTGACTATCTCGACTCTTCCGAACACGTTGGCGCACTCAAAATGATCATACAGATGAAATAAAAATAAAATACTTTTAAATCCATTAAATTGGATTCTAACACAACTGACATGCGCGTCCCAACTTAATTATCGAAACTGCTGTATTTTGAACTCACGATGATTTTAATAAATTCAATAATCACATATTACCTTAATCACTCAGTAATATTCAACATTATCATAATATTTAAATACTAACTCTCATCCCACTATTTACTTAAATCCGAATTATTTCCAATTAATTATCCCAAATTAATTTAATTAATCCCATAATTAAAAGCAATTTAATTTAATTAATCTCATAATTAAAATCCATAAAATTATGCGGTATTACATACTTCCCCCCTAATAAAGGAATTTTGTCTCGAAATTCAAAAAGTAAGGCATACTTGGAAAAAATTAGGTATCCTCCAGTACTCAAAACAAAATACAAAGAAAGGTTCAATCACTGCGGCCCCCCTTCACAGCAAGCTTGTTGAACACCCTCGATACTTTATTAGTTATAGGGTCACACCTCAATAAATAAAACTCACGTGTGCTCTTACTAAAGAACATTTGAATAAGAATATCTTATACATCATTGTCCATTTTTCTCAATATTATTGGGAGTTCGCACCTCACTTTGTATCAACTCCCGCGTTTATCTAAGCACAGAACACCCATCCTTGGAGAACCCATAGAATATCTGACTACTCTTGACCATTCTTAAAATCTTTGTTCCCTACGGTGTGACTTTTGCAAAAGGAAAAGCCACGTAAGACGGTTGGTGGTTATCCCATTATAGTCATCGGACTCTAACTTATTATTGATCCCAACACTTTGATAATCCGCTCACCTTTAGGCATCCAGAGGAGGGATAGTAAGGTTTATTCAACACAAAGCATATGTAAGAACCCGTTCTACTATAAATCGGTAAAGGTGCTTTCACACAACTCTACTATTAGGTAATATCATCTCCCTATTACCATATTATACTTCACTTACTGGCTATTCCCATTGTGTAAAAGAAATGATCGCAATGAGTCCAAAATTACTTCCATACAGTTCCACCAGTCGTCAATCACCTTATGCATACTCCTCGGGCTATAGGTGAAACACCCTTCTCAAAACGAAAACTTTATCCCCACTACTTCCTGATAGCCCATGTTGAAGGTTGATTTCGAAGATCTCATCCTAGTTTAGAATAATACTGGGTAGGATCACATATTGACGCGTTCACTATCTAATAGTGTAAATCACCCAAGGATATAACAATTTCTTTCCTTCTGGATAACTTGTTCCACACATTCGAAGGAAATCGTTACTTATCTATAAGTTGGCAACCCATCAAAGAAATTTACCAATTTGACTATTCCATTACTGGAATCGTCGGCTTGATACAATTTTTGTTGGTTGATCCTCTTACTCCAACCGATCTACTACTTACTCTACACCTTTCAACATTGACTTTCACTTATAATTCTTCACATTAAGTGATACTTAATAAACCTCTTCTTCCCTCGGTGCATACCAAAAGTTTTCACCACGATGTGCACTTCTGGACTCTTCATATCTTATTGACATCCACATTCTATTTACGAGTAAGTCACTCTCAATATTCGACTGGGTAGAACTCTGCTCCAAATTTGTCCATAATAGTTAATTATTTTTCTTCTCAAGGGATACCCCCTTATTAAATTGCTTCGTACTGCCTTTCAACAAAATTCGGACGTCTTACTATAATTGCACATGAATATATAGATTATGGTTATTCTCACGAAGTTTAATCCACTCTACCACTTCCATTTTGTCATATTAGCCCCACAAGCATAAATTTCACCCATCTCTATCTCTTCTTCCGGCGATTATTACATCAGCAAACCAGGGTGTTTACACCCCCTATAAACCGTGCATATGGGTTTAAACATTATATACGCCTCATACGTACTCCAAACTCTTTATTGCCCCTGCATTCGCAACGTGGCTATACCACTTGGGCGTTCTCAATCAGCCCCGAATTTGAAATTCTAAATCCTCCTAAAAAAATCATTCCATCCTTCAACCCGCCAGAATAAAACAAAATTTTCAGTACTTCCTCACCACCCAACTAGCTCTACTGGCCTTATATCGTAATTTACCCTTTAACTTTCAGTTATAACTACATACTTCCATAACGATCGAGGTATCGGACTCATGGACAAATGGCTAAACATCTCCCTACTACCAACCTTACGCTAAGTTTCATGCGTGGGATGTCTCGTAAAGCGAAATCCAAATAAGGAACCCCCGATACACTACTGCCTAGCATTGTTGGTCATCGGAATCCGTTAGGCCCTCAGTTCATAACATGTACCCCTATATTCTCGTCTTTTGACATCAAAGTTACATCTCCTTCCGTAATTACACTTAAACAAGGAACTTCTTCCGAAAGACACTGTCTCTTAACATTGATGGTAATCACATTTCCATAAACATCATGCAAATATAATCTGAGCTCTCAAAATCCCATCCCCAGACATACAACTATGAGTGTTAACTTCCACGTCTCTAAAGGGTGATATAACAATCCACTCTTCTTATTACCACATCGTGAGCCTTAATTATAATAACCACCTAAATCTTTCCACTGAGCAGTAAACCAAATACACTCTGAATCATATAAATAAAATCCCAACACATACCGGGATCAAATATTCGAGACCATTATACCTTTCAAAGTCTCGATAATATATATATAAACATATATATAAATATATAAATGCGAGCCTGGACCTCTCGCAGATGGGGTCTCGCCAGAACAAAACATTCTACACAAAGGTAGTAACCCCGATAGACTTGAAATATCCGCACACTATCGGTTTAATCATTACTATAAAACCATAATTAGGATAATACCATACTCGTATAACACAACACTAAAACGAATAATTTCAATAAAGTATATACCACTATCGATACACCCATTCATCCTCCGCGAATAACACTAAAGGTAACCCCACTATACCAGGGAAAATATTCACATAAATAATAACATTGCCGATATACGCGCTAAACTCGTATCTCCTGCTAATATAGCCATAAAAATATAGTAACTCGTTCCTGTCACATACAACACGCATCATCATCTGAGGATATAACTCATACTTCTACCTTACAAATCGCCCTGGCTGCTCAAATGGTTCCTGGACTTAACACACCTATCCGTACCAAATCGAAAATTTTAATAACTATTGCCCTTTCTAGGCACCATATACTTGCTTTGGAAAAATTTTAACGCACGGGTTTTCACTCCCCACAAAATACCTCTATATATACTCCAGTTACCTCCGGTCATACTGACCATGTTAGGGTTGTCCTTCTCTCAAACTTTGGTAGTCTCGGCTCTGATGGCTACCTCCGTTGTTCCCTTAGCTTTGATGGCCCTAAGGAACACGCTGCTGACTTCAACAACTCTTACTGAAATCACCATCGCTCGGTAAAAATTGTGCTATCCGAATCATTTAAATGGGTCCCCTGATTGGTCTCCCCCTTGTGGTGCTTCACCAACATGGTTTCCCCCCAGTCTTACTCTCTGACTAAATTCTTCGATTCTTATAGCTCCCCACACAAGGAAGCGTTTACCTCCATATTAACAAAATGCAACATTGTTACCATTGCATTGACCGTCCAAGCAGAATTCCCCCAAAGTGCTAGCAATTTTTCTTGTAAGTTAATTTTCCCCTTTGATGTCCTATTTTCCATTGCACCTACTTCATCCGGTGAAAGGTTTGCTAATTAATTAAATTTCTTTTCACAAAGTGACCTCTATTCGGTCCTCTTGTGTGAGTTCAGAACAACATTCGTATCTTATCCTGAACATCTGATGAAGAAACTTATGGTCAAACCATACCTATGCGCCTTCTCTTGATAGAACATTTCACTTCTAAATGTGGTGGTTGCCTCTCACCATTGTAACTCTGCTCTTTCGAGCCAAGAAACATTTTACCCTAAATTTTCACTCCCAGTTAGCCACACTCCGACATATTCCCAAGCCTTTGGATATTTTACCTTCGTTGGCTAACACACGCCATTTTCGCATTTTAGAATTTCCATTGCTGGTTCTCTTCAATGTTTCATTTGACCCTCTCCCAATCCAACCTTGCTGGGTGAGTCTAATTCGACCCCACTTTCTACTATAGTGGTACCTGGAAGTCATATGTTATGCCTTAGTCGTCTTTACCGTCCTGGATTTCCGTTTCATAATAGGGGTGACCTCAACTACGATCATCATTCTTGAATATACCCAATTATCTCAACTGAGCTTCATCTCCTGCTGTCCGCCCATCTGTTCTCGCATGACATATTGCATGGTTCAGAACACGAACACACCCGAATGCAAATAAGATTCACTATCATATACATTATAGCAGGAGAACGAAATCTCACCAAAGAAATCAACAATCCTAAACATAGGGCTCTACATCAAAGAAAGATATGCTGGAAATATAATAAGCCGCACAGATCCTAAAGGACACTAGAAACTGATGCTCTGATACCACCTGTGACACCCTGTCTAATTAAATACCGGGTAGGTATTCCTTTATTAAATTAATACAGAATATCAAGTTGGTTCAGTCCTAGCATCACTATCGAAAACATTTAATTAATTACTAGACACCTAATATTTAAAATAGAGAGATGCCAAATTTTATTAAATAAGTTAACAATTAACCAAGAATTAAATCATCAACCATCAATTGCATAAACAATCCCATGTGAATAACCAATGTAAAGAAATAAACTGAGTCGGGAGTAAACACTCCAATAATAATTCCAGAGTAAAATAAAATCCCGATACAAGAGTCCGAATGAATAAACCAACATCTGAAATAAAACTTAAAGTCTGAGAATGCTATCTCTAAATGGAAATGTGTGACATGCCCTAAAATATGAATAATTCCTGAGTAGAATCAACTACATAATGTGAAGGCGTCTAATACCGAGATCATGTAACTTCCACAACAGCTACAACACGTCAATGTAATGAAACTCCTGTGCTTGGCGTCCCTGTGGCTGGACACCTAAAAATGTTGGTACAAAACAAAATAAATTTGGAGGAAAACGGATCAGAGCCCGAGGTGAAAACAGTTTAAAAATATAGCAAGTGTTTAAATTACAATTAAACAATACATATTATAAACATGTCAGTTGCGTACTCTCACATGATTTCTCCCTCTCAACTAATGTGCACACTTAACATATACCTTTAACCCATTCTAGTTATGCCACTATCTAACTAGTCCATACTAACCTCTATTATCACATTCTAATATAAGGTGTCTACTCGTATTACACAAAGAAGTTATATTTATAATGCATATCTACATTCATTGAATTACTTATCGCAAGTGTTATTTGAATTCTCAAATTCGTATCCCATTCAAATATCTTAGTTATTCACATTTACTAAGCAATACTGAACCAGTCACAAGTATATATATATAAATCACTCTCAATACATATAAATATATATGGCACCCAAAATCTAAGCTTCGGTGCACGCATACTCTTCTATCAAATCCTGGTACATCTCGTACGTAAGGAACGTGTTTCGAATCGCTTAGGAATCGTCTCAATACAAATCACACATATTGGAGGCGAACATAGTTCACATACCCATGGGTCACGCACATACCTACGCTCCCATGGTCAGCTGACTTATCAACTCACAAATAAGTCATTCACAGTCCTATGTCCTTAAGGTACCAATCTAAATCCCCCCGAAGTCACACAAAGATAAGACGGACCTTTACCGAAAATTAACCTCCCAGGATAGCAAGTATGGTAGGTATGTTATACACGCAATAATCAAGATACTAAGTAATCACACAACTTAGGTAATCATCATTTTAGTATAGGTGTATTCCAGCCCTATATCATATGTCTCACACATATAATGATATCGTCTCATTCATTCTACACAATAGATTTTTAACGCGATAATTCTTGACGTATAGCTCCAAGTACATATCATATCCCAAAAAGGATTACTAAATTCCCCGCTAGTATCTAAGGTTCTCTCAGTATTTAAAGTTTCCCACTTTTAGTCTTTAACCTCAAATTATAATTGGAGAAAAAGATATTCAGGCTCCACAACTTACAATCGTATCTCACTAATCTTATATTCGTAAGCCTACCACTTAACCTCAATTAGATCTAATAATTTTTTGGACTTCAAATACCATCCTACTGGTCTTCACTGAGTACCAATATGCTCAATCAATCATCACCAAAGAGTTCTAAAGGTTGGAAGTTATTCAATTATTTAAAGGAAAAATACTTCACTTTTTCTAGACGGGCCGATCGATCGAAGAAATGGATCGATCTATGGTCGATCGATCGACATGCTTGGATTGATCGATCGATCAAGCAGTTATCTGCCCATAATTTATTTGATGGTTACGGCTTCTCCTAATTTTACATCCCAAATCTTCCATTACAACATCCCAAATTCCCAAGAAATTTCACTAATCATCCTATTAATATATTAGCATAATCTTTAACGTATTAGAATCATTAAATCATCATGGATCATCAATTTCTTGGATCAAAACACCCAATTTTCATAAAACCCTGTTTCTTCTATTTCCTTCAAGATCTTCATATAACTCAACATAAATTCACAATTCCCTATGCATGGATCATGGTTTCATAACTATTAAATGCCCAGAAGTTTATCTACATGAAGCCTACCCATATTCATTGTTTAATTCTCCAGTTTCACAATTATTTCACTTATTTACGATAAATCATCAAATTTAAACTATCATGTAAAACATATTCCTTGAATCTTCACAAGATAAATCACTTTCCTCTTATTAGAAGTTCTGATCCGTTGATGAATGTATTGGTTGGTTCTACCTCTCATTCCGGTCACAAATTCGGCGATGGTGGTGGTGTGTGGTGGTTGTTTTGCCTTGGAAACCTTTGGAGTTCTCCTGAAACCCTTTCTTTATTTTCACGTTACTCTCTCTTGTGTTTAAAAAGTAATGACCTTAATAACCATAAGTGTTGGCTGATAAATAAAACCTAAATTTTTTAAGTCACTATTCACCAAAAATAGGAATGACTAAAACACCCTCTCGGGTTGCCGGTTAGGCCTAAAAATGCCCTGGGACCCAAACAAAACTACGGCTAGTGTTTTCTGACTATCTCGACCCTTCCAGACACGTTGGCACACTCAAAATGATCATACAGATGAAATAAAAATAAAATACTTTTAAATCCATTAAATTGGGTCATGACACAACTAACACGCGCGTCCCAACTTAATTACTGAAACTGTCGTATTTTCAACTCACGACAATTTTAATAAATTCAATAATTACATATTACCATAATCACTCAGTAATATTCAACATTGTCATCACATTTTATTACTAACTCTCGTCTCACTAGTTATTTAAATCCGAATTAATTTCCAATTAATTATCCCAAATTAATTTAATTAATCCCATAATTAAAAGCAATTTAATTTAATTAATCTCATAATTAAAAGCCATAAAATAACGGGGTATTACACCAACTCAGTTAATGCTCAATGATATGAGTATTAAACGGTTATGGGGAGTTAATTCTCTCACAATAGCTCTCGTGTATGGGGAGAGTTGGGCAACAATTCTAGGTCCAGAATGCTCTTCCCGTTAAATTGTTTGTATGGTGTATTTATATGAAGGGCAAGTTACACGAGTAAACTTTCCCGCATTAAATATGATCGATCGTATTAAATGCCCAAGTACCTCTAACTAACATAGAAGATATTTCATTAAATTCAGGGGATCTCACAATTTGGCGGGAAACTGTTTCATTGGCTGGAGGTATGGTGGACATTAATGAGGGACATGACATGGAAGCTTTGAGCTTACCTTAGGATGACTAAAAGGTCAAGTTTGTTGAACTAGACCTGTCGTGCTAAGAATAAACTCACTTGAGTTTTATAACATCGGATCCTTAAATACCAGACGTTATGACGTCAGAAAATGGTTAAATAGTGACTCTGACAGGTGTATAGTCACATCAGTCAGGCAAGATGGCGTTCCCTTAAACGTAGCTCGGGTGATAGGTGACCCAAGTGTTTAGTTCCTATTTGTTGGTTAAGAACTATCTTATAACTAAGATGCAAGATTGAGGTATGAGAAAACGTGACTGTGTGAAAATTGATTGAATTCGCAAATATCTAATTTGGCACACTTATTTAATTAGAGTCTATTTTTATAAAAACTAATTCAGCCCCTGCACATGCATCTAAACATCTTAAGAAATTCAACCCATGAATGAAAAATAAAGACGACCGATATAAGAAAAAAAACATTTCGGGTAAAAACCTTTTATAAACACTTTGAAAAATTCACAAGACCTTTGACTTACATACAACCTGATAACCGCCCACAAGTGTTTAATGCACGGTGCCTTCAGCAAATCTTCAAAGATACGAGAGACAGCGAAATACCGTCCAGGCGTCGGTTCATCGTCTTCGGCTTATCCACACGCAGAATGACTACGCTTGGTATCCACCGATCAAATATGGAGATCCCTTCTCCACAGAGGTTGAATAAAAGCAAAGTTGTTCTTAAACACCAAACAATTCACTAAAGCATATGGGAGTTTTGAGAATTGAAAACAAAAAGGATTAAAACCCTAAAGGAAGAAACCAAAAAGGTATCTGCTTTCGTAGTATTCATGTTCGTCAAAACGCTGTGACTTCTTAATGAAAACGTTACCAAATAATGAGTATTTATAGAAAAATGAGCAGCCTAAAAAATAGAGCTCGTTCGAACGAGCTCAGCATGTTGCTCGAACGAAGGATAGTTGTCGTTAGAACGAGATCGCACGACATGCTATCTCGCGCGAACGACATGGTATGTCGCTCGAACGACTAAAGCAAAAAAATATTATTTTAATGTCCGCTTCAACACTTAGAAAAAATACTCATTCTCAAATTTTGACGAAAAAGTCCACTCCAACACTTAGAAAATATTTTGTAAAAATATCCCAAAAGCTCTAAGTGAAAAGTTAAGGTATTTAAAACATAACCTTACCGAAGTAAACTTCGCAGAGTCTTAAATGATGAAGAACTTGAGTAATTCGGATCCGTCTTTGATGTAGATGACTCTTGAATGCTCTTCGACGGTGTAGCGGTATATGACATAATAAATTGATAACGGGCCTTTGAAAATATGTCCTTACAAATCTCCCCCTATGTTTATGTCGGTACATACATAAAAAAATCCGAATTATCAAACACGAAAATACCTATAAACACCTATACGAATCTACCCTCCCATGAATAAATTTGCAAGATCTCAGACTGTTCTTCAAAAATCTTCATCAAATCTCAAAGCTTTTCTCATCAGGGTGTGCAACGTCATAATCTTCAGTCTTTGTACCTACACACATGAGATAAAGCAAAATACCTTCATGACGCATCGAGTTTGAAATGATATAAGAATAAATCATTAATAAATCAAATCTCCCCCATAATGCAAAAACTCACCCATAACTGATAATTCTTTCTCCCTCTTTTTATGATGTCCCCAAATAGACAGATAAGAAGAAAACAAAACAAATCATGGAGTGTCACAAAAAAATGCATAGCAAACATTCACAAACTATTTTTGATTTTTTAAATTTTTCATACAAAAATAAGATACTAAAAATCACACCATGGATTTAAACTAAAATAACCAAGTCATGGAAATGGAATGTATGGATGTGAACACATTCGATAGGAAAATTAATTCAATCAATCATATGTGCACGATGCATATGTACTCCTAACGAATGAACATCAAAAGTATCCTTATGTGTAAAAATTTGTTGAATTTAGAGGACATCGTCTTATACAAATCAGAGTCAAATGATTTCCACACCAATAACATCCAAAACTATTTAGCACTTTTTTAAGATTTTCAAGGACATGCAAACTCGTTATAAAATCTCCAACCAAACTCCCCCATATATATTTTTTTAGAGGTGAATAAACAAAATTCTCAAACTTCGGAGAATTGGTGCAAAAATCAAAATGGCCCATAATTAGCATGAATTTCTTTTTATTGCGTTTAAATTTTTTCGGGCTCTTTTTAAACCTCTTTGGACCCCGGATAATAAAATTCCTCCATTTTTTAGGTCCAATTTAACGGTGGCTTAGTATTCGCAAAAGCAAAATGAACCTTTCGCAGCCCTTCCCCGTTTTCAAATAAAACTCACAAACTCACAAAACCGTTTTTATATGCACAATTTTCTTATCAAAATTTATCGCGCTTGGTTCGTTTTAAAGGACAAGATTGAAGTGAAAACACCCAACCAACATGTGATAAGACAAGCACAATAATCAAACAAATCCGTGCATGTGTGCAATAAAGGAAACATGAGTCAACCATGTAGGAAGTAACACTTAATTACATCTTAATCACTCCGAACATTATAAAGCACAAGGATGAATTGACCTATTATCTCAAAACACTATCAAATAGTCACATGAAAATAATGGAATGATGTTGTGACTCGGTCATCCTAAGTGTCCATCCATAAACTGTGCAAACAAAATACAAAAATCTTTTTGGATTTTCTCAAAATTTTATCAAAATATAATCTTTTTATATTTTCCAAAATTTTTCCAAAAAAATAAAACATACAAAAATGATACATACTAGCAATAGGCAAACAATGTCATCATGAAAATCATCATATGCTAGTATACAAGTCAAACCTCAATCATTAGGTGCAGAGGGGTTTTCCAAAGGTGGTGACAACTTATGAAAAATCTCCATCAATTCTTGTGAAGTTTTGACTAAAAACTTAACTTGCTCACCTAAATGTGCAAACTCTCTCATGTAGTCTCCTGGAGCATGAAAAAAATCATGTGTGGGTGCATGTGTATCAGAAATACGTGTAGAAGCAAAATGTGACCCATACCCCAACTTAAAGAAAAATTACCTAGGGTGTCCTCTCCTTTTGCAATGTGAGAAAACATAAATAAGCCTTGGAACACCTCTCTCAAAAACTTTAGGACGCACTTTCCTACTAGGAATGGGACGCCTAGGTGGGTGAGGGTGAGACTATTGTGAATCTATCACTAAATTGGGAACCGACTCGGGTGCTAATTGGGAAGTAGAAGCACCATCATGACTAATTCCTAAATTCTCACATTTACCCTTAAGAAACACCTTTCCAATCTTCTTAGGTGCATTCTCAAACATGAAATTGACCTCCCTGGCACGTTCGAGATCACTCTCTAGTTGGGATACACGTGTCGTCGGACTAGACAACGTGTCGGTCAAATCACACTTTTCCTTTCTCAAAACCTCCTTCTATCTCTCCAAATCTAAAACCCGGCGACCTAAATCTCTATTATACTTCTTTGTTTTCAAGGTCTCGGTGTACAAATCTCTAAAAGCTTTTTGGAGCTCACTTTCATCTCCACTCTCCTCCTCGCTTTCTTCCTCACTCGAAGAACACAAATCACTATCATCGCTCTCTTGTGCACTCTCGTGAGATAAAATGGGTGTGCTCACACGACTAGAAAAAGTGACAACCATCCCATGTCCTAAACCTTTATTGCACTCATCTCCCTCATCACCCTCACTATCACTAAGAATGGAAGGCATAGCAGTCTCTTTGCCCTTTCTCCTTATCCTAGTAGGACACTCTTTAGCTATGTGCCCTTTACCCTCACACTCAAAGCACCTGATCTTATCCTCCTTGTCACTATCTTTGGCCTCCACTTTCTTTTTATTTGACTCAAAATATCTCTTTTTGTTGGAAAACTTTTCTTTATTCATTTTGAGAAACTTTTTAAAAAAATTCGCAAAAAAGGCCTTATCAAAATCTTCCTCAGAATCAGACTCATAAACATTTTCTTTCTTTTTCTTAAAATGAGTCTTTAAAGCGACACCATTATCCTTAGCCTTAATGGTTTTGGGAAACATGTCAATCTCATAGGTTTGAAGATATCCTACAAGTTCTTCCAACTTAAGTGATTTCAAATTACCCAAAGATTTCAAAACAGTGACTTTAGGAATAAAACGTTTTGGAAGAGATCTCAAAATCTTTTTAATGACACGCGTGCTATCAATCACCTCACCCAAATTAAAATTGGTGTTAACAATGTCCGACAAACGTGCATAAAAATCATCAAAGCATTCAGACTCAGACATGGTGATAGTCTCAAATTGGGTGGCCAAATTTTGTAACTTAGATTCTTTAACCGCGTTTGTACCCTCATGTGTCAATTTTAGAACATCCCATGCCTCTTTAGACGTGCTGCACGTTATAATTCGGCGGAACTCATTGGGATTGACTGCTCCAAAAATAGCACTCAAACCACGGGAATTAAAATTAGACATTTTATAATCATCTTCAGTCCAGGCTGACACGAGTTTTAAAGAGGTGATATCATCAACAGTGACCGTGGGGGGGTTCCATCCATTTTAACAAAGCAACCAAACATGCTCGTCAATAGATTTTAAAATAGATTTCATACGAGCTTTCCAGTAGGCATAATTAGATCCGTCAAACATAGGAATCTGGTTATATAAGTGCTCCATGAGAAAAATTGTGAATTTTCACAAACTTGATTTTTAAAAAATCAATATCACACAATTTTGTGAAAAATAAGAATACGCGACAAATTTGCGTAACCTGCTCTGATACCAATTTGATGACATGAGAATTCAAATTGTATCAAAAAAAATAAATCCTTGAAAAATCAGGATCACGCGATAAATTAGCGTAACCCACTCTAATACCAATTTGAGAAAACGTGACTGTGTGATAATTGATTAATTTTGTAAATATCTAATTTGGCACACTTATTTAATTAGAGTCTATTTTTAAACAAACTAATTCAGCCCTTACACATGCATCTAAACATCATAAGAAATTCAATCCATGCATGAAAAATAAAGACGACCGATATAGGAAAAAAAAACCTTTCCGGTAAAAACCTTTTATAAACACTTTGAAAAATTCACAAGACCTTTGACTTACATACAACCTAATAATCGACCACAAGTGTGTAATGCACAGTGCCTTTAGTAAATCTTCAAAGATACAAGAGATAGGGAAATACCGTCCAGGCATCGGTTCCTCATCTTCGGCTCATCCACACGCAGAATGACTACGCTCGGTATCCACCGATCAAATATGGAGATCCCTTCTCCACAGAGGTTGAACAAAAGAAAATTTGTTCTTAAACACCAAACAATTCACTAAAGCATATGGGAGTTTTGTGAATTGAAAACAAAAAGGATTAAAACCCTAAAGGAAGAAACCAAAAAGGATTCTGCTTTCGCAGTATTTCTGTTCGTCAAAATGCTGTGACTTCTTAATGAAAATGTTACCAAATAATGAGTATTTATAGAAAAATATGCCGCCTCAAAAACAGAGCTCGTTCGAACGAGATCAGCATGTCGCTCGAACGAAGGACAGCTGTCGTTCGAACTAGATCGCGCGACATGCTATCTCGCGCGAACGGCATGCTATGTCGCTCGAACGACTGAAGCAAAAAAATATTATTTTAATGTCCGTTTCAACGCTTAGAAAAAATACTCATTCTCAAATTTTGACGACAAAGTCCGCTCCAACACTTAGAAAATATTTTGTAAAAATATCCCAAAAGCTCTAAGTGAAAAGTTAAGGTATTTAAAACATAACCTTACCAAAGTAAACTTCGCGGAGTCTGTAATGATGAAGAACTTGAGTAATTCGGATCCGTCTTTGATGTAGATGACTCTTGAATTCTCTTCGACGGTGTAGCGGTATATGACATAATAAATTGATAACGGACCTATGAAAATATGTCCTTACAAGGTACTTCAATAAGGTTACCTCGAACAAGTAAGAGTTGAGGTGGTTCGGCTGTAGTCGCTCGAGCAACCATATGTGCTAAGTGGATTTTTGCCCAAGTTGGTAATTGTGTTCCCAACATCACCTAGATCTCAATTTTTCAAACCATGTCCCTGCGAGTTTCCCAAGAGGAGGGTGTTCAATAGAGCATGTTATCTCTCCCATGCCCTGCCGGGCATGGTCCCTCGTGGGTACCAAAAAACCTCACTTAACATATATTATAAGATAGAGTACATGATACAAATGACTCTATTTCTTATTACAAGCTATCTTCATTAAAGTGACTTCGATCTAGGGATTGGATCCTTCAAGGCGGGTATGTTGCAGAATCTTTGAGCTGGGTTCTTCGAGCCACTCATGTAGAGCATCTTCGAGGTAAATTGCTTGGGTGTCCTTCCTCCTCCTTCTTCGTAGGTCAATTAATAGATTAACTAAGTTAATAACTTTTTAGTGGGGACTCCCCCTACATTTGTCCCTTCAGAGACATATTTATTTATAACGTGAAGAAATATCTATACGAAACCCTTCGTTGATCTTCAATCCTTTCCTGCAACAAGTTTTAATAATCCTTAGGCACTTGAATTATAAGAAATAATAATTTATTAGTAATGTAAGATTTATATTCTCCTATATCTTTTGAACTGCCCCATCGATTTAATGAATATCTTGCCATACTTGAAATAATATCTCTTCCTTTTATGAGGCTTCATAATTACTTGTAGCAGATGCCTTGGGGAATGTGAAGAGGTTTATTCAAATTTCCCCAAAAACTCTTCATTTCCCCAAGACGAAAAGACCCCAAGCATGTCTCATTAAATGAGATTGTCGTTTGTACTTCTGTATGTGACACGTAGCAGTACCTGGGCATGCGCGTGTTCCCCACATTACTCATTCGCACATTTGTCTCCTAAAATGTCATCATTGCGACCCTTGAACTTCTACATCGGTGCGTGCTTGGCGAACACGCAAATTGATCCGATTATTATTGCGATTTTCTAAGCATCGCCTTTTGCCGCCTATTGGGGTCTGTGTTGCCCTTATAAAAGGGGGTACCTTTATTTCAAATCTTCACCTTTAGGTTTCGTTCCATTGAGTTGAGTTTTCATGAGAGCATACTTTGCCTTCTTTATTCCCTTCACTCTTTTTTAACTTACTCTTTCACTTTATTCCCTTAAGCTTCCATGGCACCCATCGTCAAGAAAACTCATTCTTCTAGGGGTGCCTCCCCCCGAAACCCAAGAGCGCCAAAACCAACGGGCACATTACCGTCGTGCTCCCTATTTTGGAGAGTTTGATTTTTTCTGGAAAACTGCGGAGAGACTTCCCGGTGAGTTAGAGCCAACTGAAAACCTTAATTTGTTGATAGAGGAGGGTGAGGATGGTGAAGATTTTGCCCACATTTCTACCACCACTGTCACCCGCTTTCGCATTGAACATGGTTATTTTCCCTTCTCTAAAGTAGAGTTTGAAGCTTCCTGAGGTGCCTGTGAGGGATTAGTCCCTTGGACCGAACAATCCACTCTAAATATTCTGTCCAACTTGCTCTCGTTGGTTTATCCCATTCCCTTTGGTTAGGTGATCTGACCCTTGCCAAAAACAACACCGCCCTTCAACCACTCATTTCTCATTGGACTCACAGGTCACATACCTCTGTGGCCTCCTAGGGGAATTCACTATCACCTTGGAAGATGTTTTTGAACTTCTAGGGTTAGAAGTTGTAGGGTTTGACACCTTTTTCGAGGAGGCATTCTCCAGTAAAGAGAAGGACTTGAGGGATAAGCTGAAAGCAGTTGTGAAGGACTGTATGGTTACTTATAACAAGTGTAACTACTTCGAGGTGATTAGGTACTTCTACTTTATTGAAGACAAATAAGTTATTAAGGCCCGCGAGGCAGCCAAGGAGAATCCCCGGGGAAAGAAGGTGTTCGAATAGTGAAGAGGGTGCATGCGTTCAAATTAAGAAATTATTTAATTAAACTCAATTTTTCAATTAAATCCTAAAACATGCATCTAGGTGTGATTGAAATCAATATGAACATGAAAGAACATCCAATCATAAACAAAACACACAAATGAGGAAAAATACCCCAAAGGGGAAAACCCTTTTTATTTTCACTATAATTTGTAAAAACGATTACACGGATTAAAATGAAAATAAGAGCGACATACGAAATACCCTCAGGAGTTAGTTTCGATGTCTCGGCTGGAATCTCCCGCAAGAACTCTAGGTGGGCAGTAATGAAAAAGAGAACTGCTTCTCCACAAATTACTCCAGATGAGTAAAAATGATCCTTATGAAGGTTTAACGATTCACATACATATATGGGAGTGTTTATGTGAATAAACAAGGCATAAAACCTTAAAAGTTGAAGTCTATTTTTTGGGCTATTTTTTGCAGAAATCATGTTTGAAAAAGACTTGGAAAATGTGTACAATGGACCCTAGTATTTATACTGTAGGGGGGATTGAAGGTAATCCTGAGATTAGGGATAATTTCGTAATTGGCAATAGCGTTTGAGATTAAGCAACCGAGGCAGCTCAAGCGTGGCAACTCAGCTAGGCAGCTTGGCGAGGCAACTCATGCTTCAGCTTGTTGTACTAATCATATTGTATTTCTATTTATGATTGACTGTAAACTATAACGGTTGTAATGATATAACGAGAATAATAATGAGTTTTAGAGTGAGGTCAAACGGTACTCGTGAGAGACCAGGCTTGGCAGGGCCTGGGAGAGCTTTCAAGCTCTATCGAATGACCTCGCCGTAGGAAATTTAGAGGGACGTGGTTTGGAGGATTGAGAGGTGAGGCACTGTTGGGGATTGTCATGAACATCTTAGATACACCTGGTAAAACATCGAAGGACCCTGACCGTGGAACCTCGGGCGGAACAGCTTTGAGTGCCATCGGACGTTGAGTTGTGAACCAAATAACCCTCTACTTAATGTCACATCTACTGTAGGTGATGTCACTATCCAGGTAAATAATGTCAGAAATACACTTGAGTAAACCACCGTGGTATTTGGGGCTGTCAGGCAGTTGGTGAGTCACCTCTGCAACATCAGCCCCCTGACACACAGTGGTTATGCAAAAGGCATGTCTTGGCATTTAATGTTTATGACGTGGAGACAACTAGTGCATCAGGAATTTAATGTTTTGACATAAAGTATGAGGGATGTCTTTCATAGTCTTTAATGACTGAGTTGCCTCGGGGATGGGGTGGGGGGCTATTTAAGGACCCCAACCACCCCTGAGGAGAGGATGATCCTTTTGAGAGTCTGAGAAGTTATTGCCAGAGAGAGAGAGTTCTTACAAAACTAGAGAGTTTACCCACTCACCATTGTTACTTATTACGAAGATTTTAATATTTGACAGAGATTCCTGAGGGTATTAGGTGTGTTTATACCTGCTTACCAAGGTGTATCTAGGGTGATTACTTCTCTCTCCCTCTAGTTAAGTTACTTCTAAGGTTTATTACTATTTCTTGAGTTATACACTTGGTTTTGTGAGTTTAAACTGAGTTGGTCTTCATTGGGTTTATGTTTGTGTGTCCTATCATTAATCCAAAGCTTTGGCCGAGTCAGCTTATCATTATCATACTCGAATAGGGGTTACACCTCCATCTTATCTAAAGTACCCTCCTACATTTGGCGACTCCGCTGGGAAGGCATTCTCCTAGGTAAGGAGTATGGCGCAAGATAATACTACTCAAAGACTCAACTTTGATGATATCC
This sequence comes from Sambucus nigra, assembly GCA_949130495.1. Taxonomy (NCBI): domain Eukaryota; kingdom Viridiplantae; phylum Streptophyta; class Magnoliopsida; order Dipsacales; family Adoxaceae; genus Sambucus; species Sambucus nigra. The sequence goes on from OX422209.1 coordinate 630,667,232, forward strand.
ATCATAATGAAGAATAGGCCGCTAGAGAACTGGCGGCCCTAAGGGATGGGGCCCCTCGAGTAGAGGTACCTCCGGTGCCGATGGCGTCAGGCGTTCCAGGGGTGACACAACCTCCCACGAGAGCGGGGTTGGGTCCCGGCCATATTACGCTCCTCATGAGCAAGTTTTATGAGTTCTTACAAAACCCAGTAGATTTAACTATGCTGGGAGGATTGGAGGCTAACGCTTTCGTAACACCAGGAGTAGCGCCCACAACCCCACCAAGTACAGGTATTGCTAGAGCGATCCCAGTAAGCGTACCCTCTGTTGCGGATCCAGCAGTAGGAACCTCAGGAGTTTCAACGGCACTATCGGTAACGCTTGTTTCAGTTGCAACGGGTACTCAGCCCGTGGCCCCGCGGGTGGATGCCCCAGTATCATCGCCCATGGAGGAAATGAGAAGAGAGATGCAGAAAGAGATGTTGAAGTTCATGCAAGCCTCCTCGAAATCAGCTGGTGAGGTGGCTTCGATTTATGACGACTTTCGAACGCCTTATCCCCAGGGATACAACGATGAGTCTTGCCCAAAGGACTATATTCCCCCTATCTTTGAAAAATATACAGGGAAAGGTGGAAACCCAAAGGACACATTAAGTTTTTTGTTGAACATTTTGGAGCACATTATAATGATAAGAAGCTTAGATTGAGGGAGTTTTTCAAATCCCTAACCGATAAGGCATACACCTGGTACTCTTATTTGACTCCCAACAGCGTTTCTATATGGGAGGAGATGCATGTATTGTTCGTTTGAAAGTTATTTCTGGCAGAGGATGAGTTCACCTTGACCCAACCGGGTAGGGAGAGGCAGAGACCTGGGGAGGAGGTAGTGGCCTATGTTCAAAGGTTCAGGGAAAGTTCCCTCGATGTAAGGGAGGAGTCCAAGGAGTCCAGGTTATTGCAGATTTGTGTTGAGGGACTGCTTCTGAATACATCTGCCATCTTATCAACGAGACATGCGAGGGGACTTTTGTGGCATTCTTGAAAGCGGCTAGAAATATCTCTTTGATGGTGTGACCGAATTCGGTGGTGGCACCCATAATGTTCAGGCAGCCGATGCAACCCGCGGGGGGGAGGCCTCAGCCCCCATGGGTAGGATACATCGAGGGGGAGATAAGGCCAAAGCACCGAAGAAGGACAATAAGAGGAAGTTAGGAAGAGACAGAGAAGACCCACCACCATTGCCCTGTATAGTAGAAGAAGCTATCAGCTGTTACAACGCGATGGTTCAAGGGGTAATGGTCTATGAGCCAAAGGAAGTCCCCGTAAGGGAGCCCGATGCAGCAACGAAGGCGGATCCAAAGTACTGCCAGGTTCACCGAAGGATCCAGCATCCAACGGAGAGCTGCTTTACATTGAGAAGAATTATTGACAAATATGTGAAGGCAGGGACGTTACAAATACCCCCCAGAATGTTAACAATAAACCTTGGCCCGCGCATGGGGCCAATCTCGTGGTGGCCTATGATGAAGAGGCCGAGAGAGGGGAAAGGGGGTCAACAGCAGGGAAAGAAGAATACGAAGAGGCTCTGGAAGACTGTACGAAAGGAATGGTGAACGTTGTGTTGGCCTACGATGAAGCAAGTACTAAAGATGCGAAAGAGGTGTACAGTGTTGAAGGCGAGGAAATAGACCCAGCTCTAGAATACTGCGCAGTTTTGAGGTCCCCAAAGTTCACTTGGTTCTTCGACCAAGTGGGGGTACCGAAGGAGATTAGGCTCGAGATAACCCAGGCAATACTTGATATTGCGAGGAAGAACGCAGGCCCTTCGCTAAGGTGGAGGGGACCCATGGCCAGGCTGGTGAGAAGGTTTCTGTCAGAGGTAACCTTCAGCGATGCAGATAGAGCTGTAAGGTTCCCTTATAACAGGCCATTATATATGACGGCCAGTGTCAATGGAGTTAGCTTAATAAGGACTCTCATGTATGGAGGAGCTTCCATCAATATTATGCCAATCAAATACTTTCACGTGGAAAATATTCCAGAAGAAAGGCTGGTCCCCATGCCTTTGGTAATTTTGGGGTATGATAACCAATCCTCCAAATCTATCGGGTATGTTAATGTGGGGATTGTGATGGGAAACTTGAGTTCCCATATAAAGTTCAACGTGATAGAGAGTGAAACTTCCTATCATCTGTTAATAGGAAGGGTGTGGATGCACAACCAAGGCCTGGTTCCTTCTACATACCACCAATGTGTTAAGGGAATTTTCAAGGGCACAGAGGTAACCATTACGGCCACAGAGAGGCCCTTCGCGGTTGAAAAAGCTCACTTGGTGGATGCAGCATTTTACACAGAGCTAGAGGAAGATGTCTGAATCTTAACAAGAAGAATGGAGGGAGCATGTGTTCCCTCGATCAAAGAAAGGATGGGACCATTAAATGAACAGAAGAGGGAGAGAGGCCCAAGGGAAACAGCCGAGGAAGCTCAGCAGGTGACCCCTCGGCCCCAGGGCTTCTCGAAGCAGCTTAAACACAGGATGAGACATAGAATGGACCCAATGCAGCACGAGGCACAACGCCAGAGTGTGTTGAGTCGATTTTCAAGAGGAAGGATTGCTGAGGCTTCCAGAGAAAGGAAAATTAAGGGAGTCATAATGACCAATAAACAAAGAAAGAAGGTCATCACCAAATAAGGAAAGGTGGTCTATCGTTTGTGATGGTGTGAACGGGCGACCAAGGGGACCAATAGTGAGGCTGACCCGGTATATGAATGCTTTTTGGTAGATCAAAAAGGGCAATGTTTGGTGATAGACAACTCTAACGTACAAGAGTTTGTGGGAGATGTGGCTGAAGAGCCTGATTGCATGACAGATAGACCAAGGTCGCAGGCGTAAGAGTTGGAGCAGTTGAACCTGGCAAAAAAAGGAGAGGACCCAAGACCCATCTTCATCTCGAAGGATCTCAGCGCTCAGAAATGAGAGGCCTTTGTCGAATTGATTCGGGAGTTCATAGATGTTTTCACGTGGAAATACACAGAAATAGAAGGCCTAGATGAGGAAGTAAGTTTCCACAGGTTGAACGTAATACCTTCAGCCATTCCAGTGAAGCAGGCAACAAGAAAGTACAAACCCGAGTTGGATTTGAAGATTAAAGAAGAGGTCCAGTGCCTACTAACGTAAGGATTCATCGTAACAATACAACACCCACTCTAGTTATCCAGTATTATCCCAGTGGGAAAGAAGGACAAAAACCAGATAAGGATCTGTGTGGACTTTAGAGATTTGAATAGAGCTTGTCCTAAAGATGAGTTCCCTCTACCCTCCATCGATAGCCTGATAGATGCAATGGCTGGCCATGAGATGTATAACTTTATGGATGGGTATGTGGGGTATAATCAGATCAAGATGGACCCCTCGAATGCAGAGAAAACGACATTCAGAACATCGTTGGGTAACTGCATGTACAGGGTGATGCCATTCGGACTCAAGAACGCTGGGGAGACTTACCCGAGAACGATGATGGCCATTTTTCATGACTTCCTCCACAAATTTGTAGAATTTTATGTGGATGACTTGGTCATCAAATCGAAGGAGGAGGGGTCCCACCTGAGTAATTTGAGGAAGGTGTTTTCTCGTTGCAGGAGGTATAAGTTGAGGATGAATCCATTGAAATGTGTTTTTGGAGTAACGAGTGGAAAATTCTTAGGCTTTGTGGTTGATTGGCAAGGGGGTGCAAATGGACCAGGATAAACGGTGGGCGATCTTAGAAATGCCAAGCCCTAAGACAGCGAGGGAGTTGAAGAGCTTCCTCGGTAAAGTCTCTTACCTTAGGAGATTTGTGCTTGGATTGGTCGAAGTAACACACCCGCTGATGCAGCTGTTGCGAAAGAGAACGAAGTTCAGCTGGGAGGAGGTTCACCAAGAGTCTTTCGCTAGGCTGAAGAAGCTGTTGGTTTCACCGCAGACTATGGTTCCCCCACGGGCAGGAACACTGTTGTAGTTATATCTTAAATCTACCACGAGGTTCGTTGGAGCTTTGATGACACAAGAGATTGATGGGAAAGAACGATCAGTCTACTACCTCAGTAGAATCATACATGGGCCAAAAATTAGATATAACAGCCCAGAAAGGCATTATTTGTCCTTAGTCTTTGTAGCACAAAAACTTAGGCATTATATGCTATCATTTATGATTCACATTGTCACTAAATGTGATCCCATTAAGTATTTGTTGGCAAGAACTATATTAATTGGCAGGGCATCTAGGTGGTTCCTCATCCTTTCAGAATATGACTTGAAATGTGTAGTTCCTCACACGATCAAGAGCCAGGCGTATGCCGATCTATTGGCAGTATTTCCATTAGGAACGTTTGAACCACCTAAAGAAGATATTCCGGGAGACGACCTATAAGCTAATTATCTGGGTGCAACTTAGGAGGAGTGGACGATGCAGTTCGATGGATCTTCGGCAGAGAAGAAGGGAGGGGCAGGGGTTATTCTTTCAAAGGGAATAGAATAGATTTTCCTTTCCTACAAGTTAGATTTCCCTTGCTCCAATAACGAAGTAGAGTATGAGGCATTGGTGTTGGGGTTTCTAGAAGCTCTTCGAAGGGCAATCCGTTCACTCTGCATTAAGGGTGATTCGAACTTAGTGATCCAGCAAGTAAATGGAGAATACGCATTGAAGCACATGAACCTAGAACCATATAGAACGATCATCCAGAGACTCCTCAACTAGTTCCATCGGACTAAGATCAAGAGACATCCCAGAATGATGAATCGCCACCCAGATACGTACGCAACTATTGCCCAAAAAATGGTCATGAGGAACGATACACCTATCGTCATGATCCAATGAAGAACAGCTCTTTCAGTGGTGCAATCAATTCTACCGATGGAGGAGGACACGGACTGGAGGGGAGAGATTAGGAAGCAGCTGGAGTTTGGTGAGGGGGCAATGGGCCTAAGAGAGTTGGCCCAATATTTTACAAATTAGGGAAATCTCTACTTCAGAAACGTAGGTGGATGGTTATCAAGATGCATTGGCCCAAAAGAAACAGCGTGAAGGTTAAAGAAAACACATGAGGAGCACTGCGAAATAACTGAGGTACCTATTTATAGGAGAATTCAACGAGAAGGATACTTCTGGCCTAGAATGAAGCATGCCGCGATGGAGCTATAACGGAGGTGCGATAAGTGTCAGCTTTTCTTTTAAGCGGCTGAATATCATTTCATTAAAACTCAGGCTGATTGGAGGTAACCCTATATTGACTTCATTAAAGATGGAGTTGCCCCGATAGAGAAAATTGATGCAATAGGACTAAAGAGAAGGGCCCCAAGGTTCTATATCCAGGAGGGGCAGCTCTACCGAAGGGGATACTTCAAGAGGCCATTATGTTGCATCACGAAGGAAGAAGTAGTTGAGGTTCTCAAACAGGCGCACGATCCAGCTCACATACGAGGGGCTAAGTTATATGATCAGCTGATGACATTAGGGTATTATTGGCCAACGATGGAGAAGGACTCTGCTCAGTCCGTTTGAAAGTGCAAGGCTTGCCAACTATATGGAAACATGATCCATACCCCATCGGTAGACTTACACTCTCTGGCAATGCCTTACCTTTTTCACACTTGGGCGTTTGACCTGGTGGGGGAAATACATCCTTCTTCAAGGGGGAAGATATGGATACTAGTCGCAACGGAATGCTTTACAAAGTGAGCCGAAGCGATACCACTCAGAAGGGCAACGGCTGGGGTGGTAAGCAACTTCATCAGAGAATACATCATTTGTCGTTTTGGGATCCCAAAGGTTATTCTCTCAGATAATGGGATGCCTTTCGTCAATTCAGAAGTAATAATGCGCATAGACAAGTACTCCATCGTTCATCATACTTCAACGGTGGCATACCCAAAAGGAAACGGTCAAGCCGAAGCGACTAACAAAACACTGGTTAATATTTTGGCCAAGGTAATGGAGGACTTCCCAGGATCGTGGGACGACAAGATACCAGTTGTGTTATGGGCCTATCGAACAACCAAGAGGAAACCCACAGGGTACACTCCATTCTCGCTTGTTTATGGGGCGGAGGCAATCCTTCCAGTGGAATTAGAAGTTCCCTCTGCCCGATACACCTTGCGAAGCAGCATGCTCCCTCAGAATAGGCATGTGCAGTTAGAAGCGTTAGACGAGCACAGAGATAACGCGATGCAACACTTCTAAATGTACACGAAATAGCTCTCCAGGGCATATGATAACTTGGTGAGACCTAGGAAGTTCGTGGAGGGAGACCTCGACTTGAAAGCAACAGTGAAGCATATCAGGGGGGCTTCCTCTACCAAAGTTTGCAGCCAATTGGGAGGGACCTTTTATTATAAAAGAAGCTCATGACTCGGGGTATTGCTTAGTTTCTAAGATGGAGGAAGACAAGCCATTTAAAATTAACAATAAATGGCTGAAGGTTTATCATGTGTAGACAATTAAGTTTGAACAATGATTGTAAATAGCTGTTATTTATGAATATACAAGTTTCAGTTATGACTTGAGCAGAGTGAAAGAGTTGCATAAATATAGAAATTTAAAACATGCAAAAGCAATTGTAACATGCAGAAGAAGTGGAAAATATACATTTTTCATTCATTTGTAAATGATGGAGCAATATAAAATTGGGAACTACTACCCAAGAATTACATAGAAAGAAGCAAGAGGAAGATATATACAAATGTTGACTAGCCTAAAAGGAACCATAGGTCCGAAGAGGAGAAAAAATCTCCGGGAAGGCCCAAAGAAGATGTAGTACAAGATTGTTGGGCATTGAGGGAAACCTCCAACCTCGTTTGAAATTGTGCACGTTGGATAAGGAGTCTTTCTTGTTTCAGCTTGTCCAGATACAAAACTTCTTCGGCTTCATTCACCTCCTTAGCAACTGCTTCTAAGAGGTGTACTATTTCGGCCAACCTGGCTACCTCAGCTCGTTGGTCCTGCTGATGCTTCTGCAATAGTTCCCTCTGCCTGATCAGTTGTTGGCTCTTTAAAGTTTTTAAGTAAGATATAAGCCAGTTGAAACAAAAACCATCACGACCCAACTCCTTCAAATAGCTAAGAAATTAGATAAGGAGTGGTCTGGTAACGGTCGCAGTGGGAGTACTGGGAATTTCTACAACAACAGTGGCCATGCCTTGCAACCTATAACTCATGACAGAGATGTTCGAATGCAAGCAATCCACCGAGAAGGTTTTAGGATGGTGATTCACAAGTTGCTCGATCATCAGTCGATGAGTAGCAGGCATATGAGGAGAATGTTGAAGCACCATTAAGAAAAATACATGAGGAGCCAAATCCGGCAGAGGAAGCTCGCACCCAGATTCACTCTCCGCTGCAGCACCGGTTGTGGAACCTTGGTCGGCCTGGTTAGAATCTTTCGAGACGGCAGGTTCCCGATGAGGTGAACCAACAGGCGAAAGAACGGGTGGAAATATCTCTCGTGCAACCTGAGATAAGAAAAGAAATGAGTTTGTGAAAAATCTTAACAAGTGTTTTCATTGTTAAAGTCACCGTTATAGGTGGAGTTTGTGAAAAATCTTAACAAGTGTTTTCATTGTTAAGTCACCGTTATAGGTGAAGTTTGTGAAAAATCTTAACAAGTGTTTTCATTGTTAAGTCACCGTTATAGGTGAAGTTTGTGAAAAATCTTAACAAGTGTTTTCATTGTTAAGTCACTGTTATAGGTGGAGTTTGTGAAAAATCTTAACAGGTGTTTTCATTGTTAAGTCACCGTTATATGTGGAGTTTGTGAAAAGCTTAACAAGTGTTTTCATTGTTAAGTCACCGTTAGAGGTGGAGTTTGTGGAAAATCTTAACAACTGCTTTCATTGTTAAGTCACCGTTATAGGTGGAGTTTGTGAAAATCTTAACAAGTGTTTTCATTGATAAGTCACCGTTATAGGTGGACTTTTTGGAAAATCTCAACAACTGCTTTCATTGTTAAGTCATCGATATAGGTGGAGTTTATGCTATAGGAGAGTTTGTGAAAATTCTTCGATAAAAAATACAAAGAATTAGAAAATACCTCAATTACGGCAGGAGCCAGAACGGGGGTAACTATGGCAGCAGTAAGGATAGGAACCATTGGGGGTGGGCTCGTTACCTCAGAGGCTACAACGGGATCCCCGGTTAGAGAAGACTCAATGGTAGACAAAACTTCCTCACCAACATAAGGGACCAAGGCCAGCATGGGCGGTTCACCGGAAGAAGATGATGGACTCTCAAATGAGGCCCCAATAGGGGTGGGTGCAGAAAAACCACCACGAGGGGAAAAAGCACCAACCTTGGCCTTATATGTAGGCAGACCATCAAGAGAAGATGGAAAGAGGCTGGAAGAAAGCTGCAACATGAAGAAGCTAAGTGTTAAAAAGGAGAAATAAGTACAAAAAAAAGGAGAAATACTTATGGGTGTTACTTACCTCGGTTATGGAACTGAAAAGGGGAATGGCGATAGGAGGTCTCGCCACCATTGTTGGAAGAGGAACGTTAACTAATAACGAGGGGACTTTAACGTGGGGCACCCAAGGTTCAGCATGATAAATAAACAAAGGGGTGAGATTGAGAGGACGTTATACCAAATAAATTATAGAAGAAATCATACCCCGGGCTCATTTTCTTCAGCCGAAAAAATGAGCTGAAGAAGCTCGGACGGAGAGGATAAACCAGAAGGGGTGGGGAGAGTTGTCTCTGGTGGCGAAGAGATGCCCACAGAGTCAGCACCACCATCATCCACGGTAATATCTCTTGCACGTTGAGAGGCTGAACGACGAGTATAGGTAAGCCCAGTCATGGGCGAATGAAGAGAACTCACAACGAGTGGCGAAGCACCGAAACTCCCCCCCCCCCCCACACACACACGAAAGGGCTCACGGGGGGGCTAGGGGGATTGGCAGTTTCTTCTTCAACCTCCTGTACCAAAATTACCAAAATGCATAAGTAAATGCACCATTTTTTTAAGCAAATGGGAAATGTCAGTAGAACAAATATACATACCTCAGATATAATAGGCGAGGAGGCATGAGATAAGTGCACTTCAGAAGTCGGTCTCCTCTGGGACTTGGTGCCCAGAGTTTTCTTCCTCGTTCTTGATATACCGGGGCCACTACCTCGAAGAACGTTTGAGCTTTTTCTCCTCTTCATCGTGGGCTCGGTGAGATCAATAATGATTGTGGGGAAGGTTCCCAATGGAGGAACAGCTGGTACACATCGTTCGAACTCAGCGTTTATGCGTGCCACCTCAGCTTGCGCTTTCCTTCTCAACTCCTTGGCCCTATCTGCAGGCATAGGAGAAGGAACGGAGGCAATGTGGAATGCCCCCTTAGGAGCTTGAGATTTAGGCTGAGACTTGGTCGTGGACTTGTAAGCCGTCCCACTCTTTACCTTCTGACCTGAGGGTTAATCGGTAGTAACTTTGATCGAGGGAGCAGCTTTCTTAGAGGCTGCAGCACTCTTGGGTATGGGCGTAGTAGCAGGAATCATGGAACAAAGGGGAGGAAGCTCAGTGGGACATGCCTTGGGGGTCTTACTCATAGGTAAATCAACCCTAAGGATGGAATTTCCTTTCAAACCCAGTTCCAAGGAAGAAAAGGAAAGCACTGGAGGGTACATTGGATCTCCCTCGATGAACTCCGCAATATCAGCCAACTGTTTTGGCCAGTAGCGTGTAGCGAACAAAGAAGACATATTCCCTTGCCTTTTGTTACTGGGAATGGTTACTCACCCAGCCATCGCAAAACTTATTACCCATGCAGTGGTAGATGAAAACAGGGAGCAGGCCTCACTAAAAGAAACCTTGGCGTTTGATGATTGAAAAACTGGGCGAGGAGCCCCCTGATCAAAACCAAATTGACGACTGCAACGATTGGGGTTGTAGTGCTCGCTAGTATATCCCAACTCGGTATAAGAGGGCAGATACCCGAGGGAGAATAAAATAACCACGGCCAGTGAAGGGTCTTCAATATCCACACCTACCTCCACTAACCTGGATTTGTGTTGGAAAAAGTCACAGTTGTGAACAAAGATATCTTCTTCGTAGGTCCTCATAACGAAGTCCTCAAAACCATCAATCACGGATATCAACTCCTTTCGACTCAGTTTCTTATGATAAAGGTAGGAGCGTGGGGGCAGAATGTTTTCCCCAGAAGGAGGACGATTGATCTTGGCTGCTACGGAGGGAAAACAAACATAGAGAAAGCTCGTCAGAAGGACACAGTTGGCAAAATTTACCAAGTTATAACGATAAAGAGATCGTTCCATGTCGAAGAGGGTTCTGTCGAGCCAGGTATAGAGAGATCCCAAGGCGATTACAGCAAGGGGAAGCTTGGTCCCTCGGGCCAAACAAAGGGAAATATTTATCAGGTCCCTTCGAGGATGATAATTGGGTTTTCCTGATAGAAGAAAACGGGAAAGAATGATAAGGATATAAGCAGGAAGTTCCAGTGATGTACCTTGACCAGGGGCACCTCCAGAAGAACTACCCTCGGCAGGGTCCTTAAAGAAATAATTGATAAGTGGGGAGAAAGTGGCCTTATTTGATGAACCGGTGCAGCTTCGGCATATCCGGTCCAACTCCAAACGGTCAGCAGTCTCTTGGGCATCTAAAGCCTCATCAGTATAGGGCTCGTGGCCTGTTGCTTCGAGGCCCAGGAGCTCACACACGTCTTCCAATGTCACCGTGAAATCACCCCACGCAGCGATGAAGGTGTGGGTAGTAACGTTCCAGTGAGACACCAGAACAGGAAGGGCAACATTGTTCTTAGATAGAGTGAACTCACCGAACCACTTGGCCCGTTGTAGCCCAATATTGGTAAGCGTTTCATTATAGGAGCTCTGCATGTGGGAGTTCCACACAGTAAAGTGAGCAGGAGAACCCCCGGGTGCTTCAAACTCAATGTGGGACCACAGGAAGTCCCCTCGATCCAAGAGAAATCGGAGAGTCCCTTCGGGAGGAAGAAAACCCCACTCAGTAGAAGCTTCGTCTTCATCACCCAACAATAAAGGGTCAAACTTAGAAGAAAAATAGACCCTCTTACACGCACCAGCAAAATCATCACCTTCTCCAAAAACGGGTGATCGATGATAAAACCTTAGTTGTTCCTGGCGGGCAGCATCCAGGGTGGTGGCAATGGTAGAGGCAGTGGGCGGAGCACTGGCAGCAGACGCGGAGGGGTTGCTTGAGTACGCCATGGCAAATAACGATAAAGTAACGGAGAAACTTTGAGCAAGAAATGTCTTAGAACGATAATGGAGAAACACGAGCACAACTGGAGATAGAGATGGTAATAGAAGAAACAAGTCAGGAGGTAAGAGCTCAAAACAACAATGGAGTTCTCACAGTTTATTTTCTCTCTCTAAAGACAATGAAAGCTTGAAGACGACGTGGTGAGCCACCTCTGCAACATCAGCCCCCTGACACACAGTGGTTATGCAAAAGGCATGTCTTGGCATTTAATGTTTATGACGTGGAGACAACTAGTGCATCAGGAATTTAATGTTTTGACATAAAGTATGAGGGATGTCTTTCATAGTCTTTAATGACTGAGTTGCCTTGGGGATGGGGTGGGGGGCTATTTAAGGACCCAAACCACCCCTGAGGAGAGGATGATCCTTTTGAGAGTCTGAGAAGTTATTTCCAGAGAGAGAGAGTTCTTACAAAACTAGAGAGTTTACCCACTCACCATTGTTACTTATTACGAAGCTTTTAATATTTGACAGAGATTCCTGAGGGTATTAGGTGTGTTTATACCTGCCTACCAAGGTGTATCTAGGGTGCCTACTTCTCTCTCCCTCTAGCTAAGTTACTTCTAAGGTTTATTACTATTTCCTGAGTTATACACTTGGTTTTTTGAGTTTAAACTGAGTTTGTCTTCATTGGGTTTATATTTGTGTGTCCTATCATTAATCCAAAGCTTTGGCCGAGTCAGCTTATCATTATCATACTCAAATAGGGGTTATGCCTCCATCTTATCTAAAGTACCCTTTTACATATACGAAAATCGAGGCGGCGATGTCGCTTGAACGAGATAGGCATCTCGCTCGAAACGAAGGACACGTGTCGTTCGAATGACATCGCACGAGATGCTTATCTCACTCAAACGACAGTGTAAACTCGTTTGAACGAGATCGTCGACCGAGCTCGTCGATCGAGGCACTCTGCTTCTACACTTAGAAATTTTTTGCTTTTGATCAAAATAAATCAGACTTCGAAAAAACATTTTCTGAAAAATTCCCAAATATTTATGAAAATATAAACAACTCTAATAAATCATTTTACCAATAATGCTTCATGGAGTAGTGGGAAACGATTGAGCAGCACGTCGCATGTAGTATGATGCACGTGTGAAGATAATAGATTAGGATAAAGGTCGTCGTGTATGATCATGATGACGTGCTGAATGTAGCAGTATCAGACATACAAACTGTGATCTAGGGAAAACATAAAATTCCTAGATTCTACCCCAGACATTTATAAAATTATGTCCTTACAAATCTCCACCTATGTCTATGTCGGTATATACATAAAAAATCCGAATTATGCAATCAAATGACATATAAGATAATATCCCCATTAAACCCTCAAACTGAGAATACTAAATGACATGTTGCCAATGAACTTCAACATCTCCAAGTATTCAGGTCTTCAAAAACTCCTAAAGCTTTTCTCATCAGGGTGTGTAATCTAATCAATATCAATTTTGTACCTACACATATGAGATAAAGCAAATAACCATGACACGCAATAGTTTGAAATATAATGATATGAAAAACTCAAATATCAATTAAGCTTACGCAAATCGTTGATAAATCAACAAAAATTCTCCCCCATACTTCATTCTCCCCCTTTTTATGATGTCCCCAAATCGAAAGATATGAGAAGCATAAATAAGGAAAATGTCACATGGTAATAAACTTTTTATTTTTGAATTTTTCAAAATATTTCACACAAAATATACAACAAAGAATCACACCATGAAAGAACACAAAAACAACCAAGTCGATAATAACGTAAATGTAGGGGTGTGATCAAATTCGATAGGAAAATCAATGACACAAACATGACATATGTGAACGATGAATATCGTATATTCCTAACGAATGAACTCAACGTATTCCATAGGTGTAAAAAGATGGAAATATGAGACATTGACTCAATCAAATCAACAAATCAAATCTCAAAATGATCTCCACACCAATAACGTCCAAAACGATTTAATGCTTTTTCAGGACTTTCAAGGAAGTGCAAACCCGTTTAAATTCTCCAACTAAACTCCCTCAGATTTATATTTTGAATAGAGGTGATCTAAATTCTCAAACTTTGGAGAATTGATGGTGAAACCTAATGACCCATATTTGGAATGTATTGTTTTTTATTGCATTTAAATTTTTTCGGGCTCTTTTAACCTCTTTAGACCCCTGATAATAAAATTCCTCAATTTTTTAGGTTCAATTTAAAGGTGGCTTAATCGCAAAGGATAGATAATTACCTTTCGTAGCCCTTCACCATTTTAAAAAAAACACAGATTCACCAAACGGTTTTTTACATGCATTCCAATCTTGTCAAGTTTTGTCGCATATGGTTCGTTGTATAGACAGAATTGAGATGGAAACACTCAAGACAATATGTGATAGATAAGTACAATAATCAAATAACACCGTCCATGTGTGCAATAAAGGAGATAAGGAGCCAAACATGTAGAAAGATATCACTAATCACATCTCAAAGACTCCAAACAATGTAAAGCACATGGATGCAATGATGTAGCATCTCAAATCACTATCAAGCAGTCATATGGATAAATGGAATGAAATTTGTGACTCGGCTATCTTAAATGCTCATCCATAAAAGGTGCAAATAAAATAAAATAAAATCTTTTTGTGCTTTTCTAAAAATTTTATAAAAAGAAAATCTTTTTGGATTTTTAAAAAATATAAAAAAATAAAAATAATAATACACATGATACAAACTAGCAATAGGAATCATATGATATGAACATGACCATGTATCATATCCTAGACAGGGACTAACCCCTCAATCACTTGTGCAAATTCCTAAAAAGACTTCCTAAGACTCTAGAATCTAGGGGCATCTAAAGGTTTCGTGAAAATATCGGCCAACTGACGGTCAGTGGGTACGAAACTCAGGGATACAACTTTATCCTCAACTAACTGTCGTATAAAGTTCTCACGTATCCTGATGTGCTTTGTACATGAATGTTGTACTGGATTGCGGGATATGTGTATCACGTTCGTGTTATCATAGGAAATGGTCATGGTGTCCTCTGAAATCCCATAATCCTCCAACATTTTCTTCATCCACAAGAGTTGCGTGCAACAACTCCCGACGGTGATGTACTCTGCCTCCATAGTGGACAAAGAGATGGAGTTTTACTTCTTGCTCAGCCAGGAGACAAGAGTAGAACCAAAATAGAAACACCCACCAGAAGTACTCCTACAACCATCTACATCCCCGGCCCAATCGGCATCCGAATAGGAAGATAAATGATCATCGCTATCAAAGGAATACCAAATACCGTATGAGAGAGTCCCACTCACATATTTGATAATACGTTTTAGAGCGAGTAAGTGTGATTCTTTTGGGGATGCCTGATATCGCGCATAGACTCCAACACTAAAGGCTATGTCGGGATTACTGGAAGTTAAGTAAAGAAGACTACCTATCATACTCCGATACAAATCCTTGCCTAGAGTGTCCTTACTAAGCTTAATAAAAGTACTCATAGGTGTACGTGCATACTTAGTGGAGTCTAAACTAAATTTCTTCACTAGGTCTCTAGCATACTTGGATTAGGACATGAACATCCCATCCTCTAGGTGATGAACCTGGAGACCAAGGAAGAAAGTAAGATCACCTACTATGCTCATCTCAAACTCACTTTTCATCTTCTCCTCAAAGTGGTGAGCATGTTGGGAGCACTTGGATCCAAAGACTATGTCATCCACATAGACCTGGGCAACCAAAATAGCACTGTCATCTCTCCTGATGAACAATGTCATATCAACTCCCCCTCTCTTGAAGCCACCGGCTAAGAGATAAGAAGTAAGCCTCTCGTACCAAGCACGGGGTGCTTGCTTCAAACCATACAAGGATTTCCTCAGATTGTAGACGTGTTTCGGGTGCTTAGGGTCTTTAAAACCTTTTGGTTATCCCACATAAACCTCCTCATGTAGAATGACATTTAGAAAGGCACTCTTGACATCCATCTGATATAACTTAAAGCGCAGATGACATGCGATGGCGAGTAGTAAGCGGATGGGATCAAGCCTCGTAACAGGAGAAAATGTCTCCCCAAAGTCTACACCCTCTATCTGTGTGTAGCCTTGAGCGACCAACCTAGCCTTATTTCTGATTATGTTACCATTTTCATCCATTTTATTCTTGAAAATCCTCTTGGTACCTATCACATTAGTCTCACTAGGTCGGGGGACTAGTTCCCAGACATTGTTCTTTTTAAACTGAAGCAACTAGTCCTACATGGCAGATATCCAGTGTTCATCCTTGAGTGCTTCTTTGTGATTCTTAGGCTCGACTGTGGACATGTAGCAAAAATGACTAACAACGTTCTCTAGCTGGGCATGAGTCTTGACCCCTAAAGTGGGATCTCTAACAATGGAGGCAGGGTCATGACTCTTGCGAAACCAATCAGGTGTGTCCCCTAACATAAGAGTAAGGTCCACAAGGTGTGGGTGATGGACAAGTAAATCACTGCCAGAAAAGTCCTCATCCTTACACTGAAGCTAGGATCAATAAACATCAAAGGTTTGTCATCTTACATGGTGACGTTTATTGAATCCATAACCTTAGAGCTCTTCAAGTTAAAAACTCGATACGCTCTACTATTTGATGAATATCCTGGAAATATTCCCTCTTTGCTCTGGGAGTCAAACTTTTCTAATTGCTCTTTATCCCGTAGGATATAGCATTTACTCCCAAAGACACGGAAATATATGAGGTTGGGTTTCTTTCCAGTCCATAATTCATAAGGCATCTTAAGTGTGTGTGGACGTAGGTAAACCCCATTCACTATGTGGCATGCAGTAGACACTGCCTCTGCCCAAAATCTCCTAGCAACTTATGACCTAGAAGCATAGATCTAGCCATTTCCTGAATTGTCATGTTCTTTCTCTCAACAATATCATTTTACTGAGGAGTCTTCATAGAAGAAAACTCATGTTTGATTCCAAGGCTGTCACAATAAAGATCTACCTTTGCTTCCTTAAATTTTGTGTCGTTGTCACTACATATCCTGTTAATAGTGACTCCGTGTTGATTTTTCAGGACACGGCACTTGGTCGTTAAAAACTCTACGGCATCGAATTTCTCTCTCAGAAATCCTACAATCGAAAATCTGGAGAAATCATCCACCATCACGAGGATATACCTCTTACTACACAGACTCTCAGTACAAGTAGGACCCATAAGATCCATGTGAATCAACTCAAGTACAAGGGAGGTGGTAATGGAATGAAACTTCCTATGGGGGCTACAAATTTTCTTTTCCAACTGACAGGGTCCACAAACTGTGAAAGTTGGCTTTCCAAGTGATGGTAAGTCACATACTAGGTCCTTTTTAGCTAAGTGTGTTAAATCTCTAACGTTCACATGACCTAGACGTTGGTGCCACAGATCCATAGGAGTGATCATGGCACTGTTACAGATAAGTGAGGATGTGATCAAAGTCCCATAGTAATTATCCTATGTCCTCACCCCTTGCACTAAAAGTTTACCGGCTTGATTATAGACATTACACGCGTCCTGGTCAAACTTTCCGACAAAGTCAGTGACGTATAGCTGACTAATGCTGAGAAGGTTTGCCTTCAAACCTTTGATGTACAAAACATTCTCTAGCTTAGGAAATCCTGGTAACTCTACTGTACCTCGTCCTACGATGCTAGACTTGCTCCCATCTCCAAATGTGACTCTACCTTCCTTATAATCCTCTAGGTAGGTAAAAAATGAGACATCACCTGTCATAGGTCTGGAGCACCCACTATCAAAATACCATTGTGAGGTATTATATGCTTTGAGAGCGACATGAATAATAAGGGACTTTTTATCTTTCTTAGATACCCAAGAAGAGGTGACCTTTTGTTTACCCTTATTGTTGTTGGTTTTAGCCGGGATGTGAGAAGTATTCACTGAAGGCAAAGACATCCGTCGAAATTCCTCAATTAAACTCTGTGATGTGGTAGTTAAAAACTCAACACGCTCTCTCAGACTGAAAAAATCATCAGTATGATGTGGTGGAGAATTAGAACGTCTTGTCCAACCCAAACTATAGCAAAACTTCTTGAGGTGTACTTTTCTTTTGCAGTACATACAAAAGAACATAGTCTTAGGCAAACCTGAGTTTGCTTTTCTTGGTCGAACTCTTCTTTGTGATTTTTGACGATGGCCATATGGAGTCATAGTAAACTCAGGAACTAGTCCAGGTGCAATTTGGGACGTGGATGCACCATCAAAACCTATTCCCTGCCTATCACCAAAACCTAAAGAGGGGTCGAGGAGCATCTTTCCATATATGTTCTCGACTTGAACCTTGACTTCCCATGCTCTCTCAAGATCATGAGTAAGCTGGGCAATAAGGGCTTCAAGTTTCTTTCGAGTCTCCAGGGAGGAATGGAGCTCACTCGTAAAACTACCCACTTATTTAGTCAAGTCCCCTTTCTCTTTCTCAAAATAACTCTCTCTCTCTCTCTCTCTCCAAATAGTCTCTTTCTCTCTCTAAACACACTTTCTTTCTCAACACAGGCAGACTCTCTCTCTCTCAAGGTAGTGCAGGTAGAGGACTCTCTCTCTCGCACCTCTTCTAAATCTTCCTCTAAAGTGGTGATCCTAAGAACTAACACTTTGTTACGATTTTTTATTTTAAATGACTCATTATATAACTCAGCGTATGCGCGTTGAAGGTTACTCTCGCTCTCACTTGCATCATCCTCCCCTTCACTCACATCGTTCTCACTGTCGAGGTGTCCCTGTGAAGCAGCATCCTCATCGTCATGAGGATCACTAAAAGTACTCACATGACTAGCCATGAATGCGGTGAAGTTACATTCATACGGTGACTCGTCTCCAAAGTCCACCGACTCAACCTCATTGTCGTCACTAAGGGTAGAATTAAGGACAGCTTTGCCTTTTTCTTTGGCAAGTCTAGTCAGCCTGGTAGGACACTCAAAAGCTCTATGACCCTTATTGTCACACTCATAGCATCTCTCACTGTCTTTCTTAGGAGGGACTTTAAAATCTTTTTCATTTTTCTTATTTTTCTCAAAACTCTTTTTATCTTTGAAATTTCCATTTTTTTTGAATTTGAGAATTTTGTTGAAATTTTTAGCAAACAGAGCCAAATCATCTAAATCAAAGTCACACTCAGAATCTGACATTTTTATCTCCCTTTTTCTAGATGACTCAACTCTCTTTCTTGCCGACCCCTCACTCTTTCTATCCTGGGCATCAAGTACAATTCCCTTATCTTTAGGCTTGACAGATTTAGGAAACATATCAATTTCATATACGTTTGTAAGTCTCCTACAAGTTCCTCCAATTTAAGCGTGTTTAAATTACCCATAGAATTTAGCACAGTGACTTTAGGGATAAAATGCTTAGGCCGTGATCTTAAGATCTTTTTAACAACTCTAGCATTAGGAATGTGTTCACCAAGATTAAAGCTAGTGTTTACAATATCAGATAACCTAGCATAAAATTCATCAAAACATTCAGTCTCAAGCATGGTGATTATTTTAAATTGAGTTATTAAATTTTGTAGTTTAGACTCTTTCACAGCATTAGTTCCTTCATGGGTAAGTTATAAAACATCCCATGCCTCTTTTGACGTGGTGCACGTCATTATGCGTCGGAACTGGTCAGGTGTGACGGATCCAGAAATAGCACTTAAACCCTTAGAATTAAAAGATGACCATTTAAATTCTTCTTTAGTCCATGCAGCGACAGATTTTAAATTAGTTACGTTAATAACAGTGATGGAGGGAGGTGTCCACCCTCTTTCAACCAAAATCCAAACACGTTCATCAATGGCTTTTAAAGAAGACTTCATGCGGGCTTTACAGTAAGCATAATTTGTCCCGTCAAAAACGGGTATTTTATTATATAATTTCTCCATTTTGAACACGCCCTTTTTCAAAAATCTGTTTTTCAGAAAATTGATATCTTAGAACAATTTTGCAAAAAATTACACGGTATAATTATGTAATTGGCTCTGATACCAATTTGAAGAGCGCGCGTGCGTTCAAATTAATAAATTATTTAATTAAACTTAGTTTTTCAATGAAATCCTAAAACATGCATCTAGGTGTGATTTAAATCAATATTAATATGCAAGAAAAGTCAATCACAAACAAAACACACAAAAGAGGGAAAATCCCCCGAAGGGGCAAAACCTTTTTATTTTCACTATAATTTGTAAAAACGTTTACACGAATTACAATGAAAATAAGAACGATATACGAAATACCCTCAGGCATTGGTTTCGATGTCTCGGTTGGAATCTCCCATAAGAACTCCAGGTGGTCAGCAATGAAGAAGAGAATGACTTCTCCACAAATTACTCCAGATGAGTAAAAACAATCCTCATGAAGATTTAATGATTCACATACATAGATGAGAGTGTTTATGTGAATAAACAAGGCATAAAACCTTAAAAGTTGAAGTCTATTTTCTGGGCTATTTTTTTGCAGAAATCGTGTTTGAAAAAGACTTGGAAAATATATATAATGAATCTTGGTATTTATACGAAAATAGAGGCGGCAACGTTGCTCGAATGAGATAGGCATGTCGCTCGAACGAAGGACACGTGTCATTAGAATGACATCGTGCGAGATGCTTATCTCTCTCGAACGATAGTGTGAACTCGTTTGAACGAGCTTGTCGACCGAGGCACTCCGCTTCTACACTTAGAAATTTTTTTGCTTTTGATAAAAATAAATTAGACTTCGAAAAAACATTTTCTGAAAAATTTCCAAATATTTATGCAAATGTAAACAACTCCAATAAATCATTTTACCAATAATGCGTCATGGAGTAGTGGGAAATAGTTGAGCAGTACATCGCATGTAGCATAATGCACGTGTGAAGATGATGGATGCATGAATTCGAATAAAGGTCATCGTTGATGATCACGATGATGTGCCGAATGTAGCAGTATCAGACATACAAACTGTGATCTAGGGAAAATATAAAATTCCTAGATTCAATCCCGAACATTTATAAAATTATGTCCTTACAAATATCCCATGGAGGGAAAGGTTTTGACTCCCATATTGATCTAGTTGGTTACATTTGGATGATGTTGTGAAAAATCGATCTTTCGGGAAAGCCCCATGATTCCCCCAGAAAGGACTTGATAAACATGGATGTTCAGATGGCCAGCGGCGTGAAGCTTCCTCTCATGGTTATCGTACTTGGTTCATTGTATACCTAGTTGGATCATGTGTCTGCTGATTCAGCACAGAGCATCGATAAGTTATATGTCTCCAACTATGCAAACCATGTTCTTTTGATAGCTTTCCTTTATGCCCACTTCCCTGACTATGAACCGACGGGTAACTACCCCGGCTCTTAGCCCATTAAGCTCCCACGAATTTATTACTAGAATCATAAAAGTGTCAATAATCCTATCGTCATTTTGATCGATGGAGCTGAAAGGTTCTTACCTCGCTCCTATATTGGGGTGGACCAATTTTTTACCAATGATTTTTTTGCTGAGGACGAACGTCCCATTGTGATGAGGCACTAGCGAGGAACTTCCCCTCGAATAATGTCCCTCTTCTGTTGATCCCTTCTTATTTACCATCATACACGGAATGGTCTTCTTTTTATTCCATTTATTGTCCCTATTGTGTAGCCCTACAATTTGGTTACGATCAAGGAACCCCTTTACGAAGACACTTTACCCGTAAGAAGCCAACAAACTTTTCCTTTTGTGCAAATTATCTAACTTCAGTTATAGTAAGTCTCTGTGCCAGCTACCCGACCAATCCTGTTATTCCGAGTAAAGAAGCTCGAGGAAGTAGGTCGGCCATGTACATAACGGTATTTTGGCAAAACCAAATTGTTTATTTTCAAAGTAACATTCTGAAGGAACCTCGATACCCTGAGGTTGAGAGATACCCACCCACAGAATCGGGATTGAGAAATTTCACCACCTTCTCTTCTCTGTTTCCTCTTAGCACCACCAATAACACAATCCCTTCCGAGCTTCCTCCATTAGCTCCAGTGGAGCAAGAAATTGTCAAGAAGAAGAAAGCATCTCAGGCCTCCTTTTAGGTCAAGGTAGCTTCCATTACCCCTGGTCCTTCAAGGCCAGTTAAAAGAAGTGATACCCCACGCACTGCCTCATCTGGGGCAGCGGTTAGGGCTACCCGGAGAGCTCCAACAAAAAATCTCAAAACTGTTCAATAAGCTCCAATGGCCCGTACTCCTAATCTTAAAGTCACCCAAGTTGTCAACCAAATATTTGATCAGCTTAGACAGACTTGGGAGAATATCAGTGAAGAAGATATGGTTTTTATGTCAGTCGAGATGGCCTTTTGTGGCTTCTTGTAAGATCCTCAAACTGCTGGTAGTAGTAAAAAGAGGAAGTCAGTTAGCCCTCTTAAACTTATAATGGAGGCATCAAGCGAGGAGGAGTTACTCGAGAGATATGTGGCTGGTGATAATTATGATGATGATGATGATAAAGATGATGAGGGTGAGGAGAGAGAGAAAGAAGCGGAGGAGGTGTAGGAAGAAGAAGAAGAAGAAGAAGAAGAAGAAGAAGAAGAAGAAGAAGAAGAAGAAGAAGAAGAAGAAGAAAAAGATACTGCGTTAATTCGAAGACATAGGTTGAGGAAGATGGTTTCCCCTTCTAAACCAGCCTCACCTCCCCAAGAGTATGAAGCTTTAGAAGATGTACTAGAGGAGGAAAAAGTGTGTTTTCTATTCTTTTTATGAGACTTTATACTTTTCTTCTTTTGTTTTTGGACTAATAACTTCATTTTATTCTAGCTTTCTTATTTTTCAAGTTGATGTGGGAGGTGACTCGCACGATGATGTTGAGGAGAGCAGTCTGTTGGAGAAGCATGACGTAGCCTTACCTGCCTCGAAGGAAGCTGTCCCGCAGGAGATATCTGCCCCTACTACTTCGCAATTAACCTCCAATGTCCCCCTAGGGGAAGTTATTTCTAATACTTAAACCGAGTGAAGTAGCGGCCATTCACATGATCGCTCTTTTTTACGTGAACATACTGGTCTTAAGATAAATGTTCCAGATGTGAGGACCATTGAAGTTGTTCCTAAATCCCCTGGTCCTGTTAGTTCACTACCATGGTAAGCTTTTTCTCTTGATATTCTAAATTCTTTTGTTCCTTTTGACTTGATATTCTAACTTGCAATCCATTGTGCTTTGTAGGCAGCTTTACCTGAACCCATTGATCTGTTAGTCTCCACCCCCTCTTATGACCAGGTTCTTGTTACCCTTTTTGAGCCTTCAATCCATAGTTAGGAGCGAGCCGAAGTTACTGCTACGAGCCAAGGGTAAGGGAGAGTGAAAGAGGTTGCAAAAGTAGGGGGATGTGATTGCCCCCTAATAACAACGTCCTTTAGTGCCCCCTGTTTTGGCCAAGGAAGAAGATGTAGTTCAAATGACTACTCGTGAATTTGCTGATGAACAGCATCCAGAGGTATACTTGTCTTCTTATATATATTTCCTGCATTTAAACTTTATTAGTTTTGACAAGTAGTATTGGTCTTATAAATCTCCCATAACCAAGGGTTAGGCAGGCCAAGTCTTATTGGTATAAAATCTCCCATAACTGGGGGTCAGGCAGGCCAAGTCTTACTGGCATAAAATCTCACATAACTGAGGGTTAGGCGGGCCAAGTCTTATTGGCATAAAATCTCCCATAACCGAGGGTCAGGCGGGACAAGTCTTATTGGCATAAAATTCATACTTTCAAGTCAATCTGTATGTGTTTTCTTATTTTGTTCCTCACTTAGAAATTTCTTGTATCTCAGGTGGAGGTCGAGCAGCCCGTGGCACGTGGGCCGGAAGTTGAAGCTATTGCTTAAGAAGTTGCACAAGCGAGGACCCTAGCTGAATTCGCATCTTTAGGCGGCGCCCCTACTACACAAATCTAAGGATCAATGCCTAATATTGGTGAGGTGCCCGAAGTGGTTGCTTCTAGGGTTCAAGAAAGTTACAGTGCTTCGCATACTCAGCTTCCTTCTACGAGTGATAGCGTCTTCAGTGCCCATCCTCTTGAGGCAGCCCCTGAGTTGGTTGTGAGGCAGACTTTGGCCAATTTCCCCCATATCCTGATGGAAGGTCCTCATTTATTGATTGAGTAGATCTTGGTCCATTTTTCTTCGACTTTCACCTCTCGTAGTCTTCACCCTATTCATGGAATGATGTCATGTCACTTGCTAGGGATCACCATTGTCTTAGAGGAGATCCTCAATACCTCACCCCCCCCCCCCCCGCGCGAATATCTTAGATCTCATACAATCAAGTCTATGTTGAGGACAGTTAATGTGCTCATACATGATGGATTCTCCATGTCCTTGTTGGTGAAGATGCTTCGTGACTTCAAGAAAGCTGACCTTCCTTCCTTCTATCATCGGATGCAGGATTCTCATCGTTCGCAGGTAGCTATTTCAGAAGATCTTGTAAGTCTGGAGACTAAGTTGATAATGTCTGAGCAAGAGGTACAGGAGGTAGTTTCTCAGGCGGAGGCTGAGCTTATTAAGAAAGAACAAGAATTGGAGGCTATTCAACAAACGATGGAACTTCGTTAAAAGGATTTGTCCGACCTTATTTCAGATCAGAGCAGCCTTGCGTAAATCCTCCCCCAACATCATCATCGACTGCTTGGATCAGCGAACCCTTGTTTCATCATGGATAGTTTATAGGCACCTTTGTTCAATGCTTATTTTATTGATGTTTCTTAACTTGGGGTTGTGATCCCCCTCTTTACTTTATTTGCATGTAATTGCAGTACTTCTTTATTAAATAATTTTTTTTTGTGATGCTTGGTGTTTTTCTTCCTTTCCCTTTTTGTTCTTTTAACATTACATACACTATTACATTAATACCAATCACGCCATACAAGATGAGATTAACCTTTTCCACATAAACATTTACTTCACACTATATTAAATAATTAGGCCCAATCATTTAAGAAGGACATCCCTTCAAACAGACTTTAACAAAATATAATGCAATGAACCGGGGTATTAGAAAAACGTACATTTAAACATCGTATATTTTCATCCACTTGTTGTCCAGTTTAAAAGTAACATTATCCTCCACCTTGGATATCTCACAGTAATTCGAATCGTGAGCTACTCGAACAATGTAAGGTCCTTCCCAGTTAGCCTCAAACTTGGGCAGTGATAAACCCCTAATATTCTTTGTGCACGCTTTCAAAACCAAGTCCCCCTCTTTAAACTTCCTCGACCTCACCAATTGGTCATAGGATCTGGACAACTACTTCTTGTACATCTGGAAGTGCCTCGATGCATTTTCCCAATGCTTTTCAAGTGCTTCAAGTTGTACGTGCCAACTGTGAGGGAGCATAGCACTTCGCAAGTTATAGCAAGCAGAAGGTACCTCGAGTTGAACTAGTAACACAACCTCTGCCCCAAACACTAACTAAAATGGGGTATACCCCGTTGGTTTCCTCTTTGTTGTTGGGTAAGCCTAGAGTACTTCGGGCATCTTTTCATCCCATGTGCCCGAAAAGTCTTCAAACATCTTTGCCAAAATATTTACTAAGGTTTTATTGGTGGCCTTTACCTTCCCGTTGCACTTTGGGCAGGCTACCATTGACTTATGATGGATAATGGATTACTTGTCCGTTAGCAAGCGTACTTCACTATTTACGAAAGGGGTACTATTATCTGATAAAAATAACTTCGGGATACCAAATCGACAGATAATTTACTGCTTCATGAATCAGGCCACTACCCCCGCTATGGCTTTCTTGAGCGGTATGGCATCTGCCCACTTTGTAAAGCACTTTATGGCTACAAAGATCCAAATCTTTCCTCGTGATGAAGGGTTTATGGCCCCTACCAGATCGAACTCCCAAGTGTGGAATGGAAAAGGTGCAGAGAGGGAATGTAGGTCCATTGAAGGGATATGAATCCTATTCCCATGTATTTGATAAGCCTTACATTTACGAACAAACTCTGCTAAATCTTTCTTCATTTTAGGCCAATAATACCCCAAAATCATGAGTTAGTCGTAAATCTTAGCTCCTTCGATGTGTCCCGGCTCGTGAGCTTGCTTTATCACTTCTTCAGCTTCCTCTCTCCTTATGCGCCTTAGAGGCTGGTCATGGTAGCCTCATCAATAGAATTGCCCTTCTTATATAAAGTACCTTGGTGCTCATCTTTTTACCATGGTGGCATCCTCTCTATCCGTAGGAATTACTCCATCTATCAACAGATCCCTGTACGACTGCCTTCAATCTTGGGGTTAATCAATGAAACTGCACTCTACTACCTGACAGAACAGACAGTACTTCCTGCAATCTCTTTGTACCGCTGCAGCATCTTGTCTCATCGAAGGCCAGAAGTAATCTACCCATTATATCCCCCTATATAAAGGGATCTCGATGGTTTCACAACTGTCTTCATGTACCTTGATCAATCTTCTTTTGGCTTCCTTGGAATCTATACATCTGGACAACCAACCCCCTTTATTTTTGTAGTACAAGTTGCCGCTGGTAACAAAGTATTATGCCAAGTCAACTAATATCAGTGGCCCTTTGCCTCTCTCTAGTTGATTTCTGATCTCACCCCTCCAATCATCTTTGTTATCTGAGGGAAACATCTCTATGAGGGAAACATATCTAACACTATCGAAGGGGTTATTTGCTTTATAATTCAAACCACCGTTGACTCTCCATCAAAGGTAATCTTTTGGGCGATGGTGGCATAGGCATCCGCATGTCGATTCATCGTTCGAGGATGCCTCTTGATCTTTACAACCTTGAACTGCCCTAGAAAATGCTAAACGATTGTTCGGTAGGGCGCAAGGCTCATATACTTCAAAGCGAATTACCCAGTTACCTGTTTTTCCACTAAGTTAGAATCTCCCTTTATCGTCAGGACTTGGATACCTCTCCTCAAAGCTTTGAGTAACCCCAAGACCAATGCCTCGTATTCAGCCTTATTATTTAAGCATTCAAACTCCAGTTTGAATGATAAATGGACTTCTTCACCATATCTTTGGAGAATGACTCCAGCTCCACAATCGAAGATCCGTCAAATTCCATACTCGACCCATTCAGGCTAAACGCTACGAAATTAGCCTAGAGATCGTCACCCGAAAGCTCTTCAACAGGTGGCTCAAACGTTCCTGATGGGAAGATGGCCAACAAATCTGCATATGTCTGGCTCTTGATGGCTCAAGTAACCATGCATTTGAGATTATACTCTGAGAGGATTAAGAACCATCGAGCTACCGTGCCTATTAACATAGTTCTAGCAAGCAAAAACTTTATAGGATCACACCTAGTTATAATATGAACTGTGAACGATAGTAGGTAGTACCTAAGTTTTTATGCTACAAATAAAAGGGCTAAACAATGCCTCTCGATACTAGTATATCTGGCCTTAGGCCCATGTATGATTCTTCTCAACTAATAAACATGTTTCTCTACACCGTCCATCTCTTGAACCAGCAAATCACCAATAGATCCCTTAGTTGATGTAAGATATAGACGTAAAGGGATAATTGCCTTTGGGGGGATCATCGTCTATGGAGAAGTAAGGACTTCTTTCATCTTATCCATGGCGTCTTGGTGTATCACCTCCCAATCAAACTTCACACCCTTTCTCAGCAACTCCATCAACGATTGTGTCACCTCGGCCAGCCCTAGGACGAACCTCCTCAAGTAGAAGACTTTACCAAGGAAGATTTTCAACTCCCTCTCTGTCTTTGGTCTTGGCATATCAAGAATGGCCTGACGTTTGTCCGAGTCCATTTGTACTCCTTGACAGTTCACCACAAAGCCCAAGAATTTCCCACTTTTCACCCCAAATGTGCATTTGAGGGGATTCATCTTCAGTTTGTACTTCCTACATCAGGGAACACTCTCCTCAAATCATCCAGGTGGGACCCCTCCTTTTTGAAATCACCAGATCATCAACATAAAATTCCATGATCTTATGAAAAAGATCGTGAAAGATGGCCATCATTGTCCTCTGGTAGGTGGCTCCTGCATTCTTTAACCCAAAAGGCATAAATGTGTACATAAAATTACCCAAAGGCATTCAGAAAGTTGTTTTCTCTATGTCGGTTGGATCCATCTTTATCTGGTTATATACCACATTACCATCCATGAAGCTATACATTTTATGGTTGGCAGTTGCATCAATCAAACTATTAGTGGAAGGCAGCGAGAATTCATCTTTTGGGCATGCTCGATTTAGGTTCCTGAAGTCCACACATATTCTAATCTGGATCTTATCTTTATTTCCCATGGGTACGATACTAGAGAGCCAAATCGGATGTTGGATTGGAACTATGAATCCATCCATATGTAATCTTTGAACTTCATCTTTGTTCTTTAGATCCAATTTTGTCTTATACGTTCGGGTGGCCTGCTTCACCGGGATGGCTAATGGAAAAATGTTCAACTTGTGACAGCTCACCTCTTTGTCTACCTTAGGCATCTCGGTGTATTTCCATGGGAAGACATCTTTGAACTCCAGCAGCAGTTTGATCAACTCCTCTCGAGGCACTCCCGCCAAATCCTTCGCAATAAAAATGAGGTTAGGATCATCACCTTCTTTGGTGAGGTAAATTTTCTCCAACTCTTGAATCTGTGGCCTGTGACTGTCTTTCATGCACTTAGGTTCTTCTTTTACCTCTTCCACAAACTCTTCTACTCCAAAGTTATCAATCACCAAGCATTGCCCCTAGTTATCCACCAAGAAGCATTCATAAACTGGGTCAGCTTCGTCGTCTAGACTTGTAGCTGCCCGCTTACACCTTCATAATTTGTAGATAATTCTGTCGTTAGGCAAAACTACCCATTTTCACTATCGGGCATGTTCTTCTTTCAATGGTCTCTTCGTGTTATTCTCGTTCACTACTCTCAACATTCGCCTACTAAGGACGCTCTAATTCTGGACTTAGTGCTCAATTGGATCAATGTACAGAGTCACTCGGTCTTGAAGTTGCCTCGCTAGACTAAGGGGCCTCGCTATACCCAAGTCTTGTTCCTCTTTGTAGGTCACCAGTGTTTGGGTGGGTGCTCGCACACTCTCTTGAGTGGTCAGGACCCTTGTTCCCCCAGTGTACCTTGTTACCACCGTGGCTTCTTTCACCAAATCTGTGTAGAAAGAAGCATCTACCATATGAGCTTCCTCCTTCGTAAAGTGTTTCATAGTTGCTCAAATCACCACCTCTTCCCCTTTTATGTTTGCCTTAGCGCACTGATGATAAGTGGAGGGTACTAACATATGGTTGTGCATCTATACCATTCCCACTAGAAGTTGGTATGATGGCTCTCAGTTCATGATGTGGAACTTGATATGAGAAGTGATATTCCCCATTGTGATGCCTACATTAACATAGCCCATCGATTTGGATGGCTGGTTGTCATACCTCGATATTGCTAATGAATGGAGCATTATCCTTGCCTTCGACAGTCCAGTAGTATAAAAGGACCCAATAGGCATTATATTAATGGATGCTCCCCCATTCAACAAGACACAAGAGAAAACACAATCATTTACAGACATCGTAACATACAAGGGTCTATTATGGGGATACCTAATCAATTTATTATCTTATGAGAACGTGACTTCTTAGAGGTACCACCTCACAAGCTTGGCCATGGTCCCCTTCCACTTCAGGTGTGTCGCCATATTTTTCTTTGCAATCTCCAAGATGGCTCGTGTAACTTCCAGACGAGAGTCCTTAGGAAGGACAATATGATCGAAGAACCATCCAAAGTTTGGCGAGCGAGCAATTGCCACACATTCGATCCACGGATCTGTTTGGTTATCTTCTAACTCATAAACTTCCTCCACGTTTCTATATGTAGCCTCGCCATAGGCTATCACTGCATTTACCTCCTCTAGGGAGCAGGATCCTAACTGCCCACTAAGTCCCTTGATGGGTCATGTACATCCTTTTCACATTCGTCTACATCCTCAGCCTTATCACCTAGATGGAGGTGAGCCATCTTGAAGGTGCACTCTTCTAGAGATTCTTCGATGTCACTCTCTTCGAACCACTGCTTTCTCTTCGGTCATTCGACTTCTTCATCAAAAGTGCTGGCCATATGGGCTTCACGTGGTGGTAAAGGATCATCGTTCACGTTAGTTTGTGGTATCTCGATGTCTCCATTCTTTGCATGACGGTCAATCAACCTCTTTAGTGAAAAATATACTTTGCTAGGGTAGTTCACCCTATTGTGCAGTGCACAATAATGAGGTTTTTCCCTTTCCTCCCGAGAGAGTTATGATGTGTTAACGTTGATCGACCTACAGACTTTTATCGTGAACCATGCGATCATACAGGTTTAGAGATTATTCCACCGTGTAAGGTAGCTCAGGGGAATCTTCTTCGTTTTCGAATGTTCTCTTGTTGCCTCTTCCCCTTCTGCCTCCCTATCTCCATTACTTTCCTCCTTGGCCCCATCCTCTGCGTAATTGACCCTCGAGGGTATTCACCTCCTTGAGGAAACCGTTGGCCTTAGTAGCAACTTTGACAAAGAAGTCGGGTGTACTACGGGTTTAACCACCAAATCAATGTTCCTCGTTGCTTTCAAGAATGCTGTGAACATCCCTTCTCATGTTTCATTAATCAAATGGCATATAGATTCGGGAAACAAACCCTCCGTAGAAACTTGAAAAAGTTTATCCTCCCATGTCTCCTCTCTCGCGTCTAGTGAGTGCTTGCGAAACCTCATAATATAGGCCATACAATCCTCCCCTAGCTTTTTCTTCTCATGGGCTAGCTGCGTGAGTGTAAACTCGTCCTTAGCCAAAAAGAACTTTTGTATGAACAAAATGTGCAATTCCTCCCAAGAGCCCACGCTGCCTGGGGCTAAGTGGGAGTACCACGTGTATGCTTTCTCAATCAAGGATTTTGAAAATTCCCTCAATCTCATATTTTTATCGTTGCAATGGGCCCCAAGGCTTTCAATAAATCTCTTCAGATACTCCTTTGGGTTTGCACCTTTCCCCGTGTACCTCTCATAGATTGGTGGAATATACCATACTAGGTAGGGTCCATTGTTGTATGCCTATGGGTACGGAGTACGAAAGTCATCATACACTGAAGAACAATCTTCCCCTTTGGATAGTGCTATGAAATTTAGCAGTTACCTCTTCATGTCCTCCAAGCTAGATGACGAAGAGCTAGATGGATGCATTGTTGTTACCGCTAGAATTGCCAGGGCAGACGGTGCACTTCCTCCTGTGTCGGTCGTCGCAGATTGAGTCACCGAAGCCGTTCCCCCACCTTATGATATTTTCCTCGTCGTGATGGGTGAGACCATGGTAGGAGGCACACTGCACAAGGTTGGCAGGGTGGTGGGGAGAGCACTGTCAAAAGCGGGCGTAGCAACACCCCCTATAATAGTAGGAGATGGTATAGTCGCGGGTGGTGTAGTGATAGATATCACCCCTATGGGAACCCCCAACATTGCCTGGGCTACTGGAGTCTTGATGAACTCTACAAATAAACCCATCAGTCCCTTAAATTGTGCCTGGCCTATTCATGCCTGCACACCCATCATTTCTGTCACGCTAGTGTTGGATGCACTAGGCTCCTTCCGTGCTGTTCTCACTCCATCAAGTGGTGTAGAGAGGATTGCCTCCTCCTCACGATGTATGGCATCAAAGTCAATGATTCTTGCGATGCTATCCTCTGGAATATTTTCAAAAGAGAATACCTGCCCAACGGAGTCGCCAAATGTAAGATGTGGGTTCTTGGAATACGGTTAGTATCAAGTGAGGCGTAACCCCTTATCAAGGTTGGGATAAACACCGTGCAGTATTAAATATTGACAATGAACATAGGTGAATAAGAGACACCGGGATTCAATATTTAGGCTTGTATTAAATGATACATTAGCACAATAAATACACAATAGGTGTAATGAATAGATGGGACCAGTCGGTGGCGGGGTCTAAGGGAAAAAGAGAAAGCACTCTAGGCACAATAAAGGCAAGGCAGGAACTTTCAACTCAGTTAATGCACAATGATATGGGTATTAAACGGGTATGGTGAGTTAATGCTCTCACAATAGCTCTCGCGTACGGGGAAGTTGGGCAGAAATTCCAGGTCTAGAATTCTCTGTCCGTTAAACTATTTTTATGGTGTATTTATATGAAGGGAAAGTTACTCGAGTAAACTTGTCCGCGTTCAATATGATCGATCGTATTAAATGACCAAGTACCTCTCATTAGTGTAGAGCATATTGCATTATATACAAGGCATCTCATTCATAAGTACCCAAAAGTTTACATTTTATACCCCGAATAGACGTATTTTAGTTGCTAATTCTCGACAATTTGGGTCT
The DNA here is from genome assembly GCA_949130495.1 of Sambucus nigra. NCBI lineage: Eukaryota > Viridiplantae > Streptophyta > Magnoliopsida > Dipsacales > Adoxaceae > Sambucus > Sambucus nigra. The sequence goes on from OX422209.1 coordinate 630,698,812, forward strand.
TATGCGCTTTATTCCCTATTTTGTAGGTCGAATGCACGTTGCGGTGCTCAAACACGTATTTCAAGGTAATTGTGCGGATTATGGAGCTAATTACCAATACCGTAACCCTAGCCTACCCTAACCTAACCTAAACTCTATCCCGAGCCGTGTGTGTTTAATTTGTTCCCTTTCGTATTTTTTTTTATTTTTTTAAGTTTTAGTTTGAATCGTTTTTATTTTCAGGATTTATTTCTTTTTATTTAATGATGTTTTATTCTGATTTTTAGTTTTTAATTTTTTTGTTTTTAGTTTTTATTTTATTTTATTAGGATTAGTTTTTTTTAAGAAATTCATTTATTTTTTTAGTTTTATTTGGATTTACATTGTTGTAGGTCTTTAGTTTTTATTTTTTAAGTTTTAAGAATTTATTTTTTACTTTTATTAGTTTATTTTTTTAGGATTTGAGTTTTTATTTTATTTTATTTAAGTTTTTATTTTTATTTTTATTTTTATTTTTTAGGATTTAATTTTTAGTTTTATTATTTTTAGTTAGATAATTTTTTAGGGTCACAAAATAAACACACACACAACTCCTCACACCCCAAATACCCTATGCCATACATACACCCAAACACATTTACTCACCCTCAACCCACCTTACCCCATAACCCACACCCGGCGCCGGCCCATGGTCGGAATCCACTCACCCCATCCGGACTCTATATCTAACCCACACGGACACCCCCTTGTTCACAGCCCTTCAAACCCATTCCCCAAACCGACACCTGCCTCCGACCTACCCCCTCGCCGGGGAGCTGAAGTAACCCACAACTTCAAACTCGGAGCCACCTGAAATCGGACCCTCTCCAGCCGAACTACACCAAAACCTAACCCCCTTCTTCCATCCTCCAACCCGAAACCTCCCCAGACCCGAGATGAACCCGTCGGCGACATGCTAATGCCATTACCCATGAAACCCACCAAACCCATTTGAAAACCAAAGACCCATTTCTCCAAAGCCTGTGTCGATTTCTTCACTTGCTTAACAAAGCCAACTAGAGACAAAATGCCCACGTGTCTAATAAACCATTTAAACTCATTTTTCCAAACTACACCCAACTAACTCATTTAACCCATATACTCAAAATACCCCATAACCATATAAGATCTTGTCACCCAAATTCCCTCACCCGTGTACCTTCCTTACCTCACACCTTTGCCATGCACATGTGCACTTCTTTTACCCAATTTACCCCCATGTGCACACACCCCATGCTCTTGCACTCCCAAATACCCAAACTAACCCTTAGCTCCATGCCTACTATTTAAGGATGAAAGACCCCATTTGAAAAAAGAACCTCCAAATTAGTTTTTAAGCTTTGTGTGATAAAATTCTCTCCATCCCTCTATGTTGAGTATTTGCATTTTTAGCAAATATCTCAATATAGAGGTATGTAGTAAAATTTATCTCTAGAATAAATTCAACCCCACCCCTCTATAATGAATTTTTGCATTTTTATCAATTATTTCAAAATAGATTGATGCAGTTGAATTCATCCCTTATGGGAGGTAAATTCTAACCCATTCCTTTATGTTGAGATTTTGCATTTTTTGCAATTATCTCAATATAAAGTAATGATCTAGAATTTATTTCTTTGGATGAGTTCTAATGTACAATTTTATAATGTTAGGATTTTCATTTTTAGCAAATCTCTTTTATTATTTAATTGTCCATTATGAATTCATCCACTACCCTTTTTATTTTTATTTTGTAGTTTTTAGTTTAGATTCAATAAATACATTAGTGAGAATCCATTTTTGAGTGTAATTGTTGATGTAATTTCGGTTTGATCTAGGGGTGGACAAAAAAAAGACCGACCCGAATGGACCGATTAGACCGAACCGGACCGAACCGAAAATTAAGGCTATTTTGAAATCGGTCCGAAAATCGGTTCACAAAACCTAAAAACCGATTAAACCGGTCCGGTCCGCGGTCCACTATATTAAAAGACCGATTTGGACCGGACCGGACCGATTCTGATATATATATAATAAAAGTAATGTTATTGTGTTTCTTATATATAGTTTTTGAATTAATATATATAACTTATGAATTTAATTTGGAATATTTTATATATGTATAGACATTTTTTTATTTGGGTTAAAAAAACCCATATAAATATCACTTGGAGTTTCGAGTATAATTTTTTTGTATATATATTTGTGAGAAAAATCGATAAAAAATTCATAATATGTACATATATATAAAATAGGGTTAGGACCGAATTTTACCCCGGACCGGACCGAAAAAAGCCTGGACCGAATTAGTAGGTTAACCGAATTAATCGGTCCGGTCTCGGTCCAAAAAATTTGAGGACCGAATATTCGGTCCGATCCAAAAAATAGGCAAAACCCGGACCGGACCGGACCGTGCCCACCCCTAGTTTGATCACACAAATTGGAGGGATGTAAATTGCAAATTCAAGGATTGGAGTTCAATTTCACTCAAAGAGATTTAGTTTGATTGTTCTCTTCTCTTCTCATTTATTTTATGCCTTTGATTATTAATTTGTCAAATTTCATATCATGTTAGGCTAAATCCCCTTTCAAGGGGTGGCGTAAACCTTTATTTGATGTTATTTTGATTTAATTAGTTTGATTAATTGATAATTCCCTTTGAATGTTAATTTTGATCCCGAACCCTTAAATTTTACGCCTCGAGAGAGGGTAAATGATTTTCGAGAGAAAATCGAAATTCGAGTTATAATACCCATTTTAGATTCGAACTATAGATAGGGATTTCTTAAGTGGGTTATTATTACTCGAATTTCAACTCTATTTTCATTTTTTAAGATATACATAAATTTTAATTGGCCAATCCTAGAGGGTGATTAATTAAAAAGAGTGTAGGTTCATTTTTTAGAGTTGTGGGAGGTTAAACTTAATTTTATAAAAGGTTACTATTAAAATTACATTTGCAACGAGAGTTGGTTTGTAATTTTGATATTAATTTGGGACGATTCAAATAATTAAATTAATTAGTTAGAATAGCTAAAATTTGTGGTGTAATCACATTCCTTGATTGTTCTCACATTTGCTTCCTCATTTACTCTCTTATTTTTATGTTAGACTTTATTTTTCATTTTAGTCACTTTTTAGTTTGTAATTTGATCTTTCATTTTAGTTTAGTGTTATTTCACATCCTCACCCTAATTGTTTTAATATTTGAAAAAGCTAAAAAAATAGAAAAGAAAAATTCCAAAAAGAAAATAAAAATTGAATTACAATTGAGTTTGTCTCTAGCTTACCCCCTTGATGTGGATTGATACCCTTACTTACCTCTACACTTGAGTTTGTTATTAATTTGTAGGTATTTTGAGGATTTTGATTAGAGGATCTTTTCAAGCAATGACAAATAAAATAAATACACAATTTTCTTTTTATCCAATGGCGTCGTTGCCGGGGAAAAGTTTTCAAATAGCGTCGTTGCCTGGGAAAAACCAAAGTTATCAAATGGCGTCGCTGCCATTCTTGGGAGCGTGAAGCACTCGGAGCGGATTTCAACTCATAGTTCATATATTTTTTGCACTATATTATTTTTTGTAGCGTTTTTATATTTTTAGAAGGCTTGTATTAGGATTTTTATCATTGCTTGTATTGCGGTGCATAGAGACACCTTTAATTTATTTTTCATTTTAAAAAATTATAATAATCGAAGAAAGCGTGATAGGAAAACCGGACAAGGTAGAGAGAGGGCGTCCAAAGGAGAGGATTTAGAAGCCTCTCTACCTTGGGTCGGTAGGACTCCCGGGGCCGACTGAGATAGGCGTGATCTCCCCCCGGTCAACTCAAATTTTTTGGCACCCCGCGGCTTAAAACTCATGGGAGGTACTTTTCTCAAACTCTCGCGCCTCTCCTATTAGTGAGTCAATTTTTTTGTGTGCCTTGTGTGCTCTTATTTGATTTTATTCTCGCATTTATTTTCGGATGTGTATGATGAATTAATCAACTAAGACCTATACCCGGTCACTCACGAGAAGGGATTTGATTACCCGACTCACTCGCTTATCATTGTGTGCTACCCTAGCTATCATTAAATTTAAAATCAATCAACTAGGTACCCAATAGGAGAACATTTTTGTAAAGGCGATCACTAAGATAAATTCCGTGATTTTTATCGGCCGCGGACTTAATTAAAATTTGACTACCCCTTTCACTAAATTTAATGATAATAATTGGCTATGTGCTAGTTAGGATTTCTCCTTGGCTTGCGTGTGTCCAATTCAATTTTTGGTAGTCGGGTTTTAGTTAGTTTGTCCAAATTCAATGAGTCAATATTTTTCCCCGTCTTTTCTTCCAAAAAAAAAAACAAATCAAAAAAATATTTTTTTCTTTTAAAAAAATCCAAAAATATTTTCTTTCCTTATTTTTCTCCACAAAAATCCAAAAATCCAAAAAAAAAGTCAAAAACATTTTCCTTATTTCAATTTCCAAAAAAAAATCCAAAAATATTTTCTTTTTTTATTTTTATAAAAAAATTCAAAAATATTTTTCCCACTATTTTCTTCCAAAACATTTTCTTCCTTCATTTTTCTAAAAAATCCAATATATATATATATATATATATATATATATATATATATATATATATATATATATATATATATTTCCTTCTTGTTCTCCACAAAAATCCAAAAATATCTTCTTCCTTTATTTTTATAAAAATTGAAAAATATTTTCTTCCTTTCATTCTCTAAAAATCCCAAAATATTTCCTTTCTTTTTCAAATTATTCAAAAATCACACAAAAAAAGAGAAAATCTTGAAAATAAAAAAATAAGGCCGTGATCGGTGTTTCTTCACCCTCACCTTTGTCAATTTATCCAACAAGATTGACGGTTCAGTCTTGTTTGGGGGTGATTCTCATCACCCAATTTTTCTGTCACCCCGTGCTTTCCTAGTTCTTATCTTTAGGGTGAGACTGGATCGGTCTGGCTGAAGACATTAAACTTAGCGCTACCGGAAGGCAGCCCGTGAATTCTTGTATGAGTCTCATCCTGTTTGAGGGTGGTGTTTCACATCACCCTTTGTTTTCCAAGTTTATAGACTCGTACGCATTTTTTTTCTCTTTCTCACTCATTCAGGTTTATTCTTGGCTTCATCTGTCCACTTCATTAGCGGATGATCTGGTAATCTCTTTCCTACCTAATGCTCTCAATTTTAAAAATTATTTTATTTAACATCGAGGACGATGTTCCTTTTTGTTTGGAGGTGGAGAATTTTACCAAAATCGTACCTCTTTTAAATTTTTTGATTTTTGAACCTGATTTTTAAAATTTCATGCAGTTTCTTTCATCTCATTCATTGACATGAATTTTCTATCATCCATCTTTCAAAGTCTAGGAATCAAGCTAGAATATATTATTTTTTCTAAATAGATTATATAATACGTCCCAAGGCATGTTGCCCTATGAATTTTTAGACTCAACAAAAATTTGCGCACGTATCACGTCACTACGGTTTAGAGTTGAAGAGTATTACAATTCTCAAGAGAACCATAAGGATCACTAGTGGAGACTTTAGCTTGTGAGATTTGTGCCTTTCACCTTATAGAGTGTTTTACGCAATCTCCGAGTCACAAGTTGTTCAACTTCCTTTGGGTCCGCACTTAAATCATTGTATGATCTCATTATTCTTCATTAAAAAAAAATTGAGTTGATCACTGAGAACGACATCACTTTCGAGTTGTAAAAAACATGTGTCTTGAAGTTTATCCCGATCACCATACTTTCACCCATACACCAACCAAATTCCATTTATCATACATCCATACACCTTCCATTTTTCATATCATCACTATATACCATACCGCCCATTTTCATATCCACTTCCATTTTCCACCCACATAGAAGAGTGTTGAAAGTAAAGGGAGAAGATCTGTCAAAGAGAGTGTTTGCATTTTTAGCGAATATCTCTCCCAAAGTCGATTCAGATGGTGAAAAATTAAATACAAGTCTATGTTGGGGTTATTTGTATTTTTAGTAGATTTATCTCAGACGCTGATGTGTATTTGGAAAAGAAAAAAAAAAGAAAAAAAGAAAAAAAAAAGTAAAAAGGGAGAGAATTTGTCATAGAGAGTGTTTGCATTTTTAGCGAATATCTCTCCCAAAGCCGATTCAGATGGAGAAAAATTAAATACAAATCTATGTTGGGGTTATTTGTATTTTTAGCAGATTTATCTCATACATTGATGCATATTTGGAAAAGAAGAAAAAGAGAAAGTTGCAGTCAAGAAATAAAGTCATTTGTTCGTCAAAGTGTAAAACACTCTTCTCACACATCCATCATACATTCATCCATCATCCATCCATTATTTCACACATCCATCCTATCTTATCTCACCTCATCCCACATATTCCATTTCTTTTTCCCCTCACCCAATCATACATATTTCCCCTAGGTGTTCGGGCAAATGATTGTCAACGTGATGAATAACTCGACGTTCTCACTCTAGTGGTTAGCATTCTTTCATGAGATCACTTTTCTTTCTTAATGTTCGTTCCTTCTTATGTAAGTGTGAGACGTTTGAACTTGCTTACATTTACTCACCTCCTCACATACAAGAACCATACACTTACCCTAATCTCGAGAGTTCGCTTGAGAGAGATATATCCGTGAGATTTGAAGTTGAAACGTTGATTTCGAAAAGGTAATCTATGAATTACTCTTACGATACTCGACCCGTTTTGACTGATTCACACTACACATTTTGAGTTCTAGGAAGGATGTGCCTTGTATAATTACTTAGATAAACTTTTTACACATCTAGCTTGTATTTCTGAAAATATTTTTCTTGTGATGGATTATGCAATCATTCTACGTCTAATAAGAGATTGACTGCCTTTCAATAAATCTTTGTAAATAAGAATTTTGTGGGTATATTCCCTGCAAACCCTCACGAGGCACAACTCGTCCTGTAGGGCAACCAATAGTTTTAAAGGCTGGTTGCACATGCTAAGTGTAATCGCAAGTGCCCGCTATAGTGGTACACTTTTGGTTACTTATCTTTCTCTTTCTCTCTATCTTATTGCTCGAGGACTAGCAACGCTCTATTTAGGGGTGGTGTGATAAGCACCCAAAAGTGTACATTTTTATACCCCGAATAGACGTATTTTAGTTGTTAATTCTCAGCAATTTGGGTCTTATGCGCTTTATTGTCTATTTTGTAGGTCGAATGCACGTTGTGGTGCTCAAGCACGTATTTCAAGGAAATTGTGCGGATTATGGAGCTAATTACCAATACCGTAACCCTAGCCTACCCTAACCTAGCCTAAACTCTGTCCCGATCCGTGTGTGTTTAATTTGTTCCCTTTCGCATTTTTTTTATTTTTTTAAATTTTAAGTTTGAATCGTTTTTATTTTTAGGATTTATTTCTTTTTATTTAATGATGTTTTATTTTGATTTTCAGTTTTTAGTTTTTATTTTATTTTATTAGGATTAGGTTTTTTTTAGGAATTCATTTATTTTTTTAGCTTTATTTGGATTTACATTGTTGTAGGTCTTTAGTTTTTTATTTTTTAAGTTTTAAGAATTCATTTTTTACTTTTATTAGTTTATTTTTTTAGGATTTGAGTTTTTATTTTATTTAAGTTATTATTATTATTTTTATTTTTTAGGATTTAATTTTTAGTTTTATTAGTTTTAGTTAGATAGTTTTTTAGGGTCACAAAATAAAGACACACACAACTCCTCACACCCTAAATACCCTATGCCATACATACACCCAAACACATTTACTCACCCTCAACCCACCTTACCCCATAACCCAAACTCGGGGACGACCCATGGCTGCAATCCACTCACCCCATCTAGACCCTATATCTGACCCACGCGGACACCCCCTGTTCACAGCCCTTCAAACCCATTCCCCAAACATACACCTGCCTCCGACCTCTCCCCTCGCTGGTGAGCTCCCCATCCGGCGAGCTGAAGTAACCCACAACTTCAAACTCGTAGCCACCTAAAATCGGACCATCTCCGGCCGAACTACCCCAAAACCCGTCCCCCTTCTTCCATCCTCCAACCAGAAACCTCCCCAGACCGGAGATGAACCCGCCAGCGACATGCTAAGGCCATTACCCTTGAAACCCCCCAAACCCATTTGAAAACCATAGACCCATTTCTCCAAAGCCTATGTAGATTTCTTCACCTGCTTAACAAAGCCAACTAAAGACAAAATGCCCACGTGTCTAATAAATCATTTAAACCCATTTTTTCCAAACTACCCCCAACGAACTCATTTAACCCATATACTCAAAATGCCCCATAACCATATCAGATTTTTTCACCCAAATTCCCTCATCCATGTACCTTCCTTAACTCACACCTTTGCCATGCACATGTGCACTTCCATTACCCAATTTACCCCCATGTGCACACACCTCATGCTCTTGTACTCTCAAATACCCAAACTAACCCTTAGCTCCATGCCTACTATTTAAGGATGAAAGACCCCATTTGAAAAAAGAATCTCCAAATTAGTTTTTAAGCTTTGTGTGATAAAATTCTCTCCATCCCTCTATGTTGAGTATTTGCATTTTTAGAAAATATCTCAATAATGAGGTGTGTAGTGAAATTTATCTCTAGGATAAATTCAACCCCACCCCTCTATAATGAATTTTTGCATTTTTAGCAATTATTTCAAAATAGATTGATGTAGTTGAATTCATCCCTTATGGTAGGTAAATTCTAACCCATTCCTTTATGTTGAGATTTTGCATTTTTAGCAATTATCTCAATATAAAGTAATTATCTAGAATTTATTTCTTTGGATGAGTTCTAATGTGCAATTTTATAATGTTAGGATTTGCATTTCTAGCAAATCTCTTTTATTCCATTATGAATCCATCCACTATCCTTTTTATTTTTATTTTGTAGTTTTTAGTTTACATTCAATAAATACATTAGCGAGAATCCATTTTTGAGTGAAATTGTTGATATAATTTTTGTTTGATCATACAAATTGGAGGGATGTAAATTGCAAATTCAAGGATTGAAGTTCAATTTCACTCAAAGAGATTTGGTTTGATTGTTCTCTTCTCTTCTCATTTATTTTATGCCTTTGATTATTAATTTGTCAAATTTCATATCATGTTAGGCTAAATCCCCTTTCAAGGGGTGGGGTAAAACCTTATTTGATGTTATTTTGATTTAATTAGTTTGATTAATTGAAAATTCCCTTTGAATGTTAATTTTGATCCCTCACCCTTAAATTTTACGCCTCGAGAGAGGGTAAATGATTTTCGAGAGAAAATTGAAATTCTAGTTATAATACCCATTTTAGATTCGAACTAGAGATAGGGGTCTCTTAAGTGGGGTATTATTACTTGAATTTCAACTCTATTTTTATTTTCTAAGATGTACATAAATTTTAATCAATCAATCCTAGCGGGTGATTAATTAAAAGACGTGTAGGTCCATTTTCTAGAGTTTTGGGGGGTTAAACTTAATTTTCTAAAAGGTTACTATTAAAATTACATTTGCAACGAGAGTTGGTTTGTAATTTTGATATTAATTTGGGAGGATTCAAATAATTAAATTAATTAGTTAGAATAGCTAAAATTTGTGGTGTAATCACATTCCTTGATTGTTCTCACATTTGCTTCCTCACTTACTCTCTTATTTTTGTGTTAGACTTTATTTTTCATTTTAGTCACTTTTTAGTTTTTAATTTGATCTTTCATTTTAGTTTAGTGTTATTTCACATCCTCACCCTAATTGTTTTAATATTTGAAAAAGCTAAAAAAAATAGAAAAGAAAAATTCCAAAAAGAAAATAAAAATTGAATTACAATTCAGTTTGTCTCTAGCTTACCCCCTTAAGGTGGATTGATACCCTTACTTACCTCTACACTTGAGTTTGTTATCAATTTGTAGGTATTTTGAGGATTTTGATTAGAGGAGATTTTTAAGCAACGACAAAGAAAAATATACCGAAAAGTTTATTCTATCACTCATAATTTGGCGAGAAGTTGTTTCATTGGCTGGAGGTATGGTGGACATTAATGAGGGGCGTGATATGGCAGCTTTGAGCTTAACTTAGGATGACAAAAAGGTCAGGTTTAGTGAACTAGACCCGTCGTGCTAAGAATAAACTCACTTGAGTGCTATAACTTCGAGTCCTTAAATGTCAGACGTTATGACGTCGGAAAGTGGTTAAACAGTGACTCTGGCATGTGTATAGTCACATCAGTGAGGCGGGATGGCATGCCCTTAAAAGTTGCTTGGCTGATAGGTGACCCGAGTGTTTAGCTTCTATTGTTGGTTAAGAACTATCTTAGAACCAAGATGCAAGATTGAGGTACCTCGAGAAGGTTCCCTCGAACAAGTAAGAGTTAAGGTGGTTCGATTGTGGTGGCTCGAGCAACCATATGTGCTAAGTGGAGTTTTGCCCAAGTGTGACAAGAGGGTTTAGTAATTGTGTTCCCAACGTCACCTTGCTCCCAATCCTTCAAACCATGTCCCCGTGAGGTTCCCAAGAGGAGGTTGTTCGATAGAGCATGTTAGCTCTCCCATGCCGTGTCAGGCATGGTCCGTCGTGGGTACTAAATAACCTCACTCAACATATATTATAAGATAGAGTACGTGATATAGATCCTTCTATTTCTTATTACAAGCTATCATCATTAAAGTAATTTCGATCTAGGGATTGGATCCTTCAAGCCAGGTATGTTGCAGAATCTTCGAGGTGGGTTCTTTGAGCCACTCATGTAGAGCATCTTCGAGGTAACTTTCTCGGGCAGCCTTCCTCCTCCTTCTTCATAGGTAAATCAACAGATTACATAAGTTAATCACTCTTTGGTGGGGATTCCCCCTACACTTATATTGACTACATAGATTGACAGTTCCCCTTTTAAAGATAATTTTGTTTTATTAGTATTTTTTTATGTCTTTGTTCCTTTTTGTGAGTTAGCAAATTATAAATTCACATATTTTTTAATTATAGAATATGAACAACTCTTAGTTTTGTTACAAATCTAATATTATATTGTGTTAGTCCTCACTAGGGGAATCCAAAACACATTTGGTCCTTGTTGTTCATATGAAAATCATTAGTTGTTCCCTATAGCGAAGACTACTAAAATAACATATTTATGCAAATCATGTAAATATTTGTTTCGCACTATGAAAAATTATTTAACATCATGAATTTATTAATATTTTGCGATGAATAATTTGACAATATTTATCTTTGCGAACTTAAATATGAATAAATAGTGTAAATACATGGGCAACTACAACTAACTATGTGAAACTGTCAAATGACATCAATTTCATATTTTAGAACGTATAACAATAGGATTGTGTTTGTCTATAAATTTAGACATTGGGTAATTCATCATCACGGGAATAATAAGCTACATCTGATCCAGACTCAAAGTCAGTTCTTTCGATACTCATTTTAATTTTTACCATACCCAAGAAATTATGATATTTATATCCAGTAATATTTTTATATAAATTCCATCATCTAGAATACATAATGAATTACTTGAAACTTCCTATCTCATATAAAATGTTGGGGATCTAAACTTTTTTCATTTCATTGGTTTTTTTTTTAAATCCTCGTACGAACACGTTGCATATATTAGTAGGGCAACACTCAAGTTACCATGATTAAAGAACATGAAACATAGTCACTTTCTATCGTACACTTGTTAGATAAGATTGAAATGTTAAGCTCTAAAGAATAAGAACCCTAATAAAAACGTAAGATTGGAAAGGAAGCAAAGTTAACTAAATAAGATCTCGAAAGGAAGTAAATTATGTAAATAAGATCTCGGCCAAGATATGGAAAATAACTTATGTACTAGAAACGTTTTTGAACACGTTTCTTGTTATGGTCTCACATTCGTTTTGCATCTTGTTATTAATAGGTCACCCTGCAAAGAGTATTTTTGGCAACTTACATACTACAAACACGTGCAAGGGGCTTTAGACTAAACTAATTTTAGGACGGAATTAATACTTCTACACGTTTCATGTTAACAATGAATCTATGTATATAGATGTTATTCAAAGTAAAATTCCATAAATTTACCAATAACCATATCATCATAGCATATTTGTCTTTTTGTCTATGGAATTCAAATATAACATAAATTTAAACAAAACACAAAAAATTAGGTGTTTTATGATCGTTCGATAGATGATTATAAGAAGATTCATGGCCGAAGAATTACAACAAAAGAAAGTGTAGCTATATTTGCATATAAGTAAGTTGTTGATCTTGATGTGCATAAGAGTAGAGATTTTATAATAAGAAAAAAAATTATTTCTTGAAGCTAACAAATTACTTGCCAAGGACTTTGTCCTTAATCTTTTCAGTGGCGGCTTGGAGTATTTTGTCCTTTGCTTTGTCCATAATGTTTTCGGTGGCTTCTGATACTTTCCCAGACACCACTTTCGTCACATTTGCCACCTGAGGGAAACAAATAATTATATATATCGGCTTAACTATACATTTTAAACTATTTTTGGAGTTCATAATTACTTTTCAAAAGATGCATTTGTTGGAAATTAATGTTAAGTGTCGAAATTAATTATTTCATTTCAATTGTATTAAATTCCGAATTTCCCTAATGTGGTGTTGATAAATGTCAGATAATTAATTAGGAATGCGATAAATAAAGATATTAAAGGATTGGGCAAATCTTATCCGTTAGTCATATGATGGTTAGTGGCATTAATGGGAGACTTGAAAAGAGTCCACCCTCCACTAGGATTTCAGCCCTATTTCCCTTATAAATAGAGACATCTACACTATCTAGAGTCATCTCATAACACACTGTTCTAAGGAGGGAGAGAAAATCCAAAATTCTCATTATTTGTATTTTCTCATAAATATTCTGGGCACATAAGAAAATAATTCTGGGATGTTCAAGAAGGGATCCAAGGAAGCTTTAATAGGAGCATTCAAGTCACCTTATTTCAATCAATTACAACGGACAAAGGTTAGTTTTGATCATAGTTATAAAGAACTTACGATTTTGTGATTGCATGAAGATTAAACATCCTGGATTCATGACAAAACTGTTTTTAACACGATGTAACATTGTTATTTATATCAAGTTTCATTATTGACAAAACAGTCTTGATTAACATGTGGTATCAAAGCATTCGGTTTATAATCTCATGTTTTCCTTTAATGAAATTTCTTTATAACAATTCTGATCTTTGATCTTTTGCATCTGGAATTTTTCCTTTGATAAATCTTGGAAATCTGGAATTTTAAGAAATCTGGTAATCATACACTAATCTGGAATTAGTAATTCGATTTTTTATGATGTATGATATTAAGAGCGAAATTGCTGCAAATAGTCCTTAATCTTATGATAACTGTCCCATTATTGTTCAACCCATTTTCATGTTATTAGAATCCTAATATGTCGTTACCATGATTTTTATTGTTTCAAGATGTGTAAGTGTTTTGGAAAACACTTTTATTAATCATGATAATAAATCGAATATGTTTTTGAGATTGATTAAATGAAAACTGCGATTTGGCGCAAAACAGATTTCGAGAGAATTTTTTTTTGGCACAGTGAATAGTGATTTTTGAAAATTTTGGTGTCCAAATGACTTGAAACTTGGTAGGTTGACTGGAAACGGGCCAACGATCGAATTTCACCACCTTTGGCCGTGATGTAATGTGTTTTTCGACAATCCGAGTCCGTTAAGGCCCTTAAAACCCCGTTTTTTTTTCCATTTTAGGAAATAATCTCGGGGCTTATAACTCTTTGCAGAAAATTGATATTAAAGTTTCGCAAAAAGTTTTGGTTTTCTGGCATGTTTTACTTCAATTCTATGGTGAAAACTCAATTTTGCCATTTTTGGCAAAATTCATGTATTATGTGTTTTTTACTATACCTGGGCAATTATGTTTTTTAGGCATTTAAGCTGCTATTGGTATCTTTATAATTACTTGTAGATTAAGTATTATAGTTAATATTTAATACATGATTAATTATATTTAAGTTGGGACATGTAAGAAATTATTCATTTGAGTTAACTCAAAGGCCAAACACAGGTTGAGATTGCATGTACGAATAATACACTTACATTCATTAAAGGTTTATTCTAATATTAGTTATAAAATTAGATTGAGGTGCAACACATGTTAATATCTGAATTAAACAACATTAGAACTGGTTTTGTGAAAATTGAATAGTTGACATTAAGTCCATCAATCATGGTATTAAATGTTTAGGCAATAAACAGAGATGCCAAAATTATGGGACCATGATAAATGAATTATAGGGTAGTATATTTTTATAATCTGAACATTATGTGATGATTAACACAGATTCAGTGATATTCAGATTATAAATGAAATCTGTCAAAAATTTTAGTCAACAATTCAATATTCGACCCTTGCAATTTTTGTTGTGTATAAAAATTTAATTTGTAAACATTGTTATTAATTGCAGTTCCCCTTAACCTGTATTCGCAAGATCAGTCATATTCCTAATTTGATGGAACTAATTTTTTTTAATGGAATGAGAAAATTGAGTTCAGTTTAAGGGTTCTTGACCTGGACATGGCAATTATGTGTGATGAACCCGCTGGTATTACTGATGCCAGTAGCAAGGATGAAATTGTTGTCCATGAAGCATGGTCTCGATCCAATAGGTTGGCCCTTATGTTTATGTGAATGTGCATTACTGTTAACATTAAGACCTCCATACCTGAAACTACGTAAGCGAAAGAGTATTTGAACAACATTAAGGAACGCTTTCGCACTACTGATAAATCCCTTGCTGGAAAACTGATGGCTGACCTGACCACTATGAGGTTCGATGGTACTCGAACCATGAATGAGCACATTATAGAGCTGACCAATTTGGCTGCTAAACTTAGAGTTTTGGGCATGACGGTGGATGAGTCTTTTCTCGTCCAGTTCGTCCTAAACTCCCTACCTCCTGAGTATGGGCCTTTCCAAATCAATTACAACACTATAAAAGATAAGTGAAATTTAAATAATTTACAAAGCATGTTGGTACAGGAGGGAGGAAGGCTTAAGCAATAGAATGGCCATGTGACTAAAAGACAGGTGGAAAATCTTACAGTCAAAGGAGCTGGTTTTAAGAAGAAGTTCGGTAAGGGCATTAAGAAAGGTCATGGGCCATCTCATCAAGCTGAACCATCAATTGTTGTTGTGAAGAAGGAAAAGAAAGACAAGTGTCACTTCTGTAAAAAGAAGGGCCATTTCCAGAGGGATTGTCATAAACGAAAGGCCTGGTTCGAGAAAAAGGGTAAGCCTCTTATTTATATTTGTTTTGAATCAAACCTTATTAACGCTCCTTCTAACACTTGGTGGATTGATTCTAGTTCTATGTGTCATGTTTCTAATTCGATGCAGGGCTTCACTTCGATCCGCAAAACAAATCTAAATGAGCATTTTCTCTACATGGGCAATAAAACGAAAGCTAAAATATAAGTTATTGGAGTCTTTCGCCTGATTTTAAGCACTGGATTTATTTTAGATTTGTAAGAAACTTTTTATGTTCCCACAGTTTCTAGGAATTTAATTTTTATTTCCAAACTTGCTTTAGACGGTTTTGCGATTGAATTTAAGTACAATGGTTTTGGTTTGATTAAAAATTCTAGTAATGTTGGTTCTGGATTTTTATTTTAGATGGTTTATATCAATTGAAAATAATTTTTCTGAAACCCTTGTGACCCTACATCCTAATGTTGGTACGAAATGTACACTTAATGATGAAAAATTTTCTTACTTGTGGCATACAAGATTAGGGGACATATCCAGGTCGAGAATTGAAAGGCTCATTAAAGATGGTATACTCCATAACCTGGATTGGGCCAATTATGATGTATGTGTGGATTCTATTAAAGGAAAATAGACCAAACATACAAAGAAAAGAGCCACAAGAAACACACAGCTACTTGAAATAATACATACAGACATATGTGAACAATTTGATATTCCATCCATTGGTGGAGAGAAATACTTCATCGCCTTTATAGATGATTTTTCACGTTATTACATTTTGTACATGTTGCATGATAAATCTCAGTCTGTGAACGTCATTGAAATATACATTAATTAGATTGAGAGGCAATTAGGCAAAAAGGTGAAAATTATTAGGTCTGATAGAGTGGTGAATATTATGGTAGGTATGATGAGTCAGGGCAACGCCCTGGCCCATTTGCTAAACTCCTTGAAAAGTTAAGTATTTGCGCTTAATACACAATGCTATGATCACCTTGGCAGAATGGCGTAGATGAAAGGCGTAATCGTACCCTTATAGAAATGGTTAGAATTATGATAAGTAGGACCCAATTGCCTACATTTTTATGGAAACATACATTAAAGACCATTGTACACATCTTAAATAGGGTTCCTAATAAGTCAGTTTCAAAAACCCCTTTTAAACTTTGGAAAGGATGGAAACCCGATTGAAGGTATTTACGTGTGTGGGGATGCCCAGCAGAAGCGAGAATCTATAACCCTCATGAAAAAAATAGATCGTAGGACATTATCTTGTCATTTCACCGGGTATCTAGAAAATTCGAAGGGATGTAGATTCTACTGTCCAAATCATACAACTACAATCATAGAAACTGGAAATGCTAAATTCATTGAAGAAGGTGAAGTAAGTGGGAGTATAAAAGAAAGGGAGGTAATCATTCAAGAAGTCGGGGTATAAATTTCTATACCCAGAGTTTATAATATACCTGTTGTTCCTAACGTAGTTGTTTAACCGGTCATTGATTCAACCAATAACAATGAACAACAAGTGAATAATCAACCAACTGAACAACCATATAATGAGACTATAACCGATGAAACTTTTGAAGCACCATAGGAAGTGCCATTAAGAAGATCTCAAATAGAAAGAAGATCGATAATTCTGGATGATTATGTGGTGTACCTTAAAGAGACCGAATTTAACATAGGGAATATTAATGATCCAGTTACTTATGAAAAACCTATAAATAGTGATGATTCAGATAATTGGGTTAATGCCATGAATGAAGAAATAAAATCTATGAATGACAACAAAGTTTGGGAGTTGATCGAATTGCCAGAAGGACAAAAATGAGTTGGGTGCAAATGGATCTTTAAGACCAAACTTGAGTCAAAAGGCTATATCGAACAACATAAAGCTAGACTTGTTGCCAAAGGTTTTAATCAATGAAAAGGCATTAATTATAATGAGACCTTCTCTCCCATTTCAAATAAGGACTCATTAAGAATCATATTAGCATTGGTGGGTCATTATGATTGGAGTTGCACCAAATGGATGTAAAAATAACTTTTCTAAATGGGAGTTTATAAGAAGAAGTCTACATGGCACAGCCACAAGACTTCATAAAGGAAGGAAAGGAAAGCATGGTCTGTATGTTGAAGAAGTCAATATATGGTTTGAAGCAAGCTTCTTGTCAATGGTACATTAAGTTCCACAATACCATTACATCCTTTAGGTTTAAGGAAAACACTGTTGATAGGCGTATATACCTAAAGATCCGTGGAATTAAGTTTGTGTTTTTAGTATTATATGCTGATGACTTACTTATCACCAGCAGTGATCTTGGTTTATTAAGTGAAACCAAGAAGTACCTTTCTAAAAACTTTGAAATGAAAGATTTAGGTGAGGCATCCTTCGTGATCGGTATAGAAATATCTTGGAATAGATCACGAGGAACGTTGGGATTGTCTCAGAAAGTTTACATTAGTAAAGTTTTAGAAAGATTTAGCATGCAAAGTTATAATCCCGTTAATTTTCCACTTCAGATTCGGGATAAGTTCAGCTTAAGTCAATGCCCTAGAAGTGATTTAGAAAGGGAGCACATGAAAGGTATGCCTTATGTTTCGCTCGTAGGGAGCTTGTTGTATGCACAAGTCTGCACTAGCCCGGACATCAGTTTTGCCATTGGGATGCTAGGCAGATATCAAAGCAATCCGGAGATTGACCATTGGAAAGCTGCAAAGAAAGTGCTAAGGTACCTGCAAAGGACCATGGATTACATTATCACATATCGAAAGACTGATCACCTTGAGGTGATTGGTTATTCAGACTCAGATTTTGGGGGATGCCTTGAAAGTAGGAAGAGCACTTCAAGTTCTGTCTTCCTTATGGCTGGAGGAGCCGTTTCATGAAAAAGTGTTAAGCTAAGCGTCATTGCATCATCTACTATGGAGGCTGAATACGTAGCTTGCTTCGAAGCTACAACTCATGGATTATGGCTGCGAAACTTTATTTCAGGACTTAAAATTATGGGGTCAATATCTAAGCCGCTGAAAATTTATTGTGATAATGTCGTAGCAGACTTCTTCTCGAAGAACGATAGGTATACTAAGGCTGCTAAGCATATTGAGATGAAATACTTATCAGTGAAAGAAGAAGTTCAGAAACAAAGAGTGTTAATTGATCACATTAGTACGCGTGATAATATAGCAGATCCTCTTACGAAAGGACTATCTCTGAAGACCTTTATGGAACATGTCAAATTGATGGGTCTCGATTAGTTAGATTGTGATTGCTATTTGGCTTAGTGTTTGACACTATTACTTGAATTCAATAAAAGTGTTTCTGGTTTCTATTATTTCTATTTTTTGTGAAAGCATGCATACAATTATGAATTATTGTTGACAGAAATAGTCCTTATTCAAAAGGACATTATGAGGCCATTACGATACCCAATATTAAAGGCTTAGTTGAATGAAACATTGGTGTTGTGGTACATGGAAGGAACCATGCTCTTGAATAGTATGGAACCGCCATGACTCGCATCCGTGAATCATTTGATTTAGCAAACTAAATTTATTAATGATTGTGCACCTTATGATACCTAATCTAATTATACGAATTATTAAGACCAAGTGGGAGACTGTTGAAAATTAATGTTAAGTGTCGAAATTAATTATTTGATTTCAATTGTATTAAATTCCGAATTTCCCATTTATGTGGTCTTGATAAATGTCAGATAATTAATTAGGAATGTGATAAATAAAGATATTAAAAGATTGGATAAATCTCATTCGTTAGTCATATGATGGTTAGTGGCATTAATGGGAGACTTGAAAAGAGTCCCACCTCCACTAAGATTTCGGCCCTCTTCCCCTTATAAATAGAGACCTTTACGCCATCTAGAGTCATCTCATAACACACTGTTTTTAAGGAGGGAGAGAAATCCAAAATTCTCATTATTCGTATTCTCTCACAAATATTCTGGACACATAAGAAAATAATTCTGGGCTGTTCAAGAAGGGATTCAAGGAAGCTTTAATAGGAGCATTCAAGTCACCTTATTTCAATCAATTGAAATGGACAAATGTTAGTTTTGATCATAGTTATAAAGAACTTACGATTTTGTGATTGCATGAAGATTAAACGTCCTGAATTCATGACAAAACTATTTTTAACACGATGTAACATTATGGTTTATATCAGGTTTTATGATTGACAAAACAGTCTTGATTAATAGTATTGCATTTTGGAAATGAAAAATATAAACTTAAATAAAATTTTGAAGTCATTAAAATAAATAAAAGTTACAAAATGATCTTGTTGAACTATATTTTTTTCCAAAAAATTGTCAAAATCGATCCACAAATTT
Source organism: Sambucus nigra (assembly GCA_949130495.1). Lineage (NCBI taxonomy): Eukaryota > Viridiplantae > Streptophyta > Magnoliopsida > Dipsacales > Adoxaceae > Sambucus > Sambucus nigra. Next base: position 630,718,434 of record OX422209.1, read on the forward strand.
AAAAGATTTGCCAAATCAGTTCAGAAATTGGATCGATTATGAAAATCTTATTATCCTACAAGAGGTACTAGCTAGATGCACTTGAAAAAGAACGTGAGGGATTTAGATGGATTTATCACATCTTTTTGGAGGTGTACTTTTTAATAAAAATATATTGTGTAAATCGTTTTAACAGTAGCCCTAATTAAAATTACAAGAATGGAGTGCTATTGGAAATCTACTACCAAGGGTGACGGACATGTTGAAATTAATGTATTAATAAGACTTGAATTCCATTTTACAAATTAATAATAGTGATACTATCCTTAGGGTCTCCCTATTAAGATCTCCTAGGAATGATAATTGGAATATTCCTAAACTTCTAACTGTTATACCTGCTCCTTTTATTGCTACCATAACTGGTATACCTTAGCATGATCCTGATTCTAAAGATGTTTCTTTCTGGAATTCAAATAAAACATGTATTTTTAATATAAAATCTACTTATAATTGATTAACTGAAAATCATTGTAATATAATTAGACCTTTATTACCTTGATTTCATTTATGGAATTTAAAATGTACTAATAAAGTTAAATTGTTCTATTGATTTTTGGCTCATCAATCCCTCCCCAATGCTCACATTTTTTATGCCAAACATAAAACTCTTACGCCATCTCCAATGGGAGATGTAAATGTCTAAATCTACATTGTTTGGTCTCACAGTGGGTAAAAGAAGATGTATTTTTGGGTGAGAGAAAATGTAACGGGTGTGTAACTTTACATTGTCGCTACACAATGTATAAATGGGTCCCACCGTGTTGGAAGGACAACAATTATCCGTCCACCATTATAAATAATAAAAAAATACTTTGGAAGGATAACAGTTATCCATCCACCATTATAAATAATAAAAAAAACAATTTCAGCCCTTGGACGGATGACAATTGCCCGTCCAAGCCCTTTCCACGTCAAAGTTAGCTTATCCCAGTGTGTGCAACATCCAAGTCAAAGTTAGCTTGTCCCAGTGTATACAACATCCAAACAATCAACCTCCCACAATGTAAATATACATCTTTTTTAGCCTCTCCATTAGAGATGGCCTTACATATAAATGTCATATAACTCTTACGGATAAATGTTCTTTACGTAATCAAATTGACTCGAATGTTCACCTTCTTAATCAATATCCTGCTTTTACTGATGAGGCTTTGACTACAAGTTTTGCTTCTACAAAAAATCTTTTCAGTTGTTGGAGGTTATGGAATATGTGTAATAATGTTATCTTTAATTATTGTCCAGCCCAGTTATCACTTTTATCTCACCAAGTTAAGGTCCAGGTTACAATACTTTTGTAAAGAATTAATACTCTATTTCTGATAATAAAATTTTGATGGAGATTAGATGCACTCAATCTGATAAAACAATGAAACTTAATACAAACGAGTCATCTCAATTAGATAATACATATGCGGGAATAGGAGGGGTTCTTAAGGACAATAATGGATATTTTCTGTGAAGTTTTGGTTGGAATATTGACTTTAATAATAATGTTATCGCTGAACTTTAGGCAATTAAAGAATGATTAAACTTGGCAATAGCAAAGGTATTTTTAATATGAGTAAAACTACATGTACCCACAAAAAAATCTAAAAAGTGTACCCGTCTAATAAGACAAAAATGAGTACAAGCTTTTTATGCACTTGATGGGACCCATTTCTATGCCCTAACGGGACCCATAACAATAAGGTATAAACCTTTAATGCATTGAGTATGGGTTTTGGATTTTTTTGTGGGTATGTGTAGATTTATTCTTTTAATATGTCATGTAGAAATGGGTTCTATGTCGACCTTTCAACTGTTTTGTAGGACCCAACTTTCCAACCAACAGTTGCTCGGGGATTACTTTAGGGACATGCAAAAGTTTCAAGAAGTGTGGATGCCTTTGTGCTATACAGAGGTCAATGCACTTGTGGAGTCCAAGACTGGTTAATGTATATATGAACGGTTTATCCACAAATCACTTCTGGATGATATATTGGATAGCTTGTTTGATAGGTTTGTAAATAAACCATAACTTCGTAATCCCGTTTTGATCTAATATAGTTTATACTTTTGTTAAAAAAAGTGTTGCTAAATAATAATGTCGCTAAAGCATGTATTGTAGCCGAATACTAATGTCATAATAAAGGCATTTGAAGTCTACTCTAAACCAAGGAATTTAAGTATTTGATAAATTATGTCACATGTACAGCATCACATGTCGCAAGCATAAATTATTTTAAGTCTTAAATTATTGGTCATTAGCTGCTCAAAGTTGACTTGCTCACGGTGAAATCAATGTATGCTATTCTTGACCACCTATGATGTTAATAATCACATTTTCTTTAAAATTTGACCTTTACATAATGGCTTAATTTTGCAATTTGAATAGGTAGAGTATTTATGAAAATCTACATAGGTTTACAGCATCTTTTGGTGAGCTTTTTTTATTTTATTTTTATTTTGTTTGTTCCTCTTTTTGAGCTCAAATATTAACCTAAAAATAAAATCGAAAACCCATAAAATATTGTTACCAAACAGTACTTTTATGTTCTGACAAAGATCACATTTGTAGACTCACCTCTTTTGCTCCATCTTTTACAGCCTCCGCTGCTTCAATTACCTTGTCACACGTTGCTTCAACCTCTTTATCTGTTCTGGACTGTTAATTGTCATCAAAGTTTCTGTAGTAAGTACTTTAATATCATAATATCAAGGTTCTAAAAAAATGCGAGGGGTGGAGGTCAAGCCTCAACTCTTAGAAGTTTAGGCGGGACTTAGTCGTGAAAAGGCGTGAAAAGGCGTTTACGCCTTCTTAATATATTTTAACATTTTTAACCATAACAACGCTATTAAAATACTAAAATTGTACATATCATAAAAATATGTCTGAATATATGAAAATTAAAATACTATTTGATTATTTTGGATGAGATGATGATCCGGTTAGTAAAAAAAATCTTTAAAAGGAGATATCGTTTCACTAAAGCATTGTTATTTTTAGAAAAAAAGTGCGCCTTAAGGATTTTACCAAGAGTAAGGGGTAAAAAACTTAAGACAGGGCGTTTCTCTCAAACCCTAAGTTCAGGAGTGCCTAGACGGAACCTAGACGAGTTTTTTAGAACAGCGCATAATATATAAATAAAAGTGCTTTAATTCCTTGTATTAGTTAAAATGAGAGCGTGGTGGTCTTGAACAACTTATAAAACAGCGTCAGACTGAACATACCCTTGCTTAGAGCCACCCAGCGAAGGCTTAGAAAAATAATTCTCATAAAAGTCGTTAAGTTGAGATAGATGCAATTAGGCTAAAAAATTATCATAAAAGTAGTTTAAGGATACATGCAAGTAGGATCACTTTATTTTGGTACTTTATGAGTGCATTATGGACCCCTGATATTATGAGAGTCAATTATATCACAATTCAATATTAAGTAAAGCTAAGTTTGAATAATTTATTTTGCATATAATTTAGGGTGCTTAATAGTTCATCAAATCGATCTTGGTAAATTACCGAGTTTTATGTGTTCGAATTTCCATCTTTTATCCCCAAAAACATTTCCAAAGTGCATGAAGTTTTTGTGCATGAAGGTGGAACCCATATAAGGTACAAGAACTTAATACATTTTGAAAATATGTTGCGAGATGTTTTGGTAGCCCCGACAAATGAGTGATTACGAGAGGTTATGGATGGATCAAAAATGGATTTGGATAAAATTGCACGGATCAGGTGCACTTTAGGGAGAATAACCGGATCGGTTTTGGTTTGGTCAAACTTGGTCGGATTCCGTCTGTTACGAATCGATTCGGGACCCACAAAAGATAGATAGACATTGTTCCTTCACGTAATGGCCCTCGGCTTGGGATATTATTGACCTTAAAAAACAACATGATATATATATATATATATATATATATATATATATATATATATATATATATATATATATATATATATATATATATATACAGAAAGGATCTCATGCATACCCAGTATATATATCCTCTGTGCGGATCATTTTTTTAAAATAGTAAAAAAAATATTTTTGGGTTGATTTTTTATATGATTTTTAAACATTTCAGTAGGACCGTAAAAAAATTCAGCTCAAAATGAATTGATTTTTTATTTTAAAAAAGCATTGTGAGATTTTAAGTTATTTTTAGGTTGTTAAAAATTGACAAAGCTTGACCGATTTTTAAAAAATAGCAAAAAAATTCATTTGAGTTGATTTTTTTTATGGTCCTACTGAAATGTTTAAAAACTATAAAAAAAAATTAACCCAAAGTAATTTTTTACTATTTTATCAAAAATGGTGCGCACCAACGGTATGCAAACTGGGGTATGCACGAGAACCTCTCTCTCTCTCTCTCTCTATATATATATATATATATATATATATATATATATATATATAGTACTGCTCTTGTACGGACTGTCCCGTATTTTAACAGGTGCGGAGCGGACATGTATCACTTGGCGGTGAGCCCAAGGAAAGAGAGAGAGAGCGCCTATGATTTAGGGGATAATTTTTAGGTTCACCATCAAGCGACATATGTTCGGTCTGCATGGTTAAAATGCGGGGCAGTTCGCCCAAGAGCAACAATATTGCTCTTGTGCGGACTGTCCCACATTTTAACAGTGCGGATTGGACATGTGTTACCTGGCATTGAGCTTAGAAAAGAGAGAGATAGTGCCTATAATTTCGCCGATAATTTCTAGTCTCACCGTCAGGTGACACATGTACGGTGCGCACTGTTAAAATGCAGGACAATTTGCACACCTATGAACATATCCATTTTGTTAAAATAGTAAAAAAAATAAATTTGAAATGATATTTTTTATATTGGTTCATGATATTTCAATGTGCCCCTCTAAAAAAATCAAATGAAAATAATGTTTTTTGTTATTTTTAAAAAATAGGTAAAAAAAATGATAGTTTTTACCCTTTAAAGTTGTCAATTTTTTTTACCTATTTGTTAAAAATAACAAAACACATTATTTTGAATTGAATGTTTTTACAGGGGCACACTGAAATATCACGAATCCATACAAAAATATCAATTCAAAATTATTTATTTTACTATCTTATAAAAAATAGGTATGTCCATAAGCAATGTTCTAAAAAACGTGGGGTGTGATCGAGGCGAGGAGGTCAAATCTTAAGACTTAGAAGCGGGCATTAGGCGCAAAAAGGTGTTTAGGCCTTTTTTTAATACATTTTAACATTTTTAATTATAACAAGGCTATTAAAAATACTAAAATGGTACATACTTTAAAGCATGTCTTAATATATGCAAACTAAAATAATTTTTTTGTAAATACTAAGAAAAAAATTAAAAACGCAAGTTTGTTTGGACACGAGGTAGAGAGGTTTGGGATACCATTTGTCTTTTGATTGTTTTGAATAAAATATTGGTTCGTTTTTTTTAAAGTCCTCAAAATGTGATATCGTTTCACTAAAGCGTTTTTGTTTTTAAAAAAAGTGCGCCTTAAGCCTTTTACCAAGAATAAGGCGTAAAAAGCTCAAGACGGGACATTTTTTCCAAACCTCAAGCCTAGGGGCGCTTTTTAGAACGCTGTTCATAGGTATGTTTAATGAGGTATGTTGGAGAGTGTGACTATATATATATATATATATATATAGCATCATCATCATCATCATCCTTACCATAATCCCATCATATGGGGTCGACCACATGGATTCTCTTTTTTCATTCTGATGTATATTATGCAATATTATTATTCAAGTTTAATTCCTTAAGATCTTTCTTCATAATTTCCTCCCACGGTAACTTAGGGAGACCTCTTTCTCTTTTACCTTTTATTTTCAAGAATTTTCCTCTCGTTATAGGGGCATATGCTGGTCTACGCAACACATGCCTGTACCATCTAAGTCTACTTTCTCTTAACTTATCACTAATGGAAACTACTCCTAACTTTTCTCTCACGTATTGGTTTTTAATTTTGTCTTTTCTAGTAATTTTTATCATCTACCGGAGCATCATCATCTCACGAACATAGAGATTTTGTTGATGTTTTTTTTAACGCCCAATACTCCGCTCCATATAGGGTCGCTGGCCTAATAACTGTTTTATAAATTTTTTCTTTTAATTTATTAATTATCCTCTTATCGCATAACACCCCACTCGCTTGTCTCCATTCCATCCAATCAGTTAGTATCCTACTCGTAACATCATCATCAATATGCCCATTAGATTGTAACATTGGACTTTGATAACGAAATTTATTAGTTTGATTTATCAATTTTTCTTCAATCTTTAACATAATATTACTCGACGCCTCATTATTAAATTTACATTCCATAAATTCCTATTTATTTCTACTGATTTTTAATCTCTTAGATTTTAAGGCTTCTTTCCAAGTATCTACCCTCATTTCTAAGTTCTCTTTTGAAGTGTCTACTATAAGTATATCATCTGCAAACAACATATACCATGGAGCATCTTCTTGTATGTCCTTAGTAATCTCATCCAAAACTACGGCAAATAAATAAGGACTTAAGGCGATCCTTGATGTAAACTCACTTTAATCATAAAGTCATTAGTTTCTCCACATATAGGCCTTACTCTAGTCTTTGTGTTATTATACATGTCTTCAATAACTTTAATATAAATAGGGATTATTTTCCTCCTTAAAGCGTACCAAATTATATACCTAGGTACTCTATCATAAGCCTTTTCTAAATCTATAAAGATCATATATAAATTGTTATTGTTACATCTACATTTATCAATTAATAGTCTTAATAAGTAAATAGCTTCCGTGGTGGATCATCCTGGAATAAATTCAAATTGATTGTGCAAAATAGTTGACACATTTCTTAATCTTTGTTCTATAACCTTTTCCATAATTTCATAGTGTGATTCATCAGTTTGATTCCTCTATAGTTACTGCAGTTTTGTATATCCCTTTTATTTTATACAAAGGTATTTCGCTGCTTTTTCTCCACTCAGCTGACATGTTTTCTTCTCTTAAATTTTTTATTAAATAAGCATGTTAACCATTTTATCCCTACAGTTCTAAGGGTTCTCCACACCTCTACGTGTATTTTATCTAGGTGAACCGCTATATTCATTCCCATTTTCCTTATCAATATATCTACTTCTTTTTCAGTAATCGGATATACCATTCCTAATTTTGGTTCAACGTTCTCTACGTCTTTTTTCGGATATTTTTCATTCAATAATCCTTGAAAATACTCTTCCCATCTATCTAGAACTTCTTTATCGTTAATTAATATATTTTGATTTATGTCTTTAATACACTTAGCTGGACCCATATCCCTTGTCATTCTATCTCTATCCTTTGCCAATTTATATATTTCCTTTTCACCTTCTTTGGTACTTAATTTATTATAAACACTAGCTAGTGAGTTTTGTTGCGCATTTCTAATAATATTCTTTACTTCACTTCTAAACTTCTTATAAGTTTCTAAATTTTCTTGATTTTTATTCTTTTGCATACATACATATATATATATATATATATATATATATATATATATATATATATATATATATATATATATATATATAAAGGGAGAGAGAAAGAGCAGCTCTTATACATACCAAATATACATACTTGCTAGTGCAAACATATTTTTATAAAATATTAAAAAAAATATTTTAGAGTTGACTTTTTTACATGGTATTAAAACATTTCAAGTGACTCAAAAAAAAATCTGCTCAACTTTTTTTGCTATTTTTAAAAAATCGGTCAAATTTTCAAAGCGTTCAGGTTTAAAAGTTGTGAAAGTTTGACCTATTTTTTAAAAATAGGAAAAAAAATATTTTGACCTGATTTTTTTTATATGGGTCCTTTGAAATATTTAGATACTATACAAAAAAATCAACTCATAAATAATTTAGTTACTATTTTAAAAAAATCGATATGTATACTTGGCATATATATATATATATATATATATATATATATATATATATATATATATATATATATATACAGAGAGAGAGAGAGAAACGCTCTTGTACACAGTAAGTTTGCACATATGCTGGCGCACACTAATTTTTTTAAATTATTAAAAAAGACTAGTTTTGAGTTGATTTTTTATGCGATATTTTAACATTTCAACAGACCCATATAAAAAAATGAGATCAATTTTTTTTTTTAAATCGGTCAAACTTTCGCAGCTTTTAAAGTGCTTAAAAGTAGCAAAGGTTTGACCGATTTTTTAAAAATAGAAAAAAAAGTTTTTTTTAGTTGATTTTTTTATATGGGTCCCTTGAAATGTTTAAATATCACACAAAAAAAATCATCTCAAAAATATTTTTTTACTATTTTTAAAAAAATGATGTGCAACTTAGTGTGCACATGGGCTTGTCTATATATATATATATATATATATATATATATAAGAGAGAGAGGAGTTTTGAAATGAAAGAGAGGGGTTATGGAGAGGGGAAGGATTCACAAGAGAAAAATGGATTTTGAGAGAGAGAAGCCTATGGTCCGTTTAGTTGTGAAAAACTGTTTTCATTTTTCATTGTCACTTTTTGCTCTATATCTTTGTCAATTGGCTCTTAAGATGGAAAGGAGGAGTTGAAAACTGTTTTTCAATTTAAGCAATTTAATAAAATATGTATTAATGATTTTCAAACTAGCTTAAGTTAGAAAACAATTTCCATGAAACATCATCTTATTTTCATTTAGAGGCATACTTTTACCAAATTATAACACAAAATATGAAAAATGAAAATAGACAACTATTTTCCACAAGTAAATGCACCCATAAGTTTTGTTGAGACGAGAGAGTAATGATCCGGTATAGATTTTATTTAAATTTTTTTGGGCTGATTGGCAATGACCCGATACTGACCCGTATTTCAGCGTCATTTTGACTTGGTCAAACCGTTTAAACCCACAAGCAAAAAAAATGGGCTCCAAACCAATTTTTTCTACATAGGTAACCATCCATATTGCCGGACCTATGTTTAGCGCTACTCTAATGAATGTAGTAGTATTGTTACTTCTCAACAAACATGAAAAATGTGAGCAATGAACGTAAATATAGATGTAAGGGGCGTGGAAGCTGATAAAAATTCATTCATTATATTTATTTTACTGAATTCCAAGAAATATTGAGTATCCCATATGGAAAATCATATCCAATAATAATGATAATAATATAAGGGGCATATACCAAATAGTTTCTTTAACTTTTTTTAATACATGTTTAATCTAAATTTTTTTATTTTGCACCAAAATATCCATCATCGGACCTTTAAAGATAAGAGAATAAGAGACTTTTTGGTACAAAATAAAAAATTTAGACTAAATATATATTTAAAAATATTTGAGAGACTTTATGGTACTTGATTCATAATATAACCCTTAAATACCATTTTTGTTTTATCGAACATTTGAATACAATTGGACTCACATTTTGCAACGGTTTTGCAGCAGTGACAAAAGCCCTAGTTGCCCAAGGAATGCATTTGGAAAGCTTTGTTGGCGTTAATTTGAGGGTGATGGCCATGTCTTTTTCTCTCTCTCTACCTTCTGATCTGATGTGTATTTAGCTCCCCTACCAAACAGTTATGGTTCACGGATCTTGCTTTTGGTTAGTTAGTTATAGATGGATGAATAAGGGTGCAAATAACGTTGCCACGTGGTGAGCCATTGTATCTGGTCAAGTCAAATATTTAAAGATACCTCCGTTTTGTGGTTGTTAACTGCCTTAGACCGTTCACCTTGTTTTACTTTTTTTTAATTGATTTTTTTTTTTATAAATTAAATCCCTTTATTAGAAGGATCAAAAATCAAAAAGTTCCTCAAATATTTTTTTATACACACTTAATCTAAGTCTTTTATTTTGTACAAAAAAATCTCTTATTCTCTTATCTTTAAAGATCCGCGTCAGCGTCATTGTAAAGCCTTTTTGGCATACTGAATGACTTTTTGATACAAAATAAAATGGTTGGACTAAACGTGTATTAAAAAAATTATAGAGACTATTGGGTTTGATCTTTACCTTCTTTTATTCGCTCAGCAGAATACCACGTAATGTTATCCTGTGGACATAATTGAAATTTCTTACAATAATAAAAAAATTTATGGAATAGTCTATCCATATATATATAGGGAGAGATGTAAAATTTGTTGACATTAGCCTCTTCCAAACTATATAGTTAAGCGGGGATGTTGTACACTCGATACCATATTTTTAATTAAACAACTTTCCATTATTCAGTCAAATTTTTAAAAATTAGGTAGTGTGAGAATATTAATAAAACCTATAATTGCTATACATTATGTGGACAAATTAGAGTCACTCTCACTATTTTAAACATTACGAAATCTTTTGTGGTTGGCACATTAAATGTAATATCCTTTTAACAATTTTTATTCAATTTAACATTCAAAAAATAATTTCACGTTTTTTTAAATACTCATTAGTATGTAAGAGTTATTTCTTTTTCTTAAAGTCCCATATTAAGATTATACTATAAAAATCTTTGAATTACCTCCACAATATTAAACTAAGTTTTAATTTTTGTTTTTAATTTAAACAGTCTTATTTCTGTTTTTCTTTTCAAACATGAACTCTAGTTTGAACGGAATGTGGTGTGTTACATATAGAACTGTTTCACCCAATAAAAAAATATACCTGGCAGTATGTGTGTGTTTGAATTTCTAGTATAATGTAAAGAAGTAGTTTAAATAAAATAGGTTGGTACAATGCAAATTAAAGATGAAAATTATATTTGGCATTGTCCACCTTTCAAACATTTTTATAGAAACTTTATAAAATTTTCAATTTGAATATGAATAGCAAACTCTCATAAAATAACAAACTTTCATCGTAGATTTAATCATATAGGTAAGATAGTGGAGGATGAGGTGGAGTATAAAGAAGAAATTGAGATTAGGGCAGTGATTAAGGAATTTTATGAAGTTTTGTTCACGGAAGAGGAGGAGTGGAGCCCTACATTAAACGAGTTGGAGTTCGAGATTATTTCGAGGGCGGATAGTGAGGACTTTAAGAGACCTTTTATTGATGAAGAAGTGGTTATAGCATTGAAGTCCGTGCAGGGGATAAGGTGACGGGGCCTGCTGGGTTTTCAATGGCTTTTTTTCAACAATGTTGGTCAATGATTGTAATAACCCGTAATTTTATTCGATAATTAATTAAATTAATTTAGAATTCGGAAAGCCAACTTAAAAGACTCCTAATATGTGTATATATAATCTTGGATTGTTTAGAAGAGTCCTCATAACATAAAACTCTATAGGCAAAAAAATAAGTCCCGCTTCAGATAATTTGTCACGCCTTTAAAGCTTAACTAACAGTTTGTCACGGTTCTGAAGCATGACTAACAGAAGGACTGTTTTAGTTTTAATAGGATTCTAATGCCACTTAAATTCTCTAATCTTTCTCCACTTAAATTAATACGGGGATAGAATTTTTCAAACAAATTTTCACAAACTCTAAGAGCAATAGACCCTTATAATTTCTATCTTCTTCCTCCTACAAACCCTAGCCCTATTTAAACCAAGATTTCAACCCAAGGTTTGAAGGCTTATATGGTGTTTTCTCGAGTTTGTGATATAACGAGTTTTGTTTGTTTTTGCGAGAGGAACGCAGTGGTGTGATCCGAATTTTGAGGCATAATCTTATGAGTTTCTTGTGATGATTTTAAGGCATGGAGTTTATGCAATATGCTCCTTGAATCTTTCGAGAGTAGGGGTTTGTTCCTCATTTATTTATTGTCAGATTGTTTATATCATGACGATTATTGAAATTTAAAATATTGATTCGATTTAAGATATTATTTTTGTTGATGGGTATGGTGTCATGAAAAATTTTATATGGCAGAAGAATGGTCACTCACCAATAGTCCAAAAGTCCAATAGCCAGGATGAGGCTTTACGAAGCTTAGGTGAGGTGAGGTGACCTATTTATGTGTTATTGAGAAATTAAATTGGTATAATGCTCGGGTGTCACATTGAACTTGAATTCAGATTTGTATTGTTGCATTTTATTCACCGTTATTGTTTTGAGCGTCTGTTCTTGACATATTGTCTACTTCCCCATATTTTTCTTTTTAGTGGCAGGTTAGTGTGGATTTGGACGCTACGAATTTTTGGAGGATTTTAGAGCATGAAGTTTGGAGGATTTTTTTTTAATTTTTGTGTAGCTTGGAATTATAATTTATTTAGAGAGCTTAGTTTAGTTTTGTGAGGAATTTAATTGTAATCATTTTGGAAGTGTAAATTTTGGATTCATTATATTTATTTTGTGGAATATATATGATCTATACGAATTGTTGATGATTTATTTTAGTTTTAATCGTAATAGCGCCTCCTGTTTTACACGGAATGTTACAGATGGTATTAGAGCTTAGGTATACGACAACACTCGGGTCTTTGGGTTTGGGTCTAGCATGTGGGTTATATGTGTTTTGTTAAAGATAGGGAGTTTTTGTCGAGGACGTGGTAGGCATCGAGGTTAGGATTAGTAATCTTGATGTGAGGATGTTTGGTATTGCTTTGAGGACTTTAGTGTTGTTTTGATTTTTAAGAGATAGAATCGAGTAGTGATTCGTGAGAGAGCGAGAATGACATGTCGCGCAAATTTTGAACATAAAAGAAATTTTTCAGAATTCTGACACGTCGCTCGAACGAGGATTGTATCTCGTTTTAATGAGAATGACATGTCACTCGAACGACAGCTTCGCGCGACATGCCATCCCGCTCGAACGATAGCTTCGCGCGACAGTTTTAAGCGACCTGGGCCTGTTTCATCTCTAACCTCTAGGACATGCGTTTTTCACCATTTTTTAGTTCTAAAACCTCTACAGATCATTCCCAAACACCAATTAATCAATTCTAATTGATATCGTAACATGTATATATGATTTCTAACAACCTAGGATCATTAAATCATGCAAAAATCTTGATAAATTTTGAAATTCCCAAATTACTTAATTAAACCCTGGTTCTTCATATTTTCATTCAAGAACATGATAAATCCAGATTCGTTCATCACAATTAAACATCAATTTGTGACTTCTAATATACATACATGAAGGACTCAAACTAATTCAATTTCAGATTCTAATTGATCATCTTAACTCTCCAAATTCATCAAGATTATGAACAATACATGGGTATTATACACATGATTATTGCTAAAGTTTTTCAAGGATTAAACACTTTCCTCAAGAAAGAAGGTCAGATCCATTGGTGCATTTGGTATGGTTGCGATCCTTGCTATCCGATCTACGCGGTGGTGGTCTTGGTGGTGTAAATGGTGCACTAGTGGTGGTTCTAGCCCTAAAAACCTCTCCTCCTTCCTCCTTTGGCCTCTTTGTGTTTAACAACTGATAACCCTAATCTAACCCACTTATATGATATTTTATCCCTTTAATTTTCGTAGGTAATTAATGCCCGAAAATAGTAATTATCAAAATGCCCTCCTGGGATGCCGTTTGGCCTAAAACTGCCCCGGGCCCCAAACTAAACCCCTCGGTAGACTTTTTTTGACTATCTCGACCCTTCCGAACTCATTGGCGCTCTCAAAACGACCATTTGGATTACTTATAAACAATTTACTTTTTATTCCCTCAAACTAATCCTGACACGACTGATATGAGCGTCCCGACTTAATTATCGTAATTGTCATATTTCTCAGTCGTGACAATTTCATAAATTCACAATCATATTCACAATCCTATAGTACTTTATTGGCTCAGTAATATTCAATATAATTGTCATAAATAAATACTAATCCTTATTATTAATTAATTCCCATATTTACTATAATTAATCCTATGTTTAAAAATAAAAAAAATTACGAGGTATTACATACTTCCCCATAATAACGGAATTTCGTCCCGAAATTCAAAAAATAAAGGTATACCTGGCAAGAACAACTCTGGATATTTTTCGCACCTCTTATCCTCGCGTTCTCAAGTAAACTCGTCGACATTATGGTGCTCCCACTGAACACGCACAAGTATAACTACTTTAGACCTCAATCTCATCTGACTATGATCTAAGATAACTACCAGTATCTCCTCATAAGAAGTCAATCTCCTCCAATGCAAGGTGAGTGTGAACCAACTCATCTCGGAGATACCATCTTAGTAAAGAAATGTGGAACACATAACGACTAAGGTGCAAGTGCTAGGACAACCCTAGCCTATACGCTACTGATCCCATCCTCTCGATGATAGGAAATGGCTCCACATATCTTGGTGCCAATTTCCCTTTCTTCCCGAACCTCATAATCCCCTTCATAGGAGATACTCGTAGTAACATCTAGTCCCCTACACTAAATCCCGAAAGAGCTACTTAGCATTGGCGTAGCTTTTTTTGTCTATCCTGGGATACTCGTATGCGAGTCTAAATCATCTCGATCCTGGCCGTCGTATCCTGAATCACCTCTGGCCCGAGTAGCTTGTTGTCCCCCAACTCTAGCCAACAAGCAGTAGAACAACAAGGCCTACCATACAACGCCTCAAATGGAGCCATACCAATAGTGAACTTTTAAGAGTTATTATACGCAAACTCCACTACTGAAATATATTGTTCCCAACCTCCGCTCAAGCCAAGTATACCCACTCGTAGTGTATCTTCTAATTGTTGAATCGTCCTCCGAATTTGGATATGTCCTGGCATTAAAACTTTGGATTCTAACCCTCAACGTATTCGAACATATTCAAAGTTAACTCGTAATAATATTTTGGTCCTTCTGCTATACTTATATCAGTGCCATAATTTTTGGCTGAAGGTCCACTCCTTACTACTTCAGATTAGCTACGAGTCATTTCCACTCTTATATGCTAATATATTTCTTTAAGTATCACCTATACAATGGCACATCGTATTATTGTGAACCCATTAATAATGCTTCAAAAAAACGAGCCTATACTTTACTGGCTCTATCATCTGTGTTGAAAAATGACATATTGCTTAGGTGCCCATTTCATTTGATTTTGAATCTCGTAACTCTCTCAATGGGAGACATTCCTAACCACCCCTGACCACTTATGTCAGATTCCAAACTTAGTGTACGGTGGTATACTCCTACCACCTTCCTAAATTTTACAAAATGACATCCTAATTACTTCTAGTATACCTACTTTTAAACGTTCGATTGGTTATGACGTAATTCTCGTCATATTACTCCTCTGCTCAAAGTAGTTTTTTATTATCCTTGAAAATAAAAATTTGCATTCTTTGTACTTTTCAGCACTTTAATCACCCCCTCCCCTTTTCCGCTTAGTCTTCAATTTCTGGTGACACGCCTTGATCTCAATGTAAATATATTTTATTTGTCTTATTTTAGTCCCATCTCGATATTACATGTGCATCTATGTTCATTTTATATGTTTCCACATTTTCTCCTCGAGAATGATACTGAAAATTTCAACTAATTAGGGCGCCAATAAACCCTATGTCCTGTGCACTTCAGCACAAATCAACTGAGTGTAATATACTTGAATTTAATGTAATATACTTGTCATGACTATACTATAAGGTTATACTTAACCACCCATTTAGTTGTAACTTCGTTATTTTCTAGGGTGACCCACCAAATCTATTCGTGGTGAAGTTCTGCAATAATTTTCATATTAGAATTTTACAGCTCTACCGGCCTTATATCAAAATAGAAATATCAACTCTCAGTTATATTCACGTATATGTATAATAACCAAGGTGTTAAATCCATGTACTAAAGACCAAATGTCTCTCGACTTCCAACGTTAGCTAAGCTTCATGCGCGGGATGTCTTGTAAAGCGAAATCCAAACAAGGACCCCCCGATAAAAGTGTACTCATCCACTCTCATGCTACTAAAGATGACAAATAACATGGCGCTCTTACTATCACAAGTTCTTAGCGCAATAAAGATAACGAGCTATGTATCTCCGCTTGACAAAGAATATAAAGCGTCCTGAATCACATCAATAAAAATTCCCTACGCATCGGGATCAAATATAATGGGACGGCATACTCGCCGAAGTCCATAACATTTCCATATATATATATATATATATATATATATATATATATATATATATATATATATATATATAATATCAAAGATATAACTCTTTATATTTGATCATTATATAACATACAACATGTGTAGTAGTAGATTCTACCCTCTTTTAGGTTACGCCTCACAAATTAATATATTTCGCCCTAGAATAAAAAGCATGCTAGTTTTATCACACAACCTACTACCGTTCAATTTCTCGGTATCCAGTCACTACACATACTTATAATAAGTCTTACTTTTCTAACTCTCAAAAGTATTAAAATCAAAACATCAAATTTTGTTAGTGCCCACACCCGCTCCACTACGGGTGACACATAAATGATCCCCTTACCCAACGGTAGCTATATTTGTAACAACCAGGCCTATATTGCCAATGCATCCACTAAACCCGACTCATTCTCGAATTTTAGTGTTCATAATCATAACTCATGACTTATACATATAGCCCGAGCTAATCCTGTATTTGAAAGGGTGAACTAAAGATATTACCTATCTTTGGCATATGTCTCTTGTGATCGTCGGTTCCCTAAACGTGCTCCTGTACCGAAACTGACCCCAGATATGTTACAATGGTTGTACATCCAGGATCTCATCCTGTCATTTCCTCATACCTCGCTTTGGTTAATCCCTTCTTTTATTATGATCTACACTTTCTTAAGTGAAACATCGACCCAAAAATCTCTTCTCGGTGTAATAATTGTCAGAGAAACGCAAATACCCCTGACCCTAGCCCTACTAGCCTCCCCCGTCCTTCTATTTAATCCTAACGGCCTTAATGAACGGATATGATGCGAACCTTCCTGGTCCTACTTGAACCCACCACTATTAGGTTGGTAACCCCTAACCTAACTCTCTTAGCCCAATTTCCTTTATCCAAAATCCCGTTCCTTCTGTTGTTGTACTCCACTGGCACAATCCCCAGTTTTACTTGTCTCACTATCCTGCTGTGAACAAGTTCAAAACAGGTGACCCTACTCTTTATACATAGGACACCTTCTTGCGCTATCCCCCATCGTTGGCCTCACTAGCCATGTCGGGGTGTCCTCCTCTTGGACTTGGTAGTCTTGGGCCCAATTGTTACTCTCGTTGTCCCTTTGGATACGCTGGCCCTATGGAGCTAATTATTAGCCTCTATGGCCCTGATTGACTCCATCATCATTTTGTAGGAATTTAAACAATCAAAATCATCTAAATGGGTTCCCTACTAGGCATACTCTCATGTGGAGCTTTATTAACATCGTTAAGTCTAATATTCCTCTTAGGCTAGATTATGTAGCCCTCCTAGCTCACTTCTTCTGGGAGTGTTGATATAAACTTGTAAACATACAACCTTTACGACATCGACATTAGTCATCCTAAATGGATTTCTCATCCATAATATTGTATTCAACTCACAGGTCCTTTATCAACTATAAACCCTTTTTTTTATTCTACTCCCCTTCACCAAGTGCGAAGTTTGTTAAGCAAATCAACCTTTCTCTCATGATCGGTCTCTATCTTACCCACTTGTGGTAAGTTTCGAAATTATATTCGCATCTCTATTAGAATAGAAGATGGAAGACCTCAGGGTTAAACCTTACCTCAAATTTGTCATTGAATTTCACACATACTTCTTTATATGTGGTGACTGACTCTCATCACTTAATACCGCTCCTATAAGCTAAAAATTTTGCCCGAAATTAAATTTTGGGGTTATTGCACTTCGCTCTACACAGTTGCCTTTTGATTATCTTCTTCCATTGGCCCATTACACTTTCTCTTCCTCTCATATTTATAGATGGCTCTTCAAAATAGTTCTTCCGAATCCCTCACCCTTTGCCAATGAAGCTGGGCGAGTCTGAAATAGTACTAACGTTAACTATGACGGTATTTGCAGAAGTTACTGCTTTCGAGTGATTTTCCCATTATCACTTGCTTGAATAACGCTCGTTGTGACTTTTATCGCGATTACCATTCCCAGAATACTCTATATCTTCTGCTGAGCTTCTCCTCTGCAGTCCTTCCTACGGCCCTCACTGGTCATCCTATAAATTTTCGGTGTGCGGAGCCCAACCGAACTTGTATATGAATCACATCAACTATACTTAATTGCAGGAGAACGTAAGTCGTAAACGTAGAGGAATACAACAATCCTATGATAAGGCTTTTATTAAAGAATGCTATGCTGAAACGTAATAAGTCGCACATATCCTAAAAGACTCTAGAACCTAATGCTCTGATACCACCTATGACACTCTGCCCAATTAAATATCGGGTGATCAGTCATTTATTAGATTTAAAACAGAATGTTCTGTTGGTTCATTCTTAGCATCACTATCGAAAAACATATACTATAATAATCACCTAGTAATTAATTAAGCTACTGTCTAAAATGTTAATTAAATTGTAACCATTTAAACTATTAATTTAAAACACCATACGCGTGAATTTAAAATAATACTGAATAGTAAACCAACAACTTAAATGAATAAGACTGGAATAAACTCTCCAGTTTAAAGTCTCAAAAACGAATAAACCATAATAATGCTCAATCCGACTGAAATGAAATACTAAAGTGTAATAAGTGCAATCTCTCTGAAATAAATAAGAACTGAGGATGGGAGACACATGCCCTAAATGGAATGACCAAACAGGAACTGAATGAAATGATAGTGTAGGCATCTAGTCATAAGGACCTGCGACTCCCACATTAGCTATAGCACGTCAAATAGTTTGACAATCTAAGCTTGGCGTCCCTGTGGTTAGACACCTAAAATAATTTCACAAGAGACAAGAGATTTTGCAAGAAATGGGTGAGAGCTCAAGTGTAAAAGATTTTAAAATAATTTAGCAAGTATTTAAAAAATGCAGTAAAGCAAATATTATATGCATGTTAGTTTTCGAGCTCTCACATGATATTCTCACCTCTCAACTATTGCACATGCCTAACATACCTCTAAACCATTCTAGTTATCGTTATCACACCTAACTAAAATGTAGGAAAAAACCTTATAACTATGATTCGTAATAATATCTCGTATTTCCCATATAATATTAATAAATGTTTCTGCCTTTAATATCCCGAGTAAGAGTTTTCACAAGTACCATTTAATGTTCACATACTTAAGTTAATTTAGACTTCACAATCTTTCTCATCTACTAATTTCACGCAGTATTTATATATATATATATATATATATATATATATATATATATATATATATATATATATATATATATATATATACGACACCCCTAGACTCAGTTGCGATGCATGCATACTCTACTATCAGGTCCCGGTACATCTCGTACTAAATAAGGACAATCGGTTCGGTATCTCTCACGAACCATAAATACAAATCACACATATTGGAGACGAACATATTTCTTAACCTTTGGGCTACGCACATACCTACGCACCTAAATGACCATGCACACCATTGTTCTCACAAATGATGATCCAACCTAAGTTCTATAAAATCCCCCCAGTGGGCTCATCAGGATGAGACTGTCCTTTTTCAGAGCCTCTCGTGATAGCAAGTAGCATAGGTATGTCATATACATAATAAATTACATATAGCTATCACACATCCCATTAAAATCAGTAGGTATTTACACAACCCGATTATATATTCCATGCGTAGTATTCTTCTCATTACTACTTACAATATATTTATTAAATTATGAATATTCTCTCTCTCGTAATTTTCGAGGATGACTCACCTATCCAACCAACTTAAAGTATTTTCCAAATAAATTCCAATAATTTTGCAAATTCATCGTACATTATTTTATCTCGCCAAAATTAACTACGTCTCGCAAATTTTGAACACAAAAGAAATTTTCTAAAATTCGAACACGTCGCTCGAACGAGGACTGTATCTCTTTTGAAGGAGAATGACATGTCGCTCGAGCGACATCTTCGCGCGACATGCCATCTCGCTCGAACGACAGCTTCGTGTGAGAGCTTCAAGCGACCTGGGCCTATTTCGTCTCTAACCTCTAGAACTTGCGTTTTTCACCATTTTTGAGTTCTAAAACCTCTACAAGTCATTCGCAAACACCAATTAATCAATTCTAATTGATATCCTAACATGTATATATGATTTCTAACAACCTAGGATCATTAAATCATGCATAAATATTGATAAATTCCAAAATCCCCAAATTAATTAATTAATTAAACCCTGGTTCTTTAAATTTTCATTCAAGAACACAATAAATTAAGATTCGTTCATCAGAATTAATCATCAATTCTTGAATTTTAATCTACATACATAAAGGACTCAACCTAATTCAATTTCAGATTCTAATTGATCATCTTAACTCTCCAATTTCATCAAGATTATGAACAATACATGGGTATTATACACCTATACTAACATGAACATGATTATTTCTAAAGTTTTTCAAGGATTAGACACTTGCCTCAAGAAAGAAGGTATTGTCCGTTAGTGTAGTCGGTATGGTTTCAATCCTCACTCTCCGATCTACAGGGTGGTGGTCTTGGTGGTGGTTCTAGCCCTAGAAACCTCTTATCCTCCTTCCTCCTTTGGCCTCTCTGTGTGTAACAACTGATAACCATAATCTAACCCATTTACATGATATTTTATCCCTTTAATTTTCTTAGGTAATTAATGCCTAAAAATACTAATTATCAAAACGCCCTCCCGGGATGCCGGTTTGGCCCAAACTGCCTTGGGACCCAAACTAAATCCCTAGGTAGACTTTTTTGACTATCTCGTCCCTTCCGGACTCATTGGTACACTCGAAACGATCATTTGGATTACTTATAAACAATTTACTCTTTATTCCCATAAATTAGTCCTGACATGATTGACACACACGTCCCGACTTAATTACCATAATTGTCGTATTTCTCACTCGCGACAATTTCATAAATTCACAATCATATTCACAATCCTATATTACTTTATTCTCTCAGTAATATTTAATATAATTCTTGTCAATAAATACTAACCATTATCTCGCTAGTTAATATTTATTTAAATCCGGGTTAATTATCAATTAATTCCCATATTCACTTTAATTAATCCTATATTTTAAAAAAAATTATTGGGTATTACACATGCGGGTAGGATTGGGTGTATGGGCGTCTAATCATGATTTTTCTAGGTAGGCATTTTTGTAACGTATTTTATCTTGAGCGTTAGGCCTCATCGAATTTCGAGGATGAAATTCCTGTGCTAGTGGGAAAGTATGTAACAACCCGTAATTATATCCAGTAATTAATTAAATTGTTTCAAAATTCAAAAAGACAACCTAAAAGACTCCTAATATGTGTATATAGAAGTCTTGGATCGTTTAGAAGAGTGCTCATAACATTAAACTCCAATAGAAAAAAAATAGGGCCAAAATAAAAATCCCGCTTCAGATAATTTGTCACGGCTTTAAAGTGTGACTAACTGCTTGTCACGGTTCTGGAGCGTAACTAACAAGCGAACTGTTTTAGTTTTAATAAGATTCTAATACCACTTAAAATTTATCCACTTAAATTTATGCGGGGTTAGGACTTTTCAAATATATTTTCATAACCTCTAAGAGAAATAGACCCTTATGATTTTCATCTTCTTCATCCTACAAACCCTAGCCCCATTTAAACCGAGATTTTAAACCAATATTTGAAGGCTTATTTGGTGTTTTCTCGAGTTTGGGCTAGAACGAGTTTAGTTTGTTTTCGCGAGAGGAACACGGTGGTGTGATCAGAATTTTGAGGCAGAATCTAATGAGTTTCTTGTGATGATTTTATGATATGGGGTTTAAGCAATATGCTCCTTGAATCTCTAGAGAGTAGTCATTTGTTCCTCATTTATTTGTACTCAAATTGTTGATATCATGATGTTTATTGGAATTTAAAATTTTTATTTTATTTGAGATATTATTTTTGTTGATGGGCAAGGTGTTATGAAAAATTTTATATGGCACGGAGAATGGTCACTCGCCAGTAGTCCAAAAGTCCAATAGATAGGATGAGGGTGAGGCCTAGTGACCTATTGATGTGTTATTGACAAATTAAATTGGTATAATGCTCGGATGTCGGTGACGCGACTAAGAATGTGTCTCTGAAGTGCATACTCTCTAGGCTCAAGTGCAAGCCTATCGCATTAGTAATAATCCGATAAGTCAGGTTTCGATCCTCAGGGAAATAGGACAACAGAGTTGTAACGACGTTGGACAGATGAAGGAATCCTAACTCTGACTCTGAAGAAAAGGTAAAGGTGATTTGATTGTTGGAATAACTACAACTAGATGCAATTTTGAAAATAATTAACTAATGAACTAAAGTATGAATGGAATGCAACTATTCTAAATTACTGGAAATACTGATGATGATTGAATTAAAACTCGAACTATATGATGAGGAAAACAGGACGGGAATACAATCCCTCAACCGTAGAGTATTGATGGTATAAAACTAATCATAAATTTAAGTGATTAATTTGACCCAGAATTTAGTACTCCCAAGCATTACATATATGAGGTTCAATCACGCACCATACATAATCAGAGGATGAGTAAATAGGTATTGCGATAGTTACACTCAAGTTGCATTCTTAAGCATTCCGGTTATCCTGAAGCAAACGAGATCTAAAGATCTACAATTGTCGTGTTTCTACGCAATACGGTCATAATCAAATCATTAAATTTAAAGGATTAATTTTATACACATGCAACTACCACGGTGTCGCGGTGGGTGGTTTCACTACTACCTCGGGCTCACTAGTGTCTTATTTATCACTCTCTTTCAAGGGGACATCTTCGACCTCTTTCGTGCCGAGCGAAATCTACTTGTCTTTGGTTGCGTCGTGTGGGGGAGGTGATAAATCGACGACTCTCCCACTACGAAGAGTGGCCACATCTTGACATTGCTCTTGATGTTCTATCGAGGTGGAGCTAACACTAGTTTGACCTTGGGGAGGTCTTTGGACCTGGGCAAAAAACTTGACCTTCTCTTAGATACTCAATGATGATTGCATCTTTGAAATATTTTCATTTATGTCACTGATCATGCGATCATATCTAGCATTGGTTGCATTCCCGTATTAATAAATTGGTTCATTGCATCCTCGAGATTTCTTCGCAGTGGAGTGATATATGCCCCTTGAGGTGGTCGTGTTTGCACATGTCCTTGCATGTGTTGAGCTTGTTTAAAGTGCGATGGTGGAGGAGGGGCAACATGTGAATTAGGATTCATCACAGCATGTTGTTGCCCATAGCTAAAACCAGGATGGTTTTTCAATAAAGGGTTGTAAGAATTCCCGTGTGGTGCACCGAAATTACCCTTAAATCCTCCCACTCCACTTACTTGCTCTTGAAGCATAACCTTGTAGGCGGGTATTATCGGGCATTCCTCTATTGAATGATCCGCCTCACAAATCGCACACACCTTCTCGACGGGGTTTGGGATGGATCCAGTTGGTCCTCTTCCACATACCTCAAGTATTTCTCACATTCCTTTCTCAAGTAGATCGAGTCGGCTGTCCATCATAACATTCTTTCCCATGTGAAATAGGACATACGCTGATGGAGTGGTGGTCGCTTGACGAGTTCGATTTTGAGCACTAGGGTCATATGTATCCCAGGATTGGGTAGTCTTGACGACATACCTCCGGTGAAGCTCAGCATCGTTGGCATCTAAGTCGATAAAGGGACCATCACACATAGTCTCAACGAGTTGTTTGGAATTTATGTTCAGCCCATTATGGAAGAAGGAAATGATTTGCATTTTATTAAGTCCATGATGAGGGCACGAAGTGACTAACTCATTAAAACGTTCGTAACATCGATCGAACGACTCATTTTCTAGTTGTCGAAATGTTTGAATTTGAGCCTTGATGGAGTTCGTTCGATGTGTAGGAAAGAATTTCTTGATAAATTTAGATCGTAACTCATTCCATGATGAAATAGAGTTTGGAGGTAAAAACCATAGCCAGGTCTTAGCCTTATCCTTTAGCGAGAATGGGAAGAGTTTGAGGCGGATCACATCTTTTGTGCAAGTTTGATCGCTGAGGGTCTCTCATGCCTCCTTGAATTCCATGATGTGGAGGTATGTCTTTTCGAAATCCATTCCATGGTAAGTAGGAAGTATCTGGATCATACCATTCCTAAAGCGAAATTGCCATGCATTATACGGGAGTAGAATGCATCCCGGAGTGACAGTGCGCTCGGGATATAAGAGTTCTCTCAACGGGCGGTACGGGGCCTCTTCCCCACCGACGGCTACACTACCGTGTTGTGACATGGCTCTCTCACTTGATGACTCTGTATTCTCACTTAGTATGCTCGAAGCGTTCTTTGAAGTGTGTCCTAAGAGGGATGTCGGGGTGTGTGTAGTCGTAAGAGATGGAACTCAGAATTGTGGAACATTTGGAGTGTGAGGGCTATCGGGGTCATACTCAACTATCGGGTTTTCGTGAATGTGGGTTGGAGTATTATGGGGAGTTGGAATGAGTTCAACATTTTGCATTAACAGGCTTATGAGAGATGATGAGGAATATTTTTGCGCTTTTAAATTTTTTTATGTTTTTAAATTTTTTGGAAATTTTTTGGTCAAAGTTTAAGATTAACTTAATCTAATTCTAAGTCTATCTAAGTCCCCGACAACGGCGCCAAAAACTTGACGCGACTAAGAATGTGTCTCAGAAGTGCGTACTCTCTAGGCTCAAGTGCAAGCCTATCACGTTAGTAATAATCTGATAAGTTGGGTATTGATCCTCAGGGAAATAGGACAACAGAGTTGTAACGACGTTGGACAGACGAAGAGACCCTAACTTTGACTCTGGAGAAAAGGGAAAGGTGATTTTATTGTTGGAATAACTACAACTAGATTCAATTCTTAAAAGAATTAACTAATGAACTAAAGTATGAATAGAATGCAACTATTCTAAATTACTGGAAATACTGATGCTGATTGAATTAAAACTCGAACTATATGATGAGGAAAATAGGACGGGAATACAATCCCTCAACCCTAGAGAATTGATGGTATAAAACTAATCGTAAATTTAAGTGATTAATTTGACCTAGAATTTAGTACTCCCAAACATTACATATATGAGGTTCAAGCCCGCACTGTACATAATCAGAGGATGAGTAAATCGGTATTGCGATAGTTACACTCGATTTGCATTCTTAAGCATCCCGATTACCCTGAAGCAAACGATATCCAAAGATCTACAATTATCGTGTTTCTACGCAATACGATCATAATCAAATCATTAAATTTAGAGGATTAATTTTATACACATGCAACTACCACATAAGGTTGAGTTCACGCATCCCGGCCTTAGAAATCTTGCCTGACATATGAAAACTTTTAGACAACACGTTTGGAATGAAAGAAAACATTTTTAGTACTGAATGAAGATGAAAAGAAATGAAGGTGTTATTAGAAAAGTAATTATTACAGTAAAACAAGAATTATAATGGTATTACTTGAATTGCAAACTGAGAGAAACTAGGGTTTATTGTTCTTCTTCTCTAAAATTGATTACAAAGCTTCCCTAATGAATGAGAAGCTGCCTCATATATTGGGAGGAGTTTACAATATATACTCTACAAAATAAAAGAGTTTGAACTAAGTAGGATTCTAATTTTTACAAGTGGATAAGTCCGGATAATCGAGAATATAACCGATCCTGTTAAACGGTTCGATTCGGTTCTGTCTTTGACAGCCTTTACAGAGAATTCTTCGAGCACCCTAACGGTTATTTATTTCCTCCCTTCGGTTCGATTCCATCTTGTTAACTCTTCACATGAAGTTTCCCGGGTGTAGGATCGGTTAGTATTTCCTCCCTTCGGTTCGGTTCTGTCATGACAGTCTTCACAGGAATTTTTCCAGGATGGAATCGGTTCTTTTTCTTTCCCTTGGTTCGGTTCCATCTTGTCATCTTTTGCAGAAACCTTTCCTTCTTATACTTCTTTGAAGATTTCGATGGGAAACTCGAATAAAATCACGGAACACCTGTGAAATATATGAAGAATACACGAAACTCGGCGTACTCATTAGAACTTGTCAACAGTAATGATATAATATAAATCCACTTGAATTACACTTCGCGGAGCAATAAAGGCCTTTAAATTAAGGGGATAAATGGGAAGAATTTATGCCTAATCAATCGCATTGGACTTCAATTTAGATTTGTATTGTTGTATTTTATTCATCGTTATTGTTTTGAGCATCTATTCTTGTCATATTGTGTACTTCCCCGTATTTTTCTTTTTAGTGGCAAGTTAGCATGGATTTGGACGCTACGAATTTTTGGAGGATTTTAGAGCATGAAGTTTAGAGGATTTATTTTTGTGTGTGTAGTTTTGCAGTGTAGTTATTTGGAGAGCTTAGTTTATTTTTGCGAGAAATTTAATTGTAATTATTTTTGAAGTGTAAATTTTGGATTCATTATATTTATTTTGTGGAATATAGATGCTCTATACTAATTATTAAGGATTTAGTTTAGAATTAATCATAATAGCGCCTCATGTTTTAAATGGGGTGTTACAATGATGAGGAGAGGTGTTCTTTCCTTTTTCGAGGATTTTCATATGAAAGGTATATTTCAGCGAAGCTTGAATGCTTCTTTTATTTCTTTGATCCAGAAAAGGGGAAGGCGGTAATTGTGAGGGACTTCCGATTAATAAGTTTAGTTAAGAGTGTCTATAAATTATTTGCTAAGGTGTTGTTAGCTAGACCGAGGAAGGTTTTAGACCTAATTGTGTCAAGGGCTCAGAATACTTGTGGGAGAGGGGGGGGTAGATCTTGGATGTTACTTTTGTTGAAAATGAATGTGTGGAGGCAAGATTGAGGGGTTGTGAGATGGTCCTAGTCTGCAAACTCGATATCGAGAAGGCATGTGATCATGTAAATTAGTGTTTTCTGTTAGACATGCTCAAGAGAATGGGTTTGGCTAGAGGTGGCGTTTGTAGATAGAGAGTTGTATTTTATCTTTTAGGTCTTCGTAGCTTGTTAATGGATCACTGGAAGGCTTTTTTTTCTATTACTAGAGGTATACGCCAAGGGAACCCACTTTCACCATTCCTCTTTGTTTTGGTAATGGAGGGGTTGAATAGGCTTTTAGAGAGAGAGAGATGGGGGCGAATATGTTAAGCAGTTTCGCAGTGGGGGGGGGGGGGGGGGGCTAAGAGACGCCCAGTTTAGGGTATCCCATCTGTTGAAGACAGAAAATGGCCAAATGATGAGGATGAGATTGAAGATGAAGATAAACATTCACATCAAACATATAAGAGACAAAGATTTTTATAGTGGTTCGGCTATAAGGAAAAGCCTACGTCCACTGTTATTTTATTCCCAGGGGTTTACAATAGCACAATGTGGTAGAGAGAGGGAGAAAAAGGGTGTGGATCTTGTGTATGGTGTCTCTCGGTTCTTATCGGATCTCCCCCTTTTGGCTAAGGGAATACATGTATTTATAGTGATGGGAGATAAAGAGATTCATTGTATGTAGACATTTATACATTATGTCTACATTCAACGAATCTAATTGTTGAATTGCTTGGTATGCTATGTGTTGTCATCTACAGTATAAATGTACATTAAGGATCATTAAATGCGCAGTTATCCTTTGATCTTTTCGGTTGGTATGCCGACCAACTCTCCTCGGGTGCCGACTAACAGTCCTCGGGTGCCGACCAACTCTCCTCAGATGCCGACTAATACTCCTCGGGTGCCGACCAACTCTCCTCAGGTGCCGAGTAACACTCCTCGGGTGCCGACCAACTCTCCCCGGGTGTCGAATATTGCCACGTAGGATGACATGTGTCCTTTTCTGATTGGTCCTCATAGATGGAGAATTTTTGCGTTAACACCATCTTTTATTTGCCGATGATACTATCATTTTTTTAGAGCAGAGCATGATCAAATGCAAAGGTTAAATATCATCTTAATATGCTTCGAGGCAGTTTCATGGCTACATATCAATGTGGGTAAGTATGAGATGATCTTGGTTGGGAATGTAGAGTGGGTTATTGAGTTGGCGGAGGTGATTGGGAGTAAAGTGGGGTAACTACTGTCCACTTACTTGGGACTTCAGTTAAGTGATTCGTTCAAAGCTAAGGTCATTTGGAATCTGGTTATTGAGAGGGTGAAGAGGAGATTGGCGGGGTGGAAAAAAAAACTACTTGTCTAAAGGAGCCATACTAAATTTAATGAAGAGAGCATTATCTACTTTACCTTTTTTATTACATTTCCTTTCTTTTGACACCGATTTTCATTCAACGAAAGTTGGATAGGATTATGAGGGATTTTCTACTGCGGGGAATGAGGATAGTTTCAAGCACATTTTAGTGAATTGGGAAGGGGCGTGCAAACCGGTGAGGGAGGGATGGGCAAGTGTTAGAAATTGTATTGTCTTTAATAAATCTCTTTTGGAAAAGTGGTTGTGGAAGTTTTTGGGTGAGTCAAATAGGTTGTGGAAAAGGGTAGCGGTGGCGAGGTTTGGGATAGGCCACAATGGGTGAGGATAAGGGGAAATGCGGTCTCTACATGGGGTGGAGTTGTAGAAGCATATCAGGGGGGAGAGAGTTCTTCAGGAATACTTCATTGGGCCTAGGTAGTGGAGAGAGGGTTAGGTTTTGGAGGCATAAATGGGGAAGAGACCAACCTTTAGAGGAAATTTTCCTGGACTTTTTTGTATTGCTACTGAGAAGAAATGATCAGTGTCTCGACATATTTGAAGGTATGGATATAAGATATGATGGAAACCTAGGTTTTGAAGGAGATTGCAGGATTAGGAATTAGAGGAAGCGAAGGAGATGTTTGATTAATTGGGTGTAAGGGATTTTACTAGGGGGGAGGTCGGTTTATGATGGAGGGGAGGTAAAAAAAGGAATATTCTCCATGAGATCTTACTATGAGGATTTAATGGGTAGTAGAGGATTGAGTTTCCTTGGAGGACTCCACTAAAAAAACAACTTTTTTTGCATGGACAATAGCGAGACAAGCTATTATGATGATGAACGGGCTGAAGAAGAGAGGTAAACTCTTAGCAAGTTTGTGTTGGATGTGTAAACATTACGAGGAGGAAGCGATAAGTCATCTATTGTTGTGTTGTTGGGTGGTTAGGGAATTATGTGAGATCATTTATTCCATCTTTAGGATGAAATGGGTGAGTGATGAATCTTTTAGAGAGGAGATGGTATGTCTGGGGCTACATAGCAGGGAGAAGGAGTTTAGTTCGGTGTGGAGAATGTTCCTTTCATGCATGGTATGGACAATAAGGAGGGAGTTCTTCAGGTATACTTCCTTGGGGCTGGGGAATGGAGAGAGGGTTAAGTTTTGGAGGGACAAATGAGGAAGAGACTGAACTTTAGAGGAAAGTTTTCCTGGGATTTTTCCTATTTCTAGTAAGAGGAAAGGATTAGTGGATCGACATATTTGGAGGTATGAGGATAGGATAGGATGGAAACCTGGGTTTAGAAGGAGCTTATGAGATTAGGAATTAGAGGAAGCGAAGAAGATGTTTGATTGATTGGGTGTAAGGGGTTTTTCTTAGGGGGGAAGGTCCATTTATGATGGAGGGGAAGTAAAAAAGGAATATTCTCCGTGAGATCTTACTATGGAAACTTAATGGGTAGTAGAGGATTGAGTTTTCTTAGAGGAGCATATTTCATACTCGTGCTCCACTAAAAAATAACTTTTTTTACATGGATAACAGCGAGACAGGCTATTGTGACGATGGACAGGCTGAAGAGGAGAGGTAGACGTTTGGTAAGTAGGTGTTGGATGTGTAAAAATAATGAGGAGGAAATGATAAATCACTTATTATTGCATTGGGTGGTTAGGGAATTATGTGAGATCATTTGTTCCATCTTTAGGGTGTGTGATGAATCTTTTAGAGAGGAGATGGCAGCCTGGGGTTACATGGCAGGGAGAAGGAGTTTAGTTCGGTGTGGAGAATGGACCTTTTATACATGGTATGGGCGATATGGAAATAGAGGAACACAAGGTGTTTAGAGGGAGGGGATATTGAGCTAGCAAGACTGTGATACGCTCTTTTGAGCTCTTTACATATGTGCTTTAAAGAAGACGCAAATTTTACTTTTTAGACCTTGTTAATTTTTTTTGGAGGAGTTGGGGAAGGAGACTTCATTATATAATTCATGGTTGGGTTTGTGGTGTGTGTGTGTGTGTGTTGGGGGGGGGGGGGGGGGGGGGGTTATTTTTCCTCTCCCCTTTTCTGGGTGTTGGTCTTTTGAAGACTTATTTTTATCTTTTCTATATACGAGTTTCCACCGTTTTAAGTAGCTTAAATTAATATATTCTATTAGGCCCAGTTTGGTTGCACAAATTGTTTGATTATGTAAATTGTTTAATTGTGAATTAGTGAATTATAAATGAGTGAATTTGAAATGAGTTAAATCCAATTTTACACGATGTTTGGTAATTTGAAATTGATGTTAAGGTTCTATGAAAAAAATATAAAAACAAATCAAGAGAAAGGGGGAGGGAAAGAGAGAGGGGGAGGGAAAGAGAGAGAGAGAAGGGGAGAGGAGACATGCACTTAATGTGACATCTATTTCAAATGGATTCATTTCACATTTTTTGTGAAATGATCCAATTTCAGATTTTGCACATGAGCTAAAATGAGACAATTAATGAATCATTTCATTAATGAAACCAAACACAATTAATGAGTCAATTTGTAAATGCGGCAATTTATTAATGATACAATTTATAATTTTGGGACAACCAAACAGGGCCTTATTTATTAGGAAAAAATGAATATGACCCTTCATCTTGTAAATAGTTGGTGACACCACATCAATGTAACATGTTATCACTATTTTAGACACTTTTAATTTTCTATTTGACAAAATTATCATCCTGTGCGATGCACTTGACTAAGATGTCGTCCACAACAAGTGAGGTTTTTAAAATAGGTGATTTACTATGAAAAACAAGATCTAAGGGGATGAGGTATTAGTAGATGTATAATTAACTTTTTTCTAGCTAATACATATGGGCAGAGCCATAAAATAAGCAAAATAACTTTGGGCAAATGGGGTTCTGACCCTAAATATTTTGTCTTTAAAAATCAGTACGATTGTTTTTAACTTAGAAGATTTATTTGTTGACTCAGTTTTTTTAAGAGACAATCCTGCTTAATAAAAAACATATAACATAAATACCCTTATTATTATTCAATTCACACTTTCTCCCATCCTTCGGCTGCTTAATAAAAGAATTGACATAAATATCATTGTTATCATCCGTATCACACTATCTCTTTCTACCACGAAGACTCCTTCATCTTCGTCATTGCCTCGCTCTGACGAGTTTGTTCCATCTTTGACAAAGTTGCGCTACTCATATCTAAAAAGTTATTCCTCTGTCACTATCATCATCAACATTATTGCATCATTCAACAAAGTGTAACACCAAAAACAATAATCCATAAGCTCATTATCTTAGTTTGTTTACAGAACCTTTTGGAAGATTAATCTGCAACTCTCATCAATCAGTGTCAACTATTGTTGAACTCATTTGTCAATTAATATTGAATGCCTTGTTTCCCCTTTTTATATAAGTTGTGGCTGAAGTCGTTGGCCCAAATGATGTCAACGAAACTCTTATTTTGTGAAAATCTTACTCCTTGTATTTCTATTCTCGTTCCTCATTGATGATCATCCATGATGCTTCACGCTTTTTCTTAAAAGTATCCAAACTCACACTAACCCTCTAAACTTAGTGGCTCAGTTATATAGAGGTATTATTATATCAATGGTGGGTGATAATATATATATATATATATATATATATATATATATATATATATATATATATATATATATATATAAAATAAAATTCATTAATATATTAAATTATTGAGATTATCTAATAAATGAATTGTATAAACTGTGTACCTGAATCTATAGTGATAATTGAGAGTTAGAGGTTGGAGGTATTCCACATATTAATCCATCTCTCTATGAATTATCTCTCATTGATGGGAATGAGGAGGAGAGTGTTTAAGTGCATTAGCGTTGGGACCACAACCCTTCGTTATTTTTATAGACATCTAATTATAACCTCATAAATTCTAATTAGGTGAGTCTTGAGTAACACGACTCTTGAGTAATCAGTTGCTGACTTTTGGATAACCACATATTTCAGATTCCATACTTACTCTTGATGTCTTTTGAGCTTACCTAATTAGATCACTTCATTTTCTCATTTTAAACTGAAGTTCAAATATAATTATTATTTTAATATGTGAGCCCACATTAAATTATTTGGAATATATAAAATATTCCAATAATCTCCCACTTGGGGTTCATAATAATTCTGAATGTAATTATATCCAATAACCTTATGTGTGCACCAAATAACTTTCTATTCTTAAGATATCTCCCGAATCAATCTCATCCATCTCCTATACCAGTATGAGACAAAAGCGACCTTCGTTGCATTTATGTGGTAACTCGATCAATTAATGATCACCATATCAAATATAATCAATGACATAGATCAAGTATGAATATGTGGCTGGAAATTACATGCAACTAGTTTTAAACCCCGCCCGATGCGCGAGCGTAGTATAATTTTATTCGTAAAATATATGCCACATAAATAATATTATCATTACATTTAAACTAATGTTAATATGAGATGAAAAAATGAATGAAAAATTTGGGACATATGAACATGCCTTTATTTTAAAATTGCAAATTAACGATATATTTATATTCTTTAGTACAGATGGTAGTTCTATGATTAGTATACACTAAACACCGAGATACTTTTTTTATTTAAGACATAATTATATTTTTATGTCTATTTGACACATTATATAAGTATTAATTAATAATAGATGGAGAGAAAATGGACACTCATATATAATCACGATAATTACTATAATATATATATATATATATTTCAAAATATTTTACTTAGGCACTTAATCAACTTTACATAAATTATACTTTAACCCCTAATTTTTAAAAAATATAATGAATAGTATCATGGATATGATAGACAGAAATGACAAACAATTAGAACTTGTGTGTTAAGAAAATAAAGCATAAAGGGTATAATTTGTATAAAAAAATCTGAAAATGAGTCAAAATAAAAATATCAAACCTTATAACAAAGCACAAAAATAATTGTGCAATCACAATATAAAAAGAGAAAAATCCAAAAAGGAATATTATATATTTTATTTAAAAAACAATGTTATTAAACATGGAAGTATACCTCACTTTCTTTAAAATAGAGCAATATACACCATATGCTTCTAACTAACTAAATTCACATCATATGCTTCTAACTAATTAAACTCACATTTCTATATAAAGATTCAATCGAAATTATCTTAAGAAAAACACTATTTCAATCTTCACATAACACATTCTACTTAAACAAAATCACAGTTTATTCTATGGCTCCTTGTCAATTTTGTAAGGATTTTTCACTATTTGGGGTCCAATAGTTATTTAGAGTTTTATTCCATTTGTTTACATTCTACTCATTCGGAATTCAAAATCGACAAAAAACGTTAGTTAGCTAGTTTGATGGTCAGTTGACTCATTTTCCAATCAAAAAGACTATTTTACCCATTAGTATAAGTATTTATTAGTGTATTAAAACAAATTTTACATTATATCTTATTGTTTTAAATAGTAAAACTTTTTTTACTAACACTTTTTTTATAAAATGAGAAAGTTTTATAAAATGAAAAAGGTTTATACACTTTTTTTTATTAAGTATTTTTTTTTTAAATAAAAAAGTTTTACAAAATCAATTTTTTTTTTTATAAACTTTTTTTAGCACTTTTTTTTACAAACATTAAAAAATATTGTTTTTAACTGTTTTTATAAACGTTGAAAAAACTTTATATAAAAACAATCTTATAAAAAACAGTTTATGAATGTCAAAAGTTTTTTTGTAAATTATTTTCAACTTTTTTCATAAAACCAATTCTTTATATGAATAAATTAAAAACGTAAAAAACACTTAATATAAAAACATTAAAAACATTGTTTTTTTAACAGTTTTTTGTATAAACGTTAAAAAAAATTATGCAAAAACACTGTTCTTAAAAAAAAAAGAACTCTTTTAAAAAATATTAAAAAATGGTTTATATAAAAACAACATTTTTTTAAAGAGAATTATAAAACTGTTTTTGAATGTTTATAAAAAACAGTAAAAAATTCAGTGTTTTGTAACGTTTTTTAAAAACAGTGTTTTTTCCTTAAAAAAATAGTGGTTTATATAAACAGTTTTTTAACATTTATAAAAAATAGTATTTTTAACATTTTTATATCAACTGTTTTTGAATGTTTTACGAAAAAAAATAATTTTATAAAAAAAGTAGAAAAATTTGTTTATAAAAAAACCGTTTAACGATTATAAACTGATTTTTTTAAAAAACATTGATTTTATATAAATTGTTTTTTGATGTTTATAAAAAACAATTTTTTTTAACGTTTAAAAAAAGTGTTAAAAAAATAATCCAAAAAAGAGAGAAAGTAAGAATAAGAGAGAAAAAAACTCTTATAGTTTATATAAAAACACTTTTTGTTAAAAACACTATTTTTTAAAAAGGTTAAAAAAACACTATTTTTTTTACTGTTTTTTATATACGTTAAAAGATTGCTTATACAAAAACCCTTTTTTTTTTAAACAGTTATAAACATCAAAAGGTTTTCTAATAAACTCTTTTTAACAGTTTTTTATAAAATCAATTTTTTTTTATAAAAAGACATCAAAAATGTTAAAAAAAAGTTTTTATCAACTATTAAAAACAACTTTTTATATGAACAGTTTTCATATAAAATGTTAAAAACGTTAAAAAAACAGTATTTTTCAACGTTATTATATAAACTGTTTTTTAATTGCTTTTGACTTAGTTTCGTAGTTGGATTAAATTGAAGGAGAGAGAGAGAAAACTCAATAGTTCAATGCATCTATTAAATTGCTTGTATAGTATTTTATAGAAATATAAAATATAGAGTGCCACGTGGACACTCTCAATGAGGAGGAGTATTAAATGCTCATAAATGTCTTGTTTTGCATTTTATAGTATATAGAGATGTGATCTCAGACATGCCTATTTTCAATTCGTCCTAACTTTATTCCGTAGCGAGATCAAACCTTAGTCTTTTAAACCTTATGTTATACCACAATTAAAAGACAATGCATTCAGAGTAAACAACAAAATAAAAATACCATCAATTTTATTTTGTAGAAAACTGAAACATACATAAAGTATCTGAATAGTGTCAAATGAAGGAACATTAAACCAAATATAAGCTCCCACTAAAACTGAATATCATCAAACTAAACAACACCCATATGAGCAGTGTGTTCATAAAAGACCTTGGGTGGTAAGCCTTTAGTAAGCGGATCCGTGAGCATGGTGTTTGTTCCTATTTGTTCAATAGACACTATCTTACTCTTAACTTTTTCCTTAACAACATGAAACTTAATGTATATGTTCTTAGAGTTCGACAAGCGTTTAATGTTATTCGAATATAGAACTATTGAATTATTGTCACAATATATATATAGTGGTCTTTTAATGCTATCCACAATTTGCAGCCCAGTGACAAAATTTCGCAGTCATATCGTATGATTTATTGCCTCATAACAGGCTATGAACTCTGCTTCCATAGTTAAAGGTGCAATGAGTGACTGCTTAGAATCCCTACAGGAATAGCACCTCTAGAAAACATGTATACAAAGCCAGAAGTGGATCTCTTAGTGTCTTGGCAACCCACAAGATAGGTATCAGAATACCCAATAATCTCCAAATGATCTGACTTTCGATGAGTATGTAATCTTTTGTTCTCTGTAAAAACCTCATAACCCATTTGGCTGCTTTCTAGTGATCCATCCCAGGGTTACTCAAATATCTGCCTAACATACCCAATGTACACAAATTCCAGACGCATACATACTTGAGCATACAAAAGACTCCCTATAGCTGAAGCATAAGGAGCCTTTTTTATTTCTTTACTTTCAGTCTTATTCTTCTTAATATCCATCAGATTCAGCTCTAAATCAAAATGATCTACAAGTTCTCATGAGGTTATTGAGTTTGCCCTTCTGGAACAACTCTTAGATTTTGATTAGGGAAGTCCTCATTGTTGTCTTCTTGAACACTATCAGAAGGATGAATAATATTTAGAAGAGGAATTGATTCCTCTTCAAAGACAACATTTTGATTCTTAACTGCATCTTCCCCCTCAAACTCAACATCCTTAAGAAATCTCGCATTTTCCGTCTTGAAAAAGAACTTTGTTGAGGGATCATAGAACTTGAAACCTTCACCTGTTCAGCGTACCTAACAAAATAGCAACTAATAGTTCTTGAGTTTAGTTTTTTTTTCAATTGGCCTATAAGGCCTTGCCTCAACTGGACACCCCCAAATGTGTAAATGTTTAATGATAGGTTTTCAGCATATTCATAGTTCATAAGGGGTTTTATCTACCATTGTACAAAGTACTCTATTTAGAATATATAATGCAGTCTTAAGTACGTCTCCCTGGGGTCAATATGGCAAAGAAGAATGATGAATCATACTTCTTACCATGTCCTTAAACCTGTCTATAGGAATTTGGCAAAAGGTTCTAGATGTTGTTCACCTGATTTATCATATCTTCCATAATATGCACTACCACAGTGAGATTTGATAACTTTAATCTTCTTGCCTAGTTGATTTTCAACTTCAGATTTGAAGGTCTTAACACGTCCAGAGCTTGAGACTTCTCATAAATTAAATATAAATACCCATAACGAGAATAGTTGTCTATAAAAGTGATAAAATACTGTTGGCCATTCCATGAAGCCGTAGGATCGTAAATTCCAGAATGTATTAATTCTAAGACGTCATAACTCCTTTGGCACTTAATTTCCTTATGTTTGTCTGTTTCCCCTTTATGAACTCAATA
Organism: Sambucus nigra; assembly: GCA_949130495.1. Taxonomy (NCBI): domain Eukaryota; kingdom Viridiplantae; phylum Streptophyta; class Magnoliopsida; order Dipsacales; family Adoxaceae; genus Sambucus; species Sambucus nigra. The sequence continues at coordinate 630,755,412 of OX422209.1, forward strand.
CAAACATCAAAGTCTGTGAAATTAAGGGGTTCAAGTATTCCGTCTGACACAAGCCTTTCAATTCTCCTTTGGAAGATATGACCCCAATGCTTGTGCTACAAAGCAATGGAATTCTGATCAGTTAATTTTTTTTCCCAAGGTTTCATTAAATAAAGCAGTGGTGTTTAATAAATATAATTTATCAATTAAAAAACCAGTCGCAACCAAAGTAGAATTAAGAAAGAGAGTAACTTTATTATTTCCAAGTGAACAAGAAGAAATTTATTCGTCCAAACAAAAATAGAAACCAAGTTACATAAGTTTCTATTAATTCAATAAAAAAATCAGTCTCAAAAGATAATCTGAAGGTTCTAATTGCTTCAACTCCAACTGTCGTGCCGCTGCCCGCATAGATGAATCTTTCAGGAACAATTGGCAGTCGTCTCCATAGGCAACCATGCAATGGCATATTTACATGAGTAGTAGCACCCGAATCTACCTACCATGTATGTCTAGGTATAAAAGCCAAATTAACTTCAGAACAAAACAAGGTGAGAAGTGTACCTTTCTTTACATGCCATGTGGCGTAATTGGAACAATCCTTCTTCACATGCCCAGATTTCTCGAAAAGAAACAAGCAAATTTTTAATCCTAAACTTGTTTCTTTTGTTGGAGTTTAGGTTTGGGTTATGTTGTTACAACTGCAGTACCCTTATCATTAGTCATTTTCCTCTTTATATTCCTTGAGGTAGATGCAATATGAACAATATTAGTAGTGTTTTCTCCCTTCAACCTTTCCTCCTTTTGCACACATTATGAAACGAGCTCATTAAGAGTACATTTATCCTTTTGAGTATTATAACTCACTATAAACTGTCCATAGTGTGCAGGAAGAGATATCAATAATGGATGCATAAGCAAGTTACCATACAGCTCTAACTTTAGTACTTTAAGTTTTGAAGCGATGTTAGACATCTCCATAATGTACTCTCGTATGTTTCATTTACCTTTATACTTCATTTGGATAAGGTTAGCTAAAATCGTACTTATCTCATCCTTGTTAGTTCTTTGCAAAACGTAATTCAATATTTTGAAGGAAATTTTTTTGCAGTTACCTCATCGGACATACTGCCCCTGAAATCTTCTAGAACATTGAGCCTTAGCATCATTAGACTTAAGCGATTAGAACGATCCCACTCCTTAAAGTTCGCTTTACCTCAGAGGAACTTTTATCCGTAAGAGGAGCGGGTTATTTCTTCTTCATCGCATAGTCTAAATTTACACAACTCAAAACTATCAGAATGTCCTCTTTCCAGTTCTTAACGTTTGTACCATTAAGCACATGAATTGAGGATATGTTGACGGTAATATTAACAGAATAATCAGTAACTTAATCCAACATAACAAATAAATTAAAAAAGCTCCAAATTAAAATTTATGTCATGGCATATTATAATAAAATAAACTCATAAGTACATGACATAAATTTTATATAATTGTAATGGTGGAATGGTTGGTCTATCAATGAGAGACCTAGCACAAAATTAAGATTTAGTCTTTGGACGTAAATCTTAAATTGTAAGTGATACTGTAAGCCCAGAAAAAATATATTGATAATAAATTCGGTCAACAAATCGTCTCTCAGTCCAGAAAAAATATTGATAATAAATTCGGTCAACTAACCGTCCTTTGGGATGATTAATTGTACACTATAGAATTCGGTCAAACAACTAACGTTCGTTTGGGCCGATTAATTGTCCACATGAAAACTGTAGAATTATCACATATTTGATTTTGCATGTATATTTATTATTCAGCCAAATAATAATCTTCCTTTGTGCCGATTATTACCCGCATGAATAATAAATATATTAACATCATTTTTATATATCAAAATAAATTAATATATGCAATAGAGGTTACTTTGGCAAACATATTAATTTAATTAATTTATTTAAGATATAATACATTTTTAGTATTTTTTTTAAATACCCCGAATGGGAATCAAACTTTATTAAAAATCTTAAATCAAATGATTTTTTAATTAAATATAAAAGTATTCATTCCACCATATTTTATACTTGCCTTAGTTCCCCCCAAAAGACTGCATTTGAAAATAATTCTTACAAAAAAAACTTATTTGGAAAGAATCCCCACAAACACTGAATTATAATTAATTAAAAAAAATGAATTGGAAATAATTTTCATAAAATAAACTGATTGAAAAAAATCTCATATTAATTTTGAACAAAAACTAAATTAATCCATCCAAATCCATTATGAATTAAACTCTTTTTAGGGAAATCGAAAAATCACTATGGATTAACAATCCTTGATCAATTTGAGACTATGATTATGAAAATTATCACAAATCATACATAAAATCCTAAAAGCCATATGGGTTCTAACTAGATCATATGTATGATAAATCAAACAAAACCACTTCTAAATTACAATCACGGTACCAATCCCAATAATATATATGAATAAACTGTGATAGCACTTGTTGGAATATTAAATAAAATTCATCAACATATTAGATTATCAAGATTACCTAATAAAGGAATTGTAGAAACTGTATACATGAATCCATAGTGGTGATTGAGACTTGGAGGTTGTAGTTTTTTCACAGACTAATCTCTCTCTCTCTACGAGTTCTCTCTCTTTGATGGGAATGAGGAGGAGAGTGTTTGAGTGCATTGGCCTTTGGGACTAAAATCCTTTATTATATTTATAGACATCTAATTAGAACCCCATAAATTCTAATTAAGTGACTCTTGAGTAATCAAAAGGTGACTTTTGAGTAACACGACTCTTGAGTAACACGTAGGTAACTTTTGGGTAACCACACATTTCAGATTCCATACTTATTGTTGATATCTTTTGAGCTTACCTAATTATATCACTTCATTTCCCATTTCAAATTGAAGCTCAAATATAATTACTATTTTAATATGTGAGCCTCCATTAGATTATTGGGAATATATAAAATATTCCAATAATATATATATATATATATATATATATATATATATATATATATATATATATTTATGTGTGTGTGTGTGTGTGTGTGTGTGTGTGTGTCATGACTTGTTCGAAAAAGTGTGGACTGATGATATTAGAAAACTCATGTACCTGAGGTGCTACTCCCCACCATCATTCTTAGTTCCCAAATCAACAAGGTTTTAGTTTGTTCAACCATTGGTCATTTTCAAATGATTACTCTCTTGAAGAAATTCATGTAATTTCTCTAGGAAATAAACATGGAAGGATTAAAGTTCGATTAAGCTTTAAATTTTACATGATTTGTTTCGAACATAATAAATCATGCTGCTACATATACTATAGCAAGAGTTCAATTCCATTGTGTTCCTTCAGTCTAGGCACTGTTGCAGATCGAAATACGCAAAATAAAAATTTGTAGATCTTGAATCTTTGATTAATAGAAGATTAAAAAGAAGAAAATCCAGGACTAGGCTTGAAGATAAAACCCAAGGTTACCAATACAATACCTTTGCATATCCAAATGCCATCCGATGGAGAGAAAGGTATTTGATGATGATGTAGGTTTTACTTCTTCTGGATTTCTAACACTTGGATATTCTATTATATGATAATCCCAAATCTAGGTAGGTATGTGGGAAAGTTTGAAGAAGAAAACTCTTTCTTTTGAGTTAGATATGGTCCTTTCTCTCCAGACTCCTACACAAAAATGTGAATAGTGTTTTCTCTCACCCCTCTCAAACATAATCATGAATTATTATACTTAAACTCCAACTTAAATCAATATATATTTGTTTAAGTGGTGGCTTATGTCAAACTAGGTTCCTTGAGAATATGGGTCTAACTACTTGGGTATATGTACTGTAGTAGGGACCCAAGACAAATAATTAAATTGGCTTCAAAATAAATACTCAAAAATCCCAAAGTACAAATCTTATTTAATTTATAAAATATGTTTTCTTTGAGGATTGACTTTTAGGATGCATAGAAAGTCCATTTTTTACTTAAAATAGTGGAGTGTATGTTTGTTGGGTTAGCATATGGTTTAGCCTAAGCTTCGGTCCATTTGGAGCATGTTTTGGGCTCATTGAATTAAGCCTATTTTAGGGTCTATGATTAATTTCGGATTTAGTGTCTTTTTAACTTAGTTAAGAAGACCTGAAATACTCATAACTCATTAAAGAGAACCCTAACAGCGAAGGAGGTTGAGAGAGATATAGGAGGTTGGAGAGATTGAGGGTTTGGGACTCGATTCGTATAATATATCGTAGGCGAGTTTACTTTGATGAAGAATTTAATTAAGTTTGTGTTAGAGTAATAGTAGTTCATTGGAATGTAATCTAAATTCATTAAATTTGATTATAATCATATCAAAACCTTATTTTTGTAATTAGATTAATCACTTGTTTAATCCTTAATCACGTGTTGATGAGCTAGTGTAGTGTTTATGTTGAATCCCTTAATTAAACCACCAATTCATGTAAGAAGATGTAATAACTTTGGATATGAATCATGATATTGTTAATCTGTAAAATCCCTAATCTTTTAATAATTATTGAGTCGAATCTGAGAACGAATTTAGCAAACCTTGTTAAAATAATGAACTTAGGTTTCAAATCTTATAATCTAAAATTAGATCATTACGCTACAACAATTCTTACATTTAGATGCGAATTTCTTAGCTACAAAAGAAAATTCGTAGAAAAACTCCTTATTTTCCGCAAAAATAATTTCGTGGAGAAAAATATTACATTTACCTACGAAATTCAGATTTTTGTTGACAATAAGTGCCAATATGTTATCGCCAATATTCCCGCGAAAAAGAAAATTATTTAGGAACGAAATATGAATAATTGGCAACGAAATTGTTCTTAGCAAATACTTTTATGTTTGGCAACGAAATAATTTCGTGGTGTAAGGTCTTAAAACATTAGGCAACAAATTATTTTGTACTGAAATATTATAATTATTAAGAGCACTTTACTTATCACCCAAAGACACCACGAAACCTAAAATCTCCAAACCCTTTCGTCCCTCCAAAACCCAAAGACACCACAAAACCCAAAATCTCCTAACACGTTCGTCCCTCTGATCTCCAAATCCGATTGCAACTTCTTGTCGACGGTAAGAAATCTGTCTCTCTTTCTCTCCAACTATACAAAAACCCTATTTTTCTAATTTTAGAGACAAAATAATAATAGCAAAAACCGTGAATAAATAATTGTGATATGAAGAGGTGATATGTATGTTTATTAGTGTTATGTATAAGGTGACCACTTCATGAAAAAACCGTGTTTTTTTCCCAATTTTTAGTATTTGTTTGTCTTTTTAATTATGTAGGGGTTTATCAGGTGAAATGTAGTAGAGTGATGTTTTAGTGGTGTGGATTGTTGACTTAATTTTATGATTATCGATTGTTTAGAAGGTGGTTTAGTTTGAATTTATTATTGTTGATTAATTAGGTGATTTTTCATGCTTTTTCCCAATCCATAGTGTCTAATTCCAGCAGTGGTGAAAGTAATGTCTTGTGGTTTGATGGTAGGCAGTGGTTGGTGTCGACTCTGAGTTCACGATAATTGTTCTATCGGCGGACTGATGAGAAGTCAAGGTATAACTTATCTCCACCAATCTACTATTTTCAAACTATTGTTTCCATCACTAAATAATTTTTCAGACGATCACTCAAGGGATATACTCAATTTTTGTCTCCACGAGTACTTTAATTTTGCTATTATTTTCTTTTTAGGGCTCTCATTATATAACATTCTATTAATTTTAGAAAAATAAATTTTTTATTTATGAACTGTATTTGTCTTGTAAAATTGCCTGTGTAAAACTCTATCTACATTGTCTATGAATTTATTTGTGAACTTAATAATTATGACACCCCGCCTAATTAAACATAGTGCGATCAAGCCTTTATTAAATTAAAACAGGTTTCTCAAAGGGTTCATTCTTAGCATCACTGTCGAAAACCTTTTAATTACTAATCACCTACCTGAAAATTAGACCGGTGCCAAATTTAATCTTTCTTAAAACAGAATTAACCATGCGGAACAAAATATAACAATCACCATGTACTACAAGACAATTAGAAAAATATAAGTACAAGAGAACAAGAGTAGTACCGAATAACCATCAGCTAAAAATTCCAAAAACAACAATAGAACAACCACTAGTCTGAAACTAAGCATCTGAGACTGATACTGGACAACAAGTCCATACATAGAATAGTGTGAGATCTTGCACTAGATCTGAAAGAGAGATATCGTCTAATCAAAATCCTGTAAGAATCCACTGTGCTACAGCTTCGAGTCCCTGGGATGAAATCAGCATACATGGCATCCTTGTGGCTAGACACCTAAAAGGTTTTGAAAATATTTTATAGCAAGAGTTAGTACTCAAAACATTTTGAAAATATTTAGCAAGCGTTTATCACAATATAAAATGCGATTATTGATTACACATGTTAGGTTCTCGTACACTCTCTTGAGTTTACTCACTCCTCATCTATTGTGCACACCTAATGTTCTACACTTAGCCTGCCTAGACATATCTCACAAGTTAACTAGGACTAAAGTCATCATCTGAACTTATCTATACCTAAGTTCTCGTACCGCCTGTATAGTACATCCATTTCATTATCATCTCGCGAAGGTTAATTAGTTCTCAAGTAACATTTCACCTATGTTATGTTTCAAAACTTCTCATTTAGTTTCACTACTAAATTTCTGCAATTCTCACAGTTAATATGTTCCCACTTTTGTAATTAAGTTTCACTACTTAAATTACAAATTAGATATTCTCTATCTCACGTTACGTTTCGTAATTAAGTTTCACTACTTAACTTACCAGTTTGATATGTATCGTCAAACACGTCATATATCAATCTACTAACACACAGAAGTAGAATATCATTAAGTATATATTTCACACACAATATATACTAAATATCAGTCATTATTATCATGTCATTTTGACACACGTAAAAGACCCTTGGTTCGGAATGATTCAACGACCCCAAGTAAGAATTGGTTCGGAATGATACATCGACCCCAATTATTTATACACACATATTCTGGCTCGGACTCTTTCAACACGCCACCAGTTCGAAGGTTTGGTTCGACATTTTACATCGAACCCAAAAATATGATAACCCAATGTTATTTCAGAATACTCCATCGACCCTAACATATAATAAACCTACATTAGTTCCGAATACTTCATCGACCCTAACGCAGTTAATTTAGGTACACATCTCTCAACCTAATAGTTCATATAATTTAGTAGGTACACACTCGTCCTATCAATCATACTTGTACGTAATATAGTATTCTCTTATATTAATCGTATCCGTCAATTTACGATTTCTCACTATCGCAATTATTTGAGTATTCACTCAACTCTAAGGGGCCCTAGTTACCCCTCACGTATAATTTTAGTAGTTATTACTTACTTTACTGGTCTATCGCTTGAATTGACTTTACCTCGCCTCGTATCTCAATTCCAAATATCCTAATGCTCTACTCAATCGGTTCATTCACATCGGTCCATGATCCAAGTCCTACATCCAATGGCCTTACTGAACCCCAACAATATACCTACTGGTCTTATTATCATTCCCATATAAGTACAATATAAATCCTAGAATTACCATTTGTTCACGGAAATCAAAGATTCCTTAACCAAGGAAAAATTCGAGAAAAACACCTTAAGTCGATCGATCGACTCCTGGGTTCGATCGATCGACCTAGTCAATCGATCGACCTAGTCAATCGATTGACATTCAAGATTGATCGATCGATCGATCTCGGGCAACAGCAGTTTGTCTTCTTCATTAATTTCTTCTTCCATTAACAAACCTCCAAACTTCATAATAGTATACCAAACTTCGACCCAATTATCGTAACGTGTTCCCACATATACTAGGACAATTTCTAACATTTCAAATACATCAAAACCTCAACTCATTTAAAAAAATAGTGGATTAAACTCAGAATTTCTTAAAACCCTATTTATGGTGTTTTTCCTATATATTTAGTCAAAACCCAGATTTTATTTCGAAATAATTATCAAATCAGCTCTGAATATTATTCCTCCATATATGTTAAATCATTCTACATGCGATTTCTATCCCAACATGCATAAATATAATTCCTTTCTTATTAAGATAGTGATTTAACAAAACTATTCAAAAACCCTACACATGGGTATTATAACTTTATAACTTTGTAATAAACAACTTACCTTGACAGAGGGGTTCTGATTTCGTGGAGTTGATGATGGATTGATGCTTCTTTTCTTCAATCCTTCCTCCTTTGGCTCGTAGAATGCAAGATCCAAGCCCAACCTCTTCAAAAGCATCTTCTAAGCCTTGAGAATGATTTTCTCCTTCTCTCTAATGGTCTTGGTGTTTACATGGGTGTTCTAACCCAAACCCCTCTTTCATACGACTGATAAGAGACTCTCAAATCCGTAGGTCTCAATACCCTCACGTGTTAAAAGACCAGAACACCCCGGAACGATCTCGGTTTAGTCCAAAATTACCCCGGGACTCAACTAGTACCCCCCGGGTATGCTATTTTGACTAATTCGACCCTTCCGGACTCATCTATGACCTCTAAATTATCATTTGAGTCACTTAAAAATATATTACTCATTTTCACCCCAAAATGGTAACTATTTACTACTCACGCTAAGTAAATAGAAAGAGGTAATATTAATCAGTATCTATCTCTCGATTAATACTCCATAATCACAATTATTAATAAATCTCACTAAATTACTTTTCTGGCATAATTTAAATCAAATCGTATTTTCTCATTTAATTCTCCAATTTAATTAAATAGAAATACGAGATATTACATACTTCCCCCCTTACAAAGGAATTTCGTCCTCGAAATTAAGATATGACTGGTATTAAGACTAAGGACCTTAAACATCACTGTCTTCTCTAATACCCAAAAATATAATCATATTATCCTAAGGGTCGCCCCAAGTACATGCCTTGCTTTATTATAAACCCTTATTGCATGTTATCCATGCCTCATATATTATAAGTTAGTCTCACTACTTAATATCTCTATAGATTTTTCCCAATCTAACGTTAACTCTTGAAATTAAGTTTCTCTCTACTTAATTTACCCTTTCGATGTATATCTATATATATATCATCTATGTGTCTACTATTACTCATAAGTAGAATATTTTAAGGTATATATTTCACACACAATATATACTATAAGGAAAATTGGTCCGAAAAAATCATTGACCCCAATCGTCCTATCATTTACGTTGGTCCGTAAATCCCTCGACCCTAAGGTAAATGTATTACATATGTTGGTTCAGACCTTCCGTCGATACCAATGTTTATTATTCATCATCGATTTGGTTCGGAAAATCATCGACCCCAAATCGATCCTTCATGTATTGATCCGGAATATCATCGACCCCAATACAGAATTAAGCATTCTTATTATCGCCCATAAGTAGGAAAATCATAAGGTATATATTTCTTACACATAACATATAATATCAACACTTATATTAAAATCACCCCTTCTAGAACACTTTTGGGGTTATTAGCTCGGAATCCCACCTCGATCACCAATAGTGATTTATTATATTATCTCGCAATCACACCTCAAGCACCAATATATGTATATATATCTCGTTACACATGAGTAGACAATTTAGGAGCCATATAATTTCACACTTCATATATTCTAAAATGTCGTACTCCAATAGAATGTCCTCATATCACGCATTTAGGACTAAGAGGTCGGATTATCTCCTCGAACCACACCAAAAAGTACATATAAGTTCATAATAGGTACCCACGAACCTAATACTCATTTACAGTCCACGTAGGCACACTCACACTACCTATAATTATGCTCATATAGGTATACATTTAACCTATGAATTGATTAGTGGGTTCTACCAAAATTCCACTATCGTTAGTGCGTAGTATCTTCCTTTCTCACAACCACGGAGTCATAGGTGACACAACATACCCAAAATAAAACTTCATCTCCATTCTTCCCTGACCATATCTCACAGGGTGGGATTTTAGGATTTCATCCTGATTCACAACAATATAGAGCGACACCTTGCACTTGTGCACTCTTCCTTTTCAATGACATATTAGTCCATCCCGGTCAATCCATTCTACTATCCCAATGAAATGTTGACTTAGTTACCAAGTTCACAGCCCATCCATAAATTATAAGTCTGCCTACTCATTTTATCGTTGGAAACGTAGGTTCACTACCCAATTTCCGATTGCTCATTTCGAGCCCATCTTTCTCTATCAATTAGTGGTGCGTCTGGAGACAATCTCACTATGTATCTTCCTCAATGCCGCTTCCCACTTACGTCATATTTCCTCAAGTGGCATTATATTCCCCTTTTCTCTCCGGGTATGTTATACTTTACAATCTGTGTACTCTTCATAATTGGCATACTTTTAAGGTTGGTCACTTTATAAGAATCAACATTTTAGTAATGCGTAAGTCACTCTCAAGACTTAGTCAAGTAGCACCTTGCATTACTTCTTCATAACAGTTAGGTCTCCCATATCAAGAGATAACTTTTGAACGACTTCCCACCGACTCTTATCCCATAGTGTGCGCCGGATCTCTCAGCACATATAAGCTTGGATTATCGTCTTTATCCCATGACATTCAATCCATTTCATCAATAAGACTTGCCTCATAACTTCCCCATCGTCATACTTATCATATATAATCTTCCGCATCCCTCTATCTCGGATGACTAAGAAGGACAATTGATTAGGGCGCCCATATAGCCTCTTTTCCGGGCATATTTGCAAAAACATTGCAACCGTCGCATTCGTAACCATCTTTTTCTCAACTCTCGCCTTGTTTTCACGGTATGACTACAAGCTCGGGGGTATTCTCAATCTTCTATAAACTAAAAATCAAATTCTTGCCCATAAAGTCCCACTTATCCCTTCGTGGTGAGATAAGCTTTTTAGTGTTTTCCCACAACACTACCGGCTCCACTAATGCCCAAGCATCTAACATCGTCTCTTCTCCTGACGTACATACAAATTCAGTTGTATCCCCTTTCTCAACTGAACTTAAACAAGGGACTTCTCCCAATGCATTCTTACTGAGCATTGTCGGAATAACACATAGTCGAGATACTCAATTTTCATCCCCCAACAATAGGTATGACCATACTCTGACATCTCTAAGGAGTCAAGTGGCACTGCGCTTATACTATCACTAAGTCCTTAGCACTAATCACAACAATGAGCTCGATCTCTCCACTCAGCAGTCATACGACATACCTTGAATCAAATCATTAAGGTCCCTACACACCGGGATTAATCACTATGAGACATCCATAATCTCTGAAGTCTCCAACATACTGATGAATAATGTGAGCTCGGACCTCTTTCACGTGAGGCATCATCATATACCTCATTCACTCAAGGCTAAAACTCATATACTTTCTTACCCATCGCACTGGTGGTCAAATGGTTCCCGAACATAACATGCTTGTCCTTCTCGAAACACAAAACTTCTCAGAGTTATTATTCCCTTAAATAACTTCGGGCAAGAACAAAACGCGTGGTCTCACGTCCCACATAAGAAATCTTTTCATAAATCCCCTAATTCCAGGTCACAACGACCGGTCTAGGGTATTCCTCCTCTCGGACTTGTAGTCTCGATTCTGAACACTATCATCATGGCTCCCTTAGTTCCGCTGACAAAGAGGAACACACTATTGGATTTAATCATCCCGACTTAGCATCAATTTGATAAATTCCCCTAGTTGGTTTCCCACTTATGGCTTGCACTAGCCCCTTTACATTCAGTCTTACTCTAATTCCTTAAACTCTTTTAGCTCCGCTCACTTAGGAGCATTTTTATCAACCTTGTAAGAAGCATCGTACTGCCATCATACACATAAGTCATCCAGCAGAATTTTTCCCAAAATTACGGGCGACAACAACTTGTGAGTCCATTCTCTGAAGGGCTTTTTTTTTTCTTATACCTGTCTCATCGGGTACAAGTTCACTTCAACCGATAAATTTATTTCTCATAATTGGCCTCTACCAGGCTTTCACGTGATTGGTTAAGAAATTCCCATTTACTTTGTTTCTGAACCATTATTGGAGGAATTTGCGGTTAAACTACACCTAAGATCCCTCTATTTGTATGCTGACCCTCGGTCTGGATGTGGTGACTAGTATCCCCACCACGCTGCCTCTAAACAATTTACCCAAATTTTCACTTATGAGTACTTCTACTCTATCCTTAATGCTTAGACCTTTGGACATTCTACATCCATTGGTTAACATGCACAGTCGACGTTTTATCAAATCTTTCACGGTTCTTTTTCTTCAAAGGTCCTTCAGACCTCCTCCCATTATCACTGCGTTGGGCGGTCCAGATTTGTATCACCCTTTGCCATTGCGGTGCTTGGAAAATGCCAGTAATTCCCCAACAGTCCTTGCAACATCTACTTCCATTACATACTAGGAGTGACCTCGAAAATGGTCATCTCTTCCACGATTACCATCCTCGAACACTCCATGCTTCATGTCGTGCCCCTTCCTCCTGTAGTTCTTCCAACGCCTACGCTGATCCTACCGCCATGTTTGACGTACCATACTCAATCAAACTCGTATATATATAACTCCATTTATTGAATAACAGGAGATCGTAAACCATGTAGTTAGAGGAGAAAAATAATCCTAAGATAGGTCTCTATATCAATCAAATGATATGCTAAAAATGTAGTAAGTCGTACAGATCCTATGGACACTATAAATTGATGCTCTAATACTATCTGTGACACCCCGCCTAATTAAACATCGGGTGATCAAGCCTTTATTAAATTAAAATAGGTTTCTCAAATGGTTCATTCTTAGCATCACTGTCGAAAACCTTTTAATTACTAATCACCTACGTGAAAATTAGACCGGTGCAAAATTTAAACTTTCTTAAAACAGAATTAACCATGCGGAACAAAGTACAACAATCACCATGTACTACAACCCAATCAGCAAAATATAAGTACAAGAGAACAAGAGTATTACCGAATAACCATTAGCTAAAAATCCCAAAACAATAATAGAACAACCACTAGTCTGAAACTAAACATCTGAGACTGATACTGGACCACAAATCCATACATAGAATAGTGTGAGATCTTGCCCTAGATTTGAAAGAGAGATATCGTCTAATCAAAATCATGTAAGCATCCACTGTGCTATAGCTTTGAGTCCCTGGAATGAAATTAGCATACATGGCATCCCTGTGGCTGGACACCTAAAAGGTTTTGAAAATATTTTATAGCAAGAGTTAGTACTCAAAATATTTTGAAAATATTTAGCAAGAGTTTATCATAATATAAAATACGATTATTGATTACACATGTTAGGTTCTCGTACACTTTCTTGAGTTTTCTCACTCCTCATATATTGTGCACACCTAACGTTCTACACTTAGCCTGCCTAAACATATCTCCAAGTTAACTAGGACTAAAGTCATCATCTGAACTTATCTATACCTAATTTCTCGTACCGCCCATGCAGTACATCCATTTCATTAACATCTTGAGAAGGTTAATTAGTTCTCAAGTAACATTTCACCTATGTTATGCTTCAAAACTTCTCATTTAGTTTCGCTACTAAATTTCTACAATTCTCACTATTAATATCTTCCCACTTTTTTCATTAAGTTTCACTTCTTAAATTACTAATTAGATATTCTCTATCTAACGTTATGTTTCGTAATTAAGTTTCACTACTTAACTTATCAGTTTGATATGTATCGTCAAATATATCATATATCAATCTACTAACACACAGAAGTAGAATATCATTAAGTATATATTTCATACATAATATATACTAAATATCCGTCATTACTATTATGTCCTTTTGACACATGTAAAGGACCCTTGGTTCGGAATGATTCATCGACCCTAAGAAAGAATTGGTTCGGAATGATAATCGACCCCAATTATTTATATACACATATTCTGGCTTGGACTCTTTCATCATGCCACCAGTTCGAAGGTTTGGTTCGGCATTTCACATCGACCCCAAACATATGATAACCCAATGTTAGTTCAGAATACTCCATCGACCCTAACATATAATAACCCTACATTAGTTCGGAATACTTCATCGACCCTAACGCAGTTAATTTAGGTACACATCTCTCAACCTAACAGTTCATACAATGTAGTAGGCACACACCCGACCTGTCAATCATACTTGTACATAATATAGTATTCTCTTTTATTAACCGTATCCGTCAATTTACGATTTCTCACTATCGCATTTACTTGAGTATTCACTCAACTCTAAGGGGCTCTAGTTACCCCTCATGTATAATTTCAGTAGTTATTACTTAACCTACTGGTCTATCACTTGAATTGACTTTACCTTGCCTCGTAGATCAATTCCAAATTCCCCAATGCTCTACTCAATCGGTTTATTGTCGTCGGTCCATGATCTAAGTCCTACATCCAATGGCCTTACCGAACCTCAATAATATACCTATTGGTTTTTATTCTCATTCCCATATATGTATAATAAAAATCCTAGAATTACCATTCGTTCCCAAAAATCAAAGAACCCTTGACCAAGGAAAAATTATAGAAAAACACCTTAAGTCGATCGATCGACTCCTGAGTTCGATCGATCGACATTCAAGATCAATCGATCGACATTCAAGATCAATCGATCGATCGATCGATCTGGGGCAGTAGCAGTTCGTCTTCTTTGTTAATTTCTTCTTCCATTAACAAACCTACAAACTTCATTATTATACACCAAACTTCGACTCAATTATCCTAACGTGTTCCCACATATACCAGGACAATTTCTAACGTTTCAAATATATCAAAACCTCAATTCATTTATAGAAATAATTGATTAAACTCAGAATTTCTTAAAACCCTATTTACGGTGTTCTTCCCATATATTCATTCAAAACCTAGATTTTATTCCGAAATAATTATCAAATCATCTTTGAATATTGTTCCTCTATATATCTAAATCATTCTACATGCGATTCCTATCCCAACATGCATAAATAACATTCATTTCTTATCAAGATTGTGATTTAACAAAACTATTCAAAAACCCTACATATGGGTATTATAACTTTATAACTTTGTAATAAATAACTTGCCTTGAGAGAGGGGTTCTGATTTCATGGAGTTGATGATGGATTGATGATTCTTTTCTTCAATCCTCCCTCCTTTGGCTCCTAGGATGGAAGATCTAAACCTAGCGTCTTCAAAAGCATCTTCTAAGACTTGAGAATGAATTTCTCCTTCTCTCTAATGGTCTTGGTGTTTACATGGGTGTTCTAACCCTAACCCCCTTTCATACGGCTGATAAGAGACTCTCAAATTCGTAGGTATTAATACCCTCACATGTTAAAAGACCAAAATGCCCCTGAACGGTCTCGGTTTAGTCCCAAATTACCTCGGGACTCAACTAGTACCCCCGGGTATGATATTTTGACTAATTCGACCCTTCCGGACTCATCTGTGACCTTTAAATTATCATTTGACTAATTCAGCGCCGTCGGGTTTTTGTCTATGGGTTGATCTAGGGTCCGGTTGGCGCTGGGAGGAGATGGAGCTAGGTCGGAGGCAGGGGTCGGCGCCGGTTTCGGTGGTCGCCGGTGACTGGGATTGGAGCGCGGCTGAAAGGAGTTAGGTAGGCGTCGCCGGAGTGGCTAGGGAAGGAGGGTTGACAAGGGTCATTTTTGGCTATGGAGTGAGATGAGGGTGATGTTGGTGGGTTTTGGTTTTGGGGTAAGTGGAAGATGAGTTAGGTGTGGTATCAATGGAGTATTAGGAGAGAGAGTGAGGTTGGGGATTGAAGATGGAGTGATGGGTTTGATGGTGTGTGGTGAGGGTGTAGGTAATAGGATGAGGGTGAGGGTAATTTTAGGTGTAGGATAGGTGTATAGGATTTGTGTGTGTGTGTGTTAATTTGAACCCTTATAAATAAAATTAAAACTAACTAATAAAATAAAACTATAAAAACTAAAAATCTAAAAATTAAATTCCTATTCTAAAAATAAAATAAAGACTCAATAATAATAAAACTAAAAAGAAATGAAAAGAAAAATAAAAATGTAAATCTATTAAACTTAAAAACTAAAGTCCTAAAAAAAAGTTAAATCTAATAAAACTAAATTCCTAAAAACTAGTCCTAATAAAATAAAATAAAATAAGATAAAAACTAAAACTAAAAACTAATAAAATCAAAATCAAAATAAAATTATACTAAATAAAAAGAAATAAAAAATAAATCTTAGAAATTCTAAATAAATCTAAAATAAATCCTAGAAATAAAAATGACTCAAAACTAAAAATCTAAAAAATAATAAAATAAAAGAAAAAGGAAACAAACCAACACACACAGGGCTTGGGTAACAGTTTGGGCTAGGTTAGGGTAGGCTAAGGTTATGGTACGAAAGAGGGAATTAGCTCCATTTTACTATAAGTGGCCTCAAATTATAGCTTTTGACACTGCAACTGTAATTAAGCCTGCATATTGAACAATTAAGCACATACGACCCATATTGTCAAGAATTAGCAACTAAAGTACGTCTATTCAGGATATAAAATGTACAGTTTTGGGTGCTTATCAAATCTCAAATTTGGCATCCCTGTGGCTAGACACCCAAAAGGTTTATAAAAATATTTGTAGCAAGGGTTTAAACCCAAAATATTTTGAGAATATTTAACAAGTGATTAAGTTTGCAGTAATTAAAATGCATGAATGCTTTTCATATTTAAGTTGGTGTCGCACTCCCTTGAGATAATACCCACCTCTCAACTATTGTGCACACCTAACGCTTTCTCTTACAACCCTCTAGCTATAGTACCCCGTCTAACTAGCCTTGTTATAACCGCTTCCTTACACCTTACTCTAGCCCAAGGAATTTTACTAATGATTTATAAGTTATTTCTCATATTAACTTAATTTATCATCCTTAAATAACTACATAACAATTTCACTACTTATATAAATAATACCATTGCACTCCATGTATTTCACCCGTATATAAATATCTACACTATGATATATGTATAAATATACTACACATTCACACACATGCCGTATAAAAGATCAATCCTCCCGGGTAATAACTCACCGAATATTTTCTCTAAAATGCTATCACCCTAGGTATACTCAATCCAACCCGGATACCACGAGACGATTCACTTGCACCGAATCAGGTAATAACTAATAAGCATAGCGGAGGTGGTCATAGTTTCTCGAGTGTGTGACCGAATCATACCCAAAGCTTCTCACCTCGAAAGAATCACAACATAAAATACTGAACACTATGACCTGGGGATTATACGTGGCCTGCATTCACTAGCCAGTGGATTCACCCACATCGCGCAACCTCCTATGATAACACTAGAGGGGTATGTATGTATAAAAATATCTTACACTAATATCTAATGAACACACAATGATGTTTATATATATATATATATATATATATATATATATATATATATATATACACACACACACACACACACACACACACACTATAGCACTATTCGTATATATATAATAAATTAAATCCATCTAACCCGTGCCTATATCCTATAGCACTAGCCCGAAAATATCCGAGTCTATATCACCGACTCTCAATTTAATTAATTTCACATTAATTAAGTTATTAAAGTAGTGCCACTCAAATATAATCCTCGAACACATTTACTTGGCCCGAAATTTTTAAACCTTTTTAGAATTTATCACCCCAAATTCCGCAAATAAATTTCACACTTTTATTTTTCCTCCCCAATTATTTGCATTCACCGCTTAAGTCCCTAAGTATGAGAGAACTAAGAATTTCACTACATTTATCTCTATAGTTCCCAAAAATTCTCACGCCAACATAAGGAAAAAAAGGTCGAACTGGATGGAATTTTGCAATGTTGTTCGTACGACACCTAGGTCGCTCAAACGACATGTTGGTTTTTTTTCCCTCTTTATCTTCCTGCTTCATTTTTCCACCATGGCTGAATTTCTTTAGATCCTAACTTCTCCTAGAGGTAAACCCCACTAGCTGATACGAATTTCAATAGTTTCAAATCCTCACATATATCATCAACTAACTACACCAGTCCGAATTCGTATTAAAATCTCCAACCATTAACGATTTATAAAAATCATATCTAAAGTCACAAATCAGATTACCCAGAATTTATAAAACTTCCTTCCCAAATTTGATTTCCCTAAACATCAATTTACACGAGATAATTAACTGGGTTTCAAGTCTCAAATTTTAATTCTAATAGTCACACTTGGAATATCATCTTCACTAAGTACTTAATTTACACGTAGTAGTCAATATCAATAAAACCCAGTTTATATGTCAACCCACCCCAAAAATGGATTTTTATTACACCTACTATAATATGAATCAAAGATTGCAATTTAAATTGAAATAAAGCTAACCACTTACCTATATTGATTCGTAGGGTCTGATTTGTTTTGGGGTAGATGATGATTTGACGAAGAACACACTTAATCTCCTTAATTTTGCTGCCAAAATCTCCCTACTTTCCCCCTCTTTTCTTATCTGCAGAACTAGGGTTTTCTTTTTGAGTTATGTCTGTCCCAAACTCTCTAATTTAGGTTTTATAATGTTAATCCCAAAATTAAGATTATGGGCCCAATTAAAATGGTGCAAACACCACAATATGGGCTCAATTATGCCTAAAAATGCCCTGAGACCCATTACTACCCCCGGGTACTCTTCTTCGACTACATCGACCTATCTGGAATCAACCATGCACTCAGAATCATCATCAGAGTTACTTTACAAAAAATCCCTATCTCAACCTCAATATAGTATATCCCCGACTCTCGGTTGAGATAAAGTAATACCATGTGAGTATCACTCGTTGTGATGTAAATTAATTATTACTATTCATTTAGTAATTATATTCCATAAATATTAACCATAAACTCTCCCGATTAATATTTAAATAAACTCAAAATAATTAATTCAAATAAATTACGACACACTAATAATTTAAATTAGCCGAATTAATTAAATATACAATGCTTAAAAATATAAGGTGTTACACCAGACTTATATTCTACAAGGACCGATGACCTGATCTTCTGTGTGTAAGATGAACTCTACACATCAAATCAACTACTGTGTATAATAAAAGACACATATGCATAAAAAATTAAATAATATGATGCAAATATTACTTGTGAAGATTCTCTTTAAATAGACATACTAAAATTCAGTAGTGAACCATAACTTTTAGTATGTTTCACTCATACTCGAAGACATGGAACCATTAATCTAGCAACCATACCTCACACCTAAAGTAAGAGGCTTACCAGTTGTCAACCAATGCAATCACATCAACTAGAAACTCCCTTATGTATAATTTCTTATACAAGGCGTACTAAAAACTTTCTAGAATCTTAAATCTGATTGAATACATGAGTTAGTAACCTAAAAGTTACTTATCTATTTACCTTGGCGACCAAATATATATTCATTAATCCTTTTCAGGTACTTGAATATTTATTCTACCAAAAACAATGTTCTATTCTCGAGTAGTGCAAATTCCAAATCTGAAAAAGTGAAAGTCTTTCTCGGAATATCGTATAACAAAGTTTCAAAAGTACAATATCAATATGATAACTTAGATAAGTAAAAGTGCATTCTTTCTAGTGATCAAATGTTAATTTGATCCCAAAAATGTAATAGATATTTCTAATTTTTTCATATTGAACTGATTGGACTACCACAGTCTAACTGTATGACATATCCCTACACCGCGTGAAATGATAAATATATCTACGCACCTAGTATCTAAAGACACCACCACACTTTTATCTCTCCTTTCGTACACACTGAACACATCCAACTATTTATCAAAATCGTGAATTTGATTACCTTTCTTACTAGATTCACTTGCAACTTATGGGTTTGACCCTATCTTGTTGAATCTATATGGTACTAAATATCATAACTTTTATAATAATGTTATGCATCCTTGTGAAAGAATACCTTATTATAGTTATCGAATTTGTTATCTTCTTCTCCAAGGTCACGATGGGTAACAATCCTAAGAATAAGAAACGCTCCCACTAGGATAAAGTTATCCCTTTACAGGTGTATAAATCATGTTGCGTTTATGTAAAAAAATGTGATGATCGTTTAAATAAGCTCTGATAACAATTTGTGAATATATGTGTCATACTGATTAAACCAAATTCGCGAATTTCCATGTTAACCTTATTTAATTGGTGTCAACTTTTAATCCAATTTAATTCATCCTTAAAACATGCATCTAGATGTAGCGGATCATGCCAACACAAACAAGTATGAATTACTGACTCACAGATTTCAAAAAAAATCCCCGAAGGGTAAAACCTTTTAGCTCTCCCAGAATACTCACAATGATTCCAAGCAAAATCTGCAAAGAATCTACCGTAGCAAACTCTTATAGGCCGCAACCTAAATTAGAAATGAATCAACCTAGGAACACCCACGAGTACTCCCATTGACATGCAGTCAAGTCAGCCCAGCACCTCCCTCAAGTGGAACCTAGATGAGTTGTAGGTTATCCTCCCTATAAGAGAAACTCCAACAAAATCGTATCATGGGTTCTAAAATAATATACTAAAAGAAATTGGGATTTGTGAATTGAAAACAAAAGGATTTGAACTCTAAATGAGTAGACAAACGTGATTTAACACGCTTTATATAAAATAGAGTGATATAACACGCTTTATATATAAAACTTAAGGCGGCACGTCGCTCGAATGAGGAGGGAAGTCGCTCGAAAGAAAAGGCATTGTCGCTCGAACGACGTATCCCACAAGATGGCTCTGTTTCTCAAATGACCCCTTAAAAAATTATTTTGATAAACAAAACTCCGCCCCAACACTTAGAAAAAATTCTTTTTGACGAAAAATAATGCCTCAACACTTGGAAAATGTTTTAGAAAGATATTCCAACACTTTTAAATGAACCATTAAGTAACCAAAACACAACCTTGCCAAAATTCATCTTGTGGAGGTGTCTTTATTGAAGAACGTTGATATTCGAATCCGTCTTGATGCATGATTGAAATTGAATAAGTCTTCGACGGCTGTAGCGGTATACGACATACTCAAATGTAAACCGGACAATAAAATTATGTCCTTACAAATCTCCCCCTATGTCTATGCTGGTGCAAAATAACAATATTCGAATTATCAAATCAAAATGCCTATACATATTTAATACCCTCCCATGATCGCAAAACTAAAAAGCTACTAAACATGTAAGTCTAAAACTTTTCTTCAAATCTTCAACATCAAATCTTTAAGCTTTTCTCATCAGGGTGTGTAAAATATTATCATCAATCTTTGTACCTACACACATGAGACAAAGAAAATACTTCGTGATGTATAAAGTTTGAAATGATATAAACGTAAACAAATATAAAAAATCTCAAATCTCCCCCATAATGTAAAAATCCCTCATAATTCGTTCTCCCCCTTTTTAATTGTCCTAAATAGATAATGAAGAGAATAAAAAAATAGACATGGAGTGTCACGATAAATATGCATAGAAAACATGGCTCAAACTACGCTCATGAAAATGAATCCTTAAAGGCATCCATAAATTATTTTTGATTTTTAAATTTTTCAAACAAAAATACAAAAATAATTTTACAAAAATCACACACCATGAATTTACACTAAGATAACCAAATTATGAAAACGGAATGAATGGGTGTGAACAATTAGATAGGAAAATCGATGCAATCACACAACATATGTGCATGATTAATATGCGTACTCCTAACGAATGAATCTCAAAATCGTCCTTAGGTGTCGAAAAATGTGAATTAGGTAACATCGTCTTAATCAAATTGACAAATCAAAGTCAAACATAATGTTCACACAAATAACACCTAAAACTATGTAACGGTCTTTTATAACTTTCTCAGGATGTGCAAACCCATTTTATATTCCATCCAAACCTCATAAATAATAATAATTTTTATTTTTCTTTTGAGGGGATGAAACTAAATCCTATTGGCCCACTTTATGGCATATTTTTCTTTTTATTGCCTTTAAATTTTTTTGGGCACTTTTTCAACCTCATTGGACCTTTGCTTTTGTTTTCGTGCCATACATTTTCTAGGTCTGATTTAAACGGTGGCTTAATTGCAAAGGATAAATGAGTACCTTTCGTAGCCCTTCCCCATTTTCCATAGTAAATCACACAAACTCACATCAATGGTTCTTACATGCACTACTTTCATTGTCAAGTTTTATTGCATTTGGTTCATTTTAAAGATAGAATTGAGATGAAAACACATCAACCAACATGTGATAGACAAGAACAATAGTCAAACAAATTCATGCAAGTGTGCAATAAAGGAACTCATGAGTCAAATATGTAGGTAGTAACAACAAATCACATCTCAATGACTCCAAACATTGTAAAGCACAAAAATGAAATGATGAAGCATATCAAAACACTATCAAACAGTCACATGTATATGGAATGAAATTGGGACTCGGTCATCCTAAATGTCCATCCATAAATAGTGTAAACAAAATACAAAAATCTTTTTGTCTTTTTCAAAAATTTTGTCAAAATAAAATCTTTTTGTATTTTTCAAAAGATTTGTCAAAAACAAAAATCTAATACAAAAAGTACATAATTCGTAACACTAGAAAGAATATACCATGAAGCACAACTAGTGTATAACAAACAAATCATGCAAACACAATCGTCTATAAGATATAATAAGAGAAGAATCATGTGAAAGTAATCGAGAATCAACTACTCTAACATATAGTGCCTTTAAAAGTGATTTCCTTACTTAAATATGTGTGCAACGAAGCATAGGGGGTTTGAGAAGCAAGGGAGCACTAGATTTCAATTTCCTAGGAACTTTCAAAGATCGAAACAAAAACGGCTATGGTGACCTTTCCTACCACAATGTGAATATGTGTAAATGGGTGGAACGACACCTATCGACTGACCTTTTCTAACGTCCTTGGGATTTATTGACCCTCTAAAAAATAATGGTCTAGGCTTTAGCACTCGAAACATACCAACACTACTCGAGTCTGTCAAATTATTTTTCAACTGCAAAAATTTTTACTTAAGAAAATAATTAGACTCTTCCAATTTTAGGGAATGCTTCTCTAAATTTTCAATTATACCTAAAAGGTTATCACGCTCTCCCTTAAAATACTCACACTTATCCCTAAGAGTCTCCTCATGTTCCACAAAATCATTGATTAAAATATTTTTATCCTCTTTGGCACAAATACAAATCTTACAATTTTTAAAGTTCTATAATTCTTTTTCTAAAAATAGGACCCGATCATCACTCTCCTTTTTGAACGATTATAGTTTTCTAAAGTCGTGGTCCAAGGCAAAAAATTTCTCATGATAAAAATCTTTTTGATTTTAAACCATTTGCAAAAGATCCATAGCGGATTTTAAACGATAATTTTCTTTTTTCAAAACATCAATTCTTCTCGCAAACGTCAAATACAAATAATGTAAATTACCACAATTATGACTCGTGTCATCAAGGGGGGCATCCGATTGCATAAAAGATCCATCGAAAAAATTTTGGTTTTTCACAAAATAGATTGTTCAAAAAAATCAATATCACACAATTTAACGGAAAACAAGGATCTGACGATAACTTAGAGAAACCTTATTTGATACCAATTTGTAAAAAAATATGGTGATCGCTTAAATAAGCTCTCATACCAATTTATAAAAGTATGTGTAACACCCCGCCTAATTAAATACCGGGTGCCCAGTCCCATACCAAATTAAAACAGAATATGTAGTTGGCTCATTATTAGCATCACTGTTGAAAGCAATTACAAATCACCCAATACCCAATTGAACTGGTGTTAAAAACTTTACAAATTTTAATTCAATAAAATTCATTTTTAGTTTACGAATAACACTACACATTTTATTCTACCACAATAAAAACTGAACAGATAAGTCAAAAGAATTTAAATACAATTGGAATGCACATTCCCAAATAATTTCTCAATACAGTACCCAATAATAATAAATGTATTAAAATGAAACGAATACAAGAATGTCTTGATTCAGTTAGAAAGGAGATAATTGAATTCCTCTCGGCGACATGCCCTAAATAAAAGATCACTACATAATGTGAATCAAATGAAGATAGGCGTCTAAGCAATACTCCATAGCTCCATAGCTCGTCATATTCCTCTAAGGTTGGCGTCCCTACTAGACACCTGATATAGAAGGTACAATAGAAAAGAGAATATGCAAGGAAACGGGTCAGAGACCGATGTGAAAATAGTTTTGAAAATAGCAAGTGAAATATTGTAATATTTATCACTTATAATATTCATGTTAGATTATCGGACTCTCCCTCGAGATTCTCACCTCTCATCTATAGTGTACACGTAACGTACCTCTAAAATGGATCATGAATTCTAACCCACTTCTCCTCTCATCCATTCTGATTCGCTAGACCGTATGTCTATTGTTTAATTAAAGTAACCTCTTATTAATAATATAAGTTAATATGCATAACTCAATAATGCTATGAAATTCCAAGAACTTACTATGATTAGAAACCATTAATCAATATTTATCTACTTACGCATACAATAGAAGAATTCCAGGTATAGGTATATATATAAATCACATCTACAATATATATATAGTAATCGACACCTCACATACAATCTATTGTGCTGGCATACTCTGCTATCAAGTCCACGTATTACTCGTACTAAGGGAAATACTAGTTCGGAATCACTATCGAACTGTATTAATACAAAACACATACAAATAGAGGCGAAGCATAGTTCCATGTCACTAAGAGGTCAGCACATACGCTCACGTCTCTTAGGACCATCTGACTATCATACAGATAGCCTGTACCAAGGAATCTTGCGTTCTAGGGTACGAGTCAATATCCCCCATAAAGGTCCAATCGAGATAAGACTGTCCCGGTGCGAGAACCTCCGTGATAGCAAGTAGCACGGGTATGATTTTACACATAATTTATCAATCATACAAATAGGCATTAACATCTACTCATATCATACTAGGAATGCCTCCTATCCCCACGTACCCGTTGTATTTATCAATACACTCGTACTTAATCTCACATAAATATTATGTAGTGGACACTCACAAAATAAAGTTTCCCAAGTCTTTCTTTCAAAACTATTCCACCCGAATTTATCCAACCTAATAATAAAGATCTCTCTCACGTTACATTTGATCTTCAATTATCTAGAATTTTCCAGCCTTGACCCAAGTATTATATAATTTGGTTATTTTCCCAAAATTAATCAAAAGCTTATTTCGTACATAATTTTATATATTTCATTTCCCCCATAATTTTTTCCCAATTTAATCCCATTCAAAAATACATTTCTCTAACCTCAAGTATAACATAATGTTATTTTCTAAGTTCCATCATAATCAAATAATCATCAATAACGATTTCTAACAATATGGGATTTAATCAAACAATTAAGAGAAATATTTCAATTTCCAGTGGTCATCAATCGATCGACTGTTTCTGGTCGATCGATCGACATTCTTGGATCGATCGATCGATCAACCAGTTCACATCCTAGATTCTGCATTTTGTTCCTACGAGTTTGATACTTTAAAATCATCAAAACTCATTTAAATCAATCCCAAACTTCCTTTAATTCATCTAGAATGATATAACGAGGTATATGATCAACTACTAACAATCAAACAACCTAAAAATCATCAATTGGTTTAGATTCAATCCCTTTATTCCCAGAAATTTCATAATTTTCTATTTTCCATGAAAACATGTAAATTTAAAATATCCCTATCATTTGAAACCAATTTCTTGGGTTATGCCTTTTATACAAAAAGGATGTTATTCCATTTAGTCCTCATTTCAAATTCTCAATCCTATTTAGCATGTATATTATGAACCTCCAAATAGAACAACATATTCATTGCCTTGGTAACGAAGGTTTGAACCTTTGGTGACGATTTCGTAGGTCTATCTTCCTTATCTCCGGTGACTTTCCGGTGGTGGTGCTGGTGGTTAGTCCTCCTTAGTTTGCCCAAGAGTTTCTCCTTCTTTCTAAGCAATCTTCTCTTCTCCCCAAGCACCCTTTCACTCTCTCTCAAAAGGTGACCTCTCAATTTTTTGTAGAAGAGGAAATGAACCTACGTACAACTAATCTCCAAATATTTATAATAAGATAAAATCCGAAATAACTAATCACCCCCCCTGTAAAAATGAACATAATGCCCTTTTTGGGTGTCTCTTCATTTCCAAATAACCCGAGACCCAAAACCAATATCCAAATAGACTTTTCTTACTATTTCTACCCTTCCGGATGCAACGACGCACTCGAAATGACTATAAGGTTGATGTAAAAATAAGTTTCCTATTTAATCTAACAAATTTGTCCCGACACGGCCCATACCGCGTCCCGACTAAAAATTCAAATTACTGAATTAATAACTCACAGCAATATCAATAACATCACCTCCATTTTAATATCCAAAAAAAAAAATTGAATGTAAACCCGATGAATTAATTTATAAAACATTACAATTTAATCCATTAATTTAAAATATAACACATATTAAAAGTCATTAAAATTACGGGTATTAGAGTATGTGTGATACTGATTAAACTCAATTCACAAATTTCGAAGTTAACCTTATTTAATCGGTGTTAATTTTTAATCGAATTTAATTCATCCCTAAAACATGCATCTAGGTGTAGTGGATCATGCCAAAACAAAAAAATATGAATTGATGACTCACAGATTTAAAAAAAATCCCCAAAGGAGAAAATATTTTATTTCATTAATAATACTCACAATTATTACAAGCGAAATCTGCAAAAAATTTACCACAACAAACTCCCATAGTTCGCAACCTAAATCATCTATGAATCAACCTCGAAAGATCCACAAAGACTCATTGTCCAGTCAGCCTAGCAACGCCCACGAGTACTCCCTTTGACACGCAGTTAAGTTAGTGCAGCACCTCCCTCAAGTGGCACCTAGATCAGCAGTTGGTTATCCTCCCTACAAGAGAAACTCTTGCAAAATCGTATCTTGGGTTCTAAAACATTTCACTAAAAACAATGGGGATTTGTGAATTGAAAACAAAAGGATTTGAACCCTAAATAAAGAAGACAAAAGTATTATGCTGTTAGAAGTTTTTGCAGAAAGAAATTCTCCAGGTCTTCTTAACGAAAATGGAGTGGTTTAACACGATTTAGATAAAAAAAAAACTTAAGGCAGCACGTTGCTCGAATGAGGAGGGAAGTCTCTCGAACGAAAATCCACTGTCGTTCGAATGACATATCACGCGAGATGGCCCTGTCGCTTGAACGACAGTACAGTTCGCTCGAACGACCCTTTAAAAAATAATTTTTTATTTTGATAAAAAGACTTCCGCCTCAACACTTAGAAAATTTTCTTCTTGATGAAAAGTAACGCCTCAACACTTAGAAAATATTTTAGAAAAATATCCCAACCCTTTTAAACGAACCATTAAGTAATCAAAACAGAACCTTACCAAAATTCATCTCGTGGAGGCGTCTTTGTTGAATAACATTGATATGCAGATATGTCTTGACGCATGATTGAACTTGAATAAGTCTTTGACGGTTGTAGCGGTGTCTTAATAATGTCCTTACAGTTTACATGGTTTTCACCATTATGAGAATTAACAATCCGTTATGGTAGTAGAATGTCATACTCATTTCTTTGTGATGTTTTCATCTATACTGGTGGTATGAAAGAAGTTCTCATACGCCTATTAGACCTTCATTTGTTCCGTACAATGCTTTTAGGAATGTAATGTAGAATATAGAATTAAACAATTATCCTTTCTCCAACTTTTCAAGTTTTCTCGCAACATAAGTGTTTCACTACCCATTATATAAATTACCAAAATTGAGTTGAAAGCAATCCATTATCTTTAGTGGTAGTAAAGAAAACTGACTTGGAAAACAATCTTGACATATGCGTATCAATATCATATGAATAACCATCATGAATCTAATCACATGTGAAAGAAACCAAATTCTTTTTTCTTTAACATACCATTATTGAAAGTAACTTGTAGCATAATCTTCATGGATATATTCCGAACTACTGATCTGTAATTCTTGAATTCCCGAATAGGTAGTTATAGAATTTCATCAATCATAATAAATCAATTTTAATATTTCCTTCCACCTAAACCGTATTCATTAACTAGAAGTACCCCCACTTTCGATGAATGTAAAAATCTACCTTCCACCAGTTTAGAATTCAATTAGATAAAATGATCTGGGTTTTTGGTTCTATAGATATTTTATGGTTTATAGATAATAATTTTATCCATTTAGTGATAAATCATGATTATTATTCAAAAACTCCAATGTACAAAATATGAGATTTATTTTATAATGATTATTCGCTTTAGTACCAAAGATGAATATATTTTTTAGTACCATTAACAAAACATATGTTATTAAAATAAAACAAATATACTTCCGTAAAAAGAGTATAAGTTGAACTAAAGTTACTACCATTCTTACATACTTATAAGCAATCATTTAAAATTAATCTGTAATTATCAAAACTGAGACTCACGTCTTCCACTGCAATTATAAATTCTCAATAGTAGACAAATTCACCTACCACTAATTGATTGGTTTCTTGGAACTAATGATTAATGACTCATATTTCTACAATCCAGGTTACTGTAGAACAAACCATTAAACACTATTCACCTTTTTTTGCAAATAAAATGTATCTACTTTGTTGTTTTAAAGAAGATAAGCTTATTAACTTTTACTAGTTTTCTGACTACTCTTAGTGAATTCACTTGTGATTACGTAATTCACTAACTGTCTTTGAAACCTAGACACTGACTGAATTCCAACTTAGTAGTTTCTGATTTGACTTTAGCACTTCTAACTACTTTTTGGCTAAAAAGTGAAGTTAATTCAGTAACTTGAATACTTATTTGATATCATGATAAAACCTTTTGTTGAGGATATTTCCGTGGGTTTCCCCGTCAATTACACCTCTTTAGATTTCTAGTTCCTTCAGATGAGAAATCACCATTAAAACCTTATCTTATAACTTGGTTTTCATCAATCATACAAATGTTCCTTTAAAGTCATTCATGGTAACTGGCCTAACTATATGCCCTAATTATCAAGCATTAGATGTGAGATAATCATCATATTATAGGCAATAAAAAATTATTAATAACGATGTCAAAATATATCTCACTTAATGAACAAGTCATATTTTATCATACCATTAATATTTTCCACTTATATTCTAGATTTATGTACAGAAATCTTATAATGGGACTATTCAAGACAAACACTGAGAAAATACATATATGTATCTTTCTATCCTCAACGCTATGTCCAATTTGAATTCAACCCTTTTAATTATTATTAGAAGGTATATAAAACTAAATATGAAATAAGTGGATATTGGAGTTACCATTTAAAACTAAAGAATCACGTAATAAAGAACATATTATGACAAGCAGTTAACTTTGAATTCAATTTAAAGTTGGTTCCCTCTACCATTTTAAAATAATTCGTTAGCATCCTAATTACCATTTGAATAACATTCCTATTTGGAGAACCTACTATACATAATCACATTAGGTAGGCCAATTCCTTTAATTTTACCATCAAAGCAAAGACTATGCTAAATAAAATTAGTAGCTAACACTTTGGTCCCACAAAATAATAGCATTACTCTTTGAAGAACCTACAATAATTTTGTCTAACTGTATACCACTAATAAATTTTAGACTATCCCACATCACATAGACTCCACCTTTAGGGGCCGCCCATATGAATATGAGCCCAAAATTACCAATAAGAAAATTTGCACTAGTTACCACAATAATTAGTATTCCTCTTTGGAGGACCTACTCGTTATTAAAAACCTACAAACCGTTGGTGGAGACCGTGGGATTTGTTTGTGAAAAAATCCCTCTTTCACTTAGTAATTTAAAACTATGGTAAGGGTTGTCAAAAAGAGAAGTTTAATTTTAATGCTTTAAAAAATACAGGGTAACTGACACATGTCAAAATTTACGGTTGCCCAAATTTTCGCGTGTCCAAAACAAGTGTAATAAATATAAATTCCAAATTCCCTTATATTCACAAAATAAATTCGTTAATTTAATTTATATTTTCTAATTACAAATTAAAAAATCACAATTTAAAAAAAATTAAATTAAACATATAACCATGGAGACTGTTCAATTTTAAATTATCCAATTAAAATAATGAGATTTTTCAATTTATTTATTCAAATTAACATAACCAATTTTCATACTTTAATTATCCAAAAATAATTAGATAATTTTAAAATAAAAAAATATTAAAAATTTAATTTAATTTCAATAATAAACAAAACCTTTCATATTTAATAAATTTAAAATGAACCACCAAAAAAATTATTTTCCAAGAAAACCATAATCTAAGGTCGGGTCGAATAATATTTGTCCATGTTGTCCAAATTAATGGGTCCGCTAAAATTAATTAATTTTAACACGCCAATAAATAAAATCTAACTATTAAACAAGAACCACAATCACAAAATAATAAGAATAGCAAGAGTTACAATCCATAAATAATAAGAAAACTAAAATAGGTCCCTCTTCGTTATGGTATATAATTCCTTATCTCATGCAATCATTGACTCTAAGAATCCTTTCCATGTAAGGAACCATACCAAGTAGGAAATCTAGGTTGAGTCGAAGTTTACTATACTGTGACACCACCAATACTCTGAGAAGTTGCTCGTGCCAAAATAGCACATAACCACACCACAGTGCCATGTCACATAGATACCTAGTATGGCTATGAAATGTATCGTGAGGCTTCCGTGTGATGTCGTCATCACTAACTCACACTCCCATGATCCGTTGTGACATAATAAGATTCCATAAAAACTTTTCAAATTATTGTCTGACAAATCTCATTCGTCCCTAAAATTGTCTTCGATGTTCGGCTTATCAATCGACACAGATTTCGACGAATTAAAAATAATTACATGTAATAATTACAACCATATCTAATGGTATAAAGCTACAAATTAATTATTATAACCCAATCGAAGACATTAAAAATAACTATGCATAAACTATCGTAGGATCCAATTGCATAAAATTAATAAATATGAATCGAACCATAATGGAGGGACGAAACTTATGAATCTTTGCAAAAAAATTAGATCCTAGATCTAACATTCATTCAAGATTAAAATTAAACCATTTAAATAGATTTTAATGCACAACATGGATTTCCCAATTATCATGTAAATCAAAATCCTGCTCTAATACCAATTGCTAGAGGACTTAAAATAAAATACTGAATCATTTGATTTATATGATAATTGGGTTTCAAAAAATTAATTATGGTGTATCCATATAGGATATTCAGTATCTCATAACTTTGAAATTCCTTCTAGCTTGAACCGTAGAGATTTGATCTCTTTCGTGTTACACCGACCTGTGTCATTAATCTAACGGTGTGGCAACCACAAAATCAAAAAATAATTAAAAATATTAACAACATTAAAATAAGATCTTTTGCTCATTTTTATATATTTTGGACTCTATAACCCCTAGAAAAAATTCCAGTCCCATCCGATCAATGGTTCTCAAGTTATGGCTCCAACAAGTAAACATCATGACGTGTCGCGCATTTGTTTGGGCAGATGAAATCGTGTGTTCTTGAATTAATTTCATCTCCAAACATTAATATCCATGAATCTAAAAGTATTATATCTGGGTTTATGTATATTATAATACTTTCTTGAAAATTTAATTCACCTTCTTAATCCAATCTTGATTCTATTCCAGATCTAATCTGTGTTGCCAGATCTGCTTCGTGAATCACTGTTTTGTAAAGATGCGTGAAGCAGGAGGATCAAACGATCTCTAAATGACTTTAAATTTTTTTTCCACTTCCTCTACATGTCAGGAACCCATGGTTTTAATTTTGGAATTTTTGGACTCTTTAATTACCGGTCATCGATTTTACAACATGAGAGCTTTGAAAAAGACCTTGAGATCTTCCGCGTTATTCCTTTAAGAGAATACATGTCTTTGGTATGTGGGCACTAAGGATCGTGACCTTAACACTCCTTTTCATGTATTTCATTATTTATATTGATACCACTCTTATTAGGATACAAGGGGTTGATTATATAGGCTAGGACGGAGACTTCCAGGATAAATATGAGACTAGCTTCCTACAAAATTAGGAATCCTAATTAAACTCTATAATTAATTCCATAATTCTATAAATTATTATTCATTCCACTAAAGAATAATAATTACACTCTAGTCTAGTATCTCAAAATTATAATTTCGAGCTCCTCGTTATTAAATGCTTAATAATCTCCGCATGTTAAGATTATAAATACCCATCGATTAAATTAAATTATTGACAATTATATTTAATAGACCTCTCATAAATTCTTTGAGGCCATTTGCTTAACTTATTTGATATGTCGAATAATTAAATCCACCCGTCGGGTTTGACATAATCAAAACTTATAAGCTACACCGAGAGGGTATCAAGAATCTCTATACCGATATGTGGATTCCATTCATGATTAACTTTCACCATACACTAAGCACCATTACCCAATCTATCGAGCTTATTGGTCCATAAATGAATCTCACCCAATAGGTCAAAGTAATGAACAAATGATTCATGCGTCCATCAATTATGTCCGGATTAAGATCTTAAGCACTCATAACAACCATGAGATATGCATTATCTTATATAGTCAGTATAAAGACAATTATCTCTAATTTGTCCCTTTCAATACACACAAAGTGTACTAGCATAATAAGTCGAAACTATACCATTTCCCATAATCAAGATAGACCTACTAAAATAGTGTGCTACAATCCTACTGATGGTGTGTCCATCGTCATCTAAGATTTTGAACCAGACTTATATTCTACAAGGACCGATGATCTGATCTTCTGTGTGTAAGCTAAACTCTACACACCAAATCATCTACCGTGTAGAATGAAAGACGCATATGCATAAATATATAAAATAATATGATGTAAATATCACTTGTGAAGATTCTCACTAAATAGACATACTAAAATTCACTAGTGAACCATGATGTTTAGTATATAACCCCAACAATTACGATATTTAGAGACTCTAAACTTAAGTTTTGAGATTACGGTCGTTTCTGCACTTTGGAGAACATAAACTTTGCGACAATCTTGTTTGAAAGACATTAGGATTTTGTTCGAACAAGAAAGGACATCCCACTCGAATGATGAAGATTTCTGGTTCTAACGACTTTGGCTTACGGTTTGAACATGAGAGTGTGTATTACTTACCGAAATGGAGACCCACTAAAAATTATTTTATTACACCTACCAATCTATGTTATTATATTCACCAAGGTATTATCAACCAAGTCAAATCTTAATCTTGTTTAAGTATGTGGGTGATAAAAACATGCGAAAAAAAGTTAATATGGATGTATTAGGAGAAAAACCCATTAACATGAAAAAACTCGGGCCAATGCAACAATCTCACTAAAAACATGATAAACACTTACAAAGGGGACTGACGACTAAAACTCCTTCCATACTAACTCACAACTCAAACTTCTTTAACCAATCCGTAGTGAGTCCGAGATCCCTATACTCCAATAGAAGTACTCAAATATATTATGTCATGACACGTGCAAATAATGTTACACAAGCCTTCGTCATGAAACAAGGAGTTCAAAAAATATTTGAACCCAAAAAGATCCTCAAAGATTGCAATATTCGTGTTGGGAAACATATCTTAAAGTGTATAGAAAAGGTGATTTTTGAAAATGTGTTCTTGGTAAAATATTTGTCTTTTTTATATTATCAGCCTCAAGAAAGAGAGGTGATTAAATGAAAAGAAAATAAGAAGAAAAATGATGAAGTAAATTTGGAGAATGAGTTCCCTCTTTTTTAAAAGTGTGTTCTTACCTTCTTAGAATAGAAGAAGATGCAAAAGCTCACTTGGTATTTTTTCTCTTGAAATATTTTCAGAGATATTTTGAAATAAAGAGAAATAATGGTTTAAATAATAAAGATAATTCAAATGGGTTTACACCTTACCAAGGCAAACCACATAGTCGCATCTCTTACACAAAGAATTTTTGAGAAAGTTATTAGAGGATACAATGTCCAATCAATAACCAAAAAGTGACTTTATACACACAAATTAAGAAGACCCTCAAATATCTAAAAAGTAGATTCGCTCCTCTATACACATCACTGCTAAGTTCGCTGCAGAGAAGAAATTCTTCACTATAAAGATCTTGAAGAGAATCAAGTCAATTTAGTGTCTAGATATTTTTTTAAAGGACCTTCGAGGTAATAGTCTTCCAGTGAAATATGATGTCACTACATTGAAGGCCTCCATTACGGATAATCTTCAGCAAAGGACTGTGCTGTGATGAAGTTTCAATGAAGCTATCCTCCAATTCTTCCAGGTTTTTTACATAAAGAGCACTTTTAGCTAGATACAAGTGAAGATGCAAGTCTTCACATATATTTATTATTTTTCATTTTCAAAAAGTTTGTAAAAACAATAAAAAGAAAAATTTTCACACTCATAGAGTTTTTATCGAGATGTAAAGGTCTTGTAAAAAAAATACATGAGGTGAGTGTAGGTCTTCTCAAATATATATTTCGTCCAAAATTTGATCAATGAGTCAAATGGGTGATGATAACTAGATTTAAGATCTCGAATGTTTGATGAAGATTTCTAGAGAGATATAATATAAAAACCAAAGTGTTTTGGAAAATCGTAATAAGACTACCTATGAGAAAACAATTGTGTATGTGAATACTCTTACAATCTCCCCCATTATCTATTCGATTAGCAAAACACAACAACCAAAGTTTATAAGGAATTAAAAAATAAATTCTATGAGCTATGACACAAAGCCACGCCAAAGTCATAATAAGATAGAAGCTACAAATTCTTACAACCCAAAAACTATAAGACACTTCTTCAAAGCTTTTATAGGAAGTACTGATATCATGATTTCCTGAAACACACTAGCAAACTAATAAAAATGCCAATGTGTGAAGAAATTCATAATATGAAATAGTTAGAGATAAAAATAAGAGATATAAAAATGCAATGATCGAATTTTTATTCTATTTGGCATGTGAAAAACATTTAAGTCCCTCCTTAAATGTGATACCAATAGAGCAAGAAAACTCCTCCTTTATACAAGAACTTCTTCCCCACAACTTCTCCCCCTTTTGTAAAGGAAGTAAACAAAGAAAATATACAAGAACTCATGAGAATTCACAGAGCGTATGAAGTCAATAAAATATATCCAAGGCAGTATACTATATAAAAATATTTTGTAATTCACATATAGATATGAAATACATAGTGAACAAACTTCCAAACCTTAATTTGGATAAGGAAAAATATAGATCATTAAATCCTACTTATCAAATGTTGTGAAAAATATGGCAAGTGTTCATAATCAAATAAAGATTATCTCAAAGGCAAATAACATGATGAGATTTATCAACCAATAACGATAAGATCATATTTCATATATGAAAAAAAATAAAGAACACCATTGAAAGACAAAAACCAATACCAATTTCAATCACGAATAACTATTCATTGAACAAATGACTCAAAGTTTCAATAGCGTCGAAAATATTCAACACCATATAAGAAATTTTCAAGTAACATATTTTTCTTACTTAATGAGAGATTTGGTTAAAACCCTTGGTTTCACATCCCTACTGTTACTTAATTTTGGATGGATATAAATCTTAAAAACATCATTTTTGCATGTGAATGGTTTCACTCATTCATTACAAAGATGGGATACTATTTCCCTTTGTCAAATGTAGCATCATCCAATCAAAGTTGTATCCCTAGCCACACAATCTATGATGATTTTGATTCAGCATATAGCCTTTTCAACTCCTTAATATTATGAAGAAATCTCCCACATATATATTCTTAGGATAACAAACTCTCTTTTAGAAACATTCAAAGCTTTAATTGTTTGTAAAAGATTATACATCTTTGTTATCCCCCATAAAGTGGCATCAAGTTATTGTGTAATGAAATTTAAAGTGCGATAATATATGAGCATGTGTTCCCAATAAAAAAATTCTCAAAGTTTATAAGACTTTAGAAGAAAATAGAAACTTGTCTTATGATGCAGAAGATCACTTAATCCAAACAGAAGGAAAAACTAATCAAAAACAACCATTTGATATACAAAAAATGGAAAGGATTGTATCATCTAGAGAGCATATAAATAATTGAATTTAACATATCCTTTTATGGCACAAAATATTACCAACTCTTATAAAAAAAGATGACATGGTATACGATACAAAAATGCAATAATTCAAGGAAGCACATACCCCAAACATGTTATCAAATTATTCAATCAACGATGTAAATACCCAGTCGTGATCTAAGAAACTCAAATATAGTCCAATCAAGATATTCTGATAAAATATATATTAATTGAGTATTAGTAAAACATATCTTAAAGACACAACTTCTTCTTCAATAAGTTATCTAATGAAATGACGTCATATGTCTTTATGATTTGTTTTAGAACGATGAATGGGATTTTTTATATATCAATAGCACTAATATTGTCGTAATAGATCATCATGCATTCTTTATCAATAGTAGATTTTTTCAACCTTTGTTTCATCCACAAAAGTTGAGCACAATAACTTCTCGCTATAATATACTCTTCTTTGACCGTGAAAAAGGGCATGCCTAGGCACCAAGGAACTTCCAAGATGGAAGCACCTACCGAATGTACTCCATTTTTCAACTATTCCATTTTGTTGAGGTGTATTGGGAGCAAAAATTCATGGTGTATACCAACTTCATTACACCACTCAGATATACCCGTTACTTTAAATTACCTTCCATGATCATTACGGATTTTGACAGTAGTACTACTGTGAGTCATATGCCTAGAGAACCCTAGATGATTCACAATGCCTAGAACAACCACATTATAAAACTTTTAACCTCCAAAAGAGTAAAACCACCCTAAGAGTAAATCGTTGAGATTTTACATTGCTTAAAAAGACCCTTTCATTTTCAAAGAAGTATATTCTTTTTCATATTTCGTAAGTTTTATGGAAGTTTTCAATAAAAATTAATTTAGTCTGGCCTTTTCAAAAAATAGTTTATCATAATTATGTTAAAGGCCACCATTTCATTCACTAATAGAATCATCACTAGATTAAGCGAAAGAAGATTTGTCAAAAGGGGCCCTTCACTAATAGACGAAGATTGACACAACCCTATATCACTTGATGAAACATTACCAAAAGATAAAAAAGCATGGGGTAGGTTGAACAATATCTTCAAAAATATCCATAACTTTAAATATAAAAAAATTCTCCATTTTGACAAAAATACACGATCTTCTTAAAGGTTTTTAAAACTTAGCTTTAAAGGACCAAAATCCAATACTATTTGAGAGTATGTATCGCATACCGAAATGGAGACCCACTAAAAATTATTTAAGTAAACATAAAAGTCTATGTTACAATATTCATCAAAGTTTTACCAATTCAACCAATTTTAATCTTATTTAATCACGTGGATGATAAAAGATGAGAGAGAGGTAAATATAAACACAACATCATATGTACGAGGATAAAAAACCATGAACTGGAAAAACCTTGCTCTAATACAATAATCTCACTAAAGACATAGTAAAG
Organism: Sambucus nigra; assembly: GCA_949130495.1. NCBI lineage: Eukaryota > Viridiplantae > Streptophyta > Magnoliopsida > Dipsacales > Adoxaceae > Sambucus > Sambucus nigra. Next base: position 630,793,244 of record OX422209.1, read on the forward strand.
TCTTATAAAGGAGACTAAAGACTAACACTTCTTTTGTGCTAACTCACACCTCATTCTTTTTCCACTAATCCATAAAAAGGCAGAGATATTCATACACCAATTGAAGTTATCAATAACTCTTATGTCTTGATACGCATAAAAAATATTGCACAAGCCTTCGTATTCAAAATTCGAGTTCACAAATGATTTGAAGCCAAAAAATATTCTTAATGATAAAAACATTCTTGTTGGGAGAAAGATCCTAAGGCGTATGAAAATGGTCATTTTTGAAAATATGCTCTTGGTAAAAAACTTCATATTTTTTATATTAATTAACCTCAAGAAATAGAGGTGATTAAATGCAAATAAGAGAATTAGGAAAAAGATTAATTATATTTTAAAAATGGTTTCCCTCTTTTTTAGAAATTTGTTCAGATTCTTAGAAAATAATAATATGAAGAAGATACAAGATCCCAAGAATAATATCTTGCTTGTGGAACCCTTTGTTTTATTTGGTTGATATATTTTCTCTTAAAAGATTATGAGATATATTTTGAAATAAAGAGAAATAATGGTTTAAATAAGAAAAACCATTCAAATGTGAGAAAGCAAAAGTTGTATGGATAGTCCCTGTATTAGGTTACACGCACACAAATTCAACTTTTAATCCAAAACCGTCATGGGACAAACTCCCTAAAACCGTTCTTGAAAAACTAAAGGAACTCCTCTTACATGGAGGATATCCAATACCCATCCTTGAATGCTTCTTTCACATTATTGTGCTCAACTAAAGAGGTGTAGCAAAGTTAGCTAACCATATTTTCAAGTTGAACGCGAGTGTTCACACCTAATTGTGACACCCCGCTTTAAATAATAACGGGTGACCAACCCTATACTAAATTAAAATAGGAATCCCAAATGGATGACTCTTAGCATCAACTAATAAAACTAAAATAAATATGGCTAACTACCCAAAACTACAAAAGAGGATGCCAAAAAAATTAAATAATACATGCAACGGACAACAAACCAACAATATAGAACTACTAGAAAAGGTATAATCCACACAAGTACCATGATAAAAGAAAGTGCTAGAATTTAAAATGAAATGAGTACCCAAAAGGAACTATACCCGAATAAGATGTCAGGTCATAGACATTATAACAACCATAAGAGAGAAATAAAAACAGATACAAATATCTCTTGGGTATAAACCCGATATACAGCATGAATCCTACCTAGATTTTCAAAGAAGTAGGAAACGACTACAATCTAAATCCTGCCACAGTCCACAACAGCTACGGCTCCCAAGACTCTGGATAGAAAGCATCCGGTATCCATGCGGTAGGACACCTGTAGTAAACAGTATATATATATATATATATATATATATATCAAAAGTGAAATATAAACGGGTCAGAGCCCGAGGTGTAAACATGTTTAGCAAGTGTGTTAACCATGCATAATAAATATATATGCACTTATTTCATAATTAAAATGGAGTCGCAGTCTCGTGAAACCCCCAACTCACCTCTCATCTATAGCGCGCACCTAATCGTGTCCTGGAACCTTAATTATGTTACCCCACCCATTTAAGGACAACCTACCTTACCATACGCGCGGTTGATTCCCACATGACCTGCCATCCTAACATGACGCAAGAATCCTTTCCATTATAATCCCGCATAAATATATATATATATATATATATATATATATATATATATATATATGCCTTACCAGGTCTTATGGTCTCTATTTATATGCTTACACAAATTATTAGTCTTAGCACGACACACATTAACATTAGGTTTCAATATAAGAATTTATTCTCTAAACAACATACATTCGATTACTAAGGACAAAACTTCTCTCCACTCTCAACATTGCGCTACGTTTCGTGCGTGGGGCGTCTCGCAAAGCGAAATCAAAACAAGGAACCCCCCCGATACACTACTCCTTCATAATGTTGATCGCAGGGATCCATTATGTCTTCCACACAAATCCTATTACTGCAACTACCTAATGATTTAATACCATCTCTAAATACACAATTAGATCTCTATTTCCTTGGGGTCGATATAACCGCAATAGTCTCTAAGTACGATCCTTCGACCCTGATCAACTAGTACACCGAAATCACACAAGATGTACCTCTTAGAAACTCCATATCCTCTTCACCTATAGTATATATAAATATATATATTTGTCTCTCTATATATAAGAAATCATTCATTCCTATAACCACATATACATAACACACATAATGTACACTGTGCAATACACATAACATAAACGTCTATAGGATGCCAAAATACTGCACCATACTATCATCTTCTAGGAATTACTCACTTTCTCCCGAGGTCACCACCTATCGGACTATTATCACTCCACCATTTCGACAAAATCAATCAAAATGTATGGGAACTGGTCATAGTTCTTAACCGTAAAGTGAGAACGACTCAAACCCAAGACTTCTCACCCCCAAAATAAAATCACACAAATAAAAATGGACGACTATTACCTGGGAAATATCCACACCCTGCTCCTCAAGCCAGGGGCTCGCCCTCATCGCGCAACTTCCCATGATAGCATGTGCTGGGTATGCTATATCATTCACACTATATATATATATATATATATATATATATATATATATATATATATATATATATATATATATATATATATATATACATCCATATGATCACATCATATATGCAAACCATCACACACGACATCGGTATTCACGCCATATGTACACACATATATACATATCTACGCATATCTATATCCACATATACCCATATATACACACTATCTCTCGTCCGTATGTATGAGATTTATAAACTCGGCTATCAGTGTGTGTGGTCCTCTTTATACTAGCCGTCACTCCAATCATATTGACTTAATTCTTTACATAAATACGATCCCTCACTCGAAGCATATTCATCCATTACTCCTATGATATGAATAGTCTTCCAATATATCCAACATTAAGGTTATTACCCTTAAGTTTAATGTATGTAGCAATCACTACACATCCCATCTATATCCGAATGCACATCGAAATATCTAATATTAATCCTGACTATAGGTGTACACATAACTAATAGTCTGTAAACCTCAAGATTAATCCTAAAGTAATTCCATGATCCCATCGAGTAATGGAGTCCTCATTATTAATCACACATAGACATATAGCAACTCTCCCGACTAACATTACAACACAACCTATTCGAGTGGATAACATAATCCAATTGTTCTAAATTCCACCCACGGTTCAATTGCTCCTATAAACCCTTAACATTACCATATTTATGATTTATTCATTGAGTTTAGCATCACTAAGGATACGCGACCTCTACCTATCATTGGTCCCGAATCATATCTTAGATAAAATCCTATCACTATAAGGATTCAACACAATTATTGGCTTAAAATTTCATGACATACCCTCACGACTCTCTCAAAGAGTTCTAAACTTCACGTCATCTAAACTTACTTCTAACCTCTGAATAGAACTCCCATCCTCAATTAGATTCCCCGCTATACCTTGAAATATCTATTGTTAACATGCACATAAACATAAAGGGACTATATCTACATTTTATAACTATTTCATGATAGCCCACCACCATCATATTAAGATAATCCGACTGTCACTCAGTCCCTCAATCATTTCCTTACTAAAAGAGGCGTCCTACCCTCATAATCCAATTCTAACATAAGTCCTAAAGCCCCTATTAATCCTAAGGAACAAATCCCTTAATATGATACCATGATCCTCCATAATTAGTCCATTAAGAAAGCCCCTAAAAATAAAAACCAAAAATAAAACGGGGGGTAAAAGAAAATCCGATTCTTGGGCTAAAAATAGAGGACCGATCGATCGGTCCCAGACCCCCGATCGATCGCAGTTGTAAAATTTGTCCTACGAAGAATGCAGTAGGATTTTCCCTTAGGACGTGATCGACCGGACTCCTGGCTGCGATCGACCGATTATCTTTTCCCTTAGGCATTTCCCGTAGGACAAATTTTAGAACCGCGATCGACCGGGGGTCGGGGACCGATCGACCGGTCCTCTGTTTTTAGCCCAAGAATGGGATTTTATTTTAACCCCCTTTTTCTTTTTGGTTTTTGTTTTTAGGGGCTTTCTTAATGGACTGATTATGGAGGGTCATGGTATCATATAAAGGAATTTGTGCCTTAGGATGAATAGGGGCTTTAGGACTTATGTTAGAATTGGATTATGACGGTAGGACGCCTCTTTTAGTAAGGAAGTGATTGAGGTACTGAGTGACAGTCAGATTATCTTAATATGATGGTGGTGGGCTATCATGAAATAGTTATAAAATGTAGATATAGTCCCTTTATGTTTATGTGCGTGTTAACAATAGATATTTTGAGGTATAATGGGGAATCTAATTAAGGATGGGAGTTTTATTCAGAGGTCAGAAGTGAGTTTAGATAACGTGAAGTTTAGAACTCTTTGAGAGAGTCATGAGGGTATGTCATGAAATTTTAAGCCAATAATTGTGTTGAATCCTTATAGTGATAGGATTTTATCTTAGATATGATTGGGGACCAATGAGAGGTAGAGGTCGCGTATCCTTAGTGATGCTAGACTCAAGGAATAAATCGTAAATGTGGTAATGTTAAGGGTTTATAGGAGCAATTGAACCGTGGGTGGAATTTAGAACAATTGGATTATGTTATCCACTAGAATAGGTTGTGTTGTAATGTTAGTCGGGAGAGTTGCTATATGTCTATGTGTGATTAATAATGAGGACTCCATTACTCGATGGGATCATGGAATTACTTTAGGATTAAGCTTGAGGTTTGCAGACTATTAGTTATGTGTACACCTACAGTCAGGATTAATATTAGATATATCGATGTGCATTCGGATATAGATGGGATGTGTAGTGATTGCTACATACATTAAACTTAAGGGTAATAACCTTAATGTTGGATATATTGGAAGACTATTCATATCATAGGGGTAATGGATGAATATGCTTCGAGTGAGGGATCGTATTTATATAAGGAATTAAGTCAATATGATTGGAGTGACGGCTAGTATAAAGAGGACCACACACACTCATAGCCGAGTTTATAAATCTCATACATACGAACGAGAGACAGTGTGTATATATGGATATAGATATGTGTAGATATGTATATATGTGTGTACATATGGTGTGAATACCGATGTCGTGTGTGATGGTTTGCATATATGATGTGATCATATGGATGTATATATATATATATATATATATATATATATATATATATATATATATATATATATAGTGTGAATGATATAGCATACCCAGCACATGCTATCATGGGAAGTTGCGCGATGAGGGCGAGCCCCTGGCTTGAGGAGCAGGGTGTGGATATTTCCCTGGTCATAGTCGTCCATTTTTATTTGTGTGATTTTATTTTGGGGGTGAGAAGTCTTGGGTATGAGTCGTTCTCACTTTACGATTAGGAACTATGACCGGTTCCCATACATTTTGATTGATTTTTTCGAAATGATGGTGTGATAATAGTCCGATAGGTGGTGACCTCGGGAGAAAGTGAGTAATTCCTAGAAGATGATAGTATGGTGCAGTATTTTGGCATCCTATATCCGTTTATGTTATGTGTATTGCACAGTGTACATTATGTGTGTTATGTATATGTGGTTATAGTAATGAATGATTTCTTATATATATATATATAGAAATATATATATTTATATATCCTATAGGTGAAGAGGATATGGAGTTTCTAAGAGGTACATCTTGTGTGATTTCGGTGTACTAGTTGATCAGGGTCGAAGGATCGTACTTAGAGACTATTGCGGTTATATCGACCCCAAGGATTTAAATAGAGATCTAATTGTGTATTTAGAGATGGTATTAAATCATTAGGTAGTTGCAGTAATAGGATTTGTGTGGAAGACATAATGGATCCCTGCGATCAACATTATGAAGGAGTAGTGTATCGGGGGGGTTCCTTGTTTGGATTTCGCTTTGCGAGACGCCCCACGTACGAAACGTAGCGCAATGTTGAGAGTGGAGAGAAGTTTTGTCCTTAGTAATCGAATGTATGTTGTTTAGAGAATAAATTCTTATATTGAAACCTAATGTTAATGTGTGTCGTGCTAAGACTAATAATTTTTGTAAGCATATAAATAGAGACCATAAAACCTGGTAAAGCATATATATATGTATGTGTATATATATATATATATATATATATATATATATATATATATATATATATATATATATATATATATATATATATATGCGGGATTAGAATGGAAATGATTCTTGGGTTATGTTAGAATGGCAGGTCATGTGGGAATCAGTCGTGCGTATGGTAAGGTAGGTTGTCCTTACGTGGGTGGGGGGTAGCATAATTAAGGTTCCAGGACACAATTAGGTGCGCGCTATAGATGAGAGGTGAGTTGGGGGTTTCATGAGACTGCGAGTCCATTTTAATTATGAAATAAGTGCATTTATATTTATTATGCATGGTTACCACACTTGCTAAACATTTTTACACCTCGGGCTCTGACCCGTTTATATTTCTCTTTTGCTATATATATATATATATATATATATATATATATATATATACTGTTTACAACAGGTGTCCTACCGCATGGATAGCGGATGCTTTCTATCCAGAGTCTTGGGAGCCGTAGCTGTTGCGGACTGTGGTAGGATTTAGATTGTAGTAGTTTCCTACTTCTTTGAAAATATAGGTAGGATTCATGTTGTATATCGGGTTTATACCCAAGAGATATTTGTATCTTTTTATATTTCTCTCTTATAGTTGTTGTACTATTTGTGACCCGACATCTTATTCGGTTATAGTTCCTTTTGGGTACTCATTTCATTTTAAATTCTAGCACTTTCTTTTTTCATGGTACTTGTGTGCATTCTACCTTTTCTAGTAGTTCTATATTGTTGGTTTGTTGTCCGTTGCATGTTTTAATTAAGTTTTTTGGCATCCTCTTTTGTAGTTTTGGATATTTAGCCGTATTTATTTTAGTTTTATCAGTTGATGCTAAGAGTTATCCATTTGGGATTCTTATTTTAATTTAGTATAGGGCTGGCCACCCGTTATTATTTAAAGCGGGGTGTCACAATTAGGTGTGAACACTCGCGTTCAACTTGAAATATGGTTAGCTAACCTTGCTACACATCTTTAGTTGAGCACAATAATGTGAAAGAAGCATTCAAGGATGGGTATTGGATATCCTCCATGTAAGAAGAGTTACTTTAGTTTTTCAAGAACGGTTTTGGGGAGTTTGTCCCCTAACCTAGTGAGGTTCAATAAGGAAAAATTGGAGGTAGAAGATTATGAAGAGAGTATTACCCTGACAGCCCTTATTGGAGGACTTCAAAAGGGAAAGCTACTCTGGAATCTTACTGAAGACCCTCCTAAGTCTATGGACGAGCTGTTAAAAACATCTAGAAAGGTCATGAATGCAAAAGAAGCAATTGCTACGAAGTATGAGGATGAGAATGGAAGCAGTGGGAAATTTCAAAAGAAAAAAGATGGAAAAAAGAGGACTGCAGACGACAAGTTTGCACACTATACTCATTTAACTGTGAACTACGAACACATCCTCAACGAAATACAGATTGATAAATCATTGAGATGGCCGAAGAAGCTAAAGGCTCCTCCACATAAGAGAAACAAGAGTATATGGTGCGAGTTTCACTAAGATCACAACCATCTAACTGACAAGTGTTTTTCCCTGAAGGACGAGATTGAAAAGATGTTAAAGTTTGAAAAGCTTAGAAAGTATGTGGATGGTAGAGATTCTAAGGGGGGAAGAGACGACCCTAAAAAGAAATGAAATGATAAATATCGGGAGGATGTCCCAGCTAGAAGATATGATGACTCAGATGATGATGACGATGACCCTGACCTCCCACCAAAAGATGACAATGTCCCAGTACAGAGGGTCAGCGTGTTCTTTTTCGGTGTGAACACTATCTATGGAGGACTAGCAGGGAGTGGCTCATAGGCAGCTGATCGCAAGGCTCATGTGGCAGAGGCCAAAGCAGTGACTAAAGCCAAGGTTGTGAACTTGTAATCTACAGAGGTTAAGATTGAGAAGAGAAAGAAGGTAGATATGGACACCCTCGTGGTCGAATTCTCACGACTTGAATTCAAGGGTATCTTAGCTCCCCACAATGACCCTTTAGACATCACCACAAGGGTGCATGGATGCGAAGTTTAAAGGATCCTAGTAGATGGGGGCATCTCTGCATAAGTTATATTTTGGCCCTGTTTTAAGAGCTTGGGCCTCAGTAGATCTAGGCTTGTTCCTTATTATCATCCCTTGATTGGCTTCAACGGTGAAAGGGTTCATCCAATAGTTATGTATGAAATGGATGTGAGAATGGCAGATGATTGACCTAAGAGGTTGACCAGAAAAATCAATTTCTTTGTGATGGATGAAAATGTCTTCTCAGCCTACATCCTCATCATGGGACGAGTAGCCCTCAAGGAGTTTGAGGTCGTGCCTTAAACGATCCACCGGATGCTAAAATTCCTGACTCCCTATGGATTAGGAGAAGTGCACGGTGACCAAACTTCATCAAGAGAATGCTACTTTAACTCTGCAGAAGAGAGAGAGGATCTCAAGAGGGAAATAACCACTCACAACATCGATACACTTAATCCTAGAGATGAAACAAAACTCAAAAAGGACAAGGCCATAGAGGAGGTAGAATCCACCATCCTCAATGATGACGAGCCAAAAAAAACATCCAATTCGGTAAGGCCCTAAGACTTGGGATCAAGGAGGAACTAGTAAAGCTGTTAAGGAAGAGACAAAGTATATTTTCCTGGAGCCATGCAGACATGTCGGGTATTGGTCCTGAGACTATGTGCCATAAACTCAATATTGTAGAAGATGCTAAGCCCATCAAGCAGAGAAAAATAGTATACTCAAGAGAAAAGTATGATGCCATCATAGATGAGGTTAGAAATCTTGAAGAGGCCAAGTTCATCAGAGAGGTCATATACCCTGAGTGGTTATCTAATGCTGTCATTATGCCCAAAGCTAATGGGAAATGGAGGATGTGTGTAGATTTCACTAATTTAAACAAATCTTGCCCAAAAGATAGTTTCCCCTGCCTCGTATTGATCAGATGGTGGATGCCACAGTAGGACATGATCTCATGAGCTTCATGGATGCGTATTCCGGGTATAATAAGATCTTCATGAATTTGAAAGACTTAGAGAAGACAACATTCATCATAGACAAGGGGACATATTCTTACAAGGTGATGTCCTTCGGCCTGAAGAATGCAGGGTCGACCTACCAACGTCTTATAAATAAGATGTTCGAAGATCAGATAGGCAAATTCATGGAAGTTTATGTGGACGACATGCTAACAAAAAGTCTAAAGGCTAACACTCATGTGGCCGACCTTGAAAGAACTTTTGACACAATAGACAAATACAGAATGAAGCTTAACCCCGCCAAATGTGTCTTCGGGGTAGGAGCAATAAAGTTTCTAGGATTCATCGTCAACCAAAGGGGAATAGAGGCTAACCCTATGAAGATCAAGGTTTTACTGGAAACGAAGACACCCGGAACTATATAAGAAGTTCAGAGGCTAATCGGAAGAGTTACTGCACTTAACAGGTTCGTCTCAAGAGACACGGATAAGTGTCTTCCTTTTTTCAAAGTTTTTATAAAGGCCTTCGAATGGAATGAGGAATGTGAAATTGCTTTTAAAGAGCTCAAGTCCTACCTCAGTTCTCCCCTACTACTATTCCGACCAATTCAGAGTGAGAAGCTATATGTATACTTAACTATCTCAGAGTCAGCCATCAGCGCTGCGATAGTAAGAGAAGATGATGGAGTGCAAAGGCCAGTGTACTTCAATAGCAAGTCACTCCAAGGGTCTGAGCAGAAGTACCCTCGAATTGAAAAGTTAGCCTATTCTTTGATACATGCTTCTATGAAAATGAAGCCATTCTTTCAAGCCCACTCTATGGCCGTCCTCATTGATTCCCCACAGACAGGTCCTCCATAAGCCTGAGAAGTCAGAAAGGCTAATGACCTCGGTAATCGAGTTGGGGGAATACGGTATTGTTTATCAACCCAGGGTTACCATCAAGGGACAAGCACTCCCGGACTTCGTGTTCGAGTTTACCTGGGATGAGGCCAATGTTAAGATTAATGAAGAGGCTACACATGAGACATAAGAGATAAACATTTGCCAAACATCAGATAAGGCCGAGACAGGTATAGCCAAGCAGAGAATAGTTGAGAATGAAGAAGCGATATACCTCTTCAGGAAGGGGACCCTGGACGAGGGTAACTTCTCTTCATGTGAAACCATTTGGAACCTCTTTATTGATGGGTCGTCTTGTGAAAGCGAAAGTGGAGCAGGGTTGATAGTGTCAGGACATGATGGTACCGATATTAAATATGCGCTGAAGTTCACCTTCAAAGCTTATAACAATGAGTCAGAGTATGAGCCATTAATATCATGTCTCTCTTTGGCAAAAGCCCTCAATGTCGGCCAGCTCCTAGTCCATAGTGTCCCAAGGTTAGTCTTGAACCAAATCCTAGGGATGTATGAGGCCAAAGATGAAAGGATGGACAGATAACTGAAGATGGTGAGAATGATGCTAAAGAGCTTTAAGGAGGTTAAAATGAAGATGATACCTCATCTAGATAACAGCCGAGATGATGCGCTCGCAAGGTTGGCCTCAGCAATAAAGATAGACATAAGGAGAACAATGCCAGTTGAGATTCTGATCAAGCCGACCATTGAAGAGGGAGAGGTTGCTAGACCTTGCCTAAATCTGAGTATGGTAGCCTCATGGATGGATCCTCTTATCAGATACATCAGAGAGGGAGAGCTGCCAGAGTTGAAGTTAGAAAGGAGAAAACTTAGGTTTAGGGCTGCTAAATTCTCAATTGTAGGAGATGTCCTGTACAAAAAGGGATTCATTCTCCCTCTCCTCAGATGTGTCCAACCTTTAGAGGTTCCACATATCTTGAACGATGTGCATGAGGTCTCTTGTTCCAATCACATAGGAGGAAGGCCGTTAGCTAAGAGGATAATCACTCAGGGGTACTAGTGGCCAACCTTGGCCAAATATGCAACTGCGTATGTGAACAAGTGTGATAAGTGCCAAAGGTTCTTCACCGTCCCTCATCAACCTCACCAATCTTTGACTTTAATCAGCTCCCCTTGTCCATTTGTAGTATGGGGCATTGATTTGGTAGGACCACTGCCAAGAGCTGTAAATAACTATCGATTCTTAATAGTGGCAATTGATTATTTCTCCAAATGGGTAGAAGCTGAGCCAATGATCACAATCACTGAGAAGAAGACCTTCTAGTTCATCTGGAAGAACATCATATGCAGGTATGGTCTTCCAAACACCCTCATATCATACAATGGAACCCAATTCAAGAACATATCCTCAGAAAAATACTATGAAAGAGTGGAAATCAAGCAGTTATTCTCTTCTCCTGGCCGACCCCAGGCAAGCGGCCAGACTAAGGTCACAAATCTAATAATCCTTGATGGGATAAAAAAGAGGTTGGAAGAATCCAAAGGAAGATGGATAGAGGAGGTATATGTTATGCTTTGGGCCTACAGGACGACAGCGAGGACACTAATAGGAGAAACTCCATTTATGTTAGCCCATGGCTCAGAGGCTGTCATCCCAACATAGGTAGGACTTACCACTAATAGAGTTCATACATATGACCCTCAGAGGAATGAGGAACAGATAAGACTTGATCTTGATTTTATTGAGGAGAGAAGAGAGGATGCAGAGATAAGGCATGTAGCCTATCAGCATATAACTGGGAGATTCTATAATCAGAGGGTAAAGTCAAGGCCGATAGATGTGGGGGACCTAGTCTTGAAGAAGACGTGGTAAAAAAATAAATAAGCTCTATCCTAATTTGCATGGTCCTTATAGGGTAATTGATGAGGTTGTACCTGGTACCTACCGGCTAGAAAATTTGGGAGGAGAACCTTTCTCCAACCCTTGAAATGCCGATCACTTAAAGAAATATTACTTATGATGTTGCAATTGTTCTTCTCTTTGTAATACATGTATCAACTTAAATAGAGGATTTCAATGAAAAATTAGCAACATTGTGTTAATGCTCTTGCTTCGATGTGTGTGTATTTAACATCATTAAGTTGGTGAAAATATGAGGTGAAACATCATAATTTGGTGACCTCAGACCTTAAACATCATTGTTTGGTAAAAATTAGAGGTTAAACATCATAATTTGGTGACCTTAGACCTTAAAACATCATTTAGTTGATAAAAATATGAAGTGAAACATCATAATTTGGTGACCTTAGACCTTAAAACATCATTTAGTCAATGAAAATATTAGGTGAAACATTATAATGTGGTGACCTCAGACCTTTTAACATCATTAATTTGGTAAAAATATGAGGTGAACATCATTAATTTGGTGAAATATGAGGTGAACATCATTAATTTGGTGAAATATGAGGTGAAACATCATAACTTGGTGACCTCAGACCTTAAAACATCATTTAGTTGGTGAAAACATGAGGTGATAGATCATAATTTGGTGACCTCGGACCTTAAACATCATCCGTTTGGTGAAAATATGAGGGTAAAACACCATAATTTGGTGACCTCTGATCTTTAACATCATTTAGTTGATAAAAATATGAGGTGAAACATCATAATTTTGTGACCTCGTACCTTAAAACATCATTTAGTTGATGAAAATATGAGGTAAAACACCATGATTTGGTGACCTCGGACCTTAAACACCATTAGTTTGCTAAAAATATAAGGGTAAAACACCATAATTTGGTGACCTCGGATCTTAAACATCATTAATTTGGTGAAATATGAGGTGAAACATCATTAAATTGGTGACCTCGGAACTTTTAACATCATTAATTTGGTGTAATATAAGGTGAAACATCATTAATTTGGTGGCGTCAAACGTTAAACATTATTAATTTGGTGAAATATGAGGTGAAACATCATAACTTGGTGACCTGAGACCTTAAAACATTATTTAGTTGGTAAAAACATGAGGTCAAACACCATAATTTGGTGACCTCAGACCTTTAACATCATTAGTTTGGTGAAAATATGAGGGCAAAACACCATAATTTGGTGACCTCGGACCTTAAAACATCATTGAGTTGGTGAAAATATGAGGTGTTACACCATTAGCGTGGTAACCTCGAATTTTTTAACATTATTTAGTTGGTGAATATGGGGTGAAACGCATTAACTTGGTGAACTCAGACCCTTAACATAACTAATTTGGTGAATTGTATATTTGTTATTACTTGCTTTGACTCCCATTATTCAAATTTGGTGATATGAAGGACGAATGAAACATCATAGACATGAAACAGCAAAGCAACAAGTAAAGGAAATGGAATTGCATTGATTCAAACCAAAAAACATTACATCATTCTGAGAGAAGAGAGTTATACAAAAGCTTCACAAAAGTTCAAGCATGCAGAGGAGATACTCAGGCACTCAGGCTTCAACCAACCCACCAGCAACAGGGTTGTTTTGCTTTTGGACTTGGTTAGTAACTTCAGCCTCTTTACCTTGATGTCCAGCATCCTCAGTCTCACTCACCTCAAGCTGGCTGGTCTCTACTGGGCCACCCACTTCAACTTCCTGTAGGGCCTTAGCAAGCTGGGTATTTACAAAGTCGAGGCCAATAATGTCCTCGGCTGACAAACTTCCATAACTTTCTTGCTTCATAGCAGCCCATCTGTTATTTGCCTTAATGCCCCTCTCTAGGTATTTTAGACTGAATCTAACAAATTCATCAGAGGTTTGATACTCCCTAATAATTATATTTGAAGCATCCTCCAAGGTAGCCTTAATGGAAGCATCAACTTTGGACTAGAGGCTATCATCCTTTGCCTTCAGAGCATTGTCATGTTCAGTTTTCATTTAGGAGATCTCATTACACTTCTCCTTCAGACTTTTATCCAAATCTTCAATCTTCTTATTCAGAATCTCCTCAAGCTTTTCAGCGTCCCTGCCCTTTTGGATCAGAGGTAGCCTCGTCAGAGTATAGTTAGTCAGGCAATGAAGAGAGAGAGCACTCCACAAAAGAAGAATCAGACACATTAACAACAATAAAATGCTAAGAGTAGAGGTTACACTTGAGAAAATTGCAAATAAGTACCTGAGCTGCCTTATGAATAACAAACTCTGCCAGCATAGGAACATCCATCGAGTGAAGAAATTGCTTATCATCCTCGGTTATTATGTGGCCAAGGTCATCAGAAGCCCAGACACTATTGCCTATGAGGTTGTCACCAATTTTTAGCTGAAAAAGTTGAGCTAATAAGGCGTTATCTGAGGAGATTGGTATACCACGCTCAGTATTTTGAGCTTTGCTGGGCCTTGGATGGGAAGGGTCTGTGGGTTCCCTCCTCTTCTTTGATGTCTCAGCAGGAGCTTTTCCCTTTTTTGTGTGTGCAGGAGGTGGCACAGTCTTGCCACCATACTTATATGGTAGTTTGGTAATGCTAGGAGTAGAGATATTACAGATGTCTTCAAAAACTCCTTTTGGCTTCTCTGCAAAAAGAAAACATCGGAGGGAGAAGACCAGACACATGAAATTCACGAGACTAGACTTGTTGTAAAATTGATTTTTCTAGAATACTTACAAATCTCGACCAAATGGCCACTTCCAAGACTTGTCTGAGATAAATAGTAAGGGGTCATTAGAAGCTCGAACTTGACGAGTTTACCATCTTCTCCCTGACTACGAAGATCTTCAACATGCTTAAGATTGTCTATGCTCAATCCAGGGTCGGTTTTGGCCAAGAAAGAGACCTTATCCCACCTAAGGGGTGACCTTGGAATAGATGTTCCATAATCCTCATTAGGACTAAACTCCCAAGCCCCTGAGGCAAAGAAGAATCGAGGCTTCCAATTGTGGTTAGAAGTCTGAGTCACAAGAAACATCTTCTTCTCAAAATTCCTAGATACAAAGTGATAGTATCTCGGGTGATTTTTAACAGATGGGGGTATTTAATAAGCTAATAATACCCTAACTATAAGGTCGGTATGATGAACCACCTTCCAGAGTACGATGGTCCCAACTAAGACCCTCCAGGCATTAAGGGAAAGCTGAGAAGGAGCGAGGTTGATAAAAGAAAGAACATATCAGATAGTGGGGTGAATTGGGAGACAGAAACCGAGTTTAAACATCTACTCGTAGACGCAAAGCTCTTCCTCTAGATCGTTAAAGTCCCTCTCGTCCTTCAGAGGTTTCCTTAAGGTAACGGAGGAAGGAATGGCATACAAATGCCTGAAGACGAGGAGGTCGTATTCAGTGACGGATGTCTCAGGACCATCGATCTTGGAAGTGTCGAGATCACTCCCATCATCATCATCATTATCACCGGTAGTGTGATTCTTAGGCTCGGATGGGGCACCATCAAGAAACCTCTGATCGAACTTAGCACCGGTAGCAACCTCTGATCACTACACTACATATGTTAAACATTATGACATTGGTATTTTTTTTATTGCATGTAGTTACACCAGAGTATAAGAAGGTGTGGAAGAATCGAAAGTATTGCAAACATCAAAGGGATGAAGAGTTCTACTTTGCTCTAGATCTTCCAAAACTCAACCAGATCGTGCTCAGTAAACCGCAAGGCATATTGAGTCTCGCTAAAAACATTGGTGTGGAAGACCCCTTGTAAATCATCACCTTTGTACTAAGGGGAATTAACTCACTGGAAAGGTGAATGGAGGGATCAGCCTTTGGCTTCACCACAGAAGGCAGGGAGACATGGGTACCAATAGCAGATAGGGGTGTGAGGTATAGGATCTTAGAGGGAGATATCTTTTCGAAAGAAATGTTTTAGGAATAAGGGGTTGCTTGCTTAAGGTAACTCCAAAAGATGAGAGAGAAAGTAGAAGTTAGCGGTGAAGAAATCTACTTAGCCCAAAGGGATCTTTTATAGCCTCCAAGGCCTAGAATTCTAGCCATTTATACCTCCAAGATCAGATGCATCAGTCACATTAAAGATCTCAGTCCCCAACACGTGTCCATAATCTTGTGTAAGCTCTTTCCCAATGCAATCTAATGATGACAAAAATATCAGTGGCTAGTTACGACCACACCCTTAACTTGCATAAGTGATAAGTGTCTCCTTTTAAAACCATTGTAAAAGGAAACAAGGGGATACTATTGATAACTTATTTCATACTTTGTACTTAGAATATCGTCAAAATTCCTAACTTTCTCTAAGAAAAGGCAGAGATCCTAAATTAAAAATCAAGAGGAATCAAAAATATCTGATAAAAACTCCATATCAAGAAAATGGAAGAAAAGCACAACGAATTGTAGATTAATCTCTAGCGGTGGCTTAGAACCAATAGCAGACCTTAAAAACACAATTACTTGCCTTATAAATCCTTTGCTACTCTCAAGGGTGAGATATAATATTGTATCTGACCTCAGTCATACATTCTTCCTCTTGGGAAGGTCGGTCGTTCTAGTGTACCTCCTCAAGGAGGCTCAGACCTCATGACATTAAGGTTTCGTCATGAATTATACTCAAAGCAAACCCCAATAGAAGGAAACTGACCTCATGAGCTAACCGAAGCCTCAATCCTAGGATACGGTAGTATATGGTGCCTCGGGATCAATTTCAATAACCACACAACCCTTCGAGAACCCTTAGACCTCCATCACAGCTCTTGTAAGCAGTCTGATGGGGTAGATGAGAAGTAGTACACTATTCCACCTACCTCCACTACCTAGCTCCACTTGCATTAAATGATCTCATCAGTATTAAATTCACTCAACAACTATCTTACACAACCTAATAATACTCTTCCCACCACTCCACCATCTTGATGACATTGGTAGACCTAGAGGACACCCAAGCCATATTATGTTGGTCCACTCATTACCTTTTTAGGTATTTTGTATAAATAGAAAGTTAGTGGAAGGTGAAAGGTGAAAGGGGACTGATCTAGAGCATTCATAGAGATTAAGGCTTTTAAGCAATCATATTTTTAAGGGTTCTAAGCATACATTAGAGTTACATTTCATCCCACACTCACAACCCATTAGTGTGAGTTCATATTTATATCTTGGATCATTGCCATTGTTTATACAGTTTTAGGAACCCTTTGAAAAGTCAATAAGTTACTACCCAAGGTGATTTGAACTACTGATAAAGGACGTGAGACCTTAGACACTCTTGACTAAAACTCAAGAGGTCTTTTAGACTGTAATACCCCATTGACAATCTAATATACCAGATCAACACGTTTGACGATGGACGTAGGACTCTCATCTTAGGTACTAACCACTTTAAATCTTGTCTCTTACTTTAACTCTTCTCTCCTCTTACCCGATTAAGGTCCAGAGAAGGGCACTTACGGGTATAAAGTTACATATGATTATAACACTCATCATTCATAGTAATGCGGGTACCTAAATTATCAGCTCATAAACTTGCCAACATATTAAATACAAGATGATAAATATATAACCAATCATAAACACACACAATTGTATATCAAAAAGGGAAAAAATCCCTTTTCATCATGGCTAAGACTTCTTTCTTGAGTAGAGTTTTGTTAGGTCAATAACTCCTTGGAAAATATTCCATCACGCATCTACTAGTTAGAGAAGAGAAGTTAAAATCAAACAAAACCTTCATGCCATGCTTGAAACCCATGGATAAGCCTAAGGAGGCCATAGCCGTGTACTTTATGTATATGGTCATGCCTTGAGGCCTGTGATCATGACTAAAGGATCCCATGGTTGTGGTCCTCTTCATGAACCTTGGTCTATTCTATCCATCCTCATTCATTATCGAAACTAACATCATTTTAAACCTTTCAGTAACTTAAAAAACTCCACTGTTGGACCTCCAAACTCGGGTATATTTCAATTGAAATCGATGGAACTTCCTCAAAGACCAAATCCATAACAACATAGGATTTTAGAAAATATAAACTATTACACCCCCTCATAAACTATTCCATTTACATCAATTTTTTCATTAATTAAAATGACCTAATTATTACAACTAACTTGAATCTAGAAAAAATAACTATGGATAAACCACTGTAGTATTCATACACAGAATATAAATATGTGATTATAATGGAGGGATTAATAATAATCCTACAAAACCATGTTAGTATAAAATATACACATCCATTCGTAGTTTTTTCTAACGTGAAAATCAAAGGTTTCAATAGTGCACAAAATGGAGATTTCTAAAAGATGACCAATCTATATCCAAGACTATAACACTAATCAAAGGGAATTGATATTATAAAAAAATCTACCTGAAAACTTTTACTGTGAAAAGTAAGACAAAATAATTAGATCGAAAGTTTGACAACCAACCTATTCTAAAACTGGGTGGTTAATCCTTTATTTAATTAAATTAGGAATCCAATATGGTTTCATTCTTAACATCACTATCACAACAAGAAATATAAATATAAACAAATTAAACCTTACATCCAAATGAACAGAATAATCAATATGCATAAATAAATAAATCTGAACCAAATAACCCATCGATCACTAACAATAATCATCCAACTAAAATAAAATCGATAAATAAAATATCTCTGACATAAAGTAAAGTCATATCCAACAATGGGAAACACACCCAAAACGATAATACAGGAATGAAAAGAATCCTATCTAGATAGAAAGATCCGAGGAGGCTAAGTCAATCTAGTAGTGTCCATGGCTACTGCAATGACAAGAAGGAATTGTCTCTATTGTCCCTCCTGCTACTTCACACCTTGGGTTTTTAAAAGAAAACAAGGAAACAAAATTGCTCGCGGGTCAAAGCCCGAAAATGTTTGAAAGTATTTTTCAAGTAATTAAATGCTTTAAATCAATAAAACATGCAATATATTACTTTCACAATTAATTAGCAGAACGCACTCACATGAGATAAAACCTCACCCCTCATTTATAGTGCGGATATAACGCATTCATTTTATTATCCTAATTATACTACCCAGTCTAACTAGGACAATAGTAATTGTCCATGCCCAAATCCTGCTAATAGTCACCACTAGCTAAGTAAATACTTCCCTTACTAAGTATACATTCATAAATAATATTGTTGTGACACCAATGCTATAAATAAGTGTTCTCATAATATAATACCATAGCTACACGTGCTATAAATAGATATACATACTATATCATATAAATCTACATATATATCACTCGGTATATACATATAATCATATCCCCAAGGCATGGACCTCATGGATATATCCCTCCTGTGCTATTAGGCTCCAGGAATATCACACATCTCACACAAAACTTTTCTCTATCAAGATGTTAAGAGAAACAAACTATGGTTCCCTCAAAATAAGATCTCGAAGAATTTAGAAATTCAAAACTTGGATCTTAAACTCTTTGGGTGAAACTAGGGTCTGGAAGCTTTTGGATATGTATTGGAAAATAAATTTTGCCAAAAGTCTCTTTAAAAATTGATGCCAGGATCCCTTTAAATAGAAAAGACGATTTTTAAGGCGGATTAATTTTTGAGAAAGTTCGCTCGGATGACAATAATATCTCATTTGAATGAAGTTGCAAACTTGTTCGAACCATATCAAAACCCGTTCAAACGAACAACCAAACTCGGTCGAATCAGCTTCGAACGAGCTTAAAATGAGTTTGGTTCTATAAAAAGATAAACCTCGTTTGACGTTCGTTTGAATGAAATGCCAATCTCATTAGAACGAAATCCTAATGTTGTTTGAATGAGTTTTAAATAAAAATAGTTTTCTTCTAAAATCATTACAAAATAGATCTAAACAAATTTATAAAAACAAACACCTCAAAATAAACTTTTCAAGGATCAAAATTCATATGCATTTATACTTGAGAGATCTTCGAAAATACGAAGACGAAATGTAGCATGAAATACAGAATGATATATAATCTATGAATCTTTGCTACCGTGTCTTCAGTGAAACATGATATAGGATTGAAAGGTCAACAACTCAAATCCTAACATATGACTCAGATATTTTTTATGGAATTAAGCCAATACATACAAATTGACTTAATTGAAAATTTGTCCTTACAAATTTTCCACATTGGATATCCCGTGACAAAACCAAAAATAAAACATCTATGGTTTGTTAAGCTCTTTGAAAGACTCAATTCCCAACCTCAAAAGGAAAAAGTACAGATGCTCTATAGACACATATGCTGAGTAAAGTTGCTCGCATGTAAACTTTGTTGTATATTGTAAACTTGTACACTTAAACACACCTTTAAATGAGAAGAGAACATATCAACAATATAAATCTGCATGTGAATAAACTCACCATATGTCTAACAATCGTAACCTAGTTAAGACATCTCCCCTGCAGATAAAGATCTCCTTCTAACACTAAAGTGAAAGATACCATTTCTCTCCCTTTTTATTCAGGAATAGACAAAGAATGAATTCATAAAACTATTTCTCCCCCATAAACCATATCTCCCCCTAAATGTGAGAACATATGATCCCAAAAGAAATTAAGTAAGAAGGAATAATATCATGCAACAATGTGAAACAAACTCAACATGGAAATACAAGCACAAATAATCAACACAGTGATCAATCAATACCAATATTAATGCAAACATAATACCTACTTGAATACATAATAAAGTGTCAGATACCAAGGTAAGAAATCAACAAGAGATACAAATATGGTCATATAGCATGCCAATTTTATCCAAAAATAAAGCACATGGCAATCATGGATTAAATGTAAATATAAAGACTCAAAATAAAATGAAACCGTATATATGCAAAAAAAAAAACCAATAACACACAGGTACGTATACACACAGACACACAAATATATATGTGCGCGTGTGTGTATATATATATATATATATGTGTGTGTGTGTGTGTGTGTGTGTGTGTGTGTGTGTGCGTACAAACAACCACAAATTGATACAACAAACATCAGCTTTACATACTAGCATAGTATTTACATGCCTAAACATATGGGATGGAATGAATGGCGTGAAATCGATACAAATGTATTATGACCCAATCACTCAAAAATGTCAAAGGAGTTCTATATGATTATAGAACTTTTTCAAACTAATATTTAGCCTTAAGTGATAGATAAAGTGAACTCAATGAACAAACAGGCACAATCCACACAAGCCTAGAATTTTTATGATTTTACAAATCAATAGCATCATGACATGGTAAGCATAATTATGATTCATTGTGAAACCCCAATGCTCTTCAACTATAATAGTGACCATCTGGGTTGGATTCCTCCAGTGCGGGTCGGCACCACAATTGGACGGCAAGGAAAATCGGAGAAATCCTTCTCTCATGCGCGTACCGAGATTTTGAGGATACGAGAATCCTCTTTTTGCCACTTGCACTGAATCTTTATGGGATTCCTAAAATATAAATTGGTCATCATTAAAAGGGGATAAACACAATGAAATAGAGTCACCGATCTATTTTTCTCAAAATAGGCAAAAGAAGTATAGTCGTCCCGAGAGAATATCATCAAAATACATAGTTAAGCGTATGAAACCAAATGGATAGGTGTTAGGAACCTATTCTCCCTTTCAGTCTCTTGTGGGCTATGATAATATTCTCCTATTCTTCAAAGTGTGATACGTGTGTACATGTGCGCGGTGCGAACAATGGGAAAAAGAAATCATCCAGCTCCTATAATGGGAAAGAGAGAGTGGAGTCATCCTAAAAAGTGTACAGATAACATAAAAACAAATGTAATGTGAGCATCCACCGAAGCACTAGTCACTATAAAGGAGTGAGTGTGTATGTCGAGCGGGACATAAATATGTACGAGTACATAGACTCGCAGTAATAAAAAATTACAAGAAAATATAAAATGGAGAAAATATTACTCGAATCCTAGGATTGGACCGAGATGCTTGTGTAGTCCAAAGAGAATCAAAGTTCATGTAGTTCGATAACATGCAAGGGTGGGGTTTAACACATAAATCCTAATTTGGGACTTCCTCTAGTTTTTTTTAGAAATTATATGCAAGTTGGTGGGGGGGGGGGGGGGGGGGGATCCCCCTCCACATGGATGATTAACTTAGGCAAGAGAATTGATTTTTCACAAAGAAACACGTCGAACAAACTTACTTATAAGATTCTGTACGAAAGTGGTTCGTAGGACCCACCTCGAAGACTCTGCATAAGCAAGTAGCTCGCAACGCTCTATCTCGAAGAGTCTCCAACGGACCTGGCTCAAAGGACCTAGTTCAAAGAACAGAAGTCACCCGAATAACAATAATTTGTAATAAGAAATAGAATGTTGTATTATGTACTTTATCTTGTGAATGTATACGTTGAGTGAGGTTGTTTGGTACCTACGAGGAACTATGCCTGACAGGGCATGGGAGGGATTTTATTCCATGCTAAGCAACTTCCTCTTGGGAACTCCGCAAGGACATGGTTTGGAGGATTGAGAACAAGGCAACATTGGGAATTATTATCGACCCTCTTGGCACACTTGGACAAAACTTCACTCAGGATAAATGTCACTCGATCCTACTCATTGCTTACCTAATCGAGTGAACCTCCTCGATTCATTCGATCTCCCTCAATACTTCCCCCTTGAGATCACCTCCTAGAGGTACCTCTAGCGCCAGCCCGCCTGGATGATGTGACTAAATACCAAATAATAGCCACTATTTGAATCACTTCCTGACGTCACGGCGTCTGGCGTTTAGGAACTCAAGAACACAGCACTCAAGTGCCATTATCCTTAGGATGGCAGGTCTAGTTCATAAAATCTGATCGTATAGCCATCCTAGAGTAAGCGTCAAGCTGACAAGTCATATCGTTTATTAATGACTTTAATACTTCCAACCAATAGAATATTTTCCTTCCAAAACTACCAGATCCCATGCATTAAATGTAGTATCTCATGCATTTAATGCACCAGACCAAAGGGATCGAGGGAATGTTGACTCGAGCAACCTATCCCTCCATATAAATAAGACCAAAAAAACAAACCAAGGATAGAGGATATAGAGCCCAAAATTGCTGCCCAAGTTTTCTTATACCAGAGAACCCTCGCGAGAGCATCAACTCCCATACACATTCAATTCACCTATCATTGGGCATTAACTGAGCTTGAAGTTCCTGCCTTGTCTTTATTATGCATAGAGTGCTTGTTCTTTCTCCCTCTGACCACGCTACTTGTTGGTCCCACTTATTTATTGTGTTTGCCATATGTTTCCTGTGTCAATATGTTCTTTAATGCAACTTTGAATATTAGATATGTGTGTCTCTGACTCGCTTGTGCTCTGACCTATACCCTATATCTAACGATGTTAATCCCGATCTTGATAAGGAGTTACGCCTCACTTAATACTAACGGTATTTGAAGAACCCCCATCTTACATTTGGCGACTCTGCTGGGGAGGTATTCTCTTTTAGGGTTTATAAGAAAACCCTTGTAAGTGCGCGTTATTATATGATAGAGTAAGCTTATTTAATTAGATGTCAATTCCTGCAAACAAAATTTAATTAAACTTAGAGCATGGAACTATGTGATTTAAATGAAGCATGTAAAGAGATCACATTTTTAGGAAAAATTCGCACAGGGCTAGACCTTTTATTTTACTTCAGTTGAAAATCGAAACTTACAATACAATAGATAAATACAACAATGATTCTCGCGAGAACCACAAATATTGCAATCTTCCATCAGCAATGAATTCCCTCGAGAACCCATAATGACTACAATCGTCAGCAATAGTTCCCACGAGAACTACAAGATCAGCAGTAGAGATTCCTTTTCTATAAGAGTGACTTCAATATAGAAGTGCTTTGGGTTTCAAAGACGATTCACAAAAGTATTTGGGATTAATTTTGGTAATTAAAAAGTGTTTTGCCGTAATAAAAAGTGAAGACTATTTGCACTAGTTCAGTAACTCTCGTAAATTAAAAGTCTTAAAGAAAAATCTTCATAAAACATGTATTTATAGGTGAACACAAATTTTGAGGCGACGAAAAGTCGTTAGAACGAGATGATCGGATCATTCAAATAAGATTTCTATCTCGTTAGAAGTGACCATCTAACGACCTTTACAAACTAAAAGAGTATGCCTTTGTTTGAACCATATTAGATGTAGGCCATAAAACGACATATCAAATGACATGAACAACTTTTTCTAACGATAAGTCCAAGTCGTTCTAACGACTGCAAGGGAAAAATATTTTTTTTAAGTTTAAAACTCTTTTCGAAAAATTGTTTGAAAAATGCCTTGTTTTGATAAGAATTAGTTTAGAAAAATATCCCAATACTTGGCAAAAAAAAATCCATGAAACACAAAACAAAATCCATACCAAAACTACCTCAAGTCGTAGAGCATGTTGAAGTTGTTTGATAATTAAATCCATCTTCTTGAACTTATGAACTTGAATTGCCTTAACGGGCGTAATGGGATATGCCATAGTCAATGTAAACTAGACTCTATGGACAAATCCTAGATGCTAGGGAAAATGATGGAAAATTTTCCCTTACAAATATCCCCCTATGGCTATATTCCGGTACAGAATAAAAAAATCCGAATTATCCAACAAATCCTATAAAAATATAAAAAAACCCCAGAAACCTAAAAATCGAAAGATAATAAATATATACAAGTCTTCAGAAATCTTCAACTTTAAAATCTTCAAATATCTCGCTTTCCCTTGATCTTGTTTTGGGAGATTTTTCAAATGTGTAATTTTCATAAGTTCCACAAAGTGTACCTACACACAATAGAATAAGAAAATACCTTCGTGACATATCGAGTTTGAAATAAGATAAATCTCATAAATCAAATTGATCAAATCAATTCTCCCCCATAATTCAAAATCTCACTCCCCCGTGATTCATAATTCATTCTCGCCCTTTTTATTTGTCCAAAATAGACAAGGAAAAAAAACCAAAGTAATAAATACAATGTGTGTCACAAACAATAAATAACTATTTTTGAATTTTACAAAAAAATTCTCAAGAAAAAAAAATAATATAAAGATTGTACACACCATGAACTAATACTAAGATAAACAAGTCGTGAAAGTGGAATGAATGGGTGTGAATAAATTCGATAGGAAAATAAACTTAAATAATCATAATATAAGTGCAAGATGAATTTTGGCAATTCCTGGCGAATGAACTCAAAATCGTCCTTAGGTGTAACAACGTCGAATTCAAATGATATCGACTCAATCTAATAAAAAATATCAAAATGTCTAAAATGATTTTCACACAAATAATGCCTAAAACTGTGTAATGCTTTTACGAGACTTTTTCAGTACATGCAAATCCATTGATCTTCGACTTAACTCCCTAACAACTCACATATAAAATATTTCACTCAACTCTTTTGTTTTGAAGAAATCAATGATCATATGTAGCGAAACATCAATGTTCTTTTGAATTTAGCCTAGCACTTTACATTTTTTTTCTTTTGAGTGATTTTAATCTTTTAGCCTCTTTTCTTTTACAAATGGTGCATATTTACGCAAAGATCTATTTACTTCCGCAGCCCGAGCCATTGCTTTTAACTTAACACATTTACAAGAGATATAAAGCTCAATTTTCTCAAATCCGGGCAATGGTTCCTACAAGCACTTCTTTCATTGTCTCATCTAATCACATTTGGTTTGTTTTAAAGACACGATTGAGATGAAAATACTTTTACCAACATGGGACATATAAGTGCGATACTCAAATAAATTTGTACATGTATGCATTAAAGGAAACAATTAGTCAAACATGTAGAAAGTAATCGCTATCTCAATGACTATAAATATTATAAAGCACATGGATAAAATGATGTTGTGTTTCAAAACACTATCAAAAAGTCACGTGGATAATCGAATGATATTGTGACTTGGTCATC
This sequence comes from Sambucus nigra, assembly GCA_949130495.1. Classification (NCBI taxonomy): domain Eukaryota; kingdom Viridiplantae; phylum Streptophyta; class Magnoliopsida; order Dipsacales; family Adoxaceae; genus Sambucus; species Sambucus nigra. Next base: position 630,819,177 of record OX422209.1, read on the forward strand.
CTAAATGTACATCCATATATGTTGTTAAAACAAATACAAAAATCTTTTTGTGTTTTTTAAAAAATTTATAAGCTTTTCTAAAAAGAACCCAAAAATATTTTTTGTATTTTTCCAAAAATTTTCAAGAAAAGAAAACTCTTCATGGATTTTTTAAAAAAATATATCTAAATGGAAAAAGATAAATACACTATTAGTACATACTAGAAATAGGCATGAAGATATAAACATGAAAAGCATCATATTCTAGCGAACAAGTATAAACCTCAATCATTAGGCCCGGAGGTGTTCTCCAAAGGAGGTTACATCTTATGAAAAACATCCATCAAATCATGTGAAGTTTTGACCAAATACTCAGCTTGCTCTCGAACACGCTAAAAATCTCTCATGTGATGTGCAGATGTATGTGGAGTAACATGTGGGAGTGCATGTAGGAATGCATGTAGTACCATAACGAGGTAAATACCTATGAGACACACTACCCAACTTAAAATAAAATTCCTTAGGGTATCCTCTTTGATTGCAATGGGAACAAACATACACGGGCTTAGGAACACCTCTCTCAAAATATCTAGGGCGCGCTCTCCTATGCGAAAAGGAATGATTAGGTGGGTTAGGTTGAGATCCATATGGATCTATCACAAACTCGAAAATCAACTGGGGCGCAACATGGAAAGTGGACGGACTGTCATGACCTATTCCTAGTCTCTCAACATTACCTAAAGCGAGACCGAGCAGTATCTTTACAACCTTCTTAGATGTGTTATCTAAAGTGACTTTAACCTTTCGGGAATGTTCGAGATCTCTCTCGAGTTGGGATACACGGTGTTCAAATTTTTCATGAGTCTCCAATGAAGACTGAAGATCTCCCATAAGACTATCCACGATGTTGGTCAATTCACTCTTTTCCCGACCTAAGACTATGAACTTCTCACACAAATAAATTCTCACCTTATCGAATTAACTCGTCGATGCCTCACACACCCTCAAAACTTTTATCCCTCTCTTTAAATATATCACCCTAAGAGACAACTCATTATTCATCTTTTTCATCTTCAATGTATCGGTGTTCAAATCACTAAAATCTTTTTGGTGATCCCCTTAGCCCTCACTTGCAATTTCATTATCACACTAACTATTTCTTGAATGGCTCGAAACATCGTTGAGACTCTCACGTTTACAAGTGTCCTCATCAACGTGGGGCAAATTAGATGTGCTCACAAGACTAGACAAGAAAGCAATGCACTTTTCATGTGGTGATTCTCCCCCTGAATCAACCAACTCGATGTCACTATCCTTAAGAGTGGCTATATTAGCAACTTTCTGTCCATTTCTCTTTAGAATAGATGAACACTCAAAAGCCTTATGCCATTTGCCCTCACACTCAAAACACTTTATATCTTCCTCTTTCTCACTGCTATCCTTGACCTCATCTTTCTTTTTATTTTTCTAAAAAAAATTATTAGGAGAATTATTTTTGGAACTTTTTAGAAACTTTTTAAAAAAATTCGCAAACAAGGCCAAGTCATCGAAATCAACCTCGCCCTAAGATTCAAACTCATAAACTTTATCCTTTTTCTTAACTTGAGTCTTTAAAGCTATCCTCTATCCTTAGGCTTAATGGTTTGGGGAAACATGTCGATCTCATTAGTTTGAAGGTCTCCTACTAATTCTTCTAACCTAAGAGAGTATAAAAGCCCTAAAGAGTTAAGCACAATGACCTTAGGAATAAATCGGGAAGGGAGTGACCTCAAAATATTTTTCACAACTCTCGACTCCTCAATTCTCACACCCGAATGAAATCTCGTGTTAGCAATGTCCGACAACCTAGCATAAAACTCATCGAAACTCTCAGACTCTAACATAGTGATAGTCTCAAACTGGGTAGTCAAATTTTAAAGCTTAGACGCCTTGACAGCGTTAGTACCATCATGTGTTAATTGGAGGATATCCCATTCTTCCTTAGACGTAATGCACATCATAATGCAACGGATCCCGTCAGGGGTGACGGATCCATAAATAGCACTAAGTCCACAAGAGTTGTGGGTATTCTATTTAGACTCATCATTAGTCCAATCAGAAATGGGTTCAGAATTCATGACATTATTCACAGTGACAGTTGGAGGAGTCCACCCTCTTTCACATACAAGCCGGACTCTTTCATCAATTTCCTTTAAAGTGGATCTCATACGGGCTTTCCAATAGGCATAATATGATCCATCTAAAATTGGCGTCCTATTATATAAGTTCTCCATCAGAAAATTCGCTATTTTTCAAAATAATTGATATATTAGAAACATTTTATGAAAAAAGGATCACACAGTAAATTTATGCAAGATCTTATACCAAATTGTAAGTGCACATTATTCTCTGATGGAGTAAACTTATTTAATTAGATGTAAATTCCAGAAAAAATATTAATTTACCCTAGAGAAAGCAACTATGTGATTCAAATCAAGCATGTAAAGAAATCACAATTTCTGAAAAAATCCACGTAGGGAAAAACCTTTTACTTCACTAGAGTTTGCAAATTGCAACTTATAATACAATAGAAAAATACAACAAAGATTCCCCCAAGAACCACACAGATCACAATCTTCCTTTAGCAATGAATTTCCTCGAGAACCCATAATGACTGTAGTTGTCACCAATAGTTCCCACGAGAATTACAAGATCAGCAGTAGAGACTCCTTCTCTGCAAGAGTGACTTCAATATAAAAGTTCTTTGAGTTTCAATGATGATTCACAAAAGTATTTGGGATTAATTGTGGGAATAAAAAAATATCTTGCCCAAATAAAAAGTGAAGACTATTTACAGTAGGTCTGCAGTTTTCGTAAATTAAAAGTCTTAAAGAAAAATCTTCACGAAACAGGTATTTATAGGCGAACACAAATTTTGAGATGATGAAAAGTTGTTAGAACGAGATCATCAGGTCATTCGTATGAGATGTCCGTCTCGTTAGAAGTGACCATCTGATGACCCATAAAATGACCTTCAAAAACTAAACTGTACGCCTTTGTCTGATCCATATTAGATGTATGCCATCAAACGACATAAAAAAATCATTTGAACAACAAGGCCAACTCATTCCAAAGACTGCAGGCAAAAAATAACTTTTAAGTTTAAAACGTTGTTCGAAAAATTGTTTGAAAAACGCCTCATTTTGATAAAAATTAGTTTAGAAAAATATCCCAATACTTAACAAAAAAATCTATGAAACACAAAACAAAATCCATACCAAAATTACGTCAAGTCGTGGAGTATGTTGAAATTGCTTGATAATCGGATCCATCTTCTTGAACTTTTGAACTTGAATTGCCTTGATGAACGCAACAGGATATGCCATACTCAATGTAAACTAGACTTTATGGACAATCCTAGATGTTAGGGGCAATGATGGAAAATTTTCCCTTACAACCCACTTTTTGGCTTTTTTATATTTTATGAAAATAATATTTATGTGTACTTAATAATAAAAAGTGATATTAGTTTTGACGTGAGAGAATGAAATAAAGATATATTAAAAATGGAAAGAAGCGTAAACAACTCTTACTAATTTAAGTGAGTTGTAAATGAATAAGGTTAGACCAAGAGAAATTAAACTCTTATTTGGCAATGGTAGAAGGATGATTTTAGTACGGTTGGATGGTGATGAGGTAAGGGTGGAAAGTAGGGTGAAAATGGAAGAGAATTATTTAAGGAAATGGGGAAAACGTATGCAAAAATGGAATATTGACCCACTATTTATGAGGGGAATGTTTTGATTTATAAAACAGACTCTTAAGAATGGGGTCATGGTCTCCTTAAATAGTAAAAAATTGGGTTTTATCGGGGGTTTCGATCGGCATGGCCCCAGAACTACCTATCATCATAGCTCTTGCCTTGTTGTCCAAGGAAAGTACACCATGTCGATAGGCAGGGAGTCTGGGTGCCTATAGGCAGTCCAGAACGGAACATATCGAAAAAGGCATAAAATGAAAACCATAAGTCTGAATCACAAAAGACCAGAACCTTTTGAAAGAATATTCGGAGACCTATAGGAATCCAATGAGACACTCTCTGGTTTGAGAGTTGACTAAAGTCAAATGGTGATCAGAAGCACTAGATGGTCTCTGAGCCGGGGGTTTTGGAGTAAAAAGATAAGTACATGCAAATTGTGGGGACGATTTATGCATGGTATGGACCATTGAAAAGAGTATTCAGAGACCTAAAAAAATTATTGAGCTTCGCTCAGGTTGAATGGTTAATCGGGGTTCGAAAGTGCCCGATGGCCTTTTGGAGTAAAAAGGTATGTTCGCGCAAACTGTGAGGTCGATTTGCACATGGTATGAATAGTTGAAAATGGGATTCAAAGCCCTATAAGATTTTACTAAGCTTCACTTAGTTTAAAGAGTTCGTCTAGGTTAAACAAGGCCTGAAAGCACCCAATGGCATCCGTATCAGGTTTCAGAGTAAAAATGTGGGTACACACGAACCATGAGGTTGATTCGCATACAATATGGACCGTTAAAAAGGGGATTCAGAGAACTAGGAGGTTTCATTGAGCTTCACTCACTTTAAAGAGTTTACTCAGGTCAAACAGGGATTGAAAGTTCCCAGTTGCCTCTAGATCAGGTTTTGAAATAAAAAAGGTGAGTACGTGCTCGCGCACGATATGAACCACTAGAAAGAGGATTCAGATCCCTATAAGGTTTCATTGAGATTATCTTAGGTTAACTAGTTAACTAAGGTCAAATTGGGCTCATAAGTATCTGGTTGCCTCAGAATCGGGTTTTGGAGTAAAAATGTGAGTAGGCTCGAATCGTTAGGCTGATTTGTGCACAATATGGACCGTTGGAAAGAGAATTCAGAGACCTATGACATTTCATTGAACTTTGCTCAGATTAAATATTTGATCAAGGTCAAACGATGTTTGAAAGTTCCCTATGGCCTTCGGATAAGGTTTTGGAGTAAAAAGGTGAGTATGTGCGAATCGTGAGGTCAATTCATGCATTATATAGACCATTGGAAATGGGATTCAGAGCCCTTCGAGGTTTAATTAAACTTTGATGAGGTTTAAGAGTTGATTGAGGTCAAATGGGGATCAAAAGTGCTCGGTGGCCTCTAGATTAAGTTTTGGAGTAAAAAGGTGAGTACTTGCAAACCGTGAGGCCTATTCTCACATGGTATATACCGTTGGAAAGGGGATTTAGCGCCCTAAGAGGTTTCATTAGGCTTCACTGTGGTTGGTGAGTTAAATGGGTCAAATAAGTCTAAAAAACTCCTGTTATCCTTTATATTAGGGTTCGGAGTAGGACTTAGGGTCATAGGGTGAAAGGGGGAGTGTTCGGGATCTAAGGAAAAACTTGGGGATACTAGGATGGGGTGTCTAAAGAACCCATCGACGGTCGAGCTTGGAACAAGCAGAGGTTATCATAAACTAGACACCTCATAGATGTTCGAAAATTAGGGACCCCACTGGGAGGTAAAGGATGGTGGGTTAAAGGGTTACGGTCGATTATGCGGAGCTAGGGGACGGAGATGACCGATCCAGGGGGTCAAGGTAAATTATGTAGACCTAGGTCAATTCTGATTACCTAAAGTTTTGAGGTGACCGATCTAGAGAGTCGAGGACGATTCAACAAACCTACATCAATTCGGCGAACCTAATGGATTGATGTGACCAATTTAGAGTGTTGAGGTCAATTATGCAGACATAAAAAGTTAAGATGACTGATTCAGGAGGGCAAGATTGTTTATGCGTACCTAGGTAAATTCTACAGAGCTAAAGAGTTGAGATGATCAGTTCAGTGGGTCAAGATTGATTCTGCACACCTAGGTCAATTCTACGAAACTGAAGATTTGAGACGACCAATTCAGTCAACCAAGGTTTTTTTCTGTGGACCTAGATAGTTATTTATGGTAAGTGTTTACTAATTCCATCTCCGCTGGGGTGGGTGTCAGTATCGTGATAACATGCGCACTTGGATCTTGGTTCCGCTAAGGAGTATGTTGGCAACGAGAGTTTTTATAAGTGTTGATGCATCTGCTTATGATCCTTCTGGAAATTAATGAGAAATTTATAAATGGTTTAGTGCTACTTAATGGGTTTTATCAAAGTAGTGATGTATTTGACTTCACGGGGATTTTTGAGAATTTTCGGGCAATTTTTAGATTTTTGTGATGAAATTTTAAGGGAGATATCGATAGGCATAGCTGAGGATGTGCCACATATGCCAATAGGCAATTTTAGGGGACTACCGATCATAATACCCTTTAGCCTCCTATAAAAAGGTACAACCTCCTTCAATTTGTCACACCTTCAAGTGATTGAATCTATTACTTTCCTTCTCTAAAAGTGAATTTCAATTCTATTTTCTTCACCAGAACTCATGGAGGGTACTTCTGACTATAGTAATAACTTGACGATTGTCGATAACTGGGAGGGTTTGGAATGGCGGGTTGTTGTTCTTGTAGCATTCGGTAAGGAGAATGTTTACAACAACTTCGTGTCGGTACTAGATGAGAGGGTTCTGCTGAGGTATCTGGCACAGGATCATATTGTGAGGGTAAAGAACCATAATGGCTATGTAAGTGTTTGGCCTTTGGTTTCCATTTCTACTTTTTCTTTTCCTTTTCTATCCTTAGGGTGATGAAGGGTTTTTCTTGATTTTTGTGTAGGTTGACATAGCTTCTTCACATATTCTCTCTCGAGGGTCAATCGAAATGGAGGTTTGCGACCATCTTCCTACGGTCGTTCGGTTAATGGTGGAGTCTATTGGGTTTGTCCCATTGGCAGGGCTTTGGATGAGACACCGCGTTCAATGGAGGTATTGTGTGCACTAGGTAAGAGGAGATGGAATGCGACCCACACATTTCATTTGGGTGTCGGGAAGATGACAGTCATTCCTTTGGATGTTCAGCAGCTGATGGGGTTAAAGTGCGCATATCAATAAATTGTGGTGGATGGCACCCTGCGAATTTTAGAGGTGGGTGCGGGATACCTTGGGGGATATAGGGATAATTATATTGGGAGATTCTGCCAAGATATATATGCTGAAGGAGACACTGCCATCAAGATAGATTGATTCGACTGACAAGCGACTGGTAAGGCAGGCAAACTATTTATTTAATTTGCTTATGTTGGGGGGTTTGTGGTGGCGATGAGCAGCGATGTCATCCATTTTAGTTTCTTCCATAATTTAAGATCATTATAGAGATTAATTTTTATGATTGGGGTACCTTCACGCTCGTTCCCCTCTATGCTTCCTTTGATGCTTTCAATCGGTGCTACCGACAGATTTTTAGGTTCACTTTACCCTTATTTTCTTACTTTTTTTTGTTTTCTTTCTTTGAATTTTGTAATGCTTTCTACAGACATCTTTCTGTGAGGCAATATGGCTTAAAGTTGGGTTAGTATTCGAAGGCGAACGAGCTGGGGGATTTTTACAGGATGTACATGTGGAAGAAGTTGAACAAGCATTTGAAACAATCCCTATCTCTGAAGGATGTGCGGGCAGTGCTGAGCGCCTTGACAATTAACCAGATTAGGCTTTTGTCCTTGTCTTTTCAATGTTTTCAAAACTTTATTTCTTAGTATACTATTCACTATTTAGGTAAAACAGGTGACCTTATACCCTTATCCCCTATCTACGGGGTTACGAGTATGCATGTGCAAATGAGGAGGTTGTTAGCGCATGAGTTCAGGTACATCTGGTACATGGGAGAAAAAGTGGTGTGGAAGATCATGGATAGTGACGTGGAGGTCCCACCATCACTGCCCCCGGAGCGTATGAAATGAGTGAAGGATATATCTAATAAGGCCAGGGCGACGACGATGGAGGGTGATCCCTACATACATTAAACTGATATGAAGGCGGGCTACCACTACCTAAACTTTGTGACTAGTTGGTTGATGATTTCGTGTATAAATCATGTGGAGAACATGCCTCCCCCTGCAGTGGGATTGGGGGGGAGGGACTAGTGTATGAGCAGTGTCGACACATAGCACGGGGAGGCGCGATGACGGCAATGAAGGAGGTTATGTTTCATCATATTTCCAACCCTTCTTATCATATTCGGGTGTGTGGTGGGGATGTGATATTGGTGCCTCATCTCCATCATGCGGTGATAGATGGATTTGTGGGTCTTCCAGAGGAGGATTTTCGGGACACCCCCTTTTTTCAATTCTCATATTCTCATACTGACTTACTTTGGCTTTGGGTGATTTGGTTCTTTTTGCAGTCTATTCACATCTCGATGACCTGGCTCAGGGACATTCGGGAATGGATGGCATCGATGTCGGATTATGTGAGGAAGTTGTCTAGTGCTTTGCGTAGTTCCACTGACTAAATCGTAGGATAGCTTAGGTTCTGTGAGTAGGTGTCCACCGCACGTCGTCAGGGGAATCGTTTTCACCGAGGCACTTAATTTTGGGGAGGTTTATTAGGGGTTTTGAGGGATTTAGGTTGAGTATCGATTTATCTTTTTTCTTTTTCTTCTTATTCCTGTAGGGAAAATTTAATTAATCTAGACAAATTATATAAAATAGATGCATTTTTTGTGTTATCTAGATTTAATGGCTTACTCTACATGCATTTTAATTTGTTTATGAGATTTTTTATTATTTACAAAGATAAGATGAAATGAAAAAACTAATAGAGGGACTTGAAGATTGATTTTTCATAAGTAAAAGAGATTTCTTTTTCAAAATTTATGTACAAAAGATAAAAGTAAGGAATTTATAAACTGGAAAACTCGGAGGTTGATTTTTCACAAGCCAAAGAAGTCTTTGTTTTGGAAATGATATATATATAAGAGGAAGTAAAGAATTTCCAAAAAAAGAGGGGTTGCCGATTGGCATGCCCCTTGGCCTGCCTATCGGCATAAGGGTCAATTCAAAATCACTTCCTTAGCTTTGATTGGACTTCCCGTGTACTTCTGGGTACTTTGGAAGAAGAAAGATCGATGACATCTTGAATGTCTTGTCTTTTGTACATTTTTGTAGTATAGAAGGAGGATTTTGGAGAGGGTTTTCATCATAACATCTCAATTTTTTTTTCCTTAATAATTTTTCTTTTTCTTTTGCAATTGAATTGATAATGTCAGAAACTTTTTCATCTTACCTTGAGGGTTTAAGGTCCATGTGCCTCTATAATTTTAACTATGAATATTGAGGCTTGCGCCATGTCTCCTTGTGGCATAATCGCTTCATCAACTAGAATCTCTTAGAAACAACGGCACAATTTTGGTACCTGAAGACCATGTCTTTATATTTGTCCTGGATGAGGTGTGTCCCACCTGCGAAGAATTTTCCTATGATGCAAGGTGTCAGCCCTAGTATAGCGGTAGCTATTCTGAATTTGTCCCATTTTCCTTGGGTGTCATTAGCAGAGTTTCTCCATGTATCCCCTTTAGCTACCCGACCATTGGTGCATGGAGGGAACATATTCCTTTTGGTGGTCATGAATTTTATGTGCAGGAGGGATTTTACTGATAAAAATTTCCTCGGTGTTGTAGCCCTGGGCTTGGCTATCAGGCTTCTTTTAGGGACAGGTGATCTAACAATTGACCCTCAAGTAGCCACAATATCTCTATGGATGTCCTACCACTATAATCCGATTGCGGTGATATTAGTAGAGACTCTGAATGGTCTAGACACCTGAAAGGAAGGTCGGGTTATCTTCTTATAATGGAGCCCTTTCATGTTGTTTATGTGGTTATTCTAGAGACTTCTTGGAGACCCCTCTTAAGTACCTTCTCTTGGGTGTTACCAACTTCTTTTATAGGCCTTTCTTAAGTTCCATCCCATCGATAGAGAACTATGTAAACTGTCTTTTAGATCATGGGGCCCAATGTCTTCGTTGGTCTGTACAATGGTGGGGGAACTTACATCCTATTTTCTAGCTAGGGGATTACTGATAGTGCATTTTGTGGGTCTTCACCAGACCTCTTTATATTTCCATAGAGGCTTTTGCACCAAGTAGGATGCAAGTAAATCATTCCTCCACACATAACTAACTTCTTTCTTGTGGAGGACTTGACTGAGTCTTTGAGGATGATATTGAGGCCCTTATGGAAGCGCAGCCAGTCGTTTACCCGTCCATCATAATCCATTGGGGAGGATGGGTTCATATCGGGGGACTACCGAAAATGGTTGTTGAAGTTGGTGGTTGAGAAGATTCTAGTTGAGGAGACTGGGCAGAGATGGCTCATAATGTTTGACACCTTGGTAGAGGGTGGGTGTCGTGGTTTTATCAAAGCTTATAAAGGCATATCATCACATGGAGCACATTCAGAGCCGTAACCAAGAGTGGGATTCTTGGGGGCCTCCAGGGACAGACAAAGATAATAAAGCGGGCCCAACAGGTAGTCGAAGGCAAGGTCTCACGGATATAAAAAGTTTGTGTTAATTTTTAGAAGTTTTATGGGAAATTTATGTTTGGTTTTGGTAGATGTTTGGATTTTTTAGTGAATTTGTTGATGGTGTGGGTTCTTATGTTGTATGGAGTTTTGTAAGGGAGTATGTAGTTTAACTCCTATCACTGATACGTAATGTCATAGTTGTATTCTTGATTTTTAATAAAAGAACAAAGATTTTGATATATTTTGTTGTGTCTTTGATGAATTTCGTATTTGAACTATCTATACCGACCGCTAAGACATACATAATCCATTTGTTCATTTCAATGATGAGGGAGACTGCCATAATCGGAGGGAGAAAAGAATATCATTTTGTGGGACAGAAAGGAATGTGCTTATATATGTCTTATGGGATGCCTATGTACCTCCGTGCGTTTGAAATTTATTAGTTTTTATGAAAGAAGCGTTTATGAGAGGGTCAGGTCCTACGTACTTCTTAGTAGAGGGGAAGGAAGATTTGTTTTAAATAGAAGGGGAATGAGAAGAGTGGTAGCGCGATGAGAGTTTGAACTAATGGTAAAACTTCATGAGACGGTCCAAGTTGACTAAACGCATAATTTCCTCTCCATCGAGGTCTGTGAGCATAGCAGCGCCACTAGACAGGATTTTCTTCACAATGTAGGTGCCACACCAATTGGGTTTGTGCTTTTCTCTCAGATCCCAGGCGGGTTCTACAATTTCGTTGAGGGAAAGATCTCCTTCTTGGATATTGTGATCCTTGACCTTTTTGTTGAATGATCGCATAATTTAGTAATGGTATACTGGTACGTGGTATAGAGCTTTTAATATCTTTTTGTCTAGGTGAGAGAGTTTTTCGTAGCGGCTTTGATGCTAATCTTCTTCACTGACCTTACTTTTGAGCATAACTCGTAGATAAGGAACTTCCAGTTCGATAGGGAAAACTACTTCCATGTCATATATCATAGAATAAGGAGTAGTCTTAGTGCATGTTCTGATAGAGATAAGGTAGCCCCAAAGGGCATATGGGACCCAATCGTCCCAGTTTCTATAGCTTTCGATCATCTCGCTGATGATGGTCTTTGACAACACCATTAGTTTGCGATCGATAAGGAGAGGACTTGTGCCTTTGAATTCCATATTCATCAACTAGTTTTATGACCTCAACCTCGAAATGGATTACATTGTCTGACATCAACTCATGGGGAACTCCGTAGCAGCAGATAATGTTCTTCTTGAATAACCTGGCCAATTTTTTTGCATTCTGTATCACGTATTACTCAGTTTCGACCCATTTTATGAAGTATTCATTGGAGACCAGAATGAATTCATGATCATCTGAAGCTTTGGAAGTGAACTTCTCTATTATGTATATACACCAGGTGGATAAGAGCTAGGGAGAGTTCATGTTGTACAACTGTCGAGGAGGCTACTGCTGGAGGTTGGCAAACTACTAACATTTAAGGCATTTTTTAACATAATCAGTGCATTCTTGAACCATGGTGGTCCGGTAGTATCCTTAACGGATGATTTTCTTGGAAAGTATGTGACCGTTCATGTGGATTCCACAATCCCCACTGTAGATTTTTTGCATTATATATTAAACCTTCCCCTGTTATTCAATACAAGTGGCTTCCATCGAGGATTCTCTTGAAGAGAACTTTATCGTAGATGATGTACTACGCAGCCATCTTGCAAAGATTTAAACGGCTTTGTTGTTCATGTCTCAATGATACCTACCATGTTTGAGAAGGCGCCAAATTTCATTGTACCATAATCATGCCATATCTGAATGCTCTTCTGTAACGATCCCGATGTGATAGTACTGGGTGGGTGCAGTTTGCTTCTGAACCAGAAAGGGGTCCATTGTTATTCCCTGAGCCACGTCAATGGTAATACACCGCGTAAAACAGGAGGCACTACTATGATTAAAACTAAACTAAATCCTCAATAATTAGTATAGAGCATCTATATTCCACAAGATAAATATAATGAATCCAAAATTTACACTTCCAAAATAATTACAATTAAATCTCACTCGAAAATAATACTAAGCTCTCCAAATAAATTACACTGCCAAGCTATACAGAAATAAAAAATCCTCCAAAAATCCATAACGTCCAAATCCATGCTAACCTTCCACCAAAAGAAAAATATAGGGAAGTACACAATATGACAAAAATAGATGCTCAAAAAAATAACGGTGAATAAATGAAACAATATGAATATGAATTCAAGTTCAACGCGACATCTGAGCATTATACCAATTTATTTTTCAATAATACATCAATAGGTCACCGGGCCTCACCTCACCTAACCTAAGCTTCGTAAAGTCTCATCCTGACTATTGGACTTTTGGACTATTGGCAGGTGACCATTCTCCATGCCATATAAAAATTTCATGACACCAGGCCCATCATCAACAAATACAATATCTCAAACTGAATCAAGATTTTAGATTCCAATAAATGTAATGATATCAATAATATGAGTACAAATAAATAAGGAACAAAATGACTAGTCTCGATAGATTAAAAGAGCATATTGAGTAAACCTCAGACCTTAAAATCATCACAAAATTATGATCATACCACTGCATTCCTCGCCCAAAAATAATAAAAACTCATTATAGCCCAAACTTGAGAAAACACCAAATAAGCCTTCAAATCATGGGTTCAATCTAGGTTTAAATGGGGGTAGGGTTTTATAGATGGAAAAAGATGAAAATAGAGGAGGATATTAATTTTTGAGAAGGCTAAAATGTGTTTTAAAAGTCCTCAACCCGTCACTTTATGTTTATATACCAAAAGGAATTTTAGACCTACTCAAACACAAAAACTAAAAAAATTATTACGGACGATCGGACAATTGGAATTAGCTGATATTTGGAGGTGTAGAAGCTGAAGGCGAGAGGAAGCTATATAAAAAATTTCATCTCGATCGGACGGTCGAATATTTTTATTTATTTATTTTTCTCCTTAGGTCGGATCCTCCCCCGATTTTTAAACAAAAAGTTATAATTTCCAAATTTTTAATCCCAATTTAAATTCCACTTAAAACCTTCTTTTTATATATAAGAACCAATATTTTTACATACCAAAATTAAATAGATCCCAAAATTTTATTTTTTTCAAAATTCGAGTTAATTTAATTAAAATCGGTTTAAAAATCATGGGTTATTACATACTTCCCCACTAGCACAGGAATTCGACGAAGCCTAAAGCTCAAGATAATATATGGTGAACAAACTCCTACACATAAAAACCACTATTAGTCTCCCATCAATAAAAACAAAATCATTCGATGTAGCGATCGAGCTGAAATTTTTTGTACATCTTCCTCTCGCCTTCAACTATTATGCCTCCAAATTTCAGCCAATTCCAACGGTCCGGAATATAATTTTTACTGTTTGTGTTTAAGTAGGACTCAAATTCTTTTTTGTATATAGACATAAAGTGACACGTTTAGGACTTTTAAAACACATTTTAGCCTTCTCAAAAATTAATAGCCTCCTCTATTTCCATCTTCTTCCATCTACCATATCCTAGCCCCATTTAAACCTAGATTCAACTAATGATTTGAAGGCTCATTTGGTGTTTTTTCGAGTTTGGACTAGAACGAATTTTATTGTTTCCGTGCAAGGAGTGCAGTGGTATAATCAAAATTTTGAGGCAGAATCTTATGAGTTTCTATGATGATTTTAAGGTATTGGGTTTACGCAATATTCTCCTTTAATCTCTCGAGAGTAGTCGTTGTGTTCCTCATTTATTTGTACTCATATTGTTGATATCATGACATTTATTAGAATTTGAAATATTGATTAGATTTGAGATATTATATTTGTTGATGGGCATGGTGTCATGAAATTTTTATATGATATGGAGAATGGTTACCCGCCAATAGTCCAAAAGTGAAATAACCAGGATGAATCTTTACGAAGCTTAGGTGAGGTGAGGTGAGCCCCGGTGACCTATTGATGTGTTATTAAAAAATTAAATTGGTCTAATGCTCGGATGTCTCATTGAACTTGAATTCAGATTCGTATCGTTGCATTTATTCACCATTATTTTTTTTAGCATCTATTCTTGTCATATTATTTACTTCCCCTTATTTTTCTTTTAATTGAAGGTTAGCGTGGATTTGGACGCTATGGGTTTTTGGAGGATTTTAGAGAACTACGTTTGTAGGATTTTATTTTTATATAGCATGGCAGTGTAAGTTATTTGGAGAGCTTAGTATTATTTTCGAGTGAAATTTAATTGTAATTATTTTGGAAGTGTAAATTTTGAATTCATTATATTTATTTTGTGGAATATAGATGCTCTATACTAATTGTTGAGGATTTAGTTTAGTTTCAATCGTAGTAGCGCCTCATGTCTTACGCGGGGTGTTACATCTGGTATCAGAGCTAGGTTTTAGGTCTCGTGAATTATGAGTTTGTTTAGCTTCAGCGTTAGCAATATTTGATCCCCTTTGTTGATTTGTACTCCTTAAGGTATTAGGTCTAACATATGTGTTATCTATGTTTCTTGGATATAGGGAGTTTTTTGATAAGGATGTTATAGGCATTAAGGTTAGAAATAGTAATCTTGATATGAGGATCCTTAGATTTTATTTTTAAAACGATATTTTTGACAGATCGTTAGTATAAATTTTGAATATATCTAGTATCGATGCAGTGATGTGATTTGATTTGAGAATTTAAGCTTGCGATGTCTTTTGGAGATAAAATCGAGTTGTGATTCATGAGAGAGATACGTCGTTATTTTCATAGTTATGCGTATATATATAGTTATGATATATATTGTATCTTTATTCGTAGGGTATGTACGGGTAGGATTGAGCATATGGGCGCCCAATCATAGCATTCTATGGGCAGGCATATGTAAGCGTTATTTTAATTGCGCGACTTTACGTTGACGTTTACGCTTCGTCGAATTTCGAGGACGAAATTTCAATATTAGTGGGGAAGTATGTAACATCGCGTAATTTTTTTGCCCTTAAAATCTTTGTTAAATAAATAATTTCAAAAAAATAAAAAATTGGAATCTATTTAATTTTGGTATGTTAAAATGTTGGGTTTTATATATAAAAATAAGGTTTTGAGTGGAATTTAAATCGGGATTAAATTTGGAAATTACAACTTTTAATCCGGGGAGGATCCAACCTAGGGAGAATAAAAAAAATCCAATCGTCCGATCGAGCTGAATTTTTACAGCAGCTCCATCTCGCCGTCAGCTACAACATACTTAAATTTCAGCCAATTCTGATGGCCCGACCATCCGTAATAAATTTTCGAGTGTTTGTGTTTGATTACGACTAAGCTCTTTTTTGTATATAAACATAAAGTGATGGATTTAGGACTTTTAAACATATTTTAGCCTTCACAAAAATCAGTAGCCTCCTTTATTTTCATCATCCTCCATCTACAAAACCCTAGGCCCATTTAAAAGCAAAATTCAACCCATGTTTTGAAAGTTTAAAACGGGTTTTCTCAAGTTGATCCAAGAACAAAACTTTGTCGTCTTTTCGCAAGTAACACATATTCATAATCAGATTTCTTCAAAAAAATATCATCATGGTTACCTCCATTTATTTTCCTTTGTATTATGTGTATTAATTATGGCCTACACACTAAATACATGTGTTTTCGTAAGACAAACTATAAAAATTCATTAAGGAAAGAGTAAGATAATTCGGGACTGTTTTTATATAAAAAAATTAATATGAATGAAGGCTCAAAACCTTGCATGTTAGGGTAGAGTGTCGGGTGTCGTAGACATTAAGATGTTCACATGTAGACTCTTACGTAGGAATGCCATTTAATAATTCGTATGATGTCAAATAATGGAAATTTTGTGGATATCGCATAGTAAATAATTCTTGTTGTATAAATTCTATACATGCATGTGATTATAAATTGAATAATTTGATAAGAAAGTGTGGTTTAATTAATGTTATGATTTAACATACATTAATTTATTAATTAATGGTGGGTGGATTAAATCGGTAAAGTTAGTGTGGTGAATGGAAATTTAGCCTTATGCCACTTATATATTTTATTATGTTCGACACTGGGGGTACAACGGGGTTATGGGTTAGAAAGGGAGCTCACCTTTATTTGGGTTGCTTTCTAGGTATGGGACTAGTTACTAGACCTTTGGATAGTCATCTCTTTCTAGGTATGGAACTAGACAGTGGTGAAGATTTACGGATAAATATTCTGGGTGGGGTTAACTTTTACGTTGTTCCTTGGATTTGTGAACCTATGGGTGAGGATAAGTGGTGTTGGTTAGTTGGTTTTCTTCCTACATGATAGGTTAGGAAATATTGGTATCTTGGAGACCTTTAGGTATGGAACTAAGGGTGTTTTAAGGATTTTATGTCGGTAAAAAGGGTGGGGATAATTTGAGATAAATAAGAAAACTTGATAAATTGAGAATTAATTCCTAAGATAATAAACGGGTATTAAAATATATTGGCGGCACGAGTATGTGAAGGGATGACAGTTAAACGGTTCAACTAGCTATAGCGATGTGGGTGTGTGTGGCGTCACGAGTATGTTTAGGCTGACAGTTAAACGGACTGATGGGCTAATGTGACGTGTCGTGCATGGAACCTCATGAGTGTGCTCAGAGATGATAGTGAATCGGGCTGACTAGCCATAGTGAGGGGAATGGGTGTGGTGTGGAGTACCGCAACTGATATTAATGATGAATAAAAAAAATCATTGGGTTAATGGAATTAGATTAAATAATTAGTTGTTGTTAAATGTACATAATTAGACTTGGACCTCGGGGTGGCTTAAATGTAGTCAGATTATAATTTATTTTTATTTGTTGATTCATATATATCGTTTAATTTGAAAAATTCTACTGTCGTGTTTATTGCTTATAATGTAATTGTATGGGTTCAAGGACCCTATTTGATAGGAGTAGTTGGTATCCATGCGGTGGTCTCTAACCCATTGCGTTGACTAACATTTCAGGTTGTGTGCTGGAGTAGCTGTATAGGAGTTATTGGAGATCGATTTGGAGGTGCAGCTGGAGTTCCATTTTATTTATTCGCTTTATTATTATAGGTTTACTTTTATTCAATTGCTTTACATTATTAGACTTCGTTATGGATTCTATTGGGCCATTCGGTTCCAAAGTTGTCTACGATTTCAGTCAATTACTTTATTGGATTATTTCATTTGGAGTTTTAAATAAATTATGGAGTTGAATTATTTTTGAAGTTAGCATGGTGATGGATATTTATTGCATGGATGGCTATTATTTATTGGGATCAATTTAATTATTATCTTGTGGAATGAAAATTTTATATGTCTCATATCTGTCACATGCTAAGAATGATATTTAATTTAGTGACGTCCGGCATAGTTTTGGTTTCGGCCAACGCCAGAATTATATGGCGTGTGACATCGACCATGGAGGCTAAGGTTTCTAGTGCGTTGGCTAGGCTATTCTTTGGACGAGGAATGTAATGAAAGGTGACATATTCAAATTGGGAGGCAAACTCTTCTAGGTTGGTCATGGATGGGTAGGATCTTCTTGTCCTTAATTTTCCATTTTTTGAGAATTTCACCATAATGAGGGTTGAGTATCCGTAGATGTCCGTGCGTTTGTTTAATATCTTTAGGGCGATCTTGAGACCTATGGTGCATGCCTTGCATTTCGTCATGTTGTTGGTGCAAGGGAAATCCAGCTTAATGGCAATGAGGTGTGAGAGTCTTTAGGGGATATTAGGAATATCCCACTATACCCTTTCTTCTTGGCCGATCATTGAAGAACATCTTCCACCTAAGGTCCTCTTGAGAGATTTAGAGGATATCTTCTTCTTATAATTTGGATATTTAAATTTCAGTTCCTTCCATTGGATTGTTGGAAAGGTAATTGGAGATGGATCTCCCTTTCATAGCTTTCTGCGTGACATAAATAATATCAAACTTGGCCAGTAACATCATCCAATGGGCTATGCTATGAGAAAGAGCAGGCTTCTCTGATAGGTATTACATGGGATCCAGTAGGGACACTAGTTTGATGGGGAATGCAAACATGTGGTGCTGGAGTTTTTGTGTGACCCGGACCAAGGTGACACACACTTTCTCTAATACAATGTAGTTTATCTCGTACCCAAATAATGTTTGACTAGAATAGTAGATTGACTTATCCTTACGATATTTCCTAATGTATTGGGCTGGCATATCCCCTGCTGCAGTGTTGGTGATAGTCAAGTAAAGGATTGTGGGGATAGTTTATTGTGGAGGCATGAGCACCATAGGTCGTGTGAGGTATCACTTGATATGATAGAAGGCTTATTGGCATGCCTTATTCCAAACTTTAATTGAATCCTTCTGGAGAAGTTTGAAAATGGGCTCACAGATAGAGGTCAGTTGACTAATGAACCGACTGATGTATTAGAGCTTACACAGGAATCCATGCACCTCTTTCTCCATTCGGGACAGTGGCATCTCGAGTATGGATTTTAGTTTGGAGGGGTCGTCCTCAATACATTTTTCACTGACCATGTATATGAGGAATTTTTCTTTTGTGACACCGAAGACATATTTCTTCGGGTTGAGTCATATTTGGTACTATCACAGCACTCAAAGAATTTTTTTGGGTAGGAATACGACCTTCATGGGTTTAGACTTGATGATCACATTGTTGACATAAACTTCAAACTCCTTGTGCATAAGGTCATGCATAATGTTTGTAGAGGCCCCTTGGTAGGTAGGTCTGGTATTCTTGAGATTGAATGGCATGCCTATATAACAAAAGGTTCCCCATAGGGTGATGAAGGAGGTCTTCTCTTGGTGGTCAGGATGCATCTTAATCTAATTATACCCAGCAAAACCATCGACAAATGACTTAAGAGCATGAATGGAAGTGTTGTATATGATCACATCGATATTGGGAAGAGGGAAATCATCTTTTGGGGAATCCTTATTTAGATCTCAATAGTCGATGCGCATGCGGATTTTTTCGCCTAATTTTGGCACAAGGACAATGTTGACAGGCCAAGTAGGGTATTTGACCACGCGAATGATGCTTATGTTTAGTTTTTTTACCACTTTTATTTGATCTTGGGGGACCATTATGTTCAGATATTTCTCAGTCTCTGCTTGACAATTTTGCTCTCTGGGAAGGTAGGGATCTCATGCTAAGATATCTCTAGGTCAATGCCAGGCATATCTTCATTGGACCATGTAAAGACATTCACGAATTCTTTTAGAAGATCTTAAAAATTCCAACCACTCATGCTTGTCAAGGGTGGACCATGTCCTAATCTCGCACAAATGGATATTATAATCAATATTACAAACAATAGTCTCATCAGCATTAGTTTAAATGTGGTTATGTTGTTTCTTTTTGTTTTTTGTTGAGATCAGTTAAGAATTGTTCATTTACTAATTCATCTTCATAAAAAAAATTGATTATAATCAAGACATTTAATGTAAGGCATAACAGGATACTCGAAATCCTAGTTTATTTCAATAAAAGAGTTTGCAGGAAATACAGTAGTGAGGACCTCATCAAAGGAGTCCTCGTTTACAATTATATCAAAAATGAAAGAAAAAATAGTAGGCTCGGGCATCTCGTGGAGATAATGGATGGCAGGTTCTAGGTTTACTTAAGTGGGTTGAATAATAATGGCATGCCGAATGCTGAGGGGTGCTTCAGCAACTCCGATTTTCTCAGATGGGTGAGGATCATGAAGAGGTATAGCCCCAATGTGTGTAGGTCGAATGACTCATAGGCATCACTGTCCCTAAAATTTTTAGTGCTTTCCACGTCTTTATCTATTAGAGGATCCACCTTCTGTTTCTACCCTTCTTTCCAGGCAATTTCATCCTCAAAGAATATTTCTAGCCCCGATTTCATCTTCTTATCAGCAGGATCATACCACGGTTTAAGGAACCCACAGATGGGGAAATCCTCACCCTCTAATCCATCAGTTGAGGCTTTAATATCATCACCCCAACCAGTGGAAATGATGTCATATATCCAAGAGTTGTCAGCATGCTCAAAAACATCCATGAATTCATTAGATAAATATTTCCAGTCAACGTGGAACTAGTGGAATAAAGGGACTAGGCCCCTTGGTGCTGGAGGACATAAAAAAATAATGGATCATTTGAATTATAAAATAACTGGGTTTTAATAAAAAATAATTATTATGATGTATCTACATAGGAGATTCAAGATCTCATACCTTTGTGGATCCTTCTGGCTTGAACCGTAGATATTTTATCTCACTCGTGTTACACCAGTCTATGACATAAATTTAACGGTGTGGCAGCCACAAAATCGAAATGATTTTTTTCAAAAATCTTAATAGTGTCAAAATAATATCTTTCGCAAGTTTTTATATTTTTCGATCTCTACAACCCATAGAAAATATTTCAGTTCCGATCAACGGTTCTCAAGTTATGGCTATAACAATACATACCCTGACGTGTCACAAATTTGTTTGGGCAGATGAGATCGTGTGTTCTTGAATTGATTTCATCCCCAAAACTTCATATACATGAATCCAAAAGTATTATATCAAGTATTATGTATATTATAACACTTTCTAAAAAAATTCAATTCACCTTCTTGATCCGTTCTTGATTTGATTCCAGATCTAATCTGTGTTGTCGAATCTGCTTCGTAAATCACTATTTTGTAAAGATGCATGGAGCAGGTGAATCAAACGATCTCCAAATGACTCGAAATTTCACTTGCCTCTTCTTATATATGTCAGAAACCCGTGGTTTCACTTTCATAAAGTTTGGACTCTTTAGTTGTCTGTACACGATTTTACAACAAGAGAGCTTTGAAAGAGACTGCAAGATCTTGCATGATATTCCTTTAAGCTAACACATGTCATTGGTGTGGGGGAACCAAGGATCGCGACCCTAACACTCATTTTTCATGTATTTGTTTTTATCTGCATTGATCCCACACTTATTAGGAGATAAAGGGTTGCTTATATAAGCTAGCACGATGACCCCTAGAATAAATAGGAGACTAGCTTCCTACAGAATTAGGAACCCTAATTAAACTCAATGATTAATTCCATAATTCTGTAAATTATTATTCATTCCACTAAATAATAATAATTGCGCTCTAGTATACTATCTCAAAATTATAATTTCGAGCTCCTCGTTATTAAATGCTTAATAATCTCCCCATGTTAAGATTACAGATATCCGTCGATTAAATTAAATTACTGACAATTATATTTAATCGACCTCTTCTAAATTACTTGAGATTGTCCTCATAACTTATTTGATATGTCTGATAATTAAATCCATCGGCCAGGTTTGACATAATAAAAAAATTTAAGCTACATTGAGAGGGTATCATCAATCTCTATACCGAGGCGTGGATTCCATTCATGATTAACTTTCACCATACACTAATCACCATTACCCAATCTACCAAGCTTAACGATCCATAAATGAATCTCACCCAATAGGCTAAAGTAATGAACAATTAATACATGTGTCCATTAATTATGTCCGGGTTAAGAGCTTAAGCACTCATAATAACCATGAGATGTGCATCATCTCATATAGTTAATATAAACGCAATTATCTCAAATTAGTTCCGTTCAATACACACAAAGTGTACTAGCACAACAATTTGAAACTATATCATTTCTTGTAATCAAGATAGACGTACTAAAATAGTGTTCTAAAATCCTACCGATGGTGTGTCCATATCCATCTAAGATTGTGAATCAAACTTAAATTCTGCAAGGACCGATGATTTATTCTTCCATGTGTAAGCCGAACTCTATGCACCAAATCATCTATTCTGTAGAATAGAAAACACCTATGCATAAATATATAAAATAGTATGATGCAAACATCACTTGTGAAGATTCTCATTAAATAGATATACTAAAATTCACTAATGAACCATGACTTTTGGTATACAACCCCAACAATCTCCCATTTATACTCAAATATATGGAATTGTGCATTTAGCAACCATACATCAGACATAAAGTAAGAGGCTAACCAGTTGCTAACTAATGCAATCACAGCAACTAAAAACTCCCTTATGTATAATTTCTTGTGCAAGGCGTACTATACACTTTCTAAAATCTTAAATCTGACTAAATACATGAGTTAGTAAGCTGAAAGTTACTTATCTCTTTATTTGGCAACTAAATATATATTCAATAATCCTTTTTAGGTAATTGAGTATTTATTCTGCCAAAACCAATGTTCTATTCTAGAGTAATAGAAATACCAAATCTGAAAGAGTAAAATTTTTTCTTGGAATATTGTATAACAATGTTTTAAAAGAACAATATCCATATGATAACTTAGATAAGTAAAACTACATTCTTTCTAGTGATCAAATGAGAGTCTGATCCCATTAATGTAATAGAATTTTCTACTGTTTTCATATTGAACTGATTGGACTACGACAGTCCAACTGTATGACATATCCCTACATCGCGTGCTGTGATATACATATTTATATATCTAGTGTCCAAAAACACCACCACGCTTCTATCATTCCTTTCGTACACACTGAACACATCCAACCATTTATCAAAATAAAGAATTTTATTACCTATCTTACTAGATTCACTTCCAACTGATGGGTTTGACCCCATCTTGCTGAATCTACATGGTACCAAATATCATAACTTTTCCAAGAATGTTATGAATCCTTGTGAAGTAATACCTTATTATAGTTAGCGAGTTTGTTATCTTCTTCTCTAGGGTCCACGATGGGTAACAATCCTAAGAATAAAAAAAGCTCCCACTATGATAAAGTTATCCCTTTATAGGTGTAAAAGTCATGATGCATTTATGTGGTATTCACCATTATGAGAATTAACAATCCTCCCACTACGATAAGTTAATAGAATGTCATAATAATTTCTTTGTGATGTTTTCGCCTATACTGGTGGTATGAAAAATGTTCACATAAGCCTATTAGACCTTCATTTGTTCTGAACAATGCTTTTGGGAATATGGTTTAGAATATAGATTTAAACATTTATACTTTTTCCAAATTATCAAGTTTTCTCCCAACATAAGTGGTGCACTACCCATTATATGAAGTACCGGAATTGAATTGAATGTTATCCATTATCTTCAATGGGAGTAAAGAAAATTGACTTGAAAAATAATCTTGACATACACGTATCTATATCTTATGAATAACGATCATAAATCTTATCACGTGTGAAAGAAACCTAATTATTCTTTCTTTGACACACCGTCACTGAAAGTAACTCATGGCATTATCTTCATGGATATATTTTAGAGCTACTGGTATGTAGTTCTTAAATTTCTGAATAGGTAGTTATAGAATTACATCAATCATAATAAACCAATTCTAATATTTTTGTAGCTATAATACATCTTGGCCATTTTTTATTTAAACCATATTCATTAACTGGAAGTGCCTTCACTTTCGATAAATAAAAGAACCCACCTTCAACCAGTTTAGAATCCATTTAGATAAAATGACCTGGATATTTGGTGTTATGGATATATTATGGTTTATATAGAATAATCTTATCCTTTTAGTAATAAATTATGAATATTATTCAAAAACTACAGTGTACTAAATATGAGATTTATTTTAGAATGATTATCTGCTTTAGTACCAAAGATGAATATATTGTTTATTACCATTAAAAACACATATGTTATTAAAATAAAGAAATATCCTTCTATAAAAAGAGTAGAATTTGAACCAAAGTTCTTTCTATTCTTACATACTTATAAGAAACCATTTAAAATAAATATCTAATTATTCAAATCGAGACTCACGTCTCCCACTGTAATTACAAATTCCCAGTAGTAAATAAGTTCACCTATTACTAGTTGATGGATTTCCTGGAACCAATGATTAATGGCTCATGTATCTGATATCCAGGTTATCGTAGAACAAACCATTAAACATTATTCAAATTTTTTTCAAATAAAATCTATCTACCTTGTTCTTTTAAAGAAGATAAGCTTATAAACTCCTACTGGTGTTTTGACTACGCTTAGTGAATTCACTTGCAATTATGCAATTCACTAATTCTCCTTGAAACGTAGCCACTGCTTAAATTCCGACTTAATAGTTTCTGATTTTTGACTTTAGCTTTTATCAACCTTTCAGCTAAAAAGTGAAGTTATTTAGTAACTTGAGTACTTATATGATATCATGATAAAACCTTTTTTTGGGGAGGATATCGATGTGGGTTTCCCTGTTAATTTCACCTCTTTAGATTTATAGTTCCTTTAGATGAGAAATTACCATTAAAACATACTCCTGTAACTAGGGTTGTATCAATCATACTAATACTCCTTTAAAGGCATTCATGGAAACCTGCCTAACTATATGCCCTCATTATCAAACATTAGATGTGAGATAATCATCATATCATAGGTAATGGACACTAATTAATAATGATTTCACAGTATATTCGACTTAATGAACAAGTCATATTGTGTCATACCATTAATCTTTTCCACTCATATTCCAGATTTTCGTACAAAAATCTTATAAAGTGACTATTCAAGACAACACTGAGAAAATACATCTATGCATTTCTTTATAGTCAACACCATGTCCAATTTAAATTCGGTTCTTTTAATTATTACCATAAGGTATATAAAACTGAGCATGAAATATATGGATATTGGAGTTACCATTTAAAACTAGAGAATCGCATAATAAAGAACATATTATGACAAGTAATTAACTTTGAATTCAATTTAAATTCAGTTCCCTCTACCAATTTAAAAGAATTTGTCAGCATCCCAATTACCATTTGAATCGCATTCCTCTTTGGAGAAACTGGTATACATTATCACATTAGGCAGGACAATTCCTTTAATTTTACCATCTAAGCAAAGACTATGCCAAATAAAATTAATAGCTGACACTTTGGTCCCCACAAAATAATAGCATTCCTCTTTAGATAACCTATTATAATTTTGTGTCTAAGTGTATACCATCAACTAATTTTTTACTATCCCATATCACATAGACTCCTCCTTTGGGGGCCGCCCACGTGAATGAGCCCAAAATTACCCGTAAGGAAATTTGTACTAGTTATCACAATAATTAGTATTCCTCTTTAGAGGACCTACTTGTTATTGAAAACCTACAAACTGTTGGTGGAGACCATGGGATTTATTTGTGACCAAATCTCTCTCCCACTTAATAATTTAAAACTTTTGTGAGGGTTGTTAAAAAGAGAAGACTAATATTAATATTTTTTAAAATTATACAAGGTAACTCACGCACGTCAAAAATTCTGGTTGCCCAAATTTTCGCGCGTCCAAAACATATGTAATAAATATAAATTCTAAACTCCCTTATATTCACAAAATAAATCCAAAAATTTAATTTATATTTTCTAATTACACATTAAAAACCCAAAATTTTAAAAACAATTAAAATTAAACATATACCCATGGAGACTGTTCTTTTTTAAATTATGCAATTAAAATAATGGAATTTTTTTTTATTCAAATCAAAATAATTAATTTCCTTATTTCAATTATCCAAAAATAGTTGAATTATTTTAAATTAAAATAATTCTAGAAATTCAATTCAATTTGAGTAATAAATAAAATCAATTGAATTTAATAAATTTAAAATGAACCACTAAAAATTTTATTTTCCAAGAAAACCATGATCTAAGGTCGGGTCCAATAATATTTGTCCATGTTGTCCAATTTAATGGATCCACTAAAATTAATTAATTTTAATACGTCATTAAATAAAACACAAATACTAAACAAGACCCACAATCACAAAAGAATAAAAAAAAAGATACAATCCATAAACAATAAGTAAATCAAAATAGATTCCTCTCCATTTTGGTCTCTAATTCCTTATCTCATGCAATCATTGACTCCACCAATCCTTTCCATGTAAGGAACCATGCCAAGTAGGAAATCTAGGTTGAGTCGAAGTTTACCCATACTGTGCCACAACCATTAAAATAGTCTAGGAGGTTGCTCGTGCCAAAATAATACATAACCGCACCACCGCGCCATGTCACCACGACACCTAATATGCTTATGAAGTGTATCATGTCACTTTCGTATGATGTCGTAATCACTAAATCACACTCCCGTGGTCCGTTACAACACAATATCATTCCACTAAAACTTTTCAAATTTTTGTCCACAAATCTCATTCGTCCCTAAAATTGTCTCCGGTGTCCCACTCAACAATCGATGTGTGACACCCCGCCTAATTAAATATCAGGTGATCAATCCTTTTATTAAATTAAATCAGAATATCAGTTGGTTCAGAATATGCATCACTGTCGAAAACTTATTATTAATACTAACCACCTAAGATTTAAAAAGATTGATGCCAAAATTTTATCTTTAATTAACATAAATCAAATTAACTAATTATTAAACATACACCATCAAACGAATCTCATGTGAACTAAAATGACTGAAATAATAAATGTGGCTGGAGTAAATATTTTCAACCTAAATACCAAATACAATAATCCAACAACTGAAAGGAGGAAATAAATAAGTCCAAAATCTCTGACTATCTAAGTAAAAGAGGACTGAAGTAAATAACTCAAAATGAAGGAATGAGAATCGTGGAGGCATCTACAACCAAGTCTTATAACTTCCACAGCAGCTACAGCTCGTCAAATGAATGTAACTCATATCTTTGGTGTCCCTGTGGCTGGGTACCTAAAATAATTTGACAAAAGAAAAGAGATTTGTAATAAACGGGTTAGAGTCCAAGTTGAAAACAGTTTAAAAATCAGCAACTTCTTAAATGAAAATAATAGCACATATTGTGTACGTGATAGATTTTCGCACTTTCACTTGAGATACTCACCTCTCATCTATTGTGGACATCTAACACGCATGTTTAACCCATCCTAGTCATACTACCCCACCTAACTAGCCCGAAGATGACTATTATCACTCCAATAATCTCATGCATTTACCCATATCACCCGTATCCCGTATTACCATATGTTTAAGGATATTTAATCATATACACATCTGTTATTCTCGTAGGTATTCCTTTTTCTCAGTAAGAATATTTTTAAATATCGTTAATTTCGTATCTACTAAACACGCATAATAGAATAATTAACAGATATATATATATATATATATATATACATACTAGTGTATGTCCGTGCCTAAAGGCACAACAAAAATTTCCAAAGTACGTAATCGCAAAACGACAAAAATTTTCAAAGTAGGTAATTGCAAAAACGGAAAAAATTTCTTTCCTCAACAAAACAACGTATAGTTTTAAAAAAATTGGTCATGATTTCCAAAGTCGTGCGGGTGACAATTTTGTTCAGAACACAAATTTGAATCTTAGTGGGAGCATCTGAAGTTTGATTTAACATACAACTTGGGCTTACGCATCCGCAAAGATTTAAATTCATGACTTACACTTCGTAAAAATCATTTGTCCATCCTACTGTTATACACGTATGCCCTTCACTTTGATTAAAACATACATGCATCAAAATCTAATAGCTAATTCCTAATAATAATGTCAATAAAATCTATCCATCAAAAGAAATTAGGAAAATAGCAAAATTTTCCAAAGTATGTAAACACGAAACAAAGATTATAAAAGAAATGTATAATTCATTCAATTAGTGACTTCTACAACAAAGAGTATTCTATTTCTACAGATTATTACAATCAATTGGGTTCAATTCCCTATAGTTATTGTCACAGTATAGAAACAATAAGGAAAATTTAGCTAGAAACAATGGAAAAGATAACTTTCCATTCTAGACAAATATAAACAGAAACTAATGAAACATCCAATATGGAATGAAAATAATGAAACAGGGGTATGTACCATTCCCATCACTAGCCTGCTAGGAGCTTTGGTGCTGATGTTATTTACAACAATGAAAAAGTTTGGGATGATCGTTGAATCTTCTGGGTTGGACCATTTGTGGGAGCATTGGCAGCAATAGCATATTAAAGTTTGTGGATTCGTTCCGAAGAAAAAGCGCAGCATATTGAGGCTACAACAGCAGCTTATTGAGGGCAGCAGCAGCTTATTGAGCGCAGAGTGGTCGAAGAAACAGCATCATCATATTGAGAGCAGCAGGGTCGAAATAACGCTCTCTAACATAGTTGTGACCCCATATGTCATTGTCCAACGCATCCTTATGGCAACATCTGTCCTAAAACCTAAAAAAGAGAGACATTCTCATAATGTTAACTAAAACAATGTAAAAGGAGAGGACATCTCATAAAGTAATACGCAGTGACATCCGTATGAACAATATTTCAAGTTAAATTCTTCTTTGATAGACATTAACTGAAACATTTTTTTCTTTTTTCAAGGAAATGAGGTCAAATCAATTTATGTAACCTCTGTGTAGATACCATTATCGTCATTAATGTACCACATATGCAAAACCAAGAATTCATTTGGTGTAACCTCTGTGTAGATACCAACACATTAGTAGTTATAACACAGTGCAACATGATCGTCATTTGAGGCATAAGATGCCTTTGTGACCAAGTATATTAGGCAGTAAAAACAAATGTTGTTTAAACAAAACATGTTCCCTCTTTAATTGCATCATAGCATCATAAATTTCAAAACATGTTCATTATTGATAAGAATAATAGATTTTCATAGGTTTACCTCTTCGAAACAACTCTTCAAAACAACTTGTACCTTTCAAAGCCACATACGGCAGCAATGTAGAAGTCGTGGACCCATCCAACGCCAAACACATATTTTAGTTTACCTCAACCTCGTATCACATCCACAAATGTACACAAAATTATGAATTAGTTGAATCTTCTATAACTGTAAGAAAGGCATGGCAAGTTATGGATAACATGGCTTTCATATAGTCCAACCAAATGAAATTGCCAGTAATCAATGAACAAATCACTATAAACACTAATCAATGAACAAATAAAAAAATCACTATAAACAACAATCAATGAATAAATAAAAAATAATGAAATTGCCAATAACGTATGCCCATCTCAAAGACTGAAAAATAATGAAATTACACTATCCCATATCAAATAATGAATGACACTAAGGGACGCTGCACAAAACACAAAAACATAAAAAATGTACTCCAAATCATCAATATACAGGGCTGCTACAAACATAACCACTTGTAAAGTTGTGTAAAATACAGGGCTGCTACAAATTGAATACACCTACAACACATATAAGAACACTAATAAGTGGAAATATTATTCAAGGCTGCTACAAATTATTCAAGGCTGCTAACATACTTCTCAGATATATTATTGTAATAATTGGTATACCAGTAGTATGGTATAGTAATAACTGGTATACCAGTAGTAAGGCATAGCCCGTATACCAGTATATAGCTTGAAATATCATAAAGATAAATAGGTAGTATATCAGCGTCGTATTGTATATTAACACAATAACTTGAGAAATATACCTGGGATTTGGAAAGAAAACATTTGAGAGATATACTTGGGATTTTGACAGACAAATCTTAGATACAATACCAAAACAAAGAGAAGTAGCAATTTTATAGAAATAAAGAGATATACATGGGATTTTGAAATCTAGAAACAAAGAGAAGTACTCGGATTAATAATGTTTCTAGACGTATTTAATTATTTTAATTTATGATTTGTTTACCAGAAAGCGATCAAATCCCAAATGAGAATAATGAGGCTGAATACTTGTTTCCCAGAAAGCGATCACAACGATCACAGAACCACATTGCACCCCTTTGATATGAGCTGCATTTAAGATCTTGGAATTGATTAACGTACTATAAGTTAGTTCTATCTCTACTGTATAAAAGTATAACAATGAAAACTCTCCAATTGCAAAGAAAAAAACACCAGTTAATGATTTCAAGCATGACACTAGTTAATGTAAAAGCTCTGAACTGATCCTACCATGTGAACTAATTCTATAGAGACATGATTTACTTTTAGGATCTGAATACAGAGAGCCTAAAAAGGAGGCAAGTAAGTAATCAAAGCAATAATGCAATATAATAGCGAATTCATGAAAATTCTATAGTGGTAGTTCCTTTCACTCTTTTTTAGTTTGGAGCACAACGAAACAATAATAAATATACACGTGTAAACCACTCTACAAAGTATGTCAATTCTATCTCAAAGTCGAAAAAGTTAGCAAGGGAATAGCTTGACATGTGGATGTCAATTTAACCAATGGTACATTAAAATAATTAAACTAAGTATGCTATTTGGATGGAGAAACGTACGTCAACTTTATAAATCACAAATATAAATCTAAACGGATGAAGAAACATACGTAAACTTTACAATTAAAACATAATAAGTATCAACAGTATGTTATATGAAAGTTGTTGGTGTTATGGTCTAATTAGAACTTCAATCAGTTTCATAATTGAAGTTTTTAAAGGTGATTGCCTATCATTGATCTGTAAATAGAACTTGAGAATATATGAATTACAAAGAATTTCTACAAAACTTGTTGAAAACCCATTATGTTACATGAAATTGAGGCGTGATTGTCTCTCCTGACAATCTCTTCTGTGATTTGAACTAAAATAATATCTAGGGTAGCTAAAAAACAATAAGCTAATCGTCAACTGTAAGAACCCACTCATAAGTATTTAGAATATGCTTATGATATGGATGCCTAACGTACAATATCGAAATGCTTTAGAGAGGTGACATAAACGGTTGGCTTAAGTGAAAAAAAATGCTAGACTACAACACATGAAAATATGTTAAACTGATTCAAACAACCTTCTTAGGACCAAGTAAAAAATGTGAAAAATAAATCTTAGCCTTTACCATTTATCCGAAAACATAAACAAAAACAAAAACAAACCTTTACTAAAAGAAGCATCCAGTTATAGTATGAAAATTACAAAAAACATAATTAAATATCTGAAAACAAAATACAACAAATCCAATAATAATCAAGAACAATATAATGAGCGATGAGAAAGAAAAAGATGTCGATACTATCTAAAGAGCATTACACATATTAAAATGCCAAATAACGATAAGGAAAGTCTTTAATGAAAGTATGAGCGATGATCAATGAACGAAAAGCTTTAATGAGTGATGAGCGATTTTTGAAAATGAATAACGAAACCTGTCAAAAATTAGCGAGAAACTTGTACTAAAGCACGAAATATCATCATAAACTATGGAATTAAAAACCACTTGTGGATACCCTGAAAGCCTTAGGCACTAATTCAATGGACAACAAAAATTGCAGCTTTTTTCCAACCTAGTGTCTCAAATTGGGAAAACACAAAATACACATATATACACGATGGCACCAAGATAAATTAACTAATACTGACAAAATAACAGTAAAATTAAGAACACAAAATCCAATACTGTAGGGGATTTGTAAATAAGAAGAACCCGAAATTCTATTTATATCAAAACTAAATCAGCTAAATTCTAAAAAAAAACACAAATCTCACCTAAGATTCACAAATCTCAAAACTACATCAGCTCGCCAAGAAGAGTCCACCACTCAGACCCACAAAACACAATATGTGGAGAAATCCGGTATGAAACTTACAACATCAGGACAAATCTCAAACTTCTACAAATGTAAGATGTAAATGAAAAGGTGGTTACTTGAGATCACACATATGTGGACAAATCTGGTATAGAAGAATATCACATCTAAAAAGAATATAAACATTCAGTTATAAAACACAATCCAAACACCATGAATATTACATAATGAATATCGATTAGAACTAAAACCGAAACCATTGTAAACCTATGGAAAAATATAAAACGTGTCGAATGTGATTTACTATGATTTGACACCAATCACATTCAGACATCATTCATGATTTGAAACCAATCACATGTGCCAAAAAAGTCAACCAAAACCAATCACATTCAGATGTCATAGCATAGCATCTGTTTGACTGTGATTTACTATGATCAACTACATAAATAACTATTAGGATAGTTTAAAGGCAAAACTCAATTCAGTTTAGTGCGAAATAATTTTTATTTATATAATTTACATTGTCTAAACAAAATGTCTAAAACAACTAAGAAACATATTGAGTAACTGAGATAGAGGAGGCTTGAAACAGAAAGGGCCAGAGAGATCGCCCCAATACAAAGAATGTCCAATAGATACCTAAGACACACATAGGAACATATATAAACATCAAATTAATTTAACACCCCCATATAAATTAGATCAGAATTAAATTATAGCTGAACTCACTGTACAACAGGAAAACAAACACAAACACAAACAAAATCGAACCCTTTAAAAAGGAAGTTCAAATACCCTCCGCAGCCACTATCGTAGATCTAATAACTTGAATGAAAACAAAGAAATTGTACTAAACCCAAAAAAATATGTCAACAATGCCCTATGTGAACAAAATTAGGTGAACAAAACACACGATGAAATCACATGAAAACCCTAAATTACGAAGCATTAATGTATATGAACAAAATATAACCCATTTAACCGTAGTAAAAAAACAGTATACCTGATTTGTTGAGGCTCGATCTACAAAATAGAGCCTATAACAAAACAAAAATGAAAGAAAAAACACCTTAATAACCTTAAAAAATTATGAACGCATAAAAAGAAAAAAGAGTATACCTGAGTTATCTTTGAAACCTTAACATAAAACAATGTATATACCTGCAAATGAGATCTGCAAAATGTGGGCACCATAACAATAGATCCGAAAATGATATTTGCAAAAAATTTAAACCAAATCACATAAGAAATTTAGATCTGCAAAATACCAATAATGTGAACAAAAACAGAAAAAAAGTGAAAAAAGAAAAATAGATGACAGATCTGGAAATGAGAGAGCTGGAGCAGGTTCGTGTCCATCCCCTGTGTGCGTGTCAAGATGGAAGGCAGTGAGTTAGATTCCAGGCGGGGATGGGCGAGGTGAGGGCGGCAGCACGGGGATGAGGGCTGGGCGAGGTGAGGGCGGCAGCACAGGGATGAGGGAGGCATCGTGGGAGAAGAAGAGGGGGGAGATAGAAAGGGAGAGAGAGAGTGATAAATGAGAAGACGGCTAGGGCTAGGGTTACTCCAAATGAGTGTAAGGGAGATTAAGGGTAAAATGATCGCAGCCCTTCATTTGCGAGTGATGTGGCAAAATGTAGACCCTTTGATTTTTTTGATAAGATAAGATAAGATGGCACTATTCATTAGACCGTTGTCCCTTATTATATAGATATATACTATTCCAGCACCACTGGGTTAGGTCCCCCATGGTGAAATTCATACTCAACTATCATGTCCCGATGCATCGCTTATTGCATAAAGGACTATAGGTTCAATCTCTCGCGAACCATCAAAACAAACACACATATTGAAGGCAAACATAGTTCTAAGCCCATGGGTTACACACATACCTACGCACCCATATGACCGTCAACACTATCGTTCTCACTAATATCCCGCACCTAGGTTCTATGTTCTTAGTGATGCGAATCAAAATCCCCCCGAAGGCTCCTCAAGATATGATCATCCATAACGCGCAACCTCCACCCGATAGCAAGCAGTGTAGGTATGTTATACACACAATAATTCAATCAATAGGTATATGCATAACCTATAATAATCATTAGGTATTCACACAACCTAAGTCCCCAAATTTATGTGTAGTATTATTATCTATAATGCGCGTGTTACTCTATCCGTAAGATTTATCTCTCAATCGTATGTATTCCATAAGGCCCTCTTATTCCAACATATTCCCTTAGTAGTTACACAATCATCTCGTCGCTAGACTATGTAATGAAGTCACTCAAGGATAGTGTAGGTCATTCTCTCTCACTCGAATCAACTTTATAAGGTTTTAACTTGTTCGGGAAAAAATTTGAACTTCTGAAATCTCGCTAGAAGCTGGGGGAAATCTCATTCGAACGAAATTTCAAACGAATTAAGGACTGAATTTTTGTTGGAATCTTGTTCGAACAAGGTCATTCAAATGAAACTTTGAAAGAAATACTCTGAATTCTCTTTGGATGGGTCATTGGAATTCTCGTTCGAACGATGTCTTTCGAACAACTCAGGTTGTTCTAACGAGAATACCGTAGTTCGTCCCTCTCCTCTAAAAACTTCATTTTTCCAACTTTTTCATCACCCAAATCACCCAAAACTTATCCTAAGTCAAACCCAACGATTCTAAACTATACTCCCTATTAATAAAATGATTTCCAACATGTTATAACATCAAATCCTTCAAAGTTATAACATGAATTTAGATTAATTCCTCAAATTTTCAAAAGGTACTAAATTCATATAATCACCATTAATCACAATTAAACCCAGATTTAAATTCGTGATTTCAACATATAAAACCCAGATATCTTATTCCCAATATATGGTTGTTCAACTACATGCAAAACCTATACCACAATCATGGATTAATACTAAATTTCAGTCCCAAATTTTATAATATCATGAATAAATCATCAACTAATCTAACATGGACATTATATGCTCTAAATGAAGCAAGATAAACACTTGGATTTTCACGAAGGTCTGATTCGTCACTTGAAATTGGTATAGATGCGTTCTCCTTTTCCCGATCTACACGTTGGTGATGTTTTTTTATGAAAGGTGACTGGGTTTGGCCTTAGAACTCCTAGGAACTTATTCTCCTTCTTCCTCTTAGACTTTCTCTTGGGTTTACCAATTATTTACCCTAACTCTCAGACGTACAAGAAGATATATTTCTCAGATTTTCGTCCATTAATTCATCCTAATTTTTCAAAAGACAAAAATACCCCTCTGGGGTGTTGGGTTGGCCTAAAGTGGCCCTGGACTCCAAACTAAACCCCCGAGTAGAATTTTCTGACTATTTCGACCCTTCTGAATACAGTGGTGTATTCAAAATAGCCATCCGAATAACCAAAATAAAATTACATTTTAATTCCTCATTTAAGTCCCACACGACTCACACACGTGTCCTAACTAAATGTACTGTAACTGCCGTATTTTTCACACACGACAATTATAAAATATTCTCATTATATATTACTTTACTCACTAAGTAATATTCAACATAATTCTCACCAATAAATACTAACTCTCATCACACTAGTAATTATTTACTTAAATATGAATCAATTATAAATTTTCACATTTAAATTAAATAATCCCATAATTAAAAAAAAACTTTCAAAAATACGGGGTATTACACGATGTAGATTTCAACCAACCAAAAAAAATTACATGTAATAATTACAACCAAATCAAATAATCTAGAACTCAAATTTAATTTTTTACAACCCAATCGAAGATAGAAAAATAACTACGCATAAACTATTGTAGGATCCAATCACACAAAATTAATAAACATAAATAAGACCATAATGGAGGGACGAAACTTATGAATCTCTGCCAAAAAAATTGGATCCTAGATCTAGTATTCATTCAAGATTAAAACTAAATCTATTAAACCAATTTTGATGGACAACAAGGATTTTCCAATTATCATGTATATCAAAATCCTGCTCTGATATCAATTGCTGGAGCACTTAAAAAAATACTGGATCTTTTCTTTTATATGATAATTGGATTTTAATAAAAATAATATATATGTTGTATCTACATAGGGTATTTAAGATATCAAAACTTTATGGTTCCTTCTGGCTTGAACCATAGAGATTTGATCACACTCGTGTTATACCAAATGGTATCGTAAAACTAACGGTGTGGCAGCCACAATATCGAAATAATTTTTTTGAAAAATCTTAACAACGCCAAAATCATATCTTTACCGAGATTTTATATCTTTCAACCTCTATAATCCGTATAAATAATATCATCCCCATCCGATCAATGGTTCTCAAGTTATGTCTCTAACAAGTAGATGCCATGATGTGTTGCATATTTGTTTGGGCAAATGAAATCGTGTGTTCTTTATTTGATTTCATCCCCAAACCTTCATATCCATGAATCCTAAATTATTATATCAGGTATTATGTATATTTTAACACTTTCTAGAAAATTTAATTCACCTTCTTGATCAGTTCTTGATTCGATTCCAGATTTAATCTGTGTTCTCGAATCTGCTTCGTAAATTACTATTTTGTAAAGATGCATAGAGAAGGTGAATCAAACGATCTCCGAATAACTTGCAATTTATTGTGCCTTTTCTTCTATATGTCAGAAACCCATGGTTCCACTTTCATAATTTTTGGACTCTTTAGTTGTCCATAGTCAATTTTACAACAAGAGAGCTTTGAAAGAGACTGCAAGATGTTCCATGATATTCCTTTAAGATAATACATGTCATTGGTGTGGGGGAACCAAGGATCGCGACCCTAACACTCCTTTTTCATGTATTTGTTTTTATCTACATTGATCCCACACTTATTAGGAGATAAGGGGTTGCTTATATAAGCTAGCACGATGACCCCTGGAAGAAATAAGTGACTAGCTTCCTACAGAATTAGGAACCATAATTAAACTCAATAATTAATTCCATAATTCTATAAATTATTATTCATTCCACTAAATAATAATAATTGCACTCTAGTCTACTATCTCAAAATTATAATTTCGAGCTCCTCGTTATTAAATGCTTAATAATCTCCCCACGTTAAGATTACAGATATCCGTCGATTAAATTAAATAACTGACAATTATATTTAATCGACCTCTTCTAAATTAATTGAGATTGTCCTCATAACTTATTTGATATGTCTGATATTTAAATCCATCCGCCGGGTTTTACATAATAAAAAAATTTAAGCTACATAGAGAGGGTATCATCAATCTCTATACCGAGGCGTGGATTCCATTCATAATTAACTTTCACCATACACTAATCACCATTACCCAATCTACCAAGCTTATTGATCCATAAATGAATCTCCCCCAATAGGTCAAAGTAATGAGTAATTAATACATGTGCCCATTAATTATGTTTCGGTTAAGAGCTTAATCACTCATAATAACCATGAGATGTGCATTATCTCATATAGTTAGTATAAAGACAGTTGTCTCAAATTAATCCCGTTCAATACGCACAAAGTGTACTAGAACAATAAGTCAAAACTATACCGTTTCCTGTAATCAATATAGACTTACTAAAATAGTGTGCAACAATCCTATTAATGGTGTGTCCATTTCCATCTAAGAATGTGAACCAGACTTAAATTCTACAAGGATTGATGATCTGATCTTCTGTGTGTAAACCGAACTCTACACACCAAATCATATACTCTATAGAATAAAAGATGCCTATGCATAAATATATAAAATAATATGATGCAAACATCACTTGTGAACTTGATCATTGTATAGATATACTAAAATTCACTAGTGAACCATGACTTTTAGTAAGCAACCCCAACACTTAGAGCTTGAGGACCATAAGTAACACATCTGATATGACCTGAAGCATGTCATCTAGGTTGAATTCTTCCACAAGCATAACCCATTCATTTGACTCTCGGGGCCCAGCTCTGGGCTTCCATGAACAAACCGTTGAACCTCCCGCAGTTAATAGTCATTTTAGTGGGTAATTTCAGCCTGAACTTCCAAAGTTAGTCTAGAACTGCAGGAAATTCCATGTTTCCCCCTTCTGAGTCACTCCGAACGAAAATGAAGGCTCGGTAAGGAGTGATAGATCTTAATCGACGAATCTTGTAGGATGCAAAAGAAAGATTGTGCAAACCTTTAGGGGTTTTCATGAAATTATAGGCATTTTGAGTGTTTCGATGGGCTTGATTCTGGTAAAGGGTCAAATTCTGGATTTCCTTTTAGGAGGATTCCATTGACCCTAGTTACATGTGTTGGGATAGGATTACGAGTCGTGTTGTGTTTAGAATAGGCTGGTAAAGCGATGATACACCGATCTATGAGATTCTAGATCATATTTTTTAGATGAAATTATTAATCAGTCGTATGCCCTATAACCTGGCGGAAATCACAATGAGCATCATCTCCGAAATTTTTGGGAAGAGAATTCAACAATAATCAGGGTTCTAATGTCTTATTGAGATTTTAGGAAAGCAAGGTTTGGTAAACCTATGATAAGGGGTGTGGGGTTCAGTATATTCCTTTTTGGCAGGGTTAGGATGAATTTTAGGTGTCCAGGAAGTGGTTGTTATGATATGTTGTTGATTGTTGAGATGACAGTGTTGGCTGGCTTGTCATACTTTATGACACAAATTGCTCGATCATCCTTTTTGGTTCAGATTCTTCTTTGCGACTAGCAGCCCCTTCTTCAATCTCTACACTAACCTCCCAAAGGTCTCTGAAGTGAGGGTATTATTGAACTCCTAGCGACTATCGAATATGGGGTAATAAGTTTTCCTTTACTATGTTCACTTGCTCTTCTTCTGATGGCTTGTTGGTCATGGTAAGAACTTTCTTCCTCCTCCTTTCGATGAAGCTACTGATTGACTCCCCTGGATTCTACTTGAGTATCTCTAAGTCTCTATGAGTGACTTCGAATTCCTCATTATACTTGTACTATGACATGAACACACTACACCAAAACTATCAAATTGTCACATCATTGACCGTGACAAGTCAAACTTGTCAAGGTCAATGACTGTGACAAGTCTGGGGGTGACAACTTCTTTATCCCAAACTTGTTACGGTCATTAGACTTATCATGGTCCTGTCAAGGTCTTTGCCGATGACAAGTTTTGTGTATGTCGTGTGGGACACAAATATGTAGGAGTACATAGAGTCACAATACTAAAAAAAGTATAAGAAAACATAAAATGGATAAAATAGGACTCGGTTTGGGATGTTACATAAATCAAAAGTCATTAAAATCCACGTAGTTCGATAAATGCAAAGGGGATTTTAACCCATAAATCCTAATATAGGACTTCCTCCATTTCATTTTTTTAGAAATTGTGTGCAAGTACACGAACTATGAAAAATGAGGAAACTTCAAATTAGGGTTTATAAGACCCTTTTTTGTCTGTTTTATATTTTATGAAAATAATATTTATGTATACTACATAATAAGAAATGAGATTAGTTTTAATGTGAGAGAATGAATAAAAATACATAAAAAATGGAAGAAAAAAAAGTAAACAACTACTTTTAATTTAAGTGAGTTGTAAATGGATAAGGGTGGACATTTTAAAGAATTTGAATTCTGTTTTGCAATGGTAGGAGGATGATTTTAGTATGGTTGCATGGTGATGAGGTAGGATGGAAAGTAGGGTGAAAATGGAAGAGACTGATGTAAGGAAATGGGGGAAATGTATGCCAAAATGGAATTTCAGCGCACTGATTACGAGGGGAATGTTCTAATTTTAAAAAAGGCCCTTGAAAATGAGGTCATGGTCTCCTTAAATAGTAACAATTAGGGTTTCGATGGGCATGAACCTTGGCCTGCCTATCGGCGTAACTCCTGCCTTGCTAGCCAAGGAAAGTACACCCTGTCAATAGATAAGGAGTCTTGGGTGCCTATAGGTAGTCCGGAACAAACTTTTTTGGAAAAATAGACATAAAATATAAACCATAAGTTGGAATTGCACACAGCTAGGACCATGAAAAAGGGTACATATCCCTATAGGAATCCATTGACCCATACTCCCAGGTTCGAAAGTTGACCAAAGTCAAACAGGGCTCGGAACCTGATGGTCTCTAAGCGGGTGTTTTCGAAGTAAAAAAAAGTATGCATGAACCATGAGGCTGATTCGCCCACGGTACGAACTGTTGGAAAGGGGATTAAGATCCCTATAAGACTTTACTGAGATTTACTCATGTTGAAGGGTTGACAGAGGTTAAATAGGGTCTAAAAGTGCCTGGTTTCCTTTTGGAGTAAAAAAGTATGTTCGCTCAAATTGTGAGGCAGATTCATTCACGGCATGCACCCTTATAAAGGGGATTCAGATCCCTTAAAGGTTTTATAGATATTCTCTCAGGTTGAAGATTTTATTGAGGTTAAATGGGTCTCAAAAGTGTCTGGTGGCTTCGGGATAAGGTTTCAGAGTACAAAGTTGAGCATGCACGAACCGTGAGGCCTATTTACACACGGTATGGACCGTTGGAAAGGGGATTTAGATCCCTATGAGTTTTCATTGAGATTTGATCAGGTTAAAGAGTTGATCAAAGTCAAACAGGTCTCTAAATTTCTCAATGGACTTTGAATCAGGTTTTAGAGTAAAAAAGATGACTACACGTGAACTGTGAGGTTAATTTGTGCATGGTATGGACCATAGGAGAGAAAATTTAGAGCCCTACAAGGTTTCATTGAGCTTCGATTGGAAAGTAGATCGAGGTCAAATGGATCTCAAAAGCATTCGGTGGCCTCTAGATTAGGGTTCGAAGTAGGACTTACGGTCTTAAGGTGAGAGGGGGAGTTCTAGGGATCTAAGGTACTAGGATTGGGTGTCTATAATAACAACCTCAAAATATAAGGAAATATCATTTATTTTTGCACTCGATTTTTTGAAGATACTATTTTTTAAAATCAATCAAACAAACATTTTGGCCTTTAATCTTTTCTTTTTGCCTCTTATTTTTTTAAGCTCTTGCCAATGTAAATGGTGGCTTTCCCGTAAAGGAGATTTTCTCCTTTCGTAGCCCTTCCCATGCACCCTCATATTTTTCATAAAAAATAAATAAACTCATGGAAAACGGTTCTTACATGACCAAATCCCCTATAGTCAAGATTAATGAGAGGACAAATCACTTAGCTCAAATATAAAATGTGGAGTTTAAGTTCTAAAGAGCTCATGCATGTATGTATGGAGGCATATTCAAAGTGAATCAATTAAGCAAATAAAAGTGAAAAAACTCCATGCAAGCATGATTAAGAACAATCTAAGCATTTAAAATCATAATCAAATATAATAGCCACATGAAAACATGGATTGAGGTGGATTCAAACACACCAATATGCCATAAAAATGTGTTAAACTAAACTATACATGAACCAAAAATATTTTTGAGTTTTTAAACATTTTTAAAAATGATATCAATTTAAAAAAAAAAAAAGACAAACAAAATCCTTTTGTATTTTTCTCATTAATACCCCCCAAAAAAGAAAATCAGAATACAAAAAGGATAAACATCATATAACTCAATATCATCATCCTTGCCTTAATCCCATCATATGGGGTCGGACACATGGATTCTTATTTTCCATTCTTATCTATTATAAGTAATTTTATCATTCAAATTTAATTCCTTATGATATCTCCAAATAATTTCTTCCCAAGATAGCTTAGGACGACCCCTTTGTCTTTTAACCTCTATGTCCAGTAGTCTTCCTCTTATTATAAGTGCCTTTAATGCTCTATGCAACACATGTCCGTACTATCTAGGTATATTTTCTCTTAATTTGTCACTAATGGAATCTACTCCTAACTTATCTCTCATATACTGGTTTTTAATCTTATTCTTTATAATAATTCCAATAATCCATCGGTGCATCATCATGTTACAAGTATAGATATTTTGCTCCCATTTTTTCTTTAAAGCCAAACATTTTATTCCATAAAGGATTGCAGGCCTAACAATTCTTCTATAAACATCATACAACTAGCAATCGGATATAACATAAAGCACAAAATCTAGTGTATGAAAAACATGCAAATTGTCACCCATAAGGTATATCATGATATGAGTCATGTGTAAGCATGCGAGAATCAATAA
This sequence comes from Sambucus nigra, assembly GCA_949130495.1. Classification (NCBI taxonomy): domain Eukaryota; kingdom Viridiplantae; phylum Streptophyta; class Magnoliopsida; order Dipsacales; family Adoxaceae; genus Sambucus; species Sambucus nigra. Next base: position 630,861,144 of record OX422209.1, read on the forward strand.
GTGTAACACTTAGTGCCTCCAAAACAGATTTCTTAAATGAAGTATATGAATACTTAACGATCAAGTTTTGTGAACCGTGGGGACACTAGACTTCAACTTCCTAGGGTCTTTATTAAGATCATAGAAAAATACCTAAGGTGACCTTTCCTATCATAGTGTGTGGATGTACAGACACGATGAGGAATGGAACCTTTAGATTGACCTTTCTAACACTCTGGGATGTAGTTGACCCTCTAAAATAAGCTATGGTCTTAGACTTCAGCAACAAAAGCAATAGAATTATGGAAGCCAGTATTGTGACAACCCGAATATAATTATGATTAATTATGCTTAAATCATGCTTAGCTTATGTGATATGGATAATATGTTATTAGTATATATCATGTTAAGTCATTATGTTTAGTCTAACCCTACCTTCATAAAGAATGAAATATTGAATTAGTTACAAATATAAAATTTTAAAGTTTTCGGTAGGAATGTTCATGTTTAAGACTAGTTTTGAACTTTATAACGTAACAATTGACTTGAGTAGAAAACTAGATAGTTGTATATATATGGGTTAGGTTTGTAACACGATAATCGTTGTGTTAAACGGAGGTCCGAGCGAGAAGTTATGCAGGAATTACGAAGCAGGGAAAATTTTGTCCATTCGTTAAATGATATTTCATATTATTAGGCTAACAAATGGTGGATTTTGATTGGTTAAAGAAGGAGGTTGGTTTTGGACGAATTTAAAGGCTTTAAATAAGCCCCTATTTCATCATAACTAAGCCATCAAAGAGTTTGGCTTGAGAGGAAGAGAGAATTGGAAAGTTAAGGAAGAAAGTGAGGAGAAAATTTGGAGAAAAATCCGTGGAAATTACGTAAAAGTCCCAAAGGTAATCCTAACCCCAAATCTTGTTGTTTTTCTTATATTACTGATTTAGTTGATATAAATCATCATTTTTTTTACTAAAATTTCAGCCCTTGATGTATATGTATGGTTAATTGCAAGTTTAAGTTAAGTTGAATGTACAAACCCTTAAAACTGTTTCGTTTAGTAACCTTGTTTATTCAACCTTCCATATCTTTTTGTATACTTAAAAGAATTGATTGATTCCAATTGGAAATGAAAATAGACTCATATATGTGTTAAATATCCTAAAATTATGTCAAAATACCCAAAAATGAATCTTTGGTGAGAATGTTAAGTTCGGGTATAAAATCTGCCCCAAGGGTAAAAGTATGCACGCCATGTGTTGGATGTTTTGTTTGACATAGAAAATAAGCCTTAAAAATTATGAAACTTTAATTATGTATTTTTAAATATGTTTATTTATTTTGGGTGAAATATCATAGAAAGTTATGATGTTAAAAAATTATGAAAATTCTTGGAAGTTGAATGAACGATAAAAGAGCCTATAGGGCAGATTTGTTATGTAGTAAAGAAATGGGCCTATCTTGCTCTAAAAAACTTGAAATGATGTGACATCTTTTGAATTGGAATATTAATATGATAAGGATTGAATTATGAAAAATAAATGAATATATGTTTGGTCTATGATTTGGATATGACAAATATATTAACATGACTTTGGATGGAACTTCATTTGTCATGAATGATTTGAATAGAATCGTATGATGCTTATGAGTTGAGTTATTTTCAAGTCATTATTTGAATTGTTAATATTCTTATGATGATACTAATATTGTAAGAATGATAGTAAGAGAAGAAGAATCGACTGAACAAATACCGGATAAAGGCAAGGGAAAAGCCTGATTAAATCTCCAAGGTGAGTGTACTTATGATTTGTTTCATATATAAATATGGATATAGCTCTAAGAGTGGAATTGTTTGAACACTTCGGTATTCAGGATTTGTTTGGATATTAAAATATCCAGGATTTGTTTGGGTCTTAAGATCCAGGATTGGTTTGAATACTTTGGTATTCAAGATTTGTTTGGATATTAAAATATCCAGGATTTGTGTGGGTCTTATGATCCAGGATTGGTTTGAATACTTTGGTATTCAGGATTTGTTTGGATATTAAAATATCCAGGATTTATTTGGATCTTATGATCAAAGATTGGAATTGGACAAAGATCCAATGATTTAATTTGTCTTATGACAAGGATATGTTAGAACTTATGTTCCAGGATTTGTTATTTCCAACGGGCAGGATTGTTTGGATTTCATATCCACAGATTTAATATAAAACTATTATTTTGTAGCAGGGTAGGATTGTTAGGATTTAATATCCACTTATTTGATATAAAATTGTTATTACTGGGATTATATATCCACATATTTGATATAAAATTGTTATTTCAGTATAGGGAATGATTTTTGGGATTTTATATCTAGAAATTTTGATATAATATTGCTATTTCATAGCAGGGCAGGATTATTTGGATTTTACATCCACATATTTGATAAAGAACTGTTGTTTCATTTGAGGGAAGGAGTACCTCACTAAGATTAATGCTTACGGTTTATATTTTAACATTTTCAGGTCTCTACGCTGCCAATTAGGATATCATATGATCGGTCACTGAGGTTTTACTACAATTGCACATCTTATATATTGAGTTAGCATGGGTTGATTTGATGATTTTAATATTTAATCATAGTCAATCGTAGTATAACATGTTTGTTTAATTATGACTCTGATGTTAATTACGTTATGGTACAAAGAATAAGATTATGTTTATTTTACATGAAAAAAAATATTGATAAATGAATTATATTTTGAATGGACGGAAGATTATGATTTAATAACAATATAAATGAAATGATTAGAATATATTTGGGTTTGGGGGTGTAACAATTAGTGGTATCAGAGCGTTTAGGTTACTAATTTTGGACGTGTGTGGCGATTAGATGGCAGTTGTTGGTTTGGTATGATATTTTATAATTGTTTATGTACTAACAAATAATTTAGTATTATAAATTGTTTGTGTTGGTTTTTTTAACTCAGTTATTATAGATGGAACCTGGGGCATGGGATAAGCTAGTGGTTCCAGGCCAGGTGGGCTACTCTTTACGATGATAGAGGCTCATATTACCCCGGATGTGGTGACAGGTACACTTTTTGTTACTGATAGAAGTGTATATGTTTTGATTTATCCTAGTTCCACACATTATTTTGTGTCCTATGCATTTGCTATATACCTTAATAGATCGTGTACTCGTTTAGATATGGGGTTGGGTATTTATATGAATATAGGGGATATGGTTGTAGTGAATATGTTTTCGTGATTATGTTTTGACTGTGGGGGTTAGACATACAGTTATAGATATACTTTTATTAGATATTTTTTATTTTGATATAATTCTGGGAATGGATTGGTTATCTAAATATCATGCATCTATAGATTATTTTCGCAAAGAAGTTATTTTTAAAATGCCTGGCGAGTTTGAATTGTGAGGGGGAAAGGAAAATTGTTCCCAGTTGCATCATTTCAACTATTCAGACGAGGAAATTATTGAGTAAGGGTTTTATTTCATATGTTCTTGACACTATGAAGGGGGCTTTACAGTTAGTCGATGTTCCTATTGTACGGGATTTTCCAGAAGTGTTTCCTCGTGAGTTGCCTGGCTTACATCCAGAAAGAGAAGTTGAATTTAGTATTGAATTAGCACCGGGGACATGCCATATTTCTACGGCGCCATATAGAGTGGCACCTGTTGAATTGAAAGAACTTAAGATTCAGTTGCAAGATTTACTTGATAGGGGGTTTATACAACCTAGTGTATCTCCGTGAGGTGCACCTATTTTATTTGTCAAAAAAGAAATATGGTATTATGAATTTGTGTATTGATTATAGGCAACTGAATAAAGATACTGTTAAGAACAAATATCCTTTACCTCGTACAGATGATTTGTTTGATCAGTTACAAGGTGCTAAAGTATTTTCAAAAATAGACTTGCGATCGGGTTATCATCAGTTGAGGGTCAAGGAGAGCGATATTTCTAAAACTACTTTTCGTACTCAGTATGGTCATTTTGAATTTCTGGTGATGCCTTTTGGGGTTGTAAGGACATTTTTGTCCATTAACAATTTATTATATCGCACGCCGTTACACCGTTAAAGAAATTCAAGATTCATACATTCATCAACGGATCCAGATATCAAAAGAAGAAGAGGAATCAAAGTCTGACAGACCGGACCGGTCCGCCTGAAATAAAAGAACCGATCCGGCTAACTGGACCGGTCCGCCTCAGACCCGGACCGATCCGTCTGCTTAAGGCCAGTATACCCCGAACCGCAAGCAACCCGATGAAGCCTGAAATAAAAGAACCGATCCGGGTCAATCGGACCGATTCGCCTGCAATAAAAGAACCGATCCGGTCAACCGGACCGATCCGCCTCAGACCCGGACCGGTCCGCCTGGGATAAACTTAAACAGATCGTGCTCAGATTTTTATGGCTCAAGACTTCTTATTTAATCCCACTACGGGAAGTGGTTTTCTAAGACTCATACACACGATTTTCAGAGTTCAGAAAACTCTAAGTCTTCACCTATTGAGCATCAAGACTCTAGGTATTTGATTCACACAAATTGCCAAACATTTGTGAATCACTTTGCAACCCAGGAACGCACTGTGACACCCCGCCTAATTAAATACCGGGCGATCACTCCTTTATTAAATTAAATCAAGGTGAACAGTTTGGTTCATTCTTAGCATCACTGTCGTAAAAAGAAACTTTCCAATTAAACACCCTAAATAATTAAGCTAAGTGTCAAAACCAATTTTTAACATTAACTTCCAAATTTTATTTAAAGAAAAGATTTTTTTTTTTAAATTATTAACAAATCTCAATGAATAAGATTCACACCACAATAAACTGGAACGAAAGAATCCAATATATTAAAACATTCATCAACGAATGTCAACATGCGAGAAAATAAAGTAATACATCTGTCCTGAACAAAATCCCAAAATAACGAACTAGGAAATAACTGAAATAACAAGGTCCCAACATAAAGAAATAATGGAAAGGGCTACACATGCCCATCTGAATGAAAATGCTAGGAGTGGATCTGAATGAACGAATTCGTATAATCAAAGGACCTGCAACTCCCACCTAAGCTGCAGCGCGTTCCTTCCAAAAGATTCTAAGTAAGACGCCCCTGTGGCTGGGCACCTGAAATACATACATATATATATACAAGGGGGAGAGGGAGAGATAAAACGGGTCAGATCCCGAAAGTGTGTATGATTTAAAATTAGTTTAGCAAGTATTTAAATTGATACAGGCCAATGCAATAACATATTAGTTCGACACTCTCTTGAGAAATTCTCACCTCTCTTCTAGTGTGCACGCCTATCGTACTAACCTTCCCCAAATGGTTTAACTTAACATATTATCATACTAACCTTCCCAATAATTTAGTTTATCTTAACTTACTCATAAGTTTTAAAAAAACGAACAATGTCAACGTGTGAAAAGGTTACTTTCAAAGTGTAGCACAACTCTCGTTTTAGCTTCATTAATTTATAAAGTTTCCCAGTGTCATATTATACTCTCATAAAACAAGTATTTCCAATCTGATTCATCAAACATGACTTACTTACCAAATCACAGTAGGTAGTCCCAAGTTTCAGAACTTCATATATATTAAATACTCGTGTAATATATATATTCTAATGGCACCCCACATAAAAATTATGGTGCGGGCATACTCTGCTATCCAATCCCCGTATAAATCGTACTAAGGGAAATACAAGTTCGGAATCACTCTCGAACTGTATCAATACAAACACAAACAATATTGAGGCGAAGTATAGTTTCCAAGTCCAAGAGGTCAGCACATACCCTCGCGTCTCTTAGGACCGTGACTACCGATTCGATAGCCTGTACCTAGGATTCCTATCTTCTAGGGTACGAATCAATATCCCCCATAAGGCAACACAGGATAAGACCGTCCCAGCGCGGTAACCTCAGGAATAGCAAGTAGCGCGGGTACGTTTTTCACATGTATATAATATATGCACACACAATCATATAATTATACTACTTTCATCATATTAATATAGGTCACTCTCGTTACCCATAATTACAACATTTATCCTTAATTTCACATTATTAGTATTACGCATAAGGTTTCGTCTCTAACCTTAACTCGAAGGGTTTTCTCACTAGTTATGGAACACTCATGGGTTTTATCCATCCAAGTAACAAATTCAGTAGGTAGACATCTATTCACTATCGTAGGTATTCGTCATAATCTCTCACTTGAAATACGTAGTTCGTCATTCCTTAATTAATTATCCCTAAAACACAATAATCATTTCATAATAAAGTTCTCAACACTTAATCATATGTCCTACTAGTCTCTCCTATATCCCAAAACATTTTATTTAATATGCCCAAGGATTATACCATGATAAATTAATTCAACTAATTAAACATGGGGAAATAAGAGGCTGCCAGGAAGGGTCGATCGATCGACGGCTGGGGCTCGATCGATCGAACCTTCGATCGATCGACGCTCTAGGGTCGATCGATCGATCAAGCTAATCTGCGGAAAGCTAATCTGCAGAATTGCTCTAGGGTCCCAAAACTTATACCACAAACATAATAACATATTACCAGATGTTTCTAACGTTAAGCATGCGTATAACCATCATTAAACATGATTAAACAACCTAAAATCTCATCTAATCATCAAGAACCCTAAGTTTTCTTAACTTCTATTCTAATCAGTTTTTCTCCAGAATTTCCTTCTACATAATCATCAAAATTCGTGGGTTAATCATCTACATCATATAAGACTTCCAGAATATGGTTTTAATATTTTCTACATGCAAATTCCTATCAAAAAGTGGGGTTTTCTTCCATAGATTATACTCCTAATCATTCCTAACTAATATGAATATTGCACCAACGAAATTACGCAAGTTAAAAACTTGCCTGGGATTTCAGAGGTCTGGTTTCCTGCTGGTATTGGTGTGGTTGCGTTCTCCTCCTCGCGATCTACGCGTTGGTGGTGACGGCGGTGCAAACGGTGGTGTTTTGGCCTTGAATCTCCTTGAAAGGTCTCTCCTCTCTTCTCTAATGGCCGTTCTAGGATTTTGTAGGTTCTAACCCTAAAAGGCTAACTTAACCAGCTGATAAAGGCTGCTAAAATTCGTGGGTTTACTTACCCTATTTTGTAAAATGACCAAAATGCCCTCCCGGGTCACTAATTAGGCCTAAAAACACCCCGAGACTCAAACTAAACCCCCGGGTACACTTTTCTGACTATCTCGACCCTTCCGGACGCGTTGGCGCACTCAAAATGACCATACGAACAACTTATAAAATATTCACTTTTATATATTAATAATTAATCCCGACGCGACACGGGCGCGTCCCGACTAAAATTCCCAAAACTGCCATTTCATTCACTCGTGACATTTACTATAATCAATATCATATATTACTATGCTCATAAGTAATATTCAAAAATTTCATATAATTACTAACTCACGTCACGTCAATAATTATAACATAATTAATTTCCGGATTTTTATTAAATAATACACTCTCATTAAATTTAATAAATCTCCCAAATTAATATAGCATAAAAATACGGGGTATTACATACTTCCCCCCTAATAATGGAATTTCGTCCCGAAATTCGGAAAATAAGGCATACCTGGTAAAAACAACTCTGGATATCTCTCGCGCATATCTGCCTCACGCTCCCAAGTGGATTCCTCCACATTATGATGCTCCCACTGGACTCGCACAAGTGGAACTACCTTCGACCTCAATCTCCTCTCACTATAGTCTAGAATAGCCACCGGTCTCTCCTCGTAAGAGCTATCAGGCTATAAATCGATCTGGTCTATCACGATGTGAGTATGGGCCATATCATCCCGAAGATATCGTCTCAGCGACGAGATGTGGAATACATCGTGGATGCGATGTAAATGTTCTGGCAATCCCAACCTGTATGCTACTGGCCCAATTCTCTCGATGATGGGAAATGGTCCTACGTACCTCGGAGCCAACTTCCCCTTCTTCCCGAACCTCATCATTCCTTTCATAGGAGATACACGTAACAACACTTGATCTCCCACATTAAACTCCCGAGAGAACCGTTTCGCATCGGCGTAGCTCTTCTGCCTGTCTTGGGCTACCCGAATACGACTCCTGATTATCTCAATCCTCGCGGAGGTCTCCTGAATCACTTCTGGCCCTAATAACTTGTTGTCCCCCACCTCGAGCCAACAAGTTGGAGAACGACAAGGCCTGCCGTACAAAGCCTCAAATGGAGCCATGCCAATCGTAAACTGATAGGAGTTATTATAAGCAAACTCTACCAGTGGAAGGTGTGGCTCCCAACCTCCTCCGAAATCGAGAACACACATTCGTAGCATATCTTCCAACATCTGATTAGTACGCTCTGTCTGTCCATCTGTCTGTAGGTGGTAGGCTGAACTCAGTCTCAACTCGGTGCCCATAGCCTCCTGAAAGCTTTCCCAGAAACGTGACACAAAAATCTTGTCTCTATCTGACACAATATTCAGGGGCACCCCATGTAATCTGACAATCTCAGCGATGAACAACTGGGCATACTGACCCGTGGTATAATCTGTCCTCACTGGCAGAAAATGAGCCACCTTGGTCAAACGGTCTACAATCACACAGATAGAATCGTGGCCCCGCTGTGATGTAGGCAACCCGGTAATGAAATCCATGGAAATACTTTCCCACTTCCACGCGGGTACTTCCAACGGCTGAAGTAATCCTGACGGTTTCTGGTGGTCCACCTTCACTAGCTGGCAAGTAGAACACTTGGACACAAATTCAGCGATGTCTTTCTTCATCCCACTCCACCAGTACTGTCGTCTCATGTCCTGGTACATCTTATCGCCTCCCGGATGTACTACAAATCGGGACCCATGAGAATGAGTCATCACTTCATGACGTAGCTCCGCTCCTTCTAGAACCACTAATCTCCCATTAAACCGCAACCCTCCATCCGAACTAACAGAATAGGACTCAGCACCCTCGGCTAGAAGTCGTACAATCTGCTCCTGACAAAACGGGTCTGTGGTCTGTGCCTGTATCACCCTCGTAACAATCTCGGGTGTGACTGACATCACGGATATGAAAGAACGTGCTACTGCGTCCTGGTGACCCAACTCCTTCCACTTTGCTTTCCAGATGTCCTCTACATCGTCAATCGGTCTACGGCTCAATGCATCAGCAACTACATTGGCTTTCCCCGGATGAAACTGTATATCGAACTGGTAAGCTTTCACAAACTCTAACCATCTGCGCTGACGCATATTCAGCTCTCGCTGAGTGAACAGGTACTGTAGTGACTTATGGTCTGTGAACAAACGGAATTTCTCGCCCAATAAATAGTGCCTCCAAATTCTCAATGCAAAGACGATCGCAACTAACTCCAGGTCCTGGGTGGGGTAATTCTTCTCATGCGGCTTAAGCTTGCGGGAAGCAAAAGCTATAGCCTTCTCCTCCTGCTGAAGTACTCCCCCAAATCCTCTTAAGGACGCATCTGTGTAAACCAGGTACTCTACACCCGGCTTCGGTAATGCAAGGACTGGTGCCGAAGTAAGCTTGTCCTTCAGCTCGTCGAAAGCCAACTGACAAGCGTCATCCCAGACATATGCTACCCCCTTGCGAGTCAGATTCGTCAATGGACCCGCTATTTTGGAGAATCCCCGAATGAACCTCCTGTAGTAACCAACTAACCCCAAGAAACTACGCACTTCCGTCGGTGTCGTGGGCTGTCCCCATTCCCTCACCGCTGACACTTTGCTCGGGTCAACTGCAATCCCCTGCTCAGAAACAACATGCCCCAAGAACTGTACCTCTCGTAACCAGAATCCGCACTTCTCGTACTTAGCGTACAGCTGATGCTCTCGTAGAGTCTGAAGAACCTGCCTCAAGTGTTCGGCATGCTCCTCCTCGGAGTGTGAATATATCAAAATGTCATCTATGAAAACGATGACAAACTGATCCAAGAACTCTCTGAATACTCGGTTCATCAAGTCCATGAAAACAGCTGGAGCATTTGTGAGTCCGAACGGCATCACCCGGAACTCATAAGACCCATATCTCGTCAAGAAAGCAGTCTTCGAAACATCCTGCTCCCTAATACGTAGCTGATGGTACCCCGACCTCAGATCTATCTTCGAAAAGAAGGTTGCTCCCCTCAGCTGGTCGAACAGATCATCGATTCGAGGCAACGGATATTTATTCCGTATCGTGACCTTGTTCAACTCCCGGTAGTCCACGCACAATCTCAGTGAACCATATCTCTTCTTTACAAATAAGACTGGAGCGCCCCAAGGTGAGGTACTCCTACGAATAAAGCCCTGACCTAATAGCTGCTCAATCTGATCTCGTAGCTCTCGCATCTCTGCCGGAGCCATACGGTACGGTGCACGTGCTATAGGTCTCGTATCCGGCAATAAATCTATAACGAAGTCTATCTCACGACTGGGCGGTAGGCCTGGTATATCCTGAAACACATCGGAATACTCCCTAACAACTGGGATCGAATCCAAAGGAATCACAACCTCCTTAGAGGTATCCTCCTCAATGTAATATAAATGAGCGGTCGAACCTCCCTCTGGGCGAGGCATCGCTACTACAAACATCTCTTGCCCCGGAATGGCAAAAACAATGCTCCCACCGAAGCAATCAATCATGGCTCTATAAGATGCGAGCCAATCCATACCAATGATCACATCATGCTCGTGCATGTCTAAGACTAGCATGTCTGCAGGCAATACCAAGCTACCAATCTCTACCCCTACTCCCCGGCATATAAAGAATATAAGTGACCCACTCCCCAGTGGTGAGTCGACACACGTCACGGTGCTCTCTGCTGTGGCTAATAATCCTAAGGACTTCGCAAAATGCGTAGCTATAAAACAATGCGTTGCCCCCGTATCAAACAAAACTTTACCTATAGTACCATGGATAGGAAACATACCCTCAATCGCGGGTGGTGCCTGTGGAGCTGCTGCCTGGTGGACGTTATAGACACGTCCATACTGCAATTGCCCCTGCTGCACTGGAGCTGCTGGAATGGCTGGTAGGGCTAGCACCTGGGCTGGAGCTGGAAGGGCAGGTGGAAAAAGTGGTCTCTGCGGCTCATTACGGGCTCCCTGCTGCTGTGGGGCCCTATCGCCCTCTGGGCAATCCTGACGCTTATGGCCGTGCTTGCCGCACACAAAACACCGGCCTCTGAAATTACCTCCCCTCTTTCCCTACTGACCACGGCCCTGCTGGCCGTTACCTCCACGCCATTGGCCCTGTTGGCCTTGATGTGCACGCTGTTGGCCTTGCTGGCCCTGCTGCTGTCCCTGCGGTCGGTGTTGAACCTGCTGGCCCTGCTGATTAGGCTGACCCTGATGGCCCTGCCTGAATCCTCCGAATCCCTGCCTAGAATCACCTGAACGGAATCGCTTAGGAGGGTCCCCCTGATGGGAACTCTGCTCGTGCTGACGAGTCTGTCCATGAGTTGGTGCCCCACCGGCACTATTACCCCCGGTCCTGCCTTGCTGGCTGGACTCTCCTGCTCTCTTGCTTCCCTGAAGGTGGAAGCGGTGATCCTGGCAATGTAGTAACGCTACATTGAGTACATCAGTGAAAGTACTCCGGGATAGATTTCCAATAAGGTGCTGACGGATCCTCCAAGCTAACCCGTCGACGAACAGCAAAATCTTCTTGCCCTCAGTGGGTGCCTCATCCGGCACAATAGTGAGAAGTCTCGTGAACTCCTCCTCATACTCTGCTATAGTAAGATTATCTTGCTTCAGATTTAGTAGTTTCCGCCTCATCTCCGTCTGTACTGCAGGTGGAAAATACTTGCGGTCAAACCGCTCCCAGAACATCTGAATAGGGATCGTGTCCCTCTCTTCCAAAGTAGTAGTGGACTCCCACCACTGTAATGCGGCTCCCACCAGCTTGAAAGAAGCCAATAACTGCTTTTGTACTTCGGTGCACTCATACATGCTAAGATGCCGCTGGATGTCTTTCTTCCATTGGCTAACCGTGATAATGTCGGAGCTACCAGAGAACTTAGGGGGATGTGCTTTCTGAAAAGCATCCCGAACCCTCTCCCATGCAGATGGAAGCTGTGCTGGTACTGGCGCCACTGCCTGGACCTGGGGTGGAGCCTGCTGAATTACCGCTATCGCGGCATTCACCGCCTGAGCAACTATGGCGGCCACTTCATTACCATTCATTGTGCCTGGTGCCGGAGCTGCTGGTTGCTCGGCCTGGGCACTCCTATCTTTCGGAGCACGTCTCGGAGGCATCTGAAATGTGAACAAAATTTATCAGTCTACAGTTATCATCGAATCTCAATTAACTGGAGACTTAAACGTAAAAACAGGAATACAACAATCCTAAAAATAGGGCTCTATAGCAAAAACGTTAAGCTGAAAGCGAAGTAAGCCGTACAGATCCTATGGACACTAGAACCTGATGCTCTGATACCACCTGTGACACCCCGCCTAATTAAATACCGGGCGATCACTCCTTTATTAAATTAAATCAAGGTGAACAGTTTGGTTCATTCTTAGCATCACTGTCGTAAAAAGAAACTTTCCAATTAAACACCCTAAATAATTAAGCTAAGTGTCAAAACCAATTTTTAACATTAACTTCCAAATTTTATTTAAAGAAAAGATTTTTTTTAAAATTATTAACAAAGCTCAATGAATAAGATTCACACCACAATAAACTGGAACGAAAGAATCCAATATATTAAAACATTCATCAACGAATGTCAACATGCGAGAAAATAAAGTAATACATCCGTCCTGAACAAAATCCCAAAATAACGAACTAGGAAATAACTGAAATAACAAGGTCCCAACATAAAGAAATAATGGAAAGGGCTACACATGCCCATCTGAATGAAAATGCTAGGAGTGGATCTGAATGAACGAAGTCGTCTAATCAAAAGACCTGCAACTCCCACCTAAGCTGCAGCGCGTTCCTTCCAAAAGATCCTAAGCAAGACGCCCATGTGGCTGGGCACCTGAAATACATACATATATATATACAAGGGGGAGAGGGAGAGATAAAACGGGTCAGAGCCCGAAAGTGTGTATGATTTAAAATTAGTTTAGCAAGTATTTAAATTGATACAGGCCAATGCAATAACATATTAGTTCGACACTCTCTTGAGAAATTCTCACCTCTCTTCTAGTGTGCACGCCTATCGTACTAACCTTTCCCAAATGGTTTAACTTAACATACTATCATGCTAACCTTCCCAATAATTTAGTTTATCTTAACTTACTCATATGTTTTAAAAAAATGAACAATGTCAACGTGTGAAAAGGTTACTTTCAAAGTGTAGCACAACTCTCGTTTTAGCTTCATTAATTTATAAAGTTTCCCAGTGTCATATTATACTCTCATAAAACAAGTATTTCCAATCTGATTCATCAAACATGACTTACTTACCAAATCACAGTAGGTAGTCCCAAGTTTCAGAACTTCATATATATTAAATACTCGTGTAATATATATATTCTAATGGCACCCCACATAAAAATTATGGTGCGGGCATACTCTGCTATCCAATCCCCGTATAAATCGTACTAAGGGAAATACAAGTTCGGAATCACTCTCGAACTGTATCAATACAAACACAAACAATATTGAGGCGAAGTATAGTTTCCAAGTCCAAGAGGTCAGCACATACCCTCGCGTCTCTTAGGACCGTGACTACCGATTCGATAGCCTGTACCTAGGATTCCTATCTTCTAGGGTACGAATCAATATCCCCCGTAAGGCAACACAGGATAAGACCGTCCCAGCGCGGTAACCTCAGGGATAGCAAGTAGCGCGGGTACGTTTTTCACATGTATATAATATATGCACACACAATCATATAATTATACTACTTTCATCATATTAATATAGGTCACTCTCGTTACCCATAATTAAAACATTTATCCTTAATTTCACATTATTAGTATTACGCATAAGGTTTCGTCTCTAACCTTAACTCGAAGGGTTTTCTCACTAGTTATGGAACACTCATGGGTTCTATCCATCCAAGTAACAAATTCAGTAGGTAGACATCTATTCACTATCGTAGGTATTCGTCATAATCCCTCACTTGAAATATGTAGTTCGTCATTCCTTAATTAATTATCCCTAAAACACAATAATCATTTCATAATAAAGTTCTCAACACTTAATCATATGTCCTACTGGTCTCTCCTATATCCCAAAACATTTTATTTAATATGCCCAAGGATTATACCATAATAAATTAATTCAACTAATTAAACATGGGGAAATAAGAGGCTGCCAGGAAGGGTCGATCGATCGACGGCTGGGTCTCGATCGATCGACGCTCTAGGGTCGATCGATCGATCAAGCAGGTCTGCGGAAATTCTGCAGAATTGCGGTTGCGGGTTTCACCAAAATTCTTCATTCAAATTCATATTTTCCAACCCTAATCGTCCCAAAACTTATACCACAAACATAATAACATATTACCAGATGTTTCTAACGTTAAGCATGCGTATAACCATCATTAAACATGATTAAACAACCTAAAATCTCATCTAATCATCAAGAACCCTAAGTTTTCTTAACTTCTATTCTAATCAGTTTTTCTCCAGAATTTCCTTCTACATAATCATCAAAATTCGTGGGTTAATCATCTACATCATATAAGACTTCCAGAATATGGTTTTAATCTTTCCTACATGCAAATTCCTATCAAAAAGTGGGGTTTTCTTCCATAGATTATACTCCTAATCATTCCTAACTAATATGAATATTGCACCAACGAAAATACGCAAGTTAAACACTTGCCTGGGATTTCAGAGGTCTGGTTTCCTGCTGGTATTGGTGTGGTTGCGTTCTCCTCCTCGCGATCTACGCGTTGGTGGTGACGGCGGTGCAAACGGTGGTGTTTTGGCCTTGAATCTCCTTGAAAGGTCTCTCCTCTCTTCTCTAATGGCCGTTCTAGGATTTTGTAGGTTCTAACCCTAAAAGGCTAACTTAACCAGCTGATAAAGGCTGCTAAAATTCGTGGGTTTACTTACCCTATTTTGTAAAATGACCAAAATGCCCTCCCGGGTCACTAATTAGGCCTAAAAACACCCCGAGACTCAAACTAAACCCCCGGGTACACTTTTCTGACTATCTCGACCCTTCCGGACGCGTTGGCGCACTCAAAACGACCATACGAACAACTTATAAAATATTCACTTTTATATATTAATAATTAATCCCGACGCGACACGGGCGCGTCCCGACTAAAATTCTCAAAACTGCCATTTCATTCACTCGTGACATTTACTATAATCAATATCATATATTACTATGCTCATAAGTAATATTCAAAAATTTCATATAATTACTAACTCACGTCACGTCAATAATTATAACATAATTAATTTTCGGATTTTTATTAAATAATACACTCTCATTAAATTTAATAAATCCCCCAAATTAATATAGCATAAAAATACGGGGTATTACACGCACTTTTGCTGTTCACCCCCTTGTGGAGAAAACCGTTCTTCTTCTTCATTGCAGCCCTACTGGAAAGGGGTAGTTCCAGCCGTCGACTACAGAATCCGACACCTGAGGGTAATTCTTAGTCACTTGTATTTTCATTGTAATCCGAAATTGTACAGCTACAATAATATAATGAAAATAAATGGTTTTGCCCCTTTGGGGGATTTTTCCTCACAAGCATGTGTTTGAATGTTCTTGCTTAGTTCATCATCTTATTCAATCACATATTGTTGCATGTTTAGGGTTTGTTTGGGTTAAAAGGAGTTTAATATATAATTTGCTCATTTGAACGCAAGCACATACTTTCTCAAATTGGTATCAGAGCAGGTTACGCTAATCTATCGCGTATTCCTATTTTCCACAAAAATTTTCTAAGATATCAATTTTCCAAAAAAAAATGATTTTTGAAATAGTGTGTGTTCAAATGGAGAAGTTATATAATAAAATGCCTGTTTTTGACGGGACAAATTATGCTTATTGGAAAGCCCGAATGAGGTCGGCTTTAAAAGCCATAGATGAAAGGGTTTGGATTTTAGTTGAAAGAGGGTGGACTCCTCCCTCCGTGACTGTTGATAATGTGATCAACTTGAAACCTGTCACTTCTTGGACTGATGAAGAATTTAAATGGTCATCTTTTAATTCTAAGGGTTTAAGTGCTATTTCTGGGTCTGTCACTCTTGATGAGTTCAAACGCATAATGACGTGCACCACGTCAAAAGAGGCATGGGATGTTTTACAACTCACCCATAAAGGAACTAATGCTGTGAAAGAATCTAAGTTGCAAAATTTGACAACTCAATTTGAAACCATCACCATGCATGAATCTGAATGCTTTGATGAATTTTATGCTAGACTTTCTGACATTATGAATACTAGCTTTAATCTTGGTGAACATATTCCTAATGCTAGAGTTGTTAAAAAGATTCTTCGTTCTTTACCTAAGCGGTTTATCCCTAAAGTCACTGTGCTAAATTCTATGGGTAATTTAAATACGCTAAAATTGGAAGAACTTGTAGGAGATTTGCAAACTTATGAAATTGATATGTTCCCTAAAACTGCAAAATCTAAAGATAAGGGAATTGCACTTAATGCCCAAGAGAGAAGAAGTGAGGGGTCGGCTAGAAAAAGGGTAGAGTCATCTAGAAAGAAAGAGACTGACACGTCAGATTCTGAGTGTGATTTTGACCTAGATGATTTGGCTCTTTTTGCAAAAAAATTCAAAAGGATTCTCAAATTTAAGAAAAATGGCAATTTTAAAGATTAAAAAAAATTGAGAAAACAAGTTTGAAAAGAAAAATGAAAAAGACTCCAAAAATCCTCCTAAGAAAGAAAGAGAGAGATGTTTTGAGTGCGATGGTAGGGGTCATAGAGCCTTTGAGTGTGCCACTCGTCTGAATAGAGAGAAAGGGAAAGCTGTCCTTAATGCTACCCTTAGTGACGACAGTGAGGTCGAGACGGTGGATTCAGGAGATGAGTCACCACATGAGTGTAACTTCACCGCATTCATGGCCAGTCAAGTGAGCACTCCTAGTTCTCTTCACGGTGATAAGGATGATGCTTCACAGGGACACCTCGACAGTGAGATCGATGTGAGTGAGGGGGAGGATGACTCAAGTGAGAGCGAGAGTGATATTCAACGCGCCTACGCTGAGTTATATTCTGAGTCGTTTAAAACTAAAAAACGTAACAAAGCGCTAGTTCTTAAGATCACCGACTTAGAGGAAGATTTAAGAAAGGCGAGAGAAAGAGAGTCATCCACCTTCACCGCCCTGAGAGAGAGAGAATCTGCCTGT
This sequence comes from Sambucus nigra, assembly GCA_949130495.1. Classification (NCBI taxonomy): domain Eukaryota; kingdom Viridiplantae; phylum Streptophyta; class Magnoliopsida; order Dipsacales; family Adoxaceae; genus Sambucus; species Sambucus nigra. The sequence goes on from OX422209.1 coordinate 630,878,450, forward strand.
GTCGAGAAAGATAGGTTGTTTAGAGAAAGAGAGAATGTTTTAGAGAAAGAGAGAGGGGACTTGACTAAACAAGTGGCTAGTCTTACGAGTCAGCTTCATTCCTCCGTGGAGACTCGGAAGAAACTTGAAGCCCTAGTTGCCCAGCTGACTCATGATCTTGAGAAATCACGGGAAGTCAAAGTATAAATCGAGGACAGATCTGGGAAGATGGGAAAGATGCTCCTCGACCCCACTTTAGGTTTTGGTGATCGACAAGGAATTGGATATGATGGTGCCTCCACGTCCCAAATTGCACCTGGACCAGTTCCTGAGTTTACTACAACTCCTTATGGTCACCGTCAAAAACCTCGAAGGAAAGTTCGACCAAGAAAAGCAAACCAAGGTCCGCCTTTGACTGTGCTCTTTTGTACTTATTGCAAAAGAAAAGGCCACCTTAGGGAGTCTTGCTATAGCATGGGTCGGACACGACATACTATTGCTCCACCACATCATACTGATGAGTTTTCTAGTCTGAGAGAGCGAGTTGAGATCTTAGCTGCCACGACCCACAGTTTAATAGAAGAATTCCGACGGATGTCTTTGTCGTTAGTGAATGCTTCTCACATTCCAGCTAAAACCAACAACAACAAAGGCAAACAAAAGGTCATCCCAACTTGGGTACCTAAGAAATATAAAAAGGCTTTTGTTGTTCATGTTTCTCTCAAAGCACATAATACCTCACAGTGGTATTTTGATAGTGGGTGCTCCAGACACATGACAGGTGAAGCCTCATTTTTTACGACTCTTGAAGACTATCAGGATGGCAGAGTCACCTTTGGAGATGGGAGCAGGTCTAGCATTATAGGACATGGTACTGTCGAGTTACCTGGATTTCCTAAGCTAGAAAATGTTTTGTACGTCAAAGGTTTGAAAGCAAACCTTCTCAGCATTAGCCAGCTGTGCGACACTGACTCTGCAGTAAAGTTTGATCGGGATACCTGTAAAGTCTATAATCAAACCGGTAAACTTTTGATGCAAGGGGTGAGGACCGAGGATAATTGCTATGGGACTGAGCCCACGTCCTCACTTGTCTGCAATAGCGCCATGATCATTCCTATGGATCTGTGGCATCAACGTCTAGGTCACGTGAACGTTAGAGATCTCAATCGCTTAGCTAAAAAGGACCTAGTACGTGGCTTACCATCTCTTGGAAAGTCAACTTCGACCGTTTGTGGACCCTGTCAGTTGGGAAAACAAATTCGTAGTCCTCATAGGAAGTTGCATGCCATTACCACTTCTCGTGTTCTTGAGTTGATTCACATGGATGTTATGGGTCCCACTCGTACTGAGAGTCTAGGTGGTAAGAGGTACATCCTCGTGATGGTAGATGATTTCTCCAGGTACTCCATTGTAGGTTTTCTGAGAGAGAAATCTGATGCTGTAGAATTTTTAACGACCAAGTGTCGTGTCCTGCAAAATCAACACGGTGTCACTATTAATAGGATGCGTAGTGACAATGGCACTGAATTCACATAAGCAAAGGTAGACCTTTACTGTGATAGCCTCGGGATCAAACATGAGTTTTCTGCTGTGAGAACTCCTCAGCAAAATGGTATTGTTGAGAGAAAGAATAGAACGATCCAAGAGATGGCTAGATCTATGCTTCTAGGTCGTAAAGTTTCTAGGAGATTCTGGGCAGAGGCAGTGTCTACTACATGCCACGCGGTGAATAGGGTTTATTTGCATCCACACACACTTCAGACTCCTTATGAGTTATGGACTGGCAAGAAGCCCAACCTGGCATATTTCCGTGTTTTGGGGAGTAAATGCTACATCCTACGGGATAGAGAGCAATTAGGAAAATTCGACTCCCGGAGCGACGAGGGAATATTTCTAGGATATTCATCAAATAGCAGAGCGTACCGGGTTTTTAACCTGAAGAGATCTAAGGTTATGGAATCAATAAACGTCACCGTGCAAGATGACGAACCTCCGATGGTTATTAATCCTAACCTTTAGTGTGTGGATGAGGACACATCTGACAGTGATCCACTTATCTCCCATCCACACTCTGTGGTCCCCACTCCTGTGTTAGGGGACACACCTGCTTGGGTTCGCAAGAGTCATGACCCGTCTGCCATTGTTGGCGATCCCACTCTAGGGGTCAAGACTCGTGCTTAGCTAGAGAACGTTGTTAGCCATATTTGCTACACGTCCAAAGTCGAGCCCAAGAATCATAAAGAAGCACTCAAGGATGAACACTGGATATCTACTATGCAGGATGAGTTGCTTCAGTTTAAAAAGAATAATGTCTGGGAACTTGTCCCCCGGCCTAGTGAGACTAATGTGATAGGTACCCGGTGGATTTTCAAGAACAAAATGGATGAAAATGGTACCATAATCAGAAATAAGGCTAGGTTGGTCGCTCAAGGCTACACAGAGATAGAGGGTGTAAACTTTGGGGAGACATTTGCTCCTATTGCAAGGCTTGAGTCCATCCGTCTTTTGCTCGCCATCGCATGTCATCTGCGCTTCAAGGTATATCAAATGGATGTCAAGAGTGCCTTTCTGAATGGCATTCTACAGGAGGAGGTTTATGTGGAAGAACCAAAAGGGTTTGAAGACCCTCAGCACCCAGAGCACGCCTACTATCTCAGGAAAGCCTTATATGGTTTGAAGCAAGCACCCCGTGCTTGGTACGAGAGGCTTACTTCCTATCTCTTAGCTCGTGGCTTCAAAAGAGGGGGAGTAGATATGACGTTGTTCATTAGGAGAGATGACGGTGCTATTTTGGTTACCCAGGTCTATGTGGACGACATAGTCTTTAGATCCACATGCTCCCAGCATGCTCACCACTTTGAGGAGGAGGTGAAAAGTGAGTTTGAGATGAGCATGGTTGGTGAGCTTATATTCTTCCTTGGTCTCCAGGTTCGTCAGTTAGAGGATGGGATGTTCATCTCCCAATCCAAGTATGCTAGAGACCTAGTGAAGAAATTTGGTTTAGACTACGCTAAGCATGCACGTACACCTATGAGTACCACTACCAAGCTTAGTAAGGACACTTCAGGCAAGGATGTAGAGCAAACCTTATATCGGAGTATGATAGGTAGTCTTCTCTACTTGACTGCCAGTCGTCCCGACATCGCCTTTAGTGTTGGAGTCTGTGCGCGATATCAGGCATCCCCTAAAGAGTCACACTTACTTGCTCTAAAACGTATTATTAAATACGTAAGTGGGACTCTCTCATACGGTATTTGGTATTCCTTTGATACCGATGACCGTTTTTCCGCCTATTCAGATACCGATTAGGCTGGGGATGTAGATGGTTGTAGGAGCACTTCTGGTGGGTGTTTCTATTTTGGTTCTGCTCTTATCTCCTGGCTGAGCAAGAAGCAAAATTCCATCTCTTTGTCCACTGCGGAGGCTGAGTACATAGCCGCCGGGAGTTGTTTCATACAACTCTTGTGGATGAAGCAAATGTTGGAGGATTATGGGATTTCACAAGACACCATGATCATTTCTTGTGATAACACGAGCGCGATACACATATCCCGTAATCCCGTCCAGCATTCGCGCACAAAACACATCAGGATACGTGAGCACTTTATACGACAGCTAGTTGATGAGAAAATCGTATCCCTGAGTTTCGTTCCCACCGACCGTCAGTTAGCCGACATATTCATGAAACCTTTAGATGCCCTTAGATTTGAGAGTCTTAGGAAGGCTTTGGGGATTTGCACAGTTGACTGAGGGGTTGGTCTATGTCTAGAATAGGATGCTTCTTCATGTTCATATCATATGCTTCCTATTGCTAGTCTGTTTTATATGTACCATTGCTTAGTTGTACAACTTTTATTAATTCTTTTTGCTTTTTATATTTCTTTTGAAAAATACAAAAAGATTTTCTTTTATTTTTTTAAGAAAAGCACAAAAAGATTTTATTTTGATAAAATTTTTGAAAAAGACCAAAAAGATTTTTGTATTTTTAAGCACCTTTTATGGATGATCATTTAAGATAGCCAAGTCACAACTTCATTCCATTTATCCATGTGACTGTTTGATAGAGATTTGAGAGGCTACATCATTTCATCTATGTGCTTTACATTGGTTGGAGTCTTTGAGATGTAATTAGTGATATCTTCCTACATGTTTGACTCCTATATCCTTTATTGCACACATGCACGGCTATATTTGATTATTGCACTTGTCTATCTCATATTGGCTTGAGTGTTTCCATCTCAATTTTGTCTATACAATGTACAATATGCGATAAAACTTGACAAGATTGGAATGCATGTAAAAACCATTTTGGTGAGACTGTGTGTTTTTGTATAACGGGGAGGGGCTGCGAAAGGTAATCATCTATCCTTTGCGCAAAATCCACCGTGAAAAAGGACCTAAAAATGGAGGAATTTTTATATCCGATGTCCAAAGAGGTAAAAAGAGCCCGAAAAAATTTAAAGGCAATAAAAAGCACTTCATGCCAAATATGGGCCACTTAGGTTTCACCATCAATTCTCCAAAGTTTGAGAATTTAGAATGCCTCTATTCAAAATTATATCTGAGGGAGTTTGGTTGGAGAATCTTTAAACGGGTTTGCACTTCCTTGAAAGTCCTGAAAAAGCATAAAATCGTTTTGGACGTTATTGGTGTGAAAATCACTTGGAGCTTTGATTTGTTGATTTGATTGAGTCAATATCTTATATTGTCATTCCTTTACACCAAAGGACTCATTTGAGTTCATTCTCTAGGAGTATCCTATATTCATCGTGCACATATGTCATGTTTGTATGCTTTGATTTTCCTATCGAATTTGTTCACACCACTTCATTTCCGCTATCATCGTTTTGGTTACTTTGTGTTCATTCATGGTGTGATTTTATACTCATGACACCCCGCACTTGCCTATTTGAATTCTTTCTCTCATTTGCCTATTTGGGGACATCATAAAAAGGGGGAGAATGAATTATCTTATTATGGGGGAGATTTGAAAGTTGAGTTTGCTCATGAATTGGTATATATGTTTATCTCATTTCAAATTCGATATGTCACTTGGTATTTTGCTTTTTCTCATGTGTGTAGGTACTACATGGATTATCATTGGATTGCACACCGTGATGAGAAAAGTGTTGAGATTCCTGAAAGAGTTGAAGAGCAAACGCTGTAGTCTTATTCAATTATATGTTTCCAGTTTTGGGTTCATGGAAGGGTAGATTTGTATAGGCATTTTTAGTTGTTTGATAATTCGGATGTTTTGTTTTTATATATGTACCGGCATAGACATAGGGGGAGATTTGTAAGGACATTTTTGTCCATTAACAATTTATTATGTCGCACGTCGTTACACCGTTAAAGAAATTCAAGATTCATACATTCATCAACGGATCCGAATATCAAAAGAAGAAGAGGAATTAAAGTCTGACAGACTGGACCGGTCCGCCTGAAATAAAAGAACCGATCCGGCTAACTGAACCGGTCCGCCTCAGACCCGGACCGATCCGTCTGCTTAAGGCCAGTATACCCCGAACCGCAAGCAAACCGATGAAGCCTGAAATAAAAGAACCGATCCGGGTCAACCGGACCGATCCGCATGCAATAAAAGAACCGATCCAGTCAACCGGACCGATCCGCCTCAGACCCGGACCGGTCCGCCTGGGATAAACTTAAACAGATCGTGTTCAGATCGTGCTCAGATTTTTATGGCTCAAGACTTCTTATTTAATCCCACTACGGGAAGTGGTTTTCTAAGACTCATACACACGATTTTCAGAGTTTAAAAAACTCTAAGTCTTCACCTATTGAGCATCAAGACTCTAGGTATTTGATTCACACAAATTTCCAAACATTTGTGAATCACTTTGCAACCCAAGAATGCACTTTTGCTGTTCACCCCCTTGTGGAGAAGATCGTTCTTCTTCTTCATTACAGCCCTACTGGAAAGGGGTAGTTCCAGCCGTCGACTACAGAATTCGACACCTGAGGGTAATTCTTAGTCACTTGTATTTTCATTGTAATCCGAAATTGTACAGCTACAATAATATAATGAAAATAAATGGTTTTACCCCTTTGGGAGATTTTTCCTCACAAGCATGTGTTTGAATGTTCTTGCTTAGTTCATCATCTTATTCAATCACATATTGTTGCATGTTTAGAGTTTGTTTGGGTTAAAAGGAGTTTAATATATAATTTGCTCATTTGAACGCAAGCACATACGTTCTCAGGGGTGACTAATGCGCCAGCTGTATTTATGGATGTTATGAACTGGGTACTGCATCCTTTTGTTGATTCTTTTATGATAGTTTTTATTGATGATATTATGATCTACTCATGTGATATGGTTGAACATGAAAAGCATCTTAGAACTATTTTGAATGTGTTGAAAGATAAGCAATTATATGCTAAGTTTAGCAAATGTGAATTTTGGCTATCACAAGTTGTATTTTTAGGACATGTTATTTCTGGACATGGTATATATATTGATCCTGAGAAAGTATAATCTATTGTAACGTGGGAGAGGACCAATAATGTAACTGAGGTGAGGAGTTTTCTGGGCTTAAGTTTGAATGGAATTCTGATTGTGAAAATAGTTGTGAAGAACTAAAGAAGAGATTGGAAACTGCACCTATTCTTACTATTCCACATGGTGGAGATGGTTTTGTTATTTATACCGATGCTTCACACCAGGGGTTGGGTTGTGTTTTTATGCAGCATGGTAAGGTTATTGCTTATGCTTCTAGGCAGTTGTGTAGACATGAACGTAATTATCCTACACATGATTTGGAACTTGTTGCTTTGTGTTTGCTTTGAAATTATGGCGTCATTATTTATATGGTGAGGTATATGAAATTTTTACTGACCACCGGAGCCTTAAGTATTTATTTACTCAGAAGGAGTTGAATTTGAGGCAGAGGCGATGGATGGAGTTAATTAAAGATTATGATTGTACGATTCACTAGGGAAGGCAAATGTAGTTGCAGATGCTCTGAGTAGAAAGGCTTCGGGCTGGTTATCTTGTATTCGGTGTGCTAGAGTTGCCCACATCATGTAGTTGAGCTTGATGGGAGTAAAATTGAATCTATCAGATGGGGATAAGTTCTTTGCTCATGTAAATGTGAGGCCTTTGTTAGCTACATGCATTCGTGATTTGTAAAGTCAAGATCCTTTTCTTGAGAAGAAATAGCAAGATGTCCGAGATGGTAAGTCTGAATATTTTTGTATTGTGAATGATGACACTTTATTGTATAAGCAGCGGTTTTGTGTGCCTAATGTGGGTGGATTGAAAGAGGAAATTTTATATGAGGCTCATAATTCCATCTATGCTATGCATCCTGGTAGTACTAAAATGTACATGGATTTGAAAGAGCATTATTGGTGGAATAATATGAAAAAGTAAATAGCCAATTTTGTTGCTAGATGCCTTATATGTCAGCAAGTGAAAGTTGAGCATCAGAAACCTACTCGTCTTCTTTAGCCATTGCCAATACCGAAATGGAAATAGGATCATGTAACGATGGATTTTGTGGTTGGTCTTCCTCGATCTCAGAAGGGGTCAGATTCGATTTGGGTAGTGGTGGACAGATTGAACCAGTCCGCTCATTTTCTAGCAGTCAAAACTACGTATATAGTTGATAGGTATGCTAGATTATATGTTAATGAAATTATTCGATTGCATGGAGCACCTGTTTCTATTGTTCCAAATAGGGAGCCTACTTTTACATCTAGATTTTGGGATAGTTTGCAATATGCTATGGGTACTAACTTAAAGTTTAGTACAACTTTTCATCCTCAAATAGATGGACAGTCTGAAAGGACAATATAAATTTTAGAAGACATGCTTAGAGCTTGTGTGCTTGATTTCAAAGGTAATTGGGATGAATATTTGCCTTTGATAGAACTTGCATATAATAATAGTTTTCAATCTACTATTGGTATGGCTCAATATGAAGAATTGTACGGTAGACGATGTCGTACACCGGTATGTTGGGGTGAAGTTGGTGAAATAAATATAGAGTGTCCAGAATTAATTGAAGTCACCACTGAAAAAGTGAGGATTATTCATGGTAGAATGAGAACAGCTCAAAGCAGACAGGAAAGTTATGCGGATAAACGACGAAAAGATTTGGAATTCCAGAAAGGGGATTATTTGCTTCTTTGGATATCTCCATGGAAAGGAGTTATGAGGTTTGGAAAGAAAGGGAAATTAAGTCCACGCTACATTGGACCTTATGAAATTCTTGAGAAAGTCACGATGGTTGACTAAAACTTAACGTTACCACTAGAGTTAGCTCGATTACATGATGTTTTTCATGTTTCAATGTTAATAAAGTATGTAGAGGATCCTTCACATATATTGGTGGAATAACCTATTGAGTTAAAGGAAGACTTGAGTTATGTGGAAGAACAATTTGCTATCGTGGATAGGAAGGAACAGATATTGAGATCAAAAGTGATCCCACTTGTGAAAGTTGTGTGGATGAGGCATGACATGTAAAAGGCTACATGGGAGAGAGATGATACCATGAAGATGCATTATCCGTATTTGTTTGATTCGGACAACCAAGGTATGTCAATTTCGGGGACGAAATTTCCTAACAGGGTGAGAATTGTGACAACCCGAATATAATTATGATTAATTATACTTAAAATCATGCTTAGCTTATTTGATATGGATAATATGTTATTAGTATATATAATGTTAAGTCATCATGTTTAGTCTAACCCTACCTTCATAAAGAATGAAATATTGAATTAGCTACAAATAAATTTTTTTGAAGTTTTTGGTAGGAATGTTAATATTTAATACTAGTTTTGACCTTTATAACATAACAATTGACTTGAGGAGAAAACTAGATAGTTGTATATATATCGGTTAGGTTTGTAACATGACAAACGGTGTGTTAAATGGAGGTCTGAACGAGAAGTTATGCTGGAATTACGAAGCAGGGACAAATTTATCCATTCGTTAAATGATATTTCATCTTATTAGGCTAACAAAGGGTGGATTTTGATTGGTTAAAGAAGGAGGCTGGTTTTGGCCAACTTTAAAGGCTTGAAATAATCTCCTCCTTCAGAATAACTAAGCCATTAAATAGTTTGGCTTGAGAGGAAGAGAGAATTGGAAAGTTAAGGAAGAAAGTGAGGAGTAAATTTGGAGAAAAATCCGTGGAAATTACGTAAAAGTCCCGAAGGTAATCCTAACACCAAATCTTGGTATTTTTATTATATTAATCATTTAGTTGATAGAAATAATCATTTTTTAATAAAATTTCTGCCCTTGATGTATATGTATGGTTAGATGCAAGTTTAAGTTAAGTTGAATGTACAAACCCTTAAAATTATTTCGTTTAGTAACCTTGTTTATTCAACCTTCCATATCTTTTTGTATACTTAATGGAATTGACTCATTCCAATTGGATATGAAAATAGACTCATATATGTGTGAAATATCCGAAATTTATGTGAAAATACCAAGAAATGAATCTTTGGTGGGAATTTTAAGTTTGGGTATAAAATCTGCCCCAAGGGTGAAAGTATGCACGCCATGTGTTCGATGTTTTGCTTCACATAGAAAATGAACCTTAAAAATTATTAAACTTTAATTATGTATTGTTCAATATGTTTATTTATGTTGAGTGAAATATCATATAAATTTATGATGTATAAAAATTATGGAAATTCCTGGAAGTTGAATGAACGATAAAAGAGCCTATAGGAAAGATTTGCTATGTAGTAAAGAAATGCGCCTATCTTGCTCTAGGAAACTTGAAATGATGTGCCATCTTTTGAATTGGAATATTATTATGATAAGGATTGAATTATGAATAATAAATAAATAAATTTTTGGTCTATGATTTGGATATGACAAGTATATTAACATGAATTTGGATGGAACTTCATTTATAATGAATGATTTGAATAGAATCATATGATGTTTATGAGTTGAGTTATTTTCAAGTTATTCTTTGAATTGGTAATATTATTATGATGATACTAGTATTGTAAGAATGATAGGAAGAGAAGAACAATCGACTGAACAAATACCGAATAAAGGCAAAGGAAAAGCCTGATTAAATCTCCAAGGCGAGTGTACTTATGATTTGTTTCATATATAAATATGGATATAGCTCTAAGAATGGATTTGTTTGAATACTTCGGTATTCAGAATTTTTTTGGATATTAAAATATCCAGGATTTGTTTGGGTCTTAAGATCCAGGATTGGTTTGAATACTTCGATATTCAGAATTTGTTTGGATATTAAAATATTTAGGATTTGTTTGGGTTTTAAGATCCAATATTGCTTTGAATACTTCGGTGTTCAGGATTTGTTTGGATCTTAAGATCCAGGATTGGTTTGAATACTTCGGTATTCAGGATTTGTTTGCATATTAAAATGTCTAGGATTTGTTTGATTCTTATGATCTAGGATTGGAATTGGACAAACATCCAATAATTTGATTTGTCTTATGACAAGGATTTGTTGGAACTAATGTTCGAGCATTTGGTATTTCCAACGGGCAGGATTATTTGGATTTCATATCCACAGATTTGATATAAAACTATTATTTTGTAGCAGGGTAAGATTGTTTGGATTTTAGTACCACTGATTTGATATAAAATTGTTATTAATGGGATTATATATCCACGGATTTGATATAGAATTGTCATTTCATTGTAGGAAAGGATTATTTGGATTTTATATCTAGATATTTGATATAATATTGATATTTCATAGCAGGGAAGGATTATTTGGATTTTACATCCACATATTTGATAAAGAACTGTTATTTCATTTCAGGGAAGGAGTACCTCACTAAGCTTAATGCTTACAGTTTATATTTTAACATTTTCAGGTCTCTACGCTGCCAGTTAGGATATCATTTGATCGGTGATTTGAGAGTTTCACCGTTAGAAGGATCTGGGGATTAGACGTGGGATTTTTTATCATTGTCATGCTGAGGTTTTACTACAATCGCACATATTATATATTGAGTTAGCATGGGTTGATTTTATAATTGTAATGTTTAATCATAGTCAATCTTAGTATAACATGTTCGTTTAATTATGACTCTGATGTTAATTACGTTATGGTACAAAGAACAGGATTATGTTTATTATACATGAAAAAAAATATTGATAAATGAATTATATTTCGAATGGACGGAAGATTATGATTTAATCGTAATATAAATGAAATGATTAGAATATATTTGGGTTTTGGGGTGTGACAAGTACCATCACTACCAACACTACCTGAGTCTCATAGAACATCTTTTAACTTCAAAATCCTAGACTCAATGAAAATATTTAGACTCCTCAAATGTTAGAAACTATTTTTTTTAATTTTTAATTATTCCTAAAAGGTTATCTTGCTCCCCCTCAATACAGTCAAATTTATTCCTAAGAGTTTTCCCATGTGCCCTCAAATCACTAGTCAATTTAATATTATTCGTAATGGCACGTTCAGTGACCCTAGAAATTTTAGGGTCCTCTAATTATCTCTCTAAAAATCAGACTATATCCTCACTCTCTTTCTTGGGCACTTCTAAAGTTTTAAAATCACGTTTCATGTCCATAAGCTTCTCCTGAAGGATATCTATTTCAATTTGAATATTTTGCAAAAAAAAAATCAATTTCAAATCTAAAACAACAATTTTGACTTTCCAGAATTTTAATTCTTTTTGAAAATTCAAATTCACAAGAGCTAATGTTTCAGCACGGTTATGAAGCTTGTTACACTCATCTTGAATATCAACGTCATCGTCATCGCTAAATGCATCAAACAACTTATCACAATGATGACTCATATAGATAAAACAAACAAACAAACATGAGAGAGAGAGAGAGAGAGATCACCTTAAATAGCACAAAAAAATGGATCTACAAGATAACATAATGTACCCGCTATGATACCAATTTAAAGATCTCAAGAGGGTAGGTTTTGAACAGTAAAAGTAAATTTTTAGTTTTTTTAAACAAAATGTTAAACTTAAACAGATTCACCTAAATAAAAAAACTTTACACCAGTTTAAACTGAGAGGAATTCAACTTAGTCCAAATTTTATCTTGTAAAATTAGATGAACCTAAAACAGAAAAGATATTCAAACTAAATGAAAAATAAATTACAACCCAACAAAAAAAGACAAGAGATGAGGAAATTTTTTTTGAGCAAAAGTAATATTTTAGCATTGTTTATAAGGGGTATTACAAAATGACAATTACAGACTTACAAAACTTAGAGATATACTAAGTGACCCAGAAATTTCTTCACTCCTTGTTATTAACAGAAAATGATACAAATCCAGCACCATCCACAGCAAGCTCCGCTTGCCTTGGTATCCACCGATCAACCTCGATAATCAGTATTCCTATATTCTTTAATAGTGGAGTATCAACTCCACAAGAGCAGCAATAGAGAATCAACTCTACAAGGGTATGAACATGGTATGTTTTATTTTAGGGTTTGATAAAGATAAAAAAATAATTCAAGGTATTTGAATTAGAAAACAAAAGAGTTTTAAACAAACTAGGGTTTGGAGACCTTTTGGATATGCGTAGAAAAAAAAAATTCACCAAAAGTTCTTCGAAAACTAATGTCATGATCCCTGTTGATTTAAAAAATTAGATCGCTCTAATTATTCAATCACAGATAAATAAAATGAGACAAAGATTTTTAAAGTGGTTCAGCCTTATAAGAATGGCCTACGTCCACTGTTATGTTATTGCTGAGTGTTTGGGAATTCTCGATATATAAATTTATCAAGAAATTCCGGTCCCTTTGAATGAGGGTGATACAAGGTATTTATAGCCCTTAGGCTGTACATGAATGGGTTGATACATTAAATGATATACATATGAAAGGGTAATACATTTAATGCAGCGTGTGCGTCAAGATGATAAACATTCAATGAATAGTTGAACTGTTGACATTCTGGCAATTAATACTACGACCGAGATGCAGCTCGGACCGCCTTAGTTGCGCGTTGCTCAGGAGTTCCTCGGAGCGCTAGAGTACCTCGGAGTGCTGAAGTTCCTCGGTATATCCTCGTTGCTCGGGGAGAACATGAGTTGGTCGAGGAAATGAACTTCCTCGTTGTTATTATACCACATAGATTGACAAGTGTCTTCGTATGATTCGTCCATATCAGCATATTAATTTTGGTATCAACAGAAGCCCCCAATGTTTCATATTTCGAACTTTGAGGAGTATGGAACATTCTTTCTCGGTTTATGGCAATATTGAATGATCTTCCTGGGTTTTAGGAGCATCGTATTTGAATTTATTTCCAAATTCAACGAATCCGCCTTTTTTGAACTTTTAAGAGCACTTCGATCTTAGTGCCCTTTTTGTCCTTTTAGCCGTCGGAAGTTCAATAGTTTCTTTTTTGTAATCATTTCCTTCGCCGCTTCCCAAGGCAAAGTATTTAAACTTCTTAGGTAACCATACCGTCTTCTTCTTTTTCCAATTTCCTGCATTCAAGCTTTCTATTATCTCCTTCTCTCTTGTGCGTTCATCCTAGTTTTCGTTCGTTGTCAACATTCCTCCTTTCTTCCTGTAAGATCTTCTTCCTTTCTTCTGTATCTCTTTTATTCAGTATGGTTTATATTGTGGAGTCTGTTGAGAAATTTCGTTCCGATTTTTCCATTCCTTCCTGGGTAACTCTGGAGGTTCTTTCTGAGCCTTTAGATTATTTTTGATTGGCTGAGGGACATTGGTTCCCCAGTCTATTCATTGCTGAATGTGGATTTTCTTTTCCGCCAAACCCATTGTGTCTTGAGTTTTGTCAGTATTTTGATCTTGTCCCTGCAAAAATAGCCCCCAATTCATGGAGAATAATTAATGGGGTGTACAAATTAAATCTAACTCATGGGACTCGTATAGGGATCCCTGAAATTATGTATTGATATAAATGGGCCATTCTAGATAATATTTATTACTTAAAAACTAGGTTTCTGAATAGGGCTCTTGTAGTTAACCTCCCTGATTCAAATAGAGATTATTTTGAACATGGGGTGGTTATTAAAAATTGGCAATATGCCCCTTTAGTTGGAGATGGAGTATACAACGGTCCCAGATGCCCCCCATATGGCAATGGGATAGGTTTATTTTTCATTTTATTTCTTTTACTTATGAAATTATGCTTTTATCATGTTTGACAAAATGTATGACTGATATCTCATTATGTGTTTGTTTGCAGTTGATAGTAAGAGAAAAACTCCAAAAGAATCAGAGGTTAATATTAAGCATCTGAAACTTATCTGGGGTTTGCATAAGAACGTTGCAGACGAGTACATCAGGTCTGCATCATATTTGCTTCAGTATAAGAGTTCTACAACCTCTTATACTGCTCGCCCTGTTGAGCCAGCTTCAACTCCAGAGGATTCTTCTTCAGATTCTCATCTTCCTTTAAGTAAGAGAATGGGCAAGAAAAGAGCTCCTCCTGCTCTATTTGATGACATTCCTCCTACAGCTGGGGCCAAGAAAAGCAAAACTGATGTTCCAGAGGGGACTAAGAAGGTGGATGCTGCACCTTCCAAAGCTACCGAGAAGCCCCCAGTGGCTCCGAGCAAGAAGGTTGCTCCTGGGGAAATAATTGCTATCTCTCTGACCAAGAGTTCTTCCTTGGTTGAAGCTGCTGAAGTCCCTTTGAGGAGATTGAGGAAATCATCCTCAGTCAATTTGGCTGAAACTGCGTCCTCTCTACCAGCTGGTGGTGTTGGTGTTCCAACCATCATTCCTCCGAGCTCTGCAATGAGCTCAGTAAAAACTTGGATCATACCCGAGGTCCAAGGAATTGATGAAAAATTTTCTAGGGATATGCTGACATCCCTAGCTACTCGTCATCTTGCTTCGGTAAATTTCTCACACTCTGAATTTCCTTTCTTTCTGTGAATACTTGTCTTTTTGCACTGACCTGTCACTTTTTTCCTTTGTTTAGCTGGTGAATTATTTTAACAACATCGTGAAGAAAGATGAAGCTATTAAAGCTTCAAGCTCCTCGTCAGGTGTAGAGGATGCTCTGCTGGGTTTGACCCAATCCTTGAAGGAATCTCGCCAACAGTATAGTGAGGACAAGGCTGTTTGGGAGAAAAAGTTGTCAATAGTTGAAGCTGAGAAGGTGAAGTTGGCTGAGATCTCCAAGAGTTTGGAGAATAAAGTGAAAAGTTTAGAGGTCGAGCATAAGAAATATGACGACAAGCTCAAGAATTTTGGAGAACTTGAGGATAAGCTGAGGAAGGCAGAGGATGAATTGTCCGCCCTGCGAGATATCAAGGGCCAAAAAGAAGTATTGGATGCGAAGCTCTCCTCGGAGAAACTGAAAAGAAAGCTCGCAGTTAAAAAATCCTTCAGCGCAGGCTGGGATAAAGGATGGGACAAGGGGATTCCTGCGATGACATCCCAAGTTCAATATGGGAAGTTGAAATACTTCCGAGATGGCTGGGTAGCTTCCCTGCAAGAATTGAAGATCAAAGAAGATTCTGGGCTATTCCAGCTACACCTCCCTGGTCCTCCCCCACCAATTGTGGAGGAAGAAGAAGATGAGCCTGTCTCTGATGAATCTTCCATGGCCATAGGTGATCAAATCCCTGCTTCTCTTCCTTCTGCTAACGAGGACATTTCTTCCATGCCTCCTCCTCCTGAGCAAATTTCAACTGCCGATCAAGTCGCTGTGACCACCGAGCAATCGAGCTCCTCGTCCCAACCTCCCGAGAAAGTCTTGGGAGCCAAGGAAAAGGTGTGAAGTTGTTCGGTATCATTTCTATCTTTCATTATTTGTAATCAAACAATGTAATCCTTTTGTGATCTAATAAAATACATCTTTGTTCATCTCTGTTGTTGATGATTTGTTTTTGTTGATTATTGTCTTTTTCTCATCCTTAGTTTGTTGCTAGAATGGAACTGATATCTGCACATAATACAAAGCTGATGCAGCAATGCCACGAATATTATAAAGCTGGTCATACAGATCTTAGTACATCAGAAATAGCTGACATCCTTGGTCATGATGCCTCAGAACAAGCGATTGAGGCTTATCGGTACTTGAAGGATTTACTAGACCGAGCTGTGGCCAACAGTGTGGCTTACTATGAATTGATCGAGGAACTTCATTGTACCTTAGAAGATCTTCAGAGTCAACACAATGAATCAACTTCTTTGTTGCACAAGGAGTATGAAAGTAGATATCAGCAGCTTTCTTCTAAAACAGGCCATAAAAAGATCCTTGTTGGATACGATGTTAGAGAAAGAACTTTAAAAGGTGAAGTTGAGGCCTGCAGGCAGATTGCTGAGTTGCTGGAACAAGAGAACAATAATTTGCAGAAAAAGCTAGCACAGTATGAATCTGCAGCGTCATCTTCCACTGTTTTAGTACAAGTTACCGATGAAGGTTTCTCGTTCTTAGAGGTTGAGAATGCCAAATTAAGGCAAGAGTTGGACGTTCTGAGAAGATCTGTTATTCCTGTGACTGCTCGGGGACGAGGAAGAGCTGTTCAAAATGTTGCCGAGGAGCAAAGTTCTCCAGTCACTGCTCGGAGTCGATCAAGAATTCTTAGCCGCAATGTTGAAGAGGCTCGTACTCAGTCGATGTTAGAAACTCAAGCATTCCAATTGAACGCAAAAGACCGGGCTCTGTCTGAAATGTCCAAGAAAAACCTATCCTTGGAGGATCAACTTACTGCGATGAAGTCTGCTCTGGATAATAAGGATGTTTTTGCCAGGAGCCTTCACGAACAATTGGATAGATTAACCTTCCAATTCCATAAACAGCCCAGGGAATTTTGGATGGCAGGATACAATGAAGCCCTTGTTCATTTAGATGCTCGGATTGAACATGCCAATAATGAAGGTTATAAGCAGGGGTGGTTGAACGCCCTGGGTGTACTGAAATTGGAGCAAGGGCATTTTTTATGGGATTATCATGCTCCAGGGTTACTAGATTTGCCTGTGCCACCTTTCAAATTGGACATGTAATGGATCCCAGCTCGTTCCATTCCTCGGAGTTTAATTTCAAAATATCTCGGCGACTATAGTCTTCATTCTCAGACTGAATTATCTCGTCCAGAGCATCTCTTGGATACACCTTCTATGATGAACGTCAGAATGCTCAGAGATATTAATTTCATCAATTCTCCTCTTTGCTTAGAAGATCCTCCTGCCGGCGAAGAACCTGTTTCAAAAGCTAAAGGAAAGAAACCAATAGAATAGGTTTTTCAGTGTAATAATTAGCACATATGTATAGCTTGTAATACATTTTTATCTTAATGAAAGAATTTCATTTTCTGTTTGCAAATTTGTATTGTGATTGTCTTGTGTTTATCAAACATTTTTACATTCGTGTATATGTATCTGTTAAAAAGATAACAATATGATGCTGTTCATCAACCAACTTAGTAAGCAAAATTACAAGTATCAATGTTTCTCAATCACTTAATAATAAAGTAATGAGTATAAAATGTTTAAAATATTTCCAACCAACCAAGGTTGTTAAATTGTGTTTGTCGACCAACTACAGTTTATGGGTTTTTATCCCCGACCAACCATACTTGGTGAATTTTTTTTTTTTTCATAAAATGTGCCCGACCAACCATGGTCGATAATTTATCCTCGTCGACTAAGTATAGTTGATCACCAACCAACTATACTTGGTTCAGTTTGGAATTCTTTGTATTTTCTGGAATGATTTTACCTTCCGACCAACTTGTTGGCTTATTTTCAAATCAAATGATATTGTTCTTCCCTCAACCGTAGTTGATTATTGAATTATCAGGTTCTTTCGAACTATCTTGTCCACTAGTTATCTTACCAACCTTAGTTGGTCACGCTAGTGTACGCCTCCTAACCAAAGGAGTATATTTTTTGGTTCTTTCGAACTATTTGTCCACTAGTTATCTTACCAACCTTAGTTGGTCACGCTAGTGTACGCCTCCTAACCAAAGGAGTATATTTTTTGGTTCTTTCGAACTATTTGTCCACTAGTTATCTTACCAACCTTAGTTGGTCACGCTAGTGTACGCCTCCTAACCAAAGGAGTATATTTTTTGGTTCTTTCGAACTATTTGTCCACTAGTTATCTTACCAACCTTAGTTGGTCATGCTAGTGTACGCCTCCTAACCAAAGGAGTATATTTTTTGGTTCTTTCGAACTATCGTCTTCTTTTTGCTGTCGAGCACCGTAGTGTACAACACTAGTATTCCCCGAAAAACTTTCAAACAAAGGAGAGGAAAATGGTGAAAACATCATCGTTTTATTCATATTGATGAACCCGTTGTACATTTTACATCATTGATAATACTTGCGAAGGTGTTCAGCATTCCAAGCATTCTTGAATTCTTCTCCTTCTAGAGTTGCTATTCGGTAAGTTCCTGGTCGAACAACTTCTGTAACTCGGTAAGGCCCATGCCAGTTTGCCTCCAATTTATTGTGTTTCTGAATTACCTTCTTTAGCACATAATCTCCTTCTTTTAAATCGCATTTCCTCACCCTTTTGTTGTAGAAAAGAGCTGTTCGTTGTTGATAAGCAGCATTCCTAATGGCTGCCTCTTCCCTGACTTCCTCGAGCATATCCAAATCCAGTCTTCTCATCAAGTCGCTGACTGGGGAACTGAAATTCAGCACTCTGTGTGTTGGGAGACCTAACTCGGCAGGTATTACAGCCTCACTTCCAAATGCCAGCATATATGGTGATTCTCCAGTCGCTTCTCGGGGAGTTGTTCGGTAAGCCCACAATACTGATTGTAGCTCGTTAATCCAGTTAGCTTTAGCTTCACTTAGCCTTTTCTTCAAACCATTTAGCAGTGTTCTATTCGTCACTTCAGTCTGTCCATTGCTTTGAGGATGGCCTGGTGCTGAATGGACCTTCAAAATGTTCGACTGATGACAATAAGCAGCAAATTCCTCGTTTTCAAATTGGGTTCCATGGTCTGTGATGAAGGCATGAGGGAGACCATATCGACAGATGATATTCTTCCAAATGAACTGGTATACCTTCTCGTACGTCATGTCGATGAGGGGTTCAGCTTCTACCCACTTAGTAAAATAGTCTACTGCGACGACGAGGTACTTGAATCTTCCTCGGGTGGTCGGCAATGGTCCCACCAAATCAATTCCCCACATGGCGAATGGCCAAGGGGAAGTTATGGGTGTCAACAATGCTTGTGGAGTTCGTCGGATAGAGGAAAAACGTTGGCACTTGTCACATTTCTTAGCATAGGCTATACAATCAGCCCTCATCGTTGGCCAGTAGTATCCTTGAGTCATTACCCTTTGTAAAAGTGTTCGACCTGCTACATGAGCTCCACAAGACCCTTCATGGATTTCTTCAATCAATTCCTTCACCTCGGAGGGATGTACACATCTCTGCAAACCTTCCATAATCCATCGTCTATATAAAATACCATTAGTTAATACATACCGAGTAGCTTTATACTTCAATTTTTTGGCAACGAGCTTATCCTCTGGCAATCCTCCCTCTTCAATATATACCCTGATGGGATCCATCCAAGATGGTCCTAAATCAAGGGTAATAACATTCATCGTCAATTTTTCATCTATGCTCCGACTTTCCAATACTTCAATTGGTATCGTTCTTCGCAGCTCGGTACGAGTAGCTGATGCTAGTCGGGCCAGTGCGTCTGCTTGTACATTCTCCATCCTCGGTATTCTCACCAATTAAATGGCATCAAATTCTGTCAGTAACTCCATTACTTTTGCGTGATACTTTGCCATTAAATCTCCTTTAACTGCATATGTTCCTGTCATCTGATTTACAATTAATTGAGAATCACTGAATACAATTACTTGCCGTGCTTCCATAACTTTTGCTAAGTTTAAACCTGCTATCATCGCCTCATACTCAGCTTCATTATTAGAGGCTTTGAATTGGAATCGTAAAGCATATTCCACGTCAATCTCGTCTGGGGTGTTTAAAACAATTCCTGCCCCGCAACCTGCTGTGCAAGATGATCCATCTACATATAATCTCCATATGGGTAACCCGTCTTCGAATTCTTTATCTGATAGAGTTCCTCGGTGAAATATTTGTTGCTTCTTTTCATCCTCCCCTGACACTTTTCGCTCCTCGTCGATCATCTCTTTTCGCTCTTTTACCAACCGGAGTTGATCTGAGTTTGAAGTTGATGATCCTTCTACATCCACAAGTCCTTTTACCAACCGTAGTTGGTCTGGATTTATGTCTGTTGATCCTGTAACATCCACAGGTTGGTCAGCGAGCAACTTTTGTTCCTCGGGGGTATCAGGGTATGTAAATTCTGCTATAAAATCTGCTACAGCTTGTCCTTTCAATGATGCTCTGGGCTCATACACAATATCATATTCACCGAGCTCTATTGCCCAGTACATCAATCTCCCTGACTTTTCTGGCTTATGAAGGGCTTGCCTCAATGGCATGTCGGTATACACAATGATGGTATGGGCCTGGAAATATGGCCTCATTCTTCTACTTGCTTTAATTAATGCCAATGCCAATTTTTCTAACTTTGGGTACCTGATCTCTGCACCTCGGAAAGCCTTACTTGTGTAATAAATTGGCTTCTGGACTCCATTCTCCAATCTAATCAATGCCGAGCTAACTGCATTCTCTGATACTGCCAGATACAAGTACAACTTCTCTCCTGTTATTGGCCTAGACAACAATGGAGGTGCTCCCAAATACTTTTTCAAGTCTTAAAAGGCCTTCTCACATTCATCAGTCCACTCAAAAGTTTTTCGAAGTGTTTTGAAGAACGGGAGGCATTTGTCAGTTGCTCGGGATACAAATCTGTTGAGCGCTGCAACTCGTCCTGTAAAACTCTACACTTCTTTCTTTGTTGTTGGAGATCGCAACCCTAAAAGAGCTTTGATCTTATCTGTATTTGCTTCAATGCCTCGCTGATTGACAATGTATCCGAGAAACATTCCTTCTCATACTCCAAATGTGCACTTCGTCGGGTTGAGCTTCATCTGGTATTTATCCAGTTGATCAAATGTCTGAGCTAAGTCAACTAGATGATTTGCAGCTTTCTTTCTTTTTGTTAGCATATCATCGACATAGACTTCCATGTTGTAACTGATTTGTTCGGTAAAAACCTTGTTCATCAGCCGCTGGTATGTCGCTCCTGCATTTTTCAAACCAAAAGGCATAACATTATAGCAATAAGTTCCCCTAGGGGTAATAAAAGAAGTACTTTCCCTGTCTTCAGGTTTCATTTTGATCTGGTTGTAGCCAGAGTAAGCATCCATGAAGCTGAGCAGCTCATGTCCCGAGGTAGCATCCACTAGTTGGTCAATTCTGGGTAATGGAAAATGATCTTTTGGGCATGCCTTATTGAGATCAGTGAAATCAACACACATTCTCCATTTATTGTTCTTCTTCTTTACCATCACCACATTTGCCAGCCAGTCTGGATATTTCACATCTTCAATGAATTGGGCTTTCTGGAGCTTCTCGACCTCCTCTTGTACGGCTTGATTCTTCTCGGGGCTAAATACCCTTCTTCTCTGCTTCACATGCTTGATCTCCTTATTCACATTGAGTTCATGACATAAGAAGTTTGGATCTATTCCTGGCATGTCCTCATGACTCCATGCGAAAGTTTTCTTCTTGTTTCTTAAGAACATTATCAACTCTTGTTTTATTGAGGCATCCAACGACGAACCTATCTGGGTTACTCGTTCAGGGTGCTCCTCGTCCAGAATAACATTTTCTGTAGATTCTACTACCTGTCCTTTTACGAGTTGGGATTCATCCCTGGGATCAAGAGTTTCAATTTCTGTACCTTCCTCTACCTGGTAGGTAATAGTCTTTTTCCTTGATTCCTCAAGCTCCTCTTGCTCGGCAGATGAATAATAGCATTCCCGAGCTACTTTTTGATCACCTTTTACAATTTCTACTCCGAAGTTTGTTGGGAATTTTAAGCATTGATGCACTGTAGATGGAACTGCTTCGAACTTCTTCAAACCAACTCTTCCCATGATGATGTTGTAGGCTGACTGCACATTTTTATCCATCACAAAGAAGCGTATTCTTTCTGTTCGACAAGCAGGACAAGTTCCAATGAATATGTCCAACTTGATCGTCCCAAGTGGAAAAACTTTCTCGCCAGCAAAACCCAGAAGGGGTCTGTGATCAGGTTCCAATTGAGATAATTTCAAATTTAAGCTATCAAAACATAAATAGTACATGATGTCTGTCGAACTACCATTGTCCACCAACACCCTTGAAATCACCACATCTTTCATCCTCATTTTGATCACCAAGGGATCGTCGTGAGGGTAAAGAATACCTGCCAAATCGTTTTTTGAAAAACCAATAACTAGCTTCTCTTTATTTACCTTCCTCGGACGATCATCCTCGGCAAGATTTATTCGTTGAATATATGAGCAGGCTTGAGCCTCTCCGAGATAGGCCTTTCTTTCTGTAGTAAGGTCTCCCCCTCCAGCATCTCCTCCTGTAATAACATTACAATCAAATGACCCAAAACGTATGGAAAATACCTCTCGTTCAGGCTGCCTTGGCTTTTTTGGAAGATCGGGGTCTTCATCTGGATCATCTTCATGATTTCTTTTCTTTTTCTCCACCGTCCGAAGAGGAGATCTGGAACGATCTCTGGTTCTATCATCATTTTTCCTTTCACCTCTGCGATCTACATACTTTGACAACTTTCCTCTTCGGATGAGCGTTTCAATCTCGTTCTGAAGCGCTATGCAATTTTTGGTCGTATGGCCATGATCTTTATGGAACTCGCAATATTTGGCCCTATTCCTCAGGTCAGGATTGGTCCTCAGTTTATCTGGCCACTTGATTTCTTCGTTATTCTTGATTTCTTCTAAAACATGATTAATACCCATCTTCAATGGAGTATAATTATCATATTTCTTCAGGACTTCCCATGACGTCCTATTATTCTTGGAGTGCTTGTCACCACCATTACCTTTTTGCTCTTTCTTCTTAGATTTGTCAACCTCCACCTTGGTTTCTTTATCCATATTCTTCTTCGCAGCCATAGCCTCCTCGGCATTCATGATTTTGGCCGCTTTTGCCATCAACTCCGACATAGTTTTAGGTGGATCTTTGGCCAAAGTATAGTATAACTTGTTAGGCAGTAATCCACTCATCAAAGCAGTGATCGCTGTCTTTTCTTCGTAATCTATGACTTCCAACTTCTCGTTATTGAAACGAGTTATGTAATCTCTAGTACTCTCACCTGATTTTTGTCTAACACTTAACAAGTGCGCTACTCGCTTTACCGGCTTTGCTCCAAAACAGAAATTGCCAATGAACAACTCGGCTAACTGAATAAAAGTCGAGATCTTACCCCGAGGAAGATTGTTGTACCATATATGTGCAGACCCGGTAAGAGTTCCCGAGAATGCTCTACATCTCATCTCGTCGGGGACGGCATATATGTTGGCAGCAGCTTGGTATTGTTCTATATGAAGAACAGGATCCGTCTTTCCATCATACTTAGGGGTCACTACAGGTGCTTTGAATTTCGATGGTGTAGGAAAATTCGCAATGGCCTGCACAAAAGGTGTCCCTTGAACAAAAGTTCTCTGTAAGGGATTCCTTTCTTTAACCATTTCTCCAAGTCTATCCTCCAATCGCTGAATGGAACCTTTCCATGCTTCATTTCCTTCCTCGGGCCGTTTAGTCCGAGCAATTGATTGTTCTGATGTAGCTTCCTGAGATCTATCTTGACGAGTAGCTGGTCGTGATTGTGCTGGTCCTTCTCTCAAACCTGATGGTGGTCGAAAGCTTCTCGATGGGGCTCTAGGTGGACTCATATTTCTCCTTGGTCCTAACCGACTGAAAGGAAATGCCCTGCTTAATCTTTCCAGGGCGCTAGTTCTCTCCGGAGAGAGGGTGATATGTTGATCTGTATCCGTAGCCCGTATCGATGAAGTTCGCCCAGGTTGATAAGAAAAATCATTAGATTCTTCATTACGATATGACCCGGTACGCCTGGATCGTGATTGCCCACGATCACTCCTTTGCATTGAATGGGTAGGTGCACCGCCGTGAAGAGTTTGAATGAGTTGCCTCATTGTTTCTTGCATGGCGGTTTGTCCTTCATCCAGATTCGTCATAATTCCAGCCAGATCTGGAGGTGCAGATGGATTTGGAAGATTTCCAGTATTTCCAGAATTTCGATTACTGGATTCTAGATTATCTGCCATTGATGGTAAATGATTTTTGGTGAAAAACGATAGCAACAGTCGTTTCCCACAGACGGCGCCAATCTGTTGATGTAAAAAATTAGATCGCTCTAATTATTCAATCACAGATAAATAAAATGAGACAAAGATTTTTAAAGTGGTTCAGCCTTATAAGAATGGCCTACGTCCACTGTTATGTTATTGCTGAGTGTTTGGGAATTCTCGATATATAATTCTATCAAGAAATTCCGGTCCCTTTGAATGAGGGTGATACAAGGTATTTATAGCCCTTAGGCTGTACATGAATGGGTTGATACATTAAATGATATACATATGAAAGGGTAATACATTTAATGCAGCGTGTGCGTCAAGATGATAAACATTCAATGAATAGTTGAACTGTTGACATTCTGGCAATTAATACTACGACCGAGATGCATCTCGGACCGCCTTAGTTGCGCGTTGCTCAGGAGTTCCTCGGAGCGCTAGAGTATCTCGGAGTGCTGAATTTCCTCGGTATATCCTCGTTGCTCGGGGAGAACATGAGTTGGTCGAGGAAATGAACTTCCTCGTTGTTATTGTACCACATAGATTGACAAGTGTCTTCGTATGATTCGTCCATATCAGCATATTAATTTTGGTATCAACAACCCATTTAAATAGAAAACGGGATTTTCAAGTCAACATAATTTTTGAGAAAGTTCGTTCGAATGAAAATAAGTATTCATTTGAACGAAGATGTAAACTCATTAGAACCAAATTAAACCTCGTTCAAATAAATAGCCAAAGTCATTTGAACTTGCTTCACACGAGTTTGGTTTTATAAATAGATAGACCTTGTTATATGTTCGTTTGAAGTTCATTTGAACGAACAACCAATATCGTTTGAATGAAAACCTAATGTAGTTCGAACGAATTTAAAACAAAAGTATTTTTCTCTTAAAGTAATTAAAAACAAATCGAAATAATTTTATAAAAACAAACACCAAAAAATAAAATTTCCAGGGACCAAAATTTATATGCATTCATACCTGAGAGAACCCCGAAAATACGAAGATGAATCGTTGCATGAAACATGACACGATATGTAATCTCTTTAAAGTCAATTCATCCTTAAACTATTCAAATTCCTTGACCCCTTGATCACCACAAGGATTAAACCTCCAAAGTCCTTGTTTCATCAAATGTTCTGAGCATGTAATGACAATTCATCAATTATGTAGTCTTTCGCAATTGACTCTCCAATATACCATGTAATCTTAATATACTCTTTCAAGATTTTCATCAAGCGCTCGAAATGATATATTCAATGATACCTAACAGGTCCAAACAATAATGCCTCATCGCATAAATGCACAAGCAGGTGGATGTTGATCAAAGAACAACATAGGAAAATATTTCTATAGGACACAAGTTGCCTTGGCTAAATTTTCTTTCACGGCCACAATGTGCTGATTGTTAACAACTTTTTCACACGATAAGGTGAGGCACAAACTAATTTGCATAATTTCCCTGAGAAAATATTTGTGCTCAGAATAACAATGGCTAAATAACAAAGGGAATAATTGAATAATGATATGACCACCAATGACAAATCACTTTCAAAAATTTTAATTTGATAAATTCAATAATTACTATGTGTCCACCAATGACAAATCCCTTTAACCAATTCATATTCACCAAAATATCAACCACTTAAGAAAGGGGTGAACCCAGCCACAACAGTCAACAAAAAAGATATATGTACTAATAAAAAATCAAATAGTGCATGAACTATGAACCTTTAAATGAAAATATCCTTCATCCATATAAGATCAACATAAAGTGATTAATGTTTTCCAATTAATCAAATAAAAACACAACAAGTCCAATTTTAGTTCAATTCTAATTCAATTAATTATAGAATTGCGATGTGTCCACCAATGACAAATTCCTTCCACCAATTTGTGTTCACCCAAACATCAACCACTTAAAGAAGGGGTGAATATGGACACAATAGTCAAAAATAATATATATATATATATATAAGATAATTTTCCATAATAAAGGATAAGTAAAATTGTAATAAGAAAAAAAAATGATAACAAAACCTACTTTAGTAATTAATTATACCATCCATGCTCACAAGGTGTAAAATTAGGGCTAAGTAACTTTATCCAATTTGGAATTAGGGTGGAGTAACATATTATTTAATAACCAATTAAACTATTAACCATCAATTAAATTCTAATTTATATATATATCTAAATGACTCACCTTCACAAAATCAAAATCAAATTAAATCCCCGATATTACAAGTTTTGGTGTACACATATAAAAAATGATCATTTTGCTATTTTTATTATTCAATTTTTTCTTACGAAATTTGAAATAACATAAAATTATTTTATGAAAGTTAAATTATTTAAATGAAATGTTTTACTAAACAATAAATGACCCATTTATATTGTTGAAAATCATATCCTAACCCTAATGGCTCCAACCATACATACATTGATATACATATTTATACAAAACCATATATTAGTATATATATATATGCAAGCGGATACCCATGCCTAAAGGCATGGTGAAAGTTTTCAAAATATGTAATCGCGAAACGACAAAATTTTAATAGTATGTAATCGCAAAATAGCAAAAATATCATTGCTCAACAAAACATCTATATATCGTTCCCCTATATATATAAGTGCATAATTGTTACATGTAACTTGTATTTAGGAATGGGCAAGGAGCAACCCTGTTTTCTTCCTGTTTTGATGTAAGAAAAAATAAAAATTAATAAAAAAAATAGAAATGTCGCGTCGTGTCACGTCAAAACATGGGCCAAAAACACGAATTGTCACCACTCTACCAACACAATTAACATGACAATCTAAAAAGTATGTATATGACTGCAAATAACGTAGAAATATAGGGCAACTATATATTTCATACAAATCTCATTCAATTCAAAATGATACACTAATGGTAAACTAATGCCTATACCAAAAAATGTAGTCAATGGGTATTGTTATTGGATTGAATCCAAATCTAGGGGGGGAAAGTAAAGAGACCAAATACCTTCTGCAAATAAATCTTTTTATGATCCTGTTAAACAAACCTATAAAAAATAATGTTTGCAATCAAACATTAAAATGACAACCTAAATAACCAAAAGCCCAAGAAAAATAGAATCACAAAATTAAATGTGACATTTTTCTGCGTTCTTCCCCTTTTAAGCATCCCCCGTATGAATTCATTTTTTATGGAGATGTTCATAAAAATACCCCTTGATGAAAGAAAAGAACACAACCTCACTATTGGCCATCCCCGTCACTTAAACCTGCAATCTCATTAAATCCATACACCCTAAAATTATAAACACAACCCAAAACTGAAGAACATAAGCAAAAGAAGATTAAATGACAAAATAGTCAGAAAAATAAAGTCTGAGAGCATGTAAAAACTATCCACAATATAAAAAATTAGGCAACAAAAATATAGATAACACGCATGTTAAACCTAAAAATAAAAATAAAAAGCATATTATGGAAATATAAATTAAAGGTATCGAAAAAATGAAATATTTAGATAAGTTCTATCTTTACAAAGAAAAAGAAAAAAAAAACTAAATCTATCGGCTTTAAATAAAATTGACCAAAAAAAAGTAAAATCATGAGGAAAGTTATTTTCTCACAATCTCCTAATTTTTACCATTTTCCACACCTAAAAAAGAAGACAATGTTTCCCTCGACACTCAAAACATGTCATAACAGCCAAAAGCCAACTAAATCAACACATTTTTTTTACAATAAACGCATTAGAATAGGAAGAAACGGAGTTAGTTGTAACATAAATATAAACACATCATTCCATCAAAAGCGAAACAAACAAATCAACCATAATAAAAGAATATGTCTTGCAAATTAATTTACCCAAGAATAGTGGTGGATCTACTCGGCTGTCTTTTATGGGTTTAGAGTCGGGTTAGTAGGTGGTCATGATCTACTGGGTTGGAGCGCTATTGGAGAGTTTTTTTTTCGTCGTGTTAGATTAGATTCCTGATTTGGCTTTGGTTTTTCAGGCGGGGTGGGATAACTTTTAATCTGAACCTAGTTTAACCCTCGCATCCCCTAATTTTTATGGGTTTAGATTTGGGTCTACTGGTAGTCGTGTTCTGCTCGGCTCCAATTGGATGAGCTGGTCAAGGAGTCCGGGAAGCTCCAGATAGTGGTCGGAGGAGCAGGGTTGGTGAACAGTTGGGTTTAGCTTAGGTAGGGAGAAAGGGCCGAGTAGCGGATCATGGGACTCAGATGGGGTATGTTGTTGGGTTAAAGAGAGGGTAATGGCGGAGGTTTTAGGTTGGTATCGTTCTGGTGGGCAGGTGATGGTGAGAGGATGATAGAAATGTGAGTTGGGTTTTAATAGACTGCGTTTGCTGAGAGTGAAAGTGATGAGGGAAAGACCATATGGAGGCATGGAATGTGTAAAGCAGTGCAAAGCTCAACTTATCAGCTTAGACTTTTTTGAAAGAAGTGAGAGAAAGTAATAAAGGACGGTGAGTTTACCAATGCAAGTTTGGGCGGGATAATGAAAATGGGGGAGGTAATCTTGACCCTTTATTTCTCTAAGGAAAATCGTGGCCTTTATTGTGCTTCTACATTTCGGAAATTCAAAAATTATGGTATCTTATTATATATATATATATATATATATATATATATATATATATATATATATATATATATATACACACACATTCATATATACACTCGTATATACAAATACATGCAAAAACATACATATATAAAAACATACACATACATATACATAAACATACATATATAAAAACATACACATACATGCAAAAACATACATATATAAAAACATACACATACATATACATAAACATACATGTATATATAGAAAGAGAGTGTCTCTGTGTGTGTGTGACATGGGTGGTAATGGACAGAGTGTAAGATGGTTTTTGCAGAGAGAGATAGAGTGAAATGGGGGAAATGATAAAATAAACCCTAAAGGGTTTCATTTATACCTGAAAGGAGATCACGGTTTTGTACCGTGACCATAATTCGTGACCATTTTAAATTAAATTAACTGGTTACGGTCCTAGTCAAATGGTCATCATTTTGGGTCATGCCTAGTAGTGTGATCAATTTGGCACTAGTTTTTTGGCAAAAAGGGTCATTATGGAGTCACGATTCATGACCGTGACCAATGTCAGGTATAGATTACCCCAGGTGGGGTCACAATCATTAACTTATGGTCACGGTTCAAAATCATTACCATCTTACCATCACGATTTCCATTTTTGGCATAGTGAATTTTAAAAGGTTGAATGCTCTAAAGAACATCAGAATTTAAAATTATTCAGTTCCAAAATGAACCCAACTGAAGGAACAAAAAATGTTTCGATAAATATTGCATGAAATATATTATCTTGGTTTACATTAACTGTTAACGTTCAAGCAATCACGTTCACTCATCAACCTATAAATTCGATAGATTTTCACTAGGAAAGATTCAAGGTTTATACGTACTGATGAAGAAATTTTGCAAAAGAGATTTTCTATAATGTTTGTATGGTTGTTTGCATGTTTAGCTAGCCAATTTTCATTCATGTAAGGGATTGTTAGAATATATGTTTTTCAAATTAATTTAGTCAACTTCAATACTTAATCAAGGTCGGATCCACTTGTCTTTCGAGATGATTCTAGGTTCAAATGTGTTACATTCCAAAATTTGATCAATGTGATATTCAAAATAAGGAATTAATGAATGAGAGATTTTTTGTCTAAAGTACTCACTTGTAATTTCACAACTTGATTAAACTGTAATTGCACAAAAAATATTGTCACACATAAAAAGTTTATGAGAAAAGGTCAGTGTTTATGTATACCCCAAATGGATTATGGGTTTGAAGTCATTGGGCTTTTATACGCCTTTAAAGGAGCCTGAACTGACTCAGGATCGGGCTGGGGCCGAGGGCTGTTGGTCTTAACTTGGATTAAAGATACCTTTATGGGGCAAGTTTCATGAGGTTTTTGCTTGCAATTATATGATGGGTTTTATATTTTTTTGGGCAATATTTGTTTCATGGGTTTGTTGTATAGTTAATGAACCTTTCCTCAACAATTTTGTATCTTATAACCATCATATGGTAACACACACACAAGAGCATACATACATACATACATATATAACATACATACATATATATATATATGTAAATGATTATTTTACGTCATAGCGAGTGATGGTGACGTAGCAATATTTTATAAGTATTTTATTTCAACCAGGAGTTGCGTGTAGACTATTTGGGGTCGAGATAGTAAAATTATTATCGAGTGACTTGGATAGCAATTTCGAGGTCATGGTTGATTCCGAATGGATCGAGATAGTCCGAATAGTGTACCCATGGGTAGTAATTTGGTCCTGGGGCCTTTTTAGTCATAATCGAGCCCACACAGGGGTGTTCGAGTCATTTGGGTTTGGCTCGTTAGCCTAATATTGGGATTAAGGATTATAAACCTAAGTCTAATTAGTTGGAGTAGTAAATAAACACATTCTAAACCCTATGAAATCAAGAGGAGGCCATTAGAGAGGAGAACGGGAGAGTTCTTGGAGATTTAGCACTTTCATACATTACCTTTACCATCGGAGTGCAATCAGAAGGAAAGGAAGGTATCCTCATCACATACAACATAAAATCAGCCCTTCTAGTGTAAAGGCATTATCTTTCATGTTTTAAAGAGGTTATAATACCCATGGTAGAATTGATGAAATCTAGAATGAACATGTGTTTTTGTGATTAAATAATGGAACTGATTCATATATTTATTGGAATAAACATTAGAGATTTGATTTCTAGTTAAATAATACGAGATTTGATAATTGTGATGATATGAGAAAATTATATATGGGTTTTATGAAGAACATGCATGAAAAGTGAAAACTAGGATTTGTGTAGAAAATTCGTGATGAATTCTTGAAAGTTATGGATTTAATGATGTTTTAATATTATAGATTCGTTAGAACTTGTTTATATAATCATATTTGATGTTGGAAACAATTATATGGGTGCTTGGGTACGATTCATGGGGGTTGTGTTGGTTAAAAATGGTGGAAACCCATAATAGGGAAGAAGATGGGTTGTCAGAGATTTCGAACTGGTTCGGCTATCACCCAGAACCAGTTCAAACCTATACTAGAACCGGTGAAGGTGACCTGCTATCCCCAAAATTTATTTGTTTTAGATTTTTAATAGATTAATCATGGGAAAATTTTGGTTTAAGTTTAATATTTGTGCAAGGACTTAGGGGAGGTCAATAGGTAAATGATTAAGGTTCGATCATCCTTAATGAGAGAAAATTGGGGCTTGGATCGAAGAGGCTTAAACTATTATTTAAACACTTGCAAAATATTTTCAAACAGTTTTCTTGGGATATAAACCGTGTCAAATTTATTTTCCAAAACCTTTTAGGTGTCCAGCCGCAGGGATGCAGAGCTTGAGGATTCTTTCTAGGGATAAGTAGCTGCAGCACTTATAAGGGCTTGTAAAAATTGATGTAGACGCTTTAGTTATTTATTCCTAGTTTAGGAGCTTCATTCAGTATTTCATTTGAGCGTGTTGCCCCTTCAGACTATTTAGTACTTCATCTTATTTATTAGACTTTGTGAATTCAGTTTATTATTTCAGACTTATCTTTGGATTTGTTTTGGGAACTGATGGTTTATTCAGTATTTTTGATTCAGTTATTTATCGTGTGTTGGATTAAGATGTTTATATTGTGGATGGTTTGTTACTTTATTTATTTTTTGCATGTTGTTATTATAGTGAAAGATAAAATTTGGTACCGGTCTAATTTGACCTAGGTGATTAGTAATTGAAAAAGTTTTTGACAGTGATGCTAAGAATGAGCCAAATGAGACCAACGTTCTATTTTGATAAATGATTGATCACCCTTGGTTAAAATAGGCAGAATGTCACAAATCTGTGGTGGAAAGGTCATAAGAATATGATGAGTACCCAGAAGAATTCTCCTCATCCACGGAATCATCACCTATTGGTTCCTCAATGGGGGAAGTAGAAAGAATGGAACCTGCTGAAGCAGCCCTCCTAGACATATCCCTCTCCAGGGAAGAATCTAAATCCACTACAAACATCGACATCGTGTTTACAAAGTTTTCGTAATGCTCATATGGATTCACTACCTCAGGTTTATCAAATTCTCTATCTTCTAAGGGGGCTCAGACGGGCAATGGAGCGGAACCTCTTGAAGTAGTTTTCCTGGGTGTATAACTTGGGTGTCCGGACTCATATTTAAGGTGGACTACTTAAATGGGCTTGGGAAACCTCCATACATGAATAACTGAGAAATCAACCTCCAGCTCAGACAAATACTTTAGCCACTTATGCAGGTGAGGCTCGTAACTCATCAAGAATACCATAAGAGTAAGGTACTAAGAGCTAGGGGGATAAAAGAGTACTAAAGATAGGTATTTCCCGCAAAGGTGAAAATAAAAAAATCCCTAAAAATTGCGTAATCCTAGGCCATCTAACTCATTGTCCACATAAAAGGTGAAAAACTCCAAATTCATCACTAAGCAAAACTCGATTCAGTATCAATAAAAGAACAGACCATAAAAATCGCCAAGAACTTGAAGAAGAAAGGAAATCCTAGAAACCAAAAAACAGAGCAATTATGTACCTAAAGAACCTAACAAAGGCTAGAGACATTCGAGAAAAGGCTTAAAATCTGAAAAAGGGTAAGAACTTCACCGAAAATGACAAATTTGACCAAAGTTATAGGCGCTTGAAGGGTTAGAGCATCCGTAATGGTGGGACTAAAAGACGGAGAAAATGTTAACTTTACAAATCGAAAGGTCCGCAGTGGTGTAATGATATCTACAAATTCTGTAGTATAAATGGTAAGAGTTTTGCAAAGTTACCAATTGGTTACTGAATTTGCAAATATTTCCTACGGACTTCATTTATTCGTAGGAATTCTTACGAACAAATGAAGTTCGTAAGAAATATAAATAATCGTTTTTATTATATCTATGGATTCCTACGAACAACATTTGTTCGTTATATTTTCCTACGAACAAATGTTGTTCGTAAGAAATATGTATTTCATTCCTACGAACAACATAAGTTCGTAGGAAGTGAGTTACCAATTTCAGCAACTCCTCCACTGTGGCTTGCTCTGTTTGATGAAAGGTAAGTTTACTTTTGGATCACTAACTTCGCCAATCTAGAGCATCCACCGTTGTGGATGCTCTTAGGAGAGAACGAATGTAGTTTTGGGAACTGGGTAGTATCTTTTTATGTCTCTAAAATATTTTGAGCATTTGAAATGGCTATGGGAGTTCAAAACAAGAAACGTGTACCTTATATATTTTTCGTTTTGTGGTAAATAAACTTAATCACGATGTATGACATCATCGTTAAAGAAGGAAACAGTGCAAGAAGTGCAGAGAACCGACACATACACTACCCCAGGCGCACGTAGTGGTCACATCGGGTGATGGTCCAATTTAACATGTGTCAATCCACTATAACAATTAAAAAAATATCAAGTGCATATGCTCGGCACAGTCGAACATATTTGAAAGAAGATCAAATCTCTATGAAGTAGACCATACCCAATTAGTTAACAATCCATCCACTCATTTCTTGTTACCAGATCTAATACTCCAGAGGACCTGCTACCGGCTTCCGTCATGAATAGAGTCTTGGAGTCTTTTGTGGTACCATAAATATGGGGTACAGAATAGACCAATAGCATTGTGATGCCTTTCAACAGAAGGTGCTCGACATATTTAATAAACTTGGTCAACTACACTAATCCGGTTGGCTCAGTAGTAGTCCTGTTTGGCTTTACAGTTTCTAATTTTAGTTGACACCGTTAGTGGATTTCGTCAAATCACAGATGTGTCACGTGGGGGAAAGTAAACAGTCCCACTCTCACCAGTACGCACAAGAATTATTTTAAATGACAGCCCACCTTTTTAGTAGGTTGTAACCAACTTATCATTAGCCATTTCTTGAAATGTAAAAGGTGAAATTTCTTGACCTATAAAGGTATTTCACCTATCCCACTACTCCCTCTCTCCCTAATAACTACCTTAAATAACACTCGATCCCACAGAATAAGGGGTCCTAAAATTAATCTACCTGGCGATTATATATAAATCCTAGAGAGAACCTTAAGAGCTTATATCCATCTATTTCATGGCTTTACCCTACTGAATTACAACCAATACCACACCTGTTGACGTAGGCACCCCATTGGGTGGAACCACATTAATCTCTTATTTTATTTTTTTGTCTCTCATCCCTCTCTAAATATCCTAAATTGGCAAGTTAATAGCACTAATTTCTTTATTGGTTATTATTTATTATTAGTATATCATAGCCATGGCCAAAAAAACATATACAAATTTCAGACGATAAGAATGATAGTGGCGGAGTGTATGTGGGTTGGGGTAGGGCCCTCCTTCAAAGGTGGCCGCCTCATGTCTCGAATTTGAAATTTTTTAAAGGGTTTTATTTTTTAATCAACTATTAATTATAACGTATTTACATCACTTTCATATAAATGTATAACAAAAAAATCAAAGTGTTAAAGAGACTTAAAAAGTTATTTATGTTGTTTTAAGTCTTTTATTGATCCATCAAAAAATATCATAAAAAAAAATTTATATATATTTTTTGCAAATCTAATATATCTGTTTAAAAATGGAGGCTTCAAATTTGGTTTAACCACGTGTCAATAGTCATTAACTACATAATATATATCCAATCCCTTTCCCTATAAAATGATCCTAAATAAGTAAATGAATTTGAAAAGATAACGTCTTTGACGCTTCAACTCATCACGCTTTTCTTGAACTCCTCCATGTTAATCACTTCACATATCTGAATAAGAGAGTTGTGTAAAAGAACCCAAACAAATGGGTTATATGACTTTCTAGGTTTGAGGTATTAAGCAGAACTTTTGGTTAATAATAGTGTTGAATGTACAAAAAAGCGGAGAAAATTAAGGCCTTTTAGTTGTATGCTAGAAAACAACTCAATTGAGGGGTTACCCAAAAACATATTATGTTCATGATTACTACATTTAGCCACGACTTTGTTCTTCGAAAATAGTTTCTTGCCAAGATTTCTTAACTTTTCTTGCGACGAACAATAAAAAAGCAGTTTAAAAAATAAGAAGAAACACCTAAAAATAGAGTGTGTGTGTGTGTGTGTGTGTGTGTGTGTGTGTGTGCATATATATATATATATATATATATATATATATACAATCTTGCTCTTGTGCGGACTAATCCGAATTTTAAGAATGCGGGTCGGACATGTGTCACCTGGCGGTGAGCCCAAAAGAGAGAGAGAGTGTGCCTATAATTTAGGCGATAATTTTTACGCGCACCGTTAGGCGACACATGTCCGGTCTGCATTATTAAAATGCGGACTAGTCCGCACAAGAGCATATATAAATATATATATATATATATAGATATTGTAAAGGGAATCACTACCCCGAATAATATATAAACTAAGAGAAAAACTTCCTTTCTCTAGTGGCGTACAAGGAATTACAGGAAATAGAAAAATCTATAATAAAAGATGATAGGAACCTAGAAAATGGTCCTTTGTAAGGTCTAGCTTTAAAAGTAAAAGAAATATCAGCATGAATCTCATAAATGATGGATTTGGCATCCATAGAAATTCCTTCGAAATAAGCTTTGTTCCTAGCACACCAAATTTTCCAACAAATGAAGCTTGGGAGAATCTTGGAAAGAATGGCCCTGATGTTGTTTCCTTTTGAATTAAACCACCAAAATAAAAGACGAGATCTAAAATCCAGAGTCTGAAATTTAAGGCCCATCAAATTTTCGAAATAAATCCAGACAGCTTCAGCTACATCACTCGAACCAAATAAATGAGGAATGTTTTCCTCATTGTATAAAGAACAACAACAACATCTCGAAGCCATGGGCATATTAATATTTTTTAAGTTAGCATCAAGATGAACTGCATCATGAAGAATACGCCACATAAAGGTTGAAAGTTTAGGAGGAATACGGTGGTCCCAAATCATGGAAAATGAAAATTGAATCACATTTTTGTTTCGCACGTTATCCCAAGCTACTTTGAAAATAAATCCTTTGGATAACCAATCTTCATCTGAAGAATCCAAACTGTCTTCATCAAGAATCTCTAACACCGATTGCATCATTTTCCATATACCACTAGCAAATGAAGGAGACCCTCTAAAATTCAATGGCGCTAATTTTTATATTTGGCATTCATAAAATTAGCCCATAAAGAATGATTCTGCTTGAAACGAAACCAAAGTTTACATGAAAAAGCTAAGCCCACATCATATAACTTACGAATACCCAAACCACCTTCTGATTTCAGTCTGCACACTATATCCCAAGAAACCCAATGGTGTTTGAAATTATCTTCCGAACTACCCCAGAAAAAATTTGCACAAAGCATATTAAAATCTTTAATGAAAGCCATCGTGGGGAAAATAACGGAGAAAACATGAGAACCAAGCATCATTAGAACTGACTGAATCAAAACTAATTTACCTGCCAAAGATAAGTAACCGGACTGCCACTGTTTGATACGAACTGCTGCCTTATCCGAAATAGGACGAAATAAAATATTACGCTTCCTACCATGATATAATGGAATCCCAAGGTAATTAATCGGTAAATTTTTTTATCAAAACCCGATAGTTTCTATAACCTTATTTTTCCAACGAGCAGAGCATGAAGGGGTTGTTATAACACATATTGTACTTTCATTAACCCGCTGCCCGGAATGATGCTGGTAATATGCCAAAAAACTTTTAAACACACGAATAGATCTCAAGCTACCATTCATGAAAAAGATAATACCATCCGCAAAAGACAATGAAGATATAATAGGGCAACCTCTCGGCATTGAAAAATGTTTGATCGAACCATCTACCATCAAATTATAAACACCCCTATTTAAAACTTCCGCTGCAATGACGAATAATGCAGGCGATAATGGATCACCTTGACGGACTCCACGCTCAGATTTGAAAAAGCCACTAGATTTACCACTAATAATAACAGAATACCAACAACACAATAATAACCTCCAAACAAGGTCAATACAAGTTTTCGAAAAACCAAAATAATGCAGCACCTTGATTATAAATAACCAAGAGATTTTATCATAAGCCTTGGCCATATCCACCTTGATGACAACATTAGAGCCATGCGTCTTTTTATTGAGACTAGAAATTAATTCCTGAGAAAGAAGTATATATTTGTGATGTGTCGCCCTTGAATAAACCCTGTTTGTGATGAAGAAATGATCTTCGGAAGGATTTTACCAAACCGGATAGCAAGAATTTTTTAGATGATTTTGTTTGAAAAATTACACAAACTAATGGGACGAACATCAGCACAAGTAACCGAATTGACAACTTTGGGAATCAGAACAATGTTGGTAGAAGACCAGCTTTTGGGGATAAGCTGACCAAGGAAAAAGGATTAAATTGCCGACATAAGGTCTTCTCGAGTTATATCCCAACATACTTGAAAAACAACCATTAAAACCATCCGGGCCCGCAACACTATCCTTATCTAAAGAAAAAATAACCGACCGAATTTTTTCAAAATAGGGAACATCAGTCAGCATCTGATTATCAATAGAATCAAGTAATGAGGGAATATGATGAAAAATATTCGAGTTATCTTCACATAAAGAATTTTCCATTAGAATGTTACTAAAATGAGGCCCTTATCTATCACTTTTTAGTCAAGGTGCCGCGGAATCTCTTTTCCTTGTGTTCCATTCAATCCTTAAGTCAGTCAAGTTCTGTAAGTGAAGGTTCTTTCGGTAAGCGGCAGAGGGAATAGACAATTCCCTGTTCGGTTGACTATCTAATCAGGCTCCTTGCCTCGAGGCCATAGGATAGGGCAAGCGGTGCTGCGTAGTATTAGGTAGTGCTAAGTAGGGCTGAGTTTGTTTTGCTCAAGACGGCCATGTTAGTTACGTGGAGATTTTCTTCTTCCCGCTTAGCTTTCATTTGAGATTGAAGCACTCTTGCTGACTACTGGGACGCCGCCCTCGTTTTTCCCTCTCTTGGTACTAAGTGAAGACAGTCACTTTCAAGCACTCGCGTTAAAACTAAAGCAGACGATGCGGCTTAGCCAGCCTCGCTAATCAAAATCATCATCACGAGTAGTAGCTGAAACTGCTAGTCGATCTACCGGATCAACTTCTGCCTACTTAGTCCGGTCAAAGATCGTCGAGAGTGTTTTTTCTTCAATGGGAGGTCAGCCTATTATTCCACCCACGTCTATCCATAAGTAGTGAGAGTGAGCGATGCATAGGAAAATTAGCATGAGAAGTCCAGAGATATTTCATAGAAAGTGCATTCGTGTGAGGAGGGATGTTTTGGTGAAAGAAAATGAGGAGTGGATAGAGCAACCATTTTCTATTTCCATGAATCAAGGGCTAGCAGAAGAGGGAAAGGCTGGAGGGAAGATTCCACCGATGAAAGAAGCCAGGCCACATAAGAATCTCTAGGAATGGACAGAAGAGGCTACGGGATTCGCACACTAGTAGGGCCAATCAACGAGACTTTTACAAGAAGACTAAACAAGGAATTGACTGAATAGGACACGAGCGGGTACTTTCAAGCCTATGTGACCAATGCACTTATGCTGCCTTCACTCAAAGGAAAGCACTTTAAAAGAAGCAAGGGATGAAGGGAGGAGTTTATATATATACACTCCGGCTCTCCAACATACCTATGAATATACCTTTTTTTTTAAATAGTAAAAAAATAATTTTGAGATGATATTTTTTATATGAGTTTATGATATTTCAGTGTGCCCCTATAAAAAAATCAATTAAAAATAATATTTTTTGTTATTTTTAAAAAATGGGTAAAAAAAACTGACAGTTTTTACCCTTTAAAACTCTCAGTTTTTGTACCTATTTTTTAAAAATAGTAAAACACATTATTTGGAGTTGAATATTTTTATAGGGATACATTGAAATATCATGAATCCATATAAAAAATATCAACTCAAAATTATTTTTTTGCTATTTTAAAAAAATAGGTATGTTCATAGGTATGTTAAGTGAGGTATGTTGGAGACTCTCTCTATCTCTCTCTCTCTCTCTATATATATATATATATATATATATATATATATATATGATATGTGTAAGAAAAAAATTCAGGTGTATTATACATAAACCATTCATATTAATACCATTATGTTACCTCGTATATTTATGTCATTCTTTTACTCAACTTATGGGTGATAATCTATTTGAAATAATTTTCACATATAAATTATATTTTTTCCATTTGAAATAGAAATTTTACTTCAAAGTTTTGGAAAAAAATTACGCTCAAAGTATAAGTATTTTATACGGGGCTTCATTTAGAAGTTTTCCATTTTGTTTTTTCATTTGGAAATTTTATCTAATATGCTTTCTGAAAGGGTTTGTAAAACTTTTTTAGAAGTGATGTAATGATGTGATTGAAACTA
Source organism: Sambucus nigra (assembly GCA_949130495.1). Classification (NCBI taxonomy): domain Eukaryota; kingdom Viridiplantae; phylum Streptophyta; class Magnoliopsida; order Dipsacales; family Adoxaceae; genus Sambucus; species Sambucus nigra. Next base: position 630,918,147 of record OX422209.1, read on the forward strand.
TATTAAATCATAATTTCTCTTTCTCTTCGAATATTGGAGATAATGTTTTTTTTCAAGGATCAAATATAAAAAAAATCTCAAATATTTTTTAATACACACTGTGGTGACAATTATTGTGCGAGACAAATGAATAAGAGAAATGTAAGCACCAAATAAGAACAAAGAATGTAAAATGACAATCACACAACAAGGATGTACGTGGTTCAGCAAATATGTGTCTACGTCCACGGGGGTGCAGTCGGTATTATTTCTATATACTCCGGAGAGTGGTTACAGAAAATACAACTTGTCCTTTTGCCCCGGACCTAGGGTTTTATATATATACATGTACATTTAGGTAAGTGGGGGTGATAGATTCCCCGACGTCTTCCATCTCTCCCTATAACCTCCCTTAATGGGAACGTGGGAAGAGACCGAATCATATTCATAATAAGAGGTGGGGGACCTGGACTTTGGGCCGCCAGAATTGGGCTACTCGTCCAGGCCCATGGTCTTAATTTTGGGTACCCACAATTGCCCCTAAGTTTGTTGGGCCATGTTTATGGGCTCAATAAATTTAAATGATTAGCCATAATGGATCTTTTGCAATTCTTCGAAAGCTGTGAAGTTGATTTTGGCGGCACTCGCTTCGTACCTTGTGCACTATGATTAGCAAAATTTGAAGGTTTCTTGGGATAGTTACTTTTCTACCGTCGCTTCAATCTTTCAAGCACTTTTCCATTTTCTGTGAGTTCTAGCACTTCGTACCTTCTTCTCTCAATCTCCATTCTCGTTGCTTCCTTATCGTTTGGGCCTGTGCTTATTCATCGTTCGAGTCGATCTTCTATCTTGTAAGTTTCCTGTACCTTTTCTCTGTACTTTCTCTTTGAGTTTGTAGTTTTCTAGGGTTTTCCAATGGCGAAGTTTGGGAATAGGTCGGTCTCTGAGTTTAGGAAGTTTTATAACATCCCTGAGTGGGTAAATATTGAGTGTTGTGCCTCCCCTCCTAGAAACGTTAGAGATATAGATGATGCCCACTGGATCCACGTCTTGTTTCTTTCCTAGGGGGGACTCACTTTTCCTCCCAATGACTTATTTTTGCATTTCTTTGGCTATTTTAGTATTGTTCCTGCACAATGCTCGCCCAATGTGTGGAAAATAGTAAATGGCGTACATAGGATAAATCAGTTGTATGGTACTAGGTTAGGGCTCGTCGAGGTCTGTTTTTGCTACTCCTTTTCTCGAACTAGCTCTGGTGTCCTCTACCTCAAAGCTAGGAGCCCTGACAGGGTATTGGTAGTAAATCTACCCGATTCCCATAAGGACTACTGGCAAAAAGGTTTCCTTATTAGAAATTGGCAGTTTTGTCCCCAATTTGAAGGGTCGAGGTCTGGAGGTTCTCTATTCCCTTTTATGGGGAAGAATACATAGGTAGACATTGCACTGTTGTTTCGACTTTTGTTGATTTGTGATCTTTCTAATTCTTCTTTTCTGTTTCTTCTACAGCGAGGTCAAAGAACTTGGAACCCCCTCTCGGCGAGGTTCGCCTCTCGAAATTGATTAAGGCTTGGAATATCAGGGAGCCTTTGGGTGACGGCGAGCATCCCATGTCTGCTGCCTTTCTACTCGAGTACAAGAACGTTGTCTCCAGCTTCATAGCAAGGCCTGTGGATAGTATCCCAGAGTTTGATTTTCCTGCAGAGACTGCTGCGGATCCTATTCAGTTGGACGAGGAGGAGAGCATCTCTAAAAGTGACTTCACAGGAGCAGTAAGTAATTTGGGTGGAGGTAGCTCTGATAGTAGCAGCTCCTCTGATCGTGGGGAGGTCTCTGAAGCTCGAGAGTCGTCGAGCACGTCCAGTAGTTCGAGCAAGGAGATGGCTCCTCCCCGGAAGAACCTGATTCGGGATGATGATGATGATGATGATGAAGACCATGTACTTCTCGCTCAGAGGTCAAAGAAATAAAAATCTGGCTCTGGGGCTGTGGCTACTGGTTCCCGATCCTCTGCTCAGGAGCAGGAGAGAAAGAGGAAGGAAGAGGAGCAGGTAAGGGAGAGAGAGAGAGAAAAAAGAAAGAAGAAGATGGAGGAGAAGAGGAAGGTAGAGGAGAGGAAAAAGAAAGAGAATGAGAGAGAGGAGGAGAGGAGGAGGGCGGAAGCGAGGACGAAGGTCGGGCAGGCCTTAGTCCCGGTGTCCGCACTGCCCGAGGGGGCTTCTATTGCAATCTCCCCTCAGTTGGCCCCCGCTCTGCTCGAGAGAGCTGTCCTCCTAGCTGATCGCCAAAGGGCGGTAGGGTCCGAGCAACTGGCCCTTCAGGTTAGTCAAAGGCTAGCTTTGGTAAGATTTTTTCCTTCTCTCCCATGTTTTTATGAATTTTATCATTTCCCTCTTTTAACATCTTCTTCTTTCTGCAGTTTGTTACTGACTTCGTCGTGCTGTATCGTTCACGCGATGAGCTGGTGAAGAAAAATAGCGAGCTGGAGAAGGAAAACGCTGCCCTGAAGCTGAAGGGTAAAGAGCTCGAGGCTAGCTTTAAAGTCGTTGACGCTGCTCGAATTTTATCCGACCTGGCTCTTGCTACTGCCAACAAGGAGAAGGACGTGGCAGTCGAGGATTTGAAAGAGCTGCGATAGGCCTACGACCTGGTTTTCTCGAGCAAACTAGCGGTTGTTGAGGACAACAGGGTGCTGTCTGAAGAGCTGAAGAAGAAGGAGTCTGAGGCTGTCACTGCCAAGGAGGACTCATATAATTCTGGTTGGGGCTGCAGCGTACGAGGACGCTGAAGTTCAGATAGTCTATATTAGTCGTCTGAACTTCAAGAAGGGCTAGAACAAGGCCCTTTGGCTGTTGGCATCGACATCGATTCTCCCCTGTTTGACGAGCATGACCCGGGTCCGAAACCAACCGTGGATGAAGTACCTGCCCCAGTTGTTGAAGGTGCTGACCCTGTCCCCCAGATGACCCTTGCTGATGCTTCCCTTGTTGTGGTGACAGAGATTACTCCTACCGAGGGCGGTGTTCCTGCTGATGCCGACAAAGGGAAAAGGGTCATCGACCTCTGGGCAACCTGAGGTTGCTAACTAGTTACCTTCCAGGATTGCTTTGTATTTTTGGTTTTTTCTGTCTGTGAACTTTCTTTTTACTGCTCGATGTAATTTCAATCTTCATTAATGAAAAGGCTTCTATTTCTCAGTGCACTGATTTGTTTCTTTCTTTTCCTCGTCTTTCAATTGCTTGTAGTTAATTGATGTGGATGATTACATTCCTTCTATTTCTCAACTGGGCAGGACCCTGGGTCCTAATGTGAGTTCTGAGGTTCCCCAGGCCTTCGTTAAGCTTTGAAAATCCCTTAGGTCTAGGAATCAGAAGTATAAGGAGCAATCTGAACTTGTGGCCAAGCTGAAGGGCAGGCTTCAGGAGATGGAAGAGGTTGGTGCTTCAGTGCAAGAAGAAGTGAATACGTTGAGATCAAAGCTTCTTGATGCTTCCGAGATCAACCAGGTTGGCGAGATGCTTCAGTAAGAGAATGAGGTTCTGAGGAGAGAGGTCTCACGACTTAAGGAGCATGCACCGAGTACTGCTCCAGCAGTATTACAGGGTTCCTCGTCATCACGAGCCAGAGTTGGTCGGAGTGATATTCCTCCTGTGCTGCGGGGTTTTTCATCGGCGCGAGCTGGAAGGAGCATCAGGAGCCGAGATAAGGAAATGGAAGAGCTTCACGAGAGGGAGATGGATGAGCTTCGTAGTGACGTTCGTCGAGCATATGTGATCGTTGCTGGGCTTCAGAGGGATGTCACTCAGTTGCGGCACTTGTTCAAAAAAGGTCCTCGGCAAGTGTGGTCTGATGGCTACGATCAGGGCTGGTCAGATGCTCCAATAAGGTTGACAGAGTTCGAAGAGATTTCCTTCGTCAGGGGATGGCTGAGTGTTTTGAAGGAGCTACAAGTCCCGAGGAACTCGATGCTTTGGTATCGCCATGATATTTCTCCCTCTATCCTGATGCCTAACCCCTTCAGGAGGGATGATAGATGGATCCCCATCATTGCCATCCCTCGGTAATTATTGGAGTCGGATGCGAATGAGGTTGAGGAAGAGTTAGCTCCTGCTCCTGATGACGGACGAAGAGCTCGAGTGGCTGATTATCTCGCTCAGAGGCCTCACCCCCATTGAGATTTTTCCAATTGTTGTTTTTTGTATTTTCGGTAATGTAAATGCTTTGGGCGAGCTCGCCGACTAAACATGTATCACCATTGCTGTAAATATGATAAATTAATGAAAAGTTTATGTTTTGGGCAATTTTGCGGACTAAACAAGTGCACCATACTCTTCATATTCTTTTTGCTTTATGATCTTCTAAGTTTGTGTTGTCATGCGAGTGTCCTCCCAGTCCAGTATAATACCGAGATACCATTGTGCACCGCTTTACCTTTTAGGTTGTGTCGTCACACTCCCTTAGGCCTAAGTGGGGTAATTGGCGAGGACACACCTAGTGTTGGATGCTTTATCCGATCAGATTTTATTCAACCAAAGAAGGTTTGATGACCAGAGTAAAATTTGGTCATATTGCTTCATATATTGCCAAGGGAAATGCTAAGAGGTCCTTCATGTTTCATAACGATGACCTGAGGAGGGATATTCCCCTGCTATAGTGTGATGATCAATGTGCCTGTTATTTGGAAAAGGTGTGCAATAAATGCAGTTGTTACTTATCAGAATGTAACCAATTAAATAACTTTCATTAATGATAAGGGAAATGATCTTCTAGTCTTATAACAAAAGAATAAAAGAAAAATCTAAAAATAGAATCTCTTGAGATTGGCTACGTTCCATGCTCATGGTATTTCCCTGCCTTCCATCGTTTCCAAGTGATAGGCACCCTGCAGATCGTCTTTGGTTATCTTAAAGGGTCCTTCCCAATTTGGGCCTAGCTTGCCATCTGATGGTTTCGCTGCGCTACCCAGGACTTCCCTTAGGACGTAGTCTCCAACTCGGAATGTCCTCGGGTTAACCCTCTTATTGTAATGCCTCGCGAGTTGTTGCTGATAGCTCGCTAGTTTCACTAGGGCTAGCTCCCGGAGCTCGTCGGCTAAGTCGAGCTCAGCGAGCAATGCTGCATCATTATGGCCCTGGTCGATAAGGTTGGACCTCATTGTTGGCAAACCTGCTTCTAGGGGGATGACTGCTTCCATGACATATGTCAGCGAAAATGGGGTTTCTCCTGTTGCTCGCCGAGGAGTGGTTCGGTATGCCCATAGGATATGGGGTAGTTCATTTACCCATGCGCCTTTGGCTCACTCCAACCGCTTCTTCAATCCATCGATCACAGTTTTGTTGGAAGCCTCAGCCTGGCCATTGCTCTGAGGGTAGGCCACAAAACTGAAGTGGTGTCTGATGCCGTGTTCGTTACAAAAATTCTGAAAGGAGCCGCTTTCGAACTGTGTTCCATTGTCGGTGATGATGGTCCTGGGGATGCCAAAACGAGTGATTGTATTCCTCCATATGAACCTTATTATATCAGCGTCTCGGATGTTCGCTAAGGGTTCAGCCTCGATCCATTTGGTGAAGTAGTCAGTTGCAACTAATAAATATTTGCGATTACCGGTGGCGGTAGGTAGTGGTCCCACGATGTCCATTTCCCATTGGGCGAATGGCCATGGGCTGGACAGGGATTTTAGATCACTGGAGGGTTGGTGGACCATAGGAGGGTGAAGTTGGCATTTCAGGCATTTGCGAACATACACCGCAGAGTCCCTTTGCATATATGGCCACCAATAGCCTTCCTTCATTGATCGAAAGGCTAGAGACCTTCACCCAATGTGGCTCCCACAGACTCCTTCGTGAAGCTCGTGAAGCTCGTGTAGCACTTGCTCGACATCTCCTGGGTGGACGCATTGGAGGTAGGGACCGGAGAAGGATTTCTTATACAAGTTTCCTTCTGGGGATAAGTGAAAGCGAGCTGCTTTGACTCTTATTTGGTGGGTAGTCTTCTTGTCATCCGGGAGCGTGTCATCCTTTAAATAGTCCCTTAAGGGGTCCATCCAGCTGGGGGTTGATCCCACCTGGAGTACCTGTTCCATGTTTGGTGGATTGCTGTTGCGGTTAATGCTCGGACGAATGAGGAAATCGATGGGGATGGTTCTTTTTAGGTCGAAGTCAACTGCCGAACTCAGGGCTGCCAGGGCGTCAGCATGACTGTTTTTCTCCCTGGGAAACTACTGGACGTTGATCTCTTCAAAGCTCGACATTAGTTTTCTCACTAAGGCGAGGTAAGCTGCCATCCTTTCATCTTTTGCATTGTAATCTCCACTTATCTGATTGGAAACTAGTTGGGAATCGCCGAACACCTGTAAATGTTTTGCTCCCAAAGTGTGCGCCTTTTGGAGGCCGGCTATTAAGGCTTCGTACTCCGCTTCGTTGTTGGAGGCTGCAAATCAAAGCCTAATTCCTTGTTCAAGGATTATATTTTCTGGAGTAATGAGGACAATGCCTACCCCTGCCCCCTTTGAGTTGGAGGCTCCATTAACAAGCAGTTTCCAGGTTTCCTCTGTGGCTTGTTTCTCCTTTTGCCTTGCTAATTGAGGCTGGTTGGAGGGTTCTCCGCTCGTGAATTCGGCTATGAAATCAGTAAGGATTTGACCCTTGATAGCTGTCCTTGGTTGAAATTGGATGTCAAATCGACCGAGCTCGACTGACCACTTAGACAGTTTGCCCGACAAATCCGCTTTCCTTAGGATTGCCTTAAGGGGATGTGATGTAATGACGATGATAGTGTGAGCTTCGAAATAACGCTTCAGCTTCCTCGAGGCTACTACTAGTGCAAAAGCGAGCTTCTCCAATGGTAGGTACCTTTGCTCGGCGTCCAGTAAGGTCTTGCTTGCGTAATAAACGGGGTGCTGAATTCCTGTAACTTCGCATATTAACGCAGAGCTGACAGTGTGGTTGGAAACAGAGAGGTACAGGTACAAAGAGTCTATTAGTTGTGGTATGACGAGCAATGGTGGAGAGCTTAAGTAAGACTTGAGTTCGACCAATGCTTGCGAGCAATCTGGGCTCCATTCTATCGTTTTGCGTCCCTTTAGAAGCTGGAAAAAAGGCTAGCACTTCTCGGAGGATTTAGAGATGAAGCGATTTAGGGCAGCGAACATACCAGTGAGCTTTTGTACGTCCCGGATTTTGCGAGGGGGTTGCACTCTGTTGATTGCATCGATTTGGTCTGGGTTAGCCTCTATGCCTCTCTTACTGACCAAGTACCCAAGAAATTTTCCTGACTGGACACCGAAGGAACATTTGCTCGCGTTAAGTTTCATTCGGCATTTCCTGAGGACTTCGAAGGTGTTTGATAGGTCGGAGAGGTGATTTTCCTTCTTTTTACTTTTAACGAGCATGTCATCGATGTAGACCTCCATGGTGTCTCCCATCTGACCCTTGAACATTTTGGTAACTAGCCGCTGATAGGTTGCCCCTGCATTCTTGAGCCCGAAGGGCATGACCTTGTAGCAGAATAACCCAACTGTCGTGATGAACGCCGTTTTGTCCTGGTATAGGGCATATAAGGGGATCTGGTGATACCCTGAGTATGCATTCAGGAAACTCATTCGCTCGTGAGCTGCGGTGGCGTCTACTTGTTGTTCTATTTTTGGGAGGGGGAAACTATCTTTAGGGCATGCTTTGTTGAGGTCAGTGAAGTCGATGCAAACTCTTCACTTCCCATTGCTTTTCGGAACTACTACTGGGTTAGATAACCACTTGGGGAATTGTACCTCCCGTATGGATCCTGCATCCAGCAGTTTTTCCACTTCTTTTTCAACTGCTTTAGCCTTCTCGGGTGCAGTTTGCCGTGCCTTCTATGTGATTGGCTTGAAGGTGGGGTCGACGTGCAGCTGATGACAGACCATACTAGGATCGATTCCAGGCATCTCGTATGGTTCCCATGCGAAAACATCTACGTTGCGCCTCAGCAAGGTTGTCAATTCCTTCTGTTCTTGGTCGGTGAGAGATGCTCCAATCAAGAAGACTCTGTTACTGTCGCCTTCTCCGACCGTAACTTCTACCAGGTCTTCGACGACCCGTTCGTAGGGGAGGAGCCTGGTCTCCTCTACTCCAGGTCTTCCGTACTTTAATTTCTATTTAGAAGGTGTCAGACCTTCGTCAACCTTCTCGCTGGGCTGCTCGGCCCTCTTCTCTGGCTTTGGTCGGATGGCTGCTATGAAGCACCTTCTCGCCATTGCCTGGTCACCGCGGATCTCCATTACTCCTCACTCGGTTACATATTTGAGTTTCTGATGGTACGTCGAGGAGACTGCCTTCATCGCATGAAGCCATCCCCTGCCGAGGATGCCCTGGTATGGCAAGTCGATGTCAACTACCAAAAACTCGATCATCTTGGAGACGTTTCCAGCCCACACTGATAGTACGATCTTTCCCAAAGGCATAGTTATTTTTCCAGCGAAGCCAACTAAAGGTACAGTAGCCTCCTTTAGGTCGGCGACGCTTAACTTCAATTTTCAGAATAGGTCAAGATACATTACCTCGGACGAGCTCCCTTAGTCGATGAGTAATTTGTCGACGTCAAAGTTAGCTATCTTGGGGGTAATGATCAGAGCATCGTGATGCGGGGTCCTTACTCCCACCAGATCTTCATCTGTGAAAATAATGTGCTTGTTATAGTTGACGTCATCTGCTCGTCGGTGCTTTCCTGACTGTGATTTTTCTGGATCGCTCTGAAAAGCCTGCATTACAGCTGTAAGTTTCTTCATCTCCATTCGAGCTGAATTTCCCTGTATCTGCGTGGCATCATATGCCCCGTGAATTACCGCAAACTCATGTCCAGCGTCATCTTCGAGCACGTTGTCAGGCCTTGCTTCTCTATTGGCAGCCACTTTCTCTGCCCTTTTCTCCACAAACTCGTTCAAATGCCCAGACTAGGATAGTTCCTCGAGGTGAGACTTAAGAGCTTTGCAGTGCTCAGTCTTATGTCCTCCTTCTTTGTGAAAAGCGCATCTTAACGCATTATTCCTCTTCGAGGGATCTCCTCCCATCTTCCTAGGCCACTTGATGAATGACTCATCTTTGATTTTCACGAGAATTTTGTAAATTGCTTCTTTGAAGACGGTGTTGACCGCCTGAAATGCATTCGACGCGTCATTATTTCCTCCGTTCTTGGAGCCATTTTTGCCCCCGTTTTTTCCTCCTTTCTTCTTGTTCTCAGCTTTGTCACTTCCCTTGGTAGTGAGTTTATCTCGACCGCTTTCTCCTGAACTGAGGCGGGTGACATCTTCTACCTTAGCGTACTTCTCGATGCGAGCCATTAGGTCGTCAATAGTCATAGCCTCCTTCTTCGTCAGGGATTGGTATAGAAGGGAAGAACTAGGGAGTCCAATTTTGAAAGAGGCCACTTCCACTTCCTCTGCACAATCCTCGATCTCATTGAATAACTCCCAGTACCTCTTTGCGTAGTCTCAGAGGGTCTCTTGAGGCGTTTTCTTCATTGTCAGCAAAGCATCCATCCTTTTGGGATGGGAGCTACTGGTAATGAATCGGGCCGTAAAAAGTTCGACCAAGGATTTGAAACTCCTGATTGACCGGTGGGGGAGCCTTTCGAACCACTTCTGCGCTACGTCATGCGGGCTCGAAGGAAAAATTCGGCACATTAGCGCGTCCCGGTGGTTCCAGAGGGTCATGCCCTATCGGTATTACCTGACGTGATCAATGGGATCAGTCTTACCGTCATAAATCTTAAATCTTGGAATGGCAAATTTCTTAGGGGCTTCTTCTTCCCCAATTTTCCTCGTGAAAGGTGATTTCATCTCAGTTTTGAGAGCTCTCCTAGCGAGTTCTCGGGTCGATCTGGTGCCGTGGTGGGCAGGATATTGGTCTATCTCCCTGCGGACCAGATTTCATATGTTCTCGTCGCTGCGAGCAGGGCTCTGGTAACGGCGAACTCTTCGCATATGCTCGCGGAGGTCATCGTCTGATTCGCCTACTTCGACCTTTTGAGATCCCCGCCTAGGGATCCTTCCTCGGCTACGAGACTTGCTCGCTTGAGGGCTAGGAGTGCGGTATGGACGTCTTCTGTTATCAGGACGAAGCTCCCTCTCCAGTCTTTCCAGTCTTCTTTTCAGGCGAGCATTCTCAGCCTCGTAGCTGCGAGAAGACTCCCTCTGCTCGTGGAGCCTTGCCTCGTATGCATCAATCAATCTGGATATCTGTGTGGACCTCGCTGGTCCTTGGCTTTCTTCTGAGGCTGGCTTTTCCAATCGAGCCCTCTGATCTGAACGTCGAACTTCAGACCTAATCCTGCGAGGAGCAGGTGGTTCTTGAATATCCCCTGCCTGGGGGGCATTGCTGCTGTGACCGGACATTTTAAACTCCTCTTTTGGTGTGGGCTTTTCTCAGGGAAGATAAACGCTTCCCACAGACGGCGCCAATTGTGGTGACAATTATTATGCAACACAAATGAATAAGAGAAAGGTAAGCACCAAATAAGAACAAAGAATGTAAAATGACAATCACACAACAAAGGATGTACGTGGTTCAGCAAAGATGTGTCTACGTCCACGGTGGTGCGGTCGGTATTATTTCTATATACTCCGGAGAGTGGTTACAGAAAATACAACTTGTCCTTTTGCCCCAGACCTAGGGTTTTATATATATACATGTACATTTAGGTAAGTGGGGGTGATAGATTCCCCCACGTCTTCCATCTCTCCCTATAACCTCCCTTAATGGGAACGTGGGAAGAGACCGGATCATATTCAGAATAAGAGGTGGGGGACCTGGACTTTGGGCCGCCAGAATTGGGCTACTCGTCCAGACCCATGGTCTTAATTTTGGGTACCCACACACACTTAGTCAAATTTTTTTATTTTGTACTAAAAAGTTCCTTATTCTCTTATCTTTAAAGGTCCGTGTCAGCGGCATGGTAAAGTATTTTTGGTATGGTGAGGGACTTTTTAGTACAAAATAAAAAGAATTGAACTAAACGTGTATTAAAAAAAGTTCGAAGAACTATTTGGTATATGCCCTTTCTTTTAATACATTTTATGCTCTCCCCCTTTTTGATTGATTTTGTAATTTGTTCATTAAAAATACCTTTAATTAGTTTCAAATGGTTCAAACGCAATGATTTCCATGTATTTGTTTTTAGGTTAACATACTCGCCATTTTTTATAAAATATCCCAGTTGAAGAGTGCGACTGTGTGATAATTGATTTAAATTAAATTTGCAAGTTTCCAAGAACCCTTATTTAATTAGAGTCTACTTTTAAATCAAATAAATATAGCCCCAAAACATGCATTTAAGGTGCGTGTGTCAACCTATAAATAAAGAAAGCATGTGACACAAAAATATGCTGAGACACAGATTTCAGGAAAAAAAACCTTTCGAGTAAAACCTTTATTTCACTATGAATATATAAATCGCAACTTACAATTACATAGAAAAATCTACAATGGATCAACGCGCAGCCAACCCACAAAGACACGCAGTCTTGAACTCAGCAAGAGAATACACGCAGCACCCTCCAAGGACTCGCAGCCCAAACAACAAAGGAAGAACCGCAGCTCTCCTCAATGACACGCAATCATAACTTTGTAGAGACTCCCTCAGCAATGACACGCAGCGCTCGGTTGCAAAGATCTCTCCACAAAGGTTGAACAATAGCAAAGCTTGTGTTCTAGGGTTCCAAAAAATTCACAAAAGTAATTGGGATTTTTGTGTGTGAATCAAAAAAGATGTTTGGCACATCAAAAAACGAAGTCTTCTTGTGTTTGAACTCTTAAAAACGTTTTCTCAAAAACTTAAAAAAATACACCAACGAAGTAGGAATATATATAGAAAATAATTGTCGATGGAAAAACATTACACGGAACTGTTCGAATTTATCCCGGGCGGATCGATCCGGCTAGGAGGCGGATCGGTCCGACCTCGGATCGGTTCTTTTTTAAAATAGGCTTCTTCGGTTCGCAATCGGTCCGTGGTATACTGGAGCAAAGCGGATCGGTCCGGTAGGTAGGCAGACCGGTCCGGGGGCGGATCGATTCGTTTAAAAAATGGGCGGACCAGTCCGGTTACCCAGAAATTAAAAAATATTTTAAAAGCCTCATTTCGCTTGAAAAAACTTACTTCTTATTTTTATAAAAAACATTTCATAAAAATTTTCCAATACTAAGTATGAACTTTAAGGGACTTAGAAACAAAACTTTACCAAGTTCATTCTCGCAGAGGTTATGATGTTGAAGACGCTTTGATATTCGGATCCGTTGATGTAGATGCGATCTTGAATTTCTTCAACGGTGTAACGGCATACGACATACATATTGACAATGGACAAAATATCCTTACACCAGTCTTTTCTATAAACACACACAAGATTTAATTGTACTTTGTCTTTTCAAGATGAGTTTTTCATTTCTTCACTTTTGGTCCTAATTGTTTTTACACATATAAGGTGATAACTGCCATCTTTATAATCAAACAGGTGCCCACCACCAAGGCAAACAGGGGATTCTGTGAAGCTCTTCGTTACCAGTTTAATACATGTTCAAGGCAAACATGTTATAACAACCATCTTTAATACATATTTGTCCATTTTATTATTTGTAAAGCTCTTACTTGTTCTTTACATACATAAGTCATCATAAGGGTTTTGGACAATATAGGTGTAAAAAATTTGGAGTTCACATTAAGATAAATGGTTAATGTTTGTTAGAATTATTTTACACTTATTGTTGGTTTAATATTTATTTTAGAGATATTTAGGTCCGAATTTGGTGTAAATTTGAGATTGATGAAATTATTATTTTTCTGTCAAAAGAAATGACTTGTAGAAATTGTTTTTTAGAAAAAAAAGATATGTCTCGTTTCTCTCAATCTCTAATTATAAAATATATTAAAAAAATTATTTGTGCTTCCATCTTATAGGTTTAAAATCTTTAATTAATCAATATTTCTTTTTCTTTCCATTATATTAAATAAAAATAAGTAATATTTTGATAAATACTAAAAATAATCTAAAAAAATTCAACTCGGACACTCCTTCCCCCAAACCCCTGGATACCGTCATTAAATTAGCTCTCACTGTCTGGAAATTCAGGCTCCGCCCCTGATTCCAAGTATGATAGTAACTGATTTGTATTAGTGCTGATGGAGATATCTATCCAAATTAATTTGTAGAAAGCTAATATAATCATTGACATTTGTGGCTTTGAGGTTGAGGAACTTGCCCAAGACACAAAGATATGCGCAAGTATTAAGGAAAAACTTCGATTTTAATGATTTTCTCTTTTTTTTATTAAATTCATTTTTTTTCTTCTTTTCATTCGTGCATCGCCCAAAAATAAAATTTAATTTAATTTAATTTTGAAGCCTCACCTTTAAGATGGTGGTACGAAGCATCACGAGATTCTTGCGGTGTAACGTCTGCTTTTGTAGCTGTGGCATGCAGTATAGTTAAGACCATCTGTATCGAACAAACAAACATGAATCAATAAGCCCGAAAGAGTCAACAGACTGCTGCCACTGTTTTATGGTATCTCTCAGGAATTGATGAATGAGCTAAATGCATGCTTCTTAATTATCACGATTCACGAATTGATAACTCATGTATGCTACTGTACTAGACTTACACCAGCACATTTTTCAATGAAACCATTGCATGCCCTCTGCACATCAGTCTAACTTCTGTATAACGAGACATTTGACTGCATATAATGCTGGCAATGGGTAAGAGTGGTGGCACCCATACTAGTATTTAACGTAGATTTTATATAGTTTTACATTAATTTATTAAAAATTTATTTGATATTTTAATGAATTTAGTTTAGATTTTTTTTTCGTAAAATTTTGAAAGAAATCTGAGACAAGAACAAGTGTAAAATTGATAGTTTTTATAAACATTTCTTATTAAAATTATTATATTAAATGAATCCATGATTGTCAAAGTAATAAATTTTAGGGACATTTGATAAATATTTCATAACTTTTTCAAAAAATACGTTTTAGTCTCACATGTTTTCAAAAATAAATTTTTGTCCCTGCCTTTAATCCTCTATAGTGTACATTGGATAGTTTCCAAGAATTATTTATATACTTGCAGATAGAGCTGTGCTTTTTTTTTCGAACATTTCGATTTTTTCGATATTAGATCCGATATTTTCCGATTTTGGAACGTATAATAAGGTTTCCGATTTTTCCGAAACTATGCCGATCTGATTTTTCCTAATTATTTCCGATTTTTTCCGAAATATTTTTCGATTTCCAATTTTTCCAATTATTTAAAACATTCTCATGTGTCCCACATCCGCTAGGAGAGGAAGAGAGGCACAAAAAAGTCATCTATAAAAGGAGAATATCCTTCTATCCTCTACGCAAATGAAAAGAATGTTTAAATCCTTATATATTTACATGTATGGTGAAATCTTTTTTTCGATTTCTTTAAAATGAGAATTTTGAGTAATCGAAAATCCTATATTAATTTTTTTGAAATTTTGGAATTTCCAAAATTTCTGAATTTTTAGCATATTTTTTGAATTTTTTATTTTTTCCTATTTTTTTCGATTTTTTCGAATTCGAATTTTTTTTTGAGTTTTCGAAAAAATTGGATAGGAAATTGGAAAAAAATATTTTATTTCCGAAAAAATAGGAATTTTTTCCGAAGGGTCGTTTTCCGATCCGATCCGGCCAAAACACAACCCTACTTACAGATACTGTTCTAAAAAATCCACCTAGGCACGCACCTAGGCTTGAGGCTTGGGAGAAGCGTCTGACCTTAAGCTTTTTACGTCTTATTCTTGATAAAACCTTTAAGGCGCACTTTTTCTAAAAATAATAATGCTTTAGTGAAACGATATCGCATTTTAAAGAATTTTTTTACAAATCGAATAATTATCTCATCCAAAATAATCAAATAGTATTTTAATTTGTATATATTCAGACATATTTTTATGATATGCACAATTTTAGTATTTTAATACTCTTGTTATGGTTAAAAAATATTAAAATATATTATAAGAAGACCTAAACACTTTTTCACGTCTTCTTATGTCTAAGGCCCGCTTAAACTTTTAAAATTTAAGACTTGATCTTCATGCGTGGATCACGCTCTATATTTTTTTAAAGGATCAATTATTTAATAGTCCCTACTATAAATATATATTTTTTAAAAAGGACACATATTTTTAGTTTAACCCATTTAGTCCCCTCAAGCACTCAATATTCTCTTATTTTTAGAGGTCCGCGCCAGCGACACTCCCTTTTCAAAATATGTGGCAAAGGACTTTTTGAGGCAAAATAAAAAAGCTTGAATTAAATAAGTATTAAAAAATGTTTGAGGGACTATTTAATATATGTCCCTTTTTAAAATCTTGCTCGCAGATATGCGTTATAGTGTCACGTAATCCCCGATGATAATCACATTAGAAGTCATCAGCATCGACGATGACATTAAAGTTGGTAATGACACGAAACTTTTGACATTAGTTACCCAATCAACATTGCTTAAATCACTGTTATTGTTTATAATACTACTACTATGTTTTTTTTCCATAGTTTTTGACAATATAGTTGATTATATATTAAAAAGAATTATCTATCATCCCGTATATTCTAGAAAGCTATAAATAATAAAAATAAATAAAAAGAATTGTCAAAGCCCCTCTTGACTCTTCATTTATCTAAGCTAAATACATGCACACACTTTTTTTGTATCATAAGGACAACATACTTTTTAATTAATTATTATTTAGTCCAGTTATTAGTTAGTTACACTTTTATATAATTACATGTACGGTGAATCTATAAGACCAAAATATAAACAACATATATAGAATTACGTTGAAATATTAAATTAATACAAGTATTTTTTTTAATTTTGGGCATTGTAAGATTATGTGCATAAATTCTCATGGTAGAAACAGATATAATTGAAAGTATATATTTAGGGCTTGATGGCACTTTAGTTCCCTGAAGTTTGATCAAATTTTCACTTCGGAACCTAAAGTTTAGAAAATGGTAAGTAAAATAGCGAACTTTGCTAATTCATGCAATTTCATCCAAAATCTAACAAATTGTTTATTTTTTGACGAAAATTGGCATATGTGTTGCACATGCTTCAAATTTCAAATTTCATTAATTAGTTAAATTCTTTGAAAAATATAACTTTTATATAGAATTCAGAAAATTATTATAATAATACCATCGGATTCTTAACTACGCGTAGATGATTTTTATATATAAATTTCTTAAACTTAAAATATGTTTTATATAATTTATATTTTTTGCCTTTGTGCTAATTAAAGGTCACCATACACTACACTATTTTTTATATACTTTATATTTTTAACCAACACAAAGATTAAAATATCAAGTATATAAAAAATATGTCAAATTTAATAAATTCATATATAAAAATTATATGCGCGACGTCACGAATTCGACGGGATTTTTATCATAATTTTTGAATTTTTATATAAAAAAATTAAGCTTTTTCAGAATATTTAAATAATTAATGAAATTTTAAATTTGAAACATGTGCAACGCATATGCCAATTTCCGTGGAAAAATTAACCGTCCGTCAGATTTTGAATGAAATTGCATCGATTAGAAAAGTTTGGAGTTTGAGGTGATTAAAGTGTCATTAACCCTATATTTATTTATAAATGCGAAAGAATATTAAGAAGAAAGTGTATATTGATATTAAAGAAATTAATTTTAATTTTTCGTTCCCTTATTGATTTTTAAACAATCTAAAATTTTAGCAGAACGTTAATCGTAGAAAAAAATAGAAATGTTAGATTGATACAGAGTTTTTATACAAAATGATACGATACAGTAATATGTTATATTAAAATTAATTATTATCATATAAATGTAAATTGGCTCCAATAACATTAATAATGTAACACGTTACTGTATCGTATTAAAGGAAGAAGGAACCGAAAAAAAAATAATAACGAAATAACACGAGCCATTGCCATTTGAAGTACAGATTAGGAAACAATAATTCCATTCACACTTGTTACCAATTTGGGAAATGGGAAAAGTATGGCAGCACACATGATGGCAATTAACACTTCCCAGTCAATTTGGGTCCCATGCATCAAACGTCAAATCAGTCATGATATTTCAGTTTATACATGTTTGTACTTTTGTGAACCCCCTCATCCTCATGAACTTATTATTACCTGCTGATCGATAAAATTACGTGTGCTTATTATTAGCTTTAATTTGCATTTTTCAAAAAATTAATAATTCAAAAAATATAAAATTTAATTTTCACCACTTATTGCGCAAGCACTATTAATTTATGACTTTAAAAAAATCAAAATTTTGGAGAATCAAAAATATTTTTAAATATTTAAATTATGCAAAAATACATACATTCCCTGAAAATAATCTAAAGATCTATTTAATAAGAGCATTCACAATGGGAAGGCTAGAGTCCAAGAAAAATGGTAAGTTTACAAATTTAGATGGCTGCAATGGTGGATTAAAAGGAAGAGATTATGTAGACGGATTGGTAAGGGTTCACCAAATTTACAGAACGAATACAGAATTTGTAAAGGTTCCTACGAACTTCATTTGTTCGTAGGAATTCCTACGAACAAATGAAATTCATAACAAATATAAATAATCCCTTTAATTATATATATGGGTTCTTACGAACAACATTAGTTCGTAGCATTTCCTACGAACAAATATTGTTCGTAAGAATTGTAACTTTTGTTTCCTACGAACATAAGTAGTTCGTTGGAATATATATTACAAATCTGCGTAGATCACCATTGCGAAGGCTTCCACTAATGAAAAGGTAAACTTACTTTTCGTTCTCTAAAACTACCTTTCGCTGCCTTACACCATTATAGTTGCTCTAAGAGGTTAACGAAGGTAAAATTGAACAAGGCCTTAAACATAGATGAAAATCAGTTATTTTGTATTCAACCAGGATTCTTACGGGTTGGACCATATTTGATCATGCCAATATACATAGTATACACACTCATGCACTTGTGTGTATATAAAGCAAAATTATTATTATTATTATTATTATTATTATTATTATTATTATTATTATTATTATTATTTTGCGTGATTAAGTTATCTCTCTTGAAAATAAACGTAAATAAGTATTGATCATTATTGCAAATATGTTAAATCTAAGATTTCTTGTACGTGTTTATAGTATTTTTTCAAATAGATTTGTCCTTGATCCTTATTTTTGTGTTTTTCAAAACAAATTTTAAAATTAAATATATCTCAACATATAAGTTAGCTTAAGACAAAATTTATATGTTTGAAAATATCTTAACGAGATCTATTAAAATAGATCCATAAAGGATATAGAATTTTGAAGTTTGAATTTCGCAATGCAATTTTCAGCAATTTTTTTGGTGGTAAAATTTCACAATGTGAAATTTCAACCTTTCACAGTGAGAAATAGCAGTGTGAAATCATATAATTTTTTTACTCATTGAATCTTTTATAGCATTAGTCATCAATAGATGGGTTCAATATATATATATATATATATATGGAGAGATTCAGAAGTGAACATAAAAGATGAATATTTTAATGAACCTCAACAAAAAAAACACCCAATACCCATTAATTTTAATTATTATGTTGTAATTGGTCAACGGACACGCATGTCAATCGGATATTTTTTTTACACCCCTCCCCCTCCACCAGGTCAGAAACCCAGAACCTGGTGCCATAAGGGACACAGAACCTGTTGCCATAATGGTTGCCATGGTGGTTGGGTTGGGGAGGGTGGGGATCGATCGACACACGTGTTCGTTGCAACTAACGCGAACCAATTACAACATAAGAATTAAAATTAATGGGTTGTTGAGTGTTTTTTGGTTAAGGTTCATTAAAATGTTCATCTTTTATGTTCACTTTTGAACATATATATATATACAGTCTCATGTAAGGACCCCTTACGGTGCAGACCCCGGTATATATCATTTTTTAAAATAGTTGTTGATACCAAATTTAGTCTGCTGACATGGCTCAATTAAGTGGAGACACGTGGCAATCTGCGTGGCAATAACAAACACTTATGAACAACACCTTGACTTCGAGGAACTCAATTTCCCCAACCAACTCAGATACTCCGAGCAGTAGGTGCTCTTCGAGGAACTTTACTGCACCGAGCAACTCATGGATACCGAGATACTTAGGCGGTCCGAGCTGCACCTCGATCAGAGCATTTATTACCAGACAATTAAGAGGATTAAATGCGCATTAAATGCTGATTATTATCATACAGATGTATACGCTTATTGAACAGCTATGTATTATCCTTTCACATGTACAGCCTCATGGCTATAAATACATTGTATCATCCTCATTGTAAGGGAACTGGGAATTTCTTGGTAAAAACCTTATTATCGAGAATTCTCAAACATTCAGCAATAACAAAAACAGTGGATGTAGGCCATTCTTTTAAGGCTGAACCACTTTAAAAATTCTTTTGTCTTATTTATTTTATCTGTGATTAAATAATTAGAGATAATCTAATTTTTTACATCAACAGATTGGCGCCGTCTGTGGGAAACGACTGTAATTTTCGTTTTTCACCAAAAACAATTCATCACCAATGGCTGACAATCCTGAATCCAGCAATCGAAACGCTGGAAACCCCCCAAATCCATCTGCTCCTCCAAATGTCCAAGATCTAGCTGGAATTATGGCCAGTTTGGCTCAAGGTCAGACAGTCATGCAAGAAACTATGCGACAACTCATGCAAACTATCCAGGGTGGAGCATCAACCCATTCAGGACAACGAAGTGTTCGAAGAAATACTCGTTTACTTTCTTCACGTATTAGGCAAAGCGATTCATATCGCATTGAGAAATCTGATGATTTTTCGTACCAACCGGGTCGAACTTCATCAGTACGAGCCACAGATACTGAACGAAACATCACTCTCTCTCCAGAAAGGATTAGTGCATTGGAAAGACTAAGTAGGATCTCTCCTTTTGATCGATTGGGCCCTAGGAAGAATAAAAGTCCTCCTAAGGCTACGTCAAGAAACTTTCGACGACCATTTGATCTAAGATAGGGTTCCGCCCAATCACAACCAGTTGCTCGACAAGATAGAACCCAGGAGGTGAACTCAACACAATCAGTTGCTCGAACCAACAGGCCCGATGAGGGAAATGATGCGTGGAAAGGCTCTATTCAGCGGTTGGAGGATAGATTAGGGGAAATGGCTAAGGCCAAGAATCCTCTACAAATAACTTTTGTCCAGGCAATTGTGGATTTTCCCACACCATCAAAGTTCAAAGCACCTGTTGTGACTCCTAAATATGATGGAAAAACTGACCATGTCCTTCATATAGAGCAATACCAAGCTGCTGCCGATATCTACGCTGTGCCAGATGAGATGAGATGCAGGGCATTCTCGGGAACTCTTACAGGATCTGCTCAACTATGGTACAATAATCTTCCTCGGGGTAAGATTTTAACTTTCTTTCAACTGGCTGAGCTATTCATTGGAAACTTCTGTTTTGGAGCAAAACCGATTAAACGAGTAGCACACTTGTTAAGTGTTAGACAAAAAGCAGGTGAGAGCACCAGGGATTATATAACTCGTTTCAATAACGAGAAACTCGAAGTTATTGATTATGAGTAAAAGACAGCGATTACTGCTCTGATGAGTGGGTTGTTGCCCAATAAGTTGTACTATACTTTGGCCAAAAATCCACCCAGAACCATGTCAGAACTGATGGCAAAAGCGGCCAAGATCATGAATGCCGAGGAGGCTATGACTGCGAAGAAGAACATGGACCCCAAAGAGACCAAGGTGGAGGTTGATAAGGCTAAAAAGAAAGATCATAAGAACAATGGTGGTGACAAGCAGTCAAAAACAAAGCCATCATAGGAGGTATTAAAGAAATTTGAAAATTATACTCCTTTGAAGGTAGACATCAACCACGTTTTAGAAGAAATCAAGAACAACGAAGAGCTAAACTGGCCAGAGAAAATGAAGTCAGACCCTGACAAGAGGAATAAGGCTAAATATTGCGAGTTCCACAAAGATCATGGCCACACGACCAAAAATTGCATAGCTCTTCAGAATGAGATCGAAGCACTCATTAGACGAGGAAAACTGGCAAAGTATGTTGATCGTAGAAATGAAAGAAGAAACAGCGACCGAGCAAGAGAGAGGTCTAGATCTCCTCGTCGAGCAGAGGATAACAAGAAAAGAGACCATGAAGATGATCCAGAAGATGACCCCGATCTTCCCAAAAGACCAAGGCATCCAGAACGTGAGGTATTTTCAATACGTTTTGGATCATTTGATTGTAATGTTATTACAGGTGGAGATGCAGGAGGTGGAGACCTTACTGCAGAAAGAAAAGCTTACCTCAATGAGGCTCAAGCCTGTTCATATATTCAACGAATAAACTTGGCTGAAGATGATCGCCCGAGAAAGGTCAACAAAGAAAAACTGGTCATCAGTTTCTCAAAGAACGACCTTGCAGGTGTGCTGTATCCTCATGATGACCCATTGGTGATCAAAATGAGAATGAAGGAAGTGATGTTATCGAGAGTACTGGTTGATAATGGTAGCTCGGCTGATATTATGTTCTACTCGTGCTTTGACAGCTTAAATCTAAAGTTGTCTCAGTTGGAGCCTTATCACAGGCCCCTCCTCGGTTTTATTGGTGAGAAAGTTTTTCCACTTGGGACGATCAAGTTGGATATGTTCATTGGTACATGGCCTGCTTGTAGAACAAAAAGAGTACACTTCTTCGTGATGGATAAGAATGTCCGATCAGCCTACAATACCATCATGGGAAGGGTAGGATTGAAGAAGTTCGAAGCAGTACCATCTACGGTACATCAATGCCTGAAATTTCCAACCAATTTTGGAGTAGGAGTTGTAAAGGGTGACCAAAAAGCAGCTCGGGAATGTTACTACTCATCTGCTGAGTAGGAAGAGCTGGAGGAATATAGGAAAAAGACTACTACCTACCAAGTGGATGAAAGTGCAGAGATTGAAACATTGAATCCTAGAGACGAGTCAGAACTCGTGAAAGGTCAGGTGGTGGAAGCTACTGAAAATATCATTCTGGACGAAGAGCATCCAGAACGAACAACTCAGATAGGTTCGTCGTTAGATGCCTCACCAAAACAGGAATTGATAGTTTTCCTAAAAAGCAGAAAACAAACTTTTTCTTGGAGTCATGAGGATATGCCCGGAATAGACCCAAATTTCTTATGTCACGAGCTCAATGTGAATAAGGAGATCAAGCCAGTAAAGCAGAGAAGAAGAGTGTTCAGCCCCGAGAAGAACCAAGCTATACAGGAGGAGGTCGAGAAACTCCAGAAAGCTTATTTTATTGAAGATGTTAAATATCCAGACTGGTTAGCAAATGTAGTGATGGTGAAAAAGAAGAACAACAAATGGAGGATGTGTGTAGACTTCACCGACCTCAACAAGGCATGTCCAAAGGATCATTTTCCCTTGCCCCGAATTGATCAATTAGTGGATGCTACCTCGGGACATGAGCTGCTGAGCTTCATGGATGCTTATTCTGGATATAACCAGATTAAAATGAAACCTGAAGATAGAGAGAGTACCTCTTTCATTACCCCTAGGGGAACTTATTGTTATAATGTTATGCCTTTTGGTTTGAAAAATGCAGGTGCAACATATCAGCGGCTGATGAACAAGGTGTTTGCAGAGCAAATCAGTTGCAATATGGAAGTTTATGTTGATGATATGCTGACAAAGAGCAAGAGAGCTGCTGACCATCTAGTTGACTTAGGCCAGACCTTTGATCAATTAGATAAATATCAAAGAAGTTGAACCCGACCAAGTGCATATTTGGAGTACGAGAAGGCATGTTTCTCGGGTATATTGTCAATCAACGAGGCATTGAAGCAAACCCTAAAAATATCAAAGTTCTATTGGGACTATGATCTCCAACGACGAAGAAAGAAGTGCAAAGTCTTACAGGGCGAGTAGCAGCGCTTAACAGATTTGTATCGCGAGCAACTGATAGATGCCTCCCATTCTTCAAAATGCTCCGAAATACTTTTGAATGGAATGAAGAATGCGAGAAAGCTTTTCAAGAATTAAAGAAATATTTGGGAGCACCGCCACTGTTGTCCAGGCCAGTGATGGGAGAAAGGTTGTACTTGTATCTGGCGGTTTCAGAAAATGCAGTTAGCTCGGCATTAATTAGAGTAGAGGATGGAATACAAAAACCAATTTATTACACTAGTAAGGCCTTCCGAGGAGCAGAGATCAGATATCCAAAATTGGAAAAGTTGGCACTGGCGCTGATCGAAGCGAGTAGAAGAATGAAGCCATACTTCCAGTCTCATACCATAGTCGTATACACCGATATGCCGTTGAGGCAAGCTCTTCATAAACCAAAAAAATCAGGGAGATTGATGTATTGGGCAATAGAACTCGGTGAATATGATATAATTTATGAGCCTAGATCTTCACTAAAAGGGCAGACAGTAGCAGATTTTATAGCAGAGTTCACTTATCCTGATACCCCCGAGGAGAAAAAGCTGAACACCGACCAACCTGTGGATGTTACAGGATCATCAAATTTAAACCCCGATTAACTTAAGTTGGTCGGAGAGCAAGAGAAAAAGATCGACGAGCATCGAGGTGTGGTAGAAATGCAGATAAAGGAGCAACAAATATTCCATCGAGGAACTTTGTCCGATAAGAAGTTTGAGGACGAAATACCTGTATGGAACCTATATGTGGATGACTCGCCATGCACCTCAGGTAGTGGAGCTGGGATTGTATTAAAAAGTCCAAACGAGGTCGATATAGAATATGTTCTGCGCTTTCAATTTCAAGCTTCTAATAATGAGGCCGAATATGAAGCGATGATTGTAGGTCTTAGTCTGGCAAAAACCATGAAGGCAGAGCAGGTAATCGTATGTAGTGACTCACAGTTGATTGTAAACCAAATGCTTGGTGCATATACAGCAAAAGGAGAGTTGATGATTAAGTACCATGCAAAGGCGATGGAATTGGGATCGGAATTTGTTACTGTTCAACTGGTCAGAATACCAAGAATAGAGAATGCAAGAGCAGACGCTTTAGCCCGATTAGCATTGGTTACTCGTACCGAGCTACGAAGAACAATCCCAATTGAAGTTCTAGCTGGTTGGAGCATAGATGAAGATCTGACGATGAATTTTATTACCCTTGATTTAGGGCCATCTTGGATGGATCCCATCAGGTCATATATTGAGGAGGGAGAATTATCGATTGACAAACTTGCAGCCAAGATTTTAAAGTTTAAAGCTGCTCGTTATGTATTAACCAATGGTGTTCTATATAGACGAGGAATTATAGCTGGCTTGCAGAGATGTGTACATCCCGCCGAGGTGAAAGACTTGATCGAAGAAGTCCATGAAGGTTCTTGTGGAGCCCATGTAGCAGGTCAGACACTTCTGCAAAGGATAATGACGCAGGGATACTATTGGCCGATAATGAGGGCTGATTGTATAGCCTATACAAAAAAATGTGACAAATGTCAACGCTTCTCCACTATCCGAAGAACTCCCCAAGCATTGTTGACACCCATTACTTCCCCTTGGCCATTTGCCATGTGGGAAATTGACTTGGTTGGGCCACTTTCAACGACCAGAGGAAGATTTAAATATCTCATCGTCACAGTGGATTACTTTACTAAGTGGGTGGAAGCCGAGCCTCTTGTCGACATGACGTACGAAAAGGTGTACCAATTTATTTGGAAAAATATCATTTGTAGATATGGTCTTCCCTGTGCATTCATCACCGACCATGGAACACAATTTGACAATGAGGAGTTCGCTGCTTATTGTCATCAGTTAAATATCTTGAAGATCCACTCGGCACCAGGCCATCCCCAAAGAAATGGACAAACTGAAGTGACAAACAGAACGCTGCTAAATGGCTTGAAGAAAAGACTGAATGACGCGAAAGCAAACTGGATTAACGAGATACATTCTTTACTATGGGCTTATCGTACTACTCCCCGAGCAGCAACTGTAGAATCTCCATATATGCTGGCATTTGGAAGTGAAGCTGTTATACCTGTCGAGTTGGGCCTCCCAACACACCGAGTGCTAAACTTTAACTCCCCTGTCAGCGACTTAATGAGAAGGTTAGACTTGGACATGCTCGAAGAAGCAACCATCAGGAATGCTGCTTACCAGCAATGAACAACTTTGTTCTATAACAAGAGAGTGAAGAAGTGCGACCTGAAAGAAGGGGACTATGTGTTGAAGAAAGTAATTCAAAAGCACAATAAACTGGAAGCTAACTGGCATGGTCCTTACAGAGTAACAGAGGTTGTTCGACCAGGGACATATAGAATTGAAACTTTAGAAGGGGAGGAGTTTAAGAATGCATGGAATGCAGAGCATCTGCGCAAATATTATCAGTAATGTAAACCCTCATGTAATGCAGTTTCTTCAGTATGAATAAAATGTGAATATTCGACCCAATTCTCTCCTTTTGTTGAAATTTGAATACTAGTGCTACACACTACTCAGCAACTCCAGTTGGTCGGGAATAAAAATATTTCCCAGAAATATCAACTCCGATTGGTTGGGAAGAAAATCCACCAACTCCGGTTGGTCGGAAAGAAAAATATTTCCCAGAAATACCAACTCCGGTTGGTCGGGAAGAAAAATATTTCCCAGAAATACCAACTCCGGTTGGTTGGAAAGAAAATCCACCAACTCCGGTTGGTCGGGAAGAAAAATATTTCCTAGAAATACCAACTCCGGTTGGTTGGGAAGAAAATCCACCAACTCCGATTGGTTGGGAAGAAAATCCACCAACTCCGGTTGGTCGGGAAGAAAAATATTTCCCAGAAATACCAACTCCGATTGGTTGGGAAGAAAATCCACCAACTCCGGTTGGTCGGGAAGAAAAATATTTCCCAGAAATACCAACTCCGGTTGGTTGGGAAGAAAGTTGGGAAGAAAATCCACCAACTCCGGTTGGTCGGGAAGAAAAATATTTCCCAGAAATACCAACTCTGGTTGGTTGGGAAGAAAATCCACCAACTCCGGTTGGTCGGGAATAAATTTTTTTCCCAGAAATACCAACTCCGGTTGGTTGGGAAGAAAATCCACCAACTATAAGTTGGTCGGGAATAAAAAAATTATCAACTAAGGTTGGTCGAGAATGAAAGACACCAACTCCGATTGGTCGGAAACAGTTGGTTATGGCATTTTAAATAGTTGGTCAAAAAACGAAATATCATCAACTCTTGTTGGTCGACAAATGATTATCATCAATTTAAGATAGTCAACAATAAATTTTCACCAACTTTATTTGATCAGCAATTTAAAGTAACGCAAAATATTTCTATCTTTTTAATAGATATACGTGCACATTCTTTAGTAAATAAGTAAAGTGTTTTACAAAATACCTACAAGACAATGGCAATCAAGATTGCAAAGAAAAATAGAAGTTTTTCATTAAATCCAAAACAAAATACATTGAGAATAAAATACATAAAAAAATTATTACATCAGGAATCCTATTCTATGGGTTTTTTCCCCTCTGCCTTTGAAACGGGTTCTTCACCAGCAGGAGGATCGTCTAAGGCATAGGGGGAGTTTATGAAGTTCAAATCTTTAAGCATCCTGATGTTCATAACTGATGGCCGATCAAGAAGGTGCTCTGGGCGAGATATCTCAAAGTTGGAGTGAAGACTGTAGTCTTCGAGATGCTTTGAAATTAGGCATTGTGGAATGGCCCGAGCAGGAATCCATCTCATATTAAGCTTGAAAGGAGGCACTGGTAGGTCGAGTAACCTAGGATTGTGGTTTTCCCACAAGTAATGACCTTGTTCCAACTGCAGCACGCCCAAGGCATTTAGCCATCCTTGCTTGTAACCCACATTATTTGCATTTTGGATCCGATCATCTAGATGGTAGAGGGCTTCATTATAACCAGCCATCCAAAACTCCCTGGGATGCTTATGGAATTGATAGGTTAGCCTCTCCAATTGCTCGAGAAGGTTCTTCGCTAAAAGTTCTTTACTCTCTAAAGCAGACTTTTGAGCAGAGAGCTGCTCGTCCAGATTCATGATTTTCTTAGACATCTCAGCCAATGCCTGGTTCTTTGCCATCAATTGGAAGGCTTGGTTCTCCAGACCCGATTGAGTTCTTTGTTCTTCAATAGTAATCCGAGCAGCCCTTGCTCGTCCCCGAGAAGCTCTTGCTCGTCCTCGAGCAGAGGTAGAAGGCCCAATCCTCTTCAAGGTTTCTAATTCGTCTCTCAGATTGGCATTTTTGACCTCCAAGAAAGAGAATCCCTCGTCGTTCACAGGGACCAAAGCGTTTGAGGTAGAGGCTGCAGACCTCAGCTGGGATACCTCTCCTCGCAGGTTATTCTTTTTCTACTCCAGCAACTTGGCTATCTGCCTGTGCTCTTCGACCTCGGTTTTCAAAGTTCTCTCCCTCACATCATAAGCAGCAAACAGCTTATCATATCCCTTATCAGCATTCAGTTGCTGATACTTCTTCTCATATCCTTGGTGCAAGAGGGTTGTAGATTCCTTGTATTGTTGTTGAAGCTCCTCGAGAGTGCCCTGGAGGTCTTCAATCATCTCATAATATGCTACATTATTAGCCACTGCCCGGTCGAGCAGACACCTTAAGTACTGGTAGGCTTCGATTGCTTGCTCTAAAGCATCTGGACCGAGGATATCAACAATCTGAGCTTCAGTCATATCTGTATGACCAGGTTTGAAGTATTCATTGTATTGTCTCAACAATTTTGGATCATGAGCAGATAACAATTCCATCCTGGCCATAAACTAGTAAAAGGAAGAGATAACAAGAATTAATAAGAGTGCAAACAGAGCAAGAAGAAGAGAATCAACAGTATGCATAATCAAAATTTCAAATTTTATTACATCATAAAAGAGAAGTACATAGTTCAGAGTTACATTTGACAAAGAAAATAAAACAGAGAGAAAAGTCCAAACAACTCTACACCTTCTCCTTGTCTCCCAAAACTTTCTCGGGAGGCTGGGACGAAGAGGAAGGTTGCTCGGATGGCCCAGAAGGTTGCTCGGTGGGTGTTGGAAGCTGCTCGGTTGAAATGTTGGTTAACTGGAGCTTCTCGGTAGGAGTAATAGTTGGTTGGGGCTGTTCGTAGAAAAGTTCAACAGTAGGTACTTGATCCCCAACCATCATAGAAGATTCCTCAGAGGTAGCTTCGTCCTCTTCTTCTTCCACGGGAGTAGGAGGGGGGCCAGGAATGTGTCGCTGAAACAGGTCAGAGTTCTCATCGACATTCATCTCTATCAGAGCAGCCACCCAACCATCCCTAAAGTATTTGAGGCTGCCATACTCCATTTGTGAGACCATGGCAGCCAAACCCTTATTCCAACCTTTGTCCCAACCAGCACTGAAGGACTTTTTTACAGCCAACTTCCTTTTCACCTTCTCCGAGGAAATCTTCTCGGATAGAAGTTCCTCGGCATCTTTCAATTTCTTTTCAGCCTCCTACTTCTGACGACCAACGTCACGAAGTCTACCCAGCTCTTCCTCAGCAGACTTGAGCTTACCTTCAATCTCTCCAGCATTTTGGAGCTTCCCTTCGAGCTCTTCATTCTTACCTTCCAATTCTTTTATTTTCTTCTCCAATCCCTTGGAGACTTCAACAGCCCGATCCCTCTCCTGCTCGGTCGAATTGAGCTGC
This sequence comes from Sambucus nigra, assembly GCA_949130495.1. NCBI lineage: Eukaryota > Viridiplantae > Streptophyta > Magnoliopsida > Dipsacales > Adoxaceae > Sambucus > Sambucus nigra. Next base: position 630,946,825 of record OX422209.1, read on the forward strand.
TTCTCCCAGGCAGCTTTATCATCAACATACTTTTGACGAGAATCTTTTAAAGACTGCATCAAACCTACAAAAGCCTCCTCTACACCACCAGAGGAGATGGACGCCTTGATGGCTTCGTCCTTCTTCAAGATTGTATTGAAACAAGTTACCAACTGGAAAAAGAAAATAACTGTAAGTCAGTGCTAGCACATAACATGGAAAAATAAAAGTTTAAATTAGCAATACTTACTGAGGCAATATGCTGAGCTTCCAAAGTGGTAACCCTATCCCGGGAAAGATTTTCTTCAATACCTTGGATCTCGGGGATGATCCAAGACTTCACCGAGCTTATGGCAGAGCTCGGAGCAACAAAAGTGGGAACACCACTTCCAGTAGTCGGGGGCTGAGAGATTGATTCAACCAAATTGACCGAGGTGATCTTCTTCAGCTTCCTCGTGGGAACAGGAACATTCTCGACCAAGGATGTCGTCTTGGTCGGTGATATAACTATAACCTCGCTTGGAGAAGAAACAGCTGCAACCTTGCTCGGAGCCACAGGGGGCTTCTCGAAAACCTTCACAGTAACAACTGGAGGAGGTGCATCAAGTTGTCTTGTCCCTTCTGGGACATCCTGCTTGCTTTTCTTTGCCTCTCCAGCAACAGAGGCAGATTTCTTGAAGAGGGCAGGAGCTCTTCTTCTCTTCATTCTTTCACTTAGAGGAATATGTGACTCAGGTGAAGAACTTTCAGAAGCTGGTGCTAGTTCTATGTCACTTATCACTCGACGAGCAGTAAAAGACGAGGAACCACGTCAAAATATTGACAGAATTCCAGATACAAAGGGTTTGGGGGAAAAGAAAAGCCACATTCAGCTACAAAGAGACTGAGGAACCAATGTCCCTCAGCCAAACGAAAATAATCTGAAGGTTCAGAAAGTTCCTCCAAAACAACCCATGAAGGAATAGAGAAATCAGAACGAAACTTATCAAGCGACTCAACAAGGTAAACCATGGTGAATAAAGGAAATAAAAGAGAAGGAAGAAGATCTTACAGAAAAAGGATGGATCTGTTGACAACGAACGATAAAAAGGATGAACGCACAAGAGAGAGAGAAAATGGAAAACTGAAAGATACAGATTTAAAAAAGTAAAAGACGATGTGATTTTCTGCAACGCTTAAATACCTTACCTTGGGAAAAGGTAAAAATAATGATTACAAAGGGAGACGTTTACGCTACCGGCGGCTAAAAGGACAAAAAGGGCACGAAGATCGAAGCAGTTAGAAAAATTCGAAAAGTCTGATTCTATGAATTCGAAAAGAAAAATAAATGCGAAGAAAACACTCTTAAAATTCAGGATGACCATTTAAATCCAGCCATATTTCGAGAGGAATGTTCCACACTCCTCATTCTCGAATTGTGAAATATTGGGGGATTCTGTTGATACCAAATTTAGTCTGCTGACATGGCTCAATTAAGTGGAGACACGTGGCAATCTGCGTGGTAATAACAAACACTTCTGAACAACACCTTGACTTCGAGGAACTCAATTTCCCCGACCAACTCAGATACTCAGAGCAGTAGGTGCTCTCCGAGGAACTTTACTGCACCGAGCAACTCATGGATACCGAGATACTTAGGCGGTCTGAGCAGCTTAGGCGGTCCAAGCTGCACCTCGATCAGAGCATTTATTAACAGACAATTAAGAGGATTAAATGCGCATTAAATGCTGATTATTATCATACAGATGTATACGCTTATTGAACAGCTATGTATTATCCTTTCACATGTACAGCCTCATGGCTATAAATACATTGTATCATCCTCATTGTAAGGGGACTGGGAATTTCTTGGTAAAAACCTTGTTATCGAAAATTCCCAAACATTCAGCAATAACAAAAACAGTGGACGTAGGCCATTCTTTTAAGGCTGAACCACTTTAAAAATTCTTGTCTTATTTATTTTATCTGTGATTAAATAATTAGAGATAATCTAATTTTTTACATCAACAATAGTAAAAAAATATTTTTTTTTATGAAACTTTGTCGATATGATTCCCACGGTTAAAAGAACATCTCCAATTTTTTTAATTAAAAAATTCAATAAATAATCGTTGAGATGAGGTAATATGTAAAAAATGGTATAAATATTCATTTTCAACAGTTAAAATAATGGGTCGGCGCCAGCCACTTTATTGATTGAATTTTTTGATGACCATGGATATGATCTTCTTACTCACTACACCAAAATGGGCAAATTGTCACCTTTCAGCCGGCCAGCCTTGTCATTGACCGTGACAAAAAAACACGCGTTTTATGTCACGGTCATTGACCTTGACACGACCGTGACAACGAATTGTCACGGTCATTGACCGTGACAAGCGCGTGACAATTCAATTTGTCACGGGCTTGTCACGGTCAATGACCTTGACACGACCGTGACAACTTTTCCAGCAAAAACCCTTTCCCCCTTCTTTTTTCCCTCCCACCGTTCCCTCCCTCTCTCTCTCTCTCTCTCTCTCTCTCTCTCTCTCTTCCATTTATATATATATTTATGTGTGTATGTGTATATATATATATGTGTGTATGTGTGTGCGTGTGTGGGGGGTGGGGCAGGGTGGGGTGGGGCAGGGTGGGGGAGGGGGTGGTGGAGGGGGGTAGGGGGTGGGGCGGGGTGGGGCAGGATGGGGGAGGGGGTGGTGGAGGGGCAGGGGGTGGGGTGGAGTGGGGCAGGGTGGGGGAGGGGGTGGTGAAGGGGTGGCAGGGGGTGGGGTGGGGTGGGGTGCGGTGTGTGTGTGTGTGTGGTGGTGTGTTTTGGGGGAGGGGGAGGGGGTGGTGGAGGGGGGCAGGGGGTGGGGCGGGGTGGGCAGGGTGGGGGAGGGGGTGGTGTCATTTTTCATAATTTTAGCATTAGTAAACATAGGATAAAAATATCTGATTAATTCCTAGGTTAAATTAAATTAAATTAATTTTAGTGCTTAAATATTATTAAATGGTTTTGAATTTTTTAAATATTATTAAATGGTTTTTAAGTGTGGGAATGGGTGTGTAGTGTAGTGGATTCCACCATATTCTGTTATGTCTTCTTTACTAACTAGAATCTTGTTGCAGATAGGATTCCCTTTAGGGTCTTATGTCTTGAATTAATCTGAGGGGGTGGGGGTGGGGGTGGGTGGGGTTTTGAATATTATTTACATTCAAAATAAATAATTGATAATAGTTGGATAATAATTGGATAATAATTGTTTGTTTACCTATAGAACAGCTTAGATAGTGCGTGTGTGTGTGTATGTGGTCAATACATGAATTTATTTTTGTATTTGAATTATCCCATGAATTTATTTTTGTATTTGAATTATCCCATGAATTTATTTTTGTATTTGAATTAATCCATTATATGAAACATACTTGAAATTAAATATAGTGCGCATAGATACTAGCATTCTAGTTCTTATGCGTACGCATTCAATAACCCTTAGACCCGTTCGAGAGTCATTACCCCTGTAATGAGATCTCTCGAATTGTCCCGTTTGGACAGTTTGAGACTGTATAATTTTTGTATAATATTCTTATTGGCTTAAAGTTGTTACTTTTGGAGGAAGTTCTGCAGTCGTATCTTAATGTTCTCTGGGTACATACTAGATTGACAAGTGTGACTGTTATTTTAATTGACCAATTGAAATAACACTCACACCTGCCAATCTACGTCGTGTACTTGGAGAACTAAGGGGATATGCTGTCGAATTTTTTTCAAATCGTAACAATGTGCATGAGCTGTTAAGTATATTACAGAAAAATGCATTCTTGAATGGGATAGGACCACATACCCTTTAATAGGATAATTAAATGATGGGATAATTAAAAAAAACATACTATAAATCTAAGTTTTGTTTACCTTTAATAGGTGTTTAGTTGTGGTAGCTGTGATGGGATATCCGAAATACAAAGAGTGGATGGGTGAGACTAATAGAATGGGGGATGTGTTTCGCAGAGGTGCTAACGAATTTGTGAAATATGCAAAGAGATGTCGTAATGATGAAGAGTTTCCGTGTCCGTGTGCTAGGTGTAAGAATGGTAAGGTGTTTGAGTGGAAAACAGTTGAACTACATTTGTTAAGATCGGGTATGCAAGATAGTTATCGATTTTGGAGTTTTCACGGTGAATTGAAAGTTACTTTTGTCCCTGACCAACCTTCACAACATCCTTCAACAAGTAGAATAGATGAAGAAGGGGACGACGTAGATCATAATATGTTAGAGGATTTAGTTGATGATGCGTACGGAGTTTATGAAGCTGAGGAGAATGAGGTTACTGATGATGTAGAAGATTCAAGTGCTCGTGAAGATAACACGATAAAACTTGACGATGACTACCAAAGTTTAAAATTTAAGGCGACCCAACCGTTATACTCTGGCTGTGAGAAAGATCAAACAACTTTACATGCCATGGTTGGTTTGCACAGTTTGAAGATGCAGTACGGTTTGTCTGGCAATAGCGTGACGGGAATTCTGAAATGGGCGAAGGGCTTATTACACAAGGTGAATACACTTCCAAATAGCTATCCTGTTATGAATAACAGTTTGAAAGGTTTGGGAATGAAGTATAAATCGATTCATGCTTGTGTGTATGACTGCATACTATACCGAAAGGAGTATGAAAATCTCGATCGTTGTCCGGTATGCGATGAACCTAGATATGTCCAATCTACTAGTAAGGAAGGCACAAGCTCAAAAGTGCCTCAAAAAGTATTGAAATATTTTCCCATTGGGCCTAGATTAAAGCGATTTTTCACAGTACCATGGATTGCAGAGGCAATGACTTGGCATGCTAGGGCAGAAGTAGGGGGTAATATCATGCGTCATCCTATTGATTCTACTGCCTGGCGGAGGATGAATTATGAGTATCCCGATTTTGCTCGAGAACAACGCAACATTCATTTGGCTATATCAACAGATGGTTTCAATCCATTTGGAAATCTAAGCACCAATCAGAGTGTATGGCCAGTGATCCTAGCCCCACTCAACCTCCCTCCTTCACAGTATATGAGACCTGAATTTTCGATGATGGCTTTATTGATACCTGGGCCAAAGGCACCAAGTGAAGACATTGATATCTACCTGGCTCCTTTGGTAGAAGAATTAAATGAGTTGTGGGAAGAGGGTGTGCAATCATTTGACTCTTTTAGAAAAGAAGAGTTTACGCTGAAAGCTATGTTGATGTGGGCAATTCATGATTTTCCAGCTTATGGGACATTATCCGGATGTGTAGTACATGGTTATTTGGGGTGTCCTATTTGTGGAGAGGAGACTGAATCTCTTCGTCTATCCTCCAGCTTAAAAAATGTATACCATTGCCACAGGAGGTTTTTACCCCCAGCTCATAGTTTCAGATTTGAGAAAGCTTCCAATTTTTTATTGGGCGGAGTTGAACATAGGCTACCGCCGAGACAACTTTCGGGTTCAGAAATTGAAAGTAAATCTTCTGAATGTGGCCCAAATATGCCAGGTAAGAATCCCAAATTTAAGAATGTCAAGCATAAGAAGACCCCAACTAGGAATGAAACTGAGATAAGAAAGGCATGGTCTCGGAGGTCAATTTTATTTGACTTGCCTTATTGGAAGAAAAACCCGGTGCACCATGTATTGGATGTGACGCATGCAGAGAAGAACTTCGCTGAACATATTGTGGGTACTTGCCTTGGGGGGAGTCATTCGAAGGATGGAGAAAATGCACGAAAAGACCTTAAAACGTTAAAACTTAAACCACAACTATGGTTGAAAGAAGATAGTAGGGGAAGGACAATAATTCCCCCTGGTGCGTTTACTTTGACGAGTGAGGAAAGGAAGGTGCTTCTAGACACAATATATAATTTGAAGGGCCCATATACTTTTTCATCCAACTTGCAAAGGATTGTGAATTATATTACTCATGATTTACATAAGTGTAAGTCCCACGATTGGCATGTGATCATGCAATTGGTTCCTCTATTGTTTAAGCACTGTTTCTCCAAGCACAAGGATTTGCGTAGGGCTATTATGCAAATTAGTATTACCTTCTCCCTCTTGTGTGAGAAGGTAGTGAATCAAGAACACATAGTGGCCGCAAAATTGGCTGTGAACGAAGCGATTTGTGTATTGGAGAAGTACTTTCCCCCAGCATTCTTTGACATAAGTGTTCACTTGTTGGTACACCTATGCGACGAGGCACTTCTTTGTGGTCCAGTTAGATATCGGTGGATGTATCCGTTCGAAAGATTGATGAAAGTTTTTAAAGATTACGTCAAGAATACGCGATATATTGCAGGATCAATTGCAGAGGAATACATCACCGTGGAGTCATCAATATATACTCGGGAATATATGACTGACTCTACCAGCGTTGATGACACTGATGAATTCCTCGATGATGGTGGTAATGTGATGGGAAAACGAGTGAAATTAACGAGTTTGCAACATGAACAAGTAGCTCGTTATCTATTTGACACACATGAAGATGTCGAAGAATGGAAAAAGTAAGTTTCGAATATTATAATGTTTAACATTATTTTAGATTATTTTATACATGATTAATTTTGTAATATGCAGTAAATATGAAGCCTGTGAGAACAATAAAAGACGAAAAACAGTGGTATAATCAGACAGCGAATTTAGGCTATGGTTGACACAAGAGGTAATTACAATGAAAACAGTCGTTATATAACGTTACATTACACTCAAATTTTACCACTAATATAATTAATTTATCTATATTCTCAGCTCCTAAAGATGGGTGATGCGACATCAAGGCTTGCTCGTCTAGCCACTGGACCCTTGTTCGTGGCACAAGAGTACAAAAAATATCGATTGAACGGTTACATTTTCGGCGCTAAAGTGTACGAGGAAAGTACAAATGTACAGAACTCGGGAATTTCATACAAGGCTCTTACTTTCTTTCGAGCGAGCGCAAAAGATAAAAACCTCGTTGAAGCTGAAATGACTTACTATGGTGTAATCCAAAATATATTTGAATTGGATTATATAAGCTTCAAAGAGGTTGTATTTTACTGTGAATGGGTAAGAGTTGAGGATAAAAATGATTCTAAAGTTGATCCTATCACCAATTTGATCATGGTTGACTTGTCCAAGTTGAAGAGCAACGACCACGTGAGCGATGAGCCGTTTGTTTGTGCATTTCAAAAGGTTAAGCAAGTGTTTTACTCGGAGTATATCAACAATGAGCCGTGGTCAATTGTCCAACACGCGCCAAGGCGTCTAAATAGTAGTGTGGATGACTTGGCTGCTCCTACCGAATATCAATCCATTTTTGATGATAACCCGAATTTGAAACAATTTTTCAATTTGTAATAATTATTTCAATTTGTACCGAAACATCCATTTTTAATGCTTTTACTTGATCTGCACTTTATCATTTTCACTCTTGTGTAGTGTGCGTGTGTGGAGAGGAGATTAATACATAAATATTCCAACTACATCTAAGTTTTGTTTATACTAATCCATGAATATACGCTTCTTACCTTTAATAGGTGATTAGTACATAGTTATTTGGGGTGTCCTATTTGTGGAGAGGAGACTGAATCTCTTCGTCTATCCGAACACTAAGAAATGCCATAATCCTATGGAGCGATGCTCTGCAAATTCCTCCCAACCGTTATATAGCCAAACATCACCGGTTGAAGTTGTCAATTCCACTTTCCATACCCCACCACTTTCCATACCCCATTCAAAGGTGGAGTTGACAACTTCAACTGCTGATTTTTGGCTATACAACGGTTGGAAGGAATTTGCAACGCATACCTCCATAGGATTATGGTATTTCTTAGTGTTTAGATATGAAGAGAATTATAATTGACACGATTGCCCGGGGTACATTAGTTGGAAGGAGGTGCCATATGAGCTCAAGTTAGCTGTTTGAGTGACACTACAGGTATATGTCAATTTCGATTTCGATTTCAATTACGATTTATATTTATCTATATTTGAGGGGCGGATACTAATTTTACTTTATTTCAATTCAGGGGACAGGGAGTGGCCCTAAGGGTAGGCCACATATGCTCTATACTTATGTGGCTATTCGGACGAGAAGGGAAGGATAAGGAGGTGTTCCCGAGCGTCGCGGTACAAAATCTCTTTTCTATGCAAATAGTTTGTAGATTTGAGATAAAATGATGGTGATGTTGTTTCTTTTTAAATAGTTTCTTATTTGAATATATATTTGCATTATCTTTAGTTTGTTCGGATATATGATGTTTGGAACAGGTACAACGTTGCTATAACAGGTACAAATATACTGCTGGGCAGTGGCAGTGGCCATACTGCCCAGCAGTTTTTTTTAATTCTGCCCAGAATTGTCACGGTCATTGACCGTGACACGTCCGTGACAAAATTAACACGGGCGTGTCACGGTCAATGACTGTGACAATTTTTTTAAAAAGGGTCACGGTTTATAACCGTGACAAATGTGTCACGGTCATTGACCTTGACACGACCGTGACACAAAACGCGAGTTTTTTGTCAAGGTCAATGACCGTGACACGACCGTGACAAAAAAAGTTGTCTCGCCTCGAAATGTCACGGTCATTGACCTTGACAAGGTGAATTTGTCAAGTTCAATGACCTTGACAAATGGGCAGATTTGGTGTAGTGACTGTCGAGATCATATCCACGAAGTTTCATAAAAAAATCAATCAAAAAGTGGGTGAGATGATCGCCCACATTTCAATGGTCGAAAATGCATATTTAAACTATTTTTTTACATATCACCTCATCTCAACGATTTTTTTGATTAAAAAAATTAGAGATGATCTTCTCACCGTGGAGATCATATCCATGAAGTTTCATCAAAAAATTCATTTTTTTACTATTTTAAAAAATTGGTATGTACCGATGTCTGCACCATAAGGAGTCCTTATAGGAGGGCGTCTCTCTCTCTCTCTCTCTCTCTCTCTCTCTCTCTCTCTCTCTCTATATATATATATATATATATATATATATATATATATATATATATATATATATAATTAAAAAATGGTATCGAAGCAATGTTATTGCGATATAATTATATATTAATAATTTTTAATAAAGAAAAGAGTGGAATACAAGTTTATGTTATCAGAAAAAGAATATATTAAAATTACTATCCATAATAGACAAGATTATTAAAATCATAATAACAAATTTATAAACGAGCCATAAAAAGAAAATATAGTAGACTTGTAGCAATAAGTACTTGGATAATAAAAACTCAAGAAACGAAAATTATATAATTTACAGTTGCAATTAGAAGTATTGTCAGAAAAACGTAGACTATAATTTATGATCAACAATATTTTGAAAAAGCTAAAAAAACTATAAGACAATTAGGATTATCTGAAAGAATAATTAGAAGGTATAAATAGAAACTAATAATAACAGTAAATGAAATAAAAAATATTAAAATAGAATTAGAAAAAATAAATAAGATATTAGAAAAAGAAAAAGAATATCAAGATATAGAAGACCTAATAGATAAATTTAAAATGATAAAAGTAGATACAAAAGTAGTTAAAGAAAAAATAAATCCACTTTATTCTAAAAATGGCTTCAAGCAGTAAAGGTAAAGAAATATATAGAATGGAAAAATATACGATAATGAAGAAAATACTAAAAATATATAGAAAAGGGCATTGAAAAGACAAAAGTACTACAGTTATACTCTAAAAATATACTATAAATCAATAATAGTAAAATTTATAATCATGCTAGCCGTACTATAGTTATACTCTAAAAATATACTATAATTCAATAATAGTAAAATTTATAATCATGATAGCCAAAGGAAAATAACATCAGTAAATAGTGAAGTAATAGATTTAATCAAGGACGAATCAGAAAAAGGATTGTAAAAGAAAAATGTAACAACCTCCATTTTCTCACGTAAATGCTGACTAGGCTCAATATGCTGAAGATGGGCTTATCAACAATTTATACCATTCTCAGCACATAAGGAATAAATTTTTTCTTTATTTTATATCAAAATTCACAATTAATAAAGCATTTGTTAACCAAGCCGCTTCGCCCAGTGGTATAAGGCTGCCACTGGGACACTATTTGGGGGTGGATTGGGCTTGGTCCCCAGTTCGATCCCTATAGTGTCAAAAAAATGCTTGGCCAGCGGAAGCCACGAATCGCGAGCGGGGATTAGTCGAGGTGCGCGTAAGCTGGCCCGGACACCTGGTGGTATGAAAAATACCTTACCCAAAAAAAACATTTGAATAAAACAAATTTAATACATGAATAATAAAAAATGAATCAACATACAATGTCCATAATGTAAAGTTAAGTACAAATAATATAAATAAACTCTTGGGCTTATGCCTGTACAAATCCCAATGTGATATAAAATGACAAAATGCTGAATTACAACCTAGACTAGAATCGATGGAGCGAAATCCAATACGTCCAATGCAACTGCAAGTCTGATCCATCGTCAATCCTGCTATCCCTGCCATTAAGAATATCTGGGGGGAAAACATTTATAAGTTGGGTCAGAGCTAGGATTCTTCACTAGTAAATATGTAACTTGTTACTAACTCATACTTCACGTCTCTCCATCGATGCTCACATGTAATGAGTACCTCACCTCTCATCTAGAAGCAGTCCTACTTGTATCCTCAAACAAAATGCCAATTGTAACTTCCATTATTTAATCTAACGTGTAAGGAATAAGCCGTCTATCTATGCGTTAACTAAAAGTGGATACTTATATCTAACACCCCAATCCCCGAATGGATTTCATAATGTTGACTACACAATTTATATACTCTCTATGCATATTATACATTAGATAATATTCCATAACCCTTGTCTATCCCTTTAGACTATTTAACGATTTAATTCATCTCCTTGTCGTTTACCCTGTTAGGCTACAAGTTTCATTCTCTTAGATTACCAAATCATTATTCTCATTAATAATTGGCTAACCCACTATTCATTCTCTTTAATTATTGTCTACTTTCTTAGACTACTCAATTATTATTCTCATTAATAATTGTCTACCACATTATTCATTAGGACTCATCTTCGTCCTTAATTATCCACATCATTTTATTTACCCGACTTTATTATTATTAAACATTGTCTACATCTTTGGACTAAGAGGGCACATTTCCATATAAAGCACGCCACATTGTGTGTGTGTGTGTGTGTGTGTGTATATATATATATATATATATATATATGTATGTATGCGACACACAAAGGCATCTACCGTTGGTTTCTCATTCATGCTCTATTGGTAAGTCCGGAGGAATCTCTTATCGCGAACACCACAAAACACACATAAGTTGGGGCGCGGTCCCTACGCATGATACTAGTTCATGACCCATACCCAGCGGTGACAAAGGATGGTCAGCATTAACACCTACCTCTCGTAGATGGCGCCTCTACGTAGTACCTATATAATCGCCAAGTCGACCTGTGCCGGCATGTGGTACCCGATCCAAATGCACGAACCCCCAAGCCAATATGACAGTCTACGAACATTGGTATGTCCACACAAATACATATAAGTACATATTATCATTTAATATGTACAAGTAGTTACTCTATAACTACTTTAATCCAAGAAATCTCAATCCATATAGAGTATAGCCTTCTTGTCTTAACTATATCATCTTAGTCAATTATTACATAATTCATTTTAAGTTGTTACCCTTCGATTGCTTTTCGATTAAATATTAAGTCCCATACATTGACTTTTAGACTTAAAATTACATTTGTTTCATAATTTATTTCTCTTTAAATATATAGGTACATTTATTCTCAACTAACCTTTCCAAAACATTATATGTATGGTTATTCCCAAACCAATCTTACCAACACGATTGTAGGTATAGTCCTTCCCAAACTAACCTTACCAACACGATTATTGGTATAGTTATCCCTAATTACCCTTACTAATACATTTAATGATCTTAGTATATTGTCCTCTTGACTTAGACTTAAATCATTCTAAATTATTAATAACTCTTCGTTTCTTGTTACCTTTTCAGTAAGGTTTATATATATACATATATAAGGAGTCAACTAACGTGAATAAGAGTTATATGTACATATATAAGGAATTCTTTAATATGGATAAGTAGTGTCACCCAACCTACTATCACAATCGACATTAACCATTTAGACTTAGCCCCCTAGGTTTAGGTTACAATACTACCCAATATCGTTATACGGTAATCATTTGAGGAAATTAATTATAAATTTTAACCTCATACATTCGACTTATCTCAAAATAACAGTTTCTTTTTATTTTAATTCACCTCGAATTAATCATAATATCATTTCCGTATCTCTTAGGGTCTTATTCTTTATGTACCCCTACCGAAATTACCCAAATCAACTAGGTATATCTTTGTCATCTAACCCACTTATTTTAAATGACTTTATTCAAGAATTTTATGTAAATCATTTTATTCGTGTTGATAACTTGCACCGTAAGTCATCACTCATGCACCACTGTATCACATATACATCCTCGTTAATTATGTATATGAGTCCAAAATAAAACTCTTAATATGTTTTAATAACTATTGCCCCTCACTTGGATAAATGCCCAAAGCTTAAACCATAAAAAACAAGCAAAATTGGATTCGTGAGCAAAATCGAATCGATTCGCCTTTCAGTCGAATCGATTTGCTAAACAGCCGCATCGATTCGCCTGACATCTGAATCGATACGGACCTGGGCAGAAGCCCATATCTGCTACGAAACTGAATAAGAGATTTTTATCACCACAACTTCTTTTAACAATGATCATTATAAAGGTTTAACAAATTAATAAATGGCATGAATCCAGTACCAAAAACGTCATAGGATCATTGTTCACATGTTTTAACATCAAATTCAACCATAGATTATCATCAAATTATCAAGAATTTGTTAAGAACTTATGAACATGGAATTTCCATATTTCGTCTTATACTACCCCATTAATTTCTAGATTTATTGAAAGGTTTCTACAATATGATTTTTCAACATTTCCTCAATTTAAATCACATGAATACAAATTCAATACAAAAGATTTTGGATTATCATCAAATTATGCACTAATACAAAGATCTCAAATTATACACCCTCCAAATATGATTCAACCTTATATCTAAGCATGGAGTTAACATTAATATAAGAATAGCACAAATTGAATAAGAATGGTAAGAGAATCCTTGCCTGAGGTTGGGTAGAGAAGACTCTTTTCCTTCTCCTAGGGTGTCCTTCCTCATCCTCTTGGGTGGCTATATCTAGGGTTCTTGAATGTAACTCCCAAATGAGTGGGTTAACTCTATTAAATAATGTTAGTCTTCCATTCCCGAGTTGGGCTTTAGGCTCCCCAAAATGAGCCCCAAAACCTAATCTAATTAGCCCGATAACTACGCAACTCATATATATATAACCCGGGACCATTCCTAAGGGTCTAAAATGCCCGAACAAGCCCGTAATACCTCTCAAAGTGTGTCCCAGATATTTTTACACAAAAATATATTTTAATTGTGACGTGACACACGCCAGTACTTTTTACTAACAATAAAATCCCTTTTGTAGATTTATCTCAAATCATTAAAGTTTAACTCTCAATCTTATGAATAATAATGAGTCTATTCATTTACAACCTTGATTAATTAATTTCACCGAATTAAATTAATCCCTATTAAATTTTATTTTACTCCAAATATTTGGGGGATATATATATGAGTTGTGAATAAAACAAATGTGTGAATATTGAATTAATAATTAGAATGAAGTTATGTGAATCGGTTAATGATGATAATTAAAATGATTTGGGCCCAGTTTGGTTGCACAAATGGTTTTATTATGTAAATTGGTTCATTGTGAATTAATGAATTGTAAATGAGTGAATTTGAAATGAGTTAAATACAATTTTACACAATGTTTGGTAATTTGAAATTGATGTTAAGGTTCTATGAAAAAAGATAAAGACAAATCAAGAGAGCGGGGGAAGGGAGAGGGATAGGGAACATGCACTTTATGTTACTCCTATTTCAAATGGATTCATTTCACCTTTTTTGTGAAATGATCCAATTTCAAATTTTGCACATGAGCTAAAATGGGGTAATTAATGAAACCAAACACAATTAATGGGTCAATTTGTAAACGGATCAATTTATTAATGAGCCAATTTACAATTTTGGGACAACCAAACGGCGTCTTAGCGTATGTGTTAGCTAAATGAGATTAAGGAAGTATTAGAAGATAAAATATTAGATATAATATTAGAAGATTGTGATTATATGACATAAAAAGAATTAAAAATAAATTATGGAGGAGAAAACAATTAAGAAATGATTATATCTATATATTGTGGAGAAGGCACAGATGAATATAATAAAAAGAAAATATTAGAAATATGAATAAATAAATTTCTAAAAGAAGAAGAAATTGTAAAAATATTAGAAGAAATAAACCCAGCAGAAGAAGAAACTTCAACAGCAATCAATACTAACTATAATGATTATTCTCTCTCTCTCTCTCTCTCTCTCTCTCTCTCTCTCTCTCTCTCTCTCTATATATATATATATATATATATATATATATATATATATATATATATATATATATATATATATATATATAAATATATAGGGAGAGGTTCACATGTTAACTTAAAAGATGAACTTTTTAATGAATGTAAGGACATTTTTGTCCAACATACTTGTATATGTCATTTGCCGTAACACCGTTGCAAAGATTCAAAGTCTATTCATCATCAACGGAATCCGAAGATCAAAAGAAAGGAAGAATTCAGAAATCCAGTCAGCCGGACCGGTCCGCCTGAAATTAAAACGAACCGATCCGCCAGCGAACCGATCCGCCCAGCCCCGGACCGGTCCGCCTTGCTCTTTTAAGTCCAGAGAGCACCGAACCGAATGCGCTTCAAATTAAAAGAACCGGTCCGCTATCGGACCGATCCGCCTAAGGCCCGGACCGGTCCGCCCTGGATAAACTCTGCCAGATCGTGTAGCAGATTTTTTAGGGTTTTGACTCCTTACTTAAACCACGATCAGCAGTTGGTTTTCTTAAGACTTACACACGATTTTCTGAGTTCCATAACTCTTAAGTCTTCATGGTATTTGAGTCCATTGATTCATACCCTTGATTCACACAAATTCCATACATTTGTGAGTCACTTTTGGTAACCCTAGAACACCATTGATGTTCAACCCTTTGTGAAGTGGACCGCTTCTTCCTCTTCATTGCAGCCCTACTGGACAGGGATTGTTCCAGCCGCCAGCCCTACTGGAAAGGGTTTCTTCCAGCCGCGACTACAGAATCCGATACCCTAGGGTAATTCTTAGTCAACCTGTATTTCATTGTAATCCGATTGTAAACCGTCTTTTACAAATTATAGTGATATACAAATGGTTTTTCCCCTGTGGGGGATTTTTCCTTAAAACTTTGTGTGTTGAATTATTCTTGCATGATTTCATATTGATTCAATCACATCTTGTTGCATGCTTAGGGTTAATTTGGGTTAAAATTGGTGTTTATTATATTATTTCTTAATTGAACGCAAGCGCCAACTCTTTCAATGAACCTTAACAAAAAATACTTAACAATTAATTAATTTTAATTCCTATGTGGTAATTGGTCTGCGACAGCGGCAACAGACATGTGTGTCGATCGATCCCCAATCCCCCACCCCCATGGCAGCCCTGCTTCCATAAGGGTTACTATAAGGGCTACTACAAGGGCTGCCATGGTGATGGTGGTGGTTGGGGTGGGGGGGAGGGAGGGTGAGGTGGTTGGGGATCGATTGACACGCGTGTTCATTGCTACTGGGGCGGACCAATTAGAACATGAAAATTAAAATTAATGAGTTGTTAGGTGTTATTTTGTTAAGGTTCATTAAAAAGTTCATCTTTTAGGTTCACTTGTGAACCTCTCCTTATATATATATATATATATATATATATATATAACGATACTAAAATAGTATGTACATATGGTAGTATATTAAACTTAGACACAATAAACCCCAAGACTGGGAAATAGCTATAGAAAATTGGCAAAAAGGATGCTATAGAACATATACATTAGTATTATTTAAAAATAAAACAAATATTGAAACATATTTTGAAAGTACTTTGCAAGAAAGCATTTATAATTGGTATTTAAGGGGTGTGCGCGGTCCGGTCCGGTTTTGGGGTATTTTTAGGATCGGACCGTATTAATCGGTTCTAAAAAATTATGGACCGAGACCAGACCGGAATAATCGATTTTGATCCTATTCGATTTTCAAGAGGTCCATGTTCAGTCTCAGTCCTATTCGGTCCAACCCATATAAAACATCACATATTTTTTTTTTATTGAAAACAACACATTTTTTAAAATTAAAAAAAGCACATTTAAAAACAACAACAACATTTCTCCTTAAATAAACAACACTTGTAAAAAAGCAGCATTGTTTTTTAAAAACAACACACTTAACAGATGAAAAACACGGCCTCGTACCCAAAATCGTACCCAAAATATGGATGAATAACACATCTTAACAGACTAGCACATCTTTACAAATAACACATCTTAAAAAATAACAAATCTTAATGGACTAACAAATCTTAATCATTGTTGATACCAAATTTAATCTGCTGACGTGGACCCATCACTTGAAGACATGTGTCTTCTAGCGCGGTAATTACAAATACTTCTATCGATCAACTTATTGCCACCGAGCTACTCAAGCGCCACGAGCAACTCATACATTCCGAACAGCTCAAGTGTATCAACCAGCTAAATTCCCCCGAGCAACTCATGCATGCCGAGCTACTTAGGCGGTTCGAGCTACATAGCGTACAGAGCACTCAAATCAGGATAATCAAGGAGACGATTGCGTATTAAATGCTCATTATTATCATACAGATGTACATGTCTACTAGATAACAACGCATTGTCATTTCATTTGTACAGCCTCAAGGCTATAAATACATTGTAACCTCCTCATTAGAGGGGGACCTGAATTTCTTGAGAAAACCATTCCTCGAGAATTCCAAGCAAACAGTCAGCAATATAAAAACAGTGGATGTAGGTCATTCTTATAAGGCTGAACCACTTTAAAAATCTATTGTCTATTATTTTTTTATTCATTTTTATCTGTGATTAGAATAATTAGGTAAAATCTAATTTTTTACATCAACAGATTGGCGCCGTCTGTGGGAAACGATTGTAATTAGCATTTTTCACCAAAACAACTCATCATCAATGGCTGATAATCCGGAATCCCGTAATCGAAACACTGGGATTCCCCCGAATCCTTCTGCTCCCCCAAATTTTTCAGATCTGGCTGGTATAATGGCTAATTTGGCCCAAGGGCAAACGACCATGCAAGAAACCATGCGTCAACTCATACAAACTGTTTAGGGTGGAGTGTCAGCCCAATCAGGACAACAAAGCGTTCAGAGAATTACTCATTTACTCTCTTCGCAAACTAGGCGAACATTATTCCTAGAGGAATCTCAGTCTAGACGCACCGATTCATATCGTACTGAGAGATCTAATGATCCTTCTTATCAGCCTGGACGGACTTCCTCGGTACGAGCTACAGACACTCAACAAAACATCACTCTATCTCCATAAAGGACAAGTGCTCTTGAAAGATTTAGTAGAGTTTCTTCTTTTGATCATTTGGGTCCTAGGAGGAACAGAAGTCCCCCTAGGATTATGTCGAGGAACTCTCAACGGCCATCTGATTTAAAGGAAGGCTCTGCCCAATCACGACCAGCTGCTCATCATGAAAGATCCCAAGAGGCAAACTCAACACGATCAGTTGCTCGAACAAATAGGATCGAAGAAGGAAATTATGCATGGAAGGGCTCAATTCAAAGGTTGAAGGATAGATTAGGGGAGATGGCTAAAACCAAGAATCCTCTACAAAGGACTTTTATCCGAGGAACACCATTCATACAAGAGATTGTGGACTTTCCCACACCATCAAAATTCAAAGCCCCGATAGTAACACCAAAATATGATGGAAAGACAGATCCTGTTCTCCATATAAAACAATACCAAGCATCTGCTGATATCTATGCTGTTCCAGACGAGATGCGATGCAGGGCATTTTTAGGAACTCTTATCGGATCTGCTCAGATGTGGTACAATAACCTTCCTCGAGGGAAAATTATGACCTTCTTTCAGCTAGCAGAACTCTTTACTGGAAATTTTTGTTTTGGATCAAAGCCAGTCAAACGAGTAGAACATTTGTTAAGTGTTAGACAAAAGATAGGTGAAAGCACCAGGGATTATATTACTCATTTCAATAATGAGAAACTGGAAGTAATTGATTATGAGGAGAAAACTGAAATTACTGCTTTGATAAGTGGACTGTTACCCAATAAATTGTACTACACTTTAGCCAAAGATCCGCCCAGGACCATGGCAGAATTGATGGCAAAAGCAACCAAAAGCATGAATGTCGAGGAAGCCATGGCTGCGAAGAAGAACACAAACACTAAGAAGACCAAGGTGGAAGATGGAAAAACCGAAAAGAAGGATCAAAAGAACAATGGTGGTAACAGGCAATCAAAGGGTAAGAAAGCATTGGAACAGATGAAGAAATACGAAAATTATACTCCCTTGAAGGTGGATATAAATCACATTCTGGAAGAGATCAAGAGCAGCGAGGATCTAGCCTGGCCAGCAAAAATGAAGGCAGATCCTGATAAGAGAGACAAGTCCAAATATTACGAATTCCACAAAGATCACGGTCATACGACCAAGCGTTGCATAGCTCTTCAGAATGAAATTGAAGCACTCATTAGACGAGGAAAATTGACCAAGTATGTTAATCGTCAAAGGTCTAAATCTCCTCTTCGGACAAAAGATGACAAGAAAAAAGATCATGAAAATGATCCAGAAGATGACCCCGATCTCCCCAAAAGACCAAGACAGCCAGAACGTGAGGTATTTTCAATCCACTTTGGATCATTTGAGTGTAATGTCATTACAGGTGGTGATGAAGGAGGAGGAGATCTTATCGCAGAAGGGAAAGCTTATCTTAATGAGGCTCAAGCTTGCTCATACATACAACGAATAAATTTAGCTGAAGATGATCGTCCGAGGAAGGTGAACAAGGACAAACTGGTCATTGGTTTCTCTAAGAACGACCTCGCAGGTGTGCTATATCCTCATGATGACCCATTGGTGATCAAAATGAGAATGAAGGAAGTAATGATTTCACGAGTATTAGTGTATAATGGTAGCTCGGCAGATATCATATTCTACCCATGTTTTGATATTTTGAATCTAAAGTTATCCTAGTTGGAACCATATCATAGGCCCCTCCTTGGTTTTACTGGCGAGAAAGTTTTTCCACTTAGGACGATTAAGTTGGATATGTACATCGGTACATGGTCTGCTTGTCGAACAGAAAGAGTACGCTTTTTCGTGATGGATAAAAATGTCCAATCAGCTTATAATATCATCATGGGAAGGGTAGGTTTGAAAAAGTTTAAAGCAGTACCATCTACTGTACATCAATGTTTAAAATTCCCAACTAACTTTGGAGTAGGAGTGGTGAAGGGCGACTAAAAAGTAGCTCGAGAATGCTACTATTCATCTACCGAGCAAGAAGAGCGTGAAGAATCCAGGAAGAAAACTACTACTTATCAGGTAGATGATGTAGAAGATGCGGAGATTGAGACTTTAGACCCAAGAGATGAGTCTCAGCTCATTAAGGGCCAGGTCATGGAGGCTACTGAAAATATCATTCTGGACGACGAGCATCCAGAACGAACAACTCAAATTGGTGCGTCACTAGATGTGTCAATAAAGCAAGAGCTGATAGCATTTCTAATACGCAGAAAGCAGACTTTTGCATGGAGTTACGAAGATATCCCAGGGATAGACCCAAATTTCTTGTGTCACGAGCTCAATGTGAACAAGGAAATCAAGCCAGTGAAGCAACGACGAAGGGTATTCAGTCCCGAGAAGAACCAAGCCATACAAGAAGTAGAGAAACTGCAAAAAGCCTCTTTTATTAAAGATGTCAAATATCTTGATTGGCTAGCAAATGTGGTAATGGTGAAGAAGAAAAACAACAAGTGGAGGATGTGTGTGGATTTCACTGATCTTAATAAAGCCTGCCCAAAGGATCATTTTCCTTTACCTCGAATCGATCAGTTGGTGGATGCTACCTCGGGACACGAATTGTTGAGTTTCATGGATGCTTATTCTGGTTACAACCACATCAAAATGAAACCTGAAGACAGGGAGAGTACCTCTTTTATTACCCCAAGGGGAACTTATTGCTATAATGTTATGCCTTTCGGTCTTACAAATGCAGGTGCGACGTATCAGAGGCTGATGAATAAGGTGTTTGCAGAACAGATAGGTCATAATATGGAGGTGTATGTTGACGATATGCTGACAAAGAGCAAGAAAGCTGTTGATCATCAAATTGACCTAGGTCAGACCTTTGATCAACTAGAGAAATATCAAATGAAGTTAAATCCCACTAAGTGCATATTCGGAGTACGAGAAGGAATGTTCCTCGGATATATTGTCAATCAACGTGGAATTAAAGCAAATCCTGAGAAGATCAAGGCCTTATTAGATCTAAGATCTCCAACCACAAAAACGAGGTGCAAAGTCTCACAGGGCGAGTAGCAGCACTCAACAAATTTGTGTCACGAGCAACGTGTCTCCCCTTCTTTAAAACATTTCGAAAAACATTTGAGTGGAATGATGAATGTGAGGAGGCCTTTTAAGAACTGAAGAAGTACCTAGGAACACCTCCCTTGCTATCTAGACCAGTGATGGGAGAGAGATTGTACTTATATCTGGCAGTTTCAGAGAATGCAGTTAGCTCAGCGTTGATAAGAATGGAAGGTGGAGTGCAGAAACCAGTCTACTACACTAGCAAAGCTTTTCGAGGAGCAGAAATCAGATATCCAAGGTTGGAGAAGTTGTCATTAATGCTAATTGAAGCCAGCAGAAGAATGAGACCATACTTCCAAGCCCATACTATAGTTGTGTACACTGATATGCCATTAAGGCAAGCTCTGCATAAACCGGAGAAATTGGGAAGATTGATGTACTCGGCAGTGGAGCTCGGTGAATATGACATAATCTATGAGCCTAGGTCGTCACTCAAAGGGCAAGCAGTAGCAGACTTTATCGCAGAGTTTACTAAAAAAAACGCCTCCGAAGAACAGGATTTGAAAAATGATCAACATGTGGATGTTACAGGATCATCAAATGCAAACCCCGACCAACTTATGTCAGTAGGCAAGCGGCAAGAAATACCGGTTGAGCAAGAAGAGATGACTAACGAGCAGCGAGAAGTACTGAAAGAGGAGAAGAGGAAGTACCAGATATTGCACCGAGGAACTCTCTCTGAACAAAATTTCAATAATAAGTTACCCATATGGAATTTATATGTGGATGGCTCTTCGTGCACTGCAGGCAGTGGAGGAGGGATTGTTTTGAAAATTCCAGATGAGATTGATGTGTAGTATGCTCTGCGCTTTCAATTTAAAGCTTCCAATAATGAGGCCGAATATGAAGCAATGATTGTAGGTTTAAGTCTAGCCAGAACTATGAAGGCAGAGCAGATTGTTGTATTAAGTGATTCGCAGTTAATCGTAAATCAGATTCTTAGAATATATGCAGCAAAGGGAGAGTTAATGATCAAGTACCATGCAAAAGCAATGGAGTTGGTATCAAGTTTTATTGCTATTTAGCTAGTTAGAATACCGATATTGGAGAATGCAATAGCAGATGCCCTAGCCCGACTAGCATCATCCACCCACACCGAGCTACGAAGAACAATCCCAATAGAGATTCTAGCTGGTCGGAGCATAGATGAAGATCTAATGATAAATTTCATTTCTCTTGACTTAGGACCATCCTGGATGGATCCAATCAGAGCCTATATTGAAGATGGGACTTTACCAATTGATAAACTTGCAGCCAAGAAACTAAAGTTTATAGCTGCTCGTTATGTGTTGACCAATGGCATTTTGTACAGATAAGGAGTGATAGCAGGGCTAGAAAGATGCGTCCATCCCTCTGAAGTGAAAGATTTGACCGAAGAGGTTCATGAAGGGTCTTGTGGAGCCCATGTAGCTGGTCGGACGCTCTTATGAAGAATAACCACACAGGGGTACTACTGGCCGACGATGAGAGCTGATTGTGCAGCCTATGCTAAGAAGTGAGACAAATGCCAACGCTTCTCATCCATCCGAAGAACTCCTTAGGCATTGCTAACACCCGTAACGTCCCCTTGGCCATTTGCCATGTGGGGAATAGACTTGGTAAGGCCACTCCCAACGACCAAGGGAAGATTCAAGTACCTCGTAGTCACTGTGGATTACTTTACTAAATGGGTGGAAGCTGAACCCCTTATTGATATGACATACGACAAAGTCTATCAATTCATTTGGAAAAACATTATTTGCAGATATGGTCTCCCACATGCATTCATTACTGACCATGGAACCCAGTTTGACAACGAGGAGTTCGCTACATACTGTCATCAATCCAATATTCTGAAAACTCATTATGCACCAGGTCACCCACAAAGCAATGGACAAACTGAGGTGACAAATAGAACGCTACTAAATGGATTGAAGAAATGACTCGATAGTGAAAAAGAAAATTGGATTAATGAACTACACTCTGTATTGTGGGCTTATCGCACCACACCGCGAACAGCAACTGGAGAGTCTCCATACATGCTGGCATTTGGAAGTGAGGCTGTGATACCTGCTGAATTGGGTTTACCCACGAACAGGGTACTTAATTTCAAATCCCCTATCAGCGATTTGATGAGAAGATTAGACCTGGATATGCTCGAGGAAGTCAGGGAAGAAGCAGCAATCAGGAATGAAGCTTATCAACAACGGACAACTTTGTTTTATAACAAAAGAGTGAAGAAGTGTGATCTGAAAGAAGGGGATTATGTGCTGAAAAAAGTGATCCAAAAGCATAATAAGCTGGAAGCAAACTGGCACGGACCCTATAGAGTAACAGAAATTGTTCGTCCAGGGACGTACAGGATTGAAACCTTAGAAGGAGAAGAATTCAAGAATGCATGGAATGTAGAGCATCTACGAAAGTATTATTAGTAGTTAAAATATCTATGTAATACAATTAATTCAATATGAATAAAGTGATGTTTCCCCCATTTCTCTTTATTCGTTAAAATTTTTTGGAATATTAGTGCTACACACTATACAATCCAATTACCACCAACTCCGGTTGGTCGGGAAGCAAATTACCACCAACTTAGGTTGGTCGGGAAACAAACACGACCAACTCCGGTTGGTCGGGAAGCAAATCACCACTAACCCAGGTTGGTCGAGAAACAAACACGACCAACTTTGGTTGATCGATAATTAAATCACCACCAACTCAGGTTGGTCGGGAAACAAACACGACCAACTTCGGTTGATCAGCAATCCAATTACCACCAACTCCAGTTGGTCGGGAAGCAAATTACCACCAACTCCGGTTGGTTGGGAAGAAAATTACCACCAACTCAGGTTGGTCGAGAAACAAACACGACCAACTCCGGTTGATCGTCAATTCAATTACCACCAACTCCGGTTGGTCGGGAAGCAAATTACCACCAACCCAGGTTGGTCATGAAACAAAAACGACCAACTCCGGTTGATCGGTAATTCAATTACCACCAACTCCGGTTGGTTGAGAAGAAAATTACCACCAACTCAGGTTGGTCGGGAAACAAACACGACCAACTCCGGTTGATCGGCAATTCAATTACCACCAACTTCGGTTGGTCGGGAAGCAAATTACCACCAACCCAGGTTGGTCGGGAAACAAACACGACCAACTCCAGTTGATCGGCAATTTAATTACCACCAACTCCGGTTGGTCGGGAAGCAAATTACCACCAACCCAGGTTGGTTGGGAAACAATTACCACCAACTCAAGTTGGTCGGCATTCAATTACCACCAACTCCTGTTCGTCGGCAATTTAAAAACCAAACAAGACATTTTTTTCTTTCTACAGATATACATACATGTTCATCAGTAAATAAAAAAGATATTCTATAAAATATTTCCAAATCAATGACAATTAAATTGAAAAGAAAACCAAAAATTTCTTCATTAAAACCAAAACAAATTACATATGATATAAATTACAGATCGCATATGATATCAATTGAACAAATTCTACTCTATGGGTTTCTTTCCCTCTGCCTTTGATACAGGGTCTACCCCAGTTGGAGGATCATCAAGACTATAAGAGGAATTTATGAAGTTCAGATCTTACAGCATTCTGACGTTCATTATAGATGGACGATCAAGTAGGTGTTCTGGGCGAGATATTTTGAAATCTGAATGAATACAATAATCATCAAGATACTTGGAGATCAGAATGTGAGGAATGGCCCGGGATGGAATCCAACTAAGGTCAAGCTTGAAAGGAGGCACGGGTAAATCAAGAACTCCAGGATTATAGTAATCCCACAGGAAATGACCTCTCTTCAATTTTAAAACACAAAGAGCATTCAACCAGCCCTATTTATACCCTTCGTTGTTCGACTATTCTAAATGAGCATCAAGATGACAAAGTACTTCGTTATACCCAGCCATCCAAAACTCTCTGGTCTGATTATGGAATTGATAAGTTAGTCTCTCAAGTTGTTCAATAAGTTTCTTAACCATAATTTCTTTACTCTCTAGAGTAGAATTCTGATTAGAAAGTTTATCAGAAAGGTTCAGAATTTCTTTAGACATATCTGCCAGGGCTCGATTCTTTGCCACCAACTGAAATGCCTGGTTCTCCAAAGCTGCTTGAGTTCTTGCTTCTTCAATAGAAACCCGACCAGCCCTTGATCATCCCCGAGAAGAAGATCTTGCTCGTCCACGAGTAGAGGTGGAAGGTCTAGCTCTTTTCAAAGTTTCCAACTCATCTCGCAAGTTGGCATTTTCTACCTCCAAGAAAGAAAAACCTTCATCATTAACAGGGACCAGGGCCCCCGAGGAAGATGCGACAGAATTGAGTTGTTTAATATCTTCTTGCAAAACAATGTTTTCCTGCTCCAACAGCTTAGCGATCTACCTATGCTCTTCAACCTCAAGCTTCAGAATGCTCTCTTTCTTTTCATAAGTAGAGATGAATTTATCATAACCATTTTCAGCGCTCAATTGCTGAAATTTCTTTTCATACCCTTGATGCAGAAGGGTGGAGGATTATTTGTACTGATGCTGGAGTTCCTCAATTATTCCTTGGAGGTCCTCAATCATCTCATAATAAGCCATATTATTGGCAACAGCTCGGTCGAGCAAGCACTTCAGATATTGGTAAGCTTCGACTCCTCGTCCAGAAGTATCTGGACCAAGGATGTCAATGATTTGAGCATCGTTTAGGTCTGCATGACCAGCTTTAAAATAGTTATTGCATTTCTTCATCAACTCTGTGTTATGAGCTGATAGGAGCTCCATCCTAGCCAAAAACTAGCAAAGAAAAATAAAGAGAATCAATAAGGATGCATACAAAACAAGTAAAAGAGAAATTCAAGGTGAACAACCAAAGTTTGAATTTTTATTTCATCAAAGAAGAAATTACAAAGTCTGAGGTTACATTCAAAAATAACAAAACAAACACCCGAACAACTCTACACCTTATCCTTATTCCCTAAGACTTCCTCAGAAAGTTTAGAGGAAATGACTGGTTGCTCGGAGGCTGAAGGTAGCTGCTCGATAGAAGTGCTGGTGGGTTGGAGTTGCTCGGAGAAAGTTTGAACAACTGGAGCAGAAGGCACCTGATCTCCAGTAATCATGGAAGACTCATCAGAGGTAGCTTCGTCCTATTCTTCTTCTCCAGGAGAGGGAGGAGGGCCATGAGTGTGTTGCTGGAATAACTCAGAATTCTCAGTAATTTTTAGCTCTTGTAAAGCTGCAACCCATTCGTCCCTAAAATATTTAAGGCTGGCATACTCCATTTGTGAAGACATGGCAGCTAGGCCTTTATCCCAACCAGCACCAAAAGACTTTTTGACTGCCTTCTTCCTCTTTGCCCTCTCCGAGGAGATCCTTTCCCTAAGGAGCTCTTCGGCAGCCTTCAATTTCTCCTCCACCTCCTATTTCTGGTGATCAACATCATGAAGTCTATAATTTCCTCTTCAACATTTTTGATCTTATTCTCAAGCCCTTTAGTATTCTTGAGCTTATCCTCAAGCTCTTTATTGTTCTTCTCAAACTCTTTCAATTTCTCCTCCAGATCCTTGGAGGCATCCACAACTCTATCTCTCTCTTGTTCAACGGACTTAATCTACTTCTCCCAAGCAAGTTTATTTTCCTCATACTTCTGATGAGAGTCTTTCAAAGATTGGGTTAATCCAGTAAAAGCCTTTTTTACTCCATCCGAGGAACTGGAGGCCCTGATGGCTTCATCCCTTTTTACAATGCTGTTAAAACACGTTACCAGCTGAGAAAAGAAATAACTCTAAGTTAATGTGCGAACATAGTATTAAAAAGTGAAAGGCTCAGATCAATAATACTTACTGAGGCAATGTGTTTAGGATCTGGAGCAGTAACTCTCTCACGAGTGAGAGTATTTTCAATGTCATGGACCTCTGGGATAGTCCAAGATTTTACTAAGCCCACAGCGAAGCTCGGGGGAATAAAGGTTGAAACACCACCTTCAACAGTTGATGGTTGAGAGACTAGTTCAACAAGTCTCTCAGAAGAATTTTTCTTTAACCTCCTTGAAGGAACATGAACATTCTCAACTAAGGGCATTGTCTTAGCTGGTGATATGACAATAACTTCACTAGGAGGAGTAATAGCAATAATCTTGCTCGGAGCCACAGGGGATCTGCATCAATAATTTTCGTCCCTTCTTCTGGGATATTTTGTTTGCTTTTCTTTGCCTCCACATTGGTAGAGGCAGATTTATCAAAGAAGGCAGGAGCTCTTCTTATCTTCATTAGATTACTGATGGGAGCAATTGACTCAGAAGAAGAACCTTCCAAATTAGTTTCAGAAGCTGGTACTTGGTCAAGATTCACTACCACTGGACAAGGACGAGAAGTGAAGGAGGAAGTATAACTCTTGTACTGCAAGAAATAAGAAGCAGATCTAATGTGTTACTCGGCCACAGATTGGTGCAAATCCCAGATAAGTTTCAAATGCTTCAAATTAACGTCCGCTTCTTTTGGAGGCTTTCTCTTACTGTCAACTGTAACAAATAAAAATAAATGTCAGTGATGCATTTTATCAAGCACCAAGAAAACAGTATGCCAAAAAATAAAAACAACCTATTCCATTGCCATAAGTGGGACACCGGGGACCCTGATATACATCATCTCCATTTAATGGAGCATGTTGCCAATTTTTCATAACAACCCCATGATCAAAGTAATCCCTATTGGCATCTGGAATATTGACAACTAAAGCCCTATTCAAAAACCTAGTTTTTAAATAGAATGTGGAATCACTAACAACCCATCTATAGCAGTACATAATCTCAGGAATCCCTAAACGGGTTCCATGGAGTTGGTTCAATCTATGAACACTATTAACTATCCTCCAGGTATTTGGAGTTATTTTTGCAGGGACAACGTCAAAATATTTACAGAACTCCAAACATAGGGGATTTGGAGGAAAAGAAATGCCACATTCGGCCATAAAGAGACTAGGGAACCAATGTCCCTCAGCCAAAGAAAAATAGTTAGAGGGTTCAGAAAGTTCTTCCAGAATAACCCACGAAGGGATTGAAAAATTAGACCGAAATTTATCCAATGACTCTACAAGATAAACCATGATGAACAAAGTAAATAGAAGAAAGGGAAGAAAATCTTACAGAGAAAAAGAGATCAGGTGACAACGAACGACGGAAAGAACAAAGGCACAAGATAGAGAGAAAATGAAGAGCTCAAAGATACAGATTTGAACGGTGAAAGACAATAGGATTTTTGCCGCGTTTAAATACTTTACCTCGGGAATAGAGAAAAGCAATGATTACCAGGGCAGACGTTTGCGTATCCGGCGGCTAAAAAGAAGAAAAGGGGCATAAAAATCGAAGCGGTCATGAACATTTAAAATATTTATGAGGCCCGATACTATGCATTCAAAAAGGAGTTAACGAAAGTTTGCCTAAAATCTATAAAAATCGAAAATCTAAGTAGCAGAATGTTCCATACTTTTCTTCTCATCAAACTACGAAACATTGGAGGCTTCTGTTGATACCAAATTTAATCTGCTGACGTGGACCCATCACTTGAAGACACGTGTCTTCTAGCGTGGTAATTACAAATACTTCTATCGATCAACTTATTGTCACCGAGCTACTCAAGCGCCATGAGCAACTCATACATTCCAAACAGCTCAAGCGTATCAACCAGCTAAAGTCCCCCGAGCAACTCATGCATGCCGAGCTACTTAGGCGGTCCGAGCTACATAGCGTATAGAGCACTCAAATCAGGATAATCAAGGAGACGACTGCGCATTAAATGCTCATTATTATCATACAGATGTACATGTCTACTAGATAACAACGCATTGTCCTTTCATTTGTACAACCTCAAGGCTATAAATACATTGTAACCTCCTCATTAGAGGGGGACCAGAATTTCTTGAGAAAACCATTCCTCGAGAATTCCAAGCAAACAGTCAGCAATATAAAAACAGTGGATGCAGGCCATTCTTATAAGGCTGAACCACTTTAAAAATCTATTGTCTATTATTTTTTTATTCATTTTTATCTGTGATTAGAATAATTAGGTCAAATCTAAGTTTTTACATCAACAATCATAGATCTTAATCACAAATCACACGACCTTGTTACCCAAAATTGTATGGATGAAAAAAAATAATGAATGAAAAATAAATAAGGGAATGGAGGGTTAACTTACCTTTGTTGTTCGTATGGAGGAGAGGAGGAGAATGAAAGAATGGAAAGGGTTTGTATGGGTATGGCTGACTTAGAGAGAGTAGGGCTCCTGTTTGTAGAGTGAGTGAGGGGAAATAATATGTTGGGAACTATGGTTTTTGTTTTTGTTGGGAGCGTGAGTGACAGTGTGTGTGTTAGGTTGAGTGTGTGGTTATCTTAACAAATAAAATGAGTTGAGTTGAGTGGGAGGGACTTGATTTTGGTTGGCAGCTGCCAGCGTGTGTGTTGAGGGTTGAGTTGAGAAGTGCGCAGTGCAGCCAACGTTCGTGTGTGTGTTGAGTTGAGTAGTGTGCGTGTGTGTATTATATGATTATATATATATAAATTAAAGCGGTCCGGTCCGGTCCAAAACCATTTTTTTCGATCCAAGACTGAAACCGACCCGAATTATGCGGTCCTATATATTTTGAGACCGAATTAAAAAAAACCATAAAAGCGTGTTCGATGCGGTTCGGTTTTTTCGATCCATTCGGTCTATTTGGGTTCGTGCACACCCCTACAAAAGAGCAAATGAATATCCATCATTTAAAGCTAGTTTTACTATAGAAGCATTTACAAACTTAATCAAATCAGCATTTATAGGAGATAATAGACTAGTAGGAATAGCAAAAGAACAAACAGAATCACTAAGAAATTTAGAAGAATTGCAAATATGTAGACTAGAATATACTAGAAAATTTGAAGAATATTGGTCACAAACTGGAAAACCTCATATACTTCATTATTAGATAGATACATATGAAAAATACTACGAACAATAGGAGGAAAAATATGGAAAGTTGGAAAAATAAAATAGGAATTGAAGAAAATAGTTACTCATTAGGAGAAATAGTATAAGTAGTCTATGATACCTTAAAATTAGAATGCAAGAAAATAAAAGAAGAAAAAGAAATAAAAAAGCAATAATATTATACTTGCAAACAATTAGATTTCCCACCTCAATATGGGTGTGATAACAAAAGAATTATAGACAATCGAAGACCTAAAGGTATAAAAAGAAATAAAAAAAAATATAGAATGAGATTAAGCAAAAGCTATAAAAGAAATAATAATAATAATAATAGATGCAAAAGACCATGGTATAGAAAGAAAAATATAAAAAATATAAATAAAGAAGAAAAAGGATGACAATAAAAGAACAAAAAATTATAAATGTTTTATATGTGGAAATCCTAGTCACATCAGACCAAATTGTCCATATAGGTATAAGAATAGTAATATATGTAAAATACAAGAAGAAATAAATATAATTAGAAGATATAGAAGACTATTTAGAAAATATAATATAATTAGAAAGCATATATGATGAAAAAATAGATAATATAAGTATATATAGTATAGAAACAATAGAATCAGATGATGAAAATTTAAAAAATATAAAAGAAGATTTAATTTTTTTTATATAATCTAGAAGAATGTGAATATAAAATGCTAAAATACATATTTATTAAAGGAAAATGTATAAAATGTTGTGAAGGAGGGAGGGAAATGTACGATTGTACAAAATGCCATAAAAATTTATGTATAGAATGCTACAACGAAATTAATAAAGAAAAATAAGAATATGAAGAACAAGTATATAATATAAATAAATTAGCCCTAATAACCTTTCCAATACAAATAAAATTTAAAGAACAAATTCTAGATACAACAGCAATGCTCGACACTGGAGCAACCAAAAGTTTAATACATAAAGATTTAGTTCCCAAAGAAAATATACAAGAGTTAAGCTACCAAGTAAATATACATTAATTTAATAGCGACGTAATACCAATAACGCAATGTGTGTGTGTGTGTGTGTATATATATATATATATATTATGGAACAATTTGTTTTACCACAAATGTGAATAACTAATGTAAAAAGTAATGACCCATTTATTTTAGCATTAAATTTTATTCAATCATTAACAAGAGGCTTTATGTATATACCCACATGCTTACAATTTTTTAAAAAAGAAACACATATCTGACCTAATAATTAGAATAATACAGAAAAACAAAAAGGAACAATAATTTATAATAATAATAATAATAATAATAATGATAATAATAATTATTATAATAATAATAATAATAATAATAATAATAATAATAATAATAATAATAATAATAATAATAATAATAATAATAATAATAATATATCTTTTGAAACTTCAAATCCACCAACAGAACAAAAAGAAGAATTAAATGAAAAAATAGAACGACAAGAAGTAGAAGAATTATATGATAATTATTTATGTGAATACTTACAATATGTAGAGTAAAGTCAAACACCTAAAATAATTTTTAAAAATTTAAATAAAATGGTTTTTAAAAACACAGAGATTGAATTAGAAGATTCGATCAAAGTAGCAGAAAAATAGAAATCATAGGAGAAAATTCACAAAATATTGGAATAAAAATAAAATATAAGTAAAATTAAATATTATTAACCCACACAAAATTATAAAAACTAGAGATATAGCATGTGAATTAGTAGATCAAGAAGAATTTAAAACTCAAATAAGAGAACTATTAAATATAGGAGTTATATAGAGAAGCACTAGTAGACACAAAACTCACGCCTTTATGGTTAGAAATTATTCAAAAATAAGGAGGGAAAAAGCTAGGATGGTAATAAATTTTAAAAGATTAAATGATAATACATATGATGATAGTTATAATATACTCAATAAAGATGAATTAATAAAATAAATTCAAGATAAAAAAAATAATTTTCAAAACTTGACTGTAAATCAGGATTTTGGTAGATAAAAATGGAAAAAGAATCAATAGAATGGATAGCCTCAAAAAGGACACTTTGAATGGTTAGTAATGCCTTTTGTCTTAAAAAATGCTCCACAAATCTTTCAAAATAAAAGGGATAAAATATTTAGATTTTTTTATAGTATGTATTGATGATATCTTTGTATTTAGTAATAATAAACAAGAACATATAAAGCATTTAAAAGTTATATTCAAAGAATTTATGGATCAAGGATTAATAATAAGTAGCAAAAAGATGTAATTAGAAAAATAAGAAATACTATTCGTGGGATTATATATAAAAAGAGGAAAAATTTAATTGAATAAACATGTGATAACAAAAGTTTTAGAATTTTCAGTTAAGATAGAAGAAACAAAACAACTACAATCTTTTCAAGGACTATTAAATATTGTAAAATTTTATACCAAATTTATCAATGTTAGTAGGACCATTGAAAAACGTCGTATATGCGACTGTGTGATAATTGATTGAAATAAATTTCGCAAGTTTCCTAGTAACCCTTATTTAATTAGAGTCTACTTTTAAATCAAATAAATACAACCCTAAACATGCATCTAAAGAGCGTGATTCAACCCATTAACAAATAAAGCATGCGACACAAAATTAAGGAAAAATCCCCGTAGGGCAAAACCTTTTATTTCTAGAACTTTGAATAATTTACAAGACCATTGACTTAAATACAACCTGATAATCACCCACAAGTGTAACGCACGGTGTCTTCGGTAAACCTTCAAAGCAACAGCTAGAAATAGTGTCGGCTGGAATCTCCCGCAGGAACTCCAGGTGGTCAGCAATGAAGAAGAGAGACGGCTTGTCCACAAGGGTTGAACAAACCAAAGTTGTGTTCTTGGGTTACCAAAAAGATTCACAAAGGATTGACAATTGTGTGAATCAAAACATGAGTCTTGGGACTCAAAAAATATGAAGACTAGAGGTATTTGGACTCTCAAAAACGTCTTCCAAAGTCTTTTAAAACAGCTCCCCCGAAGTTGGCTTTTATAAGGAAACCAAAAGAGTTTTAAAAAACTGGGACTGTTTCTGTGCGTGTACCCCGAACCGGTTCTGGTGTACCCCGAACCGGTTCCCCCCCGAACCGGTTCCCCATGCGGTTTGGGGTACCTCTCTGGTTTGGGGATTAAAAAAAATAGCATTCTTTAAGGAATTTCTCCATCTTCAAAAGGCCATAACTCCTTCACCGTAGCTCGGATTGAAGTGCCGTTTCTTCCAGTATCTTCGTTACGGCGAGATATTCAACTTTCCAATTGACCATACCTCCGGACTATGGATGTGAAATTACGAAAATTCCCTTGAACTCTCCTATCGTGCATTTTTTCACTGTTTTGACTTCTCTTGCGTACCACTTGCATTAAGTCCCTAAAATCATGGAACGTGAACTCGTTGAGGCAGATGTGGGACACATTAATGGAGATGTTGAATGCTTGATTCTCGGAATTCGAATAGAGGCTGTCATGTGAGATCGTGAGGTGATGTGCCAAATGTAGCGGCGTACGACATACATAAATGTAACATGTTGGACATGAGAAAAATGTCCTTACAAATCTCCCCCTATGTCTATGCCGGTACATACATAAAAAATCCGAATTATCAAATAACAAAATTGCCTATACAAATCTACCCTTCCATGAACCGAAAACTGGAAAGATACAAATGAATAAGTCTTCATCGTTTGTTCTTCAAATCTTTAAAACTTCAAATCTTTAATCTTCAAAATCTCAAATCTTTTCTCATCAGGGTGTGCAATTCAGTGATCATCAATGTAGTACCTACACACATGAGAAAAAGAAAAAATACCAAGTGACGTATCAAGTTTGAAATGAGATAAACATAGATACTAATTTATACAAAAAGCATAAGTTAAATCTCAAAAACTCCCCCAAAATTCAAACTCCTCCAAAATAAGATAATTCTTTCTCCCCCTTTTTATTATGTCTCCAAATAGACAAATAAGAAGAATGAATCAAACAAGAAAAATCGGGGTGACACGGTATATAAATCAATGCATCAATCAAATGGCAAACGTGCGCTTGCAAGGAGATGCTAAAAAAAATCTTGGCAAACTATTTTTTGATTTTTAAAATTTTTCATACAAAACAAAAAAAATTGTTACCATTTGAAAAAAAATATGATACAAAAATCACACCATGGATTTAGACTCAAACAACCAAGTCATGGAAACGGAATGAATGGGTGTGAACGCATTCGATAGGTAAATCAACTCAATCAATCATATGTGCACGATGCATATGTGTACCCCTAACGAATGAACATCAAAGGTATCCTTAGGTGTAAAAATTTGTTGAATTTAGATGACATCGTCTTATGCAAATCAACAAATCAAAGTCAAATGATTTCCACACCAATAACGTCCAAAAATATTTAGTGCTTTTTCAAGATTTTCAAGGACGTGCAAATCCATTATAAAATTTCCAACCAAACTCCCTCATATATATTTTCTTTTTAGAGGTAATCTAAATTCTCAAACATTGGAGAATTGGTGCAAAAACCTAAATGGCCCATAATTGGCATGAATTTCTTTTTATTGCCTTTCAATTTTTTTCGGGCTCTTTTAAACCTCTTTGAACCCCGGATAATAAAATTCCTCCATTTTTAGGTCCAATTTAACGGTGGCTTAGTATTCGCAAAGGCAAAATGAACCTTTCGCAGCCCTTCCCCATTTTCAAACAAATCACACAAACTCACAAAATGGTTTTTATATGCACAATATCCTTATCAAAATTTTATCGCGCTTGGTTCGTTTTAAGGACATGATTGAAGTGAAAACACCCAACCAACATGTGATAAGACAAGCACAATAATCAAACAAATCCGTGCATGTGTGCAATAAAGGAAACATGAGTCAAACATGTAGGAAGAAACACTCAATTACATCTTAATGACTCCAAACATTATAAAGCACAAGGATGAATTGACCTATTGTCTCAAAACACTATCAAATAGTCACATGAAAAAAAATGAAATGATGTTGTGACTCAGTCATCCAAAGTGTTCATCCATAAACGGTGCAAACAAAAAACAAAAATCTTTTAGGATTTTTTTCAAAATTTTATCAAAATAAAATCTTTTTGTATTTTTCAAAATTCTTCAAAAAAAAAATAAAACATACAAAAATTACATGTCACAACGCTAGTAAACATAAATATCATGAAACCAAAAAAAACTAGCGTATGACACACATGCGAACACAATCATCTATATGATATGGCAAGAGAAGAATCATGTGCAAGCAAACGAGAATCAACTTGTCTAAAATCTAGCGTATCCAAAAGTGATTTCCTAACCCAAATAGATGTGAAACGTCGTGTAGGGGATTTGGGAACCACGGGAACACTAGACATAAATTTCCTAGGACATTTTCCAAGATCAAAATAAAAACTCCTAAGGTGACCTTTTCGACCATAATATGAACATATGTAAACGGGTGGAACGGCACCTATGGATTGACCTTTTCTAACATCCTGAAAATTGGTTGACCCTCTAAAACAAATAATGGTTTTGGCTTTAGCATTAGAAGCATGAGAACAAGATGAGCCATTATCATCACTATCAAACCTACTTGAGTCTGTCAAATCATTTTTTAATTTCAAAATTTTTGACTCAAGCAAAGAATTAGACTCTTCCAAATTAAGGGACGCCTTTTTCAAGTTTACAATAATTCCTAAAAGCGTATCTCTCTCTCCCTCAATTAAAGAAAACTTTTTCCTAAGAGTCTTTTCACGTGCCACAAACTCATTAACTAAAATATTTTTCTCCTCTTTGGCACAAACACAAACCATCGAATTTTTAAGGTCCTCCAATTCCTTTTCTAAAAATAGGACCCTATCATCACCCTCCTTTTTGGCAATTTTTAAAGAATCAAAATCAATACACAAACTACCAAAGTCCTCACGACAAATATCACTTTGAGTTTGGAACTCTTGCAAATATTCAATCTTAATTTTAAAGAGAGAATTTTCTTTTTCCAAAACTTTAATTCTTTTGCAAAGTTTCAAATTCAAACTTTTTAAATTCTCAGCATGGTTGTGAATTTTTTCAAAAATAGGCTCCTCATTAAATGGGCGTTCCATTGGAAAAATTTTGATTTTTCACAAAACTGATTTTAAAAAAAAATCAATATCACACAAATTTTTGCGAAAAATAGGAATACGCGATAAATTAGCGTAACCTGCTCTGATACCAATTTGAAAACGTGAGTAGACAAATTGTATCAGAAAGTAAATCCTCGAAAAATCAGGATCACGCGATAAATTAGCGTAACCCGCTCTGATACCAAATTTAAAAACGTCGTATATGCGACTGTGTGATAATTGATTTAAATAAATTTCGCAAGTTTCCTAGTAACCCTTATTTAATTAGAGTCTACTTTTAAATCAAATAAATACAACCCTAAACATGCATCTAAAGAGCGTGATTCAACCCATAAACAAATAAAGCATGCGACACAAAATTAAGGAAAAATTCCCGTAGGGCAAAATCTTTTATTTCTAGAACTGTGAATAATTTACAAGACCATTGACTTACATACAACCTGATAATCACCCACAAGTGTAACGCACGGTGTCTTCGGTAAACCTTCAAAGCAACAGCTAGAAACAGTGTCGGCTGGAATCTCCTGCAGGAACTCCAGGTGGTCAGCAATGAAGAAGAGAGACGACTTCTCCACAAGGGTTGAACAAACCAAAGTTGTGTTCTTGGGTTACAAAAAAGATTCACAAAGGATTGACAATTGTGTGAATCAAAACATGAGTCTTGGGACTCAAAAAATATGAAGACTAGAGGTATTTGGACTCTCAAAAACGTCTACCAAAGTCTTTTAAAATAGCTCCCCCGAAGTTGGCTTTTATAAGGAAACCAAAAGAATTTTAAAAAACTGGGACTGTTTCTGTGCGTGTACCCCGAACCGGTTCCCCATGCGGTTTGGGGTACCTCTCTGGTTTGGGGATTAAAAAAAACAGCATTCTTTAAGGAATTTTCTCCATCTTCAAAAGGTCATAACTCCTTCACCGTAGCTCGGATTGAGGTGCCGTTTCTTCTAGTATCTTCGTTACGGAGAGATCTTCAACTTTACAGTTGACCATACCTCCGGACTATGGATGTGAAATTACGAAAATGCCCTTGAACTCTCCTATCGTGCCTTTTTCACTGTTTTGACTTCTCTTGCGTACCACTTGCATTAAGTCCCTAAAATCATGGAACGTGAACTCGTTGAGGCAGATGTGGGACACATTAATGGAGATGTTGAATGCTTGATTCTCGGAATTCGGATAGAGGTCGTCATGTGAGATCGTGAGGTGACGTGCCAAATGTAGCGGCGTACGACATACATAAATGTAACATGTTGGACATGAGAAAAATGTCCTTACAATCATTGTACAATAAATTACGCAAAATGGAACAATATTTTAACACATAAGATATAGAATTAGTTAAGAAAATTAAACAGATTATTAGTCATTTACAACCCTTAAATTTACCTCTAGAAAATAGTTATAAAATAATACAAACAGGCGTCTCATCAAAAGGACAGGCAATAGTTTTATTACAAAAACCAAATCAAGAAAGTAATAAAAATAAAGAAGTAATTTGAAAATATTGCTCAGGAAATTTCAGTGAAACACAAAGTAGACTACCATCAACAAATTTAGAAATTTTAGGAGTATTATAGAAATTTTTTAATTATTTTTGGGGAAATAATTTTTAATTAGAACAGAGTGTGATAATATAGTAAAACATTTTAATAAAATAAATCAAAGTAAATCGGCCACTAAAATATGACTTACTTTTATTGATAGCATTATTGGAAGATGATTTAGTCCTCAATTTGAAATATTAAAGGAAAGGACAATACTTATCTAGACTATATTAATACTTACTAATTTTGCAGGAAAATATGTCTTATAAAGGATCAACATCCTCTACTCCACAAGCAATATTTTATACTAATCGATTATTTGAAGTGACCAATGAGAAGCAAAAGTTTAGATACAATAGACAGGTCACTGAGGAGCAGAAAAGAATTCTTGACAACCTTTGGTTTAATCGAGAATTCAATAAAGGATCTTTTATACATACAATGAATTATTTAAGTAATTA
Source organism: Sambucus nigra (assembly GCA_949130495.1). Taxonomy (NCBI): domain Eukaryota; kingdom Viridiplantae; phylum Streptophyta; class Magnoliopsida; order Dipsacales; family Adoxaceae; genus Sambucus; species Sambucus nigra. The sequence continues at coordinate 630,984,617 of OX422209.1, forward strand.
CTTTTATAACTTAAATAATTATGTATATTCCTTAGAAGCACAAATCAAATCCCTCTCCCCAACTGCAATTAATGAGCAGTTAAAAAATGATCATAATACCTTAATATAATGTTTTCGAACAATAAAACTTTAAAAGCAAGAGACAGAGAAAGATTTAAAACAAGTATTATATAGTAATAATAATTTTTTTTATCACCTTTTAACCCTTATTACCAAAACATATTAAGAAACAAAGTAGAGTATCTACTACCAGAAGTAATCAATGAAAAAAATATTTATGTATGCTAGAGAAAAAGATATCTGTAATTAGGTATCCTTACAAAATTATTTTCGATCTAATTCACCCCTATATATATATATATATATATATTCTCAAAACAAACACGATAATATTATTTTACTAGACATTGATGAAATAATTTTTGAAGATTTTAATATAACTAGACCCAATAGAATATTCCCAAAAAATAAAAAATAAAATAAAAAATAAGAGTTACGCTAAGTTTATTATTAGAATATGGACTAATGTCCAGTTTATTAATATAATCTCATTTTGAAAGATTAAGTAATAATTTTTCAAAAAGATTATTAGAATCAAAAGTAGAACAAGGAAGACATATATACAAACCTCAAAAGAAAACAAGAATTTTATTAATTATAGAAAGTATTCCACCAGAATTGATAAATGAAGACCAAATTCTTCATGGCGAACATGAAATCCTTATTGAACATAAAGAAGCAACAATAAAAAATTACTTTTTTGAATTTCATGATGATAGAGAATAGCTAATATAAGCAATAGATGCATTAGAAGAGTTATTTAAAATGTATAAAGTACATAGAGTAGTAAATAAAATGTCATTAAATCATGTTCAAATGATAAAAGAAAATATTAATATGCAAATATTTATTCCTGAAAGAAGCAATAAAACGTATTATCAATTTTTTAACAATAATCTCCTTAATTCTAATGAGGTACAAGAGGCAACAGTAATAGAAAAATCTTAATGTTTGCAAAATTGATAATTATACCAATGAAGATTTCGAAGACTCAATTACCATACATAACATTGAAAACATGATAGAAGCATAAAGAAGCAATAAGGCATCAGTCACCTCCACAAATCAATAAAGAAGCAAAAGACAGGGCAAACAAAAATTTCAAAAAGAAGTAGTTGACGATGACAGAAAGAAACTCCGATTGACCTAAGTGACAAGAAGATTTTGAGAACGGACGAAATTCTTCAAGATGATGTAATATCCCATATTTTTATGAGTATTGAATCAAAGTTATATTGATGGAATTGAAATTGTGGGAATTATTTTTCGGATGAAATAATGGTGTTTATCTTTAATTTAGTGTAATGATTAAACGAATATGTTTAATCATATGAGAGCATTTAATATATATATATATATATATATATATATATATATATATATATATATATATATATATATATATATATATATATATATATATAATAAGGAGTAGAATTTTGACACTATTCAATAACATGATAAGCTAAGTAGGGGTTGTGATGGAGCCACCTAGGCAATAAATGGAGGTTTGGGATTATTTCTCCCATTCTCCTCATTACCCTAATTTGGCCAAACCCTAGCCGTCATCCCATTCTCTCCCTTTCACTCATTCTCTCTCTCTCTCTCTCTCTCTCAACACAAACACTCCCAACTAAAATCCTACCCGCCGCCGCTGCCGCCCTCCGCCTCCAACGCTGCCATCGCAGGTAGTCTCTTTTTCACTCTCTTGCTCACGTATACACTCACACGCACACACAAACAAACACGCACACATATAGATACTTTCATTTGGGCTTACTTTCTTTTTTGTACATGGGGATTTGAAACCCTTGATTTAAACAGGAACATGTATTCTTGGCTCTTTAATATTCTTTGTTGATATACTTATTTTTTCTTTTGCAGATCTAACAGGATGTTTTATTTTTCAATTCCAGGTAAATTCTTTATTTTGGTACTTTTTTTACCCTGCTTTAGATTTGTATCACGGTGATGTGATACCTATATTTTTTTTTGTTTCCCCCCCATAAATAGTTAAATGTGGAATCACCTCTCAACAAAATGACCTTGAAGGCTTTAAGAGTTCATGATTGGGTTGGGTAAGTTTTTTATTCATTTATCTTCTTTTATGCATTTAATATTGCTGATTCCACATTTTTATTACGAAAGTTGATGTTTAATTAATATTTTGTGTGTATTTTGGATGATCTGAAATGTATATGTTTAATATTGCGGTGTTGAAATCGTTCATTCACAACGGTTTAAGCAGACTTCATGCTCGGTTTTGATTCTTAGCATCAACACTTTTTTTTGAGGTGTCACTTACGATTTACGTTTTCTAACTTGAAATAAATTTTTAATTATTTTATACAACTCCAAATATTTTGCAGGGCCAATAATTGCTGTGGTTTGGATTTTGGCTTAGGATTTTTTGAGTTTCGGGTTTAATGCGACGAAGAGGAGATACTTTATATATATTTGCTATTTATTTTTAGATTTTCTATTGATTTTCAGGTTTGCTATTGATTTATTAATTGTGAAAGTTATATATATGAAAATGCTACTGTCATGTATATGCTTTTTGGATGTCTGATTATATTAAATGAAGAGGTTCCATTTGGATAGGTGCTTTTGGATATTATCATAAGAGCTTCCATTTGACATATTATCTGAATATAGTAATATTTGGTTTATTTTCATTTTGTAGACCATATATGCTCTTTTATCAACCACTAATTAGTATATATTTTGATCTTTTACACAAGTTTATGTTTTGATTGTAAACGTGATTATTTTAAAGTTGCACATTCTCTCATATGCATATTTGTTCAGTTTTGTGGTTTATGTTGCGCCTTTTACTTGATTTTATTCTCTTTTTAGGTTCGTTTATGTTGAGAATTTCATCTCAATGGGGAAGAGTATGTAAACTTGCAGTGGAGTAATCTTTAATTGCCAAGCATGTAAATTTGCAGTAGAGTATGTATATATATATATATATATTTCCAGATTTGAATCCTTTGGTACGGCATCCAAAGTTAGTGGCGTTGGGAGGGGTAAGAAGAGGGTTATGGAGGAGATATTTATTTGTCCAATTTTCCCAATGATATCATACTTGCCCAGTTGTGCTACCATGTGCGTTCATTCACGCTTTATTCTCGAGTGTTTATTTCTCTGTATTTGTGTTCATTCAAATAGTATGTTGCTGAGTTCGTTCAAATTCTTGAGTGAACACATGACTTTTTTGGTGGATCAAACGTATGTTTGATATCAAGGTTCAAAAAAATGCGGGACGTGATCGAGGCGTGGAGGCCAAGCCTTAAGCCTTAGAAGCCTAGGCGGGCCTTGGCGTAAAAAGGCATGAAAAGTCGTTTAGGTCTTTTTAATATATTTTAATATTTTTTAACCATAACAAGGCTATTAAAATACTAAAATTGTACATATCATAAAAATATGTCTGAATATTTGCAAATAAAAATACTATTTGATTATTTTGGATGAGATAATGGTCCGGTTTGCAAAAAAATCTTTAAAAGGCGATATCGTTTCACTAAAGCATTGTTGTTTTTAGAGAAAAAGTACGCCTTAAGGGTTTTGCCAAGCATAAGGCGTCAAAATCTTAAGGCGGGGCGATTCTCCCAAGCTTCGAGCCTAGGCGGGGTTTTTAGAACAATGTCTGATATGTATGTCTGATACTTTTGATATTTTCTGACTTTTTTCGTGGATTAAACATGACCTTTTGTTTTATATGTTCACTCCATAATTTTAAAGGTTGTTGAGTTCGATCTGTCTTCATCTTACATAGATACCATCTTAGAGGTGTGCTGGCAGGGGAGGCCAAACATCAATCCAAAATCCAATGTGTTTTGCTTCTCTCCTCCGATCTCATAGCTGATCAGCTTGGACACGAGGCTACAGGAACCGCCATAATAGGCATTCTCTTAAAGGTAGGAGAGGAGCAAAGAAAATGACTAGATAGAACGGATGCCGTATCAGGTACTCTAATAGTTGCTTATCATTTCGTTACAATAATAGTTTGTTATCATTTCGTCATAGTTGCTTATCATTTCATGGGTTTTCAACTCTAATAAATGTATTTTGTGGGATAAATATTTTATTGGAGTTTCTACTATTCCACTTTCTGAAATAATTTTGGGTTTCTTTTCTTGATTATGGAGGTATATTGTCATTTAACACTATGCACATCATATTTTAAGTCATCTCTTTTCACCCGAAGGCCTGAATCATCTGTGTTTGACACAAATTCTACCACACTGCACCTGATATAAAAAATGAAAACAAGTCGGAAGGAAACCTTCCAGGTGTCTTGCACTGATCGACGACGTATCCGGGACTTCAACCGCAGAAACGTGAAAGTAGATATTGTCTACCACTAGATCAAACTATAGCTGCTACCCTTTGACAGAAAGACTCTTGAGGTAATTTTTTTATTTATTTTTTCCATGGAGTTTACTTTATTGGTGGACTAAACCTTTTCATCACTTCAAAGAATAAGGCATTATTTGCAGAAGCTGCGCAAGATATTATTGATTTTCTCTTCAGTTTCTTACCTATCCCATTAGGGAGTGTTGTGTCACTCTTGAAATGCAACACTACTCTCAAAAGTGTGGCTAATTTGTACAACAAATAGCATATCAGCCTTAAATGTAGGCATATATATGAAATCACAAGGTCTCAAGACAAGGCTACAACTGCCTCAACTGACTTCACAATATCTTTGCAAGAATCATATATTTCCTTTCGCTGAATCCAATACTCCCCAATTATATTTCTGCAGCTTCAAAGATTCTTGGCAGTTTCGCGGCTACCTGACAGATTACAATAGTGTAATGTATTATGTTATGAGTTTTTAAGACCCAAAGGTTGAAAGAGGATTTGTAAAGGGGCCAGCATTGCCTATGGTTACGGATGATTATGTCAGTCCCCATTGTTAACCGTCTCATCCATCTCATTTCTGAACCGGTTGAAAATTTCTCCCAATGATGGTCAGATTTTCAATATTAGGAATGACGAGGCAGATCAACTACATGAGTGAAAAATCGTGCAAACATAATATAGTGTCTTTGTTAACAAACACCTTTTTTGGGTTTGTAAATTTGACTAAGAAAGGTTATTTTTTGGGTAATTCCACCACTTTTGGGGTTGTCCCATAACTTTTCTTTTTTCAAAACTAATATTGTTACGTCCACTTCTTTCTTCCTTTTTTATATTGATGGTTGAAATAATTCAAATTATTTTGTTGATATGTAGTTATATGACATAAAACTACACAGTTCAAGAAGTACCGTCCATATGAGAATTGGTACAAATAATTTAGGTGTTGGTATAAATAATTTAGTTTATCTCATGGTAGCGTGCATATAAGAACAATGGCAACTGATTCAGATTTAGAACGATACAAGTAATCTCTTTTAATGATAAAGATATATGATAAGGGCTTTGTTTAGTAAGACAAGGGTACTTTGTACCGGACATTTTATGTGATGTGAAAAAGGGTTTTATCATAGGTTATCTATGTTTTACACGGTAGATGGTGGTTGCAAAATATGAAGCTGGTGGGGATGGCTTTGGGTGTGTGAATATTGGTGTGTTTTGAATAGTATATGGAGGTGGTGTTTAATTATGTATGATTTAACTTATAAATAATATAGAATATATATTGGCAGTTCATTTGGGAATTTCATATTGGTAATGATGTTTTCATTCTATGACAAGTAATTTCAGTGCCTTTAACTCAATTCGTGGAAATACCACCAATACATCAATTGGTGTTGTTTCCACGAATTTAGTTTCAAGTTTCATTGTACTTGACTTGGTTATGCTAGGTATGCCGTCATATAAATCTCTTAATTTGTACTAATGCTGGATTGTCTTACTTCATTGCAAATATTCGTTTTGTTCATTTTTTTCCATTATGATGTTTTCTCTCTTATTCTTTCCTCATTAAGATATAAATCATCTTTCCTTATTCATGAGAAATACAGTTACTCACTGGCAGAATGTAGCCCCATTCATTTGCTAATCTTCAATTCTTAATATCTTATTTCTCTGAACAATTACTAAAAATTAATCAATTATTTAATTAGATCCCAATGGCCAGACTCACATGTAGACTGTAGCCCGTTGATTGCTCTGCACAGTTACGAAACTTGAAAAGGCATCCCCTAAGTGGGATTAACCAATATGATATTTAGCTCTCTAAGAGGCAAAAGGCTCCTTGGCTGGCTTAGGCTGAAACAAGAAACTTAAATAGACATTCTTAGTTGCTAATGAAAATAGATTTCCCATAGAATATGTTGAATCTTTCTGATGTATATATATATACTAGAAGTTGGGGTATAATTGTCATTTTTCAGAATACACTTGCGTTCCCACATATAATCGTCATCTTTTTTTTCAAGTATTTGTCATACTCACCGATCTTTTGTTCTTTATATTCGCAGTGGATTTAAACTCTTGAGAGGGAACAACGAAAACTCATGGATCCCTTTCAAATATGAAAGACTCCGTACGATAAGATCGGCCATTATAAGGACATTTGCAGATCAGATTCAGAGATGAATGGAACAGAGATGCTTGGCCCACGAAATAGAGCAATCGAGGATAGGAGATGAAACTCAAAGTATGCGGTGGCTCCAGAAATGTAGAGCCTTTGAGAATCCGCACAAAGGAGGCGAGTGAAGTTGTAACAGAAGAAAAGAGTGAAAGCCCCAAAGAAAGTGTGCCTGAGACACTAGCCAACACATCAGGCACAATGGGCATCACATCCGGGTTTGGAGACACTAGAAAACATTTTTTTTTGTCTTAAACAGTTGAAAATATGTTTTTTTAGATGTTTTTTTGTTTCAGATCTATGCATTTTACAAGAGATAGTAACAATGGCTACAAGACAGCAGAACATAGAGGAGATGGATGAGAAGTCCAGGCAAGGTGAAACTGTTATACCTGGAAGAACCGGACGTAAAAGCATATAAGCCCAGGAAAACCTTGCTGAAGGTACTCATATTAGTTTCTATGTCTTTGAACTTGACATATATATTAATTTAACATTGGCACAATTTTATTAAATTGTTTTGAATGCATTAATGCAATAAATGTACCTAACTTTTCAAGAAGTTTAGGTGTCTATACAAGACTTGAACTAATTAATTTATCTACGTAAAGGGAGGAGCAGAGGAGGGCAGACGATGAGATATCAGTTGGGGACAGAAGGGTACCCGGAGATGGGGCGCAAGGGTGGGTTGAGCACCACAGATCAGTACGGTGGCAAGAGGGCGGAGGAAGAAGGAATTGACATTTCCATGCCAAAATGCAAGGCATGGAAATCAGCATCATCCTCATCAAGTTCCTGACTGTAGAGGTCGGCTTACTGGACGGCTGCGAAAGCTTGGACCAAGTCCCCTCCACTAACCTCATCCCAAATTTCTCAAATGCCACAACCATGCTTCAATAACCAGTGGAGCAGCTACTCGGCGAAACCAAACCTCATTGTCTGGTGGTCGACATGTTTTTCCATTGGGCAACTGAGGCAGCAGCAAAATTGTTGTTAAAAATGTTGGCCGACATGTTTTTCCTCAATAAAGGTACATTTTTTTAATGGATTGTTATTAAAAATGTTGTTTTCATATTTGATATTTTCCATTGTTTCTTCAATGTTTTTCCTCAATTTTGTTTTTAAAAATGTTGTTTGCATATTTGATATTAAAAGATGATGATGGTACCGACTGTTAAGGAGATCCAAACCACTGATTATAGCAATTTAAGTCGGTGTCGACGGTAACGTGAGAAACCCACTAATAGAGAGAAATTTCAGAGTTGGTGTATGTGTCGGTTTTGGTGAAAATTATCACTTCTCCATTCGCCCATTGTTTAGTATTAATATATTGTCAATTATATGTCATTTTGTTTCATGGTTCTCAAATGGATGTATGAGTTTTCTATTTGTCCGTAATAGATTAATGTGAACATTTTATTGATCTGGAGTATATTGGAGTATGTAGTCTGCTAAGTTATTTTGGACAAACTATTATTATTGTTGCTGTTATATTTTTTTTACTTCATATACATGGTGGATAGTCCTATAAACAAAAGAAATTTTGCCCAAATTTTCAAAATTGTTTACATTTATTTATGTTGTAAAATATACGTTTTGACTTTAATTATAAACGATTCAATATTTTGGAATTTTCCCTCCATGCCTTCAGGCACGGGCATTCCGCTAGTGTGTGTGTGTATATATATATATATATATATATATATATATATATATATATAATACTTCGTAAATGTGATACAAGTGTTATGATTTTATGGTATGATGGTATATTGCGAATAATGGAGATATTTGCAAATAAATTGATGACTCGCTAATTTAGTTAAGCCGTATTGAGGATATACGTATATGATAATGAAGGAACGTGAAAATAAAGGTATAAAGTATTTATAAACTTTTAAATGTGACTAGTGACTTAATTATGCATTTTAAGTGTTTAAAATTGGACCTATGGATTGGGTAGGACCTTAGGTAGAGTTTCGGGTCAAACCGGGCATGCATAGAGACCTTTTTAAGGGCCTTAGTCTTGGCCCATTGGGGAACTCCGAATTTAACCCAATTAAAATGATATTTGAAAGAGGTTGAATCAACCCTAGGGTTTCAATAACCACCCCACACCACTTTTGAAGGCCACACATCTTGGGAGAGAGGAACAACCACCCTAGTAGGAAGAAAAGAGAGGCTCCTCTACTATTTTAAGGCAAGAAATCTCCTTCCATTCTTATTCAAAATTCTCTATCTTGTATTAGTGTTCAATCCATGTGTAGAATAGGAATTGAATCATGATTTAGGGATGCATATTTAGAGGTTCATTAAATTGTGCAAAAATTGATGAAAATTGAATGATCCGTGTGCAGATCAATAAACCCCATATTAGATCTGAGTTCATGTTATTTAATCTATGGATTTGATTGTAGAAATCATGTTGAAGAGTGATTGGCTGGGTTTCCCTGTGGCGCAAGGGTCACCTATGTGCTGATCGTTTGTTATATTTGGCTCACCAACTCAATACAAGAACCTAAACTATGACTACACTCTTTTAAGGGAGTATAGCGGCCAGTCCAAGTATCGAAAATCCACATAGACAAGTTGCTAGAATTATATTGATTCAATACTTCTAAGATAAAAGTGTAAAAGGCAAATGTTAATAAAATAAAAAATAATACTAGGCATGGGTATTTAAACTAAGGTTAATAAAAATGTAATAAAAACTATAGGTTGCGACTAATATCCCTCACCTCGGTTTAATACATATAAATGGTTACATGGGACTATGAACTTTAGTAAGACCGAGTCTCATTTCAACAGTTAATTAAATCTAGAGTTGTCACCCCCTAAATTCGCATAAAGGCTTACTATGATTTTGTCATCAATAAATACCCAAAAATTACGCACGCAAGGTCGTAAATACGAAGCATACATGATGTACTCTGTTAAATCTCCTTGGCGTAATAACAAGGACAACTCAATCGAATTAAATGCATAAACTCCATCACCATAGCAAAGCAACACATTGAAACCAAGGTGAGTTCCATTAATCACAACCTAGGTTAAACTAACTAGAAAGCATGGTAAATGGCATGTAATTAAACCTAATTTTCAAAGCAAGTAAATAAAGCAAGATAAGGAAGGCAAAGCAATAAATCAACACTACAAAGCAAGTAATTAAAGAAATACAAATTAAATAAATGGAGAAGAAAAAGGAATGGTGTTCTTACACAACCATAAATGGGTAAATCCACTATATGAGAAAACCCTAGGAGGGAGAAAATAGCACACTCTCCATCCCTCCCCAAATCCTAACCTAAGAGAACCAAACCCTAAAACTAAGTAAAATGAATTCTTTCACAAAAATAAACTAAGGGTGCTATTTATACAAAGTTTGAATAACAATAAAAGAAAAAGAAATAACAAAAGAAAAAGGGGATAAGTTACAACTCATAAATAAAAGAAAAAAAACAAATAAAGAAAACAAAAGGGGATAGCAGCAAACGTGGGCCAAAATATAACAGGGCACCGGCTGACCATCGGAGCATGGTCGGTCGATCGTGTGAGAGGGGCTGAGCACACTGTAAACGTCCAAAGACAAAATTGGAAACACCGGTCAACCGGTGGGTCTGGGCTGGTCCACCGGCCATAGCAGATCTGTGCCAGTTGCTACTACTTCAACACTAAAAAACCAAGGCCATCAACCATTAAAATGGACCAGCTGCAACTGATTTCGTGTGTGGCCAAAGATGGAGACCTTATTCGTTGCTAATAAACCCCAAAACCACATCAATTCAAGCCAAAGGGACCCATATGGGTTTTAGACCTGCTGTTGCCATAAATGGCCAAAGTCCAAACTCCCATCCTCTTGCTCAAACCATGTCCTGTTGCAATTTCTCATGCTATTTAGCTGCCAACACAAATCCCCATATGGAAAACCCGAGACCCGAGCTCAAACCATGTTTGTGGCCAAAGAAATTCAGCATTCCCCATTGCGATCGAGACCTATTGCTGCAATTGCAATTTTTGGGCCAAGGGCAAAAAAGTCTTTTATTAATTTGTTTTGTCTTGTGAATTTCTTATATTTCTTCCTCCGATCAAAGGCCCATAACACCTTCGTTTAGATTTTGATTTGGCACCGTTTGCGACCACGCAAAGCTTAGCTATAGAGCTTCAACTTTCGTGAGACTTTAGGCAAAAATCCCAAAGTGTGAAATGACGATAACGCCCATGAACGTGCAATATTCGACGAATCTTTACCAGAATGCACCCAAACTCCACACTAAGCACCGTAACACTTACAAACACTCAATAATACCTCAAATAACATATTAACATATAAAACGGAGGCGTTCTGGTTAATGAGCATAATTATAGGCATTAAAGTACTCGAGGGGGCTAAAATGCATAAGTATAGAGGGTAATAAGTGTTATGATTTAGGACGAATCACACCCCTAACTTACACCTTGCTAGTCCATAGAAATGAAATTATAAGCAAGAATAACTATAAGAAAACCATAAGACAGGAGATATGTAAAAAGCGATAAAAGCCACTTTCGCGGGCGAACGATTGCATTTATCGTATGAAATAAGCCGTTAAACCCCTAGGTTATCCTAGTAGATGAATGTCATCCCATGAGGGTTTTCAGGGATGAAACCCACAAACATCATATGGTTTCCTAAAAAAGTATGCCCAATCATATGCGACAAGCCCAAAAATAATGAAAAAGATTTCAAACGCGTTATTAACAAAGTGAATGAATTCACACAAAAGTCCGTATTACTAAGATTATGGAATGAACCTCATAGAATTGAAACCTTAAAAGTGGGCAAGGAGCAAGAACATGAAAAGTATGATTTAGCAAAAAGTTAAATAAATTGGATAATAAACATTAAAACGTGCATAAATGTCAATCCTCACCGGGCATTACACTCAACAAATGAAGTCACTATGAATGGGAGGTAATACACAGGACATGCGAGCATAAAGAGTAAATGTAAAAGGAAACTAGGATGTGCACATGTCACAAATGAAGAACGATATATATAAAATAGAAACATGTAATCTCAATGAAAGATACCGCTCATAAAAGGAGGCGAAATGCATTTTCACAGATTATCGAAACTATTTAAACTTTTAAATTGAATCACCCCAGGATCACATCGGACTTGTAAGGGTGTAATGTAGGTTAGTCTCGGGTTATGAAATGAAGGAAATATGTACGGATTCAAAGTGTTCGGGGATGAAAATTCGGGATAATGAAAAATTGTAGGCAATTTCAAAATTGGAAAAATAACTTCCATAATAGGCATTGAATATAACAATGGGGAGAGTAAACAAAGATTATTGAACACTATACACAACATATACAAATTTCTCTTTATTTTCTTTTGTTTTTCTTTTGTTTTCTACTTTCTCCTTTTCTTCTCTTTTTCACTTATTTCTTTTCTTTACCTTTCTCACTCTCGCATGCTTAATTGTAACCAAAATGCGAACACCATTTAACCCCATGCATCATTCCAAATAAAGGTATGAAAGGTGAGATATATGGCTTATAACTCCAATGTGGAGTTGGTTCGGGATTTGGGTTTATGAAAAAAATGTCTATATTGAGGCTTAAAGGGGTTGACGAGGGAAAACATATAAGGTGAGGTCAAGGTCCATATGGATGATATGAAAAAGATGGCCTATGATAATTTTCTAAAGTTTACACAATTCTCGAGTCAAAACAACCTTTGAAAATCATTCTCAAGTAACACATTTAATGATATAAACTCAATTAATGAATGATCAATGAAAGAATAGTGAGATTACCAGCGACTATATTATTTTCAAAGAGGAAAGAGAAGTGTATAACACTCACAAACGAATAAAATCCCAAAGCTCACTAGGTGTAAGTATATACAATGCAATAAAAGATTACCGAGTTATAAAAATCTTAAACCAAATCAATAAAGCAAGAAAAGTGCATGTGCACATGGGATTAAAGTTTAAATCATAAAGTTATTCATAGTATCAATAATTGAGGACAAAAGTCTAATAACTTATAAAATTGAGAATATGCATCATTGAATTGTCTATGGGATCGGGAAATTATTGAAATTTATCATCGAAAATAAAGGAAAAATGCCCAACAAAGGAGAAAAGAGAAAGAAAATCTTTTTGAAAATTTTAATTTTCTACAACTAAAGCATGCTTGGAAAGAACATATAATAAAATCAAAGAAACTACAAATGAATGGATAAAATATCCCATACCCCTAACTTAAAACCTGACAATGTCCTCAATGTGAATTAAGAACCAAGTTAAAGAGAGGAAAAAAGAGATATTACGCACAATGGAGCGATTTCATAAAACTACAAGTCTAATGACTCTACAAAACATGTTAGTACCAAGCATAGGAAGAAAAAATAACAAAAACTTAACCAATTACACTATACAATAACTACGAAAAAGAAAAAGAAGAAAAATAAAACTAACTATTTATAACCTACCATTTTAACTTCTAACTAACTATACACTAGAAGTTTAAATTTTTAAGGGTCCACCAAAAATACTATTTGACTTTGGAGGATCAACGGGGGACCCTCCTATTCATGCATACCTTCCTAAAAATAGGAATTTCGTTCAAACAACGGAAGGCATGCGTAAGAAGGAAGAAATGAACCATCCCTAATTAAAAATTTTGGAGGGAGGATGTGGAATTTGGATAAAACGGGTGACAAGTACACATGGGGACCAAGAAAAATGGAATTATCTCCCAAATATTTTGAAATTGGAATGGGAGATGGCACACATGGAGGCAAAGATACCTTCATGGAAACCAACTCGAGCAAGTAATCTTCATCAGTGAAAGGGTTAAACGTTTTAAAGTTTGGCACCAATTCATCGGGTACTTGTATTAATTCGACAACGGAGAATGAAAAGGGGGAGGAAAGAAATTCAAACTCGAGAGATGAGCCATTATCGCTTGAATATTGAGTTTTGAAGGAAATAAGATCATTTTTATTGAAATATTCGTCTTTGGGGGACAAAGAAAAAATCATTTGATTGCAAATGGATACTACATCCATTTCATCCTCACTTTCATTCTCAATCAAGCCATGGGCCAAGTGAAGAATGGTTTATTCCAAACTAGGCATCGATTCCTCATTTGGTTCAAAATATTCCTCGACTTCGAAACTCTCGGAAGAAAAATCATCGTCGGATTCAAATAATAAATCCAATTCTAGCTCCCAATAATGATTTTCTTTCCGATAACGGTTTTCAAATTTCTCATCTTCAAGCATGCGCAAGCCCTCACCGAAAGTCATAGGTCGAGGAGTGGATTCTTGCAAATGAGAAGTTTGAAAATTATCGTCAGAACTACAATCAAAATCATCATTATAAGAATTTTGAAAGCTATTACAATTTGTTTCAAGTTTCTTATCATAAGGATTTTGAGGCCCAACATCGGAATAATCATTCCTAAAATTTCCATAAACCAAACTTGATTTTGGTAAAACTCACCTAAAGACATTTTAGAATTTGCAATTTTTTGGGCATGTAAGTATTCACCAAAAGTCATAGGGGTAGGCAGATTTTGAGAATTATCATTACGGTTAATGAAAGGATCCGAATAAGACATGCTTACCCCAAAGAAGGTTCGAGATGGAAAATTCCACAAAGTGATGTGCGGCCAAGAAATTCAAGCATTTGTTGGTGCTCAAATGTAGAAGTCCTACATAAATAGTTAATAAAGAATACAAATAGAAAGAAAAAATACTACGAAATACTAAATCAATTAAATTCTAAAACAAATAAGTCCCTGACAACTGCGCCATTTTGATAATAGGGGGAAACCGCGGTGCAAGAGTATAAGGATATACGTCAGTCGTTATTTTCGGCTTCTAGCTCTATACAAAAACCTAAACTATGACTATACTCTTTTAAGGGAGTATAGCGGCCAGTCCGAGTATCGAATCTATATAGACAAGTTTCTAGAATTCAATCGATTTAATACTTCTAAAATAAAAGTATAAAAAGTATCGGATAACAAAAAAGAAAGATTATACTAGGAATGGGTATTTAAACTAGGTTAACAAAGGGAATAAAAACTATAGGTTGTGACAGATATCCCTCACCCCGAGTTAATTAGTATAAATGGTTACATGGGTTCACAAGTTATTAAGATCGAATCTCGTTTCGTCAATTAACTAAATCAAGAGTTGTCACACCCCTAAATCATAATAAAAACCTACTATGATTTTGGCGTCAACAATTGCCCATGAAATTTTGCACACAAGGTCGTAAATACAGAGAATACATGATCTACCCCGTTAAATATCCTAGGCATAATAACTAGGATAACCCGATCGAAATAAACGAGTAAAAACCATCACCATAGCAAAGCAACCATCAACCCTAGGTGAGTTTAGTCCAATACAACCTAATTTACACTAGCCGCTAAACATGATGCATAACATAAATTAACAACTAATTAATTAAAGGAAGCAACAACTAAAATAACTACAACAATTATCTAGGCATGGAAATTAAATACAAATCATGAAAAATAAAGAACAGAGCATGAATTAAAGGTAAGACAATGAATAGTAATAAGAAACTTACATTAATGGGTGAAAACCCCAAATAAATGGAGGAGAGGGGTGGTCTCCAACAAAACCCCCAAATATTCTCTAACCCTAGGTTGCAAACTAAAAAGGGGACAAAAAGAAGATATCTAACAACAATAAACAAAAGGGGTATTTTATAGTGAGTTACAATAAAGGAATAAAAGAAAAATAAAAAAAACAAATAAACGAAAGA
The DNA here is from genome assembly GCA_949130495.1 of Sambucus nigra. NCBI lineage: Eukaryota > Viridiplantae > Streptophyta > Magnoliopsida > Dipsacales > Adoxaceae > Sambucus > Sambucus nigra. The sequence continues at coordinate 631,000,025 of OX422209.1, forward strand.
CTCCATATGCTAACAAATGCCTCCAAACAGACCAGCTGCAACTGATTTCGTGCGTGGTCAAAGATGGATACCTTCTCCTATGCTAAAAAAGCCCCTAAGACTACATTAATTCAGGCCAAATAGACCCCATATGCATTTTAGACCCGTTGTTTCCATAAATGGCCAAAGGCCAAAATCCGATGACCTGCCTCTCCGCTCGTTCAAGCATGGCCCATTGCGATTTCTCATGCTATTTAGCTGCCAATACAAACCCACATATGGAAAACCCGAGACCCGAGCTCAAACCGTGTTTGTGGCCAAAGAAATTCACCAATCGCCATTGTGATTGAGACTTGTTGCTGCAATTGCAATTTTTGCAGCAAGGACATAAAAGACTTTTATTAATTTGTTTTGTCTTGTGAATTTCTTATATTTCTTCCTCCGATGAAAGGCCTGTAACTTCTTCGTTTGGTTTTTGATTCATGCACCATTCACGGCCACACGAAGCTTGGGCTGAGGGCTTCAACTTTCGTTGAGATATTGGGTAAAAATCTCAAAGTGTGAAATGATGATAATGCCCCTGAACGGGCGATATTCGACGGATCTTTACCGGAATGCACCCAAACTCCACAATAAGCGCCATAACACCTACAAACACTCAATAATACCTCAAATAACATGTTAGCATATAAAATATAGGTTGTTTAGTTAATGATCATGATTATAAGCATTAAAGTACTCGAGGGGGCTTAAATGCATAAGTATAGAGGGTAATAAGTGCTATGATTCGGGACGAATAATAGAGACTTCTATTAAATCTAGAATTTTATTAAAGTTTAAGATGAGATATAAAGACTTGTATGTTCATATAATTCTTGAAAAATCTTGATGATTTTATGATAATCTAGGAATGATATGGAGGTTTTATCATGTTGAAAACGATTATATTTCATGTTAGAACTCAATCCCATAACCTATTTGAGATTTTTGAATCATAAGAACAACGTTTGACACATTTGAAAATCATTGGGAAAATCCCTTCTTGGAAGAATAATTGTTCTCGGCTTATAGGGAGAACCGAATTAATTAATCCTCCCTACCAAATCGATTCGATATACCTACTTATAGATCTTTTCGTTACGATCGCGTGGGAGTAGACCTCGTATTTTTTTATTTTTTTTGAATTAGTTAGGATTTTTCTATGAAAGGGTGTACGAGACCATTTTCGTTCAAGTGAGGAATAGAGACTTAGTTCAAGATATTAATGATATTGTTATGAACTTATATATGTAGTTAAATCGGGTTGGGTTCGTGATATGGAGGTGCATGAGTGATGAATTAAAGTATAAGTTAACTAAATGATTGAGGAATGTTTGAAGGGGCATATAGATGATAGGACCCTAAAAGATACAATAAATTTTTTATTATTTAGACGAGGTAAGTTTAAATTAAGCAATTTTTTATTAAAGAAATGTCGAATGCTCGAGAGTATAATTAATGGTTAGTTTTCTCAAATTATTACCGTATAAGGATACCAAGTAGAAATGTGTCCTAAGACTATTGGGATAAGTCATGATGGTTGGTAGCGGTTGTGATAATAGTTACCTTGTAACTACCTGATACATATTAGTTGACTCCATATAGACGTACATATAAACCTTATTATAAAGGAACAAGAAGTAAATAATTATTAATACTCTAGAACGATTTAATTCTTAGCCAAGAAGATAACATGCTTAAATCGTTAAATATTTTGGGAAGGTTAGTCTGGGGATAACTATGCCTATATATTTATGGAGAAATAAACGATGAAGTGAATTTCATTATTAAGCCTAAGAGGAAAAATACGGGACTTAATAGTTAACTGGGGTGTAGTCGTAGGATGAAGACTTAATATGGTAATGTAATAACTCATTAAAATGTTATGGTTAAGCCGAGAAGGCTATATTTATATGGATGTGGATTTCTTGGTTAGAAGTAGTCATAGAGTAACTGCTTATACACATGGGATAATAATATGCATTATTTTATTTAGTGTGGACATACCTGAGTTCGTGGACCATCCTATCGGTTGGGGTGCGCTCGTTCGAGACCAGAGCACACGTTAGCACATGTGAACTAGGCGTAGTGTTAGGTCATATTATAGGTATTACGTAGCAGCGCCACTTATGAGAGGTAGGTGTAGATGCTGGGATCCTTTGTCAACACTGGGTATGGGCCGTGAATTGGTGTATTACGTAGGTACCACCCACTTGCGTGTGTTATGTTGTAACCCATTTTGGGATGAGGGACTCCTCAGGGTAGTACTGATAGAGCAAGAATGGGATGCCCAGAGATAGATGTCTTTGTGTGTCGTACATATATATGCGAACATATATATTTATATCTATATACCCATTGTGGTGTGCATTATATGAGAATGCATTTCAAAGTCTATGAATGTAGACAATACTTAATGATTTACAAAGTTGGATTAACATAGCAATGTGGATAATTGGTAACTAAAATAAGTTTTAATGGTTTAATGGGGTAGACAATTATTAATGAGAATAATAATTGAGCAGTCTAAGAATGTAAGTGGTAATTAAAGAGAATGAAAGTTATAGTGTAATAATGTAGATAATAATTGGTGGGAATTAAAAATAAAATAGTCTGATGAGATAAACTAAGGTAAAGGAACATTATATGATGTAAAAATATGAATTATATGTATGTGGAATTTAGTGGGAAGCATTATGAAGTTAATCCAGGGACTAAGGTGTTAGGTATAAACACTCACTTTTAGTTGACGCATAGCTAGATGGCTTTATCATTACATGTCAGATTAGACACTGGAATTCATAATTGGTATTTGTTTGAGGTTACGAGTAGGACTGATTCTAGATGGGAGGTGAGATACTCGATACATGCGAGCGTCGATGGAGAGACGTGATGTACGAGTTAGTTACATTTTGCATATTTATTGGTGAAGAATTCTTGCAACTTTACGGCTCTGACCCAAAATTATAAATGTTTTCCCCCCTGGGTTTTCTCATAGATAGGGATCGTAGGACTGACGATGGAATGGACTTGTAGTAGCTTTGGATGTAGTGGATTTTGTTCCATTGATTCTAGTATAGGATGTACTTCTTCATTTGGTTATTTTATTCCATATAGAAATTGTATGGGCATAAGTCCGAGAGTTTATTTATATCAGTTTGCACTTATCTTTACATTATGGACATGGTATGATGATTCAATTTTGGTTCAAATGTTTTTATTTATTGTGAATTTTGGTAAAGAACAAAGGCTATTTTTATTTCGCAGTGCTGAGAATGATATAAATTGTTGATAAGCCCCATCTTCGGCGTATCGTGTTTGACCATCATTTATGTGAGAATCTTACAAATGACGTGGAAGATTCTTTCCATTATTTTATAAATCACTGCAGAGCTTTAGCCGGTGCATTATTTTCTTTAGTCTTGACTTTTCAAAATGCCAAATTCGGTGTGTGCCGTTATCAACCAATTATTAGGTAGATATTATTTTTAACCTTTATCGCTTATTCAACTAATTATAAGGACAAGTTGAAGTCCGGATGACTGACTCTCTCCTATAAATCTCTTCCCAATTTGTAATAAAAAGATCTTTGTAATAAAAACCTTTGTGTAATAGAAAACTATAATAGTTTTCCATGCTTGTATAGAGGTCAATAGTCACTGGCTTGCAAAATCGTTGTAAGTATGTATTTTTTGTGTTATATCAATATATGATCTTTGTAGCAAATATATGCTTCGATCCATATTGCTGTAATTTTACACTAACTGTTTATTAAATTTTTTGGGTAATCCACTCCGAGTACTTAATTAAATTATTAATATATGATTATGTCCTATTAAGAGATTCTTGGTAGTTTTTTTAAAATGAATTTACGTTTACATAAATTTTGATTATTTCTTTCATGTGTCCTGTGTATGCAATTGCCGTTTTTTGCATTATTTTGGTTATTGTTTGGCTGCTACAGTAATCTGTAATATTGTGGACTGTGGACTAAATAGTCTCTAGTGCACACTAAGTTTACATATCATTTTTTCAAAATAGCCGAAAAAATATTTTTGAGTTGAATTTTTTTCTATGACATTTAAACATTCCAAGGGACACATAAAAAAAAAGAACTCAAAAAAACTTTTTTGCTATTTAAAAAAAATTAGTCAAACTTTCGCTGCTTTAAAGTACTTTAAACGCTGCGAAAGTTTGACCGATTTTTTTTAAATAACAAAAAAAAAATTGAGCTGAATTTTTTATATGGATCCCTTGAAATGTTTAAATATCAAATAAAAAAATCAACTCAAAAATATTTTTTTAATATTTAAAAAAAATTGGTGTACGTCAGCACGTGTGCAAACTTAGTGTGCAAAAGGGCGTGCCTCTCTCTCTCTCTCTCTCTCTTTATATATATATATATATATATATATATATATATATATATATATATATATATATATATATATATATATATATAAACCCATCTATTGATGACTAATACCATAAAAGATTCAATGAGTACACAAAAATTTATAAAAAAAATTATCTATTGAATTTTTTATGGTATTAGTTCTCGCTAGAAGGGTTATAAAGCTATAAGATTAATCTTATAACCATTTCGAAATTAGATGTAACAATTTTCGCAATAAAAATTATTATATTTCGCATTGTGAAAAATGCAAGCGTACACATGTATGTGTATTGTATTTCAACTATCACCCAAACATACTTAAGTATTTGACATACCGTCACATTTTATTATGGATTATTAGGTTTATTTTTTTAATAAAACAACGTTGTCACATTTTATAATTGAATGTTATATATATATATATATATATATATATGTACAGTTAGGCTCTCCAACATACATTACTTAGCATACCTCTGAACATACCCATTTAAAAAAATAATAAAATAATATATTTTGCAATCAAATTCGATATACATGATCTACAAAGTAAATTGATCATCTACAAAAAAAAATGATAAAAAAACTCAACTAAAAAGTGGGTGTGATGATGAAAAAAATTTGAAAGGTCGAAAATGCATATATATAGCCACTTTTCATTTCACCCACTTCCGGGTTGAATTTTTTGATGTTTTTTTTGTTGACAATCTTCGTACTATGTAGATCATGTATACTAAATTTAGTTGAAAAATACATTCTTTTCCTATTTTTTTAAAAATGGGTATGTTCATAGGTATATTAAGTGAGAAATGTTGGAAAGAGTGACTGTATATATATATATATATATATATATATATATATATATATATATATATATATATATAGAGAGAGAGAGAGAGAGAGAGAGAGAGAGAGAGAGACTCGGGTTTTGGAGCAAAAATGTCATGCTCCCGCGTTCGATCTTTTATAAAATAAAAAATAGTTTTTATTTTTATTTTTTTATGGGTTATAAACATTTCAGGGAACCCTTAAAAATCAGCTCAAAAGTACTATCAAATATTGACCCCCTTTTTTAAAAATACCCAAAAACATCAATTTGAGCTTTTTTTAGGGGTACCCTGAAATGTTTATAATCCATAAAAAAATAATAAAAAAGTTTTTTTTTTTAATTTCTACAAAAATCCAGCACGGGAGTCCCGCACTTGAGCCCTCTCTCTCTCTCTCTCTCTCTCTCTCTCTCTCTCTCTCTCTCTCTCTCTCTCTATCTATCTATCTATCTATCTATATCTATATATATATATATATACACTTAGAGACTCAAGAGCGAACGAACTTGGTCTGACGCGGTGCAGAATTACTTTGAAAAAATAGCTAAAAATATATATTTTTTAGATGATTTGTTTTTTATGTGTTTTTAACATTTGGATGAACCCCAAAAAAATCAACTCAAAGTAAACTTTTTTGTTATTTTGAAAAATAGGTCAAAATATGTCAGTTTTTAAACTACGTAAAACTCAGATTTTAATATAATTTTTAAATAGCAAAACGAACTATTTTGTGCTGATGTTTTTTTTTTTTGCTAAGGTGGGGTGGGGTGGGGGTGGGGGTGGGGGGTCATTGAAATGTTAAAAATTCATAAAAAGTCACCTTAGATTTTTTTTTTCCTGCCATTTTTTAAAATTGCATCCACATAGCGTCCCCACTAAGTCCGCCCTCTCTCTCTCTCTCTCTCTCTCTCTCTCTATATATATATATATATATATATATATGAGAATTCTCACTTATATCATGTTTTATACATCACATCAAGTTGTAGGGCCTAAATATTTTTTTTCCTTCAAATTAACCTTCCAATAAACCATGTTCAAAAACTTAGGTCAATTGAAATGGTTTTTGGAATGATAATAACACATAAAAAGTCACCTTAGATTTTTTTTCCCGCCATTTTTTAAAATTGCGTCCACATTGCGTCCCCACTAAGTCCGTCCTCTCTCTCCCTCTCTCTCTCTCTTTTTATATATGAGAATTCTCACGTACATCATGCTCTATACATCATCCAACATCACATCAAGTTGTAGGGACTAAATATTTTTTTTTTCCAAATTTATATTTTTTCCTTGAAATTAACCTTCCAATAAATCATGTTCAAAAACCTAGGTCAAAATACATTTTGTACCTACTTTTTAAAAAATTCACAAAAAACTACTCAAAACACCTTTTTCATAAGGGTCTCCTCTGCGCCAACAGTTTTTTGTTGATTTTTTAAAAATAGCTTCAAAATGTATTTTGGCCTAATTTTTTAAATATGGGTTAATTGGAAGGTTAATATCAAGAAAAAAATAAAAAAATTTAAAAAAAAAGTTTTTTAGGGCCTAGAACTAAGTGTGATGTATACATTATGATGTAGGTGAGCCTTCCTCTCTCTCTCTTCCTGTGTGTGTGTGTGTGTGTATATATATATATATATATATATATATATATATATATATATATATATATATATATATATATAAAGTCTCTTGTAAGGACTCCTTATGGTGCAGACCCCGCAGTACATACTATTTTTTTAAAATAGTAAATTTTTTTTTTGATGAAACTTCATGGATTTGGTCTCCACGGTGAGAAGATCATCTTCAATTTCTTTCATCAAAAAATTCAATAAAAAACCATTGAGATTTGGTGATACGTAAAAAAAATGTATAAATATGCATTTTCAAGCGTTGAAATGTTGACAATCATCTCACCCGCTTTTTGTTTGAATTTTTTAATGAAACTTCATGAATATGATCTTCTTACTATCGAGATCTTATCCATTAAGTTTCATAAAAAAATTCAACCGAAAAGTGGGTGAGTTGATCGCCAACATTTCAACGATCGAAAATGCATATTTATACTATTTTTTACATATCACCTCATCGCAATAGTTATTTTTTTTAATTTTTTGATGAAAAAAATTGAAGACGATCTTCTCACCATGGCGATCATATCCATGAAGTTTCATCCAAAAATTCATTTTTTGTTATTTTTAAAAAATGGTATGTAATGGGATTTGCACCATAAGGAGTCCTTACAGGAGGGTGTGACACCCCGACTAATTAAATACCGGGTAGCTACTCCTTTATTAAATTAATACAAAATGCCAAGTTGGTTCAATTCATAGCATCACTGTCGAAAACGTTTTAACAATTTCTAGCCACCTAATATTTAAAAAGTGAGTTGTCAATTTTAATTAAATCCGATTAACATACAATAAGTAAATTAAGAAATGCTAACATAACCCCCACAACATAGCCATAATAGAATAACCATCAAATAATAATGAGTCTGGAGGTATACTCCTGACAACAATCCGAATACTAAAATAAATAAATACCAAGTCTGCATCACTAAATTAATTACAACCCAAAGTCTGAAATAACTGAAAAGTAAGATGTCTCTAAAAGGAATGGGGCGACATGCCCAACAAATGAGAAAATCTGATAATGGAGTCAAGATCGGAAATGGAGGCGTCTACTATCAAGGTCCTGTAACTTCCACAGCAGCTACAGCACGTCACCTGAATAGAACTCCTAAGCATGGTGTCCTTGTGGCTGGGCACCTAAAAGGTTTTTACAACAATAGATTTGAAAGCAAACAGGTCAGAGCCCGATTGTGAAAATAATTTAAAAATTTTGCAAGTGTTTAATATCATTAAACAATGAATATAAAGTACATGATAGTGTGTGCACTCACATGAGTTCCTCACCTCTCAACTAATTGTGCACTCCTATCGTACCCGTACCCATTCTAGTTGTTCCCATATCTAACTAGTCCGATACTAAAATTTAACATTTCTATACGATATCCAATTCAATTCCCAACAACTTTTAGTTAACAGAGTGTTATAACTTGCTATACAGTTTCCCATGTTAGTACTACTAATTACTAGAGATCTTCCATTTTCACTTTGCAAACTGTTGCTATTATTAATACTCACATTTATTCATGACAATTCATTTCAATTAACAGTATATTATTCTCATCATAAATATATAATACTAGCACCCCGAGACAAAGCTGCGGTGCACACATACTCTGCTATCCAATCCCGGTACATCACGTATATAAGGACCACATATTCCAAATCTCTCAGGAATCATTTTATTAAACAACAATCACAAACAATGTAGGCGAACATAGTTCACATCACATGGGTCACGCACATACCGACGCTCCCATGATCAGCAGACTTATTAACTTCTCAATAAGTCCTTCTCTGACCTATGTCCTCGAGGTACCAATCTAAATCCCCCCCGTAGGCACACAAAGATTAGATGGCCCTGATCGAACGCCGACCTCCCATGATAGCAAGTACGGTAGGTATGTTATACACAGGTAACTACATATCCTAAGCATTCGCACATCTTAGATATCCCAATATTTCATTAGTGGTATACTTCTCGCTCTTATGCCAACATTTAGTGTTATACAACTCACAAGTCCCCGGTTTATAAGTATTTAAGTTATCAATTCCTCTCACGTCGTGATTAGTTACTCGCTTCCCAATCCACAAATGTCGTCCGGTTCACTACAAGATTATAAGTTTTACTCTTCGGTGTACCCCAAATCTCACAACTATACTCACTAGTTAATAAGGGAAGGTTATCTCACCATTTAAGTAAGTCTACGGGACACTAGAAATAAAATCGGGCCTAAAAGACCATTCTGTCAACTCGTTAGAAATCTCGTTCGAACGAAGTCGTTCGAACGAGTTCGTTCGAACGAGTTCGTTCGAACGAGTTCGTTCAAATGAAAGGCTTCGAACAAACTACCAACTCGTTAGAAGGGATACTGTCATCTCGTTAGAAGTTCGTTCGAACGAGGTCGTTCAGGTCTTCTAACGAGATGGCAGATTCAGCCCAAAAATCCCCAAGTCCGTTTTTCTTCACTCTTCTCTTCTCTAAATCCACCCCAAGACCATCCAATTTATGTTTTAACATTTTTAAACCATTTCTAATCATCCTAGGTCACCCCTTAACATATTTTAGGGGTTAAATCTTACCAATTAACATGCCAAAATCATAGATCCCCAATTTTTGTCCCCAAACCCTATGAACTTGAACCCAATGTTAAATTTCATAAAAAGACTCCTTATTAATACGTTTTCAGATCATCAAAAGTTCTGTTTGTATATCAAATTTGTCCAACATCATTCTACATGCAAATTCCTACTCAAAACCACAAGTTTCACAATAATTCCATTGGGTGTTCTTCATCAAAATTTCAAGCTATAAACAGTTTTATACACTACACATGGAGGAAATATTCAATGCAAATAATGACATCCAAACACTTGCCTTAGATTGTTCTTCCGATTTGATGTTGGTGAATGAAGATTGATTTCTCCTCTTTCTCTACAGATTTTCTCCCAAGGTTGAAGATGGTGGTTGGAGGTTTCTTTTGGAATCTCTTCAAACTCTCCTATAACTCCCGTAGCCCTCTAACTCACCTAATGCTGATAATGGGCTTAGTGGGTTCATAAATAATATAAAATAAACCTCTAAAATTCGTGGGTTTTAATTCCCATATTTTTAAAATTACCAAAATACCCTTTTAAGTTACCGGTATGGCCCAAAAATGCCCCGGGACCCAAACTAAACCCCCGGCTAGTGTTTTCTGACTATTTCGACCCTTCCGGACTCGTTGGCGCACTCAAAATGACCATTCGGTTGATAAAAATGTAATTGACTTTTTAATTTAAATAATTACATTTCTGACGCGACTGACACGCGCGTCCCAATTAAATTTCCCAAATTGTCGTATAGCTAACTCGTGACAATTTAGATATCATCAATGCTCAAGTATTACCATACATACTCGGAAATAATAAATTTTAACATCATAATCAAATACCAACTCACATCTCGTTAGTATTTATACCCGGATTAATTTCCAATTAATTCTCATTTAATTTAATTAATCCCTTAAATAAATATCAATAAAATTATGGGGTATTACATACTCCCCCCTAATAACAGAATTTCGTCCTGAAATTCGGAACTAAAGAGTACCTGGTAAAAACAACTCTGGATAACGTTCGCGCATCTCATCCTCGCGCTCCCATGTGGACTCCTCGGCATTATAAAGCCGCCACTGAACACGTACTAACGGTACTAGCTTCGACCTCAGTTTCCGCTCGCTGTGGTCCAGAATAGCAATCGGCCCCTCCTCATAGGAACTATCGGGCTGAAGATCGATGTACTCCAAAGAAATGTGAGTATGGGCCAAATCATCCCTAAGATATTTCCTTAGCGAGGAAATATGGAACACATCATGAATCCTATGAAAGTGCTCCGGTAACCCAAGTCTATACGCAACTGGCCCAATCCGCTCGATAATAGGAAATGGTCCCACATATCTCGGTGCCAGTTTCCCCTTCTTCCCAAAATGCATAATCCCCTTCATAGGAGATACTCTGAGTAAAACCTGGTCCCCCACTTTGAATTCTCTGAAGAACCTCTTTGCATCGGCATAGCTGTTCTGCCGGTCCTGAGCTACCCGATTGCGACTTCGTATCATCTCTATCCTTGTCGAAGTATCCTGAATCACTTCCGGCCCAAGGAGTTTGTTGTCCCCCACTTCTAACCAAATGCTGGGGAACGACAAGGTCTACCATAAAACGCCTCAAATGGATCCATACCAATGGTGAACTGATAAGAGTTATTATAAGCAAACTCCACCAGTGGAAGGTACTGCTCCCATCCACCCCCAAAGTCTAGGATGCACATACGCAACATGTCCTCCAACATCTGATTTGTCCGCTCAGTTTGCCCATCAGTCTGCGGGTGATAAGCCGTACTCAACTGCAACTCCGTACCCATGGCCTCCTGGAAACTCTCCCAAAATCATGAAACAAATATCTTGTCTCGGTCAGACATGATATTTAGTGGCACACCGTGAAGTCTCACTATTTCCGTAATGAAAATCTGGGCATACTGCCCTGTAGTGTAGTCTGTCCTCACGAGAAGAAAGTGATCAACTTTGGTCAACCTATCCACAATTACCCAAATGGAGTCGTTACCCCTCTGTGACGTAGGTAACCCCATGATAAAGTCCATGGATATGCTCTCCCATATCCACGTCGGAACCTCTAATGGCTGTAGAAGTCCTGCCGGTTTCTGATGATCCACCTTTACTAGATGACAAGTGGCGCATTTAGAAACATACACGGCGATATCCCTCTTCATCCCGCTCCACTAATACTGGCGTCTCATGTATTGGTACATCTTATCCCCACCAGGGTGTACCGCGAATCGTGAGCCGTGCGACTCTGCCATAACCTTGTGTCGCAAGTCTTCCCCCTCCGGAATAACCAGTCTCCCATTGAAGCGTAATCCCCCGTCTGAACTAACGGTATAGGATTCGGCTCCCTCTGCTAGTAATCGAACTATCTGCTCCTGACAGAACGAGTCTTTTGCTTGGGCCTTTATCACTCTCGTAACAATCTGTGGTGTAACAGTCATCACAGACATGAACAATCGGGCCACTGCATCCTGGTGTCCCAACTCCTTCCACTTTGCTTTCCACACCTCGGCCACTTCATCTACTGGCCTACGGCTCAACACATCTGCTACCACGTTAGCCTTCCCCGGGTGATATTGGATATCAAACTGATAATCCTTCATAAACTCAAGCCACCGTCGTTGACGCATATTCAGTTCCTTCTGCGTGAAGAGGTATTGTAAAGACTTATGGTCTGTGAACAACCAAAATTTCTCCCCCGGGAGATAGTGTCTCCAAATACGAAGAGCGAAAATGACTGTCGCTAACTCCAAGTCGTGGTGGGGTAATTCCTCTCGTGAGGCTTAAGCTTACGGGAAGCATAAGCTATGGCCTGACTCTCCTGCTACAGCACACCTACGAGTCCTTGTAAGGACGCATCGGTGTAGGCTAGATACTCAACTCCCGGTCTCGGCAATGCTAACACAGGTGCTGAGGTCAACTTGTCCTTCAGCTCATCGAATGCCAACTGACAGGCATCGATCTAGATGAATGGCACACCTTTGCCAGTCAGATGTGTCAAAGGACCCGCTATCTTTGAGAAACCCCGAATAAACCTCCTGTAGTATCCTGCTAGGCCCAAGAAACTACGGATCTTAATTGGTGTCATGGGCTATCCCCACTCCCTCACTGCGGATACCTTCCTCGGATCTACAGAAATCCCCCGATCTAAAATGATATGCCCCAAAAACTGAACCTCCTTCAACCAAAACCCACACTTCTCATAATTTGCATACAACTCGTTCTGACGTAGTGTCTACAAAACCTGCCTCAAATGCTCGGCGTGCTCCTCTTCTTTCTGGGAGTAAACCAGAATGTCATCAATAAAGACAATGACGAACTGGTCTAGGAACTCTCTGAACACCCTATTCATCAAGTCCATAAACAAAGATGGAGCGTTGGTCAAGCCAAAAGGCATAACCCGAAACTCGTAGGAACCATATCTCGTTAAGAAAGCAGTCTTCGAGACGTCCTGTTCCTTGATACGCAACTAATGGTATCCCGATCGCAAATCAATCTTTGAGAAGAAGGAAACTCCTCTCAACTGGTCGAATAAGTCATCGATTCGGGGCAACGAATACTTATTCTGTATCGTGACCTTATTCAACTCTCGGTAATCTACACATAACCTCAACGATCCATCCCTCTTCTTTACGAATAACACAGGGGCACCCCACGGCGAAGTACTCCTTCGTATAAACCCTTGACCCAATAACTGTTCTATCTGATCCCGTAGCTCTCTCATCTCTGCTGGAGCCATACGGTAAGGTGCGCGAGCAATCGACCGAGTGCCCGACGTCAAATCGATCACAAAATCTATCTCTCTACTAGGCGGTAATCCAGGTATATACTGAAATACATCAGCAAATTCCTTCACGGATGGAATCGAATCGAGTGGTAGCACCACTTCCTTAGAGGTCTCCTCCTTTATATAGTACAAATGAGTGGACGATCCTCCCTCAGGGCGAGGCATCGCTACTAAAAACATCTCCTGCCCGGGAATGGAAAAGATAATACTCCTACTAAAATAGTCAATCATGGCTCGGTACGCAACTAGCCAATCCATACCAACAATGGCATCATACTCAGTCATATCTAATACTAACATATCAGCGGGTAAAGTAAATCTCCCGATATCTATACCCACACCTCTACAAATAAGTGATATCACAGAACCTTTACTCAGCGGTGAATCGACACAAGTAACCGTGCTCTCTGCGGTGTCTAACAACCCAATAGTACGTGCAAATCTCATGGAAATGAAACAGTGTGTGGCCCCTGTATCAAATAAAATACGCCCTAAAGTCCCCTAAATAGAGAACATACCCTCAATAGCAGGTGGATCCTGTGGGACTGCGGCATGCTGGAGCTGATACACTCTCCCATACTGAAGTTGCCCCTGGTGGACGGGGACTGCTGGAATGGGTGGTAATGCTGCCATCTGTGGCGGTGCTGGGAGGGCGGCGGGAAACATAGGCCTCTGTGGCTCATGTCGAGCACCCTGCTGCTGCTGCTGTGGGGCCCTGCCCTTATCAGGACAATCCTGGCATTTATGGCCAGTCTTACCACAAACGAAGCACTTCCTCGGGAAGTTTCCCCCTCGCTGTCCCTGCTGTCCACGGCCCTGATGGCCGTTACCATTCCTACCCTGGCCATGCTGGCCCTGCTGAAACTGCTGTTGTTGACCATTCTGACCCTGCTGGCCATTTTTACCCTGATGGCCATGCCTGAAACCTCCTGTCCACTTCTGAAACCCCCAGATCTGAATCTCTTATGACCCCCTGTTGGAAACCCTGGTCACCCTGCCTGTGCTGTCCCTGAGCAGATTGTGCTCCGCTGGCACCATTTCCCCTGGTCCTGCCCTGATGGCTGGACTCTCCTGATCTCTTTCTCTCAGACATGTGGAAGCAATGATCCTGGCAGTGTAGTAGTGCAGCGTTAACCACATCAGAATAAGTGGCCAACGAGAGATTCCCCAACAAGTGCTGAGGGATCCTCTAAGTCAATCCATCCGTGAACTTCTGAATTTTCTTCTCCTCAGTCGGAATCTCATCCGGAATAATGTTCAAGAGGTTGGTGAATTCTTCCTCATACTCGGCCACGGTCCTCCCCTCCTTCTTGAGGTTCATCAATTTCCTCCTCATTTCAGTGTGAGCAGCTGACGGAAAATATTTGCGGTCCAACCGCACCCAGAACTCCTGAATAGAAAGGGCGTCCCTCTCTTCTGCGGTGGTAATGGACTCCCACCGCGGCAATGCATATCCTACTAGCTTGAAAGTAGCCAGTATCTGCTTCTGAACATCTGTGCACTCGTACATCCTTAAGTTCCTCTGAATGTCCTTCCTCCACTGACTGGATACCACAACATCGGAGCTACCTGCAAACTCCGAAGGGTGTGCTTTCTGAAAAGCATAACGAACACGTTCCCAAGTAGACGGGAATGCATGAGCCTGAACTGGCTCGACTGTCAGCACCTGGGGTGGTGCCTGCTGTACAAAGGCTAGGGAGGCATTTACCGCTTGGGCTACAATAGCTGCAACCTCGACGACAATCATAGTGCCCTGAACTGGTGCAAGTTGTGGCTCTGGCTGTGCATCCCTAGGAAATCGCTGCGCACGTTGTGGAGGCATCTGAAATGAGAGTAAAGTCTTATAAGTTCTCAATTATTATCTCAAAATAGCTGAAGAGCGAAACATACACAAAAGAATACAACAGTCCTAAAATATAGGGCTCTATATCAAAGAAAGCTCAGCGGAAACATAATAACCCGTACAGATCCTAAGGACACTAGAACCTGATGCTCTGATACCACCTGTGACACCCCGAGTAATTAAATACCGGGTAGCTACTCCTTTATTAAATTAATACAAAATGCCAAGTTGGTTCAGTTCATAGCATCACTGTCGAAAACGTTTTTACAATTTCTAGCTACCTAATATTTAAAAAGTGAGTTATCAATTTTAATTAAATCCGATTAACATATAATAAGTAAATTAAGAAATGCTAACATAACCACCACAACATAGTCACAATAGAATAACCATCAAATAATAATGAGTCTGGAGGAATACTCCTCACAACAATTCGAATACTAAAATAAATAAATACCAAGTCTGCATCACTAAATTAATTACAACCCAAAGTCTGAATTAACTGAAAAGTAAGATGTCTCTAAAAGGAATGGGGCGACATGCCCAACAAATGAGAAAATCTGATAATGGAGTCAAGATCGGAAATGGAGGCGTTTACTGTCAAGGTCCTATAACTTCCACAGCAGCTACAGCACATCACCTGAATAGAACTCCTAAGCATGGTGTCCTTGTGGTTGGGCACCTAAAAGGTTTTTACAACAATTGATTTGAAAGAAAACGGGTCAGAGCCTGATTGTGAAAATAATTTAAATTTTTTGCAAGTGTTTAATATCATTAAATAGTGAATATAAAGTACATGATAGTGTGTGCACTCACATGAGTTCCTCACCTCTCAACTAATTGTGCACTCCTATCGTACCCGTACCCATTCTAGTTGTTCCCATATCTAACTAGTCCGATACTAAAATTTATCATTTCTGTATGATATCCAATTCAATTCCCAACAACTTTTAGTTAACAGAGTGTTATAACTTGCTATACAGTTTCCCATGTTAGTACTACTAATTACTAGAGATCTTCCATTTTCACTTTGCAAACTGTTGCTATTATTAATACTCACATTTATTCATGACAATTCTTTCAATTAACAGTATATTATTCTCATCATAAATATACAATACTAGCACCCCGAGACTAAGTTGCGGTGCACACATACTCTGCTATCCAATCCCGATACATCACGTACATAAGGACCACGTATTTCGAATCTCTCAGGAATCGTTTCATTAAACAACAATAAAAAACAATCGAGGCAAACATAGTTCACATCACATGGGTCACGCACATACCTACGCTCCCATGATCAGCAGACTTATTAACTTCTCAATAAGTCCTTCTCTGACCTATATCCTCGAGGTACCAATCTAAATTCCCCCCGTAGGCACACAAAGATTAGATGGCCCTGATCGAACGCCGACCTCCCATGATAGCAAGTACGATAGGTATGTTATACACAGGTAACTACATATACTAAGCATTCGCTCATCTTAGATATCCCAATATTTCATTAGTGGTATACTTCTCGCTTTTATGCCAACATTTAGTGTTATACAACTCACAAGTCCCCGGTTTATAAGTATTTAAGTTATCAATTCTTCTCACGTCGTGATTAGTTACTCGCTTTCCAATCCATAAATGTCGTTCGATTCACTACAAGATTATAAATTTTACTCTTCAGTGTACCCCAAATCTCACAACTATACTCACTAGTTAATAAGGGCAGGTTATCTCAACATTTAAGTAAGTCTACGGGACACTAGAAATAAAATCGGGCCTAAAAGGCCATTCTGTCAACTCGTTAGAAATCTCGTTCGAACGAGGTCGTTCGAACGAGTTCGTTCAAACGAAAGGCTTCGAACGAACTACCAACTCGTTAGAAGGGATACTGTCATCTCGTTAGAAGTTCGTTCGAACGAGGTCATTTAGGTCTTCTAACGAGATGGCAGATTCAGCCCAGAAATCCCGAAGTCCATTTTTCTTCACTCTTCTCTTCTCTAAATCCACCCCAAGACCATCCAATTTATGTTTTGACATTTTTAAACCATTTCTAATCATCCTAGGTCATCCCTTAACATATTTTAGGGGTTAAATCTTACCAATTAACGTGACAAAATCATAGATCCCCAATTTTTGTCCCCAAACCCTATGAACTTGAACCCAATGTTAAATTTCATAAAAAGACTCCTTATTAATCCGTTTTCAGATCATCAAAAGTTCTGTTTGTATATCGAATTTGTCCAACATCATTCTACATGCAAATTCCTACTCAAAACCACAAGTTTCACAATAATTCCATTGGGTGTTCTTCATCAAAATTTCAAGCTATAAATAGTTTTATACACTACACATGGAGGAAATATTCAATAAAAATAACGACATGAAAACACTTGCCTTAGATTGTTCTTCCGAATTGATGTTGGTGAATGAAGGTTAATTTCCCCTCTTTCTCTACAGATTTTCTCCTAAGGTTGAAGATGGTGGTTGGAGGTTTCTTTTGGAATCTCTTTAAACTCTCCTATAACTCCCGTAGCCCTCTAACTCACCTAATGCTGATAATGGGCTTAGTGGGTTCATAAATAATATAAAATAAACCTCTAAAATTCGTGGGTTTTAATTCCCATATTTTGAAAATTACCAAAATACCCTTTTAAGTTACCGGTATGGCCCAAAAATGCCCCGGGACCCAAACTAAACCCCCGGCTAGTGTTTTCTGACTATTTAGACCCTTCCGGATTCGTTGGCGCACTCAAAATGACCATTGGGTTGATAAAAATATAATTCACTTTTTAATTTAAATAATTACATTTCTGACGCGACTGACACGCGCGTCCCAATTAAATTTCCCAAATTGTCGTATAGCTAACTCGTGACAATTTAGATATTATCAATGCTCAAGTATTACCATACATACTCGGAAATAATAAATTTTAACGTCATAATCAAATACCAACTCACATCTCGTTAGTATTTATACCCGGATTAATTTCCAATTAATTCTCATTTAATTTAATTAATCCCTTAAATAAATATCAATAAAATTACGGGGTATTACAGAGGGGCCCTCTCTCTCTCTCTCTCTATATATATATATATATATATATATATATATATATATATACTAATGCCATTGAAGATTAAATCAGTAAACAAAGATTAATAGATATTTTTACTTATCGAATCTTTTATGATATTAGTTCTCTCTGGAGGGGTTTA
Source organism: Sambucus nigra (assembly GCA_949130495.1). NCBI lineage: Eukaryota > Viridiplantae > Streptophyta > Magnoliopsida > Dipsacales > Adoxaceae > Sambucus > Sambucus nigra. The sequence goes on from OX422209.1 coordinate 631,018,343, forward strand.
AAGAATTATATGATTAATCTTAGAATCGTTGAATCAGTAAAGAAAGATTAATAGATATTTTTACTTATCGAATCTTTTATGATATTAGTTCTCTCTGGAGTGGTTTAAATAATTATATGATTAATCTTATAATCGTTGAATCAGTAAACGAAGATTAATAGATATTTTTACTTATCGAATCTTTTATGATATTAGTTCTCTCTGGATGGGTTTAAAGAATTATATGATTAATCTTATTATCGTTTTGAAATTAGATTTAACACACACACACACACACACACACACACACACACATATATAATTTAAAAATTGATAATTTTCACTAGTGCAAAATTTCACACTGATATTTTTCACCGTGAAAGTTCACAATTTTATTTCTTACTACTATTTTTTACTGCAAAATTTCTCACAGCAATTTATTACTACAAAATTTCACACTGCTACTTCTCACTCCAAAATTTCTCATTATGAATTGTTGGAATACCACTAAAAAACTCAACAGAAATTGCACTGCAAAATTTCAATTTTCAATCTTCAAAATATATATCCTTCATGAATCTCTTTTTATAGATCTCGTCGAGACCTTTCCAAATATATAAATTTGATCTCCAACGGACTTGTATTTGGGGAGATATTTAATATTAAAGTTTGCACAAAAAAAGATAAAATAAGAGTATTGAAAATGAAAAAAATAAGAGTATTTTGGTCTACTATAAAAGAAGAGGAGTTTCTCATTAAACATGATTTACTCTCTTGAGTTTTTGGTTCCATAGGTTTGACCCCCAGGAGGGTAAAGTGATTGCCTATATTTTTTATTTTGGACACATATTTCCTTTTTTATCAAACCAAATTATGATGTTTGGATTTTAATTGTATATTTTTGGTATCCAAATAGTACTTTTTTATATTTAAACTTTGTATTTTTTTTATTTATTTATTTTTTAAAATTTTCCATCAAACCTTATTATTGTCTTTTCATGGCTTGGAAAAAACTTTAACCAATAACATAGTTAAATGGTAAAAGTAACGATTCAAAATGTTGACCTAACATAATACAACATACAACTCTGCTTTTTTTTTATTAAATTGATTTGGGATTAGAAGCGTGTTCAGGATTAAACTATTTTTTTAATCATACTTATATTGGGTTAATATGAATTATCATTGTAGAATGTTATTAGTTATTAAGCCTAAACTTTTGCTAGGATTTATAATGACAAACCTTTGATAATTTATGTTGATATATTATTTTTGATCTTCTAACTCATATGTAGGAGTGATACGTTATGCTGATGACATCTTACCCCGAATGAGACTGAATTAAATTTGAAATTAAATTTGTATCTTGATGTGTTAAAAGTTTAGATTTTGGGCCATTATGGTTATGTATGGTTTTGAACATAATCATGTGAGTAATAGAATTGTAATTCCGTAGTATTGATCGAAAGTTTCATAGTTATAAGTAATATTTTATAGGTTATTAATGGAAGGTTTTAAAAGTCTGGAACAAAATAGAGAAACAGAGGAACATGATGACCCCAACCATAGTGGGGTTGAGGCCCGCTATAGGGACCTTCCCTAGCCACTATAGTGACCTACCTTAGTTGCTATGGTTGTTTTGGCTGGGGCGTAGGAAAGCTTCAATATTTTATCTAATTTTTGGCTAATTCCTTTGGTGTACATTTGATTCTTTGGGTTCCCTCTTTCTTTTTGATAGGGAATATATATAAATTATGTATGGATGTGAAAATACCGTATTTGGCTCGTGGGGAATCTATCAGTTGGAGTTGTGATTGAAATAAATTTAGGACCGGGTATTGCGCCCCTGATGGGAGAATAATAAGAAAGAATTATGTTCCATTCCTTATTTGATCATATGTTAAGTCGATCATTTAACTATTTCACTTATGATGAGATAAGAGGTATCACTTGCAAGTAAGTGTTGACCGGTTGACATTACTACGTAAACGAATCGCATGATTATTACTGGATCGATATAGTGAGATATTTATTGCAACTTTCTAGGATCTAATCCAAAATATATAAAAATGTTATCCAATTATTCATAAGAAGGAGCAGCGGGGTTGAGTTCAAACTTGTCACTTCATCATTTCCATCATTTAGTTTATTCCTATATTAGGTTGCTATTTCATTTGAGATTAACTTGATGCATATTTTCTCATTGAGGGTCGTCAGACCCTGATGCCGAATTATATTGGGCGTTTAAATTAAAATATCATTCTTAGCATGTGATAAAAACACAAGACATTTAAAAATTTCCACAAGACATAAAATGAGATATTCTGCAATAATAAGATCATTCACCATGACAAGATCCATCACCATTCTAAAACTCCAATATCACAAGACTCAACTCCAATAATAATAAAATCAACTAAAAAAAAGTCAAGTAGATAAATCTCTTCAATTAAAACTATAAATCAACTATGGTGTCGAATGACGCACTGAATCCAAGTTCAATTAACTCATAAATAAAATGAATGAAATTGAAAACTAAAATATGTAATAAAATACACTCTAGTTGCAAGGTGATTAAGCTCCAAAACTATGCAGTTACCGGATAACATAGTCTCAAATATTAATCAATAACAATTGGTCGGGGCATACCACAATAATACTAGCTACTCTTCCCAGATAGTATCCATAAATTCAATCATAACCATTATAAGAGAAAACTATCATAATATAATAATGATGTGAGTAATATAAAACTTTAAAACCTACCCACATAGATGTAACACCCCGTATTTCTATGTAATTAATATTTAATTGGTTCAGCTAATTTTAAATTCCTTTTGGGTCGAAATTTAATTGAATTAATTAGTATTAGTTTGATTTAAATATTAATACTGAGAGTAAATGGTTAATATTTATGGAATTTATATTTACTAAGTGAATAGTAATAATTTAATTACGTCATAATGAGTGATAGTGACGTGGCATTAATTTATCTCAACCGGGAGTCGGATATTGACTATATTAGGGTCGAGATAAGGAATTTTAGTAAAATAATTCGGATGACAATTTTACTCTTTTGTAATTCGGAATTAACCGTGCACTCAAAATTGTCATCCGGCCCAAAATAGAAGCTAACCCAACTTGGTTGTGGTAAATTCGGAATTTTGTAATTCGAAATTTTGAGTGCACGGTTAATTCTGGCCAAGATAGTTAAAAAAGAGTGCCCGGGTGTGGTAGATGGATCTCGGGGTATTTTTAGGAATAACCAAGCCCACACGGGAGTGTTTGGGCCATTTTAAAAAAGCTCGCAAGCCTAAAAATGGGATTGGCTTAATGAAACCTAAAAGTGTGAGGGTGTGGCAGCCACAACTCATTTAAGAAAGCCTATGTATGTAGAGGATAACATAGGGAGAAATTGGAGAACCCTTGGGAGCCAAAATCAATAACAAGTGTATATGTTCTTCATCAAATCACCATCTACATCAAAGGATTCAGACTCTATGAAATTCATCAGGCAAGTGATTAATTTGTTGCAATATAAATCTGTGATAACCGATTCATATCATAGTAGGTGTAATACATACGATTATTTTGGGTTGGGTTGATGTATAAATTGGGTTTTCAATATACGGGATATCACGTGTAAAGTCTAGTATTGGGGGAAATTAATCTCTAGTATACTGTTAGAGAGATTGACAAGCGAATATGAATCCCAGGTGTTATTTCGTTCAGTTGAGGATTAATGAAATAGATTTGGGGTAAAGGTTTTGGTATAAAAACAATCATGTGTTTTGGATTTACAAGTTTGAAGAAATAAACCATTGATATTATGGCCGTAGCAAAGTTTTCTCAAATTTTAATAATTTTGGTGATTGTTCATGTGTGGGATTGAATGTGGAGAACACTTTGTTAGAAGGATTTATGCAGAAGGATTTTTGGGTTTTAAAAAGGGAGAAATAGCCACGGCAACAACAAAAGGAAGAAGAAGAAGAAGAGGAAAGAGAAAACCAGGGGTCGTTTGAGCGACCTAATTTTGGTTCGAGCGACACCACCCGTCGTTCAAACGATATGGTGGGTCGTTCGAGCGACGCAGTGGGCAAGGCCCAGGTTGGGTTAGATTCTATTTTGGGCCGGAAGACATAGGTTAGGTGAAAGTTAACAGTAAGGAATTTTACTCTTTTGTAATTAGGGATTAAAAAAGGGGGTTAGTATATTTATTTGTGTAGAAGAAAAAAGGGACTAAATCTACATTAGATAAATTGGAGTACTAAATTCTAAGGAGTGACTTATGGACCAAGGGAATGTTTTCACATATTTTGGTTAAGTGACGCCATAATAACCAATTAATTAATGGGAACATTAATTAATGTTTAGAGCCGATGAATTGATTCGGAGATTTTGGGTTAGTGCTACGAGTGCTTAGGCATGGATTTGTTCGGGTTAATTTATTATAGGGTTATATAATAAATTATGAAATATTAGAAATAAAAATGGTGTTAACAGGAATAATGGTATTTTGAGGAATAAATTATGATAGATGGAATTTTGGACTGTAGGAGTGAGCCTGGGTATTTTAGTTGAGTGACACAACTTGAGTGGTAAATAAATAAATGTGAGATTTATTTAAATTATAAGTCGGTATATAGACCAGGGAATGTTAGGTTAGTGTTACGGTAATTGTGCACGGAGTAGCCGAGATTAATTAAATATATATATGCGGTGATTGTGTCATATATATACATATATTTGTGTGCTTTATAAATATTGGTGTGAATAATATTTATAGGAATACATACCCCTCTAGTGCTATCACATGAGGTTGAGCGATGTGAGTGAATTCCCCAAGCTTGAGGAGTAGGGAGAGTATAATGCCCAGGTCATAGCGTCCAATAAAGGTGAGATATGTGAGATGATTATCTTCACACTTGGGAAAATATGACTGCCTCCATTATGTTTATATTTTTATATGTTCCGATTCGGCGGTATTAAGTTATTTCGAGAATCCAGGTGGGACTGAGTAGACATGGGATGATAGCACATTAGACAAGCATCCGGTGAGGTGTATATATATACAGCATATGTCTGAATGTTGTATTATAGTTCTACAAATATAATGGAGTGAATAATTATATGCAGGTAAAATACATGATGTGAACTGTATTAATTATATATCACTCATGATAATGTTATATGGTCTTAAATGCAAAAAATATTAGTTAAGTTAATGTGATGAATAACTTATAAATCATATTGAGATACACTCGAGCTAGAGTAGTGTGACAGGGAGGAGTTATAACAAGGACTAGTTACGGGGTACATGACTAGGTGGGTTATACAGAAAAGTGTTAGGTGTGCACAATAGTTGAGGGGTGAGTAGGTCCTCAAGGGAGTGTGACACTAGTTTAAATATGAAGAGCATTCATGCATTTTAATCACTTGCTAAATATTTTCAAAATATTTTGGTTTCTAACTCTTGCTATAAAATATTTTTCAAAACCTTTTAGGTGTCCAACCACAGTGATGCCAGACTTGATTCTATTCTAGGGTTACGTAGCTGCCACATACGTGGATGTTGCAGGAGTTGGCGTAGTCGCCCCCTTAATTTATTCCTAGTTTAGGAATTCTATCTCAGTTGTATTTCGAGCATGTTGCTCACAGTATTTATTTCAGATTACTCCATTTCAGATTGTATGAGATTTATTTACTATCTGTCAGATTTTTTTGGTTTGGATTTTAGCCGATGGTTAATTCGACAAGACTTTGTTTTAGTTATTTTTTTGGATGTTTAGACATTATTATTATGTGTTGGTTCTATTTAGTTTCTGTTGTATTTAATGACTTGGTTATTAAAAGGTAAAATTTTGCATCGTCTTTTTGGAATACTAGGTGGTTAATAAGTTTTAAAAAGTTTTTCGACAGTGATGCTAAAAATGAACCAGATGAGATTAATGCTTTAATTTTATATAGGACTGATCACACGTTATTTTTTTAGGTGGGGTGTCACAAGAGAGTAAACAAACTCAACAATCTAAATCGAATTATGTTAATTTCAACATTAATTAAATGTCTTTCACTATGTTACCCAATTTCAATTATCGTTCTCAATTACTTTTATCTTTCTTAATATTAATATAATATCTATTAAACACTATTATAACCAGTGTGTATCTTCTACTAGCCCTGCACATACTCATGGTGCCCCTAACATCTCATCACATACATCACTATAACTTGCTGGCCCAAATTATTAGCCCGCACAAACTGTTATGTTCCCTACACAAAATACGTCACTACAACTAGTTAACCTATATCCCGCACACATCATAATGCCATTTAGCACAAGACAATGCACATCCTTGTGATTTCAACATAAAACCATCAAAGTAGATAAGACAGTGTAAGTTACGCGCATACAGTGTCGCCAATCAATCCACGCCCGTATATATAATGATGCCAAAATAATCTTTCCCTAATACCCATTTATTATCTTAGGTATTAATTATCTTTTCATTATCATCTTTTCATTATTCAATTAGTCCCCAGATATAATCTTGCCGTCACTAAAAAAATCCATCTCTAGTCCCATACTTATAGATCACCAAGCCATAAATATCACATAGTCCCTTATCTAGGGAAAAAACTTAAAATCACAACCATCCCCTAGTCTCGCGCCTTAGATAAAAAACAACGTGATGACGTACTACCTAGTCCCATACCTTAAAAATATTCAATTATACAAGTAAAAAGTCCTTAGTCATATATTAGAAAGCGTCAATAATAATTATTATGCCTACACGCTAGTCATATCCCTAGAAAGTAACATACTAATAACAAGGGTGGAAGTTATGTACAAGTCTATTCGGACTCCCTCCCTTTTATAGGAGGTGTGTTGTCATCGTCTCTTTGTTAGGTTACGTGGCATGGATTCGTCAATTGGAGAATCGAATTGCATAGCCCAATGTCCCAACGATGACATTTTACTAACATAGACAATTTTTACATTTATTACAATCTTAATCTAATATTATAATTCTTTATTTTATAAATATTCAAATTCAATTTCATATGTGCTAAACAACTCTAATCATGTAATGCACAATTTCTACCAATTAACCCACCAAGTTGTCCAAATTCAATATTTCAATTCGAGTGAAAATATAACAATTTAACTCATAAACGAGTTTAAACATGCATCCTAAAAGGTTTCAATAACTTACTAACACATTCTACATCATGTTAACCGTTTACGTGATTTCATAAATCCACACATAATATCGAATTAGATGTACTAATTAAAATGCGATTCGTCCAGAAAATCACAATAACAAAGTCTACGATATTAAGCATGCGGTATTTCAAGTATTAAATTCAATTTTAGAAGTTTATAAAAAAATTATAATTAAGTTATCATTTTTGCTAATTAGGCCATCCATCTTCTTAAGAAAACATGTTTTTTTTTTCATGTATAGGCAACATTTGAATCAAATAATACTCAAGGATAACGATAGAGATATTCTTACATGAAAAATAAGTATTCCAAAAATTTGATGGTACTATTGTGTTCGTCTCACGAAAATATGAAACTTTTCTTTTATCCCTTCTTCAAAATATTAGTGTAAAGATCTCCAAATTAGTGTTGAAATTTATTTTAATGTAGGTTTAGGGCCGAAAAGTGGGCAAAATCAAGTTTGTAGATTTTGGGTTTGAGAAAAAAAGTAAAAGGTATAAAAAAAATCTTGTTTGTGGTTCATATATACAACCAACTCAGAACTCCCCACAACCCAACCCACGAGGGGCTGAGCGCTTCGAGGGTAGTGAATGAGCTCGAAACCTACCATGGTCATGGGCCTTAGGCCGCGGGCATAGTTAGGATCACCGTGGCCGCGAGTTCCCATTGCCATTCCCTCTCTCTCTTTCTCCTAATTTATCATATATCTTTTAGGAGATTAATTAAAAATCCGTTATAATTATAACTCTAAATCAACTAACAATTCTATTTGTAATTCAATTTTTAAAACTCCAAACTTGGAGCTCAACAAAATACAAGAAGTTCAAGATAACCCTTAAGTTTTTATGAAATTCTTATTAAAATGCCCCAAAATATCATTTTATTAATCTAAATCCACCGAATTCAATTTAAATCAATATTTTAAATTCAAATTCCAACTTCGATATTCAATTTAATTAATTAACTAATTAATTGATTAAATCTTGGTCCAAAAATATGGGGAATTACAATCTTCCCAACTAACACAAGAATTTTTTCCTTGAATTCGAACTTCATAACGTAAACCTACACAAATAACATAAGTGCATATACGCATATCCGTTGTACGCCACAACTAGGGCACCCATAAACCTGATGCCAAGTGCGTATACATCGTAGTCTCTCTCTCTCTCTCTCTCTCTCTCTCTCTCTCTCTCTCTCTCTCTCTGTATATATATATATATATATATATATATATATATATATATATATATATATATATATATATATATATATATATATATATATATATATATATATATATATATATAGTAAGGAACATACAATACTACCCCAGTAGCTACAACTCGGTTCTTCTTCATAAAGTCATCGCATAATTCTAAATCGTTTGATAGATAAAATCAATCTCACATCTAATATTGGGCTCATATACCTAGAGACCTAAGACCATAATCTGATAACAAATGTAACACCCTGCATATTTTTCCATTTAAGGTGATCAGGCCCCTATGCCAAACTATGTCGAGTGTAAAAATTCAAATATCATTCTTAGCATGTGTAAGGACATAAATTTCCAATTAAGTCCCTTGTTGTTTTGGCTCAATTCCAGACAAAAATGTTTTATGTCATAGGATAGAATACTTGACCATCCTTCAAGCCTATGACATACTAGAGTTGAAGACGTAGCGACCAAGACTTATAAAGGTTCATCATTGCCAAGTTTCAAGAGCTATGTTTCTACGTCATCAACATCATATTCCATAGTCTCCAAAAGGTATGAATGCATTTCTATATAAATATAGGGAGACTTGGAATAAGTTTATATCGGGTGTAAGTTTTTGTTTAAACTAAGGTTTATTTTCAGAATGTTTCTTTAAAACTTTAAAATAAAGTTTCAGGGCTAAAAATGGAATGTTTAAGCTTTCTGTTTTTTCGTTCGAAATTGTCGTTCGAACGAGTTTGTCATTCGAACGAGAATTTCGTTCGAACGAGGTTAGACAATGACTTACCACTGGAAACTCGATGAAATGTCGTTCAAACGAGATTTCGTTGGGAACAGTTTTTGGCAGTTTTTTGGCACTTTCCCACTAATTTGTCCCACTATTCTTTCACATAATTTAATGACTTTGGGAACATAATTTTTCTAAGAACTTTTCCCATCTCTTAGTGAGTGTTTGAGAGCTTAATTATTTCATAAAAAGTTCCCTTGGTGTTTGTTATTTAAATTGATATATTCAAAGAACAAAACCAAGTTTACACCCAATAAACAATGTTTTAATCCGAGTTTCTATCTATCTATCTATATATACATCTTGCTTGGAGAGTTTGTTTGGCACCGGATTCATCTCTACCATAAAAGAGTGTTTGGGTTTACTTCTACATCCCACAAAGAAGAAGCTTGTTTGCTGTGACATACCCACTTGGAGAAAGGCTCCTTGTTTGGGTGACGGTGACTAGAAAAAGTCTGATCGGTGGATTTTGAGATCGCGGTGGAGCTCCGTGGTTATTCACTAGGCAGAGGTGTGTACAAGAAGGAGCGTCAGGGCTTGGACGGAGTCAAGTTGTGTGTTGTAAGTCTTACTGTCTTGTATTTGTAAAACCATACTTAATGGATTTGAGGCTAGGGTCGTCCGAGATTTTTTTCCGTTATGGATTTTTCCTCGTACATCACGGCGTAGTGTCACTGATTTACTTTTATCTTGCAAAATAACTTAGAACCCATGCTTAGGATAATTCAAGATAAAATTTGGTTTAATTGTCACACTTAATTAAATTTGGTGCAAAATTAATTTGGGCATATTTTAATTTAATTCAAGTCATCACTTAATTTGATAAAATTTGGTTTGGCCTAATTTGCTAAAATGAATTAATATTGTTAGGAACATTTCTAGGACTTGAATTGAATCAATTTGATTTAAGTGAAATGAAAAATATGTGTGAATTTAATCTTATTTCACTTGGTTTAATTTTAATTTGAAAGAAATTAAAATTTGGTGTATGTGTGTGTTTAATTGAACCATCATTCGCTTCCGCATCTTTAAAAGGAAATTGAAATTACTTTTTGTAATAAGATTTTAAAATTGGGGCCCTCATGCACCAATAAGTGGTATCAGAGAGGGATCGCTAAATTATTGCGTTTAAGATCCTTTAAATATTTTTTGACAAAAATGAAATTTTCCCCGTTTTCAAAATTTCCTATTTTCGATGGTTCTCTCATGCTTGCACATGACTCTTCTCTTGCCATATCTTATGAGTAATTTCTTGCATGTCTTACATACTCTAGCTTTTGTTCTTAATGATATGTTTCTTTGCTAGTTGTATGTTTTGTTTATCATTCTTCTTGTCCATGCTTCATAATCAATCACATGCTAGAATGATGATTTTAGTTTATCTTTTGTATTTTATTCTTTCATTTTAATTTGCATTAAATGAAAAATACAAATTGATTTTTATTTATCTTTTGAGTTATTTTTTGTGTTTGGTGAAAAACTTTGAAAAACTCAAAAAGATTTTATTTTGTGTGTATTTTGGTTTTACACACATTTTGTGGCATATGTTTGTGTTTGAATCCTCATTTCGCTTCCATGTGATTAGAACTTTTGGTTAGAATTTTAATTCTTAAAATGTTCTTTATCATTCTTACATGGAGTAGCTTAAGTTTGACTTGCTTAATGGATTAACTTTTATATGCCTTTACACACATGCACGAGCTTTTTGAACCTTAACATCACATGTTATATTTGAGATTTGTGAGGTGTTCTCCTATCAATCTAGTCATCTACATACTATGACCTAGGAGCACTAGTGCATGTAAAAATCCGTTGCACGTGAGATTTGTGAGATATAAAAAATAATTTGTATAAATGTGCACGGGAAGGGCTCTAAAAGGAAAAATACTTTCCTTTGCGAGTAAGCCACCATTTGGATTGGACCTAAAAGAAATACGTGGTCCAAAGGCCTAAAAGAAAATATGGCATTAAAAGAAAAATAATTTGCTAAGGCCTAATTTGTTTAGTTCATTTATTCATTCAAAAGAATAATATATATGCTTATTGAGGGAGTTTGAATGATATATCAACGGTGTGCACAATTCCCGTTTATCCTAGTTGCGCTTTCAATGTCATGACTGTATTGGTTTGTAGAATCATCAACATGCTAGGCTTGTATGCATTGTGTTTTTTTGTTCATTAGTTCACTTCATCCTGTCACATAAAGTCTAAATTCTATTTGATAAAGTTTTGCAATCAAATGCGAACTATGTGAACACATTTAAGTGATTGGGTTTTAATTCATTGGTATCTTATTCACACCCCTTCACTTCCGTTTCCATATGACACATTTATGCTATAAGAGTGTGGGAAAACCTATGTTATTTAGTTTTGTGTTATTTTGGTGTTTATATCTATATGTGTCTACTTATGCTTAGTTTGAATCTATTGTGTATACATATATATGATATTTTGTTTGTTTTGAGTCTTTGCCATGATAGCTAGTTCTTTTATGCTTGTACTTCATTTTTGGTATCTATCTTGTTGCGAATTTTGTTTCGATATCACATGCTTAGATTACTACAATCAATTGATATATTTTTTTATCGCATCATTGTTGATATTCATATCTTTATGTGTATTAGTTGAATATTAGCTGCCCATCTGCTTTAATGTTCTCATCACTTTCTGCACAATTGCATGTTTAGCTTGTTATCCCATTATATTTATCCATTGTTTAGTTTAGAGGGTGTATATGCTTTAATTGGGGGATATAAGTTAATTTTTGATTCTTTAGCCTTTGTCTATTCCTGAACAAAAAGGGGGAGAATGATAGGGGGAGAAATGGTATCTAATCCTATTGTAATCGTATCTTAGTTTGGGAGATTTATCTTAGCGGGAGACGTCTTTCTAAGTAGATCATTTGATAAAGGGGAAGAATTAATTAAGGGGGAGTCTTTAATTTGCATTTAATATTTTAATATTCCCTATGCGTTTAATGTGTTGCTTAAGTGTGCAGGTATTGTAAAGCCGCATCTATTTAAAGTGGTAAAGCGTTTAATTCTAAAGTGGTATTTCGAGTCAAGCATTGTACTCTTTATTTTGGTTGGGATGTTTTTGAGTCTAGTGAGCTTGATGGCCCTTTAGGATTTTTGTTTGGTTTTTGTCCCGGAATAGCCAAAGGGGGAGACTTGTAAGGACACAAATTTCCAATTGAGTCCTTTGTTGTTTTGGCTCAATTCCAGACAAAAACGTTTGAGTCATAGGATATAATACTTGACCATCCTTCAATCCTATGACATACTAGAGTTGAAGATGTAGCGGCCAAGACTTATAAAGCTTCATCATTGCCGAGTTTCAAGTGCTATGTTTCTACGTCATCAACATCATATTCCATAGTCTCCAAAAGGTATGAAAGCATTTCTATATAAATATAGGTAGACTTGGAATAAGTTTATATTGGGTGTAAGTTTTTGTTTAAACTAAGGTTTATTTTCAGAAGGCTTCTTTAAAACTTTAAAATAAAGTTTCAGGGCTAAAAATGGAATTTTTAAGCTTTCTGATTTTTCGTTCGAAATTGTCGTTCGAACGAGTTTGTCGTTTGAACGAGAATTTCGTTCGAACGAGGTTAGCCAATGACTTGCCACTGGAACCTCGTTAGATAGTTCGTTCGAACGAAAATATCCTTCGAACGAGATTTCGGCGGGAACAGTTTTTGGCTGTTTTTTGGCACTTTCCCACTAGTTTGTCCCACTATTCTTTCACAGAATTTAATGACTTAGGGAACGGAATTTTTCAAAGAACTTTTTACATATCTTAGTGAGTGTTTGAGAGATTAATTATTTCATAAAAAGTTCCCTAGGTGTTTGTTATTTTAATTGATATATTCAAAGAACAAAACCAAGTTTACACCTAAAAAATAATGTTTTAATCCAAGTTTCTCTCTCTCTCTCTCTCTCTCTCTCTCTCTATATATATATATATATATACACATCTTGCTTGGAGAGTTTGTTTGGCACCGGATTCATCTCTACCATAAAAGAGTGTTTGGGTTTGCTTCTACATCCCACAAAGAAGAAGCTTGTTTGCTGTGACATACCCACTTGGAGAAAGGCTCCTTGTTTGCGTGACTGTGACCAGAAAAAGTCCGTTCAGTGGATTCCGAGATCGCGGTGGAGCTCCCTGGTTATTCACTAGGCAGAGGTGTGTACAAGAAGGAGCATCGGGGCTTGGACGGAGTCAAGTCGTGTGTTATAAGTCTTACTGTCTTGTATTTTTAAAACCATACTTAGTGGATTTGAGGCTAGGGTCGTCCGAGGTTTTTTCCCGTTGTGGATTTTCCTCGTGCATCGCGGCGTAGTGTGACTGGTTTACTTTTATCTTGGAAAATAACTTAGAACGCATGCTTAGGATAATTCAAGATAAATTTTGGTTTAATTATCACACTTAATTAAATTTGGTGCAAAATTAATTTGGGTATATTTTAATTTAATTCAAGTCATCACTTAAATTGATAAAATTTGGTTTGGCCTAATTTGCTAAAATGAATTAATATTGTTAGGCAAATTTCTAGGACTTGAATTGAATCAATTTGATTTAAGTGATAGGAAAAATATGTGTGGATTTAATCTTATTTCACTTGGTTTAATTTTAATTTGAAAGAAATTAAAATTTGGTGTTTGTGTGTGTTTAATTGAACCATCATTCGCTTCCGCATCTTTAAAAGGAAATTGAAATTACTTTTTGTAATAAAATTTTAAAATTGGGGGCCTCGCGCACCAACAACATGTGACCGAAATATGATCATTTAAAACTTTTCACAAGATATAAATTGAGGTAATCCACAATAATAAAACCATTAACCACAAAAACATCCATCGCCATGCTAAAACTCCAATATCATAATACTCAACTCGAATATTAATAAACTCAACTGAAATAAAGTCAACTACATAAATCTCTCCAACTAAAACCATAATTCAAATATGGTGTCGAATGACCCCCTAAATCCAAATACATTTTTATTATTATTAAACGAGTGAAAATGAAAACTAAACTATGTAATAAAATAAACTCCAGCGGCAAGTCAACTAAACTCCAAAATAATGCAGCTACCCTGACAACCTATCCTGATAGGTTAATGAACAATAATGTGTAATACCCCGTATTTTTCAAAAATATATGAATGAAATAAAATTCGTAGGAATTAAATTAGATTGGCAAATTTAATTAATTAGTTAAGAAAAAATTTAATTATTTTTATTCATAATCACGTGAAAATTGATTTTGTATGTTGAATAATTTCAATAGAAACAATTGCATGTGTAGTGAACAATGACTTATGATGCGTGACACAGTTACAATATACTTATTGAATAAAAATAATAGGAACGCATTTCAGGAGGCTTTATGGTCTCGATTAGGTGTTTTAGACTTTTAGAGATGGTCTTGGGGTATAGTTATATAATTTGGGAGGCTTTTTATAATGACCCCATTTTCTTATGCCAATACATAATTGTTTTCTTTCAATTTCGGCTCAATTACTATCTAATAATGTTGTATTATTACATATGTGATATTATGGATTCTTAATATAATAAAACCCATTTTTAAATTTGAAGAATTAACTATAAAATGAGGCAAAATGATGTTTTATGACACGTCTTAAGCCAAATGATAAGTTTCGGGGTAGAAAATATAATTTTATGAAGCTTTAGGGACTTGAAGTACTTTGAGTTCTTTATATAGTAAGACATATTTTTTAATATGAAGAATCAACTCTAAATTGGATTAAATCAAAGTCTTGTAACCTATCTTAAGCGAAATGAAAAAGTTTTGGGGTAAAAATTATAATTTTTTGAAACTCTAAGGACTTGGATTTAATTAAGAATGTTTTAGGAACTAAAATTAAAATATAAAAGGACTATTTTTAAATAAAATATTTTCAAGGTCCTCTAAGAAATATTGAAAATATATCGTGTAAAGTTACGAAAATGCCCTTTATGTGTAAAATGACCATTATATCCCTAACAACTTTCCACCACATGCTTGACACCATGTCATCCAAATAGATAAAGCTAAAACATGTGTCATCGTTAGAGGAAAATATAAAACACGTGTCGTAGTTTGGTGAATTAAGACTGCAAGACCGCTTCGTTGTGCGACACGTAAACGCTGACTCGCCTTTGTAAAAGCTTGGTCAACTAGACATATGTCAACACCCTAATATCTTTGGGAAAATCTAAATAAGGCCTTTAGGATCATTATTACACGAAATTCATTCAAAATATCATAGAGAAATAGGGAGAGAAAGTACGGGAAAATTTAAGAAGAGGTTTCATCGTAGTTATCCAAGACTCGATATCTGTAACTTCGTACTTCTGTTTTAGGTGAGTACTCTGACATTCCTTGTGCATTATGTATATTTTGTGAAATTCTTTTATTCTCAAAATTCATCTGATACCGATAATTGATTCCTTGTGACATGTTTATATTTGTTCATATAGACATACCGGTTCAAATGAGTATTGACAATGATATTGAATACGGGAAAATAAGATTCGGCCTAAGGGACCTCTTTTTACTGATTGACCTTCCCAGTTGGGTTATCGTTGGTGTGCCCTAAGTAATGCGTTATGACGAACAAATTCAATTGACCCTCAACTACCGGGGAATAATACGGTAGAAGAATACGATATTAGAGTGTACCTGGCCATTAAAATGATATGATTGAAAGACAAAGATATTGCAATTGATTTTTCGTATCTGTTATATTCCGTGCTATTCATTTCTATATACTGTCATCTTAAATTTTATATAGCAAATTTGTATCCTATATGTATATGTCTACTCTTTGGATTTGAATAGGTATCATTTTTCGGAACAAACACTTTGAATGTCTGGAGATTGAACCTCACCCGACTTTTAGCTGATGTTGTATAACTAACCATTTTTTAGTAAATAAGTAGGCTTGGAGGGAACGTAAAAGGACTATATGAAAGATTCAAATTTTAGAGCTCTTTTTGTTATTTTAAGTAAAATGTTTGTTATATCATAAAGAGCATATTTAGCTCTCTTGTAATTAGTTTTAAATTTCATTATAAGTTGTAACTCGTTGTTACTTGTAATATAAATGAAGTTTGCTTTCAGAAATCTCTGATGACGTAATTCCTTTAATTTCAGTATTTTACGATTCATAACCATGTAATTGTATTTTCGTTGCATTTAATTAAGGAAACAATTTAATCCACAATATTTGTTACCTTGGTAGCATGTCAAGACACTCGTTCCCTACTACTAATTTTGGGATGGGGTCGTGACAGAGGTGGTATCAGAGCATAGGTTATGAATCCGTAGACTACTAAACATAAGTTTCGAACGTTATAGATTTTAAGTTTCCATACATAGGATATAGGATAAAATATCCGACTTATGTGATTACCCTCCATATGTTTTACATCTTATATAACTGTGTATATATAATTGTCCTTTTAATTTTCCATTTTGAGATAGTATAATACATCTTTCGTTTGGCCATAACTGTAGAAAATGACCAAGAAAAGATCAACTACGGACACTAGTGGTTCAAGTTTGGAAGGCTTGGAAGGTTCATAAAAGGAAATTGAAAGTCTAGCAAGGATTGTGGAGCATTAGGTGAATAATGGATCACCAAGGAGTCTTAATCTAAGTAGTTGTACTATTGAAATGTTCAAGAAGTTGAATCTGCCATCTTTTAAAGGTACTCCTAACCCCACTGAATCAGAAAGTTAGGTGATGCAAATGGAAAAGACATTGGATGTTCTTAAGTGTACTGGTGAACAAAGGGTTTCATTTGGAACATTTATATTAGAAGGTGAAGCCGAATATTGGTGGAGAATGACTAAGAGAATTTATTAGGGAAGGAATAATCTTATAGGTTGGAATGACTTCTTAGTGAAATACTTTCTCCTAAATGGTGCAAGACCAAAAAGAAGCTGACTTCATGAGTCTAGTTTAAGGAAATATCACGGTTAGTCAATATGAGGCAAAGTTGTTATCCCGTTTTGCACCTCACGTTGGGATAGCCAATGTTTTAAAAGAGAAGAAGTTTGAACGTGGGTTGAGGTTGAATATTCGTAGTCAAATTTTCATCATGAAGTTGACATCATAGAATGAAGTGGTGATTAGGGAAACGATAGCTGACAAGGATAATGAAGAATATAATTAGGTTAGAGAGGGGAAAAGGAAGTTTGGAGAACAAAGAGTAAGGAACCCCAATAACAAACCCTTTAGGAAAATACCCAATACAAAGCGACCTTTTGTAAATAAACCCTTTAATGTTGATAGATTCCAACGGTGTGGTCATATTCATAGAGGGCAACCATGTTACCTAGAGACAGGAAGTTATTTTGGGTGTGGCCAAAAGGGACATAGAATGATAGATTGCCCAAACGAATGAATGGTGCTAACAAAGACTTTTAATGACAACAAGGATCATGGCAGACAAGGTAGAGTTTTTAATCTTTTCTATACAACGGCTTCTAATGCAGTAGTGTCAGGTAGACTTTCTATATGTGAAAAACCTTTTCAAGTTTTAATGGATCCTAGTTCAACCCATTCATTTATGTCTGTACGTTTTGTTAGTCGCTTTCCTAATATTCCTGAACCCTTGAATCATAGCATACACGTTTCTACTCCTTCGGGTGAGTTATTGACGAGAACATTAGTATATAAGTTTTTCCCTATACATGTTTGTAGTCATAAACTATTTTCCGATTTGATAGTTTTGGTCATAAGAAACTTTGAAACCATTTTGGGGATGGATTGGTTAGCATCATATCATGCTAAGGTAGATTTTTTTGAGAAGAGAGTTACTTTCCAAATTCCTAACCATCCAGAATTTTGTTTTGAATGAACTGGAATCTTATCTCCCATATGTATTGTCTCTCCAATACAAGATTGTAGTTTTCTTAAGAAGGGATGTCAGGATTCCTTGCAAGTGTTATTGATTTGCAAACAAAAGATCCTAGTTTAGAAGATATTCCCATAGCTAAACATTTTCCAGATGATTTGCCTAGTCTTCCTCCTAGTAGAGAAATAGAGTTTACGACTGAACTTATTTCTGGAACTATACCAATCTCAAAACCACCTTATCACATGGAAGATTTAGAATTAGGGGAATTAAAAGTTCAATTACAGGATCTTTTGGACAAGGGTTTTATTAGACTAGGTGTATCCCCTTGGGGTGTTCCGGTGTTATTTGTTAAAAAGAAGGATGGGACGATGAGGTTATATAAAGATTATCATGAACTAAATAAGGTGACCATTAAGAATAAATACCCCTTACCCTGTATAGATGATTTGTTTGACCAACTGCAAGGTGAACAAGTATTTTCTAAGATTGACCTTAGATCAGGCTATCACCAATTGAAGATTACGGAAGGTGATATTTCGAACTCAGCTTTTCGTACAAGATATGATCATTATGAATTTCTTGTGATGCCTTTTGGACTAACTAATACACAAGCCGCTTTTATGGATATGATGAATAGAGTGTTTCACAAATATTTAGATAAGTGTGTGGTTGTTTTCATTGATGACATCCTTATTTATTCTAAAAGTAGAAAATGAAAAGCATTTAGAGATAGTATTGTAAATTCTTAGGAGGGAGAAATTATTTGCGAAATTAAAGAAGTGTGAGTGTTGGTTTCCTAACGTCTCTTTATTAAGACATGTCATTTACAAGGAGGGAGTGTCGGTTAACCCTCAAAAGATCAAGGCTACACTAGATTGGCCTAGACTAACTAATGTGAGAGATATTCGTAATTTCCTTGTATTAACAGGTTATTATAGAAGATTTTTTGAAGGATTTTCCAGTATTTCCAAACCTCTATCTAAGTCAACACAAAAGAAGGTGAAATATGAATGGTCTCAAGAAGTTGAGAATAGTTTTCAAGAACTTAAGAATCGATTAGTAACAACCCCAATTTTTACTGTTCCTTCTGGGACTGGGGGATTTGTGATTTATAGTGATGCTTTAAAAAATGGTTTGGGATGTGTGCTAATGAAAAATGAAAAAGTAGTAGATTATGACTCGAGACAGTTAAAACCCCATGGGCAGAATTATCCGACCCATGACTTTGAATTAGCGGCTGTAAGTTTTGCTCTTAAGATTTGGAGACATTATTTGTATGGTGAGACTTGTGAGATTTATACCGATCATAAGAGTTTAAATTATATCTTTACCCAAAAATAATTGAATACGAGACAAAGGAGGTGATTAGAATTAATGAAGGATTATGATTTAAATATTCATTATCACCCAGGGAAAGCCAATGTAGTAGCCGACGCTTTAAGTAGGAAGTCTACAACAAATTTATCATGTCTCATTACAAATAAGGAACCTTTGTTAAGGGGTTTGAGAAGTATGGAAATAGATGTACATATTTATAGCAAAGGAGGAATTCTCACAAACTTACAAGTATAACCCATGTTGATGGAAATGATCAAAATTGCACAAGTAAATGACCCACAATTGAAGAAGATTAGAGAAAAAGTCACCGAGGATAAGAGAATTGAATTTGTGATACGAGATGATATATTGAGGTTTGGAAATAGAGTGTATGTGTCATGTAATGCCCAATTAAAGTGGAAAATTTTGGAGAAAAGTCATTACCCAAGATTCACATTTCATCTCGGATGTACAAAAACGTATAGGGATCTTCGAGAAGTATTTTAGTGGAATAACATAAAGAGGGAGATAGCAGAATTTATATCTCAATGTTTGGTTTGTCAACTAGTAAAGGCTGAACATAAAAAACCATCAGGATTACTGCAACCCCTACCTATCCTTAAGGAGAAATGGGAACATATTACTATGGATTTTGTGACAGGTTTACCAAGGAGTTCAAATGGTAATGATTCTATTTGGCTAATTACTGATAGGTTAACTAAATATGCTCATTTCTTTTCCATTAAGATTTCCCATTATTTAGAAAAGTTATCCAAGTTGTATGTGCGAGAAACTATAAGGCTTCATGGAACCCTAGTCTCAATTATTTTTTATCGTGACCCTAGATTCGTGTCTCGCTTCTAGAAAAGCCTAAAAGCAGCCATGGGAACAAAATTGAATTTCATCACTGCTTTTCACCCTCAAACGGATGGACAATCTTAGGGAACCATTCATACCTTAGAGGATATTCTTAGGGCATGCATACTTGATTTGAAAGGGAATTGGGATAATCATTTACTGTTAGTGGAATTTACTTATAATAATAGTTATCGTGCAAGTATTCAAATGGCTTCGTATGAGGTACTTTATGGTAGAAGGTGTCGTTCCCCTTCATGTTGGGTAGAAGTTGGAGAAAGAAAATTATCGGGGCCAGAATTGATTCAGATCACAATTGAGAAGGTAAAATTGATGCAAGACCGACTTCGAATCGCTCAAAGCCGTCAAAAGAGTTACATTGAAAATCGACACCACCAACTAGAATTCCAAAAAGGAGATTATGTGTTCTTACGAGTATCTCCAGCAAAGAGAGTAATCCGATTTGGAAAGAAAGGTAAATTGAGTCCAAGATACATATGACCTTTTAAAATCCTTGAAAGGATAGGTGCTGTTGCATATAGAATAGCCTTACCCCCTGAACTCTCTAGTGTGCATAATGTGTTCCTTGTGTCAATGATGAAGAAATACGTACCAGATCCAACGCATATCAAGTTATATAATATTTGTCATACATTAAGCATCCGATAGAAATTTTGGACCATAAAGATCAAATATTACGAACTAAGGTAATTCCATTGGTCAAGGTGTTATGGCGTAATCATTCCATTGAAGAAGCAACATAGGAGCTGGAAGATGAAATAAAGGAGAAATATCAATACTTGTTTGGAAATTAATGTAAGTCAAGTTTGGGGACCAAACTTTTTATAAGGAGGGTAGGATGTAATGACCCCATTTTCTTATGCCAATATATAATTGTTTTCTTTCAATTTCATCTCACTTACTATCTAATAATGTTGTATTATTACATATGTGATATTCTGGATTCTTAACATAATAAAACCCATTTTTAAATTTGAAGAATTAACTATAAAATGAGGCAAATTGATGTTTTATGACACGTTTTAAGCTAAATGATAAGTTTCGGGGTATAAAACATAATTTTATGAAGCTTTAGGGACTTGTACTACTCTGAGTTATTTATATAACAAGACACGTTTTTAAATATGAAGAATTAACTCTAAATTGGATTAAATCAAAGTCTTATAACCTATCTTAAGAGAAAAGATAAAGTTTTGGGGTAAAAATTATAATTTTATGAAACTCTAAGGACTTAGTTTTAATTGAGAAATTTTAGGGACTAAAATTAAAATATAAAAAGGACCATTTTTTAAATAAAATATTTTCACGGACCTCTAAGAAATATTGAAAATATATCGTGTGAAATTACCAAAATGCCCTTAATGTGTAAAATAACCATTATACCCCTAACACCTTTTCACATCATTCTTGACACCTCGTGCTTACACATGTCATCCAAATAGATAAAGCTAAAACACGTGTCGTCGTTAGAGTAAAAGATAAAAGACATGTCGCAGTTCCGTGAATTAAGACTGCAAGACCGCTTCGTTGTGCGACACGTAAACGCTGACACGCCATTGTAAAAGATTAGTCATCAAGACACGTGTAAACACCCTTGGGAAACTATAAATAGGTCCTTTAGGATCATTATTACACGAAATTCATTCAAAATATCAGAGGGAAATAGTGAGAGAAAGTAGGGGGAAATTTAAGAAGAAGTTGCATCGTAGTTATCCAAGACTCGATATCTGTAACTTCGTACTTCTGTTTTAGGTGAGTACTCTGACATTCCTTGTGCATTTTAATTATATGATATTATGAAAACTATGTATATTTTGTGAACTTCTTTTATTCTCAAAATTCATCTGATACCGATAATTGATTCCTTTGGATATGTATATATTTGTCCATATAGACATACCGGTTAAAATGAGTATTGAAAATGATATTGAATATAGGAAAATAAGATTTGACCTAAGTGACCTCTTTTTACCGACTGACCTTCCCAGCTGGGTTATCATTGGTGTGCCCTAAATAAGGCGTTATGACGAACAAGTTAGATTGACCCTCAACTACCGGGGAATAATACGGTATTAGAGTGTACTTGTCCATTAAAATGTTATGATTGAAAGACAAAGATATTGTAATTGATTTGTCATATCTATTCTATTCTGTGCTATTCATTTCTATATACTGTCATCTCAAATTTTATACAGCAAATTCCTATCCATATATGTATATGTATACTCTTTGGATTTGAATAGGTATCAATTTTCTGAACAAAACCTTGGAATGTCTGGAGATTGAACCTCACTCGTCTTTTAGCTGATGTTGTATAAGTAACCATTTTTCAGGAAATAAGTTGTCTTGGAGGGAACGTAAAAGGACTATGTGGAAGATTCAGATTTTAGAGCTCCTTTTGTTATTTTAAGTAAAAAGTTTGTTATACCATAAAGAGCATATTTAGCTCTCTTGTAATAAGTTTTAAATTTCGCCTAAAGTTGTAACTCGTTGTTACTGGTAATATAAATGAAGTTTCCTTTTAGAAATCTCTCATGACGTAATTTCTTTAATTTTAGTATTTTACGATTCATAACCACGTAATTGTATTTTTGTTGCATTTAATTAAGGAAACAATTTAATCCGCAATATTAGTTACCTTGGTAGCATGTCAAGACACTCGTTCCCTACTACTAATTTTGGGACGGGGTAGTGACAAAGATGGTATCAGAGCATAGGTTTTGAACTCGTAGACTACTGAACATAAGTTTTGAATGTTTTAGATTTTTAGTTTCCATACATAGGATATAGGATGAAATATTTGAGTTATGTGATTACCCGCTATATGTTTTACATCTTATATAAATGTGTATATACAATTGTCCTTTTAATTTTCCATTTTGAGATAGTATATTACGTTTGGCCATGATGGTAAAAAATTACCAAGACAAGATCAACTGCCGGAGCTAGTGGTTCAAGTATGGAAGGAGTGGAAGGTGCATACAAGGCAATTGAAAGTCTAACAAGGATTGTGGAGCATTAGGTGAATAATAGAGCAGCAAAGAATCTTTAACTAAGTAGTTGTACTATTGAACAGTTCAAGATGTTGAATCCGCCATCTTTTAAAGTTACTCCTAACCCCACTGAAGTAGAAAGATGGGTGATGCAAATGGAAAAGATATTCGATGTTCTTAAGTGTACTGGTGAACAAAGGGTTTCATTTGGAACATTTATGTTAAAAGGTGAAGCGAAACATTGGTGGAGAATGACTAAGATAATTTGTGAGGAAATGAATAATCCTATAGGTTGGATTGACTTCTTAGTGATCTTCTACGAGAAATACTTTCCCAAAACGGTTCAAGACCAAAAAGCAGCTGACCTCATGAGTCTGGTTCAAGTAAATATCGAGGTTAGTCAATATGAGGCAAAGTTTATTGAGTTATCCCATTTTCACCTCATGTTATGATAACCTATGTTTTAAAAGCCAAGAAATTTGAACGTGGGTTGAGGTTGAATATTCGTAGTCGAATTTCCATCTTGAGGTTGACATCATATAATTATGTGGTGATTAGGGCAACGTTAGCTAAGAAGGATAGTGAAGAATATAATCAGGTTAGAGAGGGGAAGAGGAAGTTTGGAGAACAAAGAGGAATGAACCCCGATATCAAACCCTTTCGGAATATACCCAATACATAGTGACCTTTTGTAAATAAACACTTTAATGTTAATAGATGCCAGTGGTGCAGTCATATTCATAGAGGGCAGCCATGTTACCTAGAGACAGGAAGTTGCTTTAGGCGTGTCCAAGAGGGACATAAAATGAGATATTTCCCAAATAAAGGAAAGGTGCTAACAAAGACTTTTAATGACAACAAGGATCAGGGCAGACAAGGTAGAGTTTTTAATCTTTTCGATACAAAGGCTTCTAATACAGTAGTGTCAAGTACACTTTTTATATGTGCACAACCTTTTCAAGTTTTAATAGATCCTTCTTCTACCCATTCATTTGTGTCTGGACGTTTTATTAATCGCCTTCCTAATATTTCTCAACCCTTTAATCATAGCATACACGTTTCTACTCCTTCGGGAGAGTTATTGACGGGAACATTAGTATATAAGTCTTGCCCTATAGATGCTAGTAGTCATAAACTATTCACCAATTCGATAGTTTTAGACATAAGAGACTTTGAAGTAATTTTGGGGATGGATTCGTTAACATCATATCATTCTAAGGTAGATTGTTTTTAGAAGAGAGTTACTTTCCAAATTTATAACCATCCAGAATTTGAAGGAACTGGAATCCTATCTCCCATACGTAATGTCTCTGCAATGCAAGCTTGTAGTTTTCTTAAGAAGGGATGTTAAGGATTCCTTGCAAGTGTTATTGATTTTAAAACAAAAGAGCCTGGTTTAGAAGATATTCCCATAGCTAAACATTTTCCATATGTTTTTCCATATGATTTACCCAGTCTTCCTCCTAGTAGAGAAATAGAGTTTATGATTGACCTTATTCCTAGAACTATACCAATCTCAAAACCACCTTATCGCATGGCACCTTTAGAATTAAGTGAATTAAAAGTTCAATTACAAGATCTTTTAGACAAGGGTTTCATTAGACCAAGTGTATCCCCTTAGGGTGCTCTAGTGTTATTTGTTAAAAAGAAGGATGGGACAATGAGGTTATGTATAGAATATCGTAAACTAAATAAGGTGACCATTAAGAATAAATACCCCTTACCCCGTATAGATGATTTGTTTGACTAACTTCAAGGTGCACAATTTTATAAGATTTACCTTAGATCAGGTAATCACCAATTGAAGATTGAGGAAGGTGATATTTCGAACTCAGCTTTTCGTACAAGATATGGTCACTATGAATTTCTTGTGATGCCATTTGGACTGACTAATGCTCCAGTCGCTTTTATGGATATGGCGAATAAGGTGTCTAGGAAATATTTGGATCAGTGTGTGGTTATTTTAATTAATGACATCCTTATTTATTCCCAAAGTATTGAAGAACATGAAAAGCATTTAGAGACAGTGTTACAAATCCTTAGGAAGGAGAAATTATATGCGAAATTAAAGAAGTGCGAGTTTTGGTTGCCTAGCGTCTCTTTTCTAGGACATGTCATTTATAAGGAGGGAGTGTCAGTTGACCCTCAAAAGATCAAAGCTATACTATATTGGCCTAGACCAACTAATGTAATAGAGATTCATAGTTTTCTTGGATTAACAAGTTATTATAGAAGATTTGTTGAAGGATTTTCCAGTATTGCCAAACCTCTATCTAGGTTAACACAAAAGAAGGTGAAATATGAATGGTCTGAGTAAGTTGAAAATAGTTTTCAAGAACTTAAGAATCGATTAGTAACTGCCCCAGTTTTGACTATTCCTTTCTGGATAGGGGGATTTGTGATTGATAGTGATGCCTCAAAAAATGGTTTGGGATGTGTGCCAATGCAAAATGGAAAAGTAGTAGTTTATTCCTTGAGACAGTTAAAAACCCATGAGCAAAATTATCTAACCCATGACTTTGAATTAGCAGCTATAAGTTTCGCTCTTAAGATTTGGAGACATTATTTATATAGTGAGACTTGTGAGATTTATACCGATCATAAGAGTTCAAAATATATCTTTACCCAAAAAGAATTTAATATGAGACAAAGGAGGTGGTTAGAATTAATGAAGGATTATGATTTAAATATTCATTATCACCCAGGGAAAGCTTATGTAGTAGCCGACGCTTTAAGTAGGAAGTCTACAACAAATTTAGCATGTCTCATTACAAATCAGGAACCTTTGTTAAGGGGATTGAGAAGTATGGAAATAGATGTACATATTAATAGCAAAGGAGGAATTCTCGCAAACTTACAAGTATAACCCATGTTGATGGAAATGATCAAAATTGCACAAGTAAATGACCCACAATTGAAGAAGATTAGAGAAAAAGTCATCGAGGGTAAGAGAATTGAATTTGTGATACGGGATGATATATTAAGGTTTGGAAATAGAGTGTATGTGTCATGTAATGCCCAACTAAAGTGGCAAATTTTGGAGGAAAGTCATTACCCAAGATTCACATTTCATCCCGGATGTACAAAAATGTATAGGGATCTTCGAGAAGTATTTTGTTGGAATAACATGAAGAGGGAGATAGTAGAATTTATATCTTAATGTTTGGATTGTCAGCAAGTAAAGTTTGAACATCAAAAACCATCAAGATAACAACAACCCCTACCTATCCCTGAATGGAAATGGGATCATATTACTATGGATTTTGTGACAAGTTTACCAAGGAGTTCAAATGGTAATGATTCTATTTGGGTAATTATTGATAGGTTAACTAAATCTTCTCATTTTCTTGCCATTAAGATTACCCATTCTTTAGAAAAGTTAGTTAAGTTGTACGTGTGGGAAATTATTAGGCTTCATGGAATCCTAGTTTCAATTTTTTTTATCGTGACCCTAGATTCGTGTTTTGCTTCTAGAAAAGCCTACAAGCATCCATGGGAACAAAATATAATTTTAGCACTGCTTTTCACCCTCAAACGGATGGACAATCTGAGAGAACCCTTCAAACCTTAGAGGATATGCTTATGGCATGCGTATTTGATTTGAAAGGGAATTGTGATGATTATTTACTGTTAGTGGAATTTGCGTATAATTATAGTTATCAAGCAAGTATTCAAATGGCTTCGTATGATGCACTTTATGGTAGAAGGTGTCGTTTCCATGCATGTTGGGAGAGAAGGTAAAATTGATACAAGACCGACTTCGAATCGCTCAAAGTCGTCAAAAGAGTTACGTTGACAATCGACACCGCCAACTAGAATTCCAAAGAGGAGATTATGCGTTCTTGCATGTATCACCAACAAAGGGAGTTATCCGACTTAGAAAGAAAGGGAAATTGAGTCCAAGATACATAGGAACTTTTGAAATCCTTGAAAGGATAGAAGTTGTTTCATATAGAATAACCTTACCCCCTAAAATCTCTAGTGTATATAATGTGTTCCACGTGTCAATGATGGAAAAATATGAACCAGATCCAACTCATATTATGTTATAGAAGATTTGTCATACATTGAGCATACGATAGAAATTTTGGACCATAAAGATCAAATATTACGAACCAAGGTAATTCCATTGGTCAAAGTGTTATGACGTAATCATTCCATTTAATAAGAAACATGGGAGCGGGAAGATGAAATAAAGGAGAAATATCCATACTTGTTTGGAAATTAATGTAAGTCAAGTTTGGGGACCAAACTTTTTATAAGGAGGGTAGGATGTAATGACCCCATTTTCTTATGCCAATATATAATTGTTTTCTTTCAATTTCATCTCACTTACTATCTAATAATATTGTATTATTACATATGTGATATTCTGGATTCTTAATATAATAAAACCCATTTTTAAATTTGAAGAATTAACTATAAAATGAGGCAAATTGATGTTTTATGACACGTCTTAAGCTAAATGATAAGTTTCGGGGTAGAAAATATAATTTTATGAAGCTTTAGGGACATGTACTACTCTGAGTTATTTATATAACAAGACATGTTTTTAAGTATGAAGAATCAACTCGAAATTGGATTAAATCAAAGTCTTATAACCTATCTTAAGCAAAATGATAAAGTTTTGGGGTAAAAATTGTAATTTTATGAAAGTCTAAGGAATTGGTTTTAATTAAGAATGTTTCAAGGACCAAAATT
The DNA here is from genome assembly GCA_949130495.1 of Sambucus nigra. Lineage (NCBI taxonomy): Eukaryota > Viridiplantae > Streptophyta > Magnoliopsida > Dipsacales > Adoxaceae > Sambucus > Sambucus nigra. The sequence continues at coordinate 631,046,318 of OX422209.1, forward strand.
AAAATATAAAAAGGACCACTTTTTAAAGAAAATATTTTTAGGGACTTCTAAGAAATATTGAAAATATATTGTGCGAAATTACCAAAATGCCCTTAATGTGTAAAATGACCATTATACCCCTAACACCTTTCCACCTCATGCTTGACACCTCATGCTTACACATGCCATCCAAATAGATAAAGATAAAACATGTGTCGTCGTTAGAGGAAAATCTAAAACACGTGTCGCAGTTCGGTAAATTAAGACTGCAAGACCGCTTCGTTGTGCGGCACGTAAATGCTGACTCGCCATTGTAAAAGGTTGGTCAGGTAGACACATGTCAACACGCTAATATCTTTGGGAAACTATAAATAAGGCCTTTAGGATAATTATTACATGAAATTCATTCAAAATATCAGAGAGAAATAGTGAGAGAAAGTAGGGGAAAATTTAATAAGAAGTTTCGTCGTAGTTATCCAAGACTCGATATCTGTAACTTCGTACTTCTATTTTAAGTGAGTATTCTCACATTCCTTGTGCATTTTAATTATATAATATTATGAAAACTGCGTATATTTTGTGAACTTCTTTTATTCTTAAAATTCATCTGATACCGATAATTGATTCCTTGTGATATGTTTATATTTGTCCATTGTATTGAAAATGGTATTAAATATGGGAAAATAAGATTCGACCTAAGGGACCTCTTTTTACTGACTGAACTTTCCTGCTGGGTTATTGCTAGTGTGCCCTAAATAAGGCATTGTGACAAACAAGTGCGATTGACCCTCAACTACTGGGGAATAATAGAGTAGAAGAATACGGTATTAGAGTGTACTTGGCCATTAAAATGATATGATTGAAAGACAAAGATATTGTAATTGATTTGTCGTATCTGTTCTATTCTGTTCTATTCATTTCTATAAACTGTCATCTCAAATTTTATACAGCAAATTCCTATCCATATATGTATATGTCTACTCTTTGAATTTGAATAGGTATCAATTTTCTGAACAAAACCTTGGAATGTCTGGAGATTGAACCTCACTCGTCTTTTAGCTGATATTGTATAAGTAACCATTTTTCAGGAAATAAGTTGGCTTGGAGGGAATGTAAAAGGACTATATGAAAAGTTCATCTTTTAGAGCTCTTTTTGTTATTTTAAGTAAAAAGTCTGTTATATCATAAAGATCATGTTTGGCTCTCTTGTAATAAGTTTTAAATTTCATCTTAAGTTATAACTCGTTGTTACTCGTAATATAAATGAAGTTTCATTTTAGAAATCTCTGCTGATGTAATTGCTTTAATTTCAATATTTTACGATTCATAACCATGTAATTGTATTTTCGTTGCACTTAATTAAGGAAACAATTTAATCCAGAATACTTGTTGCCTTGGTAGCATGTCAAGACACTCGTTCCTTACTACTAATTTTTGGACGGGGTCGTGAAACTTTTGGACTAGTTTAATTGTGGGTTTGGGCTCATTTGGTGCTCCAAAAATGGGGAATTAGGGTTAATATAAGATTAAGGACAAGACTAATAGTCCCCACACTTAATCAAAAACCTAACCCTAGCAGCCCCACCTCAAGAGAGAATGTAGCGGAGGCCAAAGAGGAGAGAAAATAATGGATTCAAGAAGAAATCACCAATCACCATATCCAGGGAAGAATTTTATTGCTTAATTAATGTCCAATGCATTTCTTGACTCATCGTAGTAAACCCTATAAAATTTTTGGGTTTTAGTATAATATTGGTGATTAAATGATAGGATTTAATCTTATGCATGTAGATAAGACAAATGGAACTTAGGTGGTTTAACCCATAAATTTAGGATGATTAAGATCTTGGTTTGGATGATAGAATTCATACCTTAGGATTTTTGATTAAATTGAAAAGCTTGATGCATATGTAGAGGATTTGAACTCATGTTTTATGGTATGGAAATATAGAGAATTATGATCCATGTGTTATGTTAAAAATATGATTTAAATCTAGATGGATGCATCATACAAAATCTGGGATAAGAGTCATGATCAATTGATCAAAATTATGGGATTTGTGGAAGAATATTTGATATTAATTTATGTAATTAACCATTCTAAGATGAATGAATAAGTCATAGGGACCTGTTCTTATGTTATTGAAAATAAATTAACCATTGGAATGAACCTTGGGATGAATTTGAGGATTCCCATATTGAAGAAAAGTAACAGATATGGGCTACAGCCCAGAGGCGAATCGATTCGGCCCAGGAGGCGAATCAATTCGACCCATGGGGCGGGATGATTTGGGATCGGGATGGATCCTGGGGATTTTTAGAGAACCATAAGAGTTGTTGGGACAGTGTTCGGATAAACGATTATTTATTTAAAAATTATTTTGTGGCACAAATATTAATTGGGAAATCTAATTTAACAAATTGTTAAATAATCTTATAAAGATGAAGGAATTAATAATTGATTGTATGGTCAATTATTAATAGATGAATATTTATGAGTAATCATTTGGAATATCTTAGGTAATTATAGTGTAATTACCTATATATATTATATGAGAATAATTTGTACTTATATTTATTTGTGTGGACATACCTATGTTCGTGAATGGTCCTATTGATTGGGATTACGCGCAGTTGGGACCGTAGTACACGTCGGCACAAGTTGGCTAGACGTTGTGTAGGTCATTATCATAGGTACTACATAGCAGTGCCATTTACGAGAGGTAGGTGTAGATGCTGGGATCCTTTGTCATCACTGGGTATGGACCATAAACTGGTGTACTGTATAGGGATCGTCCCACTTATGTGTGTTTTGTGATGTCTGACTGGATAGAGGATTCCTTCGGACTTACCGATAGAGCACGAATAAGGCACCACTAGTAGATGCCTTTTAGTGTCGGATATATGAAAGGACACATATATAATTACACGAATTAAATGAGATTAATTAAGTTGTCTAAGGATGTAGACAGTAAATTACAGACCCCATACTATGTTGCGTGTATAATAAATGTTTATGTCACCTTTACGAGTTATATGAGACTGGGATACCTTTGGAATTTATAACATCAATGTAGATGATTACTTTTCAGTATGCTGATTATATTTAATGCATCTGATATTAAATTGTCACAGTTATTATTTATTAGTTCGGGACTTGATTGGATATGGGAAATGTCACTCTGTGATGATTGGTGAGATACTTATCGTATGTGAGCAACGCTGGGGGATGCTTATATTGAATTGACTGTATTATTGCACTTTAAATTAAATAAGATGATTCTTACAACTCTAGGGCATTGACCCAATTTCTAAATATTTTCTCCCCTAGGTGCTCGTAGACAGGGATATCAAGACTGTTGAGGGACCAGCCTTGCAGTCTCCTTTTGCTTATCAAACTCTCCAGATTTATTGATTATAGTTTAGGTGCTACTCCGCTTCAGTCTATTTATTTTTGGATTACTGTATGGCATAAGCCTGGAGTCCATTTATTTCATGTTGGTTTGAGATATTTACAATTATGTTGGATTTCATTTACAGTTGGTGCATGTTGGATTTTATCATGGTTTTTTATATTAATTTAAATTCAATTAGGACTTATCAATATATGTGTATATTATATGGTTTGATGCTGAGAATTGTATTAATTGACAAACAAGCCCCATCTCGGCATATTGTATATGACCAACCTTTTTGTGAGAAAACAGGGATTGTTACGTAATGAGTCATGGCTCACTACAAGGATAACATATACTCTTTCCAAATAGTATCCAAAAATCTAATCATAAGCATTATAAGATATAAATATCATAATAGAATATTTAAGTTAGGAAAGTAATATAATAATGACATGAGTAATATCAACAAATAATACCTACTCATATAAAGTAAACCAATTTAACAATCCAAGTGAAATTATCTTCATTTCAACATTAATTAAATCTTTTTTTAATTATGTTACTCAATTTAAATTATCTTCCTCAATTCTATTTATCTTTCTCAATATTAATATATTATCGATGCAATGTTATTACAACCAGTTTGCCTTTTCTACTGGCTTGTATATAGTCATCGTGTTTCTAATGTCTCATCATATCAAAACCACATACATAACTATAATCCATAGGCCTATATTGTTAGCCCACACATATTGTGATGTTCCCCACACAAAACATGTCACTATAACCATTTAGCCTAGGTCCCGCACACATCGTAATGACCAGTCAACACAAGACACTACACATACTTGTGATTCCGACAAAAAACCATCAAATAGCTAAAATGGTGTAAGTCCTGTTCATACCGTGTAGCTAATCAAACCAAACCCTACATATAATGATGCCACAATAATCTTTCAATAATACCCGTTTATTATCTTAGGTAATAATTTTCTTTTCATTACCAAGTTTACATTATTTAACTCTCCACCACATAAAATATAGGCATCAGAACCAAAATTTATCCATATTCCCATACTTAGAGATCACCAAATAATAATTATCACATAGTCCCTCACCTAGGTAAAATACCTAAAATCAAAAGCATCCCCTTGTCTCGTGCCTTGGTTAAAAAAACCAACGCGACGGCCTACTACCTAGTCCCATACCTAGGAAATGCTCAACCGTACAAGTGAAATTTCTTTATTCTTATACTTATAAAGATTCGATAAAAATTAATATGCCTACTCGGTAGTCCCATACTTAGAAAGTAACATACTAATAACAAGGGTGAAAGTAACGTCCCAATGATGTCATTTTATTAACACAAATAATTTCTACATTTATTACCTTCTTACTCCAAAATTTTAATTATTTATTTTTCAATTATTCAAATTTAATTTCCAAGGCATTAAAAAACTATAATCATGTAATACATAATTTTTACTAAATAACCCAACAATTCGTCCAAATTCAATATTTCAATTTGAGTGACAATATATCAATTTAAATCATAAACTGTTTTAAACATACATCCCAAAAATTGATATAACATATTAACACATTTTACATCATATTAATCAACTACGTGATTTCATAAATCCACACATAATATCGAATTAAGTATATTAATGAAAATATGATCCGTCCCAATAACCTACAATACTAAAACTGCAGTATTTCAATTATTAAATTCATTCTAAAATTTTATAAAAATAAAATTATAATTAGGTTACCACTTTTAGTAATTAGGTTGCTAATCATCTTAAGAAAATATGTTTATTTAATATTAGGCCACATTTCAGTCAAGTAATACATATGGAGAACAGTAAAGATATTTTTATCTGAAAAATAAGTACTCTCAAAATCTGATCGTACTATTGCATTCATCTCACTAAAATATTCAACTTTTCTTTTATTCCTTCTTCAAAATATTAGTGTAAATCCATCCAAATTAGGGTCGAAATTTTATTTTAATGGAGGTTTAAGGTTGAAAAGTGGGACAAAATCAAGTTTGCAGCTTTCGAGTTTGAAAAAAAAGTAAGTTTTGAAAAATATATCATTCAAGGATTATATATACAACCAACTCAGCACATCCCGCAACCCAACTCGCGAGGGGCCACGTGCCTGTAGGGCCACAAACGGTCTTGAAGCCCACCCCCTTCGTGGGTCTTAGGTTGCAAATGCGGTAAGGATCATCACGTCTGTGGGTTCCCATGGCCAGTCCCTCTCTCATCCTCCTCATTTCTCCTATTTCTTCTAGGTGATTAATTAAAAGTCCATTTTGTTGCCTAGATTATACTCAAGAGGGGGTGAATTGAGTTTAGCAAACTTTTTGGGTCAAATTAAAATGTCACAAAATATTTAATTTAAGACACTTAATTCAAATTTCAGATTAATAAATCTTAAATGACTAAACCAATGAATATTTAAATAAATTCTACCAATTAATTTAAACAGATTTATATTTTAACACCTAATAAATTTATAAACAACTTTCGTAATTAATAAAAATTAATATTCTAAAATTAATTAATTATTTGGAAAATAGTTATTTTAACCTTAAAATAAATTTTTCAAAATTTTGGATTTTATATATTTGCAAGTGTAAGAGCAGAATATATGAACTCAAGCAATCACAAATAAAATATGCAAATAAAATGCTAAAAACTAAGACACCAAATTTTTAACGTGGTTCGGACAAAATTCGACCTACGTCTACGCGACTAGATCAACTCCCTTCTCTTTGGGCTTCACTATCCCTGATCCACTTGACTGTAGGATCAAACCACCACTTTATAAATACTTGGAGAAAATACCGGCTCCAAGAACTTGGTCCACTTGAGGGTAGGTACCAATCACCGTTACAAATCGAAGCTTCAATAAAGCTTCAAACAAATCTGAATTTTTCGTACAGTGTAGAATAATGAAACTCCTTAAATTAAAATTTATTATCTGAGTTTCTTCTACTTTAATGAGACTTCAATAAATGATGTTAGTATAGGCTCAAGTCTTCTTTTTCATTGAATGAGCAGATTGAAAAAATTAATTGTTCACTTTGATGGTAGTAGCTGAGTAGTAAATTTAAATGCTCTTGATAAATTACCTAGAACTTTCTCATATTCTCATTCTTGTGTCTTCAATGCATCTCTCTAAATGATTAAGAAGAAACTTTAAAAACTAGCCGTTAGAGACAACCATTGTGAGCATTAAATGCTCCTGATTTTGCTGAGAGAAAATATTCTGAAAATGATCTTCAAGGCTCATCTTTCTTCTCAATAAAACATAACCATTGAGATATGATATAGACTGAGTTCTCCCCCATAAATGTTTGTCTAATGAAAGCATTAAATTCCCCAGATTTGGTAGAGAAAAAACATAAGTAGATAGCTGGCAGAGAAAAAAGCTCTACAAGATTTGTTAGTATCTACAAATAAAATAATCTTTTTAAGTTTAAACAGAAATGGATGTATATATCTATCCAAATGTACTGAAAATGTTGGCTTCAGAAATTTGCAAGACTCAAGATAATTATATTATATATAAAATATTTTAGAGTGACAGTTCAAAATCTTTCGTGTAAGGCAACAATGGAAGGGACAATATAACAAAACTGTAAAGGTTATAATATTGCGCGACCAAGGTGAAGTATGGAAATGACATCCAAATATATATAGGACTGAAGGAAGCTATTTAGATATCTTAAAAGGGATTCTACAAAATATTAGTTCAAGAGAGATATAGAACCAAACTATTACAAAGAGATGTTAGTCATTTGGCGTGTAAAAATATATTTCTCTATAAAGAGTGTAATGCCAAAGATATAAGATAATAAGTCTTGTTCAAATATTTATCCTCACATATCAAATCAACACGTCCCAAGGAAAATAAGAAACTATGTGGCTATTCCAAAATACGTAGAGGACAGATGGGATAGGGTATGGCAAGAGTAAGAACAAGGCAGTTCTGACAAATGCATGTTCCAAAGTAAAATATAAAGATAATATTTGAAATATAATTCTTTATATATATATATATGTGTGTGTGTGTGTGTGTGTGTGTGTAAATATTAAAAAGAATTAAATTAATGATAACAAAAACAATTTAATGTAGAGAGATGTAGGTGTTTAAAAAAATAACAAGATTTGTAAAATTATATTTTCTATGAACTGATTTAAAAAAAATTACGGTATAAAATATATGCGATAAAAAGAAACTATAATTTTGACAAAAAATTTTGTATACGTCTAAATATAAATAAAAAGATACGTTTAAAAATGCGTGACATATTTTTTTTTTATTACAATGGAATACATACAAAGACGCTTAAAAAAATGTTTAAATAAATAGCATGTGTATATATATATATATATATATATATATATATATATATATATATATATAGTGACGTATAAAAGTAAATAATGATATAAGTATGGATTGAATAGTTAAAATGACGTAGATAAAAAAATCTATAATGCATGTTGAAAGAAACTGACACAAGCAATGTTTCTTTATCTACTACTGTACCAAGACCTACTAATGAATGGTGTCAAGTCTTATGTCTCAAGGATTAGGTGATAGGAGTAGTAGCTGTATGCTACTTTCTATATATAAAAAAAGATTGCAACACCTCGTATTTTTGGACATTTATTATTTAATTAATTTAGTTGATTTTAAATCACTTGTGTGTCATAATTTAATTGAATTAATTATTGTTTATATTTATTGAATAGTAATCTGGTGAGTAAACTATTAATATTTATGGAATTTAAATTTACTAAGTGAATCGTAATAATTTAACTACGTCATTACGGGCAATAGTGAAAAGGCATTTATTTATCTCAACTGGGAGTCGAGCATAGACTATATTGGGATCGAGATAAGAACTTTTAGTAAAATAATTTGGACGGAAATTCTGAGTGTATTGTTGAGTCCGGATGGGTTGCAATAGTCGGAAAAGAGTACCTAATTGTAGTAAATGGATCTCGGGGCATTTTTAGTCATAACCAAGCTCACATAAGAGTGTTTGTGCCCTTTTTATAAAGTCCAGAAGCCTAAAAATGGGATTGAGCTATTAAACCCTAAAAGTGAGAGGGTGTGGCGGCTATAACACACTTTAGAAAACCCAATTGAGAGAGAGAAGTGGGTGCAATTGGAGAAACCATGGTAGCCAAATCAAGAACAAATGTGTGTGTTCTTCATCAAATAATTATCATCTACACCAAAGGATTCAGACCCTACGAACCCTAGTGGTTAAACTTGCTTTTAAATTAATTGCAGATTTCTACATATCATAGTGGGTGTGATAAGATGATATGATTTTTGGGTTAATTGATATCTAAATTGGGCTTTGATGGGTAGGATTGAATTGTAGAACAATTTCTTGAATTTGAAGAAGTCTATGAAATTGGATAAATTAAACCGTCATTTTAGAAACTGTTTTTTGACATTTTGGTTTCGAAAATGGCTATTCTATGCACGTTTCCTCGTAAAAAAATCATGTTTTCTGCATTTTGTTCTCTGATACATTTTCTCCAAAAACGGCTTTAAAATGCCTCAAAACGGCATTTTAAAAGTCTAGGCAGATTTGTGGGGCAAATTTTAATAAATGTTATTTTTAGTTGTTATTCCGTTGGAGGTTGCCTAGATTGATTGATTATGATTGTTTTTCTATAATAAGGACATTAGTCTTAAAGTGGAGATTAGGTTTACATAAAGTGAGACAAGTAAGTATTGGGATAATTGAGAAAATAATCTACAAGGGAATTAAGGTTGAAATTGTGTAAATTGAAAACCTTAGATTAACAAGTGTGTAGAATTTATTAAGGTGAATTTGAATAAAAAATTCTAAATATTGTATTTTCGGGCCAAGTGAGCGAGTCCGGATATATTGCTTGAGCGACGCCAAGGTAATAAATTAATTAATGTGTAGTTAATTAAAGTTTAGAGTCAGAGAAATTGACTCGGATATTTTGGGGCTAGTGCTGTGAGTGCTTAGGCACGGATTTCGCCGAATTAATTTATTATAGGTGTTAATGCAAAAAACTAGACTATGCCTAATTAATTTATCACAAATAAAATAAGTAAAGCAAATAAGACACAAGGAATTTTAAAGTGGTTCGGCTCAATGGAATAGCCTACGTCCACTGTTCTGTATTGATAGCCTTGTATTTTTTTTCGGTCCTTTGCAATGAGGGTGATACAAAATATTTATAACCCAAGAGGGGTACTGATAGTTGTCGTGGAAAATGATGGGATGCCTTCATTTGTTAGGCATTTACATCAATACATAATGAGAATTAAATTTATGAAGGTTGTCGCTTCATTGGTAATATAGGCTGTAAGACTGTTGTTGCATCGTTATCAATGTAGGCAGTTGATCGGGCTTCCTTATTGGTCGGGCTTCTTTATTGGTCAGACTGACTTGAACTTGTGCCATATTGGATGACACATGCTAGCTTGTGACTGGTCCACGTAGGGTGGTAAATTTTGGTATCAACAGAAGCCCCCAATGTTTCATACTTGGAGCTGATGTGAAAGTGTGAAATATTATGCTTCAACAGTAGTTCGGGCTATTTGGTTTGCCTGCAGACCTTCCAGACTTGTTAAATTTATCCACTTGATTCACGATTTTTGGGCGCAAATGGCAATTTTGTAAATATTTAAAATTTTAGTGAACTTTTATGGGGTATCTTCATCTTTTCCTTTGTTAGCCGCCGTAAACCCAAACACCGTTCGCTTTAATCATTACTTTTCCCAGTTTCTGATGCGTCTTATAATAAGGGTGGTAAAAACTTTGATCATCTTTTACCTCTTACTTATGATTCTGCCACTGTATTCTTTGCTTTTTTGTGCGATCGCTTTCTTTTCTGTTTCCAGTTCTTGTTGAATCCTGAAATATTTGTAAGAATTTTTCCTCTCTTCTTCTTTGTTTTTTTCATCATGGTTTATTCTATCGAGTCACTTGATAAGTTCATAATCGATTTTAATATTCCATCTTGGGTTATATTAGAATATACCACTTTTTCTTCTGATTTTTTCTCTCTTGCTGAGGGTCATTGGTTCCCTTCCATATTTATTGTTGAATGTGGTTTCACATTTCCTCCCCATCCCCTGTGTTTGAAGTTTTGTCAATATTTTGACATTGTACCTACAAGAGTGGCTCCAAACACATGGAGAGTTGTAGATGGAGTTTATAGGTTAAATCAAATCTACGGAACCCATCTAGGGATTTCATAAATAATGTTTTTCTATAAATATGTAACTAGCAATACCACTTTTTATTTGAAAACTAGGGCAGTTAGTAAAGCTTTAGTAGTTAATCTCCCTAATTCTAATAGGGATTATTTTGATCACGGGGTAGTTGTAAAAAATTGGTAACATGCCACTTTAGTTAGAGGTGATAAATATCAAGGACCTAGATGTCCGCTCTTTAGCAACGGAATAGGTTATTTTCTATTTTAGTAATTCTTCCCTATTTATATTTTATAAAATGTCATACTGACAGTTGTTTTATAAATTGAATTGCAGTTGACCAAAGAAGAAAATCCCCCAAAGAGAGTGAAGTAAATTTAAAAGAATTAAAGTTTATCTTGGGGCTTTATAAGGTAGTTGCTGAAGAGCACGTTAGGTCTGCCTCCTATCTGCTTCAATACAAAAACACTATTTCTTCCTTTATCGCCAGATCTACTGCTTCTCTTGCTCTGGTGATTGACCTTGATCAAGAGGTTGCTGCTGACTCAGACTCTTCTTTGTCTGAAATTATAAAGAAGAGGAAATTTCCTGACCTTTACAATGGTAGCACTTCTGGCTCCCAAGCATTTGCTGAAGGAGCCAAGAAGAAAATAGGGGATGTTATGAAGCCCCCAGCCCCCAAGGATCCAGTCCCCAAAGACCCAACCCACAAAGACCTGGCTCCTAAGGATGTAGCTCCCAAAGAGGTTGAAATTCCATCGAGGAGATTAAGAGAGGGCTTATAGAAAAGCAAGTCGACCAAGTGACTAATCAACTGTCCTTGGTTGGATTATCCTCTTCTGATGCTATTACTCTAGCAGCTATTACTCCTGGTTTGGCCAGGAAGTTGATCAAGTCTGGTACTCTTCCAGACTACAGGGGTGGATGCCATGCTCCCTAAAATAAGGGTTTTTGAATTGGCTTCTCAGAACCTTGCATCAGTAAGCAGTTTCCATTTTTTAGTTTAGTTGTCTTTTATACCTCCCATATACTCATTTTGATCTACATCTTTTGCAGTTCTTAGTATACTTCAATAATATTCTGGATAAGGATGATGCAATTAAGGCTTCTTCTTCAAATGAGGTGGAGGACGCCTTGGATGCTTTAAAGAAGTCTCTACAGGCCTTGGAGACTGAGAAGAGTAATTGGGAAGAGAAACTAAAGACAATTGAGATTGTTCAGCAGACGTCTAATGATAATGCCCTTAAAGCTGAGCACATGGACAAGGAAGCTGAGCGCAAGGGGAAGGAGGTTGAGCGTAAGAAAGAGAAAGCTGAGTGCAGGGCAAAGGCTGCTGAAGAGCTTGTATCCACTGCCAGAGCTAAGAGAAAGTCTATTATGAAGGCCTCCTTCAGTGCTGGTTGGGACAAAAGCTGGAACAAAGCCATTTCTGCTGCTTCTGCTCAGATTATGTAAAGCAAACATGTTTTAGAGACGGTTGGGTTGCTGCCCTTCAAGAGTTAAACACAACTGAAGACTCTAAACTTTTTCAGAGATATATTCATGGTCCTCCTCTTTGAGGATGAGGTTGAAGATGAAGCTGCTTTTGAAGAGTCTTCACTTGTGGTTGAATCTTCTGCCAAACAACCTGAAGTCATTGAGTCTTCTCTTCCTTCGATCGAGCAAACCAAGCATCCCCAGTCTGTAGTCCCTTCTTCTGAGCAGGATAAGAAGGTTGATAGGGAGAAGGTGTAAAGTTGTTTGGTATTTGCCCTTTTTGTTTATTTTTCTTCATTTTTATTATTCTTGAACTTTTTGTCATTAATAAAAGAAACTTTTGTTCCTTTTTATCTCTTGTTGATTATAATCGTTCTTCATTATTGTTATTAATTGGTGGTTAGTTCTTTCTTACTAGTTTATAGTGAAGATGGAACAACTATCTTCCCATGATACCGAGCTACTGAGGAAGTGCAATGATTTTTTCAAAGCTAGTCATACGGACTTGTCCGAAGAAGAAATCACTCAGTTGCTCGGTGATGATGCTTCAGAGTAGTTTAAAGAATCCTACAAGTATTTGAAGTACTTACTTGATCGGGCGGTAGCAAATAATGTTGCCTTCTATGAAATTGTAGAAGAACTTCAAGAACAATATAAAAAATCTATTGTGCTATTGCATCAGAGCTATGAGCAGAAATATCAAAGCTTTAGTGTAGATCGGGGTTTTGACAATTTTGTTTATGTTTATAATAAAAAGGAGTTTCTTCTTAAACAGGAAGTTGAAGAAACTAAAATTGTTGCCAAACTCCTGGAAGAGGAGAATAATAATTTGAGGGATGAAGTGAATCTTTTAAAGTCTACTTCAAGGGTTGTTATTGCTACTACTGATGAAGGTTATTCCTTTTTGAAAGCTGAGAACGCAACATTAAGAGATGAATTGGTGGCCTTAAAAAACATTAAGCCTTCATCTTCCTCCCGAGCTAGATATAGGCCATGCCGAGGAACCATAGAAGAAATTAGGACCCAACAGGCCCTTGCTAATCAAGCTTCACAATTAAAGGAAAAAGACCGAGCTATTTTTTAGATATCCCCAAAGCTGTAAACCTTATCTGAACAATTATCCACTCAATATTCCCAATTAGAGATTAAGGATAGAGTACTGAAAAAGTTCGAGTCATAGGTTGATAAATTAACTTTTCAATTTCACAAGCAGCCAAAAGAAGTTTGGATGGATGGGTATAATGAAGCTTTGGGACATTTTGACATAGACTTCAACAAGCCAAGAATGAGGCCTATAAATGGGGTTGGATGAATGATTTAACTATGATGAAGGGGGATCAGAATAACTCTTTGTGGGATTGGTATGATCCGAGCTTGTTGCAGCTTGACAATCCTCAATTCAAGTTAGATGTTAATTGGATCCTTATTGATAGTATTCCTTGTTATTTGATTTCAAAATACTTAGGGGTTATGAGCTGCATGATGAACTAGAGATCGTCCGACCTCCTTATCTGCTTGATCGTCTTAGTTCAAGTAACACTAGGATGCTTCAAAGTTTTAACTTCATCAGCTCTCCCTTTACTTTGGATGATCCTCCAACTGGCATGGATCCTATTTTTAAGGCTGAAGGGAAATGTCCTGCAGAATAATCTTTTGTATTTTGTTTCTGCATCTTTGAGCAACAATATGTAATCATTTGATTTAATGAAAAGCTTATTTTATGAATGGATCAACTTTTAGTTAATCTCTGAATGTCTTCTTAGTATTTGACTATGAATGGATCAACTTTTTTAGTTAATCTCTAGTTGTTCATCAGTTCTATTGATGTTTTTAGGATTATCCTAAGTTTTATACCAATTACCAATGCTTCACCATGTTTCTACTAATGTACCTAAATTTTATGGTAATCGCATTAGTTCCCTCGGTTCCCAAGCGTTAGTGGAATATTTGTCCATCTTTTAGCCCAGTTTAGATAAAAATTATTCATCCAGGGCTTCCTTAACCAAGCTTTTGGGACATTTAATTTTGCCTTACGTGGTTTTATATGTTTGACAACCAACGTTGTTGGTTCCTTTATTGATGTCGACCGACTTTATTGGTGGTCTTTATTGATACCGACCAACATTGTTGGTGGTCTTTATTGATCCCTACCAACTTTGTTTGTGGTCTACCAACTTTATTGGTGGTCTTTGTTGATACCGACCAACTTTGTTGGTGGTATTTATTGATACCGACCAACTTTGTTGGCGGTCTTTATTGATGCATAGTGTAGTGCATAGCACTAGTACTCCAAAAAAATAATAACAATTTTGGGGAAATCGCGTTCTCATTAATATTGAAATGAACTTAATATAGTACGATTACATCACTGATAGTATTTTCTCAAGTGTTCTGCATTCCATGGGTTCTTGAATTCTTCCCCTTCCAAAGTCTCAATCCGATATGTGCCTTGTAGGATGACTGCAGTAATACGATAAGGCCCATGTCAATTGGCTTCCAGCTTATTTATCTTCTGAATCACTTTCTTCAAAACATAATCTCCCTCTTTTAAGTTGCTCGACATGACCCTCTTGTTGTAGAAACTTGCACTCCGTTGCTGATAGGCTGCATTTCTTAAAGTTGCATCTTCACGGACTTCTTCCAGCATGTCTAAATCTAGCATTCTCATCAAATCACTAACTGGGGTATTAAATTTAAGAACTATGTGCGTAGGTAAACCTAGCTCGATAGGAATTATAGCTTCAGTACTAAACGCTAACATGCATGGAGTTTCTCCAGTAGCTGTTCGGGGAGTTGTTCGGTAAGCCCACAAGACATAATGCAATTCATTGATCGAATTCCCTTTAGTGCTTTCTAGCCTTTTCTTCAACCCATTCAACAAAGTTCTATTAGTTACCTTTGTTTGGCCATTGCTTGGAGGATGGCCAGGAGCATAATGGATTTTTTTAGACATTAGATTGAATGCAATAGTCTACAAATTCATCGTTATCAAATTGTGTGCCATGACCAGTGATAAAGGCGTAGGGCAAATCATACTTGCATATGATATTTTCCCAAATAAACTGATAAACCCTCTCATAGGGCATAACAATCAACGGTTCAACTTCCACTCATTTAGTAAAGTAACCAACAACTTCAACCAGATACTTGAACCTTCCTCAGGTGGTCGGCAGAGGCCCAACCAAGTCAATCCCCCATATAGCAAATGGACAAGGTGAAGCGATTAGTCTTAGGAGAGCTTGTGGAGCCTTGCGTATACTGGAAAACCTTTGGCACTTATCACACTTCTTGGCAAAATTTGTACAATCTGCTCGCATAGTTGGCTAGTAGTACCCTTGTGTATGGATTCTCTACAATAACGTTCTTCCTACTATATGGGCTCTACAGGACCCTTCATGGACTTCTTCAATCAAATCCTTCACTTCAGCTTGATGCACACACCGTTGTAGACCAACAGTTAATCCTCTTCTATATAACACGCCACCATCTAGCACATATCTTGCATCTTTGTATTTCAGCCTTTTAGCTTCAAGTAGATTGACTGGAAGAATCCCATCTTTAATATATTCTCTTATAGAGTCCATCCAAGGTGTCCCTATATCAACTGCAATAAAATTGACCATCAGATCTTCATCTATGCTCCTATTAGCAAGTAGCTCAATAGGAATAAATCTTCACAACTCAATTCTAGTTGCTGAAGCTAGCCGAGCAAGTGCGTCTGCTCGAGCATTTTCCAATCTTGGAATTCTAATCACCTGGATAGCTAACAGAGTGGAAATTATCTCCTACACTTTGGTTAAGTGTCTGGTCATTAGTTCTCCTTTAGCTGTATATAATTTCAACACTTGATTTACCACCAATTGTGAGTCACTATACACCACAACTTTCTCGGCGTTCAGTGATTTGGCTAGATTTATCCCAATAATTATAGCTTCATACTCTGCCTTATTACTGGAGGCTTGAAATTGGAATCGTAGAGCGTACTCTATGTCTAATTCATCTGGAGTATTGAGAATGATTCTAGCTCCACATGCAGTTGCACAGGATGACCCATCAACATACAATCTTCTTATGGGAATATCGTCGTCAAACGCTTGGTTTGTCAAAATTCTGTGATAAAAAATGTTGTCCTTTACCTCCTCATATTTCTTTTTTTATCTCCTGTATTCCACGGGAAG
Organism: Sambucus nigra; assembly: GCA_949130495.1. Classification (NCBI taxonomy): domain Eukaryota; kingdom Viridiplantae; phylum Streptophyta; class Magnoliopsida; order Dipsacales; family Adoxaceae; genus Sambucus; species Sambucus nigra. The sequence continues at coordinate 631,062,585 of OX422209.1, forward strand.
ATTCTGGTTGGTCAGTGGTAACTTTTTCTGTAGTTTCCCTTGCTTGGAGTTGGTCGTGCGTATCTTCAGTAAGTTTGTTGAGTTCTGCATGTTGCTCGGCAAGAGTCCCTTGCTGCTTGGGGACCTCTGAGTAAGTGAATTCTGTAATAACATTAGCCATAACTTGGCCTTTTAAAGCAGTCATTGGTTTATATACAAGCTCATATTCCCCTAACTCCACTGCCCAATACATCAATCTATCAAATTTCTCTGGCTTATGCAAAACTTGCCTCAGTGGCATGTCAGTGTATACTATTATGGTGTGATCTTGAAAATGTGACTTTATTCGTCTACTGACCTCAATTAAGGCCAACGCTAATTTCTCCAGTCTGGGATATCTAACATCTTCTCCTCGAAAAGCTTTACTAGTGTAATAAACTGGCTTTTGGACTCCATTATCCTCCCTGATCAAGGTAGAGCTAATAGTTGACTCAGAAACCGCCAAATATAGATACAACTTTTCTCCCAACACTGGTCGAGAGAGTAGTGGTGGTGTTCCCAGGTACTTCTTCAATTCCAGGAAGGATTTTTCACATTCATTATTCCATTCAAAGGTTTTTTTGAGCACCTTAAAGAATGGCAAGAATTTATCCACTGCTCGGGATAAAAAATTATTGAGTGCTGCTACATGTCCTGTTAGCCTTTGAACATCCTTTTTACAGGTCAGGGACTGCATTTTGATCAGAGCTTTAATCTTATCTGGATTAGATTCGATGCCCTTTTGATTCACTATATACCCGAGGAACATTCCCTCCTGCACTCCGAAGACGCATTTGGTGGGGTTTAATTTCACCTGGTGCTTTTCCAAGTGATCAAATGTCTGGATGAGGTCGACAATATGATCAGCATTATTTTTGCTCTTAGTGAGCATATCGTCAACATACACCTCCATGTTCTTACCTATCTGCTCCTCAAATACTTTGTTCACCGGTCTTTGATAAGTAGCACCTGGATTTTTCAGACCAAATGGCATAACATTATATCAATAAGTTCTTCGGGGAGTGATAAAGGAAGTGCTTTCTCTATCTTCGGGCTTCATTTTGATCTGGTTATAACCATAATATACATCCGTGAAACTCACTAGCTCATGCCCTAAAGTAACATTTACGAATTGATCAATTTGTGGCAAAGGAAACTGATCCTTTGGACACGCTTTGTTCAAGTCAGTAAAATCGACACACATCCTCCATTTATTGTTCTTCTTATTGACCATAACTACGTTGGCCAACCAGTTTGAGTACTTCACATCTTCAATAAAGAAAGCTTTTTGAAGCCTCTCCACTTCTTCCTGTATAGCCTGGTTCTTCTTCGGACTAAAAACTCTTCTTCGCTGCTTCACAGGTTTAACCTCCTTATTAACATTAAGCTCATGGCATAGGAAATTTGGGTCTATGCCTGGCATATCTTCGTGACTCCATGTGAACACCTGTTTTCTTTGCCTCAAGAAATTCACCAACTCCTATTTAAGAATTGGTTCTAATAACGCTCCTATTTGAGTTGTTCGTCCTAGTTTATCATTGTCTAAAATAATGCTTTCTGTTGCCTGCATCACTTGGCCATTTAAAAGCTCAGATTCTTCTCGTCAATCTAAGGTTTCAACCTCAGACTTGCTATTCGGATTAGATATATCCACTTGATAAGTGTTTGTTTTGCTCTTTGTCTCCAACATATCTTCTTCCTCGGCAGAGGAATAGTAGCACTCCCGAGCTACTTTGTGATCTCCTTTCACTACTCTAACTCCAAAGTTGGTCAGGAAATTCAGGTATTGATAAACAGTAGAGGGTATAACTTCGAATTTCATCAGACAAACTCTTCCCATGATCATATTATAGACTGAATGAACATTTTTTTCCATTACAAAGAATCTCACTTTCTCTATACTGGTCGCCGGCCATGTCTCGATCAACACGTTTAGTTTGGTTGTCCCAAGTGGAAATACTTTCTCGCTAGAAAAGCTAATGAGTGGCCTGTGGTAAGGCTCCAGTTGGTTTAGTTTAATCCCAAACTATCAAAATAGGGATAAAACATGATGTCTGTCGAACTGTCATTATCCATTAATGTTCTTGCCACCAGTACTTCTTTTATCCTGACTCTGATCACTACGGGATCATCATAAGGATACAATACTCCAGATAGATCATTTTTGGAAAAGCCAATTACGAGCTTATCCTTGTTAACCTTTCTTGGTCGGTCTTACTCGGCGAGGTTGATTCGTTTAATATAGGAGCAAGCTTGGGCCTCACTGAGGTACGATTTCCTTTCTGCTGTATGATCTCCTCCTCCTGCATCCCCACCTGTAATCATGTGGCAATAAACATATCCAAAACTGAGTGTGAATACCTCACGTTTCAATTGTCTAGGCTTCTTGGGGAGATCAGGATCATCTTTTGGATCTTCATCGTGGTTCCTCTTCTTATCTTCCCTAGGCTTAACTGGTGATTTTGATCTTTGTCGACCTCTACCTCCAGTTCTTCCATCGGCCTACTAATTAACAATTCTATCTAACTTTTCTCTTCGCCTGAGCGCTTCTATCTCACTCTGGAGGGCAATACATCGGTTGGTAGTATGACCATGATCTTTGCGAAACTCACAATACTTGGATTTATCCCTCTTATCAGCAGGTGACCTTAACTCTTCAGGGCAAATCAAATCATTGTGCTGCTTGATTTCCTTCAACACATGATGTATGTCCACCGTTAAGGGAGTGTAATTAGTGAATTTCCTAAGTCGATATATGCTTTCTTTTACTTTCGAACTCCTGTGCTCATTGTGATTCTTGTGCTCTTTCTTATCTGACTTCCCTTATGTTTTTACTTCCGCCCTTGCATCTGAATTCTTTGTAGCAGCCATAGCTTCCTCGGCGTTCATAATCTTTGCTGCCATGGCCAATAATATTATCATCGTCTTCGGGGGATCTTTTGCCGTAGTATAATATAATTTATTGGGGAGCAAACCACTCATGAAGGTAATGATTGAGGTCTTCTCTTCGTAATCAATGACTTCCAGTTTCTCATTGTTGAAACGAGTGATGTAATCCCTTTCACTTTCTACTTCCTTATGTCTTACACTGAAAAAATGAGCTATTCGCTTCACATGCTTTGCTCCAAAGAAAAAATTACCAATGAATTGCTCGACGAGTTTTGAAAGCAAGAAATCTTCCCCCTAGGAAGGCTATGGTACCAAATTTGAGCAGGTCCGGTGATTGTTCCTGAAAATTATGACACCCCGCCTAATTAAATACCGGGTGATCAGTCTTTTATTAATTAATTCAGAATATCCAGTTGGTTCAGATTATGCATCACTGTCGAAAAGTTTATAATTAAAACTAACCACCAAATATTTAAAGAGGTTGATGTCAAACTTTTATCTTTCAATTAATATTACACCATGTAAGGAAATAGTTAAACATTCACCATTTAATCCAATCTCATAAGAAATGAAATAACTGACATAATAAAAGGGATCGGAGTAAACACTTCCAGTCAAAATTCAAATACAATAGTCTAACTGAATAAATCCAATAACTACAAAGAGTAAGTAACTAAATCCAAAATCTCCAAACATCTGATAGAAAAGGCTACATGCCCAACTGATTAAAATAGCTCAAAATCAAGGAATGATAGACATAGAGGCGTCTACAACCAAAGTTCTATAACCTCCACAACAGCTACAGCTCGTCGAATGAATGGAACTCCTAAGCCTGGTGTCCCTGTGGCTGGGCACCTAAAAGAATTTGACAAGAAAAAGAGATTTGCAGAAAACGGGTCAGAGCCCAAGTTGAAAACCGTTTAAAAATCAGCAAGTGCTTAAAATGTGTTATAAACACATACGTTATTCATGTTACATTATTGTACTCACTTGAAATGACCACCTCTCATCTAATGTGCACATCTAGCATACTTTCCAATCCTACTAGTCCTATCCCCATACTAATTAGTCCTTCTTAACTAATATCTACTCCTAGACCAATATCGTTCCCATGTATTTCCCTCGCAATATAATATATATGATCACTATCTTTTTAGCATAAAAGGGGACTTTCAGTTTAATATAATTAAGGGTTCGCTACTTAATTTAGTTTTAATTTTATTATAATTCTACCTACTTAATTCACACAGTAGATATTATCACAAGTGTATATATATATATATATATATATATATACCCTCTATCTTATATATATAAAATACTACACCTCGAGACACAGGTGCAGTGCCTGCATACTCTGCTATCATGTCCCATTGCATCGCTGATTGCATAAAGGACTAAAGGTTCAATCTCTCGCGAACCATCAAAATAAAACACATATATTGGAGGCGAACATAGTCCTAAGACGATGGGCTACGCACATACCTACGCACCTATACCACTGTCATCAGTATTGTTCTTACAGATAGCCCGTACCTAGGTTCTATGCTCTAGTGGTACAAACCAATATCCAACTCGAAGGCTCCTCATGGCATGATTGTAGCAGGCAGCGTAGGTATGTTATACACATAATAGTTCAATCAATAAGTATACACACAAATTATATTATATACAATAGAAATTCACGTAACCCAAATCCTCGCGTTTATATGTAGCAATATCATCTCTACTACTCACAATGTTTCAACGATACAACTTATCTCTCTAATAAGTACATTATCTTTAAGGCACTATCATTCTCTATATCCGTAGAGTAGTCACACTCTCATCTTACTACTAACCTCGATGTTAACATAGGTCAATTTCTCCCACTTGGACAAACCTAGAAGGATTTTAACTTGTCCAGGTCATGAATAAGCATTCTAAAATCTCGTTTGAATTTCAAGATTCTCATTCGAATGAAATAAAAAATCTCGTTGGAAGTCTCGTTAGAAATCTCATTCGAACGAGGTAGTTCGAACGACCTGGGCATTTTCCCAATTTCTCGAGATCGTCCCTATCCTCTCAATTCTGCATTTTTCCCAACTTTTTCATCATATAACACACCCAAAACTTATCCTAGCCCTCAAATAACGATTCTAAACTATTTCTAATTATCATAGAGTAATTTCCCACATGTTTTAAGCATCAATTCCTAAAGTAATCATAGGGATTTAAATCAATTCCATAATAATAAACCCACCATTAATAATAATTAAACCCCCAATTTAAATTTCGTGATTTTAACCTATAATGCCATATTTATCATTCTTAGAATAGGGTGATTTATCTACATGCAAACCTATACTCCCAATTCAAAACTAATTCCCAATTCAGTCTCAGATGCATAATATCATGATTAAAACCTTAATTGATCTAACATGGACATCATATGCTTTAAAAAACAAGCAAGATTAAACACTTGAATTTTTGCAAACTTCTGAATCACTGAATGAATTTGGTATGGGGATGATCCTCTCTTCGCGATCAACACGTTGGTGTGGTTTCTGGTGGAAAAGCATGAATCCTTAGCCAAAGCACCTATGGAGTTCTTCTTTTTGCTCTTTGGGTATCTGTCTCTCTCTCACGTAAGTTTGGAAACTGTCAGATAACCTAATTCCCTTGTTCTTTCTATTTTTAATTTCCTATTTTCGTCCATTTTATTTCCCCAAAATCTCAAAAGACCAAAATACCCATCTGGGGTGTCGATTTGACCTAACTTGCCCCGGAATCCAAATAAAACACCCGACTAGTGTTTTCGTATTTTCTCGACCCTTCTAGAAATACTTCCGCACTCAAAATGGCCATCCGAGTTACATAAAAATAAATTATCTTTTTAACCCAATACAGTAATATCGACACGACCCACACGCATGTCCCAACTAAGTGTATTACAAATGCCGTATTTTTCACTCTCGGCCATAATAATATTTTCGTATTCGCATATTACTTTACTCGCTAAGTAATATTCAACAGAATTATCGCAAATAAATACTAACTCTCGTCACACTAGTAATTATTACAATAAAATCTGGATTAATTATAAAATAAATTTCTCCATTTAAGTTAATTAATCCCAATTCCATAATAAAAATAAAATCCCACAAAAATACGGGGTATTACATATTTCCCCCTTATAACGGAATTCGTCCTGAACTTCGAAAAAGAACCAAATAAAGGTATACTTGGTAGGAATAACTCTGGATATTTGTACCACATGTCATCCTCACGCTCCCAGGTAGACTCCTCTATATTATGATGCCGCCATTGCACTCATACTAACGACACTACCTTTAATCTCAATTTTCTCTCACTACGGTCTAGAATTGTCACTGGTTCCTCATCATAGGAACTGCCAAGCTGAAGATCAATATCCTCTAATGCAATGTGGGTGTGAGCAAAATCATCCCGAAGGTATCTCCTCAGTGAAGAGATGTGGAACACGTCATGAATCCTATGTAAGTGTTCCGGTAACCCAAGTCGATAAGCTACTGGCCCAATCCACTCAATAATAGGGAATGTCCCAACATATCTTGGTGCCAACTTCCCTTTCTTCCCAAATCGCATTACCCCCTTCATATGAGATACTCTGAAAAACACTTGATCCCCCACACTGAATTCCCTGAAGGACCTCTTGGCATCGACGTAACTCTTTTTCCTATCCTGAGCAACCCGAATGCAACTCCGTATCAACTCAATCTTAACCGAGGTGTCCTGAATCACCTCCGGCCCAAGTAACTTGTTATCCCCCACATCAAGCCAACATGTTGGAGAACGACAAGGTCTGCTATATAACGCCTCAAACGGAGCCATGCCAATTGTAAACAAGTAGGAGTTATTATAAGCAAACTCCACCAGTGGAAGGTACTGCTCCCATCCCCCTCCAAAATCCAGGACACACATCCGCAATATATCCTCCAACATTTGGTTCGTCCTCTCTGTTTGCTCATCCGTCTGCGGGTGATAGGCCGAACTCAACCGTAACTTCGTGCCCATAGGCTACTGGAAACTCCCAAAATCTGGACATAAAAATCTTGTCCCGATTGGACAAAATATCAAGGGGAATCCCATGGAGTCTCACTATCTCGGCAATGAAGATTTGAGCATACTGCCCCGTAGTGTAGTCTGTCCGAACTGGAAGAAAATGAGCTACCTTAGTCAATCGATCCACAATCACCCATATGGAATCTTGACCTCTCTGCGATGTAGGTATCCCTGTAATGAAATCCATGGAAATGCTCTCCCATTTCCACATAGGGCTCTCTAACAGCTGTAGTATTCATCTCTGATGGTCCGTCTTTACCAACTGACAAGTGGCACACCTCGAAACAAACTCGGTAATGTCCTTCTTTATTCCACTCCACTAATACTGTCTCCTCATATCCTGGTACATCTTATCTCCTCCAGGATGTAACGCAAATCGTGAACCGTTCGACTCTGTCATCACTGCATGCTGCAACTCCTCCCCCTCTGGGACTACTAGTCTGCCATTAAAGCGTAAACCCCCATCTGAGCTCACGAAGAAATACTCTGCTCCCTCAGATAGAAGCTGGATAATTCGATCCTGACAGAAGGAATCTGCTGCCTGAGCCTGTATCACCCTGGTAACTATCTCGGGTGTAATTGTCATCACCGACATGAATGAGCGGGAAATTGCATCCTAATGCCCGAATTCTTTCCATTTCGCATTCCACACCTCATCCACTTCACCTGCTGGCCTATGGGTCAATGCGTCTGCTACCACATTAGCCTTCCCCGGGTGGTAATGGATGTCGAACTGGTAGTCCTTCACAAATTCAAGCCACCTCTGCTAGAGAATATTCAGCTCCCGCTGCATGAACAGATACTGCAGGGATTATTGATCCGTGAACAAGAAAAATTTCTCCCCCAAGAGATAATGCCTCCATATCCGCAATGCAAACATGAATGCCACTAAATCTAATTTATGGGTGGGGTAATTCCTCTCATGAGGCTTAAGCTTATGGGAAGCAAAACCAATCACCTTATCCTCCTGCTGATGTACACCCCCAAGTCGTGACAAGAACACATCAGTGTAAACCAGGTATTCCATCCATGGACTGGGTAGGGTTAGGACTGGAACTGAAGTCAGCTTGTCCTTCAGCTCGTCAAAAGCCAACTGGCAGGCATTATCCCATATAAATGGTACCCCTTTGTGAGTCAAATGTGTCAATGGACCTGCTATCTTCGAGAATACCTGAATGAATCGCATGTAGTATCTTGCCATCCCCAAGAAGCTACGTATCTCAGTCGGCATCGTGGGTTATCCCCACTCCCTAGAACTCAGACTAGATTGAAAATAACTGTCGCTGGGGACCTTGATGAGCGCCCTGCTGCTTCTGCTCTACCCCTCTGAGGACAGTCCTGACATTTGTGTCCAGTGTTGCCACGAGTAAAACACCTTCTTGGAAAGTGTCCTCCCCTATGTACCTGCTTCCCTTAGCCTTGATGGCCGTTACCACCACTCCCCTGGCCCTACTGAAAATGTTGCTGCCCCTTCTGGCCCATCTAGCCAGGCTGGCCCTGCGTAAAGCCTCCCTGCCCCTGTCTAAAATCTCCAGAACAAAATCTCTTAGCAGCATCCCCCTGATGGGAACTCTGCTACCCATGATGTACCTATCCCTGAGCTGCAGGTTCCCTACTGGCACTACTACCTCCTATCGGACCCTACTGGTTGGACTCCTCAACTTATTTGCTTCCTTACTAGTGGAAGCGGTGGTCCTGGCAATGTAGTAGGGCAGCATTAACCACATCAAAATAAGTGGACAATGAAAGATTCCCTAGAAGGTGCTGGCGAATCCTCTAAGTCAGTCCATCCATGAATCTCTGAATTTTCTTCTCCTCCGTCGGTATCTCATCGGGGACAATATTCAGAAGATCGGTAAAATCCTCCTCATACTTAGCAACCGTCTTCCCTTCCTGCTTGAGGTTCAATAGCTTCCTTCTCATCTCGGTCTGCACTGGAGATTGGAAGTATTTATGATCAAACTGCACCCAGAACTCTCGGATAGTCATGCTGTCCCTCTCCTCCACAGTGGTGATCGACTCCCACCACTGTAATGCGCCCCCACCAACTTAAAAGCAGCCAAAATATTCTTTTGCACATCCGTACACTCATATATCCTCAAATGCCTATGTATATCCTTCTTCCATTATCTCGCCTTTACTATATCTGAAATCCCAGTGAACTCTGAAAGGTGTGACTTCTGAAAGGCATCTCTAACGCGCTCCCAAGTAGAAGGGAAAGCATGATCTGGTGGTGGAGCCACTGCTGGTGCCGGTGGTGGAGCCTATTGTACCACGGCTAATGCAGCATTCACCGCTCGTGCTACAATAATGGTAACTTTCGGAGCATTCATCATACTATGGGCCGGAGATGGTTGAGGCTTGGGCTGGGCATCTCTGTTAGCTCATTATGCACGTCTGGGAGGCATCTGAAATGAGAGAGAAGATTTATAAGTCCATAGTAAATATCTCAAATAGCTGAAGACGTAAAATGCGCAATTAAGGAATATAACAATCCTAAATGTAAGGCTTTACATCAAAGATAGCGACGTGGAAAACATAGTAAGGCGTACAGATCCTAAGGACTCTACAACCTGATGCTCTGATACCACCTGTGACACCTCGCCTAATTAAATACCGGGTAATCTGTCCTTTATTAATTAATTCAGAATATCCAGTTGGTTTAGATTATGCATCACTGTCGAAAACTTTATAATTAAAACTAACCACCTAATATTTAAAAAGGTTGATGTCAAAATTTTATCTTTCAATTAATATAACACCATGTGAGGAAATAGTCAAACATTCACCATTTAATCCAATCTCATAAGAAATGAAATAACTGACATAATAAATGGGACCGGAGTATACACTTCCAGTCAAAATTCAAATACAATAGTCCAACTGAATAAATCCAATAACTGCAAAGAGTAAGTAACTAAATCCAAATTCTCTAAACATATGAATAGAAAAGGCTACATGCCCAAATGATGAAAGTAACTCAAAAGTAAGGAATGATAGACATATAGGCGTCTACTACCGAAGTCCTGTAACCTCCACAGCAGCTACAGCTTATCGAATGAATGGAACTCATATGTTTGGTGTCCCTGTGGCTGGGCACCTAAAAGAATTTGACAAGAAAAAGAGATTTGCAGAAAACGGGTCAGAGCCCGAGTTGAAAACAGTTTAAAAATCAGAAAGTGCTTAAAATGAGTTATTAGCACATACGTTATTCATGTTAGATTATTGTACTTACTTAAAATGCTCACCTCTCATCTAATGTGCACATCTAGCGTACTTTCCAATCCTACTAGTCTTATCCCCATACTAACTAGTCCTTCCTGACTAATATCTACTCCTAGATCAATATCGTTCCCATGTATTTCCCTCGCAATATATTAAATATGATCAATCTCTCTTTAGCATAAAAGGGGGCTTTCAGTTTAATATAAATAAGTATTCGCTACTTAATTCATTTTCGATTTTATTATAATTCTACCTACTTCATTCACACAGTAGATATCATCACAAGTACACACACACACACACACACACACACACACACACACACACACACACACATATATATATATATATATATATATATATATATATATATATATATATATATATATATATATATATATATATATATATACTTTTGGTCTTTCCCAACTGATGGTTGAGATTGAAAGTTGATAAATTTGGTCTTTATCAACTAATGGTTGAGATTAATTCTAATGGATCAGAATCTAATGGTTTGATGTAGTTTGAGAAGATTATTGGGTCAAATTGGTCATTTACACCTCATTAGATCGCATTACTCGAGGTCATTTAACATTGTTAATAGAGCACAAGGCTCGAGAGAGTTATGACATCTCTCTCTCTATCACTCATTTTAACTCCCATTTCTCTTCTCTCCTTAATCCTGTTAATGCAGAAGCTTTCATCGTGTGCACTGTTAATGCAGAAGCTTTCATTTATAGGCATTCTACGGTACTTAAAACGTTGTTTTTGTATTCATTAGTGGTTGTATTCATTATTGGGGATTTCATATTTATAAGAAGAAGCTTTCATTTACGCATTAGGGGCTCTCCATCACTCATTTTTGTATTCATTATTTCTGCAGAATATTTCATTTATAAACTTTCATTTACCCATTTGGGGCTTTCTACTCTTAGAAAATGTTATTTTTTGTTTCAGATCTATGCTTAGAACAATGCTTTCTATATAAAGCTCCTTTACGTATTTAACGCTTGAAGATTGAAAGAGGGAATGGATCTTGATTAGAGCAACATCGGTTGTGTACCAAAGCCACTAGATTTCCTTGAGCAGAATCCAAAATCCAAGGTTTTCTAGGGCTGCGCAAAAAGATTCGAGAAAGGTGTTATTTCTTTGATTTCTGGTGCTATTTCTTTGATAAAAGTGTTATTTTTACAGCTCCTTTTTGGAATCACACACAAATTTGTTCTTTTAGATCTGAATTCAACGATGGCGCCTTTGTGTTTGTATTCATGTTTTATGGAAAGGTACCTCCGGGTTTTTTCAGAAATAACGATATATGCGTATTTTTTAGAAATAACGATGTTGTTCTTTTGACTGTATTTTAGTTCATTGATTTGAACACCTTGACTGTATTTTAGTTCACTGATTTTTAAGAAATAACGATGTTTGGTTTCATCATTTTTTGGGTTTTGGCGTTTTAATTTGTATCTGCTTATACTTGCTTACTTTCATAAGCTTCCCGGTGATATGGATAGAAACGGATCATCTTGGGATATTTTTTTGTAATTTTTATTGGTATTTGATATTTGGATTTTATAACAGAGAATAGTGCCTCCGTGTTTGAATTTTTTTTGTCAATATGTGTCCGTGTTGTTAAAACTTTGAACACCTTGATGATGTTTCTTTGAACACCAATCTCCTAGCAGATCTGGGACGAGAACCCATTTTCTCAGTTGCCTTTCCGCCTCCATTTGCCTCTCCGCCTTTGATGTGATTATGAGTAGGTTCGTTAGGCTCTGAAGCAGGTTCGTAAAATGGATGTGTTAAATGTAGATTATGAGCAGGTTCGTAAAATTAGATTTCTCTTAATTAGTTTTCACAGTTAGGATTTCTTTTTCGTTTTAATTAGTTTTCACAGTTGGACAAAACAGTTTTTTTTGTATTTTTGGTTTTCTATATGTTCTTTTTATACAGGTACTCTATATAATGTGATTTAATCAAAACTGGTGGCCAACTGCTGATACATTTTTTAGACTGTATTATTTTTTGACTGTAAAATATTCGATAAATATTGGACAAATATCAGGCCAAGTAAGGAAATTAAACTGCCATGTGTTTGTTTATCAAATAGTGGAACACAGACGAAGAATGTTGGTTCTTTAAAGTACTTGATGTATATGGTAATTTTAGACCGTACCTGATGTCTTTGTTTATTGTTATAATTGCAGTTTGGTGATTGTCAAAGCGTATTAATTTATTGTGCTAAGAGGTTTGAGTTATTCCGAGGTAATTAAACTGCCATGTGTTTGGGTAATGGGACATATTTATATCCTCATTGATGGATTATGTTGGTAAAACACCACTCGGTATAATTTTTACCCTGTTCATCACATTTTTTTTGTTTAAAAAAATGTTTGCCCTATTTACGTATTTATGTTCGTTCTGTACAATTTGTTTATATGGTTGTTTTTATCTTTTCCCCTGATCTAACTTTATTTTTTGTTCTTTTCTATAGGTACACTGTCATGACGAAGTATAATGTGTCGGTCTTTGTTCTTTTTATAGGTGCGGATTTATGAAGGAAATTGTTCATTCATTGTACATGTTGTGTATAACTTTTGTGAGCTATAAAATTTGGATTATAACTACTGGGAATTTGTTTAGTTTTGGGTTCATTTTTCTTTTTAACATTTGCGATCTTTAACTAGAACACTCCATGTTTGGTTTCATTAGTTTTAATGTTGTATGGGTGTCGAAATGTCTTACTATATGGTGGGGCTACTGCACTTGGTTACATGAATGCTATATTTTGCCTTATTTTGGTGGAAAGTAAATTTATATTTAAAATAATTTATTACAGTAATCGGTAATAACGAATGAACACGACACTACATGCCACATTAAAAAACATTAGGAGATCCAATAATTTTTCTTATTTTTCCAAAACTAATGGGTTCTAATGGTTATTAACGATTGATGCGGGTCAACGTAATTCCAATCCGTTACCTATTGTCTTTTATCAGTTTGGCATATATTTAATTTGAAATTAGTAAGGCTCCATACATTAACATAATTTTGTGTCAGTTCGTATCATGTTATCGCGTCGTGCTTTCTTTTGAATCTAATCAATGTTGCAAAATCCCCGTAACGCAATTTCAATCATACTTGGATGTAATCATTATGAGGAAATATTTGGATCAATTTTTGAACCTTGCCATCGGCACGGTACAATACTGCACCCCTAGACATAGGTGCGGTGCCTGCATACTCTGTTATCATGTCCCGTTGTATCGCTCATTGCATAAAGGACTAAAGGTTCAATCTATCGCGAACCATCAAAACAAAACACATATATTGGAGGCGAACATAGTCCTAATCCAATGGGCAACGCACATACCTACGCAACCATACGACCGTCATTAGTATCGTTCTAACAGATAGCCCGTACCTAGGTTCTATGCTCTAGTGGTACAAACCAATATCCCACCCGAAGGCTCCTCAAGGCATGATTGTCCAGATCGCGCAACCTCCGTTTGATAGCATGAAGCGTAGGTATGTTATACACATAATAGTTCAATCAATAAGTATACACACAAATTATATTATATTCAATAGAAATTCACGTAACCCAAATCCTCGAGTTTATATGTAGCATTATCGTCTCTACTGCTCACAATGTTTCAACCATACAACTTATCTCTCTAACAAGTACATTCTCTTTAAGCCACTATCATCCCGCTATATCCCTAGAGTAGTCACACTCTCATCTTACCACTAACTAGGAGTTTAAGTTGTTCGATGTTAGTGTAGGTCAATTTCTTCCACTTGGAAAAACCTAGAAGGATTTTAACTTGTCCGGGCCATAAATTAGCATTTTGGAATCTAGTTTGAAGTTCAGGATTCTCGTTCGAACGAGGTCGTTCGGACAAAATTCTCACTTCGAATGAACTCAAAAATGTCATTGGAAGTTTCGTTCGAATAACCCGGGCAGCTCTTCGAATGAGATTTTCGAGATCGTCCATGTCCTATCAATTCTACATTTCCCTAACTTTTTCATCATATAACACACCCATAACTTATCCTAGCCCTCAAATAACTATTTTAAACTATTTCTAATTATCATAGAGTAATTTCCCACATGTTTTCAGCATTAATTCCTAAAGTAATCATAGGGGTTTAAATCAATTCCTCAAACATTTAAAAATTCCATAATCATAAACCCACCATTAATAATAATCAAATCCCTAATTTAAATTTCGTGATTTTAACCTATAATTCCAGATTTATCATTCTTAGAACATGGTGATTCATCTACATGCAAACCTATACTCCCAATTCAAAATTAATTCCCAATTCACTCTCAGGTGCATAATATCATAATTAAAACTTCAATTGATCTAACATAGACATCATATGATTTTAAAAACAAGAAAGATTAAACACTTGCCTTTTTGTGAACTTCTGAATAGCTGAATGAATTTGGTATGGGGATGATCCTCTCTTCCCGATCTACACGTTGGTGTGGTTTCTGGTGGAAAAACTTGAATCCTTAGCCCAAAGCACCCATGGAGTTCTTCTTTTCCCTCTTTGGTTCTCTCTCTCTCTCTCTCACACACACACACACATACGTTTGGAAACTATTAGACAACCTAATGCCCATGTTCTTTCTCTTTTTAATTTCCAATTTTCGTCCATTTTAATTCCCAAAAATTTCAAAAGACCAAAATACCCCTCTGGGATGTCGGTTTGGCGTAACTTGCCCCGGAATCCAAATAAAACACCCGAGTAGAGTTTTCTGACTATCTCGATCCTTCCGAAAATACTGGCGTGCTAAAAAAGTCCATCTGAGTTACTTAAAAATAAATTATCTTTTTAACCCAATAAAGTAATACCGACACGACCCACACGCGCGTCCCAACTAAGTGTATTACAATTGCCGTATTTTTCACTCCCGACCATAATAATATTTTTGTATTCGTATATTACTTTACTCGTTAAGTAATATTCAACATAATTATCACCAATAAATACTAACTCTCATCACGCTAGTAATTATTACAATAAAATCTGGATTAATTATAAAATAAAATTTTCCATTTAGGTTAATTAATCCCAATTCCCTACTAAAAATAAAATCCCACAAAAATACAGGGTATTACATAAATTCCTTACATCTCCTCTCATCAGGAACAACATAGATATCAGTCAGTGCTTGGTATTGTTCTATATGAAGAACTGAATCAGTTTTCCCATCATACTTGGGAGTGACCACTGGAGTTTTAAACTTGGTCGGCGTAGGGAAATCTACGATGGTTTGCACAAAGGGGGATCCCTTAATAAAACTTCTTTGGAGGGGATTGTTGGACTTGTCCATTTCTCCCAATCTATCTTCCAAATGTTTAATGGAACCTTTCCAAGCATTACTGCCAGCACCATATCTATGGGTGGCAACATTTTTTTGCCGACCAACAGATCGTGCTAAACTTTCTTCTTGTGAGCCTTCCTTCTGACTGGTTCTATCAGTTCGTCTGGTGCTTAATTTGGATTGGGCTGAACCTTTACTTAAATTACTTGGTCATCAAGTATTTCTCGACGCAACCCGTAGGGCCTTTCCCTGGGGTCCCAAATGATCGAAAGGAGAGGCCCTGCTTAGCCTTTCTAAGGCACTCAATATTTTTGGTATGAGGGACTGATCATCAGTGGAGTTAGTGATCTTGATTGAAGAAGTTGCTCCAGGAAGGTATGAAGGATCCCTCGAAATTCTGGAATGGCTATGACCAACACTCCTTGTTGGGGGCAGTGGCATATTCCTTTGATTAAATTGTCCAGGAACTCCAATTTGCAGAGTTTGGGCCAACTGTCGTATAGTATCCAGCATAGCCTCTTGACCCTTGTCCAAACTAGCCAAAATTCCTGTTAAATCATTGTTGTTTGGAGGGGAAGAGGGAATAGGCAGAATTCCCTCATTTTTGGTACTTGATTCAGGAATTTCAACCATGGATGGTGAATTAGTGAAAATGTTTAGCAAAACGTTCCCACAAACGGCACCAATCTGTTGATACAAAAACTAGACTAGACCTAATTAATTGATCACATATAAAATAAGTAAAACAAACATGACACAAGAAATTTTAAAGTGGTTCGACTCAATGGAATAACCTACGTCCACTGTTCTGTATTAATAGCCTTGAGTTTTTTTTGTCCCTTGCAATGAGGTGATACAAAGTATTTCTAACCCAAGAGGGGTACTGATAGTTGTCATATGAAAGGATGGGATGCTTTCACGTTAGGCATTTACATCAATACATAATGAGAATTAAATTTATGAAGGTTGTCGCTTCACTTGCAATACAGGCTGTAAGACTGCTATCGCTTTGTTATCAATGCAGGCCATTGATCGGGCTTCCCCGTTAGTCGGGCTTCTTTGTTATTCGGACTTCTTTGTTGGTCGGGCTGACTTGGACTTGTGACACATTGGATGACACGTGCTGGCTTATGAATGGTCCACGTATGGTGATAAATTTTGGTATCAACAATAGGGTTGAACGATAAATTATGGAATATTCAAGATAAAAAGGGAGTTGACCTTAATAAGTGGAATTTGAGGAATAAGTTCTACAAGATAAAATTTCGGACCGAAGGAGCGAGAGTTTGGGTAATATAGTTGGGTGACACAACTTGAGTGAACAAAATAAATAAATGTGGGATTTATGTAAATTACAAGTCGGTACATAGACTTGAAAATGTTAGGCTAGTGTTATAGTAATTTTGCACGGAGTAGCCTGGATTAATTAAACATATATATGCGGTGATTGTGTCATATATATATATATATATATATATATATATATGTGTGTGTGTGTGTGTGTGTGTGTGTGTGTGTGTGTGTGCTTTATAAATACTAGTGTGAATAATATTTATAGGAATACATACCCCTCTAGTGCTATCATGGGAGGTTGCGCGATGTGGGTGAATCCCCTGGCTTGAGGAGTAGGGAGAGTATAGTCCCCAGGTCATAGCGTCCTTATTTAGGGGTGAGACATCTTAGGTATGATTCGATCTCATTTTCGGATGGAACTATGACCGCCTCCACTGCGTTTATTTTGTTTCACTGATTCGGGGAGCGAACCGTGTCAGGGTGTCCTGGTGGATGAGTATACCTGGATTGATAGCATTATAGATAACATCCGATGAATGAGGATGGTTATATATTTACGGCATATGTGTGAATATTGTAATATGATGATACATATATATGGTGCAGATATTTATATAAGGATAAAATACATGATGAGTTGTATTGATTTTACATATAACTCGTGAAAATGTTATAGGGTCCTAAATGAAAAATGGTTAATTAAGTAAATGTGATGAATAACTTAAAAATGATATATTAAACATACTCGGTCTAGAGTAGTGTGCCAGGAAGGATATTACCGAGAACTAGTTACGGGGTAGAGGACTAGGTGGGTTATGTAGAAAACATTAAGTGCACACAATAGATGAGGCGTGAGCCGGTCCTCAAGGGTGTGCGACACTAGCTTAAATATGAAGAGCATTCATGCATTTTAATTTACAAAAATTTAATTCACTTGCTAAATTTTTTCAAAACCTTTTAGGTATCCAGCCACAGGGACGCCAGAATTATTTCTATTCCAGGGTTATGCAACTGCGGCATATGTGGATGTTGCAGGATTTTGACTTAGCCGCTTCAGTCATTTCATTCCTAGAGTAGGATGCAGTCAGTATTTCATTTGGGCATGTTACCCTAGTTATTTCACTTGTTCCAATCAGATGATGTACTTAGTTAATTTTCTGGTGGTTTATATTTTCTGATTTGGGTTTTGTAGCCGGTGTTTATTTGGTAAAGAATTGTATTTATTCATTTTCAATATTATTTGACTCAGTGGTTGTATGAATGGTGTTAATTATATTTATATACATGTTGTTTGATAAAAAGATAAAATTTGATACCGTTTCTTTTGAATACTAGGTGGTTAGCAAGTTTTAAAAAGTTTTCGATAGTGATGTTGAGAATGAACTGAATGAGATTCCTATTTAATTTGATATAGGACTGATCACCCGATATTTTTTTAGGCGGGGTGTCACAAAGATTCTAACTTCTCTTCATATGTTTTCAAGGACAATCTGATAATCATAAAATATTATACAAAGCATATATAATATATGACGAATAAAAGTATAGCTTACATAAAAGAGAATAAATAACTAATATCTATAAAATAGTAATAAATGATAAACTGTTATACTACATATATAATATGATATAAGTAAAAAAAAAAAACGTAACCATATAGAATAAAAAAATGTGTTATATATATATATATATATATATATATATATATATATATATATATGCAACATTAATATAAAGTAAATACATCAATAATTTTATATTTATAGTTAAGTATAAAATATATATAGATATTATATTGATATAACTATATAACTAACTAAATATATGTTGCACAATTAAATGAATATTACGGCAAGTAATAAAATAAATTTAAAAAATCATAACTATACTAAAAGTTGCATAACTATTAATAGTATATAAATAAAACAAAATTATATATATAATATAAATTAAAAAAATATTTACATTGTATTTAGAAGTTAGTAGAAGTATAAATAAAACAAATGTATATAAATGTATCAAATAAAATATATGTATTACATGTTAAGAAATATTTACTTAATATGCAATAAAATTTCATTTGGAATCATAAAAATCAATATATTACATTAAACTAAAATGTACATTAATTACAATTAAACTAATTAAATATTAATTAAGGGGTTAAATACATTTTAATTTGAGATTACAAAAATCGTCTGAAATATAAGAAAAAGGAGATGTCACTAGAAGATTTGATAGTTCGTTTGAGAATTGAGGAAGATAATAGGAATGCAGAACTTAGGGAGAAGAATTCTGAATGCAGTTCTAAGGCTAATTTGGTAGAGGGAAAATCAAATGGCAACCAAAAACAGAACCAGTTTAAGCCTAACCATTCAAACCAGAAACACGGGCACCATAAACCAAACCATAATTAGTTTAAATCTAAACATGCAGGTCAATGCTATGTATGTGGAAAACCAGGTCATTACGCTAAAGATTGCAAGTTTAGGAAGAGTCAGAATGTGAAGCCTCAAGCAAATGTAACCGAAAAGGGTAAATTTTGTTCTGTTGTGACCGAGGCAAACATTGTGAGTAACATGAAAGACTGATGGCTTGATTCTGGCACCACCAAACATATTTGCGGCACGAGAGGTGCCTTCACTACCTTCACTTCCGTGGGTGAGGATGAACGTCTGTACATGGTAAACTCCTCTTCGTCTAAGGTTGAGGGCAAGGGAACCATAGTTTTAAAGTTCACTTCAGGAAATGTTCTCACATTAAAAGATGTTTTATATGTCCATGAGGTCAGGAAGAATCTGGTGTCCGGTTTTGTCTTAGTTAAGAAGGATTTTAAAATTGTTCTAGAGAGTGATAAGGTAGTTCTGACTAAGGGAGGTGCTTTTGTGGGGAAAGGTTATGTTCATGAGGGTCTTTTTAAAATAAATGTAACCGTGGATGATAATAATAAAAGATCTACTTCTTCTTCTTATTTGATTGACTCTTGTGATATGTGGCATTTTAGACTTGGTTATGTAAGTAAGGCATCTATTACAAAATTAATGTTTTTGGGAAACATACCAAAATCTGATATTTCTACCAACTCTAATTGTGAAATATGTGTTGAATCAAAATATGCTAAAAAACCTTTTCCAAGTGTCGAAAGAAGTTCAACTGTTTTAAGTTTAATACATCATGATCTTTGTGATTTAAAAGGTTATGTGACACGTGGTGGAAATAAATATTATGTAACTTTTATTAATGATTACTCTCGTTGTTGTTATATTTATCTCTTTACGAGTAAAGATGAGAGATTCTCGAAATTTATTTCTTATAAATTAGAAGTTGAAAAATAATTGGAAAAATCCGCTAAAACATTAAGATCCGATAGAGGAGGAGAATACACCGGTGATCTTGATAAATATTATAAAGAAAATGGAATAATTCATCAAGCAATCCTCCTTATTCCTTCCAATCTAATGGTGTAGCTGAAAGAAAAAACATAATACTTAAGGATATGATAAATTCTATGTTAAGAATTTCGGGATTACCTTATAATATATATGTGGGGTGAGGCACTTCTTACTTCTTGTTATATTCTTAATAAAATACCTTTTAAGAATAATGATAAAACTCCTTATGAAATGTGGAAAAATAGAAAACCTTCTTATAAACACCTTAAAGTGTGGGGGTGTCTTGCTAAGGTTTCAATACCAGTACCTAAGAGAACTAAACTTGGCCCAAAGACTATTGATTGTGTTTTTATAGGTTATGCTAAAAACAGTAATGCATATAGGTTTCTTGTAATTGATTCTAAAAATCGATATATGGATAAAAACACTATTTTTGAGTCAAGAGATGCTGAATTTTATGAGGACAAATTGCCTTTTAAAGTGAGAAGTCAGGGAACTAGTAGTTCTGTTCCAGTGGGTCCCAGTGTTAGAAATGAATCTCCAAATTCAGAAGAAATTGAAATTAGGAAAAGTAAAAGACCTAGGATAACTACTTATTTTGGTCCTGAATTTTTAACGTACTTAATGGAAAATGACCCCATCACTTTTAGTGAGGCAATGTCCTCACCCGATTCTATTTTTTTGTAAAGAAGCTATAAATAGTGAATATGATTCTATTATTTCTAACAACACTTGGGAGTTAGTTAACTTGCCTAAATGATGTAAAACTATTGGATGCAAATGGATTTTTAAAAAGAAATTAAAAGCTTATGGTTCTACTGATAAATTTAAGGCAAGATTGGTAGCTAAAGGTTATAGGCAAAAGGAAGGAATTGATTTCTTTGATACTTACTCTCCTGTTACTAGAATTAAATCTATTAGGCTATTAATTGCTATTGCTTCATTACATAATCTGACAATTTATCAAATGGATGTTCAAACGGCTTTTTTCAATGGATATCTTGAAGAAGAAATTTATATGGATCAACCCGAGGGGTTTGTAGTCCAAGGCCTAGATAAAAAGTGTGTAGACTTAAAAAATCATTATATGGACTGAAACAAGCTCCTAAACAATGGCATGAAAAATTTGATCAAATAATGATCTCTAATGATTTTAACATTAATAAAGAGAATAAATGTATTAATAGCAAATTCAAAGATAATTCTGGTGTGATTATTTGCTTATATGTGGATGATATGCTTATTTTTGGAACTGATATGGATGCAGTTAATCAAACTAAAAGATTCCTTAATAAGCAATTTGATACAAAAGATTTGGGTGTCGCTGATGTCATACTTGGAATTAAAATCATTAAAAATTCTGAAGGAATTGTTTTAACCCAATCTCATTATGTAGAGAAAGTTCTTAGATAATTTGAACAATTTAATTGTATTCCTGCTAAGACACCTTATGACCCTAGTTGTCATTTAAGGAAAAATTCTGGTCCTGGTGTATCATCATTAGAATATTCTAGAGTTATTGGTAGTCTAATGTATCTTGTGAACTGTACTGACCTGATATTTCATATGCTATGGGTAGACTTAGCAAATATACTTGTAATCCTAATAATGAATATTAGGATGCTTTGATTAGAGTTTTGAGATATCTAAAATACACAATAAATTATGGCATTCATTATGTTAGATATCCTGCTGTAATAGAAGGTTTTTGTGATGCTAATTGGATTTCAGATAATGATGAATGTAAGTCCACGAGTGGCAATATTTTTGCCTTGGCAGGAGGCGCTATATCTTGGAAATCTACCAAGAAAACGTGCATAGCTAGATCCACTAAGGAGTCAGAGTTCATAGCGTTGGATAAAGCAAGCGAAGAGGCTGAATGGTTAAGGAACTTCATATTAGATATTCATTTTTGGCCTAAACAAGTTCAAGCCTTGTCCATTCACTGTGATAGTCAAGAAACGATCGCAAGAGCACATAATAACTCCTACAACGAAAAGTCTATACATATTAGGAGGAGACACAACACAGTGAGACAACTATTGAAAGATGAAATTATAGCAGTTGACTATGTCAAGTCAAAGGAAAACCTGGCAGATCCATTGACTAAAGGTCTAGCTAGAGAGCTAGTTTATCAAACATCGAGGGGAATAGGCCTAAAGCCTATTAATATCTAAATCACCTATAATGGAAACCCAACCCATATGACTGGATATCCCAAGATCTAGGTTCAATGGGATAACAAAGTTATACGAGTGATTTGTGGGGGTACAAATTTAAGTTTTACTTAAAACCCATTCCTATGATGTAGTACCTTTGTATCGATGGAGGATGAGATTTAATCTCTTAATGCTTTCTATAGCTGTTATTCAATGGGGTGTGAGATACAATACACTCTTAATAGAAGCACATATATGAGTGTGGTAGTGGGGCCGCTTTCTATGAGAATTAAGGTTGATTCTCTAGATCACTTAAGAAACCTTTGCATGCTCAAGGTTGAAACGAGCACAACCGTGGGAACTCGATGATAATTTTTGGGAGTCACGTGTGTGTTCTGTGGACTTAAGTTTACAACAATGGTGAAATAGTTCAAGACATTAGTTCACTAGCAACCAATAAACTCAATAGATCAACACAAAGTAAAGGTTTAAGCCGAATGACACCTATGCCTTATACGTCACTCCTTATGATACTCCAGAGCGTCTTTTTATATTTATTAATTTATTTCATTCATGTGGGGGATTGTTGGGCATAAGTTTATATATTTATTTTGGATGAAGTAAATAAGTTAGGCGAAGTGGCCAAGTGGTAAGTTAGTGTGGGTGTGTGCTTGAAATCATGGGTCCAATCCCTAGGAGGCACACTAATTATTAAGGGTCAAAGATTGGGCCTTGGGGCCTCGGGCTCTTGGGGATTTCTAATTTGCATTAAATCTTTTCAAACTCATTTTAATTTTTAATTAACCCATTTTTAAGACTTTGACTGTTTCTTGCATCTGTTAAAATATATCTGTTAGTTGAGAGGTTAGTGGGTTAGTTGCTTAAAACCACTACCCACGTTTTTTACCATTTTTTTTATATAAAACAAAGGCTACAACTTTGAGAAATACACAGGAAAAAAATCAATCTCTCTCACTTTCTATGGAAAAATAATTTTTCTATTTTGTACTATACACTTACGTTCATTATTCTTTTGGGAGTGCTGGAGTATCCTGAGCGTTCAAAGATTTAACATAAAGCGGGTGTTTAAATCTGATCGTTGAATTCTTGGAGTTGTATGTTCACTAGGCTGACAGCTACAAATATCAGCGAGCAATTTCACCTTTAGGACTTTGTGTCAAACACAAACCTCGATCGATAAGTCCTTCCAATTTTATCTATTTCGTATTTGGGATTTTTCATATATTCTGCAATTATTATTTCCAACATTTATAAGGATTAGTCTAGATAGAGGATATTGTTGTTAATGATTCCGATCAATTATAATTCAAACTAATTGAGTTAATAATTTGATTGTCAAATATGTGGTGTAAATTATCAACTTTATCAAACTAGATACAAAATAAACGTTGTGCACAACAACTAACCCCTAGAGTTGAAACACCGAGCATGTGTTTTTCTAGGCATTGTTTGAGTGTTGAGAGATTAAAGGTTCTCGAGAAATGTAATGCTTGGAACTCCTTGAGGCTCAAGGCTTGGGCTTACTTTTCTCATTGTTTAAATATTTTTCACTCGTATTACTATCTGGCAATAAAACGCATAACTGAACAAAACATATATATGGCAATTACCAGGGGAATTTTTGACATATGATGACATATATATAATTAAAAATTAAATTAAATATCCATTATTTTCAAGAAAAGCAAGTTAAGTAAATACATATATGTGTAGGGACATTAGATGCAAAGACGCAAAAGCATAAAAAAACCCACCCAAAATACAAACTTAAAATAAAGGTTGGTAACTTTTTTGTACATACCTTAACACCTTGAACTACTTGCACCATTTAGTAAAAGTGTTAATGACCCCTTCATTGTCTAAACCTAATATTTGAAAAGGAAATTAGATTAACAAACCAGAATTAGAACCATACATGTATGCATTGAAGCAAAATATACACGGATTGAAACAATACTCCCAATTAGTGAATTCTTCAAGTTCTAATATAACACAATGCACTTAGAATATGTATTGTTATAGCAGATAGAGCAAGAGCTACATATTTGAAAATAATAACCCAGTGAAAAAAAACCAATGGCCCCTATTTTTTTAATAATAGAGGGAAATGTCTATTATTATGATTTTAGACAAACTTTTATAAAAATATGAAACAAAATATATGGCATTATAGGTCATATGACATTTAAGCATAATAACAAATAAGTTCAGATATATTACCCGTGGCAATAAAAATTTAACACCATATAGAGTCAAAATACCAAATTTGTTCAAGACCAAATGAAAAGGAAGATCAAGCCGGTGTCCTTCATGTGAAGTTCAACATCGTTGACTTATATATAATTATCTAATGCACTTAAGAAAGTCCTAAAGAAATATATAATTAATAACATTGCGTGACTCTTTATTCTACTATAATGTTTAGTGCATTAATTGATAGCATATATTATATTAATTAATAGCATATCTTTATTCGTTATATTCTGTATTATAACAATATGGATTGGACTTGTCATAGAATGATAATATGTTACTAATGACTGGAAACATATGCATTAGAATTGCCATAGAATGAGAATATATTAACTAATGGTTCTTTTTTCATATTGTAAGTATTGGATAATAAATAAAGGATGCTTGATATTGAAACACATGTTCACTTACAAATAAATCTTTTATAATGAAAGACACGTTCACATGTAAATAGATTTTTTCAAGGAAATATTATGCCTTTATTTATGTTAGTTTATTTTTGTTCGGATGTTCATAATTGGAGACCGGGATGAGTTTATTTGATATTGTATTTTTTAGACTTGTAAGATGTAATACCCCACCCCAGTATTTTAATAATTGTTCAATACAAGTTGTAGTAATATGAAAACCTTGGGATTTGGATCATTATGATTGAGTTTATAGATGTAATTGACTGTCTGGGGTCCTAATTGTAATGGTTGGAAGTTTGTGGGTGAAAATTACAAATTTGGAGAAATGAGAAATGGTCGTTTGAACGAGAAACCAAGGTCATTCAAAGTAAGGGATCAAACGAGTTTCGAATGAGATCCCACTGAATAACAGGTCCAGGTCGTTCGAAGATCGTTTGAAGCACAGTTCGAACGAGAAGCCATTCTCGATCAATGAGGGTCGATCCTCGTTCGAACGCGGTTACGCAGAATTTTTAAATCAGATTTCCGTTGTGTGCTATCTTATTTTGGACAGTTGGATGGATTTGTCGTTGAGCTCTAGTGAGCATTTAATGGGTAAAAATGGGATTTTGATATTTAATGGGTTTTTATAAGGCATGTTTGGGTTTATTTTGGTTATTTGAGAGTTGGAAGAAGATATAGAGAGGGGGTGGGTCTTCTAATATTTTTATGCATCTCCCCACCTTTCTCTACCACAAACCACCATTCCACCGCCATGTACCCACCTTGTGCAACTGTATCCAACTAGTCTTCCTCCATATCGAAGCCCTAGATACCCATTTTCACCATTCTTAGGCATAGTTACGAGTTTTGGAGGTGTTGTTGGGGGGGTGAGTTGGGGTGAAGAAGATGGAGATGGAAGATTTATGGAGCTTGAAGAGGGATTTTGATGGAGATTTCATGGAAGCAAGCTCGATGGAGCTAGGCTACCTCCCCAAGGCCACCTTGGGAGGTGGGAAGCTGTCGTCTTCTTAGAGTTTTTATTCCTACCGTTGTTGGAGCACCATTTGAGGTGAGAAAACACTACTCTTAGTTAGAGACTCTGTTTTACATATTGGTGGTCTTGTTGTTAGAAGCTAAGAGTAAAATGCATATGAATAAGATGATGAGTTTCTGATAGAATTGTATTAAATATTTTTATGGAATAAAAATATTGGCAAAATATTATTTTGTTATAAATAAATGATGAGTAAATATTTCAAAGTTTTCTTGATATAATTTGGATTTTTAAGTAAATGGTATGCTTCAAGAAGTTAGGTGCTAAACTTTTTTATGGAATAAAAATGTTTTAAATTTACATTTTTATCTTGCTAAAGATATTTGGTAAATTAAGTTTGATTTCTTGGCAAATGAAGACTTTTATAAAAATGGGACATTTTTTTGAGTTACGAAGAAATAATAATGTCCTTTAGTCTTGTAAGGTATATTTCGCTAGTGCTGAGAATTTCTAGATTAAATTATGTATTTAACCCATTTAATATAATTTTGGAATAAAAATTCATTTTGTCATGCATGTAAACTTGTAGTATTTTGATAATGGACTTATAAACAAGTTTCAAGAATTTTTTTATTGGGTTTAAACATGAAGTAAGAAAAGTGGTTAGAAAAATGGTTGAATAAGTGTTAATGGTTAAAACATTGGGAAGTTGGTGTGTGTATGTTAATAATATTTTTGAAAAATTAATACTTATGAAATTGAAAAAACAAATAATGGAATAAAGACGTTTCCAAATTGAAAGAATGTTATTGAAAATCTTAAAAAGGTATTTATGTGTTAAAAATACTTAAGAAGTTAGTGTGGGTAACTTAATGGTGTTTTGAAAAATAACATTTGTGAAAATGGAGGAAAAGACAAGTTTGGAAACAAAGGAGTAAAAGGGAAATTTTACGTAAAGTGGAACATTTTTATGGAATGAAAATGTTGAAAAAGATGTTACACAAAATTGTCCCAAATGAACATGATATTGGAATAAAATCAAAACTAAAGTGTAAAGGACATGAAATGATGATTTTTAAAGTGTAACACAAGTTGGGGTGAAACTCGAGTTTTACCGTCCACCGGATAAAAAAGGAAACATGAAATAATGTGGACATTTGTAAAATGTTAAAGCACGTTAAAAGGAACTCAAATGAAATTGGGATAAATAAGAAAGGCCCGAAGCCCTAGGAAGAAATATCTAAAATCACTGACTAGAGCAGCGGTGTGGAGCCCCTTAAAGTGCGTGATTATTGGAAGATTCGTAAAAAAGGATAAAAGAATAAGGAACATGTTAAGAAATGGGTTGTTTGGTGAAAATGTGTTAAGACAACCTAACTTGAATGGATTAATAAATGTTCCAGTAAAAGTTAAAGTGGAGAAGAAACGTATAAACTCATTAATGTCCATAAAGTAAAGGAATAGTAAAGTAAAGTGGTCGAACGGGTGAGATAAGCAATATAGGAAGGTTTAACTATAATTAACACAAGAGTGTGTTGTGAAAGGTTTTCAAAATTTAAATAAGTATTTCGAACACGGTATTTGCGTGTGTTGAAAGGGGGTTATTTTTCAATGAAAATACTAGTGTGAATATGTTAAATGAAAAAGGTTTTGGTAAGGAAATAGTTTTCGGTTAAATAACATTTAGCTGTTTCAAGTGTTTAATCGCGTGTGTTAAGTAAAGGGATAAATTGCAAGTCAAGAAAGAGTAAGTCCTTTTGTAAGGTTAGGGTAATCTAATTGGGACCAATCACGGTTTTGAAAATATTTTATTTCGGCAGGTTGAGTACGTGTTCGTATTTTGAGATCATTACACATGTAAGTCTCTATTTCATTTTACATTAGTATCTTTGTATGCTTGGACTCCGTGGATACTTCTCACGGGTCCCTCACTTAGTTTATTTGAAATTGAAATCACATGTTAAACAAGTGAAACATTAATAAAAACAAAATTGGATTACAACATTATATAGGCTATGTCATTGCACTTCACGCCTAATGATCGGATCGGACTCGGTTGAATACATGTAACCTATAAATCCGAGATAGGTCATTATAAATGTTATTAGAGCTCCAGGTTCAAGGTTCCTTTCGGGAGTGACGTGGTGAGGTCGGTAGTGGATCTTTCGATGTCGGTGTTGGTTTGGGCTGGTCATGCTAATTTTTGTGGCAGTTTAGTTCGTGTCCTCGACGGTGAAGTCAAAGGAGGTTAGCACGACGAGTAAGTTAGTGCCAAGTGGCACACAATCAAATTGGTTGTTATTAATCGCTTCCGTAGTTCTGATTAGATATGTTAGTAATTTACGGATGTCTATGCAAACCAATAGTAGTGACACCGTGGTTTCAATGCGAGGTGCTTTTATTCCAGCCTATGATGATATAGAGTCTTTGAGACATTAATAGAGTGTGGTGATACCTATTGGGAAAATGGAAAAAATTGGGTACACTCAACTATAGAGATTTGCAATTAAGGTGCCATGACTTAATAATGATGATTTGGGATTAAAATGTGTATAGTACCTAGGTGCGGTATGTATGAGTAATTAATATCGATGATGTAATTGGGAAAATTCGATCCTTGGGGTAATGTCAGGATTAAGGGATAGTTTGATGAGCTTGTAAAATTGTGTGGGTCAATGATTTAGGTTATGTACACTCAGTTTTAGTTGATAGGATGCTATCCTTATAGGTGACTAACTTTGTGGTTGTTGACCAGCGGATGTATCTAACGAACCATGAATAGAGTTACGGGCCATCAATGGCAAAGGTGTCATGTGTGTAATAATGATGAATTATAGGGACGGGGGAATGAACCCTAGGTAGACCTTTATGGTGTAATTTTGTAAAGAATGATGCAACGTTTGATGAATATGATCTTTAACGACATCTTAGTGTAGACCTAGAGATATACTGGTTATACACACTATCTTCTATCCTACCAAAATCCTTAGTAATGTCAGTTTGTGGTTCAGTGCGTAATTCATAACATTAGTTGTGGTCAATAGGTCCTTGGGTATCCTTGGGATGAAAGGTCAAATTATTGTGATGCCTCGAGGTGTCCGATAGCATTGACATACCATGTTAGAGAATCATAGATTAATATTTGGGTGAGTAGTTGACAATTGATGAAACAAATATCGATAAGTCTTAGGGCATAATCTCTTTGTGGGAATTATGTCGATGAAGTTTATCTAGTCTCTAGTGACAAATTATTAGGTGCACTTGGTGACCTTAGTGGTATTGTTATTAAAATCCAAGAGTAGAATGCATATAAATAAAATGACGAGTTCCTAGTAGAGCTGTATTAAACATTTTTATGGAATAAAAATTTTGGAAAAATTATATTTCCTTGAAAATAAATGATGAGTAAATATTTCAAAGTTTTCTTGAAATAATTAGGATTTTCATGTAAATGGTATGCTTCAAGAAGTTGGGTGCTAAACATTTTATTGAATAAAAATGTTTTAAATTTACATTTTTATCTTGCTAAAGATATTTGGTAAATTAAGTTTTTAATTTCTTGCAAAAATGAATATTTTATAATAATAGAACATTAGCTTGAGTTCTTGAAGAGTACGTTTTGCAAGTGCTAAGAATTTTTGGAATAAATCATGTGTTCAACCCATTTAATAGGTTTTTTGGAATAAAAATCAATATTCTCGTGCATGTAGTATTTTGATAATGGGAATATAAACAAGTTTAAAGAAGGTCTTGTTGGGTTTAAACATGAAATATGAAAAGTGGTTAGAAAAATGGTTGAATAATTGTTAATGGTTAAAACATTGGGAAGTTGGTGTGTGTAATTTAGCAATATTTTTGAAAGATTAAGACTTATAAAATTAAAAAGGAAATAATGGAAGGAAAACGTTTCTAACTTGAAAGAATGTTAATCCAAATCTTGAAAAGGTGTTCATGTGTTAAAAACACTTAAGAAGTTAGTGTGGGTAACTTAATGTTGTTTTGAGAAATAACACTTGTGAAAACAGAGGAAAAAACAAGTTTGGAAACAAAGGAGTAAAATGATCATTTTACATAAAGTGGAACATTTTTATGGAATAAAAATATTTGAAAAAATGTTACACAAAATGGTCCTAAATGAACATGATTTTGGAATCAAATCAAAGCTAAAGTGTAAAGGACATGAAATGATGATTTTTCAAATGTAACACAAGTTGGGGTGAAGCCCCAGGTTTTGACTTCGGCCGGGTAAAAAGAGAAAAGTAAAGTAATGTGGATATTTTTAAAATGTTAAAGCACATTAAAAGGAACTTGAATGACACTGGAATAATTAAGGAGGGCCCTACCCTGGGGTGAAAGACCTAAAATCATTGGCCATAGTATATGGTGGCATCGCCGGCGATGTGGAGCCAGTTAAAGTATGCAGTTATTGAAAGATTCTGAGAGAAAGATAAAGGAATAATGAACATGTCAAGAAATGGGTTGTGTGGTGAAAATGTGTTACGATAACCTAAATTGAATGTATTAATAAATATTTCGATAAATGTTAAATTGGACAAGTAACATGTAAATTGATTCATTTCCATAAAGTAATGAAATAGTAAAGTATAGTGGTTAAACGGGTGAGGTAAGAAACCTAAGAAGGTTTAACCATAATTAACACAAGGGTGTATTGTGAAAGGTTTTTAAAAGTTAAATAAGTATTTTCTTGCACGGTGTTCGCGTATTTTGAAAGGGGGTGATTTTCGATGAAAATACGGGTGTGAATTGATTTTAATGAAAAGGGTGCTTTCGGTAAAGAAATTATTTTTGGTTAAATAACTTGTAGTTGTTTCAAGTGTTTAACCGCGTGTGTTAAGTAAATGGATAAATTGAAAGTCAAGAAAGAGGAAGTCTATTTGTAAGATTGAGGTAATTTAAATGGGACAAATCACATTATTGGAAATAACAAAATAGTATAATGCATTAAGTGTGTATATATATATATATATATATACATAAAGGGTAGTTGCATGTGCACATAAGTATAATGTTAAAGTCTTCTTTCTGCCATTCGATTCTATATTGTATTTGTTTATTTCCTACTAAGCATTCATCTCAAACCCTCATCTTTGTTACAACAGGATGGGTGAGAGTTCGTATTTTATGAGCGTTACACTGGTAAGTACTCTCTTTCATTTTACATTAGTAGCTTTGTATGCTTGGACTCCGGGGATGCTTCCCACGGGTCCTTCACATAGTTGATTTGAAATTAAAATCACATGCTAAGTAATTAAAATGTTAATTAAAATAAAACTGGATTAGTAACATTATATTGGTTGTTTCATTGCATTTCACACTTAAAGCTCGGGTCGGACCGAGTCGACTACGAGTAACCTATAAATCCGATCGGGGTATTACATATGATGCCTAAAATGGATTTATGTGATATTATTCTTGATGTTAAATTTGAGTTTATATAGGTTTTGTGTCTATAGGCACTACACCAAATCTCCACTATTGTCACGGTCATTGCCTTGACAAATTGGACTTGTCAAGGTCAATGACCGTGATAATTCTGGGTGAGACAAATTTTTTTATCACGATCATTGACCTTGACAAGTCCATTAGAATTGTCACGGTCGTGTCATGGTCAGAGATCGTGACAAGTTAGTCACGGTTAACAACCGTGACCAACCCCTGACAATAGTTAAAAAAAATTCACAGTTAATGATCGTGACAATTCTGAGCAGAATTGAAAAAAATTCTGCTGGGCAGTATGGCCCCTGCCACTGCCACTGCCCAGCAGTATATTTGTACCTGTTATAACAACGTTGGTTGTACCTATTCAAACATCATATATCCAAATATACCTAAGATAGCGCAAATATATATTCATGACGATATAATCCAAATATTCAAAATAGAAACAATATACATGACAATATAATCCAAATATAATTAAAATGTACAAACTTAAAAATAATGTTACTACATGTCTTGGGTAAATGTGAGGAGGTGAGTTGGCCACACGATATACGAATTGACACACCCACTAATATACATCGTGCCGCATTGTTCGCACAACCAAAATAGGGAGTTCTCCTTCCCGGGTATCATATGCGTGACGAGCACTTTGGACTCGATCCCTTGAAGCGCACGTCCATGAACTATTCCACCCTCGAATATATTCGGGTCCCTCAACCCCCGCCCTATCATCTGGCCATTAAATACATCGAATATGAACACGCTTGGCCAACCAAGTGTCGACAATGGTCTGGGGAAAGGATCCAAATAAGGAAGTGGATCATCGAAATACGCACGTGACGGTGAAGAAGCAGCGAGGTCCACATCCTCATCCTCCTGCGCCTCGGTCTCCCGCACCTCCTCCTCCTCCTACTCCACCGCCTTATCCTTCCCTTTCCCTTTCCCGTTCCCCTTTCGGTCTCTGCCCAACGTACGCTTCATGAATGCGTACATATCTTCGACTGTCGCCTCCAAACGGGACAGCTTCGCGTCGTGTGAATCCACCGTTCGAGCCAACCCTGTGTCGCTCGTCTCCGATATGATGATCCTAGATTTGGCCACCTGCGAGCTCAACCCCCTTGTCCTCCCCTTGCGATCAGAGCCAAGCACATGGCTGAGTGCGTCTGTGGACAAAGACGCCTTGTCGGCATCAGAATGCGACTCATGCACTTCCTTAAGCTTTGCCTGAAACGACAAAAAGCACATGATTAGTAAAATAAGTAAACTAAAAAATTATAACGTAATTAACAAAAATTAAACTGTCGAATTACTTACAATCGTCGCCGCGACGCTCGGGGACACCTCCTTGTCCTTCCTCTTCTTCGTCCGAAGAGCCACATAAGTATCGAGCCTATGTGGCTTACCCCCTGGCCCACTCCCTACCCCCTGAAATAAAATAAAGTAAAATTAGTATCGGCCCCGCAAAGTAAAATAATGAAGAATAATATATTTCTGGAGTTATTGAAAAATTAAATCTTACCTTCATCCTATGCTCCACCTCGGCGTAAGAGGTCCGGCCGGAGTAGTGCACGTCCGTCTTTTTTGCCCGATTTTCCCTCCCCGATTGGCAAGATGCCAATTGTCAATCCTTGATCTCATTGGCAATGAACTTTTGCCATTGTGCCAATGAGATCGGCTCCTTGGGCGGGACGGATCCACGCAATTGTATAATGGACTCTCGTGTTTTCCCAAAGTACCGTGTCCGCATATTTTTCTTCCACGTCTTGTGTTGCTCCCTCAACTGCTCCAAGACAGAATCGCGTAGCTTTGGATCCAAGTTGAATTGTTCATGTCCAACAAATTCAATGTTAGTTGCGAATAAATATAAATATAAATATAAAATGAAATCGAAATCGAAATCGAAATTGAAATTGAAATTGAAATTGAAATTGAAATTGAAATATTCATATAAATATAAATATATTACTTGTAGTGCCGCCCAAACAGCTAACTTGAGCTCATATGGCTCCTCCTTCCAACTCATAAACTCCGGGATGATGACTTTCTTTAGCAGCTCGAGGGATCTCGCTAATAGCTCCGATTTGTTCTCGACGGTAATCCAAAATTTTCCATATTTGGGGAGCCTAGGGGCGAAGGAGCCCTCTTCGCCTCCGCTTCCACCGAGCCCAGACGGGATCATCATAAACAGCATCATCATCTTCGCCTTAATATCTGAATGAGACATTTGATGTAAAAAAATGTTATTACTACAGATAAAAAAATTGTTAATAGTACACATACACACACCCCTACCCCACCCCCACCACACACATGCACACGTCATGCCACTTTTAAAACTAACGAACCCAACATTTCATCAATTAAACTAACAATTAAAGTATACAATTATTAATTTACGAATTTACAATGAGGGGCAATCCTACTTTCATATGAAATTGGAACTAATTATTAATTTACTTTCATCTAAAACTATACAATTAAAATTACAATTAAAGCTATACAATTTCTTAATTAAATCTACACAATTGTTAAAATTGCCCCCCCCCCCCCCCCCCCACTGAAGCCCTTATACTCTTGACTCACTTGAGTCTATATTGTATAAGTGTTCATCTAGTTTGGAAATTGTGACAAAATTATGTCTAACCTAGAAACCAAAGAACCTCGGAGCTTGCATTACTATTTCATCTTTGATTGAAGAGACCTAGATTTAATTACCAACACTCACACACAGTAGAATGATTCATTTACATGTCATGTTGCATATTAGTGTGTGTATATATGTTGAGTGTTTTTAAATCCCTAAATTTGATTTTTAAATATTTTTTGGGATTTTTTAAAAACATTTTAAAATAAGGTTTTATTAATTAAACTTGATTTTAAAAGGTTATGGGGTAAATATGCTAATTTCGAAATATTGTTTTAACTCTCTAAAGTTGGTTTGGGTAGAAACCAAAAGCGGCAGAGACTTCAGGGTTTACTTTGTAATTATTTTGACGCGCGTTTTATCTCGTGTTATTGGCCAACACTTGTCGCCCTCTGATTGGTGAGAAGTGTGTTTCTTTGAAGAGAGTAAAACTACACCTGCTTTCAACCCTTGGATCCTATGTAATCAACGATCTGCATGTCTTCTATCATAATCCCTGTGATTACCTTTTGAACCAATCAGAAGCGTTTTAACCACCGCTTATCATATATCCTTGGATCTTAGTCAATCCATTTTGACTCTATCTGGACCCTTGATTTTGGCCCTCGATCTCGAACCTTCTCAGCCTCCTATAAAAGGAGCCCTTTACTCAGCTTTCTGAGACTTTTGTTATTTCGTCATTTGAGAGAAATAAAGAGAGAGTAGAGAGAAGAGAGAGAGAGAGAGAGTGAAACCAGAAGAGAGAGGAAGAGTTAGAAACCCTAAACTTAACCCTAAATCGTCTACACAGTTCAAACCATATACAAACCTTCAAACCTCTATACTTCACCAAACACAACCTTAAGTGTTTGAGTGTTTTTGAGAGATGATTTGAGAGTTGGTTTGTTGCTGTAACCTCTTCTTCTTTGGATCTTGTTTCCAACTTAATCATTGTTGATACCAAATTTAGTCTGCTGACGTGGCCCAATTGAATGAAGACGCGTTGCAATCTTCGTGGAAACAACAAATACTCCCGAGGAACTCACACGCTCCGAGGACCTACATTACGACGAGGAGCATTGCTTCCCCGAGGAACTCATACGCTCCGAGGAACTCATACGCTCCGAGGAACAAGACCTCTCCGAGGGACTCTTGAGTACCGAGAATATTAGGCGGTCCGAGCAACTCAGGCGGTTCGAGCTGCACCTCGAACCGCGTATCATTAACTGGATAACCAACAGTTTGGCTGTTCATTAAATGCTTATCATTCAGACGCACACGCTAAAGGGGCATTGAATGTATTACCCTTTCATATGTATATCATTTAATGCATTACCCTTTCACATTACAGCCTCAGGGCTATAAATACATTGTACAATCCTCATTGTAAAGGGACCGGAATTTCTTGAGAGAACCACAAATCGAGAATTCCTAAACACTTAGCAATAACACAACAGTGGATGTAGGCCATTCTTACAAGGCTGAACCACTTTAAAAATTCTTTATCTCATTTATTTATCTGTGATTGATTAATTAGAGTGATCTAATTTTTTACATCAACAGATTGGCACCGTCTGTGGGAAACGACTGGTAATATCGTTTTTCATCAAAAACAATTCATCACAAATGGCTGATATTCCAGAATCCAGCAATCGAAACGCTGGAAATTCTCCAAATCCATCTGCTCCGCCAAATATTCCAGATCTGGCTGGAATAATGACAAATCTGGCTCAGGGCTAGACCGTGATGCAAGAAACTATGCGTCAACTCATACAAACCCTCCATAGCAGTGCACCAACCCATTCAGGACCACGGAGCATTCAAAGGAATACCCGTGCACATTCTTCACGTACTAGGCATACCTATTCATATCGCAATGATGAATCTGAAGATTTCTCTTATCACCCTGGATGAACTTCGTCAGTGCGAGCCACAAATACTGAACAACGTGTCACTCACTCTCCAGAAAGGACTAGTGCCCTAGAAAGATTAAGCAAAGTATCTCCTTTCGATCGATTAGGTCATAGGAGGAACAAAAGTCCTCCTAGAGCCCCATCAAGGAGCCCATCGAGGAGCTTTCGACGACCATCAAACTTAAGAGAAGGATCTGCTCAGTCGCGACCAGCTGCTCGTCAGGATAGATCCCAGGAAGCCACTTCAACGCGATCAGCTGCTCGAACCAATATGCCCGAAGAAGGAAATGATGCATGGAAAGGCTCTTTTCAAAGGCTGGAGGATAGATTAGGTGAAATGGCTAAGGCCAAGAATCATATACAACGAACCTTTGTTCGAGGAACACCTTTTTTCCAGGCTATTGTAGATTTTCCAACACCATCAAAGTTCAAAGCACCTGTTGTGACTCCCAAGTATGATGGAAAGACTGATCCTGTCCTTCATATAGAACAGTATCAGGCTGCAGCCGACATCTACGCTGTTCCAGATGAGATGAGATGCAGAGCATTCTCGGGAACTCTTACCGAATCTGCTCAAATATGGTATAATAATCTTCCTCGGGTTAAGATCTCAACTTTTCGTCAACTGGCCGAGTTATTCATTGGGAATTTCTGTTTTGGGGCAAAAACCAGTTAAATGAGTAGCACATTTGTTAAGTGTTATACAAAATGCTGGTGAGAGTACCAGAGATTATATAACTCGTTTTAATAACGAGAAACTCGAGGTCATTGATTATGAGGAGAAGACAGCGATTACTGTCTTGATGAGTGGACTACTACCCAACAAGTTGTACTACACTTTGGCCAAAGATCCACCTAGAACCATGTCGGATCTAATGGGAAAAGCGTCCAAGATTATGAATGCCGAGGAGGCTATGGCTGCGAAGAAGAACATGGATGCCAAAGAAACTAAGGTGGAATGTGATAAAGCTAAGAAGAAAGAGCATAAGAACAATGGTAATGACAAACATTCAAAAAATAGGTCGGTATGGGATGTAATGAAGAAATATGACAATTATACTCCTTTAAAGAAGGACATCAACCATGTTCTAGAAGAAATCAAGAACAACGAGGAACTAAACTGGCCAGAGAAAATGAAGGAAGCCCCTGACAAGAGGAATAAGGCGAAGTATTGCGAGTTTCATAAAGATCATGGCCATATGACCAAAAATTGCATAGCTCTTCAGAATGAGATTGAAGCACTCATCCAATGAGGAAAGCTGTCAAAGTATGTTGATCGTGGAAATGAAAGAAGAAACAACGGCCGAGCAAGAGAGAGGTCTAGATCTCCTCGTCGAGGAGAGGAGAATAAGAAAAGAAACCATGAAGTTGATCCAGAAGACGACCCCAATCTGCCCAAGAGACCAAGGCAGCCAGAACGAGAGGTATTTTCAATACGTTTTGGGTCATTTGACTGTAATGTTATTACAGGTGGAGATGCAGGAGGAGGAGACCTTACTGCAAAGAGAAAAGCTTACCTCGGTAAGGCTCAAGCTTGCTCGTACATTCAGCGAATAAATCTAGCTGAGGATGATCACCCGAGAAAGGTAAACAAAGAGAAATTGGTCATTGGTTTCTCAAAGAACGACCTCGCAGGTGTTCTATATCCTCATGATGACCGATTGGTGATCAAAATGAGGATGAAGGAGGTTATGATTTCCAGATTATTGGTCGACAATGGTAGCTCGGCAGACATCATGTTCTACTCGTGCTTCGATAGTTTAAATCTAAAGCTATCTCAACTGGAGCCTTATCACAGACCCCTCATCGTTTTTGCTGGCGAGAAAGTATTTCCACTTGGGAAGATCAAGTTGGATATATTCATTGGTACGTGGCCTGCTTGTCGAACAGAAAGAATACACTTTTTCGTGATGGATAAGAATGTTCAATCATCATATAATATCATCATGGGAAGAGTAGGATTGAAGAGGTTCAAGGCTGTACCATCTACAGTGCATCAGTGCTTAAAATTTCCAATAAATTTTGGAGTAGGAGTTGTGAAAGGTGACCAGAAAGTAGCTCGGGAATGCTATTATTCATCCGTCGAGCAAGAAGAGATGGAGGAATCAAGGAAAAAGACTACTACCTATCAAGTGGATGAAGGTGCTGAAATTGAAACATTGGATCCTAGAGATGAGTCTCAACTCGTGAAGGGTCAAGTGGTGGAAGCTACTGAAAACATCCTTCTGGACGACGAGTACCCTGAACTACTACTCAAGTAGGTTCGTCGTTGGAGGCCTCATTAAAACAGGAATTGATAACTTTCCATAGAAGCAGAAAGCAAACTTTCGCATGGAGTCATGAAGATATGCCTGGAATAGATCCAAATTTCTTATGTCACGAGCTCAATGTGAATAAGGAGATCAAGCCAGTGAAGCAGAGAAGAAGAGTATTCAGCCCCGAGAAGAACCAAGCTATACAGGAGGAAGTCGAGAAGCTCCAGAAAGCTTGCTTCATTGAAGATGTTAAATATCCAGACTGGTTAGCCAATGTGGTGATGGTAAAGAAGAAAAACAACAAATGGAGGATGTGTGTAGACTTCACCGACCTCAACAAAGCATGCCCAAAGGATCACTTTCTATTGCCCGAAATTGATCAACTGGTGGATGCTACCTTGGGACACGAGTTGCTGAGCTTCATGGATGCTTATTCTGGTTACAATCAGATCAAAATGAAACCTGAAGAAAGGGAGAGTACTTCTTTCATTACCCCTAGGGGAACTTATTGTTATAATGTTATGCCTTTTGGTTTGAAAAATGCAGGTGCGACATATCAGCGGCTGATGAACAAGGTCTTTGCTAAACAAATCAGTTGCAATATGGAAGTCTATATGGACGATATGCTGACAAAGAGCAGGAAAGCTGCCGATCATCTAGTTGACTTAAGTCAGACTTTTGATCAACTGGATAAATATCAAATGAAGCTGAACCCGGCGAAGTGCATATTTGGAGTATGAGAAGGCATGTTCCTCGGGTACATTGTCAATCAACGAGGCATTGAGGCAAATCCTGAAAAGATCAAAGCTCTATTAGGGCTACGATCTCCAACGACGAAGAAAGAGGTGCAAAGTCTTACAGGACGAGTAGCAGCACTCAACAGATTTGTATCGCGAGTAACTGACCGATGTCTCCCATTCTTTCAGACGCTTAGAAAGACTTTTGAGCGGAATGATGAATGTGAGAAGGCTTTTCAAGACTTAAAGAAAAACTTGGGAGCACCTCCACTGTTGTTCAGGCCAGTGATGGGAGAAAAATTGTACTTGTATCTAGCAGTATCGAAGAATGCGGTTAGCTCGGCGTTGATAAGATTGGAGAATGGAGTACAAAAACCAATCTATTACACAAGTAAGGCCTTCCGAGGAGCAGAGATCAGATATCCAAGGCTGGAAAAATTATCATTGGCATTGATTAAGGCGAGTAGGAGAATGAGGCCATACTTCCAGGCTCATACCATAGTCGTATATACTGATATGCCTTTGAGGTAAGCCCTTCATAAACCAGAAAAGTCAGGGAGATTGATGTACTGGGCAATAGATCTCGGTGAATATGATATAGTCTATGAACCCAGATCATCGCTAAAAGGGCAGGCTGTAGCAGATTTTATAGCAGAGTTCACCTATCCTGATACCCCCGAGGAGTAAAAGTTGCTCGTTGATCAACCTGTGGATGTTACAGGATCAACAAACACAAGCTCGGACCAATTCCGATTGGTAAAAGGGCAACAGGATCAACAAACACAAGCTCGGACCAATTCCAATTGGTAAAAGGGCAAGTGGATGTTACAAGATCATCAAATTCGAGCTCAGACCAATTCCAATTGGTAAAAGGGCAAGAAGAAATGATCGACGAAGAGCAAGAAATATTCGGGGAGGATGAAAGGAAGCAACAAATATTTCACCGAGGAACTCTGACTGATCAGAAATTTGAAGACGAGTTACCTATATGGAGGCTAGATGTAGATGGTTCATCTTGCACTACAGGATGTGGCGCGGGGATAGTTTTGAGCACTCCGGATGAGGTCGACATGGAATACGCCCTGCGTTTCCAATTCAAAGCTTCCAATAATGAGGCTGAGTATGAGGCCATGATTGCAGGACTTAGTTTGGCAAAAATTATGGAGGTGCAACAGGTTATTATTTTAAGTGATTCTCAATTGATCGTAAATCAAATGATTGGAGTATATGCAGTTAGAGGAGAATTAATGATCAGATATCATGCAAAGGCAAAGGAGCTGGTGTCAGAATTTGCCACTATTTAGCTGGTCAGAATACCAAGAATGGAGAATGCGAGAGCAGACGCCCTAGCTCGACTAGCATCAGCTACTCGCACCGAGCTACGACGAATAATCCTAATTGAAGTGTTGGTTGGTCGGAGTATAGATGAAGATTTGACGATGAACTTTATTACCCTTGATTTAGGACCATCTTGGATGGATCCCATCAGGGCATATATTGAAGAGGGAGAATTGCCAATTGACAAGCTCGCAGCTAAGAAATTGAAGTTTAAAGCTGCTCGGTATGTATTAACTAATGGTATTTTATATAGACGAGGAATTATGGAAGGTTGGCAGAGATATGTACATCCCTCCGAGGTGAATGAATTGATTGAAGAGATCCATGAAGGGTCCTGTGGAGCACATGTAGCAGGTCGGACGCTTTTACAAAGGGTGATGATGCAGGGATACTACTGGCCGACGATGAGGGATGATTGTATAGCCTATGACAAGAAGTGTGACAAGTGTCAGCGCTTTTCCTCCATACGAAGAACTCTACAAGCATTGTTGACACCCATAACTTCCCCTTGGCCATTTGCCATGTGGGGAATTAATTTGGTTGGGCCACTGCCAACGACCCGAGGAAGGTTCAAATACCTCGTCGTCGCAGTGGATTATTTTACTAAGTGGGTAGAAGCTGAGCCACTCATTGACATGACGTACGAGAAGGTGTACCAATTTGTTTGGAAGAACATCATTTGTCGATATGGTCTTCCTCATGCTTTCATCACAGACTATGGAACACAATTTGATAACGAGGAGTTCGCTGCCTATTGTCATCAGTCAAATATTTTGAAGGTCCACTCAGCACCAGGCCATCCTCAAAGCAATGGACAAACTGAAGTGACAAACAGAACGCTGCTAAATGGTTTGAAGAAAAGACTGGATGATGCGAAAGCGAATTGGATCAACGAGCTACAATCAGTACTTTGGGCTTACTGAATTACTAGCAACTGGAGAATCACCATATATGCTGGCGTTTGGAAGTGAAGCTGTTATACCTGCCGAGTTGGGCCTCCCAACACACAAGGTACTAAATTTCAATTCACCTGTCAGCGACTTAATGAGAAGGTTGGATTTAGACATGCTCGAGGAAGTTAGAGAAGAAGCAGCCATTAGAAATGCTGCTTACCAGCAGCGAACAACTTTGTTCTACAACAAAAGGGTGAAGAAGTGCGACCTGAAAGAAGGAGATTATGTGCTGAAGAAAGTCATTCAAAAGCACAATAAACTGGAGGCAAACTGGCATGGACCATACCGAGTTACAGAAGTTGTTCGACCAGGAACTTATCGAATAACAACTTTAGAAGGCGAGGAG
Organism: Sambucus nigra; assembly: GCA_949130495.1. Lineage (NCBI taxonomy): Eukaryota > Viridiplantae > Streptophyta > Magnoliopsida > Dipsacales > Adoxaceae > Sambucus > Sambucus nigra. The sequence continues at coordinate 631,104,276 of OX422209.1, forward strand.
TTTAAGAATGCATGGAACGCAGAGCACCTACGCAAGTACTATCAATGATGAATAAAATGAAGATATTCTGCCGAATTCTTTCTTTTTATTGAAAGTTTTTTCGAGGAATAGTGCTACACACTACTCGGGGCAAAACTCGACAAAGCTCAGGCTACTCAAATTTTTCTCGAAAATGCCAACTAAGGTTGGTCGAGAAATCAATATTCCTCCGGGAAGTAAAGCTACCAATATTCCTCCGGGAAGTAAAGCTACCAATATTCCTCCGGGAAGTAAAGCTACTTATATTACTCCGGGAAGTAAAGCTACTTGTATTCCTTCGGGAAGAAAATTTTTTATATTCCTTCGGGAAGAAAAACTTTGTATTCCTACGGGAAGTAAAACTATATGTTTCTCGGGAAATAATAGTATTCCTAAAAGTGCCAACTTATGTCCGTTAGGAAGTAAATATATTCTCGAAAATGCCAATTAAGGTTGGTCGGGAGCTACAATTATTCCAAAAGTACTAACTATGGTTGGTCGGGGATAAAAACCCACTAACTGTAGTTGGTCGACAAGAAAAATTTACCAACCTTGGTTGGTCGAAAACATTTTATGAAAACAAAAAGTACCAACTATGGCTGGTCGGGGATAAAAACCCACCAACTGTAGTTGGTCGACAAGGAAATTGTACCGACCTTGGTTGGTCGGAAACATTTAAGAAAAAATCTACTAACTATGGCTGGTCGGGGATAAAAGCCCACTAACTGTAGTTGGTCGACAAGTATAATTTAACGACCTTGGTTGGTCGGAAACATTTTAAACATTTTTTATACTCGTAACTTTATTATTAAGTGATCGAGCAACATTTTTTATACTCGTAATTATTACTAAGTTGGTCGAGAAACAAAATATTGTTTTTGCCAAATGACTACCACAAATTCAAGCTAGTCGACAATAACTTGATCGACAAACAACAAAATATTGTTATCTTTTTAACAGATATGCATGCACAAATATAAAGTGTTTGATAATTACAAGACAATAGCAATTAAGATTTGCAAACAAAAATGAAAGTCTTTCATTGAATTCAAAATAAATTACATTGATAATGAAATAAAAGTTACATTGATATTGAAATGTATACAAATTTATTACATTGATATTCCTATTCTACTGGTCTTTTCCCCTCTGCTTTTGATACAGGTTCCTCGCCAGCAGGCGGATCCTTTAAAGCCAGAGGAGAATTTATGAAGTTGAGATCTTTCAACATCCTGACATTTATCACGGATGGTCGATCTAAGAGGTGCTCGGGACGAGATATCTCGGCATTTGAGTGGAGATTGTAGTCACCGAGATATTTGGAAATCAAGCTCCGAGGAATGTCCCGAGCAGGGATCCAACTCATATCCAATTTGTATGGTGGCACAGGTAAGTCGAGCAACCCGGGATTATGGTAGTCCCACAGGTAATGACCCTGTTCGAGCTACAGCACACCTAAGGCATTCAACCAGCCTTACTTGTAGCCCTCATTATTGGCATTCTGGATACGATCGTCCAAGTGGTAGAGCACTTCGTTGTATCCAGCCATCCAGAACTCCCTGGGCTGTTTGTGGAACTGATATGTTAGCCTTTCCATCTGCTCGTGGAGGTTTTTGACGAAGAGCTCCTTGTTCTACAATGTAGATTTCTGCTCAGAGAGTTGCTCTTCCAAGTCCCTGATCTTCTTTGACATTTCAGCCAAATCCTGGTTCTTCTCCATCAGTTGGAAGGCCTGGTTTTCTAATGCAGACTGAGTCCTCTGTTCCTCGATAGGAATGCGAGCTGCTCTTGCTCATCCCCGAGGAGCTCTTGCTCGTCCACAAGTTGATGTAGAGGGGATAGCTCTCTTTAAGGTTTCCAACTCATCCCTCAAGTTGGCGTTCTCGACCTCTAAGAACGAGAATCCCTCATCGGTCACTGGGATTAAGGCTTTTGAAGAAGAGGCTGCAGACTTCAACTGTGATAGCTCTTTCTGCAAGTTGTTATTTTCTTGCTCCAGTAACTCGGCAATCTATCTGCATTCCTCGACCTCACCCCTCAAGGTTCTCTCCTTCACATCGTACCCAGCAAAAAGCTTCTCATAACCCTTGTCGGCACTGATCTGCTGGTACTTCTTCTCGTATCCCTCATGCAACAAGGCAGTTGATTCTTTGTATTGTAGCTGAAGGTCTTCAAGGATGCCTTGGAGATCCTTGATCATATCATAATAGGCCACATTATTGGCCACTGCTCGATCAAGTAGACACTTCAGATATTGATATGCTTCAACTGCCTATTCAGAAGCATCCTGGCCGAGGATGTCGACGACTTGTGCTGCACTCAGGTCTGTGTGACCAGCTTTAAAATAATCATTACATTATCGCAGCAGCTTCGTATCATGGGCAGATAGTAATTCCATCCTGGCCAGAAACTAGCAGAGAAAGAAAAAGCAATAATCAATAAGAAGTACAAACAGAGTATGAATAGAAGATAGACAGCAGTATGTAAAAAAGTCCAAGTTTTATTATATCATAGTTCAGAGTTACAAGTTCTGGGTTACATTTGATAAAAGAAAAATAAAATGTAAAGATAAACCCGAACAACTCTACACCTTTTCCTTGTCTCCCAAAACCTTCTCGGGAGGCTGGGACGAGGAAGTAGGTTGCTCGGAGGGAATGGATAATTGCTCGGGGAGCACTGGCCATTGCTCGGAGGAAGTAACGATTTGCTGAAGTTCCTCGACGGCAGGCTGGATGGCTGGGGGATGATCTCCCATCACCATAGAAGACTCTTCTGAGGCAGCTTCGTCCTCTTCTTAATCTTCTGGAGTTAGAGGGGGACAAGGAATGTGTTGCTGGAAGAGCTCAAAAGATTCATCGATTTTCATCTCCTGGAGAGCTGCAACCCATCCATCACTGAAGTATTTTAGGCTGCCATATTCAACTTGTGACATCATGGCAGCCAACCCCTTGTTCCACCCCTTGTCCCAGCCAGCGCTGAAGGACTTCTTCACAGCCATCTTCCTCTTCAACTTCTCCGAGGAAAGCTTCTCGGACAGCAGGTTATCAGCAGCTTTCAATTTATTTTCTACCTCCTTCTTCTGCTGACCTACTTCCTGAAGCTGGCCCAACCTTTCTTCAGCAACCCTGAGCTTATCTTCAAGCTCCCTAGCAGTTTTGAGCTTCTCTTCAAGCTCTTTATTTGCCTTCTCCAGGGCATTATTTTTCTTCTCCAACTCCTTGGAGGCATCAACAGCTCGAGCTTTCTCCTGCTCGGTGGAGGCAAGCTTCTTCTCCCAAACAGCCTTGTCAGTGGCATATTTTTAGCGAGAATTATCCAAAGACTTGATAGCTTCTGCCATAGCTCCCTCTAGGGGTGGACAAAAAAAAGACCGACCCGAATGGACCGATTGGACCGAACCGGACCGAACCAAAAATTAAGGCTATTTTGAAACCGGTCCGAAAATCGGTTCACAAAAACTAAAAACCGATTAAACCGGTCCGGTCTGCGGTCCACTATATTAAAAGACCGATTTGGACCGGACCGAACCGATTCCCATATATATATAATAAAAATAATGTTATTGTGTTTCTTATGTATAGTTTTTGAATTAATGTATATAACTTATGAATTTAATTTGGAACATTTTATATATGTATAGACATTTTTTTAATTTGGGTAAAAAAAAACTATGTAAATATCACTTGGAGTTTCGAGTATTATTTTTTTGTATATATATTGTGAGAAAAATAGATAAAAACATTCATAAAATGTACATATATATAAAATAGGGTCAGGACCGAATTTTACCCCGAACCGGACCGAAAAAAGCCTGGACCGAATTAGTAGGTTAACCGAATTAATCGGTCCAGTCTCGGTTCAAAAAAAATGAGGACCGAATATTCGGTCCGGTCCAAAAAATAGGCAAAACCCGGACCGGACCTGACCGTGCCCACCCCTAGATCCCTCCACACTGGACGAGGATCATGAAGCTTTAATTGCTTCATCCTTCTTCAAAATTATATTAAAGCAGCTCGTCAACTGTGAAAGTAAAAAGAAAGCAAATCAGAAACAGAAATGACAAAGGGAATATGAAAAGTTGAAAGTAAGAAGACTTACAGAAGCAAGGTGACGAGCAGCTAACGAGGTAACCATATCCTGAGTAAGGTTTTCTTCATTACCTTGGACATCGAGAATGATCCAGGACTTTACCAAGCTCATGACAGAGCTCGGGGGAACAAAAGTTGGAACCCCAGTTCCAGTAGCTAGGGGCTGAGTGATGGTGTCAGCCAAATTGACCGAGGAACTCTTCTTCAGCCTCCTCGGGGGAACAGGAACAGATTCAACCAAGGAAGAACCCTTTGTCGGTGATATTACAATCACCTCTCTAGGAGCAGCAGACCTGCTCGGAGCCACTGCGGGCTTCTCGGCAACCTTCATAACTGCAGCCGAGGAAGGTGCATCATTCTTCTTTGTCCCCTCCCTTGGGACATCAACCATACTTCTTTTTGCCTCTCCAGCACCAGAGGCAGGCTTCTCGAATAGGGTGGGAGGTCTTATCTTCTTCATCCTTTCGCTTAAAGGGATGTGAGATTCAGGCGAGGAGCTGGTGGAAGCTGGTACTGGCTCTGCGTCACTTATTACTGGACGAGCAGTAAAAGAGGTTGTGTAGCTCTTGTACTGCAGCAGATATGAGGCTGATCTAATGTGCTCGTCGGCAACACTATGATGCAGACTCCAGATAAGTTTCAAATGCCTTATATTGACATCTGCTTCTTTTGGGCACTTTCTTTTGCTATCAACTGCAAATAAATAAACATTGCCACCAGTGACACATTTTATCAAACATAAAGGAAGCATAATTTCAAAATAAATAAAATGAAATAAAAATAACCTATCCCATTGCCATAAGGAGGGCATCTGGGACCCTGGTAAACCTCATCTCCAGTTAATGGAGGGTGTTGCCAATTTTTTATGACAACCCCGTGTTCAAAATAATCCCTATTGGCATCAGGGAGATTGACTACTAAGGCTCTATTTACAAATCTAGTTTTTAAATAAAAAATGTTATCATTAACTGCCCATCTATAGCAGTACATAATCTCAGGAATTCCTATGCGAGTTCCATGGATTTGATTTAATCTATGCACACCATTAATTATTCTCCATGTGTTGGGGGATATTCTTGCAGGAACAACGTCAAAGTACTGACAGAATTCCAGACACAAGGGATTTGGTGGAAAAGAAAATCCACACTCAGCAATAAAGAGGCTGGGGAACCAATGTCCCTCAGCCAAATGGAAATAATCAGAAGGCTCAGAAAGCTCTTCCAAAACAACCCAAGAGGGAATGGAAAAATCAGAACGAAACTTATCAAGAGATTCTACAGGATAAACCATGATGAAAGATGGAAATGAAGAAGAAGGAAGAAGATCTTACAGAAAAAGAGTGGATCTGTTGACAACGAATGATGGAAGAGATGAATACACAGGAGAGAAAGAGATGATGGAAAACTCGAAAATACAAATTTGAAAAGGTAGAAGACAATGGGATTGTCTGTGAAGCTTAAGTACTTTGCCTTGGGAAAAGGAAAAAGTAATGATTACGAAAAGAAATGATTAAGCTACAGGCAGCTAAAAGGACAAAAAAGACGTGGAGATCGAGGCGATTATAAAAAATATGATTCTACGAATTTGGAAGGAGAAATAAATACAAATGACTCCTAAATATCGGGAGGATCATTTAAAACTACCATATACCGAGAAAGAATGTTCCATACTCCTCCAATTTCGAACTATGAAACATTGGCGGCTTCTGTTGATACCAAATTTAGTCTGCTGACGTGGCCTAATTTAATAAAGACGCGTGGCAATCTGCGTGGAAAAAACAAATACTCCCGAGGAACTCACACGCTCCGAGAACCTACATTACGACGAGGAGCATTGCTTCCCCGAAGAACGCATACGCTCCGAGGAACAAGAACTCTCCGAGGAACTCATACGCTCCGTGAAACAAGAACTCTCCGAGGAACTCATACGCTTCGAGGAACAAGACCTCTCCGAGGAACTCTTGAGTACCGAGAAGCTTAGGCGGTCCGAGCAACTCAGGCGGTCCGAGCTGCACCTCGAACCGCGCATCATTTATTGGATAACCAACAGTTTGGATGTTCATTAAATGCTTATCATTCAGACGCACACGCTAAAGGGGTATTGAATGTATTACCCTTTCATATGTATATCATTTAATGTATTACCCTTTCACATTACAGCCTCAGGGCTATAAATACATTGTACAATCCTCATTGTAAAGGGACCGGAATTTCTTGAGAGAACCACAAATCGAGAATTCCTAAACACTCGGCAATAACACAACAGTGGATGTAGGCCATTCTTATAAGGCTGAACCACTTTAAAAATTCTTTGTCTCATTTATTTATCTGTGATTGATTAATTAGAGTGATCTAATTTTTTGCATCAACAATCATTTTCTTAGATCTGTTGTTCTAGTATATTGAAACTTTCAGATCTAAGTTTTTCATGATATATTACACTTAGTTTGCATGTTTGTTTCTCATCTTGAGAAATATTTTGTTGATTCGTTTTCAGTAAATGTTTTTAACTTTGAAATCAACAAAAATGTTTTATGTTTCTAGTTCTCTTAAAACAAGACCTTAGACCTAGTTTGGAATCACACTTGGAGGTTTTCAATCTCGAAAAACTTTTCTAAACTCTGAGATTGATTAAGACCTTGACTGTCTTCTAAGCAAGGTATCCGTGGATTCTGGGATTGTTTTAAAGGTCAAAAAGGTTAAGTTTTGTGAGAAGAGAGAAAAAGAAAACTCACAGCATATAGACTTATTTGTAATTTGCTAGGACTGTTTGTACATGATAAGTGTGTGTGTGTGCATGCATGTGTTAGAAAGCACCTCCACAAACACTTTCACACTACAACATGAAAAGTGTTGGTAATAAGATCTTGAGATAAAGAGTCGACGTAAAGAGCTTGAACAAATTGGAGTTAACAAACTGAGAGGACAACATCAACAATCAGAACTACAGAGAAGTTATAAGGACACCAGAGGGTACATTCCTAAACTTATATAGGTCTGAGTTGTATGCATGTTTGTTATATAGTTTGTAACTGTTAAATTTGTTTATAGTGGATTTTTGTTTTACTCCGTAGAGGGAGTCGTGGATGTTTCCTCAATTGGTGAGGTTTTACCACGTAAAAATATTGTACTTAATCTTCCTACATCTTCTCATCTCATTCTTGGTTGTGCTGGGTTTTAAAGTTTGTTTAAAACTGTTTTATAAAACTTGTTAGTAAAATCTTGAATAGATCTCGTACATACTATTTTGTTAAACACATCTTGTGTTCAAATAGTTTTGGTTTTTCAAGAAAAGAGTTTCTTAAAAAAACAGATCGGAGTGACTTAAATAGTTTATTTTTAATAAACGGCTTTAGTAACAGAATTTCAATTGGTATCAGAGCGGGATATACTTCTTTTAAAGAGATCATGTGTTTCTGAAATTGTTTTCTGAAAATCAAATATGGACGAGAAAAATGAAAGATTTGGTAACTTGACCAAACCTCCTATCTTTGATGGAACCAATTTTGCTTACTGGAAAGTAAGAATGATTGCTTTCATTCAAGGAACTCTGGGAGATGATGTCTGGGACATTGTTGAAAATGGTTATATTTTTCCTACAAAACCAGCCACTGAAGGAAGTAATGAGAGGGTTAAGAAAGTTTTAAGTGAGTTCACACAAGAAGAGAAACAAGTTTCTAGAAATAATAACAAAGGAAAGAATGCTATATTTATGTCTATAAATGAACATGAATTCAAAAGAATCTCATCCTGTACCACTTCTAAGGATGCTTGGGACACTTTAGTTACTGCTCATAAAGGTGACACTAGAGTTAAAGCTGCTAAAACTCAAATGCTCATTCAACAGTATAATTCCCTAATTATGTCTGAGACTGAGTCATTTGATGACTTCTATATGAACCTGACTGATATTGTGACTAAACTGCATGCTAATGGGATAACTTATGACATACAAGAAATTGTGTCTAAAATTCTGAGATCATTACCACAGAAATTTGATAACAAAAGATATGCTATTGAGGAAATGTGTGATATTAATCTCACTCCTGAACTACTCAGTAGTAAGTTAAGAACTGTGGAAATGGAACTGGAATTTAAGAAACAATTAACTCAGTCCCATAGGAAACAGACTAGTTCCAATCTAAGCTTCTCTTCTAAATTGATTAAGCCTGAGTTTAATAATTCCAATGATGATTCTGATGAGGAATGCGATATAGAGAGTTTGGACAATCAGATTGCCTTAATGTCAAAACAGTTTAAGAAAATCATTAAATTTAGAAACAACATGGCAAATAAACAAGGCAAGTCTAATTATCCAAATCCTTTCAATCACAGACCTCATGAGAAAAGCCATGATAAAAATCACAAGGACTCTCACACTATACCTAACAGAGACCTTAAGAAGACTGGATGCTATAGATGTGGTAAACTAGGACACATTGCACAAGACTGTAGAGTTAACTTGAACACTCAAAACAAACACACTAGGGCCAACATTTGCAAGACATGGGATGATTCAAGTGAATCTGAAAATGAGGAACCTGAGTCATCTGATGTTTTTTACCCTTGCATGTCTTTCTTTGCCAAGATTATCTATAATGATGATATGCCTGTGTTTGTTAACGAGGATGAATATAGTAATTCTACTTTTGATGTTTCGAATACTGCTGTTACTGGTTTAGATGCTTTGATTACTGAGAATATTGCTATTTGTTCTTCGGTGTGTGTGAGTCAAAGGGAAAGCGATAATGACGATGTCAATGCGTGTGTGAGTACAGTGAATGAAGCCCTAGGGGTCACTTCACACACTACACTTAGTGACTCGGATAATGAAGACCTCCCAGATATCCACACTCTCTATGCTAAAACTCTCAAGAAAAGCACTAGACTAGAAAATATTGTGAAAGATCTCACTAAGAAGTTAGAAGATCTAAGCCTAATGGTTAAACTAAATGCTGAAGAGTATACTACCCAATGTTTGACTCATAAAAGCGAAATCAAAATGTTTGATGAAAAACTCAGAAATTTAAAAGAAACGAATGAAACTCTGGAGAAAAAATACAAAGGGACATTTTTAGAATTGGAACAAACTAAAGAAAAGACAGCAACTGTTTTCTAAAAAATTACAAAATTTGAAAATAATTCAAACTGTTTTGATGAATTTGTTGCTGAATCAAAAACCAATTCTGATGATCGAACTAGAATAGGGTTTTGCCTCAATTTGAAAACACAAACAAAATCTTTTGAACCTATCAAGTTTGTGTCAGGAGGCAAAAGGCCTATTGAAACATGCCCAAACTTTCATTCTCTAAAAACTGAGTTTGATTCAAAACATCAAAATTTTAACATTGGGGAATCAAGTTGCTCTAAACATGAAAGTTCACCTAAGGCTAAATACGTTTGCCCCTCTATTAGGAAGAGTGAGTCTGCATTCAAGACTGTCACACCTAGGAATAGAGTTCAACCTCAAAACTTCTCAAAACCTTTGTTTAGAGACTTTCCTAAGGAGACCCCAATCTTGAACAATCTTTATTGCTCTTACGGTGATATATACGGTCACTCTTTTGATAGTTGCTATGCTAGGAGACTAATTACACCTGTCTATAGTTCTCCTATTTATCAGAACTTTAAATATTCTAGAAGAAACCGAAATAATTATGTACTTCCTAGACAACCTGACAAAAACTCTAATTATAGGAAGAGAAAGACCAAACCTAAGAGAACATTTCCTAGAAGGAATCCTAAGCACTTTCCTAAACCAAATGCTCATGTTTTTCATAAAACTCAAAATCATGCGCAAAACATTTTTCAACAAAAATCTAATGCTCGTAAATTTTATCAATTGAGAGCTAATAAGCGCAAAATGAAAACTAGAGCAATATGGGTTAGAAAAGATGATCTATTGCCTCAGATGAAGTGTAACATAGTTGTTACTGCTTTAAAAGCTGAACACACATCATCTGGTTAGTATTTAGACTCTGGATGTTCTAAGCACATGACTGGGGATGAAACTAAACTTTTAAACAAAACCAACTTTGCTGGTGGTAAAGTCATTTTTGGTGATGGAGTTTCATCTCAAATCATAGGCAAAGGAACTCTCCAAGAAAATGAACTTCCTATTCTTGAAAATGTCCTTTTAGTTAAAGGTCTTAAGGCAAATCTACTTAGCATATCGTAATTTTGTGACTCAGATCATACTGTTACCTTTTCAAAGAACAATTGCAAAATTTTAAATGATAAAGGTGAATGCATAATTACAGGATTCAGAACTCCTGACAATTGCTATACTGTCATGAATAAATCTAAAATCTGTAATGTTGCCAGAATGGATGACAACGAGATATGGCATAACATAATGGGTCATATAAATTACGATAACCTTAGTAGACTGACCTCTCAGGAAATAGTTAGAGGAGTTCCTAAAAGCAAACCCATTCCTAACATAGTATGTGGTTCCTGTCAGGAAGGTAAAATTGTTAAGGCACCTCATAAGAAAGTTAATGATATTCTTACCTCAAATCCCTTGGAGCTCATCCATATGGACCTAATGGGTCCCTCCCAAACTGTTAGTCATTGTGGACACAGTTATATCTTAGTTATGGTTGATGACTTCACCAGATTTACTTGGGTAGCCTTTTTAAAACAAAAGTCTGACACTTTTTAAGCTTTCCTAAAAATTCTTCTCCGGATTGAAAATGAAAAGGACACTCAAGTAAATAGAATCCGTAGTGACAGAGGTGGTGAATTCAAAGACACTGGTATTATTGAATACTGTGACTATAATGGTTACAAACATGAATTCAGTGCTCCTAAGACTCCTCAACAAAATGGGATTGTCGAAAGAAATAATCATACCCTTCAAGAGATGGCACGTGTTATGTTACATGCCAAGAATTGACCTAAGTACTTTTGGGTAGAATCTATTCGTACTGCTTGTCACATCATAAATAGGGTCTATCTTAGAAAGAATTCCAAACAAACTCCTTACGAACTTTGGTACAAGAAAAAGCCCAATCTTAAGTACCTTAGAACTTTTGGTAGTACTTGTTATGTATGCAAAGATAGGGAACACTTATCCAAATTTGAGAGCCGAGGTGATAAAGCTATATTTTTAGGATACTCGCCTAATAGTAGAGCCTATCAAGTGTATAATCTTCGCACTAAAACCTTAATGGAATCCATAAATGTAATTGTGAGTGACACTACTGTAGAGAGTAAGACTGGTGAATCAACTATTGAGGAAGAGCCTACAAACATTTTAGAAAATAACTCTCCTGAAATAGATGATTCATTACCAATTGAGACACCTGAAGTACCTAACTGGGTTTCTAAAGATCATCCCATAAATAACGTAGTTGGTAACCCTAGTGAGCCAGTACGTACAAGATCCCAACTAAGAAACTATGCACATTATGCATGTTTTGTTTCCCTAGTGGAACCAAAGAATGTAAATGAGGCATTGAATGACTCTCACTGGATTTCTGCTATGCAGGAAGAACTTCTTCAATTTGTCATTCATGATGTTTGGTATCTTGTTCCTCGTCCTGATCACAAGAAGGTTATTGGCACACGTTGGATTTTTAAAAATAAGTCTGATGAAAATGGGATAATCATTAGAAATAAAGCTAGATTAGTTGCTCAAGGATACTCTCAAATTGAAGGAATAGATTTTAACGAGACCTTTTCTCCTGTTACTCATTTAGAATCTGTTCGTCTGCTCTTTGCTATAGCCTGCCACTTGCATTTTATACTTTACCAAATGGATGTCAAATCTGCATTCCTTAATGGAATATTGACTGAAGAGACCTATGTAGAACAACCTAAAGGGTTCATTGACCCTCAATATCCAAATCATGTATTTCGTCTCAAAAAGGCTCTGTATGGCCTTAAACAAGCTCCTCGAGCTTGGTATGAGCGTCTTTCCAGTTTCCTCTTAGATAAAGGTTTCAAAAGAGGTGGAAATGATCAAACTCTTTTTGTCAAAAATTTTGACAAACACATTATTATTGCTCAAGTTTATGTTGACGATATTATCTTTGGATCAACTTCTCCCTCAGAAGTCAAATCCTTCTCTGAAACTATGCATAAGGAATTTCAAATGTCCTTTATGGGGGAGCTACAATTCTTCTTAGGCCTCCAAGTCAAACAAAATTCAGAAGGATTATTTGTATCGCAATCCAAGTACACTTTAGAGATAGTAAAGAAATTTGTCCTTGAGAGTGCTAAAGATGCTAAAACGCCCATGAGTACTACGTTAAAACTTTCTAAAGATGAAAATGGAAAATCCGTAGATCCTACTTTGTATCGTAGTATGATAGGAACCTTACTATATCTTACTGCCTAGCGTCGTGATATTATGTATGCTGTGTGTGTATGTGCTCGTTATCAAAATAACCCTAAAGAGAGCCACTTGAATGGTGTTAAACGTATCATTAAATATGTAAAAGGCACTCTAAATCTAGGACTTTGGTACACTAATGACACACCAAGCACTATAATTGGGTACACTGATGCTGACTGGGCTGGGTGTACTGATGATAGTAAAAGCACTTCAGGAGCATGTTATTATATAGGTAATAACTTGGTAGGATGGAGTAATAAGAAACAAAACTGCACATCTCTCTCAACAGCCGAATCTGAATACATAGCCGCTGGCGGCTGTTGTGGTCAATTACTGTGGCTTAAACAAATGCTAAGTGATTATGGTATTCAAGAAAACCAATTGCATCTCTATTGTGATAATCAAAGTGCGATTAATATTTCTAAAAACCATGTTCAACACTCGAGAACAAAGCACATAAAAATTAGACATCACTTTATACGCGAATTGGTTGAAACTAAGGAATTAGAAATCAATTATCTTCCTACTGATTTGCAACTCGCAGATATGTTCACCAAACCTCTTGATTATAATAGATTCATTTCCTTGCGTAAATCTATTGGTATGGTTTGTGCTGAGTAATACCTTTGCTGATTATCCAAGTTTTTTTCCCTTTGTCCATTTGAGACAAAATGGGGGAGAAATTTGAGTCTCTAATGATTGTTTTTAATGATTGTTTATGTATGCTAAACAGCTTGATCTTAGTGATTATTGCAGGTTTCTGTACAGTCATACTCAACTGATGTAATAGGGTATTCAATTGTTAATAGTTGAGTCATGTACTTTTGCTTTCTAGGATTTGGGTAGATATAATTTTTATAGGAATAGGTATTTCTTATTTTTTTGTTGCCCTGCGAGTCCTAGTTGACTCAAAGGAGATTTTGTCTCATATTTCCAAAGGGGGAGATTGAAGCCCTTATACTCTTGACTCACTTGAGTCTATATTGTATAAGTGTTCATCTAGTTTGGAAATTGTGACAAAATTATGTCTAACCTAGAAACCAAAGAACCTCAGAGCTTGCATTACTATTTCATCTTTGATTGAAGAGACCTAGATTTAATTACCAACACTCACACACAGTAGAATGATTCATTTACATGTCATGTTGCATATTAGTGTGTGTATATATGTTGAGGGTTTTTAAATCCCTAAATTTGATTTTTAAATATTTTTTGGGATTTTTTAAAAACATTTTAAAATAAGGTTTTATTAATTAAACTTGGTTTTAAAAGGTTATGGGGTAAATATGCTAATTTCAAAATATTGGTTTAACTCTCTAAAGTTGGTTTGGGTAGAAACCAAAAGTGGCAGAGACTTCAGGGTTTACTTTGTAATTATTTTGACGCGCGTTTTATCTCGTGTTGTTGGCCAACATTTGTCGCCCTCTGATTGGTGAGATGTGTGTTTCTTTGAAGAGAGTAAAACTACACCTGCTTTCAACCCTTGGATCCTATGTAATCAACGATCTACATGTCTTCTATCATAATCCCTGTGATTACCTTTTGAACCAATCAGAAGCGTTTTAACCACCGCTTATCGTATTCCCTTGGATCTTAGTCAATCCATTTTGACTCTATCTGGACCCTTGATTTTGTCCCTCGATATCGAACCTTCTCAGCCTCCTATAAAAGGAGCCCTTTACTCAGCTTTCTGAGACTTTTGTTATTTCGTCATTTGAGAGAAAATAAAGAGAGAGTAGAGAGAAGAGAGAGAGAGAGAGAAACCAGAAGAGAGAGGAAGAGTTAGAAACCCTAACCCTAACCCTAACCCTAAATCGTCTACACAGTTCAAACCATATACAAACCTTCAAACCTCTATACTTTACCAAACACAACCTTGAGTGTTTGAGTGTTTTTGAGAGATGATTTGAGAGTTGGTTTGTTGCTGTAACCTCTTCTTCTTTGGATCTTGTTTCCAACTTAATCATTTTCTTAGATCTGTTGTTCTAGTATATTGAAACTTTCAGATCTAAGTTTTTCATGATATATTACACTTAGTTTGCATGTTTGTTTCTCATCTTGAGAAATATTTTGTTGATTCGTTTTCAGTAAATATTTTTAACTTTGAAATCAACAAAAATGTTTTCTGTTTCTAGTTCTCTTGAAACAAGACCTTAGACCTAGTTTGGAATCACACTTGGAGATTTTCAATCTCGAAAAACTTTTCTAAACTCTGAGATTGATTAAGACCTTGACTGTCTTCTAAGCAAGGTATCCGTGGATTCTGGGATTGTTTTAAAGGTCAAAAAGGTTAAGTTTTGTGAGAAGAGAGAAAAAGAAAACTCACAACATATAGACTTATTTGTAATTTGCTAGGACTGTTTATACATGATAAGTGTGTGTGTGTGCATGCATGTGTTAGAAAGCACCTCCACAAACACTTTCACACTACAACACGAAAAGTGTTGGTAATAAGATCTTGAGATAAAGAGTCGACGTAAAGAGCTTGAACAAATTGGAGTTAACAAACTGAGAGGACAACATCAACAATCAGAACTGCAGAGAAGTTATAAGGACACCAGAGGGTACATTCCTAAACTTATATAGTCTGAGTTGTATGCATGTTTGTTATATAGTTTGTAACTGTTAAATTTGTTTATAGTGGATTTTTGTTTTACTCCGTAGAGGGAGTCGTGGATGTTTCCTCAATTGGTGAGATTTTACCACGTAAAAATCTTGTACTTAATCTTCCTACATCTTCTCATCTCATTCTTGGTTGTGCTGGATTTTAAAGTTTGTTTAAAACTGTTTTATAAAACTTGTTAGTAAAATTTTGAATAGATCTCATACATACTGTTTTGTTAAACACATCTTGTGTTCAAATAGTTTTGGTTTTTCAAGAAAAGAGTTTCTCAAAAAAATAGATCGGAGTTACTTAAATAGTTTATTTTTAATAAACGGCTTTAGTAACAGAATTTCACCCACCCCCACCACACCTCTTGCCCCCTTCCCCCCGCCACGCACAGACGCACACACCTACACACACACACACACACCCCACCCCACCCCCACCCCCACCACCCCAACCCCTCCCCCCACCACGACTGTGACAACTACATTTGTCATGGCCCGTGACAACTCTTTGTCACCGTCGTGTCAAGTTCAATGACCGTGACACAAAACGCTTGTTTTATCATCTTATTCATTGCACGATCTTTTATCATCATCTTATCTGTATATTCATTGCAATTATCTACTTCTTTAATCCTTTATCTTTCTATTCATTCTTTGAGATTCTTTTATATTTCAAAAGTCTCTTATCCTCATTATATTTTATCACAATATGCATATCTTATAAGAGAGTCGGGTTTGGCATGAATAATTTGTAATGAAGTCTATAACGAATCTTACTAAATCAATTGGGGTATTTTCATATTTTATTACTTTATTACTTTATTGTTTATCAATAAAATTATGACATGAGATAATTATAATTGGAGCATAAATTTCATTATCATAAAGGGATAAATCCAACCAAGTACAGAGATTCTACAAATTAAAGTGAGAATTAAATTTAAGACTTTCTAACAACATGCATGTGTACGGATTCTACATAGTTGGGCACGAAAGTAACTAATGATATTCCTAAAAACATAAAATTGGCAACATTTTGTGAATTTACTAAACTTTATATAATATTATCAAATTCTGTTAAAAAATTATCTAGGGTTTTACCTAATTGAATTAATTTCATGAATAAAATTATTATCAAATTTAAATATTTATATAATTAACTTTAACATATGAATTCTAGAACTTTTCTAACATTTACACAATTCTCACTATCACTAACCTTGCATTCATACTAAGGTTTACATAGTTTTGAACAAATTATAACAAAATATTATCATATTTTTAGTTAGAAAATTCCACCCCCACCCTCCCCACCCCACCCCCTCCCCCCACCCCACCCCACCCCCACTACCCCCTTCCCCCCTCCCCCACCACAAACCACCACACACATATATACACATACACACACATATACACATACCCCACCCCCTCCCCCCACCACACCTGCACCACCCCACCCCCATTACCCCATTACCCCCTTCCCCGCTCCCCCACCACACACCACCACACAAATATATATATACACACACATACACACATACATATACACACATATATATACACACATACACATACACACACATATAGAAATGAAAGAGAAAGAGAGGAAAAAAAATATACCTTAGAGAGAGAGCGAGCGCAGAAATCGCTTAGAGAGAGGGGGAAAACAAAAAAAGGTGGGAAAAAAAGAAGCCTAGGGCTTTTTTTACTGCAAAAGTTGTTACGATCGTGTCAAGTTCATTGACCGTGACAATTATTTAAAGAGTTGTCACGGTCATTGACTGTGATAAGTCCGTGACAAGTAAATTTGTCACGGCCTTGTCACGGTCAATGACCGTGACAACTCTTTGTCACGGTCGTGTCAAGGTCAATGACCGTGACACAAAACGCGTGTTTTTTATCACGATCAATGACCTTGACAAGGGTGGCCGGCTGAAAGGTGACAATTTTGTCATTTTGGTGTAGTGAGGATATCTGCAATGTCCAAAATATAATGGAAATTTTGGGGGATTTTTTTTACTCGCACGATGCCCAAAATCGGCTAATGTGATACAATTATTGATGTTAAATTTAAGCTTAAACATGTTTTTATGTCTACAGGATAACTGGAATGTCTAAAATATAAATAATTTTTTGTCGATTTTTTTAAAAATATAAAGATATATTGTCACTGCTAAATGCAGTGACAAATGCCCTTTGTAGGGATTTGTGACAACCCGCCTACTAAAATAATAGGTGGCCAGCCCAATACTCTAATAATCACAGGAATTATAGATGGTCCATTCTCAGCATCACTGTCGATTAAAATAATAGTACGAGATAACCACCAATCATTTTAGAAAAAGGACTGTCAATAATAAGAAAATTTGCGAAAACGGTGGATATCAAAAAAATCGATAAATAAAGAACGACAGTATCATAAATAATCACCGAATAAGTTGTCGGTGAACAGACCAATACGAATAGTTACACCGAGTATTACATTTCAATATTTACAATATAGTAAATGAGTGCAAGACTTGGACAAACACGTCCGAATACACAACTGAGCACAACTAGAGTACAAGGGAAAGAAACGACTAAACAAGTAACCTACAACATCCGCAATAGGCCGTAGCTCCATGACAACCGGAATGAAAATGTAAATACGGGTGTCCATGCGGTAGAGCACCTGTAACGGCAAAGAGTATATGCAGAAAACAAGAAATATAGACGGGTCAGGGCCCGGTTTGATATGATTCCCATGTGAATAAAATGCATGACAGTTAAGTGCGTAGTTCTCTCGCAGTTAACAATAAAATTTCTCACCTCTCAATATAAAAACAACCTAGCGCAATATCAATGATGATGCTCTAGTTAAACAAAGAACAGAAGACAAACTTCTCCCCAGTCTCAACACTATGCCCTTATTCGTGTGTGGAGTGTCTCGCAAAGCAAAATCCAAACAAGGAACCCCCCCGATACACTACTACTAGGCAAGGCTGATCGTCGAGATACATTAGACCCTGTCCTAATTAATATGAGTACTAAAGGCTAACTTCTCCCCAATCACAACACTATTCCCTTATTCGTGCGTGGGGTGTCTCGCAAAGAGAAATCCAAACAAGGAACCCCCCAATACACTACTACTAGGCAAGGTCGATCGTCGGGATCCATTAGACCCTAAGTACAATATTTCCATATATAGTCATCTAATTTAATTTCCTTTTAACATAGTACTAAGGGCTAAATTTCTCCCCAGTCACAACACCATGCCCTTATTCGTGCGTGGGGTGTCTCGCAAAGCGAAATCCAAACAAGGAACCCCCCGATACACTACTACTAGGCAAGGTCGATCGTCGGGATCCATTATACCCTCAGCACATAATTAATATATATATAAAAGAGAGGTCAACATACATAAATGGTACAACATTTTATCAAATGTTTACCAAACAATTTCATCCGGTACACTAGTTCATTTCATGGTTCCATTCCTTATCAGGAAATATAATCATAGTTTTTATGCTCTTTGTGGCGTTTCATTGTGCTCTTTATGGCACTTTGTAAAAATACTTTCCTTATCAGGAATATCATCATCATAAAATGCTCTTTGTGGCATTTCATTGTCCTCTTTATGGCACTTTTTACATCAAGTCCAACTTGATTTAGAATAGTTATAATCATATATATATAACGATTCTAAGACCGCCCGTCCGGGTTTCCCCACTGTGCGTGCCCCTAAATGGCTATCATCTTCCAGGGCCTATTATTTAGATAACCTGGGATCCTACCGAAACGTTGGGAAGCAGCCATATGCCTGCGGGGTAGTCATAACCACACCCGGAATTACCTACCCATCGCAGAAAAATATACAACAAATGCTCATATGGCCTAGGGACTATATCCACCCTGCATTTATTAGTCAGGGGGCTTCACCGCAACGCGCGAACTTACCTTAAGATAGCGATTTAGAGAGGGTGTGTATCCATACCTTTTAACATTTATGAAAATCATCTTCCTTTTCATTTGAAAACATCCATTTTTACATTCTCAAAAATCATTTGTACCAATTTATTAGTACAACATTTAATAATATTCAATTCTTATTCTTAAAGTCATATTTTATTAATGACTTAAGACCCTAAGTACCAACAACCTCAACTTGTCCCCAATACTTCAATATAATATCATAAACCATTTAAAATGAATATCCCTCAAGGAGTGTCTCCCAAATGTCTCGACATTAATATTTTATCTTCAATTTATCTTTCGGTTAATCTCCTATTTCATTCGTACACCAACCTATACACTTTCGCCCTCGGGGGTAAGCCCAATCATCCCGTTAATCTTAGGACATTAGTCTACCCAAAAACCACCCTCTTGGACTCCCCATACTTCCCAAAGAAAGGCCCATGAACCTTGGACCTAGAAGAAAAAGGGCTAAAAATCAAACTAAGAAAATCTCACAAAAAGAGGGGAACCGAATCGATTCGCCCTTGCGAATCGATTCGCTAAACAGCCGAATCGATTCGGTGAGCAAAACTGACTTTCTGCAATTGCCGAATTGTTTCGGTTTTAACCCGAATCGATTCGGTCTGCCAGACCTGTAGCCTATCCCTTATCCGAATCGATTCGCCCCTAAAATCTTGCCCAGTTTGGGCTACGTGTTATATGAACCCTAAAATCCAAAAACCTTATATCTTTGATTTTATTCAACACCAACAACATCTAATTCTCCCAAATCATTTCTACACAATTAATAACTAATAGTTTATCCTCAAATCAAATTAAAAGTAAGATTTAAGGCTTTAATCACCAAAATCAATAAATACCCATTTAGGGTTCAAATCTTCTAAACTTAACTACACATGCAATTTATCACATTAAATCACATATATCAAGTAAGAAACTTGCCTCGAGGTTCGTAGTCTCTGATCCACCTCCGGTAGCAACGGAAATCCGGCCCAAAACTCCATTTTCTCTCCTTTTCTCCATTTCTCCCAACTCTCTCTTCTCTCTCTCTCTCCCTTAGCTTTTCTCACAAATGAAGAAAGAAAAAGGGGTGGGGGACTTAAACGGGTCTTAAAACATAAATGCCCTCTTTTAATTGCCAATACACCATTAAAATGACTCGTATCCACATAATTGAGTCATAACACCCCAAAAGTGCCCGAAACTCAAGAATACAACTTGGTACTTATTTTGACTATCTCGACTATTCTAAAAACAACCGCACCCCCTATTTTGACATTCGGGAAAATGTGAACAAATTTTATGTTCTAAATTCATTTTATTTAATTAATTTTACCCAACTTAAAGTATAGGTCATAATCGTCGTTTTACATACAACGACGCAATATATCACAATATAATGCTATTTACCTTCTCATACGGTAAATAGACAAAACATAGTAAATATTATCCCTTAATATCACGGGAAATAATATTTACTCCAACTTCCCCTATTTTATAGAATTAGCCCATCGGGCAAAATAATATAAAATAGCCGCTCAAAAGCCTGGGTTGTTATATACTGCCCCCCTTAGAAGGGAATTTTGCCCTCAAAATTCAGGCATATAGTATAACCATATAAAGGTATATTATACTAAACTATTGTGCTATCATTCCTAGAAAACCCCTTAGTAAAAATAGCGTCCCTACTAAGCTCGGACTAAGGTCATCATTATTCGATCTTTGTCTACCTTCTTCTTGCTATAACATAGCACCTAATCATTCCTCTAGAACTATCGATCCTACCTTTCTACTACGGAAGGAGATACTTATACATCCCGGCACCTTACTTATAAAAAAAATGATCCAAATAACTGTACAGAGGTTTTGATCCCTACAAACTACTACTCCCATCCTTCCTCGTCCCACCACTAGTCTCTTCACACTAGTAGGTGAGTCGGTCAATCACGGACATGAACGCTCTTACTATAGCATCCCCTCGGTGATGCTCGTTCTACTTGGCATCCGGTGCCTTCCCTAATCTCTCCGATGGTTCCCTACTCGGTGCATCTACTAACCCATCCGCACTTCCTTAGCGAAAGGGGATATTCAATCGATAGTCCTTCACGAACTCCAACTTTTTGCTCGTGAGAAGACAAATTTCCTGCCCAGGAAGTAGTGCCTCTATTCCTTAAGTCAAATACTAACGCTACGAACTCTATATCAAGCGGTGAATAATTCCTCTCATGGAGTTTAAGTCTATGAGACGCATAAATAATGAGTTCATGCATTGGCATTAATACTTCTCGTTCCTGGTAAAGACTCGTTCATCGAATTCACTCTCGATCATAACAACATGAGTGCAGGTGTAAAAGTCAGCTATACTTCAACTCCTCTGAAGATAGGTTACCGGCGTAACGCTCTATCTAAGAAAGGCCCCTTCATTAATGGCCTAACATTCCGAGTCACTCAAGCTCCTAAACTTCCTCGTTCTAGGGACTAAATCCCATTTAGAGTTAACCCACAAACCTATTGTGGTCAACTCCTCACCGCCTCCCTAAAACCACTCTACATGCCCTAAGGGCCTTACATCCTAAAAATTCTAACATCAATCTATCTATCCTAATCGAGTCGTATAAGTAAAATCCTAACTAGATCCCTAGTGTTCAAGACCTTTCCTAACTTCCGACAGTCGCTCGGTTTCATGCGTGGGACGTCTCGCCGAGGCAAAATCCAAACAAGGAACCCTCCCGTTACACTACTACCTCGTATCGTCGGTCGTCGAGAAGTAATGGTCGAAGACACGTGATCGGGATCGCTAAAATCCTAACTCTAAGTCTTACAACAAGAACAGAAAAATAAAAATTTTAACTGATCGAGCGCTTACTTTCTGTAAGGCACTACAAATACTTTATCCCAAAATACATATATACATCTTTTATAGATGACCTTCTCATTAAGGCATGAACATAAGTCTCTATTTGACTTTCATATCTTAGTCTTCCCCACATCGATCAGAGGAAGACTATCATAGTGCTCATATCTCGCACATTAACTTAGCCCTTAATCACTCATTTACGTGATTCTTGGCTAAACTTCTAACCCAACACTTAACCAATATAAAGAAAAAAAAGAAAGAACAGAAAAGGAAATGCAACATCTCTCCACTCCCAACGTCGTTAAGGTTCATGCGTGGAGTGTCTCGCAAAGCGAAATCCAAATAAGGAACCCCTCCAGCATAATCCCCTTAACTTGTTGGTCGTGGAGATCAGGCAACATCATACACAAGCAAAGCAAACAAAGAAAGCAAACAATCAAGAAAAACGAATAAAGAAATACAAATAAAAATAAAACTACCTACACACCGTAAACCATCTCTATAAAGTCTCAATCGTATATCTAGGTGAGACATTATAGAACAACCAGTTCCTCTCTAGAACTAGAATAGGATAGCCTCGCGATTTATTCGCTTGCTATCGTACCAACCCATCCAAGAACATCTCTACTCGTATATTACATATAATACAAGTAGCACATACCACACATATCAGCACTCGCCCCATAACGAGTGAAAGAAAATATAGAACTCCCCTATCCTGGAAGCCAGGTAGATATACTACCACAAGCTCAATATACACACCCGAATCTAGGGTAAATACAGTACTACTCCATCTTATCATAAGGATTGCTCCACCCTCATCTATGGTGGAAATTCCCGCCAACATACTTGCCAAATTCTCTGGCCACTACCAATGGTTCCTAGACACATCATTCTAGTCTTAACCGAACCAATTACTTAAAGATCAGGCTACTTTATCAATCCCTCACATAGTTCCCTCGACTTTTCTAGCCAAGAGAACATCCTATCGACCTCCCCTGCCTTAGTTCAATGAGCCTTCCCCGGGTGGATGTCCACCGATGGGGTCTCATGAACATTATTTTTCCTGAAGTGTTAGCAACACTTATTTGTGAGCCTATCATTCTATCGAAGGGCTCTCTCTCTTTGGGCAAAACTTCCTACACCACCTTACTATGGAGACTACTATTTCCGCCACTTCAGCCTTACTCCTCTGGGTGAGAAGATTTTCCTTCCGCTCTTCGCACCTAGGCACTTCTATGCCCCGTTCTAGGCTAGACTCTCGGGCCTCATATTCTCACCAAATGAGATTACACTTCCTCCAATCCAACTGAACTTCAACATGTGGTCCTCATCAAGGACTTCTCAATCTTTAGATTGACACTGCTCGAAATCCCAAGCTTAGTACCACTCTCTGCTGGCAGTGACACATGGAAAATAATCTCTACTGTACTTAGTAGTCACAGTAGCAATAGGAGAAAATGCTACAAAAGGGAGCGACTCCTACAGCGGCCCACATCCCTGACTACATCTTACATCTCTTAGAAATCCCGTCTCGCTACGCCTCTACAACAACCTCCCTTGATGCCCATCATCTTATGACTTACTAGTCGCACTCAAATGCGCAAAAGAATTTCGGGGTTCTCATACCATAGCAGAAGAACGAAATCTCACTAGAGAAATCAACGATCTTAATCTAAAGGCTCTATATCAAATCAAAAGTAACGCTGAAAGCAAATTACATCCGCACATATTCCTAAGGACTCTAGAACCTAATGCTCTGATACCATCTGTGATAACCCGCCTAATAAAATAATAGGTGGCCAGCCCAATACTCTAATAATCACAGGAATCATAGATGGTCCATTCTCAGCATCACTGTCGATTAAAATAATAGTACGAGATAACCACCAATCATTTTAGAAAACGGACTGTCAATAATAAGAAAATCTGTAAATAAAAGAAAACAGTTAGACAATCCCATTTGCGAAAACGGTGGATATAAAAAAATCGATAAATAAAGAACGACAGTATCATAAATAATACTTGAATAAGCTGTCGGTGAACAGACCACAATGAATAGTTACACCGAGTATTACATTTTAATATTTACAATATAATAAATGAGTGTAAGACTTGGACAAACACGTCCGAATACACAACTGAACACAACTAGAGTACAAGGGAAAGAAGCGACTAAACAAGTAAGCTACAACATCCGCAATAGGCCGTAGCTCCATGACAATCGGAATGGAAATGTAAATATGGGTGTCCATGCGGTAGAGCACCTGTAACGGCAAAGAGTATATGCAGAAAATAAGAAATATAGACGGGTCAGGGCCCGATTTGATATGATTCCCATGTGAATAAAATGCATGACAGTTAAGTGCGTAGTTCTCTCGCAGTTAACAATAACATTTCTCACCTCACAATCTAAAAACAATCTAGCGCAATATCAATGATGATGCTCTAGTTAAAAAAAGAACAGAAGGCTAACTTCTCTCCAGTCTCAACACTATGCCCTTATTCGTGCGTGGGGTGTCTCGCAAAGCGAAATCCAAATAAAGAACCCCCCGATACACTACTACTAGGCAAGGCTGATCGTCCAGATACATTAGACCCTGTCCTAATTAATCTGAGTACTAAAGGACAACTTCTCCCCAGTCACAACAATATGCCCTTATTCGTGCGTGGGGTGTCTCGCAAAGAGAAATCCAAACAAGGAACCCCCCCCCGATACACTACTACTAGGCAAGGTCGATCGTCGGGATCCATTAGACCCTAAGTACAATATTGCCATATATAGTCATCTAATTTAATTTCCTTTTACCATAGTACTAAGGGCTAAACTTCTCCCCAGTCACAACACTATGCCTTTATTCGTGCGTGGGGTGTCTCGCAAAGCGAAATCCAAACAAGGAACCCCCCCGATACACTACTACTAGGCAAGGTCGGTCGTTGGGATCCATTATACCCTCAACACATAATTAATATATATATATAAATGAGAGGTCAACATACATAAATGGTACAACATTTTATCAAATGTTTACCAAACAATTTCATCCGGTACACTAGTTCATTTCATGGTTCCATTCCTTATCAGGAAATATAATCATAGTTTTTATGCTCTTTGTGGCGTTTCATTGTGCTCTTTATGGCACTTTGTAAAAATACTTTCCTTATCAGTAATATCATCATCATCAAATGCTCTTTGTGGCATTTCATTGTGCTCTTTATAGCACTTTGTACATCAAGTCCAACTTGATTTAGAATAGTTATAATCATATATATATAATGATTCTAAGACCGCCCGTCCGGGTTTCCCCACTGTGCGCGCCCCTAAATGGCTATCATCTTCCAGGCCCTATTATTTAGACAACCTGGGATCCTATCGAAAAGTCGGGAAGCGGCCATATGCCTGCGGGGTAGTCAGAACCACACCCGGAATTACCTACCCATCGCAGAAAAATATGCAACAAACGCTCAAATGGCCTAGGGACTATATCCACCCTGCATTTATTAGTCAGGGGGCTTCACCACAACGCGCAAACTTCCCTTCAGATAGCGATTTAGAGAGGGTGTGTATCCATACCTTTTAACATTTATGAAAATCATCTTCCTTTTCATTTGAAAACATCCATTTTTACATTCTCAAAAATCATTTTTACCAATTTATTAGTACAACATTTAATAATATTAATTTCTTATTCTTAAAGTCATATTTTATTAATGACTTAAGACCCGAAGTACCAACAACCTCAATTTATCCCCAAGACTTCAACATAATAACATAAACCATTTAAAATGGATCTCCCTCAAGGAGTGTCTCCCAAATGTCTCGACATTAATATTTTATCTTCAATTTATGTTTCGGTTAATCTCTTATTTCATTCGGACACCAACCTATTCACTTTCGCCCTCGAGGGTAAGCCCAATCATCCCGTTAATCTTAGGACATTAGCCTACCCAAAAACCACCCTCTTGGACTCCCCATACTTCCCAAAGTAAGGCCCCTAAACCTTGGACCTAGAAGAAAAAGGGCTAAAATCAAACTAAGAAAATTTCTCAAGAACAGGGGAACCGAATCGATTCGCCCCTTGGGCCGAATCGATTCGCCCTTGCGAATCAATTTTTTAAACAGACGAATCGATTCGGTGATCAAAACCGACTTTCTGCAATTTCCGAATCGATTCGGCTTTAACCCGAATCGATTCGGTCTTCCAGACCTGTAGCCTATCCCTTATCCGAATTGATTCGCCCTAGGGCCGAATCGATTCGGTCCTGAAATTTTGCCGAGTTTGGGCTACGGGTTATATGAACCCTAATATCCCAAAACCTTATATCTTTGATTTTATTCATCACCAACAATATCTAATTCTCCCAAATCATTTGTACACAATTAATAACTAATAGTTTGTCCTCAAATCAAATTAAAACTAAGATTTAAGGCTTTAATCACCAAAATTAATAAATACCCATTTAGGGTTTAAATCTCTAAAACTTAACTACACATGCAATTTATCTCATTAAATCACATCTAGCAAGTAAGAAACTTGCCTCGAGGTTCGTAGTCTCTGATCCACCTCCGGTAGCAACGGAAATCCAACCCAAAACTCCATTTTCTCTCTTTTTCTCCCTTTCTCCCAACTCTCTCTTCTCTTTCTCTCTCTCCCCCTTGGTTTTTCTCACAAATGAAGAAAGAAAAAGGGTTGGGGGACTTAAACGGGTCTTAAAACATAAATGCCCTCTTTTAATTGCTAATACACCATTAAAATGACTCGTATCCACATAATTGAGTCATAACACCCCCAAAATGCCCGAAACTCAAAAATAAAACTTGGCACTTATTTTGACTATCTCGACTATTCTAAAAACAACCGCACCCCCTATTTTGGCATTGGGAAAAATGTGAACAAATTTTATGTTCTAAATTCATTTTATTTAATTAATTTTACCCAACTTAAAGTATAGGTCATAATCGTCATTTTACATACAATGACGCAATATATCACAATATAATGCTATTTACCTTCTCATACGGTAAATAGACAAAACATAGTAAATATTATCCCTTAATATCACGGGAAACAATATTTACTCCAACTTCCCCTATTTTATAGAATTAGCCCATCGGGTAAAATAATATAAAATAGCCGCTCAAAAGCCTGGATTGTTACATGATTTTTTTCACTAGTGTAGCAGTGAAAAACTTAACAAACCTAATATTTTCAATGTTACGAAAGTGAAAAAGTTGTCAATCAAGCTAAATATTTTCACTTTTACGAGCAACGACAAAGTTGTCAATCCAGCCCATTTTTTCTCCATGATAACAATGACAAATCTGATGTTGATCACTACTTCAGATTTGACATTGCTTTCAGTGGTGAGAATATGGGTGGTGTAATTTCCGTCACCATTTATAACCCCATAGGGGTGATAAAAAATATTACTACTACGAGCAGTGAACAATGAATTTTGTCACCCCTAAATTGTGATGGTAAATAACATTGAGAATGATCATTTATCACTGCTAATGGAGATGACAAGACGCATGTTTTGGTATAGTGAATCCAACTACAAGTCGGATAAACTCCTAAACTATGCATCTACTCTATAACCTAAGAGTTAGTCACCGATGCCCACGACAAGAATACCATCTACTCTTTCCAAATAGTAAGTCCAATCATAATCATTATAAGAGATAAATATCACAATAAAATATTTAAACTAAGAAATTAGTATAATAACGATGTGAGTAATATAAAACTATAATACCTACCCACATAAAGTAAACTAAGTTTTTGTTTATTTCAACATTAGTTAAATCTTTTTTCATTATGTTACTCATTTTCAATTATCTTTGTCAATTATGTTTATCATTCTCAACATTAAAATAATTTCGATGTAACACAATTTTAGCCAGTTTACCTCTTCTATTGGCCCTACACATACTCATGGTACTACTAACATCTCATCACATCAAAACTACATAGATCTTTATAGCCCCTCAATCTAAATAGTTCGTCCATATATACCATAATGTTCCCCATACAAGACATGTCAATATAACTTGTTAGCTTAGGTCCCACACACGTCATAATGTCTAGTCAACAGAAGACCTTGCAGATACTCATGATGCTAAAAAAAACTATCAAAGTAATCAAGACAGTGTAAGTCTAGCATATACATTGTAGTAACTCAATCCACACTTGTACATACAATAATGCCACATTAATCCATCTCTAATACCCATTTATTATCCTAGTTATTAATTATCTTTTCATTATCATCTTTTTATTATTCAACTAGCCACCACATATAATCTGGACATCACAACGAAAATCTGCTCCTAGTCCCATATCTATAGATCACCAAATCGTAAGTATCACTCAACCTATCACCTAGAAAAAATACCTAAACTCACAACCATCCTTTAATCTCATAGGTTGGTAAAAAAATAATGTAGCAGCATACTACATATTTCCATTCCCAAAATTTACAAAATTATACAAGTGAACACTCCTTAACCCCATACCTGAGAGGCATCAAATAACTAATATGATTATGCGTTAGTCCTATACCTATAAAGTAACACACTAATAACAAGGGTGAAAAACTAACATATATAGCCCAAGTCCTAACGATTTCATTTAATTAACATAAATAATTCCTGCATTTATTACATTCTTAGTCCAATATTATAATTCCTTATTTTGTAATTATCCAAATCCAATTTCATATGCATTAAACATTTCTGATCATGAATGCATAAGTTTTACAAAATATCCCAACAAGTTATCCAAATTCAATATTTCAATTTGAGTGGCAATATAGAAATTTAAGTCATAAACAGATTTAGATATGCGTACTAAAATTTTTTGACAACATTTTAACACATTCTACATCATATTAATCTTTTAAGTTATTTCATAAATCTACACATAATATCGAATTATATATATATAAATTAACGTGTGTTTGGGTTATTTTCACTTTGCTTGATAGTTGAGGTTAACTGGGATCGTGAGCGTGCTAAGCAAGAATTGTCGTATTCCTAACCAAAGATTTTAGCAGAGTAATAATTATCACGCGATTGTATTGGGTCTTCCCTTTGGGAAGACTTTGATGTAAATGCTAAATTAGGTTAATTAACTAGGACAAAAGATTTCTATGAATTGTGTAAACCAAAATAAAAAATTAAAGGCTTGGAATTAAAGAAAATAAAGTGCGATAAAATAAATGATTACACTAAAAAATGTAAAACGAAGATGTAAAGGAGTTTAAAGTAAGAAAGTAAAAAAAAACAAATGTAAAGGAAATAAATTTTTAATAAACTTATACCTTACGATCTACATCGAATTTAAAGAATTGTAGTAAGTAAATAAATAAAGAAAATAAAATGAAAAGAAAAGAAAAAGGAAAGAAATGATAAAAGTATGTAAAATA
The DNA here is from genome assembly GCA_949130495.1 of Sambucus nigra. Taxonomy (NCBI): domain Eukaryota; kingdom Viridiplantae; phylum Streptophyta; class Magnoliopsida; order Dipsacales; family Adoxaceae; genus Sambucus; species Sambucus nigra. The sequence goes on from OX422209.1 coordinate 631,133,574, forward strand.
AGTTTTTCGTAAGGGAGTCCTCTTTTTGTCTTGATGAAGGGATGAATTTATAGTTGTCTGTAATAACTAACTTTTTTTACTCCAAGTGACTTCCATTTTGAATTTTGGCTCCATGTAAGTTCCAATCTGAATTCGAATTAATTCTCTATAATAGCCACCCATGCTTGACTCCAAATAACTTCTAATTTGAATTAAAATAGTAACACATTTATACCACTCATTACTTTCACAAAAAATAACCTCTTTAAACCGATCACTACTTCCACCAAAATAATTGCTTTAAATCATCCACTACTTCCACAAAAAAATTCAATAACCACCATATAACTTCCATTAACTTCCCATGTTATTTAGCCACGTGTAAAAAAAGGTCATGGAATGAACTCGATAAAATATGGTATAAACACACTCCCGCACCACCTGAGTTTTGAGAAAATTTTTGGTGGTGGAGAATTGATAATTATAGTTTTGAGTAACCCTACTCGGATTGGAGAAATGTGCATGACATAATTTATTTCCCTATTACAACTTATAATGTCACCAAATAAGGTGAATATCTTCAACTCATTTAACTTTGAAGGTCACTAAATATTGGGAATAATTACAAATATCTTAAACTTTGAAGAATCACCAAAGGTGGTGAATAGTTATAGCATTTTTTTAAATTCACCAAAGATGGGGAATAATCACAAAAAATTTAACTTCGAAGGGTCATTAAAGATGGTGGATAAATTTAACATTTTTACCTTCGAAGTTTACCAAAAATGTCTAATAATCATAAAAAATTTAAATTTTGACGGGTCATTAAAGAAGGTGAATAATCATAATATTTTTTGCTTTCGAAGATCACTAAAGATGGTGAATAATCACAAAACATTTTCCCTTCGAAGTGACACCATATATGGTGAATTATTGCAATATTATTTTTACCTTTGAAGTTCACCAAATATTGTGAATATCACAAAAAAATTAAGTTCGAAGGTACACCAAAAGTGGTGAATAATTGAAATATTTTTACCTTCGAAGGTTACTGAGTAATTACAATATTATTTTTGTTCGATTTCCCAAGATTGGAGTTATTTTTGTATTTTGAATTAGAAATGATACATATACCAAAAAATATCTAAAAGTCAAACTTTCAATGAAAAAAAACAGCTTGTCATTTGGACCTTTGTAGAGAAAATTATGACCATTTTATAAAAACATATTTTAGTGACAACACAAAATGCTATAGTAATATAAAATTTTGGTATGATTCCCCGAGCATGGAGATCTATGTGTATTTTGAACTAAAAAATTAGTCATATACCAAAAGAAATATCTAGAAGTCAAGCTTCCAATGCAATAAGCGGTTCATCAATTGGACCACTGTAGAAAGAGTTATGATCGTTTTACTGAAATGTATTCTGAGTAACTGCATATCTTGCAAATGAAATCAAGGCTAATGTCAATCCAATAAGATTACAATTATTTTTGTTCAAATTCATTCCCCATGGCCATGGATCTGTTTTTAATGCATTTGGTTTATAAATATTGTAGAAATATCCACGAGAGTTTATTTGAATGATAAACATTGTGGGGAGTTACTAAGATTTTCATTGTTTTCTAAGGAAACTTTGAGGGACACCTCGTCCTCTTCTTTAAATTATATATTCTGGACAATTTTTGGCTGCAATTCTACATATGTTTAAATATCTTCTTGCAACCCAAAATTTGGTCTGAACGTCAATTGTTTGGACCCCTGAGTTTTGAAATCCTTTGATGATTTTCCAACCCCCGAGTTCGACTAACATTGTAATTTTGTAATGCAAAAGGTTGGGGATCATCGTCACAATTTTTTACGTAAATCTATAGCATTTTCTTTGCGGAAATAAGTTTTCTAGAAATGTGACAGAGACTGTTATGACCAAACTGCAAATATTTTTAGCAAAATATTGTAAATTTTTGGCAAAATCATTGGTACTTTTGATCGTTTGTCTCATACACCATTGAATTTCATCATCAATCAAATATTGGTATAAATCTTGAACGAGAATGTCTCATTTTGTTATTTTGAGAGTTTTTTCCCTAAGAATTATAAACCAATAAATAACACTTTTTCCTACAAGGCATGCTAGAAATATGTTTAGGTTATTTTCACTTGGTTTGATAATTTAATATAATTACGATTGCGAGCGTGGAGGGTAAGATTTGTGCTCTTGCGTACCAAATAATTTAGTCTAGTGATAATTATGAGGTGATTGTGTTGCGTTTGATGCATCAATTAAGAGGACTTTTGCAGTAATGCTAGTTTTGTTGAAATTAATAAAGTCGCGTTATGAGAAAAATTCAAAATGTCGCGTACCACAGTACCCGTGTTAATTAAGTTACGTATTTTAAATTATATTAAATAAATTATATATAATGAATTATATGATGATATTTATATTTCTGTTTTAATATCTTTAGAATAAAAAATGAATTTAAAAAAATATTAGAACAAAAACCATCACATGTGAGGTACTAATCAATTCGGGCTAGGGTCGGAATCAATTCGACATCTGTAAAATGCCTAAAATTATAGGTTGTCAAGTGTGCATGTTTGTGGGGTGTTTTTGGACGGATCTCTTTGAGTCTTGACCACTTTTTATCTAACTTTGAACCCTTTAGGTAGTAAGGTAGCAACCCCTAATGGATGAGAACTATATGAGATGGGTAGGGGTCATGTAGTGTGGCTTGTAGGGAGATACTTACCATATTTCCTCCCTTTTATGCAAAATGAAAATCTGCATCAAGTCCAATAAAAAATAATCATTACTTCTACCATTTTAATTAAGTAAAAGCTTACTTATTCTCCTTATAGTTCACTTATATTGTCCCACACAATTATTCTTCCATTATCGAGAGTTTCCAAGTGTTATTTTGGGTGTGAAAGAGGATTACTAGAAGAACTAAATTTTAAAAAGTTTGAAGCTTATTGGGTTTTCTTTTCAACATCTTCTTCAAACTTTATCTTCAATAGGTAAGGGTTTTATACTATATTTTCAAGTTTAAAAGACAAATCGTGTTAGATATATGTATATATGTATAATTCACATGATTAAATATGCTTATTATCACTATATATGAATTTATGTAGAAAATATAATGAAATGGATGAAAGTTAAAGATTAAAGCAATGTTAAATTTCATAATGTTATAATGAACATGTTAAAGAAATAATATGATGCATATATGGATTTTATGGGTATAAAACCTTACGTTCATGACCATAAACTTATGTACTTAGGAAAATGAGTTAAATATGTCAAAAGTATGTTAAATTTAACCAAAAAACATGAAAAGATATATGATGAAAATTTCAGAATACTTATCACATGAAATGGTACACACATATATGAAGAAAGTCCATAAGGATTATGACATAATGGACAAAAGGTGAAACTAGTAAAGTGTTTGGGTGAAAAGTGTGTGTTGATGTCGGAAATTGGGTCGATAAGAGTGAAACATGCCATCAAAGTTATACCCGACAACATAAAATATAGAAAGAATAATAAAGTAGATATAAAGAGATAGAACATAAGATATTCAGTGGTTCGGATACAAAAATGATCCTACTTCCACTTTGGTGCCATGTTCTCATTATTCATATGTAGTAGTACAAGATTCGGTGGCCTTTGGAGGCATTCACGAGGGAAGTAAGGCTATATAAATGAACATACGAGTTCTATGTTGAGAGGCTGTGATATGGTAGCTTAGTCTATAGAGGGGCTACCGATTTATGTAGCTCAGGTGACCGGTGTAAATGACTTGAGTAAGTTCTCAGGTGCAGCGAGAAAGTGAGTGGTGAGTTTGGCAGAGCTTCACTGCCAAAGATGTCTTACTAAATTAGGAGGTGAGCACACCTATTTATAGACATTTGGTGCGGGGTCACATGCATGGTGCACATGACATATGGATAAGTATTATTGAGGTGGAATATTTCTATAAGGCGGACAACTAGAAAGTACTATGCTGATGTGACAATGTTTATGGTAAGGCTGCACTCCATTATGGTAGGAGTCCGCGACCTATTAGAGGCATGGTCGTGGCCTTTAAATATGCTAAAAGAGGGTAGGGTATCGCCTGAGACCTAGGAAACAACATGTGGCATGGCCTTCTGCGACCCTTTTTCTTATTCTGCAGTGGTATGGAATTTATATACCATGGCCTTTTGTCATGACATTTTGATCCAATGCCCTCTTATATAAATGAGGTGAGGCCATGGCCTCGTTACATTACCAAAACAGTTGAGAGAAAAATTTCTAGGGGATTTCAAGATATTTGAACCCCTTTCCTTCTCCTTCGAGATCATCCCTTCTTAGGTGAACTTTCATTGATTTAGGTTTGGTTTCCTCCATTTTTTCTTTGATTCTTGTTTAAATCAGAACTATAAACTCTTTTCTCTACTTCCCATAATTGTTTGTGATATAACCATCTATTTTTGCATGTTTAACTGCTAAAAAACCTAGTTTGGGTTTTCTTTATAGCCCGTTGTAGATTTGATTGCACCTTATTTTGATTTCTTTTCTATTTGATCAATATTGAACTGCTATGCCTGTTTGTAATTTTCCCTTTCTTGGATTTGGAAGAAGTTTAATTATGTATAAGGTAGAAATGATTTCTCGTATTTTGAAGAAATAGTTTTTGTAGTGCCTATTCATGTTTGGCTCGATTTATGTGTTTGGCACGTGTTTTGATGTTTGGGGGAATTTGAAGGGGCCATTGATGGTATAACTAGGTTCCTAGGGCCATGATTAGATTAGGTTTGGGTTTGGGACCCATTTGAACTGGTAAAGGGATACAAACATGAACTAACTGTTTATGTTGTTCTTGGCCCAAAAACCCTAGGTTTTTATGGTTTCGATTTTCAAAGATCAAAGTCATTAAATAATCTTTGTTTATCAGCTAGGTCGTGGCTAGTTGTGTACCTTGGACAGTTGCTTGTGGCATACTGTCATGCCTTTTGTTTACCATGGTTGCATCCTGTTATCCTTCCTTTTATATACCATGGCTGCAGCCTTGGTTTTGCCTTCGAGAAGTTTTATTTTTCTGTATTAATCCAATTTTTTATAATGTCGTGGCCTGCATTTATAAGGAAGTTGGTTTTGAGATTTTAGTTCATGTATTTTGATCATAATGGATGTGGTCCTCTAATTGTGGAGCCCCCTCTGCTTTTACAAATCTTTGCTGCGGCCTTATGCATTAGCATACTGAAGAGTACTTGGAAGATTCTGAAAGAGACACTTTGGTGTTACTTCTATGGGGATGTTGCATATCAAGCCATTAAAAATAACCCATTAAACTGAAGGACTGCCCAAACTACATGTTTATAGACTCTGACTTTGCAAGATCTTCTGACTGTAAAGATCTAGTAGAGGAAGATGAATGTTCAACCAACAATAAATCCCCCATACAGAGTGTTGTTGTGGCCGCTACCAAAGTTCATATCGTGAAAATTATGAATATTGAGGTTGGGCCATCTAGACATGAAAATGAGTCTGCGAACGATCTCGCAACGCTCCACCATCCTTGCATAATGAGCAAGGAATGGTTAGCCCAAATTTCTGAGTCTTGTGAGTTTCCTAAGGGAAATATCTGCACGATACCCCCCGTAGACCAGAGGTCATGTTCCACATTCCCTAATGACGGAGTTTGCTTCCCCCTCTACGCATTTCATCTAGGGCTGCAGCTTCTAGTCCCAATTTTAGTGAGGAAAATTTTCAAGCTTGTGAACTTGGACCCAACCCAAGTTGATCCTAATGGATGGAGGGTCATCCTTTCTTCTTTAGTTGTTTAGAAGAAGAAGTTTGAAAGGGACACAACTTTCACGAAGTTCTTTGATTTCTACCACCCAAAGGAAAACTCTGTGGAAAACCTATAGTACTATTACATGGGTCTGCAGAGTGCCGATAGGTATCTAATAAGGGGGAGGCCTTTCAGTAATAACGATAACGAAAAGTATTTTTATATCTCCGGAGACAACTAAAAAGTGCACCCAGATGAGTCTGAGAGGGAGAAATAACATAAGTTGCTTCAGACTTGGGTTCGTCCTCCCAGAGAAGGTAATTTTATATGTTGCTGTCCATTTATGTATTTTTCTTGTTAGAACTTTTTATCTTTCCATAGCTTATATTCTTAAAATGCCACAACCTTTAATTTTTTATCTTATCGTGCCTTTTTGTTTTGACTTCCACATAGTCTATGAAGGGTTGACTCCTTTAGAGAAGCAAAGGAAAAGAATTGAGACCGTAGTGTGAATATCTGATAACAATTTTTTCCCCTCAAGTAGTGACTATGAGATCACTATTTAACATAGTTATTACACATCCCACCCACCACCAATAAGGGTTGTGAAAATGACTAAACTATTCTCTGACATTGAGGCCATTTTGTTCTTTAAAATGCTTTGTACTTTGCAACTGATGCTTTGTTTTTTAGTAATACTACGAAAGACCAGCCAACTATGGAAATTAACCACGACATGCTCCTTTTCCAACTGAATGAGCTAGAAGATACTGTCTAAGACCTCAACCTGGCACCATATAGGGCCAATGGAAAGAAAATAAAGAGGACAACCAACAAGGATGCTTCTCCAAAAGTTGTAAAATGGGCTGCTCCTGATGTTGTCGTGGCCTCTATTGGCCCCTATGTGGAAGTAATTGCCCCAGACCCTCCACTGATGTCTAATGATGTTGCTGCCAATATAATTGTGACTGGTCATTCTTCTTTCACTAAGGGGGATGACCATGGGCCCGTGAGCCTAATAAATATATTTATTTATGCATCCCCTCCATGGATGGTTGTGGCTGTCAATGCCAATGTGCCCACTCCCCAAAGCAATGCAGAAAGGGTTGCAGATGGATGTTCACTACCTCATATGAGGTAATCTGATCCTATGTCTCCCTGGGACATAACTTCCACCGCAATCCCCTTGATGAAGAAGACTGCAGACCTTGTTTATTTGAAGCATCTGATCGATGAGGACGTGGAAGATCTGGAGGAATACACTCTTCACTGCCTCCTAAGGGTAACTTTACACTTTTGTTTTTACTTATTGTGAGAATTTCTTTTTATTCCTTTTAACACTTGTTTTTATATTCTCCAGGCTACAGATCCACCATGGACCAAGGGGCTAAATATGAAGGCCTTTATAAACTGTATAGGGCTGCGGAGGGGGATCACCAATCCTAGTTAGAGAGAAACAGTTCTTCATCTTTTAAAGCTGGGAAGAAGTCCACGGAGGCTACCTTAAAGGCCCAAAAAATTAATGCCTAAGCCAAAGTTGAGGCCACAGAAAAGGGCAAAAATTAAGCTACACTAAATTTTAATGAGGCCAAGAATGCCTTGAAGGTTGCCGAGGCCAAGTTTTTATAGGTTGCTAGATAGGCTATGACAAGCAATTGTAAGTTTTCACAACTTGAATAACAGATCCAAGGCATGGCCTAAGACTATGCTGAGGAGCTGAAAAAGTTGATTGATGATCATGTCAGAGCTCTAAATAAGATTAATAGTGATAATGCTACAACTATAAAGAAAGTAGTTATGGATTTAGTGGCCCTGGTTAGGACTTCTTAGGACTTCTACCTTCTTCAAAATAAGGCCTACATATATGGATACAAAAAATTACCTTGATGCTTGAGAGAACATATATATATATATATATATATATATATATATATATATATATATATATGGAGGTTCACTTATGTAGAGAGCAAATTGTATATTGAGGAACACCGGACAATGGATGAGCTGACAAGGGAGAAAAAGGAGGAGGTTGCGGTAGCTGAGGCTGAAGAAATAAAAGCAGTTATAGACGGTAATAATAAAGATGAAGAAGAGGATGCTCAGTCTTGAGCTTTGTAATTTCCTCCCTTTCTTTTGAGCATTGCAATTGTTAAACAATTTGCAATTTCTTATTGAACAATTTTGCCCCATCTATAGTGTTTTGTTTTGTATGTACACATATTCACAGTCTTTTTAATATACTTTCACAGCTTTTGAAATGCCTTGTGTTGCATACTTGCATATTTACTTCTGTTTAACTTGCTTAAATTTAGGCCGCGGTATTACTGACATAACAACTTTAGGATGCCTGCTGCGGACATCCCTTATGATATCTAAACTTTTCCAATGAGACTTTAGGATACCTGCCATGGTAGTAATATACTGTACTGGTTTTTAGGAACTAAAAGTCCCTGTCACGGACACTAAGGTCACATACCACATTTTAAGTTTCTTCATCAGACTGCAGTCATGAAGCTAGAGTTATCTTTTCCTTTTTGCACTTTGATTCTCTATTTTGGGGTATTTTCAAGCCACCCATGGCTGGGTGAGAATGTGGGCTTCCTTCATATTAAATTAATACGCTTTGATACCACTTTGTAGATCCAAAAAATTTTAAATTTTAAATTTTAAATTTTAAATTTTAAATTTTAAATTTTAAATTTTAAATTTTAAATTTTAAATTTTAAATTTTAAATTTTAAATTTTAAATTTTAAATTTTAAATTCAAGAGGGATCGTTCACAAAATAATCCTAATTTCAATTTTCTTTCGAAATTAAATAAACAATATTTTTTTTCAATAAAACACAAAACAAATATTTGAGGTTTTCTTTTAAGTAAAAACTAATTCAATTCAAGTTAAAATTAGGCTACACAGACCAAACATGAATTTTGGCAAAATATTAAAATCGGCTTGAATTAAATTACACTAAAAATTACCCAATTTAAATTATGCACCCAACATCATCATTTTTATGATTAAACCATTTCTATCTTATTAAACCTAAGCATGCATCTAAGTGAGAAATTGCAAGATAAAAATACACAACCATAACGCCGCGATGTACGATGAAAACCCACAACGGGAAAAACCTCGGACGGCCCAACCACATGTCCACTAAGTATGGTTTTAGAATAGAAACGACAAGAAGACTTACTCAACGACTTGATACCTACGCCTGCTTTGATGCTCTTCGTTCCTCCACCTCTACTTAGTCAACAACTCAGGAGTCCACCTTCTTCTCGAAATCCACCGATGGAGAAAAACAACCGCCAAACACACAGAATCCACTTCCGTATGAAAAATCACCGCAAGCAAAGAATCCTCTGGAAGAAGCTATCTCTTTTGGGCAGTGAATGAAATCCGGTGCCAAACCAATGATCTCTAAATCTATGTTATGTAGAAACTTGGATCATGTAAAATATATGGGTGTAAACTTGTTTTTGTGTTGAAATTAACGCATTTTTATTCACAAAAACCAAAGGGACCTTTTTTGAAAACGTTTGGCTCTCTAAGGCTCTTTGAAAATATGAAAAGTCACGTTGAAAAATTTACTCCCGAACTCTTAAAAATGGTGGGAAAGTAGGGAGAAATTTTAAGAAAAACTGTCATAAAACTGCTCGAAAAATAGCTCAAAGTGCCTGATCGTTCGAACGAGATTGTGGTAGATCATAAACGAAGGATCGTTCAAACGAAAATTCAAACGAGATTTCTGAGAAAATAAAAAAAACTCGTTGCATACCTCGTTTGAACGACATGGAAATCTCGTTCGAACGAGGTCGTTCAAACGACCTTATCAAAAGATTTTTTGATTTTTTTTTTAAAATAAAAGGCCATTTTAAAATTAGTTAAAATATGACACTCAATAAAAATTCCACGTCTTTATATAACATGTGCATTCATACCTGAGCAACCTTGAAAAGTTGATGAAACAAAACAAGGCACGAAACACGGTAATGATGTGAACTTCATTAGACTTGGATGCTATGTCTTCATCTCAAATGTCATAGGCTTGAGAGGACACAAATAACTTCTATCCTATGACTCAAATAGTTTTGTCTAAAATTAAGCCAACACTTACAAATTGACTAAATTGGAAATTGGTCCTTATAAATCTCCTCCTTTGTCTATTCTATCCTATGGGCCGTCAAGCTCATCTAAAAGACACAATCCCACCCAAAAATAAAAATTAGAGACATTTGACTGACACATATGTTGAGTAGCTTTTCTTGCTTTAAAACTTTGTTGCATGGATGAAAACCTTCACACTTAAACACACTATTAAACGCATAGGGAAATAACAATATTAAATTACGTAATTACATCTCCCCCTTTTTCTAATAATACCTACCAAAGAAAGACGTCTCCCCTAAGTTAGATCTCCTCAAATTAAAATGTTAGATACTATTTATTTAATCTCCCCCTTGTTCTTCAGGAACAGACAAAGATAAACATGAATAAAATAACCCATTTATCCCCAATTAATTCAATTATCCTTCTAAACGAAACAAGGAATAAACATAATGGTAAAAAAAGTATTTCATGTAAAGGTGTATAGTGATATAAGAAACAAAAAATCATGGTAACACAAGAACAACTAATCCACATAAAGATTAATAGATACCGGCTAAGATGCAAAGCAAAATGATACTAACTAAAATGTATTAAGATAAGTATGGGATATCAATGAAATAACGCAACAAGATGGATACTGTGACAACCCGCTCCAAATAATAACGGGTGGCCAGCCCTATACTACATAAATCAGGTATCTCAGATGGTACAGTCTCAACATCAACAACTAAACACTTATAATATAAGGCTAACTACCCGAAATCATTAAGTGCGAAATGCCAAAAATTTAAAAATTTTATTTTTAACAACAACAACAAAACCAATGATGCACTCAACCAACAATATACATCTAACTATGATGTGAAATGTGCATGCTCCAAAGATATGAAAGAGTACAATACATTGTACAACAAAAATCTCAACAATGAAATACCCGAATATGCTGTCGGGCAACAGACAATACAATACTCTGATAAATAAAATATGAAAGTGTTAATCTACAACACTTGAATACTAACTCAATACAACTGAATCCGAATCTAGAGGGACAATAGATAGGAATCGACTAAAGCAAAGTGCCGCGAAAGTCCGCTACTGCCACAGCTCCACAAATCCTGAATGGAGGAATATCAAAGGCGTCCTTGCGGAGGAACACCTGAAGTAATACAATATATATACATGGAAGAGGAAAATATAAACGGGTCAGAACCCGAGTTTTGAAAAGAAGTTTATAGCAAGTGTATTAAAATGCATAATAATTATAAATGCATTATTACATGATTTAGTTGGAATCGAACACTCCATCAAAATTCAACTCACCTCTCCTCTAAAGCGCGCACTAAGCGTATGCACGTGTCTCCAAATGGATGTCCGATTCTAATTAGGTAAGAGGATTCTAACTTAAACCCAAATAAAGTATTTAAGTGAAACCATCTAACCTATGTCCCAATCTACATTTTCTACTTTAGGTTATATACATTATCTTTAATGCAATTGTTATAGTTATCATTATAATGTTCATTTGTTGAACATATAAAGTTACATGATCCAATCATGTCCACATCATCACAATACATCAACCATCTCATTTACTAGAATTTATATCCTAGAGATGCCCTTATAAGGCATGAAACCATATATATAATTATTATATGAGTTATTAGCATCAAGAGTTAAGGACTAAACTCCTCTCGATTCTTAACACGACACTGTGTTTCGTGCGTGGGACGTCTCGCCGAGGCGAAATCCAAACAAGGAACCCCCCGTTACACTACTCCTGACCGTATTAATCCTCGAGGCTCATTATGCCCTCAATGCAAGATGCATGTAACCCAATTGATTATTGTCCAATTTTAATTAATTAATATTCCCAATTCTCAACAGTACACGGCGTTTCATGCGTGGGACGTCTCGCCGAAGCGAAATCCAAACAAGGAACCCCCCCGTTACACTACTCCTGGCACTGTCGATTGTCGGGATAGGTGATATATATGTATATATATAATGATGAGCATTAAGGACTAAACTTATCCTCAGGTTCCAACATTACACTGCGGTTCATGCGTGGGACGTCTCGCCGAAGCGAAATCCAAACAAGGAACCCCCCGATACACTAATCCTGGCAATGTAGGTCATTGAGGTCCATTATGCCCCTGACACCCAAATACAAACACAAGCAATAATAACCATCCAACCGAGCTATAACTCGAAGGACGCAGGCTCACATGCTATCATCTTCCAGTAGCCCATATACGTAACAAATTGGGGCCACCTGGTGGGGTTCAACGACACCCACCTCGTGATCAACTCACGCACACAACGTCCGGGAAGCGGTCATAGCTCCTAACCGGCAGGTGAGAGCGACACATACCCACGACCTCTCACCCCCAAAATAATAAATATATATAAATGTCATATGATGACCACCATGGACGACTATGACCTGGGGAATATCCACATCCTGCTTTTCGAGTCAGGATGCTCACCCACTACGCACGAAACTTCCCAATGATAGCAAGGAGAGGGTATGCCTAACATGTATATACACCATCATATAGGGTATACATACATCCCACATAATAAAGATATACCATTATATAAGGCATACCTGAAACATCATATTCATGTTTATAATACGCCTTTAGGCGAAATTTGATTAACATCATTTGTTTAGTATATTTCTCTCAAGATATACAAACGCCCAACCTCACACATTAATCCCGCTTAGTATATGCTATACTAATTCTCGCTTGAAGCTCTCATGTCGCTTCTAGTGTGAATTGTCTTTCAATTCTTTTAAGTTAAGGATATTCTATATCCTAAGCACCTCAATTAGCATTTCTAGTTGTATGAGATATCTCCCAAATCAATCATTAATAAGGATATTTCTATATCCATATGCACATCAAATAACATTCATAATTCTCAATCCATTTATAAGGTTCAACATATTTTATGAACCATTAAAGTTATCCCAATTGGGATTGGATCCTAAGATCCGGCACCTCTAAGTCAACCTCATCTTCAAGTTGTGAAGTTGTTATCATTACCAAACAAACCTCAAATAAAAGTGGGCTTCCCCACTTAGAAAAATACCAAAGTATCTCATCGGTATTCCTCAAATTTAGTCAATATGACTCGAAAATTTCTTTTAGGGGAAACTCGCTAAAAGTATCCAAAACCTGCTCCAAATATCTCCTATAGAGATCCCCAATCGATAACCTCGCACAAAACGGGATGAATTTCTCTTTAGAAAACAATCCCTCCAAAAGCCCTGTTTCCGAATCGATTCGGGCTTATTCCGAATCGATTCAGCCCAGCGAATCGATTCGGCCAGGAAGGCGAATCGATTCGGGTCATCAGACCTGGGACTCTGTCTCAGGCCGAATCGATTCGGCTGGAGTCCGAATCGATTCGGTCACTCAGACCTGGGCACCTGCATAATTCCGAATCGATTCGGCAAGGGGGCCAAATCGATTCGGCCCTGCTGAACCTCGAAAATGGCTACTTTTTAAGTAAGCCAAAATACCCAAAAATAATTTTAATGGTATTCTCTCCACTTTTCTTCAACCCAATCACAAATATAACAAATATATTCATCCTAGAATACATATAAAACTAGTTTCTAACCTCAAATCAAACATCTACCTATTAAATCTAAGATTATACCCAAAAGTTAGGTTTTGGAAAACTAAACCTAAATCCCAAAATATCAATCCACAAATTATGAAATAAAGGTACACAACAATTATTTAGCAAGTTTAATCACTTGCCTCGGGTTCGTAAGGTCTGAATCCGTCGGAAAATCCTCTTTCTCCTTCCTTTTCTTCTTCTTCTTCTTCTTCTTCTTCTTCTTCTCTCTTTCTTTCTTTTCTTTTTTCTCTTTCTCCCTTTTGGAGAAATATCTCCCGTAGGCTTTTTAAGCCTAAAACCCAAGATACACATCTTTAAATGATAATACACACTTTAAATGACTCGGTGAGTTTAATTCGAGTCAAACGGTCCTAATTTATTACGGAACCTAAATAGACCCCAAGTACAGTCATTTCGACTTTCTCGACCCTTCCGGAAACGATGGTACCCTCAGAATTTCCATACGACACACTTTCTAACGACTCCAAATTTGACTTTAATTGCCAATTTAATTATTTCTCCAATGAAATATTATTTATTTTTCCCAAAATAAAATAATTACTGTTCCGAAAGTCTTGGGTTGTTACAAACTTCCCCACTTACAAAAATTTCGTCCTCGAAATTTAGCTAAGCCTAATTCCCCCAAAGCTCAACTATTTCTAATCTACCCATCATCACTAATCCTATCTCCAAACTTCTAACTTCCCACGACGAATTTATTTAATTTATTTTATTTTAAGTTAATTTTGAATTAAATGAAACCAATATCCATAACAAGGCCGCCCATACACCCTTTATATTTGAGCTTTGTGCTCACAACAATCATAATGAGGCTTTATTTGCCTCGAAATTTCCACAATTCCAACAATGAGTAAGACTAAAATTTTAATAGAACAAAAATTTGAATGGTCCAAAGAAATAACTCCTCTCAATTTCTGACAATCGCCAATTTCGTGCGGGGGACGTCTCGCAAAAGCGAAATCCAAACAAGGAACCCTCCCGATACACTACTATGAGGCGACGTCGGGGATTGAGAGTTTGTTAAATCCGGACTAAAGTTTGAAAATATTTTGGTGGAAAAGTTATTTTGAAAGGGCCCGAAGGCCGATAAAAGTTTTATTTTGGAAAACTAATTTATTTTGGGAAAACGGTTTATATTTATATATATATACCATAAAATGCCTTATGTCCAACACAAGGTCTTTTAGATCATCATCTATATAACATATAGCTCAGAAATATTATCATAATCATGAGCTAAAATTTTACCTGCGTCCCATCAACCACAATCAACATTCAAACATAAACAACGTCTTGCATCATTTCAATATATTGCCATATATAAGGCAAATCCATATCTGGAATACAACAATCATAATAGTCTATCATGACTATATAAAAGAAGTAGCTTTTATCATAACTACTTACCATCATTACCATCTTACATTTACCATAAGGTTTAAAGCTCTTTTTGAGCACCTTACCAAATCCGGTAAATTTGTTCATCTTACATTTGTTTTGAGTCTTTGCTTTGTCATCTAATCCTTCGTAGCCTGACTCCATTTCTAAATAAAAATTTACCAGATAAATGATTATGTATTTTTCTCAATCTGGGCAACGACTCTTAGATGAACAAATCTCCCATAGTCACAAAACATGTAGATGAAAAAAATAGTGGGAGAACATATCACTTAGCTTAAATATACATGTGAAGTTAAAGTTCAAAAGAGCTCGTGCGTGTATGTGTGGAAAGGCATATAAAAAGAGAATCCATTAAGAAAATTAAAGTCAAACTACTCCATGTAAGCATGAAAAAGAACATTTTAAGTATTGAAATTCATAACCAAACTCATGGAAGCGGAGTGATATAGGATTAAAACACAAGGATATGCCACATAAAATGTGTAAAACTAAAATACAATTTTTTTTTTTAGTTTTTCAAATTGTTTAAACAAAAAAAACAACTAAAAAACAAATAATATCTTTTTGTATTTCTCGTAACACCCAATAAATTATACAATAAAAATACAAAAGATACACATGTCATAATTCTAGTAAACCATATATGATGAAGCATAGTCTAAAAAATGACGAACAAATATGCAACTAGAAAGAATATATCATGAAGCAAAAAATCAAGTGTATGTAAAGAAAGATAACACAATCAACCTTCAGATTTAGTAAGGGAGGAATCATGTGCAAGAAAATGAGAATCATAAAGTCAAATCATGTAAAGCCTCCAAATTGGATCTCCTAACCCACATAAGTGTAATGTGATGCTCTCGAGTTTTGGTGACCTTGGTGACTCTACCCTTGGACTTCCTTGGACCATTTCTAAGATTGAAACAAACCCTCCTAAGGTGACCCTTCCTACCACAATATGTGCAAGTAAAAACACAGTGATAAGTATTACCTAAGGATTGATCTTTTCTAGCATTCTTAATCGATTATCTCAAAATTATGGTTTTGGCTTTATTAGCGAAAGCATTTTGAATATCGAAGCTATACCACGCTTATCATCTTTCATTTGTACGGTGCCTAAAATTTTATCTAACTTTTTCAACCTACACCGCAAATCAAATTTGACCCGAGTCGAATCTCTTAATCTCTCTTCAAGTTCCACTATCCTAGACTTAAGTAAACTTCTAGACTTTTCAAACTCAAGAAGATCTTTATTCATAGTCTCCATTAAACCTCTAGGTCTATCTCTTTTTCCTTCAATATATTCTATCTTCTCATTAAGAGTTCTCTCACGTGCCCTAAAATCTTTAATTAAAACACTTTCATCACTACCTATGGCACTTTCTCACATTCTAGCTTCCAACTTCAAGTTTGCCTTTTTTAATTTCAAGGATTCCACATACAACTCACAAAAGGCAACTTGGAGTTCACTCTCCTCTTTCTCCTCTTCATTCTCACTCTCTTCTCCAATCTATCTACCATCAAACACATGGTATTCACAAATAATGGCCTCGGAAGTGTCATGTATAAAGCTATCTTCATCGAAAGATTTTCCATTATTGCCCACATGAATAGCCATGAACGTGATAAAATTGCGTTCAAAATGGGAATCCGGTACCTATTTTAGTTCACTATCACTAAGGGTGGCATTATATGAAATTGGTTTTTTTCTCTTCTTCCTTAGTTTAGTGGGACATTCGAATGGCTTATGGAAATATCCTTCACAACTAAAACATCTATTCGACTCGTCCCTATTAAGATCATCATTATGATTTTTTGGGAGTTTATCGACTTTGTTATACTTAGACATCTCAAATTTCTTATAATCATATTTAAGATTCTATTTATTAAGCTTAAAAAATTTTGTAAACTTCCTAGCAAACAAATCCATGTCATCCGAGTCAATCTCAAACTCATCATTCGAAACTGATATTTCCTCCTTTCGAGCTTTCAAAGCTATTCCCTTATGTTTCTTTTTCACATCCTTGGAGGGAATCATGTCAAGTTCATAGGTTTGTAAGTCACCTTCAAGCTCTTCAAGTCTTGTAGAGTTTAGAATGTCTAAAGAATTTAAAATATTCACTTTTGTAATGAATCTATTGTGTGATGACCTCAAAATTTTCTTTACGACATGGTTGTTAACGTTGGGTATTGTTTCTCCTAAAATAAAAGACGAATTCACAATATCGGACAATCTAGCATAGAACTCATCAAAGGACTCACTTTCTAACATTTTAATGGTTTCGAATTCAGTGGTAAGGTTTTGGAATTTAGAAGCTTTAACGACACTTGTACCTCTATGGGTGAGTTGGAGTATGTCCCATGTCTCCTTAGACATTTCACATGTCATAATCCGGCGGATCTCATCCAGTGTGACTGCACTAAAAAGAGAATTTAAACCTCTAGAATTAAAATTTGCTAGTTTAAGCTCATCCTCACTCTGTGTTTCAGTGAGCTTAGGAACTCGAATTTATCCTTCTAGACATGTTGGTGGGGACCACCCTCTCACAACCGATTACCAAACCCGCTCATCTAAATATTTTAGTGCTGACCTCATACGCATTTTTCAATACGCATAGTTGGAATCATAAAAAACAGGAAATTTTGAAAAATGCATATTTTCCATATTCAAACTCAAAAATGATCTTAACATAATAATTTAGCGTTACCGCTCTGATACCAATCTTAGAATGTGGCTTTCCTTTAAATTAATTTAATATGCTTTGACACTACTTTGTAGATGAGAAAAATTTAAAATTTAAAATTCAAGAGGGATTGTTCACAAAATATTCCTAATTTCAATTTTCTTTCAAAATTAAATATACATTTAAATTTTATTTTTCAAATAAAACACAAACACAAATATTTTAGATTTTCTTCGAAGAAAAAACTAATTCAATTCAAGTTAAAATTAGGCAACACAAAACCAAACATTAATTTTGCCAAAATATTAAAACCGACTTGAATTAAATTACACAAAAAATTACCCAATTTAAGTTATGCAACCAACATCATTAAAATATTTTTATCTTGTTAAACCTAAGCATGCATCTAAGTGAGAAATTGCAAGATAAATATACAACCACAACGCCGCGATATATGAGGAAAACCCACAACGGGAAAAACCTCGGATGGCCCAACCAAAAGTAAACTAAGTACAGTTTCACAAAGGCCACGAAAAGAAGACTTAATCAATGACCTGACACCCTCGCAAGCCTTGACACTCTTCATTCCTCCACCTCTGCCTATCGACAACTCAGGATTCCACCTTTGTCTTGAAATCCACCGATGGGGCAAAGTAACCGCTAAACACACGGAATCCACTTTCATATGAAAATTCACCGCAAGCACCAAATCCTCTGTAAGTAACTATCTCTTTTGGGTAGAGAATGGAATACGGTGCCGAACCAATGATCTAAAAAAAATGTTATGTAGAAACTTGGATCATGTAAACTATATGGGTGTAAACTTGTTTTTGTGTTAATACTAAAGCATTTTTATTCACAAAAAACAAAGGGACCTTTTTTTAAATAGTTTTGGCTCTCTAAGGCTCTTTGAAAATAGGAAAAGTCACTTGGAAAAATTAACTGCCGAAATCTTAAAAATGGTGGGAAAGTAGTGGGAAGTTTTAAGAAAAACTATCAGAAAACTACTTCAAAAATTGCTCAAACTGCACGATCGTTCGAATGACTCTAGTATATCATTCAAACGACATATCAAACGAGATTGCAGTAGCTCCCAAATGAAGGTTCGTTCAAATGACAATTAAAATGATAATTCAAACAAGATTTCAGAGAAAACAAAAATAACCTCATTGAATACCTCGTTTGAATAACCTGGAAATCTAGTTCGAACGAGGTCGTTCAAATGACCTTATCAAACGAATTTTCAAAAGAAACAAATTCTAAAAAAAAAAAGAAAAGTCCATTTTAAAATGAGTTAAAATATGACACCCAATAAAAAATCCAAGTCTTTAAAAAACATGTGCATTCTTACCCAAGAGACCTTGGAAAGTTGATGACGTAAAACAAGGCACGAAACATGGCATTGATGTGAACTTCATTAGACTTGGTCGTTGTGTCTTCAACTCAAACGTCATAGGCTTGAAAGGACACAAATAACTTATATCCTATAATTGAAATAGTTTTGTTCGTAATTAAGCCAACACTTACAAATTGACTCAATTGGAAATTTGTCCTTACACTTGGTGTTTTCAAGCCACCTAAGGCTGTCTTGGAATATTATGAAGCCACCCCTATCTTTTCTAGGTTATTATAAATCTACCACTGGCTTTCATAGGATATTAGACACCACCGAATGCTCTCGTGGGGTATTATGAGCCACCTGAGGCTGGGGGGGATAGTATAAACCACCCAAGACTTTGAGGGGTTAGTATAAGCCACCTGAGGCTATGAGGGGGTATTATAAGTCAGCCAAGGATATCTCAGGCTATTCTAGCCCCCAAGTTGCCACACACTTCCTTCTGAGGGAATTTATCCCATTCATACCAATTCTTGGGATGATAAGCTGCTAGGTTTTCGTCAAACCTATTAGAATAAGAATATTTGAAAAAACTTAGAAATAAAGTGAGAACTTCAACATTGATATATATATATATATATATATATATATATATATATATATATATATATATATATATATATATATATATATATATATATATATATGTGTGTGTGTGTGTGTGTATGTGTGTGTGTGTGCGCGCTTATGAAATACAAAACCAATATATAAACTTGAGATTTGTTTTGTTGCAAAGATACAAATTTTTTTCTAAGGCATGGAGATAAGCATGCGATTATTTTTAACTTTAGGCTTCATCCCCTTTGAATCACTAGAGCATTCCCTGACTGATGAGCCTTTCAACCTCATAATTTTGAAAGAATTATTCTTCGGTTTTGTGTTCGTGATCTCAATGGAATTCATACCATTTGTCCCTATTTTTCTTATGAGACTGGGATTTTAACTTCTCTGGCTATTTGAAGAGGTTCTTCTCCTTGATACTTTCAAAGATATTCTCTATATTGTAGTTCAACAGTGTGAACTCCCTATAATGATTTTCTTGTTCTTGATCCTACTGTTTCCTTTTCTTTTTCACTAATATAACTACGTACTTCTCCTCTGGGGTCGCAAACTTATGTGTGTTTGCGTCCTTCTTCATGCTGGTGAAGGTAACAGACTCAAGCATAAAAAATCTCTATCCAAGGAGGTTAATCTGTCCTTGGAGGGAGGTTTGGACTTCATACAAGTGGTTGATGCATCTCAAAAAGTGTGCTACATCTTCAGTTTGTTGGGGATATGATCCTGAGCTACTATCCATGAATTTTGTAGATTATTAGTTCATTACATAATATTCTCTGAGATGAAATTGAATCATGGTGAAAAAACCTGGAATTATAGAGTACGCAAAATTAAAAGAGAGAGGGTATTATCAAGGGATGCAACTTTTGCGCATAGGTTGCTTCCTGTTTGAACAACATGAGACAAGGTTGTGGCCTGTTGAGTCAAAATGAGATGTGACCAATGCATGTCTTTCACATGGAGTTTTCTCCACCAGAAGTTATACGAGCCAACATGACTTCTCTCCCAAGATGGTTCCATTAGGAAGATAATTTAGCGGGCACTCTCCTTTGGATGGAAAAGTAACCAAAAAGTTAGTGAAGTATCGTAACCTATTTTTGACAATTTACCGATCCTTAAGGCAATTGCCTTGTTGGATTTTGCTCATAAAATTATCAATTTTCCAATCATGTGACCTAGCCTTTTACAATTTAACTGGTCCCATAGACCATAAAATACGTTGCGAGGGGTTTTAAGCATTAGTGGCATTATCGATCTAAGATAAAATAGTTCTCTAATTTAAAAACTGCTAATATGCCAAAAATGTAAAAAATTGGCTAAGCTTTTGCATAGTGGCTACGAGCTGTTGCAAGGAAACATGCCAGGCTGCATCCAACAAGTTGAAAAAGTGGGTTCTCTCCCAAAATTTTCCCATAATATGAATTTGCCACCAAGAATAGGACCAAAAGGTCTTTCGAGTGTTAATCGAAGTCATAGAAGTTCTTATTTGCAAAATAACATAAGTTTAGTAGTAAAATCCCTACCACATAGGATTCAAAGTGGCATAAGATGCCCAAAATTATAAAAGAAGTTGAATATCAGTGAATCCCTAATTACCAATCCTTATAAGGCCATGACCCGTCTAGTTTCTCAGCAAAATTTAAGTATGGTAACATCATCAGGGTAAGTTAGTGTGTTCAAAAACCATAAAATAGACTTGAGAAGATAAATCTGGAAAGAAAAGTCACTACAAAGGGTGTATATGCAAGTGTGGGCCCAACAATCGAAAGTTCACCCACAAGATATCAATTTAGAGATTCTCATAGATGGAATAAGGTGCAACACACCCGATTTATGAGGAACTTGGTAAAACACTTCGTTCCCACATATGATGTCAAAATATGGATGTTGGAAATTAGGTCGATAAGAGTGAAACATTTCAAAGATATACCCGAAAACATAAAGTATAAGAAGCATAATAAAGTAGATATTGATATGACCAATGCTGGCTCATAGGCGGAGTAGGCTCAAATACATATCCGTTGCCTGGGACTCAGAGAGGTCACGATAGCCTATGTGACCAACACATAATAAGACCACGAGCACATCCTTAGAAGGTCGCAACTACAGACCCCTTCAATAGTACATCCTCTACTGCAGACTTGGCCACGTCAGCATGCACTTTCTAGCTGTCCAACTTCTAGAAGGATTCCCTAATTACCCCACTTATCCACATATCACGTGCTCCGTGCACGTGACACCTTCTTTTGAATTCTATAAATAGAAGTGCTCACTCCTCATTTAGTAAGACAATATTTAGCAGCGAAGCCCTACCAAACACTCAACTTACACTCTCTTCATCAGAGAGCCTATTCACATCACCCGAGCAACTTTATTCTGCATCCCTCTACATACTTGCTCTACAGGCTGCATCCCACACTTCACAGGGCTACATTTATCATGTCTCTCTCTCTCTCTCTTGTACGCCTCTAATGGCACACCAATCTTACATTAATGGTTGTATATAATGAGAGTAAGGCCCCAAAGTGTTAGTAGGCTCATTTTATAACTGAACCACTCTATATCTTACATTATTTCTCTATTATTTGCTTATTTATGATTTTATACTTGATGTGATGGTTGATAATAACTTCAATATGATTTCTCGCATCATAATTTTTGGCACCGTATGTAGGAATGAGGTGTTTTACAAAGTTTTCTCTCATATTTGGTTCGTAACACCTTATTTCATCCATGAGGAACCCCCGGTGATTATTCTATGGGTGAGATCTTAGTGTTTAGGCCCATAATTTACATGTAAACTCCCTAAGGGGATTTGTTAATTCTAGATTTGCTATATAGGCATTCTTTTATGGCCTTAGATTTGTTTTTCTTACTCCCATAATGTTACTCTACCTAGTTTGTGCTGAAAACTCAATAGGTCATGGCCTCATAAACGTGGGTAACTATGAAATTTTTATGCCATTTTTTTTCCTTTACTTTGAAATTTTTGCTACCAAATTAGTGTTATTTCGTACATAAGGACGTTTCTGTCTTTGGTTAGCTCCTTGAAGACCTTTTATTGGTCATGTTTTTGTGGGTAAAACCTAATTGTTGGATCCATTCACTACAAGAAAACTAATTTTTTTCGGCACTTTTTTCTTGGTATTATTTAAAAATGTTGAGAATTTTTTTTACTAACATTTATTTATAAGTATTGAAAATTTACAGCATTTATATTGACGTGCCGCATTAATACAACATTTTTAATTAATTCTGAAATAAATGTGATATTTTTTAGGCATTTCATAACAAATTCCACTAAAAGTGAAAAAAAATGCCAATTTCTTAGTTTTTGGCGGGTGTTTGTTTTTTCTTAAAAACATATACCCATGTTTCTTTTGTATGAGCTGCAACTTACTCTCTCCCATCACGCCTCTTCCTATGGAAGAATCTTCACCATCCCAATGCTTCCAAAACCTCTCCCCCCTAAATTAATTTGACTTAATAATCCTCAATCCTCTTGGTTGGGACTGCTCTTGCGATTTGTTCTTTGAAGACGGTCGTCACTTTCTTGGTTGGGTTGCATTTTATTTTTTGAAGACGGCTTGGACCTGTTCGTCCTACGTAAGTTGAGTGCTTTTTATTTTTTATTTCGGTATAGTTTTCTTTGATTATTGCTGTTTGTTATCATTGTTGGATCATTGTTGTTCGTCTTAGGTAAGAATGTCTTGGATATTTTTCTTGTATCATTGCTGTTTTTTTTTTTATTTCAGTAAATTTCGATATTTTTCTTTGAAGAATGTCTTGGACCTATTCGTATTAGGTAAGACTGCATCACTTTCTTAGATCATTGATATTTTTTTTAGTTATTTTGGTCAATAAGATGGATTTTGGTTGCTTTTCCGTGTCTCTCTTTATATATATCATGAATCAATAATATTTTGACATCTTTTTATTCTGTTATTGTTTATTTTATAAAAACTAAACACACACACACACACACACACACACACACACACACACACACACACACACACACACACACACACACACACATATATATATATATATATATATATATATATATATATATATATATATATATATATATATATATATATATATATATATATATATCATGAATCCAAAACAAAAATTAATTGATATGTGTGTGAGCGAGAGATTTTTTTTTGTGAGTTTTTACTGAATTTTTTTGTTTCATTTTAAGAGAATTGCATCTGGGTAGCTTCAAATCAATCTATGTATCTCATATGCATGGATATAATCTCCTGATAAATAATTGATATTATTTGAGTGTATTTGTGTTTGAACCTTTGGCGGCTTGTTTTAGATTTGTTTTTTGGTAAATGGCTTGAATATCATTCAATGCATTTTTTTCTTTTTTTATTATCAATCAAAATTAGTTAGTTCACTACTGTTTTAGTTCAAGTTGGTGAAATTTATAATCAATTTTAATGACCACTTTTATAGAGTTTTTGTAGTTTTTATAAAATATCTAGAATTGTTGCTTTGAATCTTGAGAATGTCAAAGTACAAATTTCTAGGAAAATTGAATTCATTGTTATATTAATATTATTGTTTACGTTGGTCTTATTTCTTAGTCGTTGCAGTTTTTTTGCTTCTATATATATAATTAGATGAAGTATAGATAAGATGAGATTTATCCACGACCTAGCATATTTAGTTGGATTTTCTCATCTATTTTTGGTAACTAGAATTTTTTTTCACTCTTTCATTTATTTCAATTGATTAAAAAAGTCCAGTCAACGTATTAAACGTAAACTTAAATCACTCCCTATGATATCATCTTTGTGTAACTCCTACACCATTTTCTTAATTGATTAATATTATTTGAAACATCAAAATCGATCTGTTTTTTTTATAATAGGGGTTGTATATATATTTTCCCATGTTTATGTATGTGTGTATCACATTAGCCTTTTAGTTTGATATTAAAAAGCTTACCAACTCTAAATCAAAATTAGATGTGTCTACATGTCTTTATTTTTCTTGACTTAATCTATTTTAGAATTACTAGTTTATCTTACTTTTATATGATAATGTTCAGGCTGCAAGTTAGAGCTAATCGCCAGAGTTTGACAAGATACTTATTGTCCCAAGAAGATGTAAGAACCTTTTTTACAATGTTTTCAGTCACTCAACTTAGTTTGTATAATTTCTGTTTTGTAAATAATGTTGTTGTGATGGTATCTTTACAAAATTAGTTTTTTACATTGCAGTTGAATTTAGTAAGCCCTTTTATTCATTCAATATGTGTTGAATTTTAAGATAATAAACAAGTTTTAATATTACTTTCTAATTTGGACAATTTGATTTAGTAGCGTTTTCATCTAGATTCTATGATTTAATTATGCTATCTCATTATTGACAAGGAGATTTATTTTTCGTAATGATTATTTTTTACTAAAGTTGTTTTTTAAGCGAGGGCCTTATGCATTATTTTGTGTTTAATCTTTTTAAATTTTAGAAAATTAAGTCTTGATGTGAGTTGTTGTGTTGGGGTATTCAGTAGTTGTACATTTTTTCGTTTAAGCTAAAATGTTTAGGCATTAGGCGTAGTCTTATTCTTAATGTGTCATGATTCATTGTTACATTAATATCTTTTAGTAATTGATTATGTTATGAGTGAGTTTTTTTAATTGTTGTTAACTAATTAAGGTTAAAATATATTGATAGTTGAGCTTCTTCATTTTATATCACTAAATATTGGTAGTTTTCATATAAGGCCATATCCAAATGGTGTTATAATTAAAGACTTACTATTTCTAAATTTACATAGTTTTGAAGGAGCATATTAATGATTTATGGTTTAACTTTTTTTTATTTATTGTATTTTTTTATGAATTTTCCGAATTAATCTAACAACAATTTTTGTAATAGTGTGAGCTAATCAACAATCTTTTCAAATGAATAGCGATAAGAGTTGGATGGAATTGTCAAGAGTTTCTTAACCTTATATTAAAGGAGTTAATGGGTTTCTTGATTTTGCATTTGCCAATAAATACCCCGAGCTAGTGATCAATTGCACATGTAAAAAATATCGAAATACCATTAGCCATAAAAGAGAAGTTGTTTATGAGCATCTCATCATACATGGGTTTGTTAAGAATTACACTAGGTGGATTTATCACGTAAAAGGTGCTTCATACACAATGGGAATTAGTGGAGCGGACGAAATGCATGACTCGAATACAAGAGATGATATGTGTGGACTACTACATGATATATTCGGAAATCAAAATGAAGAGGGCATGCGATGTAACGACTAGGATGAAGACTAGGATGAGATGGATGAAAATGCATCAACATTTTTCAAGTTGTTAAAATATGGGGAACGTGAGTTGTACCCTAGTTGCAAATCTTTCTCATAACTTTCATTTATTGTTTGGCTATTTCATATGATAACAGTTTATAAGTCGAGCCACACGTCATTTACAACATTGTTTCAATTCTTAAAAGAGGCACTTCTGGAGGGTGATAAACTGACAGGTTCATACTGTCAAGTAAGAAAGATGGTTAATGATCTGGGGTTTGATTATCAAAAAATTCACGCATGTACAAATGATTGTATGTTGTATTAGAAAGAGAATAAAGATCGCGAGGATTGCATAATATGTCATACATCAAGATGGAAGCAATTTTTGACTGAGTTTGATGATGAAGAAGGTAGGGGTCAAAAAATTCCCGCAAAGGTTGTTAGGTACTTTCCACTGAAACCAAGGATTCAAAGATTATTTATGTCATTGAAAACATCCTCCTTCATGATATGGCATGCGGAGGAATGCGATGACGATGTCATATTAAGACACCCGACTGATTCTAAAGCATGGAAAACCTTCAATCAACAAAATCCAAATTTTTCTAGTGACTTGCGCAATGTTAGGCTTAGACTAGTAGCCGATGGCTTCAATCCTTTTAAAACAATGAGCATTTCTCATAGCACGTGGCCCGTTGTTTTGATGATATATAACTTGCCTCCGTGGATGTGTATGAAACAACCTTATCTTATACTGTCTATCTTGATTGACGGTCCACGTGGCCCAAGAAATGATATTAATGTTTACTTGCAGCCTCTTATTGACGAGTTAATGGAATTGTGGAATGATGGCATACTTACTTACGATCCATCGATTGAATTTTTTTTTGTATGCGTGCAGCGTTAATGTGGACAATTAGTGACTTTCCTGCGTATGCAAACTTGTCAGGTTGGAGTACAAAAGGGAGATTAGATTGTCCTTATTGCAACAAGAACACTCCTTCACAGTGGTTAAAGAATGGGAAGAAATTTTGCTATATGGGTCATCGTCGGTGGTTGGATCACAACCATAAATTCATAAATGAAACCATAGATTTTGATGGGAAAGTTTAAAGAGAAGTCAAGCCCACTCAAGTATCTGGGGATGATATCTTGGAGAAATTAGAGGCAATGAAAAGAAATAATGAGAAGGGTCACTCATCGATGACGAAGAAGAGAAAAACGAGTATCGACGATGAAGGGAATTGTGATAGTTCTATAAGTTGGAAGAAAAAAATCATATTCTTTCAGTTGCCATACTGAAAGGATCATTTGATTCCTCACAATCTTGATGTTATGCATGTAGAGAAAAATGTGTGCGATAACATACTTTGGACATTGTTAAATGTTGATGTAAAATCAAAAGATAATATAAAGGCTCGTCGAGACCTTGAGAACATGGGTATTCGAAAAGCATTGAACCCTAAGAGCTTTCCTGATAGCAAAGATATTTACCACCAGCATGCTTCACAATGAGTAAAAGTGATAAAGACATATTTTGTAAGGTTTTAAAGAATATTAAAGTCCCAGATGGTTATGCATCTAATATTTCACGGCGTGTAAACATTAAAGACTGGAATATTACTAGACTTAAAAGCCACGATAATCATATCATAATGCAACAACTATTCCCGTCAGCAGTTCAAAAATTATTGCCTACGAATGTAGCAAGGTATTTAATTGAATTATGTAATTTTTATCGGCAGCTATGTTCAAAGACAATGACCTTCAAAGACTATGAATATTTGTAAGATTGTGTTGCTCTTACACTCTGTCATCTTGAGAAAATCTTCCCCCCAAATTTTTTCGATGTTATGGAGCATTTGACAATCCATTTAGCTGAGGAGGCCATGATTGCTGGACCTGTACAGTTTACATGAATGTATCCCATTGAGAGGTATGTTTCGTGTATGCATTATGTTTGTGTCACCTAAATTAATGCATATAAATACTACTTTAATTTTTTTACAATGACAAACAGGTTTTTATTCACACAAAAATAATATGTTTGTAATTGAAGTCATCCAGAAGGTTCAATTGTTGAAGGATACCTAGCAGAGGAATACATGACATTCTGTGCGAGGTACTTAGGTTATGTTGAGAGTAAGTTTCATCGACCTTAATGGAATGATGGAGCCGATGACAACTCAAGTTCAATCAGTCGTACATTAGGTAAAGGAGTAGCATTTATGCTTGATGACACTTCATTTTCACAAGCACATTGGTACGTGTTATTCGACTCCACCACAGTGAAGCCTTTTTCCGAGTAAGATAACATTTGAATAGATCTTTATTCTGTTTTGGTTTTGTGAATGAATGGTTATAATTTTTGTTTTATATAATAAGAATCGTTTCATTTCAATCAAAAATGAGGCAAAAAGTAGATCAACTTTCGTCAGAATGTAATGAATCTGCCAGTCGTAAAGACGAGATATTTTATGAAGTCCTGGGAGCTGATAAACACGTTCATTATCGAGCTTATGAGCATGGACCATCTCCAACTGAGATGCATAGAACTAAGCGACCGAAGGTTAATGGAAAAGAGTACGAGTGACTAAGATCTGAGATTCGATCTGAATTTCAAGATAAATTTGATCATTTAGAGGCTCAGTTTGAGTTGATACGCACACACATGATGACTTGCCCTTACGTTGTATCCAAATAGGTTAATAAGTACACACTTTTATCTTTTGTGCTTAATTATTGTATATATAATAAATGTATGTTCTAATATTAAATTATGCTATTAACAGGTTCCTCAATCCTCCAGCGAGCAAAACATACCATCATATAGGTCTATTTTGCAACTCGAGCAACAATTAGAAGAAACCAACAAATTTTAACCTGTAGTGGTACCACAATCAGATCACCATTTAGCTCCATCTCAACAGGTAAGTAGATAACTACTTTTTAAAATCATAATTTAAGACTATATGTTTTCATGACTGAAATAATTCATTTTTTATAGATTTCAAATTCTCAACACTTGGCTGCCCCCGAGACTGCTGCTCGTGTTAATGAGAAAATGAATGTTAATTCAATTTAGGTATGTTACTAATTTCAAGGATTTTAAAGGGCACAATATATCTGCGCTTTCTAGGGGAGTTTATGTATACTTGACATTGGGTTATTGGTTTATTTGGTTGTATATAGTCTTAGAATTTTTGGGATGTCTTAAAAATAAATAAACTCTGTCGATTTTTTTCCAAAAACATATGGTTGATGACATATTCATCTTGTTTGTAGAAAGAACCATCAAAGAAGAAGAAGAAGAACCATCAACCACGATAAAGGGACTCTAATAATTCACTTGCTAAAATAGTAGACCTTATTACTTTCGGATTTCCAAAAGTGGTTGTGGCACGTGGATTCATTATGAGCAAGGGTCCTTTAACAAAAGTAGTGGGTACGCCACTGGGTGAAGACTTTTGGGAAGTATATATTGAGAAAACATTTGTAACAAAAGAACCATTGCCCAGACCTTATGGAAACAAGTCCACAATTTGAGATGCACATCATTCAAGTGTAGCGTGGCATATTGCTAACGTACTAATTTGTAATTTTAATTTTTTAATTAAAATGCTAAAGAATAAGTATCAATGACTAACGATTGAATTTTTTATTTGTAGGTCGAAGAGGATGTTTGACGTTGATGAAGAAGGATCGTACATTATATAAAATTTCGTTTCGCTTCTTGTTTCTCCACTTTTTTCTATTGGACAAGTGATACATTTTATTGTGGATGAATAATTGTTCCAAGAACAATTATATTTATTTATGAATACTATTGGTTTTAATTTAATGACGTTTTAATTTTATTATTGCCCCCTTAATTTAATGTTATGGTAATGTATTTGCACATAAATACAATACTTCTTATAATTGATTTTTCTAACACTTGTTCGTAGTCATATATTACAAAATAATGTCAACATTTTATTTAATGCCGCTGTTGATGTAAAAAATTAGATTATCTCTAATTAATCAATCACAGATAAAATAAATGAGACAAAAGATTTTTAAAGTGGTTCAGCCTTGAAAGAATGACCTACGTCCACTGTTTTTGTTATTGCTGACTGTTTGCTTGGAATTCTCGATAATGGATTTACCAAGAAATTTTGAGTCCCCTTCTAATGAGGAGGTTACAATGCATTTATAGCCTTGACGCTGTACAAATGAAAGGACAATGCTCTGTTACCTAGTAGACAAGTATATCTGTATGATAATAATGAGCATTTAATGAGGAATCGTATCCTTGATTCTCTTAAGTTGGATGCGTCGTACGCTATGTAGCTCGGACCGCTTAAGCTGCTCAGACCGCCTAAGCTGTTCGACACGCTTGAGTTTCTCGGGGCCCCTGAGTTGCTCGGGGATCCTTAGTTGCTCGGTGATCTTGAGTTTCTCGATAGAAGTATATATAATTGCCACGTTGGCAGACACATGTCTGTAAGTGAGTGGTCCATGTCAGCAGACTAAATTTGGTATCAACAGAAGCCCTCAATGTTTCATAATTTGATGTTGAAGAAAAGTATGGAACATCCTTCTTGAAAACTGCATAGATTATTGGTTTTTATGGCTTTTAGGAACGCATTCGTTGTATATAATTCCATTTTGAGTGCACAGTCTCGGGCCTCATAAATATTTTGAATTTTTATGACCGCTTCGATATTTGTGCTCCTTTTCTTCTTTTAGCCGCCGGATACGCAAACGTCCTCCTTTGTAATTATTGCTTTTCTCCGTTCTCAAGGTAAAGTATTTAAGCACATCAGAAATCCTATCGTTTTTTCACTTTTCAAATCTGTATCTTTGAACTCTGCATTTTTTCTCTATCTTGTGCCTTCATTCCTTCCATTGTTCGTTGTCAACTGATTCACTTTTTTCTGTAAGATTTTCTTCCCTCTCTTTTATTTACTTTGTTCATCATGGTTTACATTGTTGAATCGCTTGACAAATTTCGTTCTGAATTTTCAATTCCTTCATGGGCCATTTTGGAAGAACTTTCTGAACCTTCTGACTAATTTTCTTTGGCTGAGGGACATTGGTTCCCAAGTCTCTTTGTGGGAAAATGTGGATTTTCTTTCCCTCCAAATCCTTTATGTTTGGAGTTCTGTCAATATTTTGACGTTGTACCTGCAAAAATAGCTCAAAATACCTGGAGGATAGTTAATGGCGTTCATAGATTGAATCAACTCCATGGAACCCGTTTAGGAATCCCAAAGATTATGTACTGTTATAGATGGGTTTTCGGTGATTCCACATTCTATTCAAAGACTAGGTTTTTGAATAGGTATTTAGTTGTTAATCTTCCAGACGCCAATAGGGATTATTTTGAGCATGGGGTTATTATGAAAATTGGCAACACGCTCCATTAAATGGAGATGCTCTATATTAAGGTCCTAGGTGTCCCCCTTATGGCAATGGAATAGGTTGTTTTTATTTT
Source organism: Sambucus nigra (assembly GCA_949130495.1). NCBI lineage: Eukaryota > Viridiplantae > Streptophyta > Magnoliopsida > Dipsacales > Adoxaceae > Sambucus > Sambucus nigra. Next base: position 631,164,907 of record OX422209.1, read on the forward strand.
TTTGAAATATTATTTTCTTTGTGTTTGATATAACGTTTTACTGACATTTGTTTTTGTTCATTACAGTTGACAGTAAAAGAAAACCTCCAAAAGAAGCTGACGTTAATTTGAAGCATTTAAAACTTATCTGGAGTTTGCACCAATATGTTACTGAGGAACATATTAGGTCTGCTTCTTATTTATTGCAATACAAGAGCTATACTTCATCCTTCACTGCTCGTCCAGTGGTGGTTGACATTGACCAAGTACCAGCTTCTGAAACTGGTGTGGAAGGTTCCTCCTCTGAATCGAATATTCCCATCAGTAACCTAATGAAGAGAATAAGAGCTCCTGCCTTCTTTGACAAATCAGACTCTGCCAATGTGGAGGCAAAGAAAAATAAACAGGATGTTCCAGAGTAAGGGACAAGAAATATTGATGCATCCCCTCCTGTTGCTGCCAAGAAAGTTGTTAAGAAGCCCCTTGTGGCTCCGAGCAAGGTTGTGGTTATTTCTCCTCCTAGTGAGGTTATTGTCATATCACTAACTAAGACAACTTTTTTGGTTGAAAATATTCCTGCTCCTCCGAGGAGGTTAAAGAAAAATTCCAATGAGAGACCCACTGAACCTATCTCTCAGCCTTTAAATGCTGAAAGTGGCGTTCCATCGTTTGTTGCTCCAAGCTCCGCTGCGACCTTGGTAAAATCCTGGACTGTCCCAGAAGTCCAAGGTATTGAAGATTCCCTTTCTCGTGAGAGAATCACTACTCTTGCTTCTCAACACATTGCCTCAGTAAGTATTGTTAATTTGAGTCATTCACTTTCTAATATTATGTTTATATGTTGATTTGATGTTATTTCTTTTTCTAGCTGGTGACATGTTTTAATAGCATCTTCAAGAAGGATGAAGCTATTCAAGCTTCAAGCTCCTCGGGAGGTGTAGAGTAAGCTTTTGTTGGTCTGACTCAGTCCTTAAAGGATTCTCATCAAAAATACAAAGAAGATAAGGTTGCTTGGGAGAAGCAACTCAAGTCCATTGAGCTGGACAAGAATCAAGCTGAGAATGCCTCCCAGGAGTTGGAGAAGAAATTGAAAGAGTCTGAGCAGAGCAATAAAGTTTTTGAACAAAACAACAAGGAGCTGGAAGTTAAGCTCAAATTTGCTAAAGAGGAAGTTATTAGGCTTCAAGATGTTGAACGCCAAAAAATAGAAGTGGAGGAGAAGTTGAAGGCTGTCGAGGAGCTCCTTAGGGAAAGGACTTCCTCGGAGAAAGAAAAGAGGAAAAATGCTGTTAAAAAATCATTTAGTGCTGGTGGGGATAAAGGCTGGAACAAGGGCCCGGATGCCATGACTTCGCAAATGGAGTATGCTAGCCTCAAGTACTTTAGGGATGGATGGGTTGCAGCTTTACAAGATATGAAAGTTGCTGAGAATTCTGAATTGTTCCAACAACACACTCATGGCCCTCGTTCCTCTCCTAGAGAAGAGGAAGAGGATGAAGCTACCTCAGACGAATCTACAATGATGACTGGAGATCAGGTCTTTGCCATTCCTGTTGTTCATCTTTCCGAGCAACTCCAACCAGCCAACCTTCCTATCGATCAGCTGCCATTATCTTTCGGGCAACCAACCTCCTCATCCCAGCCTTCCGAGGAAGTTGTAAAACATAAGGAGAAGGTGTAAAGTTTCTCGGGTTTTAATTTTTCTATTCTTTTTGAATGTAACCTTGAGCTTTGTATTTGCCTTTATGATGAAATAAAATCTTAAACTTTGGTTATTCGTCTTTGACCTTTTCTATGACTTGCTCTGTCTTCCATCCTTATTGATTCTTTTTATTTCTCTTTGCTTGTTTATGGCCAGGATGGAGCTGTTATCAGCTCATGACACAGACTTAATGAAGAGATGCAATGACTATTTTAAAGCGGGTCATGCTGATCTTAATGAGGCTGAAACAATTAATATCCTCGGATCAGGAGATTCTGACCGAGCAGTTGAATCTTACCAATATTTGAAATATTTGCTCGATTGTGCAGTAGCCAACAATGTGGCCTACTATGAGATGATTAAAGATCTTCAAGGCACTATCGAGGAGCTTTAACTGCAATATAAGGAATCTTCTACCCTTTTGCACCAAGGATATGAGAAAAAATATCAACAACTAAGTGCTGACAAAGGATATGATAAGTTTATCTATGCTTATGAGAAGAAAGAGAGCATTTTGAAACTTGAGGTTGAAGAGCACAGGCATATTGCCAAGTTGTTGGAGCAAGAGAATATTGCCTTGTAAGAGGAGGTAAAATAACTCAAATCTGTTGCATCTTCCTCGGGAGCCTTGGTTCCTGTCAATGATGAAGGTTTCTCTTTTTTGGAGGTAGAAAATGCCAACCTGCGAGATGAGTTGGAAACTCTGAAAAAAGTTGGACCCTCTACCTCTACTCGTGGGCGAGCAAGATCTTCTTCTCGAGGACGAGCAAGAGCTGGTCGGGTTTCTATTGAAGAAGCTAGAACATATTCAGCTTTAGAGAATCAGGCCTTTCAGTTGGTATCGAAGAACCAAGCCTTAGCATAGATGTCCAAGAAGATTCTGAACTTCAGCGAGCAACTTTCTACCCAGAGTTCTGCTTTGGAGAATAAGGAAATTTTGGTGAAGAACCTCCACGAGCAACTGGAGAGATTAACTTACCAATTCCATAAACAGCCCAGAGAATTTTGGATGGCTGGGTATAATGAAGCCCTTTACCATCTTGATGCTCGGATCCAACAATCAAATAACGAAGGGTACAAGCAAGGGTGGCTGAATGCACTGGGTGTGCTAAAATTGGAGCGGGGCCACTACTTATGGGATTATTATGACCCTGAAGTACTTGATTTGCCCGTGTCTCCTTTCAAGCTTGATATGAGTTGGATTCCTGCTCGTGCAATTCCTCAATGCTTGATCTCCAAGTATCTCGGCGATTACAGTCTTCATGCTAATTTTGAGATACCTCGCCTAGAGCACTTGCTTGATCGGCCTTCTGTAATGAATGTCAGGATGCTTCGAGATGTAAATTTTATAAACTCTCCTTATGCTTTAGATGATCCTCCTTCTGGAGTAGAACCTGTTTCAAAGGCAGAAGGGAAAAAACCAATAGAATAGGATTTTTATGTAATGACTTGTACTTTTCACAGCATATGTAATTCTTTTTTATTTAAATGAAGAAATTTTTAGTCTTTTGCTATTTTACTTTCTTCTAAGTATTCTGCAGAATGTCTTTGTTTGTGAATATATGCATATTGTGATATGTCCATTATGTTTTATTTTTTAATTATAGTGACTTATCACTCTTTGATCCTAAGCAACGAAACAACTTTCATACCATGATCCTGCTTAGTTTAACCAACCAGAGTTGATTGTAAATTGATTTCCCGACCAACCGGAGTTAGTGGATATTAATTCTCAACTAATCGGAGTTGGAGGAGATTGATTTCCGACCAATCGGAGTTATAGGAAATTTATTTGCCAACCAACCGGAGTTGGTGGATATTGATTCCCGACTAACAAGAGTTGGAGGAGATTTATTTGCCGACCAACTGGAGTTAGAGGATATTGATTTCTGATCAATCGGAGTTGGTGGATATTGATTCCCGACCAACCGGAATTGGAGGAGATTGATTTCCGACCAATCGGAGTTGGAGGAAATTTATTTGCCGACCATCCAGAGTTGGAGGAGATTGATTTCCGACCAATCGGAGTTAGAGGAAATTGATTTGCCGACCAACCATAGTTGGTGGATATTGATTCCCGACCAACCAAAGTTGGAGGAAATTGATTTGCCGACCAACCGGAGTTGGAGGAGATTGATTTCCGACCAACCGGAGTTGGAGGAAATTGATTTGTCGACCAACCGGAGTTGTTGGATATTAATTCCCGACCAACCGGAGTTGGAGGAGATTGATTTCCGACCAACCGGAGTTGGAGGAGATTGATTCCCAACCAATCTAAGTTGGAGGAGATTGATTTTCCGACCAACCGGAGTTGGTGATAATTTATTCTGAACTCGATGCGTAGTGTGTAGCACTAATACTCTGAAAAATTTCATCAAAAAGAGAGAACTGGGTAAAAAATTCAACACTTTATTCATACTGAAGAAAACTGCATTTACATAGGAATTCTAACTACTGATAATACTTGCGTAGTTGCTCTGCATTCCATGCATTCTTAAACTCTTCTCCCTCCAAGGTTTCAATCATGTATGTCCCTGGTCGAACAATTTCTGTTACTCTGTATGGTCCATGCCAGTTAGCTTCCAGTTTGTTGTGCTTTTGAATTACTTTCTTCAGCACATAGTCCCCTTCCATCAAATCACACTTTTTTACCCTCTTATTGTAGAATAGAGCTGTTCATTGTTGGTATGCAGCATTCCTGAGTGCTGCTTCTTCTCTAACTTTTTCGAGCATATCCAGGTCTAATCTTCTCATTAAATCACTAATTGGAGAATTGAAATTAAGCACCCTATGTGTGGGTAGACCCAATTCGGCAGGTATGACAGCTTCACTTCCAAATGCTAGCATGTATGGAGATTCTCCTGTTGCTGCTCGCGGTGTAGTACGATAAGCCCACAGCACAGAATGTAGCTCGTTAATCCAATTTCCCTTTGCAGCATCTAGTCTTTTCTTCAAACCATTCAACAGCGTTCTATTTGTCACTTCAGTTTGCCCATTGCTTTGGGGTTGGCCTGGTGCAGATTGGATCTTCAGTACATTGGATTGATGATAATACGCAACAAACTCCTCGTTATCGAATTGAGTTCCATGGTCTGTAATGAATGCATGGGGAAGACCATATCTACAAATGATATTCTTCCAAATAAACTGATATACCTTGTCACATGTAATATCAATAAGAGGCTCATCCTCCACCCATTTAGTAAAATAATCCACAGCGACCACGAGGTATTTAAATCTTCCTGGGGTCGTTGGAAGTGGCCCGACCAAGTCTATTCCCCACATGGCGAATGGCCAAGGAGACGTGATGGGTGTTAACAATTCTTGGGGAGTTCTTTAGATAGAGGAGAAGCGTTGACATTTATCACATTTCTTGGCATAAGCTACATAATCAGCTCTCATTGTCGGCCAGTAATACCCCTATGTTGTTATCCTTTGTAAAAGCGTCCGACCTACTATATGGGCTCCACAAGACCCCTCATGAACCTCTTCGATCAGATCTTTCACTTCATAGGGATGGACACATCTTTGTAGCCCTGCTATAGTACCTCGTCTATATAAAATGCCATTGGTCAGTACATAACGAGCATCTTTAAACTTTAGTTTCTTGGCTGCGAGTTTATCAGATGGTAAAGCCCCCTTTTCAGTATAGGCCCTGATGGGATCCATCCAAGATGGTCCCAAGTCAAGAGTAATGAAGTTCACCATTAAGTCTTCGCCAATGCTCTGACTAGCCAAGATTTCTATTAGGATTGTTCTTCGTAGCTCAGTGCCTGTGGCTGAGGCTAACCGAGCTAAGGCATCTGCTCTTGCATTCTCCAACCTTGGTATTCTAATCAACTGTATTGCGTTAAAGCTTGATACAATTTCGAATGCTTTCGTATGATACTGGATTATTAATTCTCCTTTTGCTGCATACACCCCCAACATTTGATTTACGATCAACTGTGAGTTACTGAATACAACGACCTACTCTGCTTTCATAGTTTTGGCCAGACTGAGACCCACGATCATAGCTTCATATTCAGCCTCATTATTAGAAGCCTTAAATTGAAAACGAAGAGCATACTCCACATCCATTTCATCTGGGTTTTTTAAAACAATCCCTGCTCCACTGCCTGTAGTGAAGAAGAGACATCTACATACAAACTCCACACATGTATCTCATTATCAAACTCTTGGTCAGACAGAGTTCCACGGTGGAATATTTGATGCTTTATTTTATTCTCCTCTAGCGCTTCTTGTTGCTTGTCCACCGACGTAAGTTGGTCGGGGTTTAAATTTGATGATCCTGTAACATCCACAGGTTGGTCCATATTCAACTCTTGCTTGTCGGGGGTATACTCCTGAGTAAACTCTGCGATAAAATTCGCTACCGCCTGCCGTTTGAGCGATGATCTAGGCTCATAAATTATATCATATTCCCCCAGTTCTACTGTCCAATACATCAACCTTCCTGATTTCTCTGGTTTGTGCAGAGCTTGCCTTAACGGCATATATGTATACACAACTATAGTATGGGCTTGGAAGTATGGCCTCATCCTTCTGCTTGCTTCAATCAGTGCTAGTGCCAACTTTTCCAGTCTTGGATATCTGATTTCTGCTCCTAAAAAATCTTTGCTAGTATAATAGACTGCTTTTTGTACTCCATTCTCCAATCTGATTAATGCCGAGCTAACTGCATTCTCTGATACTGCCAGATACAAGTATAATCTTTCTCCCATCACTGGTCTGGACAACAATGGAGGTGTCCCCTGATATTTCTTTAATTCTTAAAAGGCCTCCTCGTATTCATCATTCCACTCAAATGTTTTTCGAAGTGTTTTGAAGAATGGGAGACATCTATCAGTTGCTCGTGACACAAATCTATTAAGTGCTGCAACTCGCCCTGTGAGACTTTGCACTTCTTTCTTCGTCGTTGGAGATCGTAGCCCCAAAAGAGCCTTGATCTTTTCAGGGTTCGCTTCAATACCTCGTTGGTTGACAATATACCCGAGAAACATGCCTTCTCGTACTCCGAATATGCATTTGGTAGGATTCAGCTTCATTTGATATTTTTCTAGTTGATCAAAGGTCTAACCTAAGTCAATTAGATGATCAGTAGCTTTCTTGCTCTTCGTAAGCATGTCATCAACATAAACCTCCATGTTATGACTGATTTTCTCTGCAAACACCTTATTCATCAGCCGCTGATATGTAGCACCTGCATTTTTAAGTCCAAAAGGCATAACATTATAACAATAAGTTCCCATTGGAGTGATAAAAGAGGTACTCTCCCTGTCCTCAGGCTTCATCTTAATCTGATTGTAACCAGAATAAGCATCCATGAAACTCAATAATTCGTGCCCTGAGGTAGCATTTACCAGTTGATCGATTCGGGGCAAAGGAAAATGATCATTTGGGCATGCTTTATTAAGATCAGTGAAGTCTACACACATCCTCCACTTGTTATTTTTCTTCTTTACCATCACCACATTTGCTAGCCAATCAGGATATTTGACATCTTCAATAAAAGAGGCTTTTTGTAGCTTCTCTACTTCCTCCTGTATAGCTTGATTCTTCTCAGGACTTAACACTCTTCTTCGCTGCTTCACTGGATTAATTTCCTTGTTCACATTGAGCTCGTGACATAAGAAATTAGGATCTATTCCTGGCATGTCTTCATGACTCCATGCAAAAGTCTGCTTTCTGCATCTTAGAAATGCTATCAGTTCTTGTTTTATTGATACATCCAATAACGCAGCAATTTGAGTTGTTCGTTCTGGATGCTCGTCGTCCAGAATGACATTCTCGGTAGCTTCCATGACCTTTCCCTTCACGAGTTGCGACTCGTCTCTAGGGTCTAATGTTTCAATCTCTGCATCTCCTATCTCATCTACTTGATAGGTGATAGTCTTTTGCCTAGATTCTTCACGCTCCTCCTGCTCAGCAGATGAATAGTAGCATTCCCGAGCTACTTTCTGGTTGCCTTTCATAACTCCTACCCCAAAATTGGTTGGGAAGTTTAAACATTGATGCACAGTAGATGGTACTGCTTCAAACTTCTTTAGGCCCACTCTTCCCATGATGATGTTATAAGTTGATTTGACGTTTTTATCCATTACAAAAAAGCGTACTCTTTCTGTTCGACAAGCAGGCCATGTACCGATAAGCATATCCAACTTGATCATCCCAAGTGGAAAAACCTTTTCATCAGTAAAACCAAGGAGGGGCCTATGATATGGCTCTAAGTGGGCTAGCTTCCGATTCAAACTATCAAAGCATGGATAGAACATAATATCTGCCGAGCTAACATCATCCACCAGTACTCGTGAAATCACCATTTCTTTCATTCTCATCTTGATTACCAATGGGTCATCATGAGTGTTAACGTAAAAATTCTCCATCTACGAGGACCAATCAGAAAAGGACACATGTCATCCTACGTGGCAATATTCGACACCGAGGAGTGATAGTCGGCACCCGAGGAGAGTTGGTCAGTACCCGAGGAGAATTAGTCGGCACCCGAGGAGAGTTGGTCGGCCCCCAAGGAGAGTTAGTCGGCACCCGAGGAGAGTTGGTCGGCATACCAACCAGGAAGATCAAGGGATAACTATGCATTTAATGTGCATTAATGAAGATGACTATGCATTTAATGATCATTAATGTACATTTATACTGTAGATGACAACACATAGCATACCAAGCAATTCAACAATTAGATTCGTTGAATGTAGACATAATGTATAAATGTCTGCATACAATGAATCTCTTTATCTCCAATCACTATAAATACATGTATTCCCTTAGCCAAAAAAGGGAGGAGATCCGACAAGGATGAGAGACACCATACACAAGATCCACACCTTTCTCTCTCTCTACACCACATTGTGCTATTGTAAACCCCTAGGAATAAAATAACAGTGGACGTAGGCTTTTCCTTATAGCCGAACCACTTTAAAAATCTTTGTCTCTCATGTGCTTGATTGGATTGCTTTTATCTATTTATCTGTGATCATAAAAATGGGATTCGGATCAGTTTTTTGCATCAACAGATTGGCGCCGTCTGTGGGAACGTGTTACAAGCATTGTTCTCCATCAAAAGCTAAGTTTTTATTTTCTATATGTATAATAAATTATATATTATACATACATATATTGATTCAATCATGATTTTTATGTTTATATACATAAATTAATTGTCTAACTTTTATCTACAAAATATTGCATATCATGATTTTAAAATCATAACTGTTAGATTAATTCTTATTTAGAAATCTGAAAAATAGTAGATTTCATAAATCATAACTTTTTTCTTGATTCTCAAGTTTCAATTTTATATCATGGAATAAATATTTTAAATGATTAAATATACCAATATATACGATGATGATAAGATTTGATAATTTTCTTTGTTGATTTTGAAATAATTTGTGAAAGATCTTTGATGAGTATTCAAATTCCCATTATATTTTTGTTCAAATCATGATTCTCATAAGTTTATATCCATAAACTTAAAGATCAAATCAATTATATGTTGTGCATACATCTTTTAATTCAATCATGATTTTATATTCACAAATTGTTGAATCTAATTTTACAAATCTGGATAAATGTACATTTCATAATCACAAAGTTTGAGAAATTTGTGTACATATTATATTATTTCTTCTTTAAGGAGATAAAATAATTTCTCTATATTCATAAATCTCTTTTATGTGAGTATATACAAATTTGATTCATTTGAAAATCTTTTAATTTAGTCATAATTTTTATATGCACTAACTGTGTGATCGATTTCAATTTGGGGATCTGGTGAATTTTAGACTCATAAATATTATACAAATCCTTGCATCTATGGATCCACTTGAAGATTTTCTGAACAAATATATTAGGATAGGGATAAGCATTAAGAACGATTTTGTATTTTCCATTCCGATATTAACATGAATTGAATCAGACCCATTTTCTCTCTCTTCAAGAAAACTATGTTCTCTGCACAAATAATCATATTATGTAATTGTGTTGATACGATCAATTTTATCAATATATGAATAATCAATTATATGTTGTACATACATACATACATCTTTTGATTCATTCATCCTTTTTATGATTATAAACATAAATTAGTTGTCCAATTTTTCATTTATCAAATGTAAGGACATTTTGTCCAACATACTTGTATATGTCATTAGCCGTAACACCGTTGAAGAAATTCAAGTTCATATCGTCATCAACGGAATCCGAGTATCGAATCAAGAAAGAAGAATTCAGAAATCCAGAATACCGGACCGGTCCGCCCCAAAATAAAAAGAACCGGTCCGCCTAGCCTCGGACCGATCCGCCTGAAATTAAAACGAACCGATCCGCCCCGGACCGATCCGCTGAGACCCGGACCGATCCGCCTTGCATGAGTCCAGTGGACCCCGGATCGAATGAGAACCGAATCTCCTTCAAATAAAACGAACCGATCCGCTATCGGACCGATCCGCCTAAGGACCGGACCGGTCCGCCCTGGATAACCACGAACAGATCGTGTGCAGATTTTTTGGGCAAATGAATTCTTATTTATACCACGATCGGGGAGTTGGTTCTCTTAAGACTTACACACGATTTTCTGAGTTCCATAACTCTTAAGTCTTCATGGTATTTGAGTCCATTGATTCATACCCTTGATTCATACAAATTCCATACATTTGTGAGTCACTTTTGGTAACCCTAGAACACCATTGATGTTCAACCCTTTGTGAAGTGGACCGCTTCTTCCTCTTCATTGCAGCCCTACTGGACAGGGATTGTTCCAGTCGCCAGCCCTACTGGAAAGGGATTTCTTCCAGCCGCGACTACAGAATCCGATACCCGAGGGTAATTCTTAGTCAAAAATCTGTATTTCATTGTAATCCGATTGTAAACCGTATTTTACAAATTATAGTGAATATACAAATGGTTTTACCCCTGTGGGGGATTTTTCCTTAAACTTTGTGTGTTGAATATCTAGTGCTGATTTCATATTGTTTCAATCACACCTAGTTGCATGCTTAGGGTTAATTTGGGTTAAAAATGGTGTTTATTATATTATTTCTTAATTGAACGCAAGCGCCAACTCTTTCAAATTGGTATCAGAGCAGGTTACGCCATTCTATTGCGTATTCCTTACTTCCGTAAATTTTTTTCTAAAGATATCAATTTCTGAAATAAATTGATTTTTGAAAAGAGCGTGTTCAAATGGAGAAGTCATATTATAAAATGCCTATTTTTGACGGGTCAAATTATGCTTATTGGAAAGCCCGTATGAGGTCGGCTTTAAAAGCCATTGGTGAACGTGTCTGGATTTTGGTTGAACGAGGGTGGACTCCTCCAACCGTGACTGTTGATAATGTGACCAACTTGAAACCTGACATCACTTGGACTGCTGATGAATTTAAATGGTCGTCTTTTAACTCTAAGGGTCTAAGTGCTATTTCTGGGTCTGTCACACCTGATGAGTTCAAACGCATAATGACGTGCACCACGTCAAAAGAAGCATGGGATATTTTGCAACTTACCCATGAAGGAACAAATGATGTTAAAGAATCAAAATTGCAAAATTTAACAACTCAATTTGAAACCATCACCATGCATGAAAATGAATGTTTTGATGAATTTTATGCTAGGATTTCTGACATTGTTAATACTAGCTATAATCTTGGTGAACATATTCCAAATGCTAGAGTTGTTAAAAAGATTCTTCGTTCCCTTCCTAAGCGTTTTATACCTAAAGTCACTGTGCTAAATTCCTTGGGTAATTTAAATACTCTAAAATTGGAAGAACTGGTAGGAGATTTACAAACTTATGAAATAGACATGTTTCCTAAATCTGCCAAGCCAAAAGATAAGGGAATTGTCCTTAAAGCCCAAGAGAGAAAAAGTGAGGGGTCGGTAAGAAAGAGAGTCGAGTCGTCTAGAAAGATAGAAACTTCTGATTCTGAATGTGAGTTTGACCTAGATGATTTGGCACTTTTTGCTAAAAACTTCAAGAAAATTCTGAAATTTAAGAAAAATGGGAATTTCAAAGATAAAAAGAATTTTCAGAAAAATAAGTTTGAAAAGAAAGACTTCAAAGAACCCCCTAAAGACAGTGAAAGGTGTTTTGAGTGCGACGGTAAGGGACACAGAGCGTTTGAGTGTGCCACTCGTCTGAATAGGGAAAAGGGTAAAGCTGTCCTAAATGCTACCCTTAGTGACGACAGTGAGGTCGAGTCGGTGGACTCGGGAGATGAGTCACCGCATGAGCGTAACTTCACTGCGTTCATGGCTAGTCATGTGAGTACTCCTAGTGCATCTCACGACGATGAGTATGCTACTTCACAGGGACACCTCGACAGCGAGAGCGAAGAGAGTGAGGGAGAGGAGGAAGGTAGTGAGGACGAGAGTAGCCTTCAACGCGCCTACGCCGAGTTATATGATGAGTCTTTCAAAACTAAAAAACGTAATAGGGCGTTAGTTCTTAGGATCACCGCGTTAGAAGAAGAGTTAGGAGAGACGAGAGAGAGAGAGTCCTCCACCTGCACCGCCATGAGAGAGAGAGAGAATCTGCCTGGTTTAGTAAAGAGAATTTGCTTAAAGAGAGAGAGAGCAGGTTTGAGAAAGAAAAAGCGGACTTGACTAAACAAGTGACTAGTCTTACGAATGAGCTCCATTCCTCCTTGGAGACTCGGAAGAAACTTCAAGCCCTTGTTGCCCAGCTTACTCAAGACCTTGAGAGAGCTAGGAAAGTCAAGGTACAAATCGAGGACAGATCTGGGAAGATGGGAAAGATGCTCCTCGGTCCCGCTTTAGGTTTTGGTGACCGGCAAGGAATAGGTTTTGATGGTGCCTCCACGTCCCAAATTGCACCCGGACCAATTCCTGAGTTTACTACGACTCCTTATGGCCGTCATAAAAAACCAAGAAGGAGAGTTCGACCAAGAAAAACAAACCAAGGTTCTCCTAATACTGTGCCCTTTTGCTCCCATTGCAAAAGAAATGGACACCTTAGGGATGATTGCTATAAGTTGGGTCAGACACGACGTACGTTTGCTCCACCACTTCAGACTGATGAGGTTGCCAGTCTGAGAGAGCGTGTTGAGTTTCTAGCCGCCACATCACAGAGTTTGATGGTGGAATTCCGACGGATGACCTTACCATCAATGAATGCGCCTCGCATTCCGGCTAAAACCAACAACAACAAGGGAATACAAAAAGGTACCTACTCTTGGGTTCCTAAGAAAGAGAAAAAGGCCCTTGTTGTCCATGTCGCTCTCAAAGCCCATAATACCTCACAGTGGTATTTTGACAGTGGTTGCTCCAGACACATGACAGGTGATGCCTCATATTTTACTCATCTTGAGGATTATAATGATGGGAGAGTCACCTTTGGAGATGGTAGCAAATCTAGCATAGTTGGACGAGGTACAGTAGAGTTACCAGGATTTCCAAAGCTAGAAAACGTGCTGTACGTCAAAGGTTTGAAAGCAAACCTTCTTAGCATCAGCCAGCTGTGCGACGATGACTTTGCAGTAAAGTTTGACCGGGAAGCTTGTAAGGTCTATAATCAAGCCGGTAAACTTTTAGTGCAAGGGGTGAGGACAGAGGATAACTGTTATGGGACTAAGCCCAAATCCTCACTTGTCTGCAACAGCGCCACGATCACTCCTATGGATCTGTGGCACCAACGTCTAGGTCATGTGAACATTAGAGACTTATCTCGTTTAGTCAAAAAGGACCTAGTACGTGGCTTACCATCACTTGGAAAGCCAACTTCCATGATTTGTGGACCTTGTCAGTTGGGAAAACAAATCTGTAGCCCACATAGGAAGTTGATTTCCATTACCACCTCACGTGCTCTTGAGTTGATTCACATGGATCTTATGGGTCCTACTCACACGGAGAGTCTAGGTGGTAAGAGATACATTCTCGTGATGGTAGACGATTTCTCTAGATACTCTATAGTAGGTTTTCTAAGAGAGAAATCTGATGCTGTAGAATTTTCAACGACCAAGTGCCGTGTCCTGCAAAATCAACACGGGGTCACTATTAACAGAATACGTAGTGACAACGGCACTGAATTTAAGGAAGCAAAGGTGGATTTGTACTGTGATAGCCTTGGGATCAAACATGAGTTTTCTGCTGTGAGAACTCCTCAGCAAAATGGGATTGTTGAGAGGAAAAATAGAACGATCCAAGAAATGGCTAGATCTATGCTTCTAGGTCATAAAATTTCTAGGAGATTTTGGGCAGAGGCAGTGTCTACTGCATGCCACACGGTGAATAGGGTCTATCTGCGTCCACACACACTTAAGACGCCTTATGAATTGTGGACAGGCAAGAAACCCAACCTGGCATATTTCCGTGTCTTTGGGAGTAAATGCTACATCCTACGGGATAGAGAGAAATTAGGAAAGTTTGACTCCCGGAGCGACGAGGGAATATTGCTAGGATATTCATCGAACAGTAGAGCGTACCGGGATTTTAACCTGAAGAGCTCTAAGGTTATGGAATCAATAAACGTCACTGTGCAAGATGATGAACCTCCGACGGTTATTGATCCCAACCTTCAGTGTGAGGATGAGGATTGTTCTGACAGTGATTTTCCTGTTCCTCTCCCACACTCTGTGGACCCTATTCTTGTGTTAGGGGACACACCTGCTTGGGTTCGCAAGAGTCATGATCCTTCAGCCATTGTTGGCGATCCCACTCTAGGGGTCAAGACTCGTGCTCAACTAGAGAACGTTGTTAGTCATCATTGCTACACGTCCAAAGTCGAGCCCAAGAACCACAAAGAAGCACTCAAAGATGAACACTGGATATCTGTTATGCAAGATGAGTTGCTTCAGTTTATGAAGAACAATGTCTGGGAACTTTTCCCCCGACCTAGTGATACTAATGTTATTGGTACCCGGTGGATTTTTAAGAATAAAATGGATGAAAATGGTACCATAACTAGAAATAAGGCTAGGTTGGTCGCTCAAGGCTACACACAGATAGAAGGTGTAGACTTTGGGGAGACATTTGCTCCTGTTGCGAGGCTTGAGTCCGTCCACTTACTACTTGCCATCGCATGTCATCTGCACTTCAAGGTATATCAGACGGATGTCAAGAGTGCCTTTCTGAATGGCATTCTACAGGAAGAAGTTTTTGTGGAACAACCAAAAGGGTTTGAAGACCCTAAGCACCCTGATCACGTCTACTATCTGAGGAAAGCCTTGTATGGTTTGAAGCAATCAACCCGTGCTTGGTACGAGAGGCTTACTTCCTATCTCTTAGCCCGTGGCTTCAAGAGAGGGGGAGTTGATATGACGTTGTTCGTCAGGAGAGATGACGGTGCTATTTTGGTTGCCCAAGTCTATGTGGACGACATAGTCTTTGGATCCACATGCTCCCAGCATGCTCACCACCTTGAGGAGGAGATGAAAAGTGAGTTTGAGATGAGCATGGTAGGTGAGCTTACTTTCTTCCTTGGTCTCCAGGTTCGTCAGCTAGAGGATGGGATGTCCATCTCCCAATCCAAGTATGCTAGAGACCTTGTGAAGAAATTTGGTTTAGACTTCGCTAAGCATGCACGTACACCTATGAGTACTTCTACCAAGCTTAGTAAGGACACTTCAGGCAAGGACGTTGAGCAAACCTTGTATCGGAGTATGATAGGCAGTCTTCTCTACTTGACTGCTAGTCGTCACGACATTGCCTTTAGTGTTGGAGTCTGTGCGCGTTATCAGGCGTCTCCTAAAGAGTCACACTTACTCGCTCTAAAATGTATTATCAAATACGTGAGTGGGACTCTTTCATACGGTATTTGGTATTCCTTTGATACCGATGACCGTTTGTCCGCCAATTCGGATGCCGATTGGGCTGGGGACGTAGATGGTTGTAGGATCACTTCTGGTGGGTGTTTCTACTTTGGTTCTGCTCTTGTCTCTTGGTTGAGCAAGAAGAAAAACTCCATCTCTTTGTCCACTGTGGAGGCTGAGTACATCGCCGCCGGGAGTTGTTGCACGCAACTCATGTGGATGAAGCAAATGTTGGAGGATTATGGGATTTCACAGGACACCATGACCATTTCATGTGATAACACAAGCGCGATACACATATCCCGCAATCCTGTCCAACATTCGCGCACAAAGCACATCAGGTTACGCGAGCACTTTATACGTCAATTAGTTGAGGAGAAGGTCGTAACCCTGAGTTTTGTCCCTACCGACCGTCAGTTAGCCGATATTTTCACGAAACCTTTAGATGCCCTTAGATTTGAGAGTCTTAGGAAGTCTTTGGGGATTTGCACAGTTGACTGAGGGGTTGGTCTATGTCTAGAATAGGATGCTTCTTCATGTTCATATCATATGCTTCCTATTGATAGTCTGTTTATATGTACCATAGCTTTGTTGTACAGCTTTTATGTATTCTTTGTTATTATTTTTTGAAAAATACAAAAAGATTTTCTGTTTAGAAATTTTTTTAGAAAAACTCAAAAAGATTTTATTTTGATAAAATTTTTGAAAAATTAAAAAAGAGATTTGCCTTTTATGGATGAGCATTTAAGATAGCCAAGTCACAACTTCATTCCATATATCCATGTGACTGTTTGATAGAGATTTGAGAGGCTACATCATTTCATCCATGTGCTTAACATTGATTGGAGTCCTTGAGATGTAATTAGTGATATTTCCTACATGCTTGACTCCTATATCCTTTATTGCACACATGCACAGCTTTATTTGATTATTGCACTTGTCTATCTCATGTTGGCTTGAGTGTTTCCATCTCAATCCTGTCTATACAATGTATAAAATGCGATAAACCTTGACAAGATTGGATTGCATGTAAAAACCATTTTGGTGAGACTGTGTGTATATGTTCATAACGGGGAGGGGCTGCGAAAGTTGATTCTTATCCTTTGCGCAAAAGCCACCGTTAAAAAGGACCTAAAAAATGGAGGAATTGTAATATCCGAGGTCCTAAGAGGTAAAAAGAGCCCGGAAAAATTGAAAAGGCAATAAAAAGCAATTCATGCCATATATGGGCCATTTAGGTTTCACCATCAATTCTCCAAAGTTTGAGAATTTAGTATACCTCTATTCAAAATTATATCTGAGGGCGTTTGGTTGGAGATTGAAAAACGGGTTTGTACTTCCTTGAAAGTCCTGAAAAAGCATGAAAAACATTTGGACGTTATTGGTGTCCAAATCACTTTGAGCTTTGATTTGTAGATTTGATATAGTCAATGTCTTATATTTCCAATCTTTTACACCAAAGGAAGCATTTGAGTTCATTCGTTAGGAATATCCAATATTCATCGTGCACATATGTCATGTTTGTATGCTTTGATTTTCCTATCGAATTTTGATCACACCCCCTCATTTACGCCATCATCGCCTTGGTTGTTTTATGTTCATTCATGGTGTTATTTATACCTTGTGTCACCCCGGTTTTACTTGTTTATTTTATTTTTCTCATTTGTCTATTTGGGGACATCATAAAAAGGGGGAGAATGAATTATCTGATTATTATGGGGGAGTTCTGAAATTCTGAGAATTGTTATATATGCTTATGTTTACCTCATTTCAAACTCGATACGTCACTTGGTATTTGCTTTATCTCATGTGTGTAGGTACATCCTTGATAATCCCATGTTGCACACCCTGATGAGAAAAGCGGTAAGATTTCTGAAGATTTGAAGACCAAACGATGCAGCCGTTATCATTTGTACCTCTTTCAGTTTTGGGTTCATGGAAGGGTAGATTTGTATAGGCATTGTTCATACTTGATAATTCGGATTTTTATTGTATGTTCCGGCATAGACATAGGGGGAGATTTGTAAGGACATTTTGTCCAACATACTTGTATATGTCATTAGCCGTAACACCGTTGAAGAAATTCAAGTTCATATCGTCATCAACGGAATCCGAGTATCGAATCAAGAAAGAAGAATTCAGAAATCCAGAATACCGGACCGGTCCGCCCCAAAATAAAAAGAACCGGTCCGCCTAGCCTTGGACTGATCCGCCTGAAATTAAAACGAACCGATCCGCCCCGGACCGATCCGCTGAGACCCGGACCGATCCGCCTTGCATGAGTCCAGTGGACCCCGGATCGAATGAGAACCGAATCTCCTTCAAATAAAATGAACCGATCCGCTATCGGACCGATCCGCCTAAGGACCGGACCGGTCCGCCCTGGATAACCACGAACAGATCGTGTGCAGATTTTTTGGGCAAATGAATTCTTATTTATACCACGATCGGGGCGTTGGTTCTCTTAAGACTTACACACAATTTTCTGAGTTCCATAACTCTTAAGTCTTCATGGAATTTGAGTCCATTGATTCATACCCTTGATTCACACAAATTCCATACATTTGTGAGTCACTTTTGGTAACCCTAGAACACCATTGATGTTCAACCCTTTGTGAAGTGGACCGCTTCTTCCTCTTCATTGCAGCCCTACTGGACAGGGATTGTTCCAGCCGCCAACCCTACTGGAAAGGGATTTCTTCCAGCCGCGACTACAGAATCCGATACCCGAGGGTAATTCTTAGTCAAAAATCTGTATTTCATTGTAATCCGATTGTAAACCGTATTTTACAAATTATAGTGAATATACAAATGGTTTTGCCCCTGTGGGGGATTTTTCCTTAAACTTTGTGTGTTGAATATCTAGTGCTGATTTCATATTGTTTCAATCACACCTAGTTGCATGCTTAGGGTTAATTTGGGTTAAAAATGGTGTTTATTATATTATTTCTTAATTGAACGCAAGCGCCAACTCTTTCATCAAATCTGTAAAATATTGCAAATCACGATTTTATTAAATTAGTGGATCGGTTTTTATTTCAAATATAAATAAACGAAAATTTCATAATCACAAGTTCGTTAAATATTTTTATGGAGACACGTTTATGTACATCATATTTTTATGAGAACACGAGATATTTTGATTGTTATCTCTCATATTATTATCTGGAAATTTAAATTGTCCAATATTGAAGCAAATGCACACTATATATTGGTCGGCTGAATAATTATTCTAATCGTAATTTTTATATGATTCAGACTCAACAGGTGCTCAGGAAAAATTATCTGCCCAGTACAATTCTTGGATGCTCATCAACAGCACATAAAGACCTTAAAAGGTCAATACCGAACAAAAACAACGCAGCTAGACTGCACACAACACAGCAGCAAGACTACAAACAACAATTCAATTGGCACCATCAGATTCATTTCATACATGCCCCAATCCTGGGCATAGAGCTTCATACTTGACTTAATCGAGTTAAGAGTAGGATTGAAGAAGTTCGAGGCAGTGCCATCTACAGTACATCAGTGCCTAAAATTTCCAACAAATTTTGGAGTAGGAGTTGTGAAAGGTGATAAAAAAGTAGCTCGGGAATGTTATTATTCATCTGCCGAGCAAGAGGAGTTGGAGGAGTCGAGGAAAAAGACTACTACTTATCAAGTGGATGAAGGTGCAGAAATTGAAACATTGGATCCTAGAGATGAGTCGCAACTCGTGAAGGGTCAAGTGGTGGAAGCTACTGAAAATATCATTTTGGACGACGAGCACCCTGAACGAACTACTCAAATAGGTTCGTCATTGGATACCTCATTAAAACAGGAATTGATAACTTTCCTAAGAAGCAGAAAGAAAACTTTCGCATGGAGTCATGAAGATATGCCCAGAATAGACCCAAATTTCTCATGTCACGAGCTCAACGTGACTAAGGAGATCAAACCAGTGAAGGATAGAAGAAGAGTATTCAGTCCTGAGAAGAATAAAGCTATACAAGAGGAGGTCGAGAAGCTCCAGAAAGCTTGCTTTATCGAAGATGTTAAATATCCAGACTAGTTAGCAAATGTGGTGATGGTAAAAAAGAAGAATAACAAGTGGAGGATGTGTGTAGACTTCACCGACCTCAATAAAGAATTCCCAAAGGATCACTTTCCGCTGTCCCGAATTGATCAACTAGTCGATGCTACCTCGGGACACGAGCTGCTGAGCTTCATGGATGCTTATTCTGGTTACAACCAGATTAAAATGAAACCTGAAGACAGGGAGAGTACTTCTTTCATTACCCCTAGGGGAACTTATTGTTATAATGTTATGCCTTTTGGTTTGAAAAATGCAGCTGCGACATATCAGCGGCTGATGAGCAAGGTCTTTGCTGAACAAATCAGTTGCAATATGGAAGTCTATGTTGACGATATGCTGACAAAGAGCAAGAAAGCTGCCGATCATCTAGTTAACTTAGGCCAGACCTTTGATCAACTGGATAAATATCAAATGAAGCTGAACCCAACGAAGTGCATATTTGGAGTACGAGAAGGCATGTTTCTCGGGAACATTGTCAATCAACGAGGCATTGAGGCAAATCCTGAAAAGATCAAAGCTCTATTAGGTCTACGATCTCCAACGACGAAGAAAGAAGTACAGAGTCTCACAGGACGAGTAGCAGCACTCAATAGATTTGTATCGCGAGCAACTGACCGATGTCTCCCATTCTTCAAGACGCTCCGAAAGACTTTTAAGCGGAATGATGAATGTGAGAAGGCTTTTCAAGACTTGAAGAAATACTTGGGAGCACCTCCACTGTTGTCCAGGCCAGTGATGGGAGAAAAATTATACTTGTATCTAGAAGTATCATAGAATGCGGTTAGCTCGGCGTTGATAAGATTGGAGAATGGAGTACAAAAACCAATCTATTACATAAGTAAGGCCTTCCGAGGAGCAGAGATCAGATATCCAAGGCTGGAAAAATTAGCATTGGCGTTGATTAAGGCGAGTAGGAGAATGAGGCCATACTTCCAGGCTCATACCATAGTCGTATATACTGATATGCCTTTGAGGCAAGCCCTTCATAAACCAAAAAAGTCAGGGAGATTGATGTACTGGGCAATAGAGCTCGGTGAATATGATATAGTCTATGAACCCAGATCATCGCTAAAAGGGCAGGCTATAGCAGATTTTATAGCAGAGTTCACCTATCCTGATACCCCCGAGGAGCAAAAGTTGCTCGCTGATCAACCTGTGGATGTTACAGAATCAACAGACACAAGCTCAGACCAACTCCGGTTGGTAAAAGGGCGAGTGGATGTTACAGGATCATCAATTTCGAGCTCAGACCAACTCCGGTTGGTAAAAGGGCAAGAAAAGATTATCGACAAGGAGCAAGAAATATCAGGGGAGGATGAAAGGAAGCAACAAATATTTCACCGAGGAACTCTGTCAGATCAGAAATTTGAAGACGAGTTACCTATATGGAGGCTATATGTAGATGGCTCATCTTGCACAACAGGCTGTGGGGAAGGGATCGTTTTGAACAGCCCGGACGAGGTCGACATGGAATACGCCCTATGATTCCAATTTAAAGCTTCCAATAATGAGGTTGAGTATGAGACCATGATTGCAGGTCTTAATTTGGCAAAAATTATGGAGGCGCAGCAGGTTATTGTCTTCAGTGATTCTCAATTGATCGTAAATCAAATGTTGGGAATATATGCAGCCAAAGGAGAACCAATGATTAGGTATCATGCAAAGGTGATGGAGTTGGTATCAGAATTTGTTGCTATTCAGCTGGTCAGAATACCAAGAATGGAGAATGCGAGAGTAGACGCCTTAGCTCGATTAGCATCAGCTACTCGTACCGAGGTACGAAGAACAATCCCAATTGAAGTTTTAGTTGGTCGGAGTATAGATGAAGATCTGACGATGAATTTTATTAACCTTGATTTAGGACCATCTTGGATGGATCCCATCAGGGCATATATTGAGGAGGGAGAATTACCAATTGACAAGCTCGCAGCCAAGAAATTGAAGTTTAAAGCTGCTCGGTATGTATTAATTAACGGTATTCTATATAAACGAGGAATTATGGAAGGTTTGTAAAGATGTGTGCATCCCACCGAGGTGAAAGATTTGATTGAAGAGGTCCATGAAGGGTCTTGTGGAGCCCATGTAGCAGGTCGGACGCTTTTGCAAAGGATGATGACGCAGGGATACTACTGGCCAATGATGAGAGCTGATTGTATAGCCTATGCTAAGAAATGTGACAAGTGTCAGCGCTTTTCCTCCATCCGAAGAACTCCACAAGCATTGTTGACACCCATCACTTCCCCTTGGCCATTTACCATGTGGGGAGTAGATCTGGTCGGGCCACTGCAACGACTAGGGGAAGGTTCAAATACCTCGTCGTCGCAGTGGATTATTTTACTAAGTGGGTAGAAGCGGAGCCTCTAATTGATATGACGTACGACAAGGTGTACCAATTTATCTGGAAGAATATCATCTGTCGATATGGTCTTCCTCATGCCTTCATCACAGACCATGGAACACAATTTGACAACGAGGAGTTCGCTGCCTATTGCCATCAGTCCAATATCTTAAAGATCCACTCGGCACCAGGACATCCTCAAAGCAACGGACAGACTAAAGTGATGAACATAACACTGCTAAATGGATTGAAGAAAAGACTAAGTGACGCAAAAGAAAACTGGATCAACGAGTTACAGTTAGTACTGTGGGCTTATCGTATTACTCCCCGAGCAGCAACTGGAGAATCACCATATATGCTGGCGTTTGGAAGTGAAGCTGTTATACCTGCTCCTTTTATTGAAAAAATTTTGGGGAATACTAGTGGTACACACTACTCGGCAAAACTCGGCAAAGCTCAGACTACTCAGCAAAAATATTCCTAAAAATGCCAACCTCGGTTGGTTAGGAAACAAAATATTCCTAAAAATGCCAACCTCGGTTGGTTAGGAAACAAAATATTCCTAAAAATGCCAACCTGTTTGGCTAGGAAACAAAATATTCCTAAAAATGCCAACTTGTTTGGCTAGGAAACAAAATATTCCTAAAAATGCCAACCTGTTTGGTTAGGAAACAAAATATTCCTAAAAATGCCAACTTGTTTGGCTAGGAAACAAAATATTCCTAAAAATGCCAACCTGTTTGGCTAGGAAACAAAATATTCCTAAAAATGCCAACCTGTTTGGTTAGGAAACAAAATATTCCTAAAAATGCCAACTTATGTTGGTTAGGAAGTACATATATTCTCGAAAATTCCAACTTACGTTGGTCGGGAGGTAAATATATTCTCAGAAATGCCAACTTATGTTGGTCGGGAGGTAAGATTATTCCAGAAAGCGCCAAAGTTGCTCGTAGAGGAAAAATCCACTAACTATGGCTGGTCGGGAATAAAAACCCACTAACTGTAGTTGGTCGAAAAGGAAAATTTACCGACCTTGGTTGGTCGGAAACATTTTATCAAAACGAGAAAGTGATCGAGCAACATTTTTGATACTCGTAACTTTTTTACTAAGTTGGTCGACAAACAAAACATCATTTTTTATCAAATGGTTACCACAAATTCAAACTAGTCGACAATAAGTTGATCGACAAACAACACAATATTGTTATCTTTTTAACAGATACATATGCACAGATGTAAAGTATTTTACAAGACAATAGCAATTAAGATTGCGAACAAAAATGAAAGTCTTTCATTAAAATCAAAAACAAAATACATGAGGAATGAAATACAAATTTATTACATCAATATTCCCATTCTATTGGTTTCTTCCCCTCTGCTTTTGAAACAGGTTCCTCGCCAGCAGGTGGATCATTTAAAGCAAGAGGAGAATTTATGAAGTTAAGATCTTTGAGCATCCTGATATTCATCACGGATGGTCGATCTAGAAGGTGCTCGATAAAGTATTTGTTCATTTGGGGGCTTCTATTACAGATATATTTGTTCATTTGGTGGAACATTCTTATAACATCATGCAGTCGAGCACCAAATTCAACTTCACAAACTCACACGGAGGCGTATTCAGAAGTTCAGGAGGTGCATTCAGAAGTTCAGGAGGCATATTCAGGAGTTATTATGCACATACTATTGAAGTTCAGAAGTCAAATTTAGCATCTACAGCACTGAGATCTTTACTACTACTGTCCCGACTAACATTGAAGAAGAAGTTGTATGAAAATATTTCGAAGTCCACCACTAGCTTGGTACTAATCAAATTGAAGAGTTGGGTTCAAAAGCTAGTATGTTACTCAACAAAGTATTCAGAGGATCATAAATCAGAAGAATCAAGCACGTGAAGTTAGCACTCAGTTGCTCAGCACAGGAGGCAGTTGGTCGGCTAGCAAACCAATCAACATACTTGAAGTTTATGATAAGCTACAAGCTGCATACTATGGCATGGCTGCATCCAAATTCCCAGGGGTGATACATAGCACATGGAGTTCCTCAAAAGAAAGATTAGCAACCATCGATCAGCCTGCATCATATGTCGTCTAGGAGGTAATGCACTTTATGTTGAACAAATCAAGAAGGTAGATCAAGAATTTCACGAGCACCGAGCAACACTGCAGAATAAATACTCCATCCTTTCAAGTAAACCATCAAGCATGGAGCATTGGGGGCTTTTGTTAACGTAAAAATTCTCCATCTACGAGGATCAATCAGAAAAGGACACATGTCATCCTACGTGGCAATATTCAACACCGAGGAGTGTTAGTCGTCACCCGAGGAGAGTTGGTCAGTACCCGAGGAGAATTAGTCGGCACCCGAGGAGAGTTGGTCGGCCCCCGAGGAGAGTTAGTCAGCACCCGAGGAGAGTTGGTCGGCATACCAACCAGGAAGATCAAGGGATAACTATGCATTTAATGTGCATTAATGAAGATGACTATGCATTTAATGATCATTAATGTACATTTATACTGTAGATGACAACACATAGCATACCAAGCAATTCAACAATTAGATTCGTTGAATGTAGACATAATGTATAAATGTCTACATACAATGAATCTCTTTATCTCCCATCACTATAAATACATGTATTCCCTTAGCCAAAAAAGGGAGGAGATCCGACAAGGATGAGAGACACCATACACAAGATCCACACCTTTCTCTCTCTCTACACCACATTGTGCTATTGTAAATCCCTGGGAATAAAATAACAGTCGACGTAGGCTTTTCCTTATAGCCGAACCACTTTAAAAATCTTTATCTCTCATGTGCTCGATTGGATTGCTTTTATCTATTTATCTGTGATCATAAAAATGGGATTCGGTCCAGTTTTTTGCATCAACAATGAGGATATAGTACACCTGCCAAGTCGTTCTTAGAGAAACCAATGATCAACTTATCTTTATTTACCTTCCTCGAGAGATCATCTTCAGCTAGATTTATTCGCTGAATGTACGAGCAAGCTTGAGCCTCATTGAGGTAAGCTTTTATCTCTGTAGTTATATCTCCACCTTCTGCATCTCCACCTGTAATAACATTACATTCAAATGATCCAAAATGGATTGAAAATACCTCACGCTCTGGCTGTTTTGGTCTTTTGGGGAGATCGGAGTCAACTTGATCATCTTCTGGGTCTTATTCATGACTTCTCTTCTTGTCCTCTTTTGCTCGTCGAGGAGATCTAGACCTCTGTCTTGCTCGGTCGTTGACCTTTCCACCATTTCGGCGATCTACATATTTGGTCAATTTTCCCCACCTGATGATCTCTTCAATTTCATTCTGGAGAGCTATGCAGTTTTTGGTCTTGTGACCATGGTCCTTATGGAACTCGTAATATTTGGATTTATTCCTCTTGTCAGGATCTGCCTTTATTTTTTCAGTCCAGTTTAGCTCCTCGCTGTTCTTGATCTCTTCCATAATGTGGTTTATATCTACCTTTAAAGGAGTATAGTTTCCAAATTTCTTCAACTGTTCCAATGCTTGCTTTGCTTTTAATTGCTTGTTGCCACCATTGTTCTTCTGCTCCTTCTTCTCAACCTTATCCGCCTCAACTTTGGTCTCCTTAGTGTCCATATTATTCTTCGCAACCATAGCTTCCTCGGCGTTCATAATCTTGGTCGCCTTTACCATTAGTTCTGCCATGGTTATAGGCGGGTCTTTGGCTAAAGAATAGTACAATTTATCTGGCAACAGTCCACTCATCAGAGCAGTAATTGTTGTCTTCTCCTCGTAATCAATTACTTCGAGTTTCTCGTTATTGAAACGAGTAATGTAATCCCTGGTGCTTTCACCTGCCTTTTGTCTAACACTCAATAAGTGTGCTACTCGTTTGACTGGTTTTGCTCTAAAATAGAAGTTCCCAATAAAGAGCTCTGCCAGTTGAAAGAAAGTTACGATCTTTCCCCGAGGAATATTATCGTACCATATTTGAGCAGATCCGATAAGAGTTCCTGAAAATGCCCTGCATCTCATCTCATCTGGAACTGCATAGATATCGGCAGCAGCTTCGTATTATTCTATATGAAGGACAGGGTCAGTTTTTCCATCATATTTAGGCGTTACCATTGAAGCTTTAAATTTTGATGGTGTTCGAAAATCCACAATCGCCTGTACAAAGGGTGTCCCTTGAACAAAAGTCATTTGTAAAGGATTCTTGGCCTTAGCCATTTCCCCTAATCTGTCTTCCAACCTCTGAATAGAGCCCTTCTATGCATCATTTCCTTCCTCGGGCCTATTGGTTCGAGCAATTGATCGCGTTGAATTTGCTTCTTGGGATCTTTCATTACAAGTAGTTGATCGTGATTGGGCAGAGCCTTCCTTTAGGTCGGATGGTCGTGGAGAGTTCCTCGACATAATCCTAGGAGGTCTTCTATTCCTTTTAGGGCCCAAACGATTAAAAGGAGAGATTTTACTCAATCTTTCTAGAGCACTAGTTATTTCTGGAGAGAGAGTGATGTTTCGCTAAGAGTCTGTTGCTTGTACTGAGGAAGTCCGACCAGGTTGATAAGAAGGATCGTTAGATCTCTCAGTACGATATGAATCGGTGCGTCTGGATCGAGATTCCTCTGGGAATAACGTTCACCTAGTTCACGAAGAAGGTAACCAGGTATTTCTCTGAATGCTTCGTTGTCCTGACTGGGCCGGCGCTCCACCCAAGATAGTTTGCATGAGTTGTCGCATGGTCTCTTACATGGCCATCTGTCCCTGGGCCAAATTAGCCATTATACCAGCCAGATCTTGGACATTTGGAGGAGTAGATGGAGGATTTGGAGGGATCGCAGCCTTTCAATTGCTGGATTCCGGATGATTAGCCATTGATGGTGAATTATTTTGGTGAAAAATGATAATTACAGTCGGTTTTCCACAGACGGCGCCAATTTGTTGATGTAAAAAATTAGATTATCTCTAATTAATCAATCACAGATAAAATAAATGAGGCAAGATTTTTAAAGTGGTTCAGCCTTGAAAGAATGGCCTACATCCACTGTTTTTGTTATTGCTGACTGTTTGCTTGGAATTCTCGATAATGGATTTACCAAGAAATTCTGAGTCCCCTTCTAATGAGGAGGTTACAATGCATTTATAGCCTTGAGGTTGTACTAATGAAAGGACAATGCGCTGTTATCTAGTAGACAAGTACATCTGTATGATAATAATGAGCATTTAATGAGCAGTCGTCTCCTTGATTCTCTTAAGTTTCATGCGTTGTACTCTATGTAGCTCAGACCGCTTAAGCTGCTCGGACCGCCTAAGCTGCTCGACACACTTGAGTTTCTCGGGGCCCCTGAGTTTCTCGGGGCTCCTTAGTTGCTCGGTGATCTTGAGTTGCTCGATAGAAGTATATATAATTGCCACGTTGGCAGACACGTGTCTGTATTTGAGTGGTCCATGCCAGCAGACTAAATTTGGTATCAACAGCCGCTATATTTATTCTCGGCAATTTGTAGTGCCGCCAAAAGTGTGTTGAACATTTAATAGGTGTTGCAAAAGGTTATTATCAACATTTTTTAATGCCGTAAAAGGTTATTACCAACATTAATATAAATGCTTAAAAATGCTGCTAACTTTTTGCGGCATTTTTTAAAATGACGTTTTTCTTTTACAACATTGGCTACCTCACTTGTGGAAATGCCGCCATAAGTGCCACTAACTTTTTGCGGCATTTTTCAAAATGGCGTTGTTCTTTTACCACATTGGCTACCGCACTTGTGGAAATGCCGCCAAAAGTGCTGCTAAATTTTCGCGGCATTTTTTATAATGTCATTGTTCTTTTACCACATTGGCTATTACCGCACTTGCGAAAATGCCCTCAAAAGTGCCGTAAAAAGTGTTATCGACATTTTTAGTGCTTTTTTCGTCATTTAATTTATGCCGGAATAGTGATTTCTGGAAAAAAAAACTTCACTGCATCTTGTTGGATGCGTCCGGGTATGCTGACCGCCCATAACCCGCATCCCCTATGCAGCAGCTTATCCATATTTTTGTATCTTAGCATATTGTCACTTTTATTTATTAAAGTTGAGATGCTCTAGACCGAAGATGTCGTGAAATGTTTAAAAAACTCCTACCACGGGCCTTATGGTTTGTAAAGGGAGTTACGTGGCTAAAGGCTAAGTCAAATTATTGAGAAACCAATTATTCAACATACAAAGTCCAACTAGGCGTTAGCCCTAGGGACCAATGAACTATCCAAGATAGGTTACGATACTCTTTTTACTAACTTTTCAGCCACCTTACCACTCGGAGAAAAGAGCTCGACAAATCTTCCAATCCGATGAAACTATGCATGCTCAAATAACTTATGGTGAACAGTCCTTCATAGAGGCTACGACCGCATCCCTATTGGACCCAGAGACCACAGCCTCACCTTTCTTTACTTAAGAGGCCACATCAGTCTGCTCTTGTTCAGAGAGGTTGTAAACGGTGATTAACATGATGTATCCTTGTGTTCATACTTTTCTTTTACTCTATATGTTTGGGTTTTCTCACCATGGTTTAGTTCATCTCAGAATATATTTCTAAAGACTAACACATCAGAATCCATGGAAAGAAGTTTTAGATCGAGTCCTCAATAGAATGAGGACGTGACCCACTTGTTGAGATGCATTGTCCATCTACATAACAACTAAGCCTCACTCTAGGGCTAGATTAACCTCCTGGGACATAGGGTTTTGATGCTAGAGTGCATAGACTTCACCTCCCTACAGAAGGCCACAACTGTTGAAGATAAGATCATAACCAGGGCATTGAAGAGGAAACATAAAGAGAAAGAGGCAAAAAATACCTATGAAGACTTTGTCCTATTGAATTACAGTCCAGAGGACATCCTTGAGAGTATCAAGGAAGAAAAACTACTCAAGTGGTCGAAAAATCTCAAATCCTACAACACAAGAGAGATAGGTCCAAATGGTGTGAATTTTACCAAGATCATGGCCATACCATCGACATGTGCTTTTCTTTGAAGAATGAAATTGAAAGGCTCATACAGCAAGGGATGCTCCAGCAGTTTATTATGGGTAAAATCCTCAACTGAGATAGTAACATGCCTGTCTTTGCCTTAGAATATTTCTGTTTCTATTTTTAAAACAAGAAAAAATCTAAGTTTAACTTTATATGTATTATATTTCTTTAACAATCTAAAATCTATATATGTGGATGAATTCTTCATCTTTGACTTTTTTCTCTCCCCATTTAAGATCTTTCGAAAGATTATTATCCAAAAAGGTTCAGAAAGAACCTAACAACTGATTATCCTGAAGATTGAAGCATAAGGGAGAAGGTGTCCATGGAAGAAAAAGGAGTGGCGGCCTTAAAATGGCATTTAACACCCTCGTATCATGAAGACTTTTAAAGGCAAATGATGCTTTTATAAGTTTTGGGGGCTCATAATACACATTGTTAGTTGTATTCAAACACGGGATGCTTATATTATCCTTAAGGGCTCTTAACATTCATTATTATCCATGGGTGGCTTGAAAATGTACCTAGACCAGGGAGGCTTGATATTACCCTAATATAAATATATGTGAATTTATAACCAAACCATCTTGGGGAGGATTTAAAATTCCCCAAAGAAAGAAAAAATATCTTTACTCGGAGAAAGAAGTTGTGGACTGATAAGGAAGGTGGACTACATATATGATGTTTGCAATAAGAGATTCAGTTCTCAAAGAAGACCCCACAATCCAACAACACTACAACTAGGGGTGGACAAAAAAAAGACCGACCCGAATGGACCGATTGGACCGAACCGGACCGAACCAAAAATTAAGGCTATTTTGAAACCGGTCCGAAAATCGGTTCACAAAAACTAAAAACCGATTAAACCGGTCCGGTCTGCGGTCCACTATATTAAAAGACCGATTTGGACCGATCCGAACCGATTCCCATATATATATAATAAAAATAATGTTATTGTGTTTCTTATGTATAGTTTTTGAATTAATGTATATAACTTATGAATTTAATTTGGAACATTTTATATATGTATAGACATTTTTTTAATTTGGGTAAAAAAAACCTATGTAAATATCACTTGGAGTTTCGAGTATTATTTTTTTGTATATATATTGTGAGAAAAATAGATAAAAACATTCATAAAATGTACATATATATAAAATAGGGTCAGGACCGAATTTTACCCCGAACCGGACCGAAAAAAGCCTGGACCGAATTAGTAGGTTAACCGAATTAATCGGTCCAGTCTCGGTCCAAAAAAAATGAGGACCGAATATTCGGTCCGGTCCAAAAAATAGGCAAAACCCGGACCGGACCGGACCGTGCCCACCCCTAACTACAACAGGAATCCAACAAGCACAGCCTATACTAGTGTCCCTGGAAGGGTAGTTCAATACCCTTCAGTTTATAACCACTGTGGCAGGCATCTCAAGAAATTCAAGAGGCAGAGGACCTAGAGTCTGTCTGGCATAGAAGACTGTGGCCATAATTTCACAACGAATCTTTAGCATAAGTCTAAATTAGTCGCGGTAGGCAGTCAACTGCAGCATGTTCCTAAAAGTCGTGGAGCCACTAAGTTTCATTACAACCTACTGCCTAAAGTTTTAGTACAAACATGCATTCAACCAGTCAAGGCAAAATAGCTAAAGGGCTGCGGATATAAAGCAGTGTACTTAAATACAAGTTCAGGAAAATTACAGATTGATTGAATATAGCTCAAGTAATTACATGCCATGGTTGTGGAAAATAAAATACACATGTTCAAAAATACAAGACAATGGAAGGCAAAAGTAATCAAGAATAAATTGCATAGGTTAAGAGGTTGTATCCTCAGTATCATCATCTTCAGCATCGTCAATTGAGGCCTCCATCCCCTCTTTGTCTGTAGACGTAGCCTCCTCACGCTGTTTCATTTCTATCTCATCTATAGCTTTCAGCTCGCCCATAAAATCAAGGTGTTCAAGGTCACTGAACCTCCAGGATACAATTTTATCCTTTCCCTCCAGGAAGTTATTTGCATCCTTGTTCCTAAAATCCTTGTAGCCGCGGAGGCGGGCCTTATTATTGATCAGGTATAAATCCTTTAAAGGCTTGAAGGGGGAAATAACGTCTTTAATAAATTTCTTTATGGTTGTGGCATGCTTCTTATCCTTCTTCTTTTTGCCTAATCGTGTTGATTTTTAAGCGCTTTCAAGGTTGCAGCATGGGTTGTCAACAACTCTTGATTCTTGGCTTCAGCCATAATCAACTTATCTTCTATGGACACAGCCTCCCTTGTAGCCTCTAGTGTTTTGGCCTCATTAATTTTTAAGGCCTCTGCGGCCTGGGTGAATTTTAGCTCTGCTTCATCTTGAGCCTTGTGTGTTGCAGCCACCTTAGAGCCCGCATCCATTTTATATGCCTAAAGAGCTGCCTCAGAAGATTTTTACCAACCTCAAAAGATGAAGTCCTTCACTCTCCAGTTGAGATTGGTGACTAGATTGCCTAACCCTATGAAGTTTGTAAGTCACTTCATACTTGGCCCTTTGGTCCATGGAAACCTCCACAACCTCAAAGTGTAAAACTAAAGTGTTAGTACAAAAACAAGCAATCATCTGTGGAAAGGAAATAATCAAGTGTAACTTACCCTCATAAGGCTAGGAAAAGGATATTCCTCCAGATCCTCATCCACTAGACGTTTAAGGTTAGAAGTCTCTATAGGCCTCTCATCCTTGGGACTTTGGTAGCAGTTATGTCCCAACGAGATTTGGGGTATAGCTTCCTCAAGCGTGGCTGCAGACGACCATCCACATCTCTTTCTGCCCTATTTTGTGGAGTTGGCAGGTTGATATTAACCTCAACAACAGTCCGTGGTGGTGGTGGTGGTGTTGGCTAGATATGTTAGAACCATGGATGGGGATGGAAGATCCATTTAAGTCTCCCCCGAAAAAGGTCAGACCATCCGTAGTAAGTGCTGGCCCAATATCATCATCAACATTTTGGGCATCTGAAGCAACACTGTTAATTTGTGATAGGGTAGCCACAATATCATCAGTAGGATATGCCTCATTCTCAACTATAGGGACAACCTCCTTTATAGCTTGTGGGGAAGCCTATTTGGTTGCCCTCTTCCTCTTTTCCCCCTTCTTTTTTGGGGCTTGGTTAAGGACCCATTCCATTTCATCAAGTTGGGAGGCTAAGAGAACCTTATCAGTTTCCTCTGCGGCACCACTTGAAAGAGGAAAAATGTAGGCATTCCAAGCTAAAAGGAAAGGCCATAGAAAGAATGGGAAGAGAGGAAAGTACCCTCCCCAGCCTTCATCGGTACTTTTCATAATGGATAGTATCATCATTTGAATAATGACCGTAAAGTTCATTCATCAAGGCAACATTTTTGGCCATCGTCAATTGACACCACAGTCTCAATCATTTCCCTCTGTCTCTTGGAGGGTATAATACTTGCACAAACTGTAGTAAGGGGTTAGTAAAGGTCATGGATATTATCAACAATGAAAATAAAATTTGTAGCAGGTAAAATTATTGAAGTAAGACACAATGGTCGTGGCCAAATTTATACCTTCTTTGGGTGGGAGACCCTATGTTCGCGGCACCCTAAACGGTTTCTCTCTCTCATTCTCTTCTGAGTGGATCTCCCAGCTATCCCCAGAAATGAAGAAGAACTTACCTTTCTAGTTTTGACATTGGAAGTCCTCCCTCTCATCATGTATCTCTCTCTATGCCACAACCCCATGTAAAAATACAATGGATTGTCCACAGAGTTCCTTTTTGGTCTGTAAAAGTCAAAGAACTCCGCGACTATAATGTCTCTTTTGAAGTTCTTTTTCCAGATAAATAGCACGAGAAGGATGGCCCTCTATCCATTGGGATCCACTTGGGCTAGGGCCAAGTTCATGGCCCTTAGAATTTTTCTGATCGAAACTAGGACTTGTAGCTATAGCCCCTAAAAAAAGGATGAAGGGGGAAGCAGACGCCAATATTTGGGACTGCGGAGCATAACCTTTGCACGACAGAAAATCATGTGCAAACTATTCCGTTTAGGAACTCACATGCCTAATCCAAGGCAATTACCTACTCCTCGTTCATAATAAAAGGGCGATGAAGTTTCGCAGGCTCTCTTTTAAACTCCTGGTTGCATCCAGAAGTACTCGCTCCATTATTTCTCTAACAATGTATTGGCCATCACAATATCCACTTTTGTAGGGGATGATTGTTGGAGCAAGTGTCTTCCTTTATATTGACTAGAACCTCCTTGGGATCCTTATAGTTAGAAGAATCCACAGAATCAGTATCTACATAACGCAATTTAGGTAATCCTTAAGCCTATAGGGCCCACTAGTCTTTAAGGGTTTTATGCGAAGCACCGTCAGAGGAGGAACACCAAAGTGTCTCTTCCATAAGTTTTCCATATACACCCAAGTATTCCAATACATAAGGTCGCAGTAAGAACCTATAAAACTAGAAAGGGTTCCTCAATTAGGTGCCGCAACCTTCATGATCAGAATACTAGGTTAAGTCCATAATAAAGGTTGTGATAATATATGAAGAAAATGAAAAACAAAATGAAAAATCAACAAGTTTAATTCAAAGTAAAGATCGCAAGAAGGGTAATTCTACCAAAAGTTTATCAGGTTGCAACCACGAGAACATGGGATTCTAACAAGAAGGTATGAAGTTTAATTCAAAGGTCGTATCCAGTTAGTTCAATTTCACTAAAAAGCTACAGCTAGGGGGAATAAAGACCCATAAATGAAGTTAAAATATAGGCCGCATCCAGTTAGTCCAATTTCACTAAAGAGCCGGGACTAAGGGGATAAACATGTAAGTGTTAGATTTCCTAATTTCTAAATCAAAAGCCCAAACCCTAAAGGTTTTTGCCAAAAAAAACACCAAGAACATCATATGAGTGTTCTTGGCTAAGATTTCAATCCAAAATTGGGCTAGCCCAAGAAATTCAAACCTTTCAAGTTTCCTATATACTGAATATGCCCATTCTTAATCACCACAAACCTAGAATTACATGCCAAAAACCAAAAAATCCAATTCATAAGAAAAAATCCAATTTCATATTACAAACCCAAAAAACCAAACAGTTATGGCGGCCTTATCAAAATCCTAGCAAAATTACTCAAAGCTCAGCAATAATTATGTCTTA
The DNA here is from genome assembly GCA_949130495.1 of Sambucus nigra. Lineage (NCBI taxonomy): Eukaryota > Viridiplantae > Streptophyta > Magnoliopsida > Dipsacales > Adoxaceae > Sambucus > Sambucus nigra. The sequence goes on from OX422209.1 coordinate 631,198,951, forward strand.
GTAGGCATGAATTCTTATGATGAAGATAAAACATAAAATGGGATTTACTAAATTAAAAAGACTCTGGAAAAAAAATTAAAAAGAAGAATAGTCCATTAGATTTCTATTATAAAGGTAAGAATTAGATCTTGGCAGACATGAGTTTTTATTACAAAAGCAAAACCCTATGGGTCCATGAAATCGAAAAGATTTTTACGAAAGAAATAGGAAAGTAAATCATGGCAACAAGAAATTCTAATGAAGAAGATAGGGTTGGAAAGAAGAATACCAACCTGGACAAATGAATATGATTAAAAAAGATGATTCGTCGCCTCAATCCACCACTGAACCACCATTAAATCGCCACAAAGTCGCCTATAACCGGCGCCTGTATTCACCAAAGTGCTTGAAGCTCTCAAAAGTGTTTAAAAGGTAATGAGTCCACGACTTGGCGCCATTTATATAAGAGGGCTCTAGAATATGAAACATCACAATTCATTGGCTGTGTCAGCACTCCACCTCCCAAGAAAAAAACAACTGAGACCACTATTTTCAATGACATCACGGTACATGGGCATTAAACATAGTCATAGCACCATATCGTATCCTCTTGGCACTAAGTCTTGGGAGCCTATTGATATGACCAATACTAGTTCATAGCTACGGTAAGCTTAAATAGATAATCACTACCTCGGACACAGATAGACCGTGACAGCCTATGTGACCAGCATAATAATAAGACACGATCGCATCCTCAAAAGGCTGCGACCACATACCCCTTCAGTAGTACATCCCTATCGCAGACATGTCCACATCACCATGCATTTGCGAGTTGTCCAACTTCTAGAAGGATTCCCAACTTACTCCACTTATCCACATGTCACATGCTCCGTGCACGTGACACCTCCTTTTAACTTTTATAAGTAAAAGTGCTCATTCTTCATTTAGCAGGATAAGATTTAGCAGCAAAACCCTGCCAAACTCTCTACTCACACTCTATTCATTAGAGAACCTACTCAGATCACCTAGGCCACTATAGTCCACAAACCTCTACAAACTTTCTTTACAGGCTGCATACTACACTTCACACGGCTACAATTATCATGCATTCAACTCTCTCTCTCTCTCTCTCTCTCTCTCTCTCTCTCTCTCATACGCCTATAATGTCACACCAATCTTGTATTAATGATTGTATATGATGAGATTAAGACCCCAAAGTGTACATAGGCTCATTTTATAGTTGAACCACTTTATATATTGTGTTATTTCTCTATTATTTGCTTATTTATGCTTATACTTGATGTGGTGGTTGAGAATGACTTCGGTATGTTTTCTTGCATCATCAGATATATAATGGTTTAGCTATAAAAAGGATCCTACGTCCACTTTGGTGCCATATTCTCATTATTAATTTGTAGTAGTACAAGATTCGATGGCCTTTAGAGGCATACAAGAGGGGAGTAAGGCTATATACATAAACATACGAGTTCCGTTCTAAGAGGTATGAAGACTGCTAGCTTAGGCTATAGAGAAGTTGTGGACTTATGTAGCTCAAGTGACCAGAGTAGATAACCTGATTAATCTCTCAAGTGTAGAGAAAGGGTGAGTGGAGAGTTTGGCAGAGCTTTGCTGCCAAAGATGTCTTACTAAATGAGGAGGTGGGCACTCCTATTTATAAAATTTTGGTGTGAGGTCACATCCATAGTACATGTAACATATGGATAAGTGTTTTTGAGATACAATATTTCTAAAAGGTGGTCATCTAGTAAGTACTATGTTGATGTGGCAATTTCTGCAGCATGACTAAATTGTGTGATGGTAGGATTCTGTGGCCTATTAGAAGTATGGCCATGGCCTCTTAAGATGCTAAAAGGGGGTAGAGTTTTGTGGCCTATCTTAAACCCAGGCAGCGGTATGTGAATGACATTCCTCGACCCTTCTGCTTATTCTGTTGTGGTGTAGAATCCAAACCACGTGTCATGTGTTCATAACTTGACATATATTAGGCATATCAGTGTGAAATGATGAAATATGAAGACTTAAAGTGATAAGAAAAAGGTAGAAAGTATAAAGTTATCAAGTTGAAAATATAAGTCTTGAAATGAAAAAAGTAATGTTTTAGTACAAATGCATCATTTTATGAAAAAATAGGATTTATGAATAAATTCTCCAAATTAAAGGACGTTAGTGAAAGAGTTTGACTTTATCTGGTGAAAGCTCATGTTTTGTAAAGTAAATATGAAAAGATGCATATTTGGTAAAGTATATAAAATGCAAGTTTACAAGTGTGCATGAATAGTGAAAAGCATATTAAAATACATAAACGGTATTTGAACTCAAAGGTTAAGTTTTACAAGAAATGGCAACTAAAGTTATTATTAAAGATGAAATAGCGAGTTAAGGGTAAATTGAAAACATGCTTTTATTAAAGTGTGAAACTTGGAAATAAAGTGTTGGGACTAGTCTTCTCCCGGGTTATTTGGCCTCATCGGTCGGTAAAAAGAAAATAATGGAAAAAGGCTTAAATAGATAAGAAAGAAAGAAAGGAAACATGGTTACAATGATGTAAAAAATAAAAGACGCTCGGGGGTAATAAGAAAATTTAAGGAGGGACCAAAGCTCGGTGTGACTTAATACTTGGACCTAGGACCACTAATCAGGAGCATATTTCAGCAGGGTGGTAGTTGGTGAGAGGTCATATAACACTCATGGATTGGTACCCTGATTAATCAAGTAAAAATATAATTTTGAGCATGATGATCGTTGATGTAAAAGAAAGTTTATGAAACAACTTGAAAAGTGTGAAAGTATGTTAATGATTAAATTATTTAGGCACATATATTATTAAAAGAAAAATTAAGTGTGAGTGGGCTCGTCACTCGAATTTCATGTCAAAACGTCAATTGCACGGTTACGAAACAACTTTCATGAAAACACTAAATCAAATAAATAATTCTTTCATAATTGCTAAGAATACATTATATGTATAAATATGTCTTTGTACGTAATACTTTGCTAGTTTTTCTCCAACTAGGCACACGCATATAACCTGCTATATGCCATCTATAGGTACTTCGGGTAGAGGGAACAACAAGGATATCAGGAAAGGAAAATAGAGTTATTAGTGCAATTAGAGTTCTGTCACTACTTATTTTAATTATATAATTTGATTTCAAAAAATGGTTTTCATATTTAATGATGACACAAGTACTTTGAATTTGGGAATATAATAGTGCAGGACGGTATGAATTCCACTTTGGTCGTTATTTATTCCATTAAAATAGTAAAACTCTTGTATTTCAAGTGTTCTTATAAATTTCATAAGTTGTACATCATTTCATTAATTAAATTAAATGATTTTTTTTACACAAATGAATAAATCAAATGTTTGTTTCAAAAGATAATTTTCTTAAATGAAATTAAAGTATAAAGAGGTTTTCCACATTAACATCCGAAATTGGGGCATCACAACTTGGTATCTGAGCATAGGTTGCGCGTGCATCAGAGAATGCGCTTATTTTTTGTTTTTATTTTAATAATAGTTATCGATATTATAACCCATTCTAAAATATCATCCTTTCTCTAGAATGTCTACGTGTAGAGGAAGTAGACATAATGGTGGCATATGTATTGGTGGAAGCACCAATGAGTTACGCAAAATGACTCAGGTATTCGGGCAGTTAGTTGAGTCTGTCTCTCAACAGAACCAAGGCAACGGTATCAGTGGAGCAGGAGGGTTACCACTATATTAAAAGAGTTTATGGGACTCAATCCTCCGATATTTAGTTTCACTACAGTTCTTTATGGGGAAGAGGAGTGGTTGCAACAGGCCACTTATATTTTTTTAGGTCCTTGGATGTCTCCTTCTTATTGGGTTTACGTGGATACATTTCAATTTACAGAGAAGGCCCAAAAGTGGTGGATGTCTAATCAAGCTATTATGAATGGGGCAATCCGTTGGGAAGATTTTTAGGAAACATTTCTAGATCGATAATTTCTTGAAGCTTACTGTGCTGTGAAGAGGGTGAGATTTTAAGATTGTTCCAAGGTAAGATGACCATTGGAGAATACAAGATCAAATTTGAAACATATCGGATTATGATGGATATGTAGGCGAGATGAGAGGGGAAAAAACTCGCATTTTATAAGGGTATCAACCCTTCCATCTAGAGTCTTATCATTAGCCAAGATCTTCGCAAGTTCTAAGAGATGGTGGACAAATCCATCAGGTTGGAGATGGAGTACGAAGATGAAAAATTGAAAAGGGATAAGAGAAAGAAATTTGGTAATGAGAAAATCAACTATCGAGGAAAGAAACATAAGGACGATTGTTCCAATGGATTATTTATTAACTTAAAAGTGGAGGCATATAATAGTTCCTCCCAAAGTTAGGGTGAGGGGTTAGCTCAACCAGGAAAAAGGGTGTTCTATATGTGGAGAACTTAATTATTGGAAGAGGCAATGCCACCAGAGAAGCAACGGTCCTTAACCAAGAAACCAGGGTCCTAGGACTAACATGTGACTCTAGCTTTATAGCCTAAACCCAGCAACCTCAATAATATAGTGGGTTTCAATAAGGAAAGAAAAATGTTGATAGTTCATGACCCATCTAGGGTTATGATGCACAATGTATGTGGAACCAGTAGGACGTCCGGAGTAGTTGGCTCACACAAGGGCTGCATATGCCATTACTCAATCTATAGTTCATGCAATTGGCACAGTGATGGAAGGTATGACTTCAAGATTACATATGTTGGTTCGAGATTTATTTGATCATGATGCATCACATTCCTTTATGTTCAATGTACTATATTTCAGTTTGGGTTTAGAGGCTGATTGTTTATATCCTTAACTGTGTGAGACTTCCAATTGCCAGAGGTATTTTCTTAAACTGCATATGATGTGATTATGTCATCATTACGAGATATTATGTCCTCGGATATGACTTATTTTTTTTAGGTATATGGAAGATTTTCAGGTGATCCTTGTGATTAATTGGTTTTATATTTAAGTTTCACTATTGAATGCCATCGACACTGTGTTTCGGTGTTGTTATCGGATGGTTCAAGTTACGTATATAAGAGTGAGCAACTCATGGACTGTCCTTGTAAATATAATAGAACTAAGGTACAAAATAATTATTTTGGGTGTCTTTTAAGCCTTGTGGCACAGAATGGTCCCGATGATATGGTCATTGATAATCCAGTTATACAGAATCTCCCAGACATATTTGTAGAGGAGCTTACTGGGTTGCCACCATAGGGAAATAAAATTTTCAATTTAAGTACACACGAGTGTCTCACCTATTTCCATTCCTCCATACCACTTAGCTTCAGCTGAGCTGAATGAACTTAAGATACAATTAGAGGATTTTTTATGAAAGAGTCTTAATAGGCCAATTGTGTCACTATGGGGTGAACTAGTCCTTTTTTCCAAGAAGAAGGACTATTCCCTCAAGCCTTGTATTAGCTACATGAAGATGAATTGTGTTATGATAAAGAACAAGTATACCATGTCGTGGAATGATGATCTCTTTGATTAATTATGAGGTGCAAGCGTATTCTAGAATATTGATCTTCGGTGTGGCTATCATCAGTTGAGGATAAAAATTTAGGATATTCAGAATACATCACTCAGGACACGATATTGGAATTATGAATTCTTAGTGATGCCATTTGGGTTAAAGAACGCACCTACAATGTTTATGATCCTGATGGATCGGATTTATCACCCGTACCTAGATAGGTTTATTATGGTACTTATTGATGATATCCTAATCTACTCGGCTTTAAGAGTGGATCGGGAGGAGAACCTTCCCATGACCATGCAAGTGTTTTATGAAAATCATCTGTATACGAAGTTTAACAAGTGTGAGTTCTGGATGAATGAGGTTAAGTTTTTTGCCATGTCATCTCAGGACAAGGGGTTTCATTAGATCTAGCAAATGTTGAAGCAATGGGAACTGGAAACAACTAAAGAAATCACCCAAGTGAGGATTTTCTTAGGACTCATCGGGTATTATAAGCGTTTCATCCAATGATTATCATAGATTGCTTCCACCTTACAAGGTTAGCACAAAAAGATGTTCAATTTTAGGGGATAGATAACTATGAGGCGACCTTCCAAGAATTGAAGACTACACTAACTTTAGCACCATTACTTATCGTCCCAAAGCAAGGAAAAGGTTATCTATGTATTTTGATACATCAAGGGAAAGTTTTGGAGAGGTATTATTATAAGGAAAGAATGTCATAGCTTATGCGTCAAAGTAGTTAAAAGTTCATGAGAAGAACTACCCAATGCATGACATTGATCATGGAGCAGTTATCTTTGCCCTTATGATTTAGAGATATTACCTATATGGGGAACGATTCGAGGTGTAATCGTATCACAAAAGTTATCAATAACTTTTTACTCGAAAAGATATAAATCTTTGGTAGAGACGATGAATGGAGCTTATAGAAAATTACGATTTTGGTCTCCATTACCACCTGGGTAAAGCCAATATTGTAGTCGATGCATTGAGCAGGAACACGAGAGTATATTTGATGGAAAATAAATGCTACTATCATAATATGATGCAAGACCTTTAGATATACAAATTAAGGGTTAAGCTAGGAAGGCATCACGCTTACATACATGGGATGGTGTCAAGGTCTATACTACAATAGAAGGTTCTTTATGCACTCAGGCTTTTGACGATGATTTAGAAAATTTACCAAATTACATCTGGTTAGGAGAGCCAGTAGAAGAATTTTTTATAGACAAAGTTAATGGTAAGACATTCCAAATAAGGTTGGTAGTTCCTGGCATTGAAGAACATATGAAAGAATTCATGGGGGAAGCACACTAGTCTAGTTCCAATGCTTATCCTGGAAGTTCAAATATGTAAATGGATTTGTGCAGATCCTATGGTGGTCATGAATGAAAAGGGATGTTGTGATTTTAATGGAAAAGATTCCCCACTTTTCAACAAGTAAATACAACAGAGTTGTTGGAATCTCTACCAGTAGCAAAGTGGAAGTGGGAGCACATAACAATGGACTTCATCACAGCCTTGCCAAGGACTTAAGTTGAGCATAATGCATTATGGGTTGTGGTTGATCGACATATTAAGTCATCTCACTTCCTTCCTATAAAAGTCATGGATAATGTGGTTAAGATTTCCAGACTCTACATTTTGAGAACGTATAAGGTTACATAGCACACGTTTATCCATTATTTCTAATAGGGATCCGAGATTTGTGTATAAGTTTTGGAACAAAATGAAGCACGAGATGGAAATAAATCTAAATCTTAGTAAAACCTCTCTTTCACAAATGGATGGATAGTCCGGAGACCTATTCAGGTACTCAAAGATATATATCGAGCTTGTGCTATAGATTTTCAGGGTAGTTGGGATGATCATTTACCATTAATGGAGATTATCTATAACAATAATTTTCAAGCGAGTATTGGGATGGAACCATTTCAATCTTCACACTGGAGACCTTGTCGTTCACCAATTGGTTGGGTGGAGGCCAACGAGAATCAAATCTTAAGGGTCAGAGATGATTGAGGAGGCCATTGGGAAGATTCAGGCCGATCATTCGGGCTAAACCTAGAACTACTCCAAGTCAACAAAAGAACTATACTGATGTATGTCATTTCGATATAGATTTTTATGTATATGATAAAAAAAATTTGAAAATCAAGGATAAGCCCAGGTTTATGCGGTTTAGTAAGAAACGAAAGTTGGCACCAAGATTCATATAATCGTTTGAGATTTTTCATAGGATTAGTCCAGTATTATACTGTTTGGATTTACTGATTCAGCTCGCTCATATTCATACCACTTTTCAAGTAGCAATGTTAAGGAATTATATTTTAGATCTATCTGAATCAATTGTGGTCACTTAGATCTACAAGAAGATGTTTTCTATGAGACCATGCCAATGGATATAATAGACCATAAGTAGAAGATGCTTCATAAGAAGATGATTCCCATTATTAAGGTTGTTTGGGATAACAACAGCATTGATAGAGCAACTTGGGAACTAGAATATACAATGAGAAGGATACATCCCAGATGGTTTGCTTAATTATATATATTATTTGATTTCGAAGATGAAAATTCCCAAGGTGGAAAGTTTGTAATGAACGATTTTATTGAAACTAAAAAGTCACATTATGAGATAAACTCAAAATGTCACTTACCTAGTTACGCGTGTTAACTACATTACACATTTTAAATTAGATTGAAGAAATTATACGAAACGAAATCTATGATTATATTTATATTTATATTATAATATCAATAGAAGAAATAATGAATTAAAAGAAATATTATTAGAATAAAAGTTCGCACCTGTCAGATGCAAATCGATTCGGACTAGGGGTCGAATCGATTTGGTGCCTGCATAATACCTAAAATTATAGGTTATCAAGTGTGCAAGCTTGTTGGGTGTTTTTGGAGAGATTTGAGTGTTAAACATTTTCCAGCTAAATTTAGACCCTTTAAGTAGTAGGGTAGCAACTCCAAATGGGTAGGGGCCATGTGATATGGGTAGGGGTCATGTATGGTGGCTTGTAGGGGGATACCTACCCTATTTCCTCCCTTTTATGCAGAATGAAAATTTGCATTAAGTCTAATACAAAAATACTAAAAGCTTGATTATTCATTCTATAATTGACTCATACTATCCCACACAATTATCCTTCCATTATCAAGAGTTTTCAAGTGTTATAAAAGTGTTATTTTGGGTGTGAAAGAAGATTATTAGAAGGACTAAATTTTAAAAAGTTTAGAACTTATTAGGTTTTCTTTTCAACATATTCTTCAAAGTTATTATCTTCAAGAGGTAGGGATTTTATACTCTATTTTCAAATTTAAAAGAGAAATCATGCTAGATATATGCACATATGTATAATTCACATGATTACATATGCTTATTATCACTATATATGAACTTATGAGAAAGAATATGTGATAAAAATGGATGAAATCTAAAGATTAAAAGAAGGTTAAATTTCAGATTGTTATATTAAACTTGTTGAAGAAATAGTAGGACGCATATATGGGTTTTATGGGTATAAAACCTTACATTCTTGAACATAAACTTATGTAGATGGGAAAATGGATAAAATATATTGAAAGTGTGTTAAATTTAACATTGAAACATGAAAAGATATATACTGAAAATTTCAGAAAACTAATCATATAAAATGGTATAAACATATGTGAAGAGAGTCCATAAAGATTATGACATAATGAGTAAAAAGGTCAAACAAGTAAAGTGTTTGGGGAAGAAGTTTTAAATGATGAACTATGAACACTTAATATGATAATAAAGATGGTTAAAAGTATAAAGTTAAAAGGTTAGAAATACATGTCTTGAAATAATAAAAGTAGTATTTTAGTACAAAAGTGTCATTTTATGTGAAAATAGGACTTGTGAATAAATTTTCCAAATTAAAGGACTCTAGTGAAAGAGTTGGATTTTATGTAGTGAAAACACATGTTTTGTAAAGTAAATATGAAAAGAAGCATTTTCGATAAAGTGTATAAAATGAAAGTTTACAAGTGTGTGTGAATAGTAAAAAGCATATCAAAGTTTATAAACGAGTATTTGATATCAAAGGTTAAGTTTAACAAGAAATGATAATTAAATTTGTTTTCAAATATGAAATACCGAGTTAAGGGTAAATTGAAAAAGACTTCTGCTAAAGTGTAAACTTAAAAATAAAGTGTGTTGGGACAAATCTCATTTTAGGTATTTGACCTCATCAGTCGGTAAAAACTAAATAAAGTAAAAAGCCTTAAAAGCGAAAAAAAAGAAAGAAACGAAAAATAATTACAATGATGTAACCAGTAAAAGATAGTCAGAGATAAACGAAAAATTTAAGGAGGTCCCGGATCCCTAGGGTGAAGCTTAATACTTAGACCTAAGACTACTTACAGGAGCTTATTTTGGCATGGTGACAGTTGGTGAAGCGATGTATAACACTCATGGATTGATACCCTAATTTCTCAAGTGAAAAGACAATTTTTATCACGACACTCATTAATGTAATATAAAGTTTATGAAACAATTTTTGGAAAGGAATCCTCCTTTTATCTTCATCAAAGAATGAATTTATAATTGTCTGCAGTAACGAACTTTCTTTAAATCTAAGTAATTTTAAATTCAAGTATTGGCTTGAATTGGAATTAATTCTATACAATAACCACACACGGTTTCCGCCGAATAAATTCTAATTAAAATTGAAATAGTAACCGCTTTAAAGGACCCATTACTTTCACAAAAAAAAACTTCTTTAAACCAATCACTACTTGCACCAAAATAATCGATTTAAACCACCAACTAATTCTATCAAAATTTCCTTCAATAACCACCCAATAACTTTCCACCTCATCTAGCCACGTGTCAAAAAACGTCACGAAATGAACCTGGTAAAATATGGTGTAAACAATATGTGATTCATCCCAATAACCCACAATAACAAAGTCTGCTTACTAAACATGTGGTATTTCAAGTATTAAATTTAAATTTAGAATTTTATAAAAACATAATTATAATTGGACTATGACTTTCCATAATTAGGTTGCTAATGATCTTAAGAAAACATATGTATTTAATGTTTAAGAAATATTTAAATCAAATAATATTTCGGGAGAAAAATAGTAATATTCTTACCTAAAATATAAGTATTCCAAAAATCTGATGGTATTACTGCATTTGTGTCACGAAAATATGAAACTTTACTTTTATATCTTTTTTTCAAAATATTTGTGTAAAGCTCCCCAAATTAGTTTGAACTTTTGTTTCAATAGAGGTTTAAGGTTGAAAAGGAGGGGTAAATCGAGTTTGTAGCATTCCAATTTGAGAAAAAAGTTAAAGGTATGAAAAAAATCTCTTCTTAGACTTATATATACAACCAGCTCAACGCACCTCGCAATCCAATACGCGAGGGTCTACGTGCTTAGGGGCAGCGAACATGCCTGAAACCCAACGAAGTTATGGGTCCTAAGTCGTGGGCACAAATAGAATCACCATGGTCATGGGTCCCCATGGACACTCTCTCTCTCTCTCTCTCTCTCTCTATCTATCTATCTATCTATCTATCTATCTATCTATCTATCTATCTCGATTTACCATATTTCTTTTAGGAGATGAATTAAAATTCCATTATAATTATTACTCTAAATCCACAAAAAATTCTACACGTGATTTAATATTGAAAACTCAAAAATTTAAGTCTAAAAAAATGCAAAAACTACAAAATAACCTTTAGTTTTTTACCAAAATACAAAATTCTTAATTAAATGCCCCCCCACAATTCATTTTATTAATCAAAATTTACTGAATTCAATTTGTATCAACTTTTTTTATTTAATTCAAATTTCAACTTCGATATTAATTTTAATTAATTTATCCTAATTAATTAATTAAATTTGGTTCCAAAATACGTGGTATTACATTCAATTTTAGACTCTATTAATTCACGAATTCTATGGACTATGTTAGTTCGGGTTATTTATTTAGTTGAAATTATTTATGGGAGTTGATACAATATTATTTATTTACGTTGGATGTTGAGACATTTGGTTGTTTTAGTATTTAATATTTCATTTCAATGGATGTTAATGGTTCAAATTCATTACAACTATTATTATTTGATGTTGAGAATGATATAAATTGATTAACATGCCCTATCTTTGGCGTAATGGTCAACTGGTATGTAAGAAAATAGGTGGTTGTAACAATTGGTATTAGACAGTCCTAGTATCTGGTGTCTTAGGTTCCGTAAGATTTTCGTTATGGTTTATGTTGCATCCTTTGATTTATTAGATCCCTATGTTTAGTAATATTTGTATTATTATCTCTGATTTGTTAAATAATACAAGTTCTTGGTTTTCTTTGAGATAAAAACACACAAGGATGGAAAGCACGATCGATTTCCAATAAGGTTGCTAATTAGGATGCTCAGTAGGGCAACAGCAACCGCATGCATCACTTATATTATATGGCCACCATTATTTCTTAGGCAGTCACTACTGGAACGGTCATCGTGCTTCAACACCTTTATTAGCTTTCACATCCATAGTCGTAAGTGGTAATGCCAACTCAGCCATAAGTTTTACTTTTGAAAAGGCACATGGTTCCTTTATTAAAGTTAACCCAGTAGAGCTCACAAGAAGCACTAATATTCTGTTAGCACATCAATGGAGGAAGGATATCAAGAGACACCTGAGGACGATTTAGTTCACGAACATTCAGATACATATGATTGCCAACTATAAGTTATTGAGTGAGGAATTGCAGTGGTAGGAGTTTTTCACCACCATAGAAGATATGAGAATCATGACTATTTATGACTTTTAGATTAGGTTTGACGATAAGCGTTTCCAGCCGTTGTTAAGGGTTAGAAGAATAGAGAGTTCTTGAGTCTAACATGGGGAAGATGCACTATTGTAGATTATGAGAAAGAGTTCACTAACCTCTTTATGTTTTGACTAGAGGAGCTGGATACCGAGGATAAAAATATGGGTTGTTTATCCGTGGGTTGGCATGATGGATAGAGTAGATACTTTTGGTAAACTTGGCTTACATAACTCATACACAAGTGGTAAATGATGCCTTACTATACTACTAGGATCACTGGGAGTTCCAAAATAGGAAGGACGAGAAGAGTCCCAATGGATATTATTCTTACTTGATTGGAAAGACATGTGGAGGCAGCACGATGGATTCTTCTCTCATTCAGGAGTCCCATCATTCTAAGGGGCCTTAGATTGGAGATCATTCTCATAAGAGGCACATAGGTTATGATGATTGTAATAGCCAAGACCATTAGGTCCAAGGTCAACAGTCCTATCAGGGCTAATAGGGAAGAGGCCAACAGCAGGGTCAAGGCCAATAAGGTAAGCACCAACACTTACTTTTCTTGTCACAATGTGCGGCATACAACCAAAAGGTTCCCGAAGGCCAATTAATGTGCCTAGGGATAGAGAGGACATAGGAATAATGAACCGTAGGGACAACGTCAATAATTATTAGCCCAAGTAGTTACTGCACTGCCAGTAGTACCAAACACATTGAGGTAGCAACATTTATATCATGGGTATATGTCACATCGCACGTAAAGATATGCTCAGGTACTAGCCCAGGCTGTAAAGGATATGCTTTCTATCCGTGGACATGTTGAACCTATTTTGTTTTATACTAGGGCACGATAATCATTTGTTAGTAGATCATTTTATCAATCCTATGGGATATTAGAGTTAGTAGTAGACATGTTATTACATATTGAATCACCATTGGATCGGGGGTTTTCTATCTGTTCCGTGTGTATAAAAAGAGGCGTGGGGATTGGGAGGATATGTTTTATAAATGATTTGCTAAAAAAATAGGTGGGGGATTAGGAGGATATGTTTTATAGATGATTTCCTGATGTTACACATGTCTGAATAGAAATCTATTCGGGGTGTAGATTGGTTATCAATTTATCATGCATGTGTGTACTATTTTTATAAGTCCATCACTTTTTCCATTCATAGGAAAAATATGTACATGGTTGTGATGTAGCATCCAGGGGGAGGGTCAAGCATAGATTTGCATTATTTTGAGGAGGACACTTATGAAGGAGTCACGATGGATTTGCACTCTATTCCAGTAGTTAGTAAGTTTCTTGGTGTATTTTAGGAGATTCTAGAGTTGCCACCGAGTAGGGAGATTAAGTTTATGATGTATTTAGCTCTAGGCACTAGACCGATGGCTCGAGCTCCTGACAGTATGGATTTATTGGATATGTTAGAGATAAGATATTATATTTGCAATTACTTATATATGGGTTCATTACTAGGAGTGATTTACCTTCGGTATCTTCGGTCCTCTTTATGAAGAAGAAAAAGAGAGATGGATCATTGAGACTTTAGGTGGATTATTGGGGGTTAAATAAGGTCATCATATGAAAACTGTATCCCTTACCCCGTATTCATGACTTGTTAGGCCAATTTAAGAGTTATTCTTAAAGATTAATTTGAGGTCAGGGTACCATTAGTTGAGGATTTGGGAGTAGACTTTCCCGAAGATGACAATTCTGATGCATTAGGGGTCATATAATTTAATGGTTATGCCATTCAGTATAACTAATGAACCACTTGTGATTAGGGACTTGATGAACTGAGTGTTCAAAGAGTATTTGGATAAGTTTTCATTGTGTTCATAGATGATATCTTATTTTCTTCTCTGATTACAAATGATCACATTCAACACTTGCACGTAGTCTTACAGACACTACAATATCACCAACTTTATGCTAAGTTCAATAAGTGTTTTTTAGTTGCGATAGGAGATATTCTTGGGTCACATTGTGAGGGAGAGAGGGAATCGTAGTGGAACCCAATAAGGTGTCAATGGTGTTAGAGTGGGGAAAACCCACGACACCTATAAAGGTGAAATATTTTCTAGGTTTGACAAGATACTATCGTCAGTTCATCCAGGGATTCTTGAAGAGAGTCAGGCCTTTAGCGAACTTGACAAAGAAAGGAGTACCATTTGTTTGGGATATTTTTGTCAAAAGGATTTTAGTGAATTGAAGGTTAAGTTGACATTATCTTCGGTGCTCACTTTACCTCGTAGTGGGGTGGACTTTATAGTTTATACATACTCCTTGCTATAGGAACTTGGGGTGTATTGATGTAGGACTAGAGGCTCATAACATATGCTTCCCGAAAGCTTAAGACTCATGTGGGGAATTTACCCATCTATAACTTGGAGTTAAAAGAGGTTATTTTTCTCTTAGAGCGTGGAGGCCTTGCTTGTTAGGAGACAATTTTCATCTGTTCACGAACCACAAGATCTTGTACTATTTATCGATGTAGAAGGAGTTGAACAATTGACAATTATTATGACTAGAGTTCATGAATGATTACCAATTTGATATTCAATATCATCCGAGCAAGGATAAGGTAGTTGAAGACACCTTAGGCCACAGGACGACGGTTTTGTTATCAAATATTTGGAGGTCGAAGTGTAGTTCTCTTCGCACAAGAGATGAGTTAGCGTATGCCTTTACGAAAGTTCTTACCATCACACATGAGATAATTATCTGGATTGTGAAGGCACGGGAAGGGGATTCTTCTTGTTAAGAGAAATTCAAGGAGTTTTTTTACCAATGTGGCTTCTTCTTATTCAATTGGATCGTATCGGGGTTTATTGTTCCATAGTAGATTTGTGGCATTAAATATTCATTTTAATTAATTAATTCTAAAATACGAGTTATTGCACTCAGTTTTAGACTCTATTGTTAAAGTTCATAGACTATGTTGATCTGGGTTATTTATTTAGTTAGAATTATTTATGGGAGTTGAAATGATATTATTTATTTACATTGGAGGTTGAAAGATTTAGTTATTTCAGTATTTAGTATTTTATTTCGTCGCATGTTGTGGATAGTTTAAATTCATTAGATTCATATTATTATTTTTTTATATTGAGAATGATATAAATAAATTAACGCGTCCTCTATTTGGCGTATCAGAATGGCCAATCAGTATGCGAGAAAGTAAGGGGGTGTTACATGTGGACAGATTAGTCATATGAATATTTCATTCATGGTATGATTACTATCAAAATTTATTAAGGTAAGGTCAACCATAAGTTTCTTAGTAAGTTATTTATCAGTAATGCAAAAACGTTCCTTAACAATGTTCAAATATTCTCTAACATATTTTTTATTTTAGGTAGAGATGTTTTGATATTTTCACCAATACTCATTCACAAAAACATTCATATCGTTCACTTGGACCTAGACCATGTTTGATGAATGACCAACACGTCCTCTTTATTTTAATTAGTAAGAGCAATGGGTTTTTCAAACAGAAGGGTCATATTAAGGTCTGGACTGCCTAAACTAACTGAACTTCCTCACTTTATTCTTAAAATTTAGTCACAATAATTTAAGGGAATGATTAGGCACACAAATAAAGATTAACCAGAAGATAAACTAAATTATAATGAATATGCTCAAAATATTAATAACACATAACACAATAACTTTTAATGGAATAGTAAAATTTCAATCTAGGGACACGTAATTCGGTTGCATAATAATAAATGGAAGAAATTATTGCATATGTTAATATTCTATATTCTTCAAACTAAATTATATATCTGTATTATACTTCTAAAACAATAGTATTAGAAGTTAATGAGTAGCCTTTAATATACATTAACATTATTATCATATATACAACTCTACAATTTCTAAGATATTTGTATATTAGATGTGTTGAGTTTCAAACTCTTCGGCTAGACTTTTTTGCTATACAATTTATTGATTCTTCAGTTCTTCCTTTATTCTCTTAAATTGCGTACCCAACTCATTTGAAGCATGAAATCTCTAACAAGCCGATCTTTTCAAAAAATCTTAGTGTCGACATGTCTATGGGGATGCAGGCTACCTTTATCAAGGCAAAGGTTGACTCAAGAGACCTATAAGAGGAATATTTAATATTTGCAGGCTATTTTCCCTTCACAAAGGTCATCACCCATGGCTGGACTTTAAATGATGAAATGTGGATTAAAGATGGAGGACTATTGGGTGAGCAATTACCAATAAATTATTTATGACAGCTACACGGAATACAATCAGGCGGAGTGTGATTTTGATCGTGATACAAATAAGAGGATAGTTAGGTATAGTTTTCTTTTGATGGTAATGGGGAGTGGATTCACCAGAATAATCAGAGTGTAGATCACTCATTTTCTTCCCCCTCACTATATTCATTCTTATATTAAACACATGTTTGTTCTCTCTATTTTAAAGGCCATTTATCCCGACAGGAAGTTTGTTTGGGTCTTTTTAATTATTTTTTGAATTCCCTTTTATTTTTTATATTTTATGTTATCCATGTTGTTATTTGAACACTTTAATGGATCTTGCTAGAAATTGTTTTAAAGGAGAGAGAGGGGGATATGGGTTTCATTGCCAGCACTGCTAACTTGCCACCATTTTATAGCAATGCTGACCATTGAACTGAATCACAAAAAGTCTTAGAGAAAGGAGGAGAAAAATAGGGTAGTTGTGCCACTTTTTAAAATTGTGAGGAAACTTCTCTTCCTTTTGGTATCCATTTTTTTATTGAATACTTTTTTTTAGTTTATTTGGTGTTAATTTTATAAAGTACTAAGTAAAGTTTGATGAACAATCACATCATATATTGGTTCTCAAAATGTCCCCTTTCTGCTCTAATTTCCATTTTATAACATTTTAAAAAGTATTTTAATCGCTAGAGAGTTAGAAGCATTAGTTACGTTATGTGCCCAAGTGAATCTTACTTTGTTCTGTATACCTATCTATGCATACGTACACACAATATTTGATAAAATATCTATTTGGCATCACTTCATTTTCATGGACCTGATTACATATGAAGAAATTCATTTGATTGAGGTTGGAGATAAGATGAAGTTGCTAAAAGAAGTCACGGATTACATTATGCTGTTTTGGAAGGGAAAAGTTATTGATTTTGATATCCCCATCACTCTTAAGTTAAAAGTAGTTGATGCTGATCTTGGTCTTAAAGGTTACACAGTGCAAGGTGGATCCAAACCAGCAACTCTCGACACAGGTGCTGTCTTTAGTGTCCAATTGCTTGTAGAGAATGGGCAAGAAATGTTGGTGGATACCAGAAGTGGGCAATACCCGAGTCGTATATTGCTGCTCAACCGATGACTTTGACTTCCTCGCAACAACAACTTTAGTTACATGACTCTTTAAATCAGGTACTCACAAATATTCTATATTTTGGCCCTTTTTTTTAGCCATTGATCATAACAAGCATGCTTTGGTGAAGTTGTATATACATGATTGCTTATGATATTTGGTGTATGCATATATAAGGTTTTTCCTACTATGTTATTTGGTTTATGCATTCTTTATATGGATACTAACGGTGGTATCTAAAAAACTATACTTTGGAAGAAAATGCAGTTACAAGTTAGGAAATAATTGAGGTTTTGATCATTCTGCGCAATTTTGTGTGGTAACTGAATTGTGTGAAATATTATAAACACATTCAATTTAGTTTACCATTCTACTTTTGAAAAACTCCACTTCTCTAATATTAGTTTACCATTCAATGATAAAAAAACCCATCTTCGTACTATTATTTAAGTTTAAGGTGTTTATAAAAGAGTCGATGTATTTTAAAAAAATTCTATAATACACCCGAGCATCGTGCTGGTTATATGCTAGTTACCCCCTTTTTCCTTCACTCATAATAATAATTATACTCATGGATAACCTAATAATATATTATTAAACAAATAAGAGCTCTTAAAACATTAACAAATTATCATTTATTATTATATTTGGAATTTTAAGTAACTATGATATGCATGATTAGAATGTGGATGTATTAATCTAATATTCATAATTTCTTACTGGAGTACCTAATGTAAATAGTAGAGTTACAATTCAACATATATTAAATACCCATAATAATACATTGGAACATTGTGATGAACACCAAGCCATACATAACATGAATATCATATTCAACATTATAAGATAAAACAACCTTGAAAGGATAAGTTTTCGAATCGAGTTAATTTGTTTGTATTGTCCTTATTCCGTGTTTGAACCAAACTTGTTTGAGTTATAGGTTAATATTTGATTTTTTTGTCCTTGAAGCCTAAGATATTATATTAAAACTGTAGCATCCAAGATAAATCTACATCGAGCACACATTGAGTTTTGAGTCGAGTTTTGTCTTCAATATCAAAGGGATATCAATGAGGTATGAATGCATATTTATGTTTAATCATTAGATTTAGTTTTTTGTGTCCTTATCTAAAATATTTGTTAATCTTGTTTTTTAGAAAAAAAAATTCAAGTCGTTCTAATGACATTAGGCATGTCGTACGAACGAGATGTTTAACCGCTTTATAACCAAGGATCCAATGAAACATTAAACGATAGTTATAAAGTATTCTCTAGTTTGTCATTGCATATATCATTAGATGTTGGTTTGAATGAGATCAGGCACTTCGTTGGAACGAGGTGGCGGGATTTTCAAAGTTGATATTTTCATTAATCTTTTTCATCCTTATCTCTCTTTTAAAAAACCTCCTATAAATAGGATTACGGAGAAGCAATTTTCTTATAGAATTTTTCATGCCTTTTGACTTCCCAAACTCTTTCAAAAAGTTCTCCGTGTGTATGTGATCTTTAATGATCAAGTTTTTGAAACCCAAACCCTAGTTTACACCCAAGTTTGAGATCCAATAATCACACATCCATATGTATATTTCAGATCTCATGTATATTGCATCTAGGTGGTTTGATGTATCTTCTTAGATTTCTAGGAGTGGACAATACATTTTGTTGTGTAGCGGCTAGACTGGTCATGAGACAAGTAAGATTGGTGGGATACCAAGACAAGGGAATATGCATACTTTGTGTGTCTATTGAAAGGCATCCAATAGTGGTTGTGAAGAAAGTTACAAGGGATGAGGAAGCGCATCAGGGCTTGAAGGCATTGAGTCTGTGAGTAAGTCTAAATATTCTCGTATACTGCCTATATCATAGTGGACTTGCGTGGCTGGGACGTCCAAAGTTTTTTTTCGTTGTGGGTTTTCTTCATACATCACCGTTTTGTGGTTTGTTATTTATTTTATTCTTGCTTACACTCACCTAGATGCATTCTTAGGTCAAGACTAAAATTGGCAAACTATTTTAACACAAAACTTGTGGTTTCTAAATTTGTCTAAAGTTTTTAAAAAAAATGTGAAGATTAAAATTAGTGGTGTTTTCAAAACAAACCTAGGGAACTAGCCTTTTTCAAATTGGTATCAGAGCAGGAACACAAAGTGCTTGTGTTGATCTATAGTTTCATATCATATTAGGGTTGTTTGTTTGTCTTTATCTCATTGTTTATTTATTTTTCTCGATGGGTCATCATTGTGTTAAATCAACCGAAAACTTGAGCAATGAGGATTATTTTGATATTCGAGAGACGTTTAATGAACTTTATAATCGCGCTGATAGATTATCTAAGTTGAATTTGAAACATGCAAAAGCATAAAATTTATTAAAAAGGAGAATTTGTGCATAAAAGGTGATAATCATTTTTTGCAAAATATTCAAGCTCAACGTGACATTCTGTTGGATAATTTCAAGGGCCTAAAATGGGATTTTCAAAATTTAGAAGTGTCTAAGAATAAGAGTGATGCGAGGGTCCATGTTGTAGAGAATGAATTAAAGGGATCTAAAGTTTCTACAGTGAAAGAACTTTCCTTAAAGGACAATGATATATTGATGGATATTTTGAAGGCAAGTGAAATACTTTTAGGGATATGTTTGTTTACATTTAGGGGAGCTAAAAAACTTATAAGAATTAGTGAAAATATGAAGAAGGATTCCCTAAATTTTGAGGAGTCTAAATTTTCTCTTGAGTCGAGGAGTTTGAAGCTTGAAGATGATTTAAGAGACTCAAATAGTTATGGTATTTACTTCGTTACTCCAAATACTTTCACTGTGTAAGGACATTATTTCATTGTTCGGTTAACATTTGATTATGTCGTATACCGCTACAACTGTCGAAGACTTATTCAATTTCAATCATGCGTCAAGACGAATCCCAATATCAAAGTTCTTCAACAATCCAGCCTTCGCGAGATTAATTTTTGTAAGGTAGTGTTTAACTGCCTTAGCATTTCACTTAGAGTGTTGGGATATTTTTTACAAAATATTTTCTAAGTGTTGGAGCGGAGTTTTTCGTCAAAAATATTTTTCTAAGTGTTGAGGTGGATTTTTTAAAGAAGAAACAAAAAGTCATTTTTTATTTTATGTCATTCGAGCAACAGGAGGATCTCACGCAAAGCTCATTCGAGCGACGTGTGTCCCCGTTCGAGTGAGATGCCCTTTTCGTTTGAGCGATGCACCGCCTTAACGTTTTTATAAATAGCGTGTTAACCAGTTCATTTTTCTTTAGAAGATCTAATAATTTTGTTTAACAAAAACTGCTTGGGCAGAAACGTTTGTCTTCTCACTTTTGAGAGTTTAAGGGTTTAATCTTTTTGTTTTCAATTCACAAAACGTCCCAATCTTTATGTGAATTGTTTTAGAACCCAAGATGCAACTTTGATAAAAAAAATCTCTTGTAGAGGGGGTAAATCTACGGTCGATGACTGCGTGTCGATTGGGAGTGCTCGAGGGTGTTCCTGGCCGATTAGGTCTGCGTGTTCTTATGGACTGCTGTGGTTGTTCCATTGCTGACTCAAGACCGCATGTCTATGTGATTGTTCCGAGGAGTTATCATTGCATATTTCATTGTAATCATTATAAGTATTATAGTGAAATAAAAGGTTTTGTCCGAAAGGGATTTTTCCATAAATCAGTGAGTTAGCAATTTTATTTGTGATGGTTTGACACACACACACACACACACACACACACACACACACACACATGTAGTTGCATGTTTAGAGGCTGAATTAATTTGGTTTGATAATTATTACTGATTAAATAAGGTTAACTTCGAAATTTGCGAATTCAATTCAATCACAATCGCACGCACATTTCGCAAATTGGTATCAGAGCTTATTAAACGCGATATACCTTTCTCAAATTGGTATCAGAGAGGGTTTCTCTAAGTTAATGAGCGATCCTTGTTTTTCGCAACACTGGGTGTTATTGATTTTTTTTGAAAAATCTATTTTGTGGAAAATCACAATTTTTCATTGGAGCATTTATGTAATCGGATGCCCCCCTTTGATGACATGGGTCGGAGTTCTGATGATTTAAATAGTTTGGATTTGATGTTTTCCAAAAGAATTTAATTTTTGGAAAAAGAAATTTATTGTTTAAAATCCGCGACGGATTATCGTGAAAAATTGGTTGCCTTGGAACACGACTTTACAAAACTAGAATTTTCCAAAACGGGGAGCGATGATAGAGTCCTATTTTTAGAAAAAGAATAGGAGGACTTTAAAATTTTTAGAATTTGTGTTTGTGCCAAAGTGGATAAAAATATTTTACTCGATGAGTTTATGGCACGTGAGGAGACTCTTAGGGATAAGTGTGAGTATTTTTAGGGAGAACGTGAGAACCTTCTATGAATAATTAAAAATTTAGAGAAGGAGTCCCTAAAATTAGAAGAGTCTAATTGTTTGCTTGAGTAAAAAATTTTGGAGATAAAAAATGATTTGACGGACTCGAGTAGTGTTGGTAGCAATGGTAGTGGCTCTTAGTGTTCTAATATTTCGAGTATTAAATCCAAGGCCATTATTTATTTTAGAGGGTCAATAAATCCTAAGGAAGTTAGAAAAGGTCAACCCATAGGTGTCGTTCCACCTGTTTACACATGTTCACATTGTGGTAGGAAAGTTCACCTTAGGCATTTTTTTTCAATCTTCGAAATGGTCTTAGGAAGTTGAAGTCTAGAGTTCCCTTGGTTCCAAAAATCCCTATGCACCATTGCACACCTATTTAGGTTAGGAAATCACTTTTAGAGGTACTAGATGTTGGACTAGTTGATTCTCAGTTGCTTGCACATGATTCTTCTCTTGATATATCATATAGATGATTGTGTTCGCATGTTTGTCATACTCTAGTTATGCTTCATGATATATTCTTGCTACTGTTATGACTTGTGTACTTTTTGTATTAGATTTTTGTTTTTGAAAAACACAAAAAGAATTTAGTTTGATAAAATTTTTGGAAAAAGCCAAAAAGAGTTTTGTTTTTTGTTTTACAATGTATATAAATGGACATTTAGGATGACCAAGTCACAATTTCATTTCATATCCATGTGACTGTTTGATAGTGTTTTGATATGCATCATCATTTCATTTTGTGCTTTACAATGTTTATAGTCATTGAGATGTGATTAGTTGTTACTACCTATATGTTTGACTCATTAGTTTAATGCACACTTGCACGGATTTATTTGATTATTATACTTTTTTATCACATATTAACGAAGTGTTGTCATCTTAATTCTGTCTTTAAAACAACCCATATGTGATAAAACTTGATAGTGAAAGTAGTGCATGTAAGAACCGTTTACCGCGAGGATTTAGTTGCAATAAAATATGATGATTGAACATGGGAAAGGGCTGCGAGAGTATAAAATTAACTCGTCGTGAAATCTACCATTTGAAAAGAGACCGAAAAAAAAATTAAAAGGCAATAAAAAGATAAATATCCCAAAAGGGGCCACCTCAAAAGAAAAATAAATGCATAATTATTTATGAGGGAGTTTGGATGGAAAGTAATGAAAAATGGGTTTGCACGTCCTGACAGCATCATGAAAAAGCATTACATAGTTTTAGACGTTATTGGTGTGGGAATCATTCTTGACTTTGATGGGTTGATGGATTGAGTCAATGTCATTTAGATTCAACACTTTTGACACCTAAGGACGATTTTGAGATTCATTCATTAGAAGTACACATATTCATCATGCACATATGTTATGTTTGATTACTTTGATTTGCCTATTGAATATGTTCACACCCATTCATTTCGTTTTCGTGATTTGGTTGTCAAAAGTGTAAATTCAAATTTGTTACTCTTTGCATGAGAGTAGGTTGTACGAAAAATTCACGGTGTAAATTCACGGTGTGTGATTTTTGTACGAAAAATTGAAAAATTAAAAATCGTTTGTGGAATATTTTGAGTTACTCTTTGCATGAGAGTAGGTTGATCCATATTTTCTATGCATTTTTATCGTGACATCTCCTTGTTTGTTTTGTTTATTCATTGCCTTGTCTATTTTGGTCAAGTAAAAAGGGGGAGAACGAATTATGGGGGAGTTTTTGCATTATGGGGGAGATTTGATTATTTATTATTTTGTTCTTATATCATTTCAAACTCAGTGCGTCACAAAGGTATTTGGTTTGTCTCATGTGTGTAGGTACAACATTGAAGATCATTATTTTGCACGCCCTAATGAGAAAAGCTTAAAGATTTGAAGATTTTTGAAGTTGAAGATTTTGAAGAAAAGTTTGATACTTGCATTTGTGATACCTTTTTAGTTTTGGGTTCATGGGAGGGTATTAGATTTGTATAGGCATTTTGATTTGATAATTCAGATGTTTTTATTTTGTACCGGCATAGACATAAGGGGAGATTTGTAAGGATATTATTTCATTGTCCGGTTTACATTTGAATATGTCGTATACCGCTACAACCGTCGAAGACTTATTCAAGTTCATCATGCGTAAAGACGGATCCGAAAATCAAAGTTCTTCAACATTAAAGCCTCTGCGAGATTAATTTTAGTAAGGTTGTGTATAGGTACCTTAGCATTTCACTTAGAGTGTTGAGATATTTTTTATAAAATATTTTCTAAGTGTTCGAGCGGAGTTTTTGGTCAAAAATATTTTTCTAAGTGCTAAGGCGAATTTTTTAAAGACGGAATTATTTTTTATTTTATTTCGTTCAAGCGAGAGGAGGATCTCGTGTGAAGCTCGTTCGAGCGATGCGTGTCCCAGTTTGAGCGAGATGCCCTTTTCGTTTGAGCGGCGGACTGCCTTAACGTTTTTCTTCAGAAGACCTAAGAATTTTGTTTTAAGAAAACTGCTTTGGCAGAAACATTTGTCTTCTCACTTTTGAGAGTTTAAGGGTTTAATCTTTTTTATTCACAAAACATCCCAATCTTTATGTGAATTGTTTTGGAGCACAAGATACAAATTTGGTAAAGTTTTTCTCTTGTAGGGAGGGTAAATCTACGATCGATGACTGCGTGTCAATTGGGAGTGCTCGAGGGTGTTCCTGGATGATTAGGACCGCGTGTTCTTATAGACTACTGCGGTTGTTCCATTGCTGACTCAAGACTGCATTTCTATGTGATTTTTCCAAGGAGTGATCATTGCAGATTTCATTGTAATCATTGTAAGTATTATAGTGAAATAAAAGGTTTTGCCCGAAAAGGATTTTTCCTGAAATATATGTGTTAGCAATTTTATTTGTGATGGTTTGATACACACACACACACACACGCATATAGCTGCATGTTTAGGGATTGAATTAATTTAGTTTGGTAATTATCACCGATGAAACAAGGTTAACTTGGAAATTTGCGAATTCAATTCAATCAGTATCGCGCACACATTTCACAAATTGGTATCAGAGCTTATTTAAAGAGATATACCTTTCACACGCTACTAAAGCCAGTACGATGTGTTTGAGAGTGTCAAACTTTGCCCAAAATGTTTTAAAAAGTCATCTTCATCGTGTTTACACATGTTCATATTGTGATAGGAAAGATCACCTTAAGATGTTTTATTATGATCTTTGAAGAGGTACTAGAAAGTATAGATACTGTGTCACCATGGTCCCCCAAACCCGAGGCATTGAGTATTCATCTTTTTGGGTTAGGCAATCAGTTTTGGAGGCCTTGATTGTTAGACTGTTTGATTCTCGCATGCTTGCACATTGATTGTATTTTTATTTTTTATTTTTTATTTTTTATTTTTGGGTCTTATTGAGAAAAATACAAAAAGATTTTGTTCGTAGTTTGAGTCATTTTGAAAAAAAAAACTCTAAAACTAAAAAAGAATTTTATTTTATGTATAGTTTGGTTGTACACATTTTGTGTGGCATATTGGTATTTTGAATCCACTTCCTTTCATTTATCCATGTGAATATGACATTTGATTATGATTTTTAATTCTTAGGATTGTTCTTAATTATGCTCTCATGGAGTTGTTTGAAATTAATATGCATGATGGATTCACTTTGTATATGCCTCTACACACACATTACATGAGCTATTTTACATTTTAACTCTATATATCACATTAGCTAAATGAGTTGTTGTCCTATCAATCTTATCATATACATAAAATTCTTGGCTATGGGAGAGTTGTGAATGTAAAAATCATTGCCAATGAGTTTGTTGTTTAACTGAAAAATATCCGTGTCCATGAAAAAGGGCTACGAAAGGAGAAATATTCTTTACGTAAAAGACCACCATTGGCAAGGGCCTAAAAGAGAGGGAAAAAAATCATATTTCCAAGGCCAAAATTTTTGCATTGATACTTCAAAATTAGATATCTTCAAAAGAAAATGAGAGAAAAATATATATGGTTATTTTTTGGGTGTTTTTATTTTATGATCAATGAGTTTATACAATGAATCCTAGTTGAGCTAAATTATTTGGATGTTATTGATTTGAAAATCATCAAACTTTCTTGGCTAGTGTACATTGTGTTTGTTTGTACTTTTTGAATTTATTAATTGATATGTGAAGTTAATTCGAACGTTGATAAATTATTGCAGACAAATAGAACTACTTGAACATTTTGAGTAATTGGGTCATTTTCTCTTGTTTCTAGTTCAGCCACCTTCACTCCGTACCACCTTGTTTAGACACATTAATATTATGTGAGTGTATAAAGCTTATGTATTTTTGTCTCTTGTGATTATTTATAACTACATATATTTATGTTCTTCCTTGTTATATGTGTGGTTATATATATATATATGTGGTATGTGTTTTGAATCTTTGTGTTTTCATTTAATCCATGCTTGCCTTATGCTTAATATTTGATTCAAATTAGTATGTGTTATGATCATCTTGGTATCCATGCTTCAATGTTTGCATCACAGTTGGTATCGTTTGTTCATATATTGGATTATATATGTTTATGTTACCAAACTATTTATCATTGTATTCTTGCTTCACACCATTGCATGATATACTTTCTTTCGTTATATTTACATTTTTTAACATTATGGGGAAGTTTGGTTTATTATTTTGAACCTTATCTTTGTTGATTCCTAAACAAAAAGAGGGGGGAGAAATGGTATCTAACTTTTTATATGTGGGGGATAAATGTTTATCTTAGGGAAAAACATCCTTGTCTTAGGTTGAGGGAATTAGACCAAAGGGGAGGATTTTTCATATGCAGTTTATATTTTTATGTTCAAGTTGTGTTTGAAAGGTGTGTTAAGTGTGTAGGTTAGCAGTGATGAGGCAAACGTATACACAAGAGCAATACTTAAGTTTGAATAGGTCAAGCGTATGTACTTTTTTCCTTTCGGAGTTAAGGATTGAGTCTTAGTGAGCTCGATGAAAGTAGGTTTTTGTTTTGAGTTTTATCTTGTAATAGACAAAGGGGAAGATTTGTAAGGACAAATTTTTAACCGAGTCAATTTATTTGTATTGACCATATTTCATGTTTGGACAAAACTTGTAAGAGTCATAAGTTAGGATTTGAGTTATTTTTTCTTCAAACATATGATGTGCTATAGAAGACCGGAACGACCAAGATAAAGATACATCGAGCACACGTTGAGTTTCAATCCGAGTTTCATATTCAACATCCAATAGATCCCAATGAGTTATGAATGCATATTTATATTTGATCCTTGGATTTAGTTTTAGGTGTTAATTTTCTAAAATGTTTTTTATACTTGTTTTTTGGAAAAAAAAAATTGAGTCGTTTTAATTCGTTCAAATGAGATGTTTAGCCTCATTAAAAAAAACTTCAAATGATCATTTTAAAATCTTATTTGGTTTGTCGTTTGATATTTTGGTAGATGTTGGTTTGAACGAGATCAAGCACTTCGTTCGAATAAGCCTTATGACTTCATTCTAACGAGGTGTTGGGATTTTCAAAGTTGATATTTTTATTAATACTTTTCAACCTTATCTCGTTTTTAGAAAACCTGTTATACCAAGTAGCATTTTTCTTAGAGATTGTTTCATGCCTTTTGACTTCCAAAACTCTTTTAAAAAGTTCTTTGTGTTTATGTGATCTTTAATGATCAAGTTTTTAAAACCCAGACCCTATTTTACCCCCAAGTTTGAGATCTAATAATATCACATTCATATGTATATTTGAGATCCCTTTTGTGATTCATTAAAGTGGTTTTTTCTATCTTTGAAGAATGTTTTCAGAGGTGGACACTAGACTAGTCACGAGATAAGTAAGATCGATGCGATATTGAGACATGGGAAAGTGCATATGTTGTGTGGCTATTGAAATGAATTTAACAGTGGATACGAAGAAGGTTATAAGGAATGAGGTAGTGCATCAAGGATTGAAGGCATCGAGTATATGAGTAATGCTAAGTTATTCTTATAAACTGCCTATATCGTATTGAACTTGTGTGGCTAGGCCGCCCGAGATTTTTGGGTTGTGGATTTTCCACATATATTGTCAAGTTGTTGATTATTATTTATTTTATTCTTTCTTACACTGACCTAGATGCATGCATAGGTCGAGACTCAAATTGGCATACTATTTTAACACAACACTTGTGGTTTCTAAATTGGTGAAAAGTTTCTAAAAATTTTGAAAATTAAAATTAATGGTGTTTTCATATAAACCTTATGGCGCTAGAATTTTTCAATCATCTCTAGTGATTTAATTAAAAAAAATAGGAGAAATAGAAGAATTTGCCAAAAATGGAAATTTTAAGATAGCTCCAGTGACAAAAAAAGATTTACGAAAGGATAAAAGAATAGTTAGAAAAATTCAAAAATCAAATATCAACTTTCTATATAGAGATGTACCTGGGGACCCATTCCCATACTTGTCCATCCCCACTTGAAATCCTAGTCCTCGGCCTCTTATAATTATACATTAAAATTTTAATTATTTATAAACACTCATGTGTAAGAACATTTTTGTTTTAAAAGTATTCTCTTCCTCGTTTAGGGAATATCCCCAAGGGAACCCGAAACCACAATGAATTTCATCATCCCCGACAAGTTTCGATCATAGACAATAATATAGACGAAAACTCATTAGATCGTAAATGTAAGAAATTATACCCCATGTTAAATCATTATTTAGATCCCCAAATAATCACGGATAATTTTTTATTAATCTAAGCATGCATCATGTTCATTTTTGAGGGTCTTAATGTTTGATATTTTAACATAATGTTCTGCTCATTTGACCAAATTTTGGAGTCAATTTTATATGGGGGCACATATGTCAAAAGTGACATGTCTTAGTACCTATGCGATCCTTGTTGAAAGGAGATTAATTTGGTATAATAATTAGTTCAAAATAGTGAAGTAATGGATGAGAAATTTGGACTTAAAGTGACCCATTTAAGTTTAAGCTAGTTGGTATAATTTAAATAAGTGGATTTGTTTCACATTAAAAAGTGGTGGGATAACTTGGGGTTGATATACCCAACTTATGGGACTATGTCTTGGATTCCTTGGGGTATCCCAACTCTTTGAAGGGGAGATGGCCTACACTATGCATGCATTCAGAGTGGGCCTTAGGCCCACATGCGCGCACACCGCCACAGCCATCCGGGCGGGTCGTGCCCATGTCAGGATCCGAATCATGGGTCTTTCTTGAGAAAGTATTAATATTTTGGAGAAATTTTAATTGGCCTTTTGGCTTTAAAAAAATTTTTGGGCCAAAAAATAATTGTTCTCCAAAACGAGTTTATTAATTTTGAATTAAAAAGGATTTAATTGTGCTTTAATTAAAAACGTTGTCATTTTAACTTTTTAATTAAAAATGTTGTTCAGTAAACAAAGATATGTGATTCTTCAAACAGTCATATCCCTTATGGGAAAAGCCGCCAAATTTCACCCTTTAACCAATTATATAATGGACCCATTGTTGACCATTTTAAACACCAGAAAACCTATCTGAATTCCCTACTCTTGTGTTTTGCTCCTTCATCCTATTTGAGAGAAATTAGCCATTTTTGGTTCGTGGGACTATTTCATTTAAGTGATTCTTACAATTGTCAGTGACCGTTTCATCCTGGGACGCAAACGCTCGTTGAATCTACCATCAGCACTGCAGAGGGGGCGTTTCTATCTTAAAAAGAGACAGTTCAACTTTCGACTTGGTCAGATTTCTTCAAGTGATTATCTCAATCACAGAATGTATGTTCTCTATTTTGTACTTACTGTAATTCTGTTTCATTTTTTATTTTTAATTACTGTTTATTTAATGAACTTTATATTCTTAACCCGGTGAACAACAATCTTAAGATATAATATTTTCTCATGATCGTGTTGTTTCTCACTAAATAAATTATTTTTTAAAACTGGAATTTTCTGAAACTGTAATTTACTTTGGGAACTTTTTTCTATTTTGAAATATAAAGAAACGTGTTTACCTTATCTATTTGTTTGTATAATCTTATTTCTGTAATTTACATATTCTATACATTTCACAATTTGGTTTTGTGTTATTTTATAATAAATTAATGGATGCTAATTCTCTAAAAATGTGTTATCCGTTTCTCAAACTGATTTATCGATTAGTGTTCCTAATACTGTTTCCACTAATTTAACCCATGGAGAAAAACTTGAAAAGTTTAATGCTACTGATTTCAAATGTTGGCAACAAAAGATGTAGTTCTATTTATCTACCATTAATCTTGCGAGGTATATCAATGAGGATGCTCTCATGGTTAATAAAAATGAAATGGATAAGACAACTTTCCTAGCCATAGAAGCATGGAAGCATTCAGATTTTATTTGCAAAAACTATATCCTTAACGGATTGGAGAATACACTTTATAATGTGTATAGTCCAATCAAAAATGTTAAATTGTTATGGAAGTCTTTGGAATAAAAATATAAAACCGAGAATGCCAGCATGAAAAAAAATCTTGGTCGGTAGATTTCTCGAGTATAAAATGGTGGATTCAAAGACCATCATAAGCCAAGTCCAGAGCTTTAATTAATCTTTCATGAAATAATTGCTGAAAATATGGTCATAAGTGAAAATTTTCATGTTGCTGCGGTAATGGAAAAATTGCCTACTTCTTAAAAAGATTTCAAAAATTATTTAAAGCATAAATGAAAAGAAATGGGACTTGATGATTTAATTGTTTGGTTAACGATAGAAGAAGATAACTGTAAACCTGAAAAGAAAAACAGTGACCATACTATGTCGCCCAAAAAAAACATTGTTGAGAACGGGCACAAATTTAACGACAAGAGGAAACACAAAAGTGAAGGCACAAGGCAACAACCCGGTGCTAAAAAGTTCAAAGAATTTTTTTTAATTGCAACAAAGAAGGTCATAGGGCCAAGGATTTTCGCAAGACAAAAATGCAAGAGAACTTCAGGAAGAAACACTACATAAAAAATAGCAATTTGGCACACCTTGATATTAAAAATCTGGCACGGTTTAAAACTATGCCAAATTCTGGCACGGTTTAATTACAATCTGGCACACTTTAAAACAGTGCCAAAATTTGGCACTCTTTAAAAGTGTGCTAGAATTGAGAAAACTGAACTAAAATATATAATACCAAAAAAATACTAATCTCACTTTTTGTCTCCCGCTCTCTATCTCCCGCTCGATCTTATCTCTCATTTTCACATGTCCCTCGCTCTCTACTCGTAGGTCGCATCCCCCCCCCCCTCTATCTCTCTCACATCCATTTTCTTCATCAACAGCAAACCATTTTCATCAACAACCATCTTTGTTTTTCATTACCATCGATCGTCGACCTACTCCATAACGCTGATCATCGACCGTAAGGTAAACAACTCCAAACCACCTTTGTTTTTCATTCGTTTTTCGTTTCGATTTTGTTTTTAGATTTCATTGAAAGTGTTGGACGGAATATTGATATATATATATATATATATATATATATATGTGTGTGTGTGTGTGTGTGTGTTAAGTTTGAAAATTGATTCGAAATTGAATTGGGTTCGTTTGTAATCAAATTGAGTTAGGTCTTGAAATCAATTTGAGTGGGGTTTTGAAATTGATTACGAATTGGGTTTGAAGAGTCGAATTTCCATTAGGGTTTGCAGAGTTGGGTATTCAGTCAGGTTTGAAGAATTAAATTTTGAGTTGGGAGATGTAGTTCGTGATTTTAATCAATTTCATGGATTAAAAATGTTTGTTGTAATCTATTTAAAAGAGTTTAATTACAATTGTTTGTTGTAATCTATTTAAAATATTTCTAATAATTAAACTATCTTTTTATCGAGTCGTTGTTTTTGCTTAGTTTCGTGATTTCAAAGATCTCAAAGAATCCAATCACCTTGTGATATTGATATATCTCTGATCGGGTTCGTATTCCATGTGTATATCATATTCCATGAAAAAACTGCAGGGATGGAATGTAGACAATGGGGGCTCATCTTCGTCACGTTGCAGGGATTACTAGGCAATCGGTTTATGGTGCTCAGTCTATGGCACTCTCGGGAGGCTACCAAGATGATGAGGACCATGGTGAGTGGTTCCTCTATACAGAAAGGTACGTGCTCTTTATTTTTATATTCACTTTTAATTTTAGATATTCAATACTTGTAATATGCTTTAAGAGATTGCTATTAGGGGTAGATTCTTGTTTTTGATTTTGCGTTTTGAATTGACATGACTAGACATGATATGTCATATTTAGACATTAACTCATCATGACATTACTTTGTGTTATCAATTTTATTGTTCTAAAATGGAAGCCTTCTGTTAAGTCTCCTTCATGTTTAAGCTGTCCACGTAGGACATAAGTATTTTATCCCGCACGACCTCTATTCTCTCTCTCTCTAAGTGAAGATTCCCCTCCCCTGCCCTTAGATAGTGACGATTTCCCCCCTCAGACAGACTATTCAAGGCGTGTAGCCGCTCTAACTCCATTTTCTCCACATACATATTATGTAATGGAATATGTTAATTTTTTATGCCCAATCTATTTATTGGAACAATTTCATCGAGAATTCCTCATTTTTGGCCAACAATTTTTGTTCAAGGTAACAATATTGACAATGAGTTTTCCCTTTAATCGGTGGAACTTTTTTTTACCTTTTTTAATATATTTTTTGACCTATTTTTGGTTGGAAACAAATCAATTGGTTTAGCAGTTGTTTGAGTATTTTCTTTGTATTTCCTCATTTTCAGCTAAGAAGCTCTATTCTAGGTAAAAATCATGTATTGTTGTTATTTTACCATGTAGTTTTTACACTGAATTTATCATGATCAAACTTGAGTTCATTGAATACCATTTGGATTCCATAATGTGTGCTTACCAATTATTTGATTTAATGTATACGTGGTTTCATTATCAGGACTTCAAATCCATAAATTTTTTTCCATCATGTATTAGATTTCATATGATTTTGTTGAAACCATTTAAATAGATTTGGCATCATGTATTAGATTCCATTATGTATTAGAAAAAAATTATACCCGATTTATTAATAGAATTCTTCTAAACATCAGGGGTTATATAAAGTTACATAAATGGGTGATAACGTGTTGTAATCTTCTTTATAAATAAAGTTATTATGAGAATATGATTTTGGTAATTATTCTATTAGAATGTTTTAATGGCCAGTCTACGACTTCTACACAAGATTATTATGGGTAGATTTTGGACCTATCGAAGCTCGGCAATGGTGGACTTAAGAGGGCATGACTCCACCATGCCAACAAAAGTTCTTGATTATAAATGGATACTCAAAGTTACTAGAAAGGGGCGAGAATCGAACTGCATATCAATTGCTTGATTATATTCCACAACAAAATCAACAACGATTTGTGCTAACATTTAATTTATATTTTATTATCATGGTAAGAGAAATTTTAACCTGCTGTTTCAAATGTATGTTATTTCTTATGGTAGTTAATATATATAATAAATTACTTTAAGATTAAATTCTCATAGTGGATCCATAGTGTACTTTTATCATATAACTTTTTATTAAGTGGTCAACTGCATGTTATGAAATTTGAAGTTGTGATAGGTTGGGGTTTGTATAATTTGGGTGAAGTGGTAGTTTTTATTAGTTCTTTAAATTTAGAAGTGGTTATGCAGAGTATGGTTGATTTTTTGGGATGATTGTATGTATATGCATCCATAAAACTGTTTGTATACTAATGCATCAATTCGGTACTCTGATTCAGTTTCTATATTGAATCTGTTTATATATTAATGTGTTAATTCGATTGTAAATGACTCTGTTACAAAATGCATCTGAAGTAAAGCTCCAAAATGGATCATTTTATCTAATATTAAATCAGTTAATGGTTTAGGTATACTAATGCATCTATCATATTTTCTTTTATTTAGACCTCTCTTACAGTTTATATAAGGCAACAGTTAACTTCAAATGGACTTCAAAGTATGCATTTAACATGTTTTTGTTGGCACTTTGAATTACACACTCCTTTAGTAACTAGAGTATGCAAATATACAGATTTCAATAACTACCCCTACAACTACATAACAGTATACTTCAAACTCAAAGTAAAAACAAATACTCTAGCCTAAAAATTTATAGAGCTAGCAGATCAGTTAACCAACATTCTAATAGAAAAATTTATATTGTTGATTCATTTAATCAACACACATAAGATTAATGCAAATCTGATACAACAACAAAAATGAGACTTAAAAAATAAGAACTCAATTATTATTGAGTTGGGTCATCCAACAATTTCAGGAGACTAGGCATAATCAAAACTCTGTGAGTTTGGTGCTTTGATTCAGTTTATATATATAATCCAATAGTATACTAATGTTTTAATTCGGTTGTAAATGAATCAGTTAAAAAATGCTTCTTAATTAAAGTTCCAAAATGGATTATTTTGCCTACTAATGAATCAATTCAGATATACGAATGCTTACTAATGCATCTTACTTATAGTTCAAGTATACTAATGGTTTAGTTATACTAATGATTTTATTTTAGCCCAACTTTGAATTGTGGTTTACGTCTGACACATTCATGTTTCTAGCATCAACCTGTTAGTATAATTTATTAGACTAGAATACCATCTAGACCTAAGCTTTGATGTAAAATGACTACAAGAAAAGTAACTTTATGGACTACATAAAAAATTTACCTAAAAGCCCTTTTAACATCTAAAAATGTGGAAGTACAACATAAGTCTTTAAGAGACATTCTCTAAGATGTATTAAAGATTAGAAATACTGGAATTTATATATCTTATACTATGTCATCTTCAATCAATTTTGGTTCACTTACGACAACTTAATACACTTTTAATTGATTGTCGCTCTTTTTATTTTAATTTTACATTTGCTCAAAACTTGGTATTTCGTAACGAATAATTTCTATATACATACGTTATTCGGTATATTATGCCATTATACACTCAAATAGTTGCATGAATGTTTAGATAACGCATATGGTTGGTTTACAATTTTACTACATTTCTTATTTACTGTTCAGGGAACACATTTGGTTATTCATGAGGCATAAAATAATTTTTTCACTACGACATTAGAACTATGCTCTCAATCAGATGTTTCTTCCTATATAAACAAAGATATATTATAATGTATATGTGTTAACCATTTCCTCCGTGAATCTGGATCTTATCATTATAAGCATTCACTTTACTCGTAAGTTCACACCATAAATTTGTTTCTTATTTATTCGTACTTTTATCTTTGTTCAATTATAGCTTCTAATTTTTCCCTTTCTCTATCCCATGTGTATATATAATCTGAATTAAGTTTAAAAGCAAAATAAGCAACAATCCGCCATTATCTTGATAACTTATGTGTATGAATAACAGAGCTACCTGTTTGAATAAAAGATTTGTAAATACTAAAATGAATGAACAAGTATTGATGTAATACAGATGATATATTTTTTGTTTTGTCTTCTTTGAGTCTGTTGGGTAATCATTTATATACAAAATAATATAAACGTTGGAATTGTCTTCTATTCATTTGTAGACTTGAACAATGGAAGCCTTGAAATGGGTTGGACAATTTCAAACTCTTCACTTCCACCATGATGAGTCCATAAAGGCCAAGCCACGATGGAGAAGCACCTGATTTACCGAATGAGAAATCTTGGTTGTAATGAACATATTTGATGGTTGTGAAGGCAAAGACCAGGCATTGGGATAACTGGACACCTTGAACAATAGGTATGAATCGGCCTAAAGTATAATGAGATTGTTGTTTATAAGTGTAATTGAATGCATTAACTTTCCCTTTTAGTTTAGGGGTTTTCAAACTTATACTGTAAACTAGGTGCATATACTTATTCCATTGTTATGGAAGTTTAATAGCATGGTTAAATTGGCATATATTTTTAACTTTCATATGTCACTCATTTGTATGTTTTCCATATTCCATGTTATCTGATTCCAGCTTAATTTATAAATGCCTCGATTTTGGGAGTCTTGAATTTTTCATTTTATATTTAGGAAATTATCCTCCTATTTTGGCTGGTGTAATCAACATGAAAAGTTCAATTGGAGGATAGCTTTTGCAATGTTACAATACAATATTGTTTGGACAATAGGCATACAAATGGACATTCTTATGGTCATTCTTTTGCGATGAATGATTAAATGTTTAGTCACTTATCTATTCTGAAATATCCAACAATCTCAAAGAGATTTTACGATGGCAATTTTCTTCGGTCACTTTTTTTTATAGGAAGATGCCCTGATATATTTACTCTTTTATAAGATAGTACATAAAGTCTATGTACTTTAAATAATTTAAGATAGTACATAGAGGATAGTTGGAATTCACTAAAAAATTATTTCACAATGTAACCAATTTATTTGCATTACAATTGCACTAATTTATCAAATGAATTTATTATTTAAATTTAAATATTTTATCTTTAAAGTAAGTGTTGAATTTAAAGTCCTTAATAAAAATGTATGCTCATTACAATTGTGTTTGGCTACATGTATGTATTGAATTATGATGGTAAAAATTACTATATGAGCCCACGCATTGCGCTAGTTGCATGCTAGTTTATTTAAATATTAGTCACTACAGCTACGTATTTCTGTTATGTAATATAATTTGATCCTCTCAAGTTTGTTACGTATTGACACATGAAAATTGTCTAATTCTCCCAGTTATGTTATGCACCTGTTATGTTTTTTAAATCCTATATTTAATACCATGAATTATACTGAGAAGTACCAAAGCTACTTTGTTGGCTTTGAGGGGAACAATATGGTTAAATACAACTTCTATTGTAATGGCACTTTTAAAGTTCACTAATTGCTTGATTTGGGTGAATCTTTGATTCCATGAAGAAGGTAATAAATAGTTAATTACCAAGTTCATTTTAATATCCGAGTTTAATTTACTTTATAAATAAAGAACTTTCCAGTCTTTTGTCAATGTGAAGTAAATTGTGATGGTAAAGTATTTGTGAGTCAGTTGTGTTCTAATGAAGCTTTGGTTTTGACTCTTTAAATATGTAAAATGCATATTTTATTCAAAGAAATTTCATATTTCTTTTGATATAAAGATAGTAGGACTAGGTTTGTTTAGTTTTAAACAGTTGAGTTCTATTTTGGAAAGCACAATCCCATTGTCTTTATTTTCAAATTTTAAAATTTTCACTAACCTCGCCTATAATTCTGCAGATTCCATTGTCCGGGGGAGTTTGATAAAGTGAAAAGAAGTTACAGAAAACACCTTGATGGTTATAATTGTTGTCAAAGAAAAGCTCAACCAAAGACCCTATACATGAGTTCTCAGAACTTCCTATCCAACCACTAAGGTTTGCAATCTTTCTTAAGATTCAAGCTTAAATGCAATATCTAATTTATGTTTGACAGTGTAAGGAAATGGTAGCCATTAAAGGGTGAAAACCTAATCTAGATATTTTTAAAATATCTAGATTACGGTTAAAAACTAGCCGTTAAAGGGTGAAAATACAAACCAGCCACCAAATGGCCCCGTAAGATGCATGGACACCTCCCACGGGACCAATGTGACTTGTAGGAACTGATCGCATATTCACGGGTCTCCCAGTTTGAGAATATGACGATAATTTATAAATATTTAAATTAAGCTTAAAAATAAGCGGTTGAAGGGTGAAAACCCAAACTAACCCCCAAACAGCCCCGTAAGGGGCATGACACTTCGCACTAGACGAATGTAACTCGTAGGAACTGACCGCGTAGTCCTGAGTCTCTCGGTTCAAGAATATGACTATAATTTAAAAATATATAAATTAGGCGTAAAAATAAGCCGTTAAAGGGTGAAAATCCAAACTAGCCCCCAAACGGCCCCGTAAAAATCATGAACACATCGTACGGGACTAATGTAACTCATAGGGATTGATTGCATAGTCTTAGGTCTCTCAATTTGATAATATGATGATAATTTGGAAATATTTAGATTAGGCTTAAAAACATGCCGTTTGAGGGTGAAAACTCAAACCAACCCCCAAACGGCCCCATAAAAGGCACTAACATCTTGCATGAGACTAATATAACTTGTAGGAACTGACCTCATAGTCCCGGGTCTTCCGATTTGATAATATGACGATAATTCAAAATATATAGATTAGGCTTAAAAATAAGCTCTTAAAGGGTGAAAACCCAAATAAGCCCCCAAATGGCCCTGTAAGAAGCATGGACACCTCGTACGGGACTAATGTAACTCGTAGGGACTGATCTCATAGTCATGGGTCTCCCGATTTGAGAATATGACGATAATTTGAAAATATCTAGTTCGGGCTTTAAAAATAAACCTTTAAAGAGTGAAAACTCAAATTAACCCCCAAACGGCCCCATAAGAGGCATGGACGCCTTTCACGGGATCAAGGTAACTCGTAGGGACTGACTACATAATCACGGGTCTGTCGGTTTGAAAATATGACGATAATTTAAAAATATCTAGATTAGGCTTAAAAATAAGCCGTTAAAAGTTGAAAACCCAAACCATCCCCCAAAACGGTCCCGTAAGAGGCATGGACACATTTCACAGGACCAATGTAACTCGTAGGAACTGACCGCGTAGTTACAGGTTTTTTGATTTGAGAATATGATGATAAATATATTGATTAGGCTTAACAACATGTCGTTTGAGGGTGAAAACTCAAACCATCCCCCAAACAGCCCCTTAAGAAGCACTAACACCTCACATGAGACTAATATAACTCATAGGAACTGACCGCGAAGTCACTGGTCTTTCGATTTGAGAATATAATAATAATTGTAGCTCATATATGCAATTTTTTGGCTTGAATAAGATTTTTTTAAATTACTTGGTTACTAATATCATCTATTTTTTGTATCCTATTTTTTTTACAGGATAACATTTTATCGTTAGCTTTTATCCACGTGGAACACGCGAAGAAATCAAAGGTTTACAACAAGGGGATTATTTATTTAATGTCGTTAATATTCAAGATTCTATTTTTTTGTGTTGTGGTCGTGCGGGTTTTTGTAGTTTTATTGTTAACTTTTATGACCGTGCGGGCTTTTGTAATTTTATTATTATATTTTATGGCTACGTGGTCTTTACATTACGCATGTTTTATATTAACAGGTTTTAGAATGTTTAGAAAATAGAGAAAACTCTGCCCAATTTTTTTTGGCGTGTGAAGAGTTAAGACTTATAATATTTTTTGAAGTTTGTATGTACATTAGTTTATCAACAACTTGCGTGATTCGCAAGTTGTGAATTTTCTTGTTTTCAAATAATTAATTTTTTTTCTTTGATCCAAAAATTTTAGCATAGTTCAAAACCGTGCCAAAAGTGTATTAATTTTGGCATGATTTTGAATTGTATCAAAAGTGTACCAAAATATACTCAATCTGGCACAGTTATGAAGTGTGCCAAAAATATCAAATTCTGGCATGATTTTAAAGTGTGCCATAAGTGTTCCTGTTTGGTCAAATCTGACACACTTTTAAACCGAGCCTGAAAAAAATGACCATTTTAGAACACCTGATTCTGGCGCAGTTTTGAAAATCGTGCCAGATTTTATCTATCATAGTTTTAAACTGAGCCAGATTGTTTTTTTTGGTGTAGTAAAAGCACCACAATTCAATATGATAGAAGTTGATGCATTTTCTAATGATGTTTCCAACATGTCTCTCTCTGCAGTTGTATCTAAAGTAAATTTGGTGGGTAACACCAAAGAGTGGTGGGTCTGAAGTAAATATGCTAAAACTTTGGTGGGTAACACCAACGCTACACGCCATTTATATTTCGACAAAAGTATGTTCACAACCTACAAACCAAATGTAAATGGAGAACAAATATTCATGGGAAACTCTCCAACATCGAAGGTTGAAGGTTAAGGTAAATTCATATTGAAAATGACTTCGGGGAAGCATCTTGCGCTCAACAATGTATTTCATGTGCTCGAAATTAGTTTGAACGTTGTCTTCGATTTCGTGCTAAGCAAGAAAACGTTTAAACTAGTCTTTGTTAGAGACAAATTTTTGCTAAGGATGCAATGTTTATAGGAAAATGATATGTGTGTGATGGAATGTTCAAAATGAATGTCTTGACTATTTTACCTAAAGGTAACTCGATCATAATATGATATCTTCTGTTTATATGCTCGAGACTATGGATAAGTGGCATTGTAGATTAGAACATGTTAATTATAATACTTTGAGTAAATTAATTCATTTACGATTAACTCCAAAATTTAACATTAACACAAATCATAAATGTGCAACGTGTGTAGAAGCTAAGTTAACTAAGTTACTATTTTTTTCTATTGATAGAAATAATGAACAATTATAATTAATTAACATTGATATATGTGATTTGACATTTATTCAAACTAGGGTGGGGAAAAGTTCTTTATTACCTTTGCGAATGATTTCACTAGATATTTTATGTCTACTTATTAAGAAGAAAAGCTGAAGCAATTGAAGCTTTAAGTAATACAAGATAGAAGTTGAAAATCAACTTGGAAAAAAGATTAAAGAATTAAAAAGCGATAAAGGTGGTGAATACGGAGCTCCTTTCAAGGAAATATGTTCAGAGAATCACATTATTTACCAAACTAGTGCTCCTTATTGTCCTCAATCTAATGGGATTGAGAATGAAAAAATCAAACTTTAAAAGAAATGATGAATATGTGTTAATAAGTTCGGGTTTACCCCAAAACATGTGGGCAGAAGCATTGCTTTCGACTAATAATATTCTCAACAAGTTGATTCATAAAAAAATGAATAAGATACCTTATGAATTGTGGAAAGGGCGCAAGCCTTCCTACAAATACTTAAAAGTGTGGGGGTGTCTTGTAAAAGTACTAATTCCTGAACCTAAAAAGGTGAAAATTGGTCCCAAGACTATTGATTTCATATTCAATGGTCATGACAGTAGTGCACATTGGTTCCTGGTGTATAAGTCTGATATTTCTGAAATTCCTGAAAATACAAATTCTTGGAAAATATCTTTCATTGTAAAAATGCACAAGAAACAAGTTCTAACAAAAGAATTCTTGACGTTACAAATAATGAACCTCAAAATGTAGCAAAAGAGCTAAGATTTCAAAATCTTTCGATTCGGATTTTGTAATGTACATTTTAGAAAGTAAACCAAAAACTGTAAAGGAAGCTCTATCCACTCTGGAAGCTTCACATTGGAAAGAAGCTATTAAGAGTGAAATGGAATCCATTATGCAAAATTACATGAAAATTAGTGGATCT
This sequence comes from Sambucus nigra, assembly GCA_949130495.1. Classification (NCBI taxonomy): domain Eukaryota; kingdom Viridiplantae; phylum Streptophyta; class Magnoliopsida; order Dipsacales; family Adoxaceae; genus Sambucus; species Sambucus nigra. The sequence continues at coordinate 631,240,302 of OX422209.1, forward strand.
ATTATCGGGGACAAAACCATTAGGGTGAAAATAGTTATTCAAACGAAAAATGAAAGCAAATGGAACCATTGATAAGTATAAGGCTAAACTTGTGGTTAAAGGATACAAGCAAAAGGATGAATAAATTATTTCGACACTTATTCACATGTCACAAGGATTACACCCATTAGATAGTTAATTCCAATTGCGGCAATACGTAAATTGGAAATATATTAAATGGATGTCAAAATGGTATTTTTAAATCATGTGAATTAGATGAAGAAATATATATGAAACAACTAGAAGGTTTTAAGTCTCGTGGCAATGAAAGGAAAGTATATAAACTTGTAAAGTCCCTATATGGGTTGAAACATGCACTTAAACAATGGCATGAAAAATTTTAAAATGTCATGAAGTCAAATGATTTCAAAATAAATGAGTATGATAAATGTGTTTATGTCTAGAGAACTCAAGGGAGACATGTAATTTCTTGTCTATATGTAGACGATATGCTAATAATTGGTAATAATAATAACGTTATTAATTTTACTAAACAAATGTTGATTAGCAAATTTACAATGAATGACTTGGGACTCGCTAATGTAATTCTAGGAATTAAAATCACTAGAACTCCTCATGGAATTAGCTTATCTCAATCACATTACACTGAGACGATACTTTAAAAGTATCATAAATATGATTAAACTCCAATGAGGACACCCATATATCCAAGTCATCACCTCTTAAGAAATAAAGGTGAAAGTATATCTCATTTAGATATTCTCGTATTATCAAAAGTTTGATGTATTTATCAAACTATACTCGACTGGATATATCATACTCAATTAGTAAACTTATTCGATATACGAGTAATACCGAAAAAGACCATTGGAAAGCATTATTAAGAATTTTTTGATACATTCGATACTCTTTGAAGAATGAGTTGCACTACAAACGATATCCATCTTTACTTGAAGGCTATAGCGATGTAAATTGGATATCTGTTTCAAATGATTCAAAATTCGTAAGTGGATATGTATTTACCTTTAGAGGTGAAGCCATATCTTAGAAATCCTCTAAGCAAACGTTCATAGCAAAATCTATTATGGAATTTGAATTTATTACTTTAGACAAAGCCGAGGAAGAATCCAAATGTCTTAGAAACATCTTAGAGGATATTTTAATTTGGCCAAAGCCCGTGCCACTTATCATAATATATTATGATAGTCAATCGGAAACTGCTAGGGCTTAAAATAGTAACTAGAACAGTAAATCATGACATATACGTCGTTGACACCAAACTGTTAGACAATTTCCCTCAAATGAAATATTGCGGATCCACTAACTAACAGTATACCTGGAGAGAAAGTTGAAAGTTCATCACGTGGAATGGGCCTAGAGCCTATTAAGTTCTAAAGAGTCATCTTTATGGAAAGCCAACCTAATTAATTGGAGATCCTAAGAAATAGGCTCAAATGGATAACCTCATTATCATGACTCAGTTATCACTGAGAAGTAATACTTTAATTTCTTCCTTCCATATCGAAGATGAGTCAGTGCACAAACTTCTGCGTATACGAGGATAAACTATATTTTTAATGATATAAATATCTTGAATGTATGTATAGGTCAAGTGGAGTATTAGCAGGATACTCTTTATAAAATCCACCTATATGAGTAAGAAGGGGACACTTCTATAAGGATAACGAAGGCTATTTCTCTAGAACACTCATAAAACCAGGAGGTGTTGAAGGCCAAAATGGATACAATAATTAGAACCAATAAAGTCAGAAAATATTGTATAGATACTATTGTCTTAGTTTACGGTCGATCAATTCAAGACATCACGTTCATTGACTAGCTAGTAAGCTCAATAGTATCTCACCTAGAAAGATTCAAAGCCATGAGCTATCTTTTTCTATATAGTATTTTTCCTAGAAAATCTCTCTGTTTGCATATATATTCGTTTGATTCTTCCAAATTTCATTCATGTGGAGTATTGTTGGATATTTTGATATAAGGTTTAGCTCATTTAGTCAAACTTTGGATTCAATTTTATATAGGGCACATATGTCAAAAGTGACATGTCTTAGTACCAATGTATTCCTTGTCAAAAGGAGATTAATTTGGTATACTCAAATTATTCAAAAAACTGAAATAATGAATGAGAAATTTGGACTTAAAGTGATTCATTTGAGTTTAAACTAATTGGTGTAATTTATTTAAGTGAGTTTGTTCCACATTGAACAAGTGGTGGGATAACTTGGGGTTGATAGACCCAACTTTTGGGACTAAGGCTTGGATGCCTTGGGGTATCCTAAATCTTTGAAAGGGAGATGACCTACACTATGCATGTATTGGGTGTGGGACTTAATGTCACAATCCCGTCCCAAATTTAGTAGTAGGGAACGAGTGCCTTGACATGCTACCGAGGCAAAAAATATTCTTGATAAAATTGTTTCCTTAATTAAATGCAATAGAAATACAATTACATGGTTATGAATCGTAAAATACTGAAATTAAAGGAATTACGTCATCAAAGCTTTCTAAAAGGAAACTTCATTTATATTACAAGTAACAACGAGTTACAACTTAAGACGAAATTTAAAACTTATTACAAGAGAGCCAAACATGCTCTACATGATATAGCAAACTTTTTACTTAAAATAACAAAAAGAGATCTAAAAGCTGAATCTTCCATATAGTCCTTTTACGTTCCCTCCAAGCCTACTTATTTCCTGAAAAATGGTTTGTTATACAACATCAGCTAAAAGCCAAGTGAGGTACAATCTCCAGACATTCCAAAGTTTTGTTCAGAAAATTGATACCTATTCAATCCAAATAGTACACATACACACACACACACATATATATATGGATAAGAATTTGTTGCATAAAATTTGAGATGACAGTATATAGAAATGAATAGCACAGAATAGAACATATACGCCAAATCAATTGCAATATCTTTTTCTTTCAATCATATCATTTTAATGGCCAAGTACACACTAATACCGTATTCTTCTATCGTTTTATTCCCCGGTAGTTGAGGCTCAATCGAACTTGTTCATCACAACGCGTTATTTAGGTCACACCAGCGATAACCCAACTGGGAAGGTCAGTCAGTAAGAGAGGTCCCTTAGGCCGAATCTTATTTTCAATATTTAATATCATTTTCAAAGACCTTTTATTAATCGGTATGTCTATATGGACAAATATAAACATAGCACAAGGAATCAATCATCGGCATCAGATGAATTTTGAGAATAAAAGCAGTTCACAAAATATATATAGTTTGCATAATATCATATAATTAAAACACACAAGGAATGTCAGAGTACTCACCTAAAACATAAGCACAGAGTTACAGATATCGAGTCCTGGATCACTAAGACGAAATTTCTTCTTAAACTTCCCCGTACTTTCTCTCACTATTTCTATCTGATATTTTGAGTGAATTTCGTGTAATAATGATCCTAAAGGCCTTATTTATTGTTTCCTAAAGATATTAGGGTGTTGACACATGTCTAGCTGACCAAGATTTTACAATGGCGAGTCAGCGTTTACGTGTCGCATATTTGAGCGGTCTTGCAGTCTTAATTCACCGAACTGCGACAAGTGTTTTAGCTTTTCCATATGCATGACATGTGTTTTAAGCTTTATTTCTATGGCGAACACGTTTACGTGTACGTGTCAAACCAAGCATGAGGTGTCACGTACGAGGTGGAAAGGTACTAGGGGTATAAGAGTCATTTTACACATAAAGGGTATTGGGGTAATTTCACACTATATATTTTCAGTATTTTTTAGAGGTCCTTGAAAATATTTTATTTACAAAATGGCCTTTTTTATATTTTCATTTTAGTCCCTGAAACTTTCTTTATTTAAAATCAACTCCCTAAAGTTTCATAAAATTATGTTTTCTACCTGAAAACTTATCATTTAGCTTAGGATATGTTATAAGACTTTGATTTAATCCATTTTGATGAAGAAGTAGGTTATTTCAAAGTGTTTAAGTCGGAAAAACTAGTATCCCCTTCCAACCAATCAAAATATAACACATGGTGTGGTAATAAGACAAAATACAACTTAAAGGATGGACATATTTGCCCCTATTTCGTAATTTTCGTATAACTTCTTGCTTGGACCTCCGTTTAATACAAAGTTTATTTTGTTACAAACCTAATTCACATATCTACAACTTTTTAGTTTTTACCTCAAGTCAATTTTTATATTATAATGGTCAAAACTAGTCTCCAATATGAACATTTCTACCGAAAACTTTAAAATTTTATATTTGTAACTAATTCGATATTTCATGATTTATGAAGGGAGGATTAGACTAAAAATAATAAATTAACATTATCCATATCATATATGAAACAATAAAACATTTAGAACTATATATGAACATATAAAAATGGGGTCATTACATCCTACCCTCCTTATAAAAAGTTTGGTCTCCAAACTTTACTTACATTAATTTGCATATAGGTATGGATATCGCTCCTTTATTTAATTTTCTCGCTCCCATGTTTCTTCTTCAATGGAATGATTATGCCATAACACTTTGACCAATGGAATTACCTTGGTTCGTAATATTTGATCTTGACGGTCCAAAATTTTTATCGGATGCTCAATGTATGACAAATCTTCTCTAACTTGAAGAGGTTCATGGCTTAAGATATGTGTTGGATTTGGGACGTATTTCTTGAACATTGACACGTGAAACACATCATGCACACTAGAGAGTTCAGTGGTTAAATTTATTCTATATGCAATATCTCCTATCGTTTCAAGGATTTCAAAAGGTCTTATGTTTCTTAGACTCAATTTCTCTTTCTTCCCAAATCGGATTACTCCCTTTGCTGGTGATACTCGCAAGAACACGTAATCTCCTCTTTGGAAATCAAACTGTTGGTGGAGATTATCGACATAACTCTTTTGACGGTTTTGAGCGATTCAAAATCGGTTTTGTATCAATTTCACCTTCTTTGTTGTGATCTGGATCAATTATGGACCCAATAAGTTTCATTATTCAACTTCTACCCAACATGCAGGGGAACGACACTTTCTACCATAAAGTGACTCATATGAAGCCATTTGAATACTTGCTTGATAACTATTATTATACACAAATTCCACTAATGGTAAATGATCATCCCAATTCCCTTTCAAATCAAATACACATGCCCTAAGCATATCCTTTAAGGTTTGAATGGTTCTCTCAGATTGTTCATCCGTTTGAGGGTGAAAAGCAGTGCTGAAATTCAATTGTGTTGCCATGGCTTCTTGTAGGCTTTTCCAGAAGAGAGACACGAATCTAGGGTCATGATCAGAAACAATTAAAACTAGGGTTCCATGAAGCCTAATAATTTCCCGCACGTACAATTTAGCAAACATTTCTAAAGAATGGGTAATCTTAATGGCAAGAAAATGAGCAGATTTAGTTAACCTATCAATAATTACCCAAATAGAATCATTACCATTTGAACTCCTTAGCAAACCTGTCACAAAATCTATCATAATATGTTCCCATTTCCACTCAGGGATAGGTAGGGGTTGGAGTAATCCTGATGGTTTTTTATGTTCATCCTTTACTTGTTGACAAACCAAACACTGAGATATAAATTTTTCTATCTCCCTCTTCATGTTATTCCACCAAAATACTTCTCGAAGATCCCTATACATTTTTGTACATCCGGGATGAAATGTGAATCCTGAGTAATGAATTTCCTCCAAAATTTGCCTCTTTAGTTGGGCATCACATGGTGCACACACTCTATTTTCAAACCTCAATGTATCATCTCATATAACAAATTCAATTCTCTTACCCGCGGTGACTTCTTCTCTAATCTTCTTCAGTTGTGGGTCATTTACTTGTGCAATTTTGATCCTTTCCATTAACATGGGTTGGACTTGTAAGTTTGCGATTATTCCTCCTTTGCTATAAATGCGTACATCTATTTCCATACTTCTCAAATCCCTTAACAAAGGTTCCTGATTTGTAATGAGACATGCTAAATTTGTTGTAGACTTCCTACTTAAAGCGTCGGCTACTACATTAGCTTTGCTTGGGTGATAATGAATATTTAAATCATAATCCTTCATTAGTTATAACCACCTCCTTTGTCTCATATTCAATTATTTTTGGGTAAAGATATATTTCAAGCTCTTATGATCGGTATAAATCTCACAAGTCTCACCATATAAATAATGTCCCTAAATCTGAAGAGCAAAAATTACAGTTGTTAATTTGAAGGTCATAGGTTGGATAATTTTTCTCATGTGGTTTTAACTCTCTTGAGGCATAAGATACTACTTTTCCATTTTGCATAAGTACACATCCTAAATCATTTTTGGAAGCATCACTGTAAATCACAAATTCCCCTGTCCTAGAAGGAATAGTCAAAATTAGGGCAGTTACTAATCGATTCTTAAGTTCTCGAAAACTATTCTCAAATTCCTCAAATCATTCATATTTCACCTTCTTTTGGGTTAATCTAGATAGAAGTTTGGCAATATGAGAAAATCCTTCAACGAATCTTCGATAATAACCTATTAATCCAAGAAAACTACGAATCTCTGTCACATTAGTTGGTCTAGGCCAATATAGTATAGCTTTGATCTTTTGAGGGTCAACTGACACTCCCTCCTTGGAAATGACATGTCCTAGAAAAGAGACGCTAGGCAACCAAAACTCGCACTTCTTTAATTTCGCATATAATTTCTCCTTCCTAAGGATTTGTAACACTGTCTCGAAATGCTTTTCATGTTCTTCAATACTTTGGGAATAAATAGGATGTCATCAACGAAAACAACCACACACTGATCCAAATATTTTCTAGACACCTTATTCATCATATCCATAAAAGCGGTTGGTGCATTAGTCAGTCCAAATGGCATCACAAAAAATTCATAGTGAACATATCTAGTACGAAAAGCTGATTTCAAAATATCATCTTACTTAATCTTCAATTGGTGATAGCTTGACCTAAGGTCAATCTTTGAAAATACATGCGCTCCTTACAGTTGGCAAACAAATCATCTAATCGAGGTAAGGGGTATTTATTCTTAACGGTTACCTTATTTAGTTCACGATAATCTATACATAACCTCATCGTCTCATCCTTATTTTTAACAAATAACACTGGAGCACCCCAAGGGGATATACTTGGTCTAATTAAACCCTTGTCTAATAGATCTTGTAATTGAACTTTTAACTCCCTTAGTTCTAAAGGTGCCATGTGATAAGGTAGTTTTGAGATTGGTATAGTTCTAGGAATAAGGTCAATCGTAAACTCTATTTCTCTACTAGGAGGAAGAGTGGGTAAATTATCTGGAAAAACTTCTGGAAAATGTTTAGCTATAGGAATATCTTTTAAAATAAGATATTTTGTTTGCAAATCAATAACACTTACAAGGAATCCTTGACATACCTTCTAAAGAAAATTACAAGCTTGCATTGCAGAGATAATATGTATGGGAGATAGGATTCCAGTTCCTTTAAAACTAAATTCTGGATGGTTAGGAATTTGGAAAGTAACTCTCTTATCAAAACAATCTACCTTAGCATGGTACGATGCTAACCAATCCATTCCCAAAATGACTTCAAAATCTCTTATGTCTAAAATTATCAAATCGGCGAATAGTTCATGATTATTAACATCTATATGGAAAAACTTATATACTAATGTTATCGTCAATAACTCACTCGAAGGAGAAGAAACGTGTATGCTATGATTTAAGGATTCAGGAATATTAGGAAAGCGATTAACAAAATGTACATACACAAATGAATGGGTAGAACCAGGATCAATTAAAACTTTAAAAGGTTGTGCACGTATAGAAAATGTACCTGACACTATTGCATTAGAAGTTTTTGCATCAGAAAGATTAAAAACTCTACCTTGTCTGCTATGATCGTTATTGTCATTAAAAGTCTTTATCGACGACTTTCCTTTATTTGGGCAATCTCTCATTTTATTTCCCTTTTGGCCACACCCAAAGCAACTTCCTGTCTCCAAGTAACATGGTTGCCCTCTAAGAATATTACCACACCGTTGGCATCTATCAACATTAAAAGGATTTATTTACAAAAGGTCGCTCTGTATTAGGTATATTCCTAAAGGGTTTATTATTAGGGTTCCTTCCTCTTCCCCTCTCTAACCTGATTATATTCTTCACTATCCTTCTCAGTTATTGTTGCCCTAATCACCACGTCATTATATGATGTCAACTTCAAGATGGAAATTCGACTACGAATATTCAACCTCAACCCACATTCAAACTTCTTATCTTTAAAAACATCACTTATCCCAACATGGGGTGCAAAACGGGATAACTTAGTAAACTTTGCCTCATATTGACTAACCGTCATATTTCCTTGAACCAGACTCATGAAGTCAACTGCTTTTTGGTCTTGCACCATTTCGAGAAAGTATTTCTTGTAGAAGAACACTAAGAAGTCATTCCAACCTATTGGATTATTCCTTCCCTCATAAATTCTCTTAGTCATTATCCACAAATGTTCGACTTCACCTTCTAACATAAACGTTGCAAATGAAACCTTTTGTTCATCGGTACACATAAGAACATCCAACAACTTTTCTAAAATCCACCTATATGAGTAAGAAGGGGACGCTTCTATAAGGATAACGAAGGTTATTTCTCTAGAACACTTATAAAACCAGGAGGTGTTGAAGGACAAAATAGATACAACAATGAGAACCAATAAAGTCAAAAAAATATTATGTGGATACTACTGTCTTAGTTTACAAAACGGGTCGATCAATTCAAGACATCACGTTCATTGATTGGCTAGTAAACTCAATAGTATCTCACCTGAAAAGATTCAAATCCACGAGCTATGTTTTTTTATATAGTATTTTTTCTAGAAAATCTCTCTGTTTCCATCTATATTCGATTGATTCTTCCAAATTTCACTCATGTGGGGTATTGTTGGATATTTTGATGTAATGTTTAGCTCATTTAGTCAAACTTTGGAGTCAATTTTATATAGGGCACATATGTCAAAAGTGACATGTCTTAGTATCAATGTATTCCTTGTCGAAAGAAGATTAATTTGGTATACTCATTTATTCAAAATAGTGAAATAATGAATGAGAAATTTGGACTTAAAGTGATCCGTTTGAGTTTAAACTAGTTGGTGTAATTTAGTTAAGTGGGTTTGTCCCACATTGAAAAAGTGGTGGGATAACTTGGGGTTGATAGACCCCACTTGTGGGACTAAGGCTTGGATGCCTTACGGTATCCTAAATATTTGAAAGGGAGATGGCCTCCACTATGCATGTATTGGGGGTGGGACTTAATGTCACGACCCCGTCCCAAATTTAGTAGTAGGGAACGAATGTCTTGACATGCTACCAAGGCAACAAATATTCTGGATAAAATTATTTCCTTAATTAAATGCAACGGAACTACAATTACATGGTTATGAATCCTAAAATACTAAAATTAAAGGAATTATGTCATCAGACCTTTCTAAAAGGAAATCTCATTTATAATACAAGTAGCAACGAGTTATAACTTAAGATAAAATTTAAAGCTTATTACAAGAGAGCCAAACATGCTCCATGTGATATAAAAAACTTTTTACTTAAAATGTAGAGGGAACTTGAAGGTAATCCTGAGATTAGGGATAATTCCATAATCGGCAATAGTGTTTGAGATTAAGGAACCGAGGCAGCTCAAGCGTGGCAACTCAGCAAGGCATCTTGGCGTGGTAACTCATACTTTAGCTTGTTGTATTAGTCATATTGTATTTTTTTTATATTAACTGTAAGCTATAACGGTTGTAATGATGTAACGAGAATAATAATGATTTTTAGTGTGAGGTCCAACGGTACTCGCGAGAGACCATGCTTGGCAGGGCTTGGGAGAGCTTTCATGCTCTATTGAATGACCTACCCGTGGAAAATTTAGAGGGACCTGGTTTGGAGGATTGAGAAGTGAGGCACCATTGGGGGCTTGTCCTGACCATATTAGATACACCAGGTAAAACACTAAAGGACCCTGACCGTGGAACCTCGGGAGGAGCAGCTTGGAGTTCCATCGGGTGTTGAGTTGTGAACCAAACAGCCCTTTACTTAATGTCACATCTACTGTAGGTGATGTCACTAGCCATCTAAACAATGTCAGCCCTTCACTTGAGTAAACCATCATGGTATTTGGTGCTACCAGGCAGTTGGTGAGCCACCTCTGCAATAACAACCCCTGACACACAGTGGTTAGGAAAAAGGCATGTCTTGGCATTTAATGTTTATGACGTGGAGACAACTAATGCATCAGACATTTAATGTTTTAACATAAAGTATGAGGGATGTCTTTCATAGTCTTTAATGACTGAGTTGCCTCGGGGGTGGTGTGGGGGGCTCTTTAAGGACCCCAACCACCTTTGAGGAGAGGGGGATCTTTTGAGAGTTCAGGAGTTATTGCTAGAGAGAATACACATTAGAGAGAGTTATTACAAATCAGAGAGAGACTACTCACCCACCATTGTCATTTATTGCAAAGCTTTCAATACGTGACAGAGATTCTTGAGGGTATTTGGTGTGTTTGCCTGCCTATTAAGGTGTATCTAGGGTGCTTGCTTCTCTCTCCCTCTAGCTAAGTTACTTCTAAGTTCATTACTATCTTTTGGGTTATACACGAGAGATTTGTGAGTTTAAACTGAGTTTATCTTCATTGGGTTTGTGTTTGTATGTCCTGTCATTAATCCAAGGTTTTGGCTAATTAACTTATCATTATCGTACTAAAAAAGGGGTTACGCCTCCATCTTATCTAAACTACCCTCTTACATTTAGCGACTCTGCTGGGGAGGCATTATTCTGAGAAAGGAGTATAGATCAAGATAACGTTGATCGAAGGATCAACTTCGATGACATCCAACACAATAAAGAACAAGTTGCGAGAGAACTGGAGGCCCTAAGGGATGGGGCTCCTTGAATAGAGGTATCTAGGTGAGGATAGGCGTTCTGGGAGTGACACAGACCTCCACGAGTGCAGGGTTAGGACCCACTCAGGTGGAACTCCTCATGAGTAAGTTTTATGAGTTTTTGCAAACTCCGGTGGCTTCAACGGTTTTGGGAGGATTCGAAGCCAATTCCTTTATAACACCAGGGGCAGCCCCAACGACCCCACCAAGTGCAGGCATGACAGGAACAGTCCCAGTGGGCATACCCTCTGTTATGAATCCAGTAGTGGGAACAATAGGAGTATCAATGGCCCTAATTGTGAAAACTGTTCCGACTCCAGCGGGTACTCAGCCCATGGTCCTGTTGGTTGTTGCCCCGATAGCATCACCCATGGAGGAAATGAGGAAGGAGATGCAAAAGGAGATGTTGAAGTTTATACAAGCTTCCTCGCAAACTGCTGGCGAGGTAGCTTCGATTTATGACGACTTTTGAACACCTTATCCTCAGGAATACAATGATGAGCCCTACCCGAAGGATTAGATTCCTCCTATTTTTAAAAAATACACAGGGAAGGGGGGGAACCCGAAGGAGAACATTAAGCGCTTCATTGAACACTTGGGAGCACATTGAAATTATAAGAAGCTCTGATTGAGGGAGTTTTCTAAATCCTTAACCGATAAAGCCTATACATGGTATTCCCATCTAGCTCCCAAGAGTGTTTCTACGTGGGAGGAGATGCACGTATTGTTTGTCCAGAAGTTCTTTCTGGTAGAAGATGAGTTTACTTTGACCCAACTGGGTAGGGGGAAGCAAAGACCTGGGGAAGAGGGGGTGGCCTATGTTTGAAGGTTCAGGGAAAGATCCCTCAACGTGAGGGAGGAGGACAAAGAGTCCAAGTTATTACAGATCTATGCTGAGGGGATGCTTCCGGAGTATATCTGCCATCTTATCAATGAGACACGCGAGGGGACCTTTTTGGCATTCTTGAAAGCAGCTAGAAACATCTCCTTGGTGGTATGGCCAAATCCAGTGGGAGTGCCAACGATGTTTAGGCAGCCGATACAACCTGTGGGGGGAAGGTCTCAGCCCCCACGGGTAGGCTAAACCGAGGGAGGAGATGGGGGCAAGGCACCGAAGAAGGACAATAAGAGAAAGTTTGGAAGAAACAAGAAGGATCCACCACCATTGCCTTGTACAATAGAGGATGTTGTCAGATGTTACAATGCAATGGTCCAAGGCGGAACTGTTTATGAACCAAAAGACATTCCCGTAGGGGAACCCGATGCGATAACAAAGGTGGATCCTAGGTACTACCAGGTTCATCGGAGGATTCATCATCCAACAGAGAGTTGCTTCACACTGAGAAGAATCATTGACAAGTACGTAAAGGCAGGGACGTTGCAAATCCCTCCATAGAATGTCAATAATAACCCACTACCAGCACATGGGGCTAATCTCGTGATGGCCTATGATGAAGAGGCGGAGAGGGGAGAAAGAGAGGAGTAGGAGGAAGCTTTAGGGACCTGTACCGAGAGAATGGATAACGTAGTTTTGGCCTACGATGAAGCAAGTGCCAAAGACATGGAGGAGGTGTATAGCATTGAAGGCGAGGAAGCAGACCCAGTCCTAGAGTACTGCACAGTTACAAAATCCCAGAAATTCACGTGGTTCTTCGACCAGGTGGGGATACCGAAAGAGAGTAGGTTGGAGATGACCCAAGCAGTACTTGACATCGTAAGGAATAATGCGGTCCTTTTGCTGAAATGGAAGGGACCCATGGCCAGGTTGATTAGGAGATTTCTATCGGAAGTAACCTTCAGCGATATAGATAGGGCTATAAGGTTCCCTCATAACAGGCCCTTGTATGTGACCGCCAGCGTCAATGGGATTAGCTTTGCAAGGACTCTTATGTATGAAGGAGCTTCCATCAATATCATGCCAATACACTCTTTCCATGCAGCCAATATTCCGGAAGAGAGGTTAGTCCCCATGCCTTTGGTGATTTCGGGGTATGATAACCAATCTTTAAAATCCATTGGCTATATTAATGTTGGGATTGTAATGGGAAATCTTTGTTTCCATATCAAGTTCCACATAATTGAAACTGCAACTTCCTATCATCTGCTAATAGGAAGGGTGTGGATGCACAATCAAGGGCTAGTTCCTTCTACGTACCACCAATGCGCTAAGGCAAATATCAAGGGGACAGAGGTGACCATTAGGGCTACGAAGAGGCCATTCACTGTCGAGGAAGCTCACTTGGTAGACATAACATTTTACACTGAGTTGGTGGAGGATGTCTGGGTCCTAATGAGAAGAATGGAGGGCGCATAGGTTCGTTCAATCATAGAAAGGATGGGGCCTTTGAACGAGCAGAGCAAAGAGGTTGCAAGCAATGCCAGGGTGATGACCAAAGAAGCTCACCAGGTGGTCCATCGGCCCCAAAACATCTCGAAGCATCTCAAAGACAGGATGAGGCCCAGAGTGGATCCGATGGAGCATGAGGTCTAACGACAAAGCGTCCTAAGCCGGTTCTCAGAAAAAAGAGTGGCCGAAGCTTCTAGAGAGAAGAAGAGGAAGATAGTCACCGCTACCAGCAAGCAATGCAAGAAAGTCATTACTGAAGAAGGAAAGGTGGTGTATCGATTGTAACAATATGAGCGGGCGGCCGAGGAAGCTAATGATGAGGTTGACCCGATCTATGAATACTTTCTGGTAGATCAATGGGGATAATGTATGGTAATAGACAATTCTAGTATACAAGAATTTATGGAGGAAGTCGTCGAGGAACCAGATTATATGGCAGATCAACCAAAGCCCCAGCCACAAGAATTGGAGCAGTTGAACCTGGCGAAAGAAGGAGATGATCCAAGGCCTATCTTCATCTCGAAGGGCCTCGATAAGGAGAAATGAGGGGCCTTGGTCGAGTTGATTCAGGAATTTATAGATGTTTTTGCATGGAAATACATGAAGATGGAGGGGCTGGATGAGGAAGTAAGCTGCCACAAGCTGAATGTAATGCCTTCGACCATTCTAGTAAAATAGGCAATAAGAACGTACAAGTCGGAGCTGGACCTGAATATCAAGGAAGATGTTCAACGCTTACTAACAACAGGGTTTATAAAGCCGATACAACACCCGATCTGGCTGTTTAGTATCATCCCAATGGGGAAGAAAGACAAAAACCAAATAAGGATCTGTGTGGATTTTAGAGATTTGAATAGAGCTTGTCCCAAATATGAGTTCCCTTTGCCCTCCATCGATAGCCTGATAGATGCAACGGCTGGTCACGAGATGTATAGCTTCATGGACGGGTATGTAGGGTACAACCAGATCAAGATGGACCCCTCCGATGCAGAGAAAATAACATTTAGAACCCCGTTGGGCTACTTCATGTACAAGGTGATGCCGTTTGGACTCAAGAACGCTGGGGCGAATTAGCAAAGAACAATTATGGCCATTTTCATGACTTCTTTCATAAGTTTGTGGAATTATATTTGGATGATTTGGTCATCAAGTCGAGGAAGGAGGAGTCCCATCTGAGCGATTTGTAGAAGGTGTTCTCCCGTTGCAGGAAGTATAAATTAAAGATAAATCCATTGAAGTGTGTTTTTGGAGTGGCAAGAGGGAAATTCCTAGGCTTTGTGGTCGATCGACAAGGGGTAAAGATGGACCAGGATAAGAAGCGGGCGATCTTGGAAATGCCATGTCTAAGAACGGCGAAGGAGCTAAAGAGTTTCCTTGGTAGCGTATCCTACCTTAGGAGATTTGTTCCTAGATTGGCCGAAATAACACACCCACTGATGCAGCTGCTCCGAAAGAACACGAAGTTCAAATGGGAGGCGATTCACCAGGAGTCTCTTGATGGACTGAAGAAGTTACTCGTTTCACCACAGACCATGGTTCCCCCAAGGGCAGGGATACCGTTACAGCTGTACCTCACATCCACCATGAGGTCCATGGGAGCTTTACTGGCACAAGAGATTAACGGGAAAGAACGACCAGTCTACTACCTCAGCAGGATCATCCATGGGCCAGAAGTCAGATATAGTAGTTTGGAAATGCATTGTTTAGCCTTAGTATTTGTAGCATAAAAACTTAGACATTATATGTTGTCTTTTACAATTTATATTGTAACTATATGTGATCCCATTAAGTATTTGCTTGCAAGAACTATATTGATTGGCAGGGAAGCTAGATGGTTCCTTATCCTCTCCGAATATGACTTAAAGTGCGTGGTTCCTCACGTAATCAAAAGCCATGCGTACGCCGATCTATTGGCTATTTTCTCTTCAAAAATGTTTGAGCCACCCAAAGAAAGCATCCCAGGAGACGACTTACAGGCCAATCACCTAGAGGCAACGGATGAGGAATGGACAATGCTGTTCGATGGATCCTCGGCGGAGAAGAAAGGAGTAGTAGGGGTTATTCTTTCAAAAGGAATGGAGGAGATTTATCTTTCCAACAAATTAGATTTCCCTTGTTCCAATAATGAGGCAGAATATGAGGCATTGGTGTTGGTATTGTTAGAGGCTCTTCGAAGAGGGATTTGTTCACTTTGCATAAAAGGGGATTCTAACTTATTAGTTCAGCAAGTGAATGGAGAGTACGCATTGAAACACATGAGCCTGGCACCATACAGAATAATTATCCAAAGACTTCTTTGTCAGTTCCATCGGACGAAGATCAAGAGGCATCCCAGAATGATGAACCCTCACCTAGACGCCTATTCCACCATTGCCCAGAAGATGATCATGAGGAGCGATACTACTGCAGTTGTAATTCAACAAAGAATATCTCCTTCGATGGTACAATCAATTTTATCGATGGAGGAGGAAGTAGACTGAAGGGGAGAGATTAAGAGGCAACTGAAGACTGGTGAAGGAACGATGGGGCTCAGAGAATTTGCCCAGTACTTTACAAATCAGGGAAACCTTTACTTCAGAAATGCAGGAGGATGGCTTTCGAGATGCATCGGTCTAGAAAAGGCAGAGAAAATATAAAAGAAAACATATGAAGAGAACTACGAAACAACTGAGATACCCCTCTACCGAAGAATGCAAGGGAGGGGTATTTTTAGCCTAAGATGAATGAAGTTGCAGCAGAGCTACAACAAAAGTGCGAGAAATGCCAATTATTCTTCGAGGCAGCTGAATGTCATTTCGTGGAGGCTCAGGCTGACTGGAGACAACCCTATATTGACTTCATTAAAGATGGAGTTGTCCCAATGGAGAAAATTGATGCAATAGGACTCCGGTGAAGGGCCCCGAGATTTTACGTTCAGAAGGGGAAGCTTTATCGAAGAGGATACTTCAAGAGGTCGTTAGTTGCATTATGAAGGAAGAGGCGACCGAGGTTCTCAAACAGGTGCACGATACAACTCACATAGGGGTGCCAAGTTATATTATTAGTTGATGACTTTGGGATATTATTGGCCAACGATGGAGAAAGATTCAGCCGAGTTCATTCGAAAGTGAAAGGCTTGCCACCTTCATGGAAATATGATCCATGCCCCATCAGTGGACTTACACTCCCTGTCAACGCCTTATCCTTTTCACACTTGGGCGTTCGACCTGGTAGGGGAAATACACGCTTCTTCGAGGGGGAAGATATGGATCCTAGTAGCAACGGAGTGTTTCACAAAGTGGGCTGAGGTGATACCATTGAGAAGGGCAACAACAGGAGTAGTGAGAAACTTCATCAGAGAATACATCATTTGCCATTTTAGGATCCCAAAGGTTATCCTTTCAGATAATGGAACCCCTTTCGTCAATTCAGAGGTAACGATGCTCACATAAAAATACTCCATTGTCCATCACACTTTGACGGTGGCATACCCAAAGGGAAATGGTCAAGCCGAAGAAACTAACAAAACTTTGGTCAATAACTTGGCTAAAACGATGGAAGATTTCCCAGGATCGTGGGATGACAAGATACCAGTCTAAGTTTGCAGCGAATTGGGAGGGACCTTTCGTCGTAAAGGATTCTCATGACTCAGGTTATTGCTTATTTTCAAAAATGAAAGAAGATAAACCATTCAAGATTAACAATAAGTGGTTGAAGGTTTATCATGCGTAGGCAGTTATGTTTGACCACTGATGTAGTTGGCTATTGTTATAAATACACAGGTTCTTTCTTATGATGAGTATGCAAGTTCTTTTTATTATAACTCAAGTATAGATGACATAATTATAGAACTTCACACTTCACAATCCATGCAATAAGTTGTAACACAAAGGAATGACATAAGAAAACAAATATCTTTTTCATTCATGAACTTTGGGGGCATTACAAAATTGGGAGCTATCGCCCAAGAATTACATGAGAAGAAGAAAAAAAATACATATATAAAAACTCATCGACCCAGGAGGAACCACAGATCTGGGACGGAGAAAAAGTCTCCAGGAAGACCCGAAGAAGCATTTAAGTAAGACCGTTGGGCATTAATGGAAACCTCCAACCTCGTCTGTACTTGCATACATTCCATAAAGAGCTTTTATCGTTTTAGCTTCTCCAAACGCAGAGTTTCTTCGATGTCCTCCACCTCCTTATCAATGTCCCCAAGAAGAGGTACTAGATCGGCCAACTTAGCTTCCTCGGCCCGCTGATCTTCCTGATGTTTCCTCAAGAGTTCCCTCTGGTTGTCCAGTCATTGGCTCTTCAAGGTCTTTAAATATGTGATGAGCCAGCCAAAATGGAAGCCGTCGTGACCCAACTCCCTCAAATAACCCAGAAATTGGTTAAGGAGTGGTCGAGTAACGCTTGAGGTTGGAGTGTTGGTAATTTTGGCAACAATGGTGGCCATGCCTTGAAGCCTGTAACTCATAACATAGATGTTTGAACGCAGGCAGTCCACCGTGAATATCTCAGGATGATGATTTATAAGTTGTTCAATGAGCAGACGATGGTTGGCAGGCATTTAAGGGGAGCGCTGAAGCACTATCAGGCAGAAGGCATGAGGAACTAGGTCGGGCAGAGGAAGCTCGCATCCAGATTCACTCTTTGTAGCAGCCCCTGTCGTGGAACCTTGATCATTTTGGCTAGTTTCTTCAGAAGCGACAGGTTCACGATGGGGTAAAGCAATGGGCGAAGGAACTGGTGGAGAATCCTCCCGAGCAACCTGAAAATAGTTAGAGGTAACAAGAAGTTTATGAAAAAATCTTAACAAGTGTTTTCGTTGTTAAGTCACCGATATAGGTGGAGTTTATGAAAAATCTTAACAAGTGTTTTCGTTGAGTCACCAATATAGGTGGAGTTTACGAAAAATCTTAACAAGTGCTTTCGTTGTTAAGTCACCGATACAGGTGGAGTTTATGAAAAATCTTAACAAGTGTTTTCGTTGTTAAGTCACCGATACAAGTGGAGTTTATGAAAAAACCTTAACAAGTGTTTTCGTTGTTAAGTCACTGATATAGGTGGAGTTTATGAAAAAACCTTAACAAGTATTTTCATTGTTAAGTTACCGATACAGGTGGAGTTTATAAGAAAACCTTAACAAGTGTTTTCGTTGTTAAGTCACCGATACAGATGGAGTTTATGGAAAATCTTAACAAGTGTTTTCTTTGCTAAGTCACCAATACAGGTGGAATTTATGGAAAAAAACTTAACAACTGTTTTCATTATTAAGTCACAAACACAGTTGAAATTCGAGAAATTGATAAATACAGAGAAACTAACAAAGTACCTCAGCAGCAGTAGGAGCGAGAACGGGAGTCACCACGGGGGCTATAATGGTAGAAACCATTGGAGGTGGGCTCATTGCCTCAGAAACCTCAACGGGGCCCTTGGCTGCAAAAGCCTCAACGGTAGGCAAACTTTCCTCGCCAACATAAGGTACTAAGGCCAATATGGGTACATCATCGGAAGAAGACGTTGAACCTTCAAAAGATGCCCCAATGAGAGCAGTCGCACCAACCTGGGCCAGGGAAGGGAAAAGTCCACTTAGAGCAAAGGGTGGAGAGAGACTTGGAGAAAGCTGCAAATAAAAAGCCAAGTGTTAGACACAAGAAGTAAACACAAAAGAATAAAGGGTAGAAATGCACCTAACTTACCCCAGTTATGGTACTAAAAAGAGGAACTGCAGTAAGGGGTCATGACAATGCAGGAGGAAGGAGAATGTTAGCTATCAGCGATGCCACTTCCACCTAAAACGGCCCAACATATTAGAAACGATAAAAAAAATAATGGGACAAATAAAAGATGTAAGGCTTGGAAAGAAATTTACCTGCGAGGCACTCTCTTCAATCACAACGAGGGGCAGAGGGACCTCTTACTCCGATAGTAACTCATAAGAGGCTACAGTGGTTGCCTCTGGTTGACAATGCATTCCAGCAGACCCAATGATAGTGGCCCCCATAGCAGCTTCCTTGGCCCGTTGGGAGGACAATATTCATGAGTAGGTAAGGCATGTCATGGGGAACGAGGAGGAGTGATATCTTCTTGAGATATACCACAACGTCCCCCTACAAAGCGGCTTACAGGGGGACTGGGAGGATTGGGCCTTTCTTCTCCAACTCCCTGCACCAAAACATTTTCTTGGTAAGAAATGAGCATACACACCTTAAGAGAAGGGGAATGAGAAATAAAGAATGCACACATACCTCAGATCCATAGGGAGAATGCGAAGGTATAATTACTGGTGAAGGCGGTGAGGAGGCAGCAGTAGAAATGGTGATGAAGGTTTCTCAAGAGTTTGTCTCTTTTGGGTCTTGGTACCCAGTGTTTTCTTCCTGGAGCTCGTTGCACCACCAGTTTCAGGTACCCTCGTCCTTCTTCTCTTTTTTGCCATTGGCTCCATGGGATCAACCACGATCGTAGGAAACACACTCGAAGGAGGAACAATGATAGTGAGCCGTTGAAACTCAGCATGTATTCTGTCGACTTCATCTTGCACCTGACTCCTTAGCTCTTTAGCCATCTATGGAGACATGGGAGGGGGAGCGGAGGCAATTAGGAATGCCTCTAACAGATTTTGCATTTGAACTTGGGCCTTAGACTTCTTAGACTTGGACTTCTTGGCCTTCTTAGCAGGCAGCTCAAAAGGCCCTTCTCCCGTTACAGCTTCGGTCAAAGGTACAGTTTATTTGGGAGCTGCAGTAGACTTGGATTTTGGGGTGGCAGTTGGGATCATCGGGCAATGAGGGGGTAGCTCCAGGGGAGATTCTTTAATGATTTTACTTAAGGGAAACTCAACCCCAAGTGTTCCCCCAGTTTAGAAGAAGAGAAGGAAAGGACTGGGGGGCATTGAGGGGGGGACTGAATGTACTCACGGATCATTTCCAACTGCTCCAAATGGAATTTAATAGAAAAATAAGTGAATACGCCTCCTTTCCTAGTGGCACTAGGAAGGGTTAAACGACCATCGATAGTGGACGTCACATCAAGCACCGCGCCTGCAGTATAGAAGGTGCAGGCTTCAGTGAAGGTGGCCCGTGGGTGGTTGTGTTGAAACACAGATCAAGGGGCCCCCTGATCAAACCCAAATTGCCTACTGCATCTGTCAGGGTTGTAAGGTTCAGAGGTGTATCCCCATTCAGTGTAGGATGGAAGAAGCCCAGGAGTAAATAGAAGCACCACGACTTGCGAGGGATCTTCTACAGCTAGAATGAATTTCATGGTTATGGCTGCAGAAGGAAAGAAATCCTAACTATGGGCAAATGTAGACTCATTGTATGGCCTCATCACAAAGGAGTCTAGATGATCAAAAACTTCCATTATCTCCTTTCGACTTTTCTTCTTAGGGCTTGATACCTTAGCTCACAGGTAGAGAAAGTGGGTGTAGAGGAAGCCCATCAAAATGATGGTGTTGGAAAAATTCACCAAGTTGTAACGACCCAGTGATCTTTCCATATCGATGTGTGTTCAATCCAATCAGGTGTAGAGGGACCCCAGGGCAATGGCGACCAGAGGAAGGTTGAACCCTCTGGCCAAATGAACGAAAATATTTATTAGGTCCCTCTTGGGCTGATCGTTGGGTTTCCTGGTAAGGAAGAAGCGTGAAAGCAATACAAGTATGTAGGCTGGTAGTTCCAGGGAGGTACCTCTACCGTGACCCGTTACATCACTGACATCTTTCAGCATCGGAGATTTGAAAAAATAGTTGATAAGGGGGTAAATGTGGCTTTGTTTGAAGAACCGTTGCAACTGCGGCAGATCCGATCCAGCTCAACTCGATCAGCAGCCTCTTCGGCATCCAGAGGCCCATCGTGGTAGGTGAACTCACCCATGGGCTCAAATCTAAGGAGTTCACAGACGTCCTCCAGTATAACGGTAAACTCTCCCCATGTAGCAAAAAAGGTGTGAGTTATGGTGTTCTATCGGGAAACTAGCACTTGTAACGCCGCGTTTTGTTTTAAGAGTGTGAACTCCCCAAACCAGTATGCATGATGAAGCCCAACCTTAGCAAAAGCAACAGCGTGGGAGCTCTGCATGTGTGTATACAAGGTAGTGAAATGGGCTGGTGACCCCCCAGGTGCTTCGAAGTCGATCTGGGAATAGGGAAAGTCACCACGATCCATGCAAAAACGTAGAGTTCCCTCTGGTGGAAGATAGCCCCACTTCGATGAATCCATTTCCTCATCACCCAACAGTAAGGGGTCGAAATTGGATGAGAAATGACAAGTCTTGCATGCCTCAGAAAATTTATCACCTTCACCAAAGATGGGGGCCCGACGATAGAAACTAAGTTGCTCTTGACGAGCAGCGTCTAGGGCAGCGGAACTTGAGACGGTGGTGGCGCCAGAGATGGCAGGTGGTGCACTGGTGGAAGGTGTGGAAGTGTGGCTGGAGGAGTCCATTGCAGACAACAATGAGGTAAAGGAAAAATATGGGTAAAAGAAGGTTTAGGAATGAAGGTAGAGGACCATGACCACAAGTGGTGGCGCAAAAGATGAGACACGGAGAAGGCTGAGTAAAGAATGGGGCAACAATGGAGGTCGCACAGAGTTTGCACAGAGTTTCTCTCTCTAAAAAAATACGGGAGCTTGAAGAAGATGAAGAAAAAAGAAGGGTTTTGAAATAAAAGAGGCGTTTGAAGGTTTGTAAACCTGACTTTTGAGTTTCCCACCATCGCACTTGCAAGGGCCGCCTATAATCATTTCAAATGAACACGTGGCACATCGAGAAGGGTCTCGACAGTTGAAAAGACAATTCTATGTCATTAATGAAGTGACGCTTTAGGAAAAGAAGGGAGTTGCCTTCTCCAGCAAGTTTGACTCAGTTACATCGGAGAGAATTTCTTCTTTTTCGAACAACAGTGAAGCATCACAAGAGAGAATTTCACTTACCAAGAGTCCAAACGAGTATTTGAGAAGGTTAGTAGGCCTTTCGGGAGAATTTCAAATAGTAAAGCTAGAACGGTTGAGGCTCAGCATGAGGAAAAAGTGGCGATGTCCCTTCTCCCAAGCACCAATAAGTTATGGCGCTTCGGCTCAGGTACATCAGGGAGAATTTTACTTTTTCTAGGAGATTATAACGATGCGGTTCTAACTAGGGAAAGAAGGCCAGAATTTTTTTTCACGCAGAGAAGGTTCATCGGATTGAGAAGTTTCGTGCAGACATTTCTTGTTCCAACAAATCTCTCCACGAAGGGGCAAATGTAGAGGGGGCTTGAAGGTAATCCTGAGATTAGGGATAATTCCCTAATCGGCAGTAGTGTTTGAGATTAAGCAACCGAGGAAACTCAAGCGTGGTAACTCAGCAAGGCAGTTTGGCAGGGTAACTCATACTTTAGCTTGTTGTATTAGTCATATTGTATTTCTTTTTATATTGACTCTATGCTATAACGGTTGTAACGATGTAACGAGAATAATAATGAGTTTTAGTGTGAGGTCAAATGGTACTCGCGAGAGACCAGGCTTGGCGGGGCCTAGGAGAGCTTTCATGCTCTATCGAATGACCTCGCTGTGAAAACTTTAGAAGGACCTGGTTTGGAGGATTGAGGAGTGAGGCACTGTTGGGGGATTGTCCTGACCATCTTAGATACACCTGGTAAAACACCGAAGGACCCAGACCGTGGAACCTCGGGCAGAGCAGCTTGGAGTTCCATCGGGTGTTGAGTTGTGAACCAAACAGCCCTCTACTTAATGTCACATCTACTGTAGGTGATGTCACTAGCTAGCTAAACAATGTCAGACCTACACTTGAGTAAACCACTGTGGTATTTGGGGCTGTCAAGCAGTTGGTGAGCCACCTCTGCGACAAAAGCCCCCTGACACACAGTGGTTAGGCAAAAGTCATGTCTTGGCATTTAATGTTTATGACGTGGAGACAAATAGTGCATCAGGAATTTAATGTTGTGACATAAAGTATGAGGGATGTCTTTCATAGTCTTTAATGACTGAGTTGCCTCGGGGGTGGTGTGGGGGGCTATTTAAGGACCTCAACCACCTTTGAGGATAGGGGGAGCTTTTGAGAGTTCAGGAGTTATTGCTAGAGAGAATACACATTAGAGAGAGTTATTACAAACCAGAGAGAGCCTACTCACCCACCATTGTCATTTATTATAAAGCTTTCAATACGTGACATAGATTCTTGAGGGTATTTGGTGTGTTTGCCTGCCTATCAAGGTGTATCTAGGGTGTTTGCTTCTCCCTCCCTCAAGCTAAGTTACTTCTAAGTTCATTACTATCTTCTGAGTTATACACGAGAGATTTGTGAGTTTAAACTGAGTTTATCTTCATTGGGTTTGTGTTTGTATGTCCTTTCATTAATCCAAGGTTTTGTCTAAGTAACTTATCATTATCGTACTCAAAAGGGGTTACACCTCCATCTTATCTAAACTACCCCCTTACAAAATGAAATGGAAATACAATTACATGGTTATGAAATGTAAAATACTAAAATTAAACGAATTACGTCACCAGACCTTTCTAAAAGGAAACTTCATTTATATTACAACTAACAACGAGTTACAACTTAAGACGAAATTTAAAACTTATTACAAGAGAGCAAACATGCTCCACGTGATATAATAAACTTTGTACTTAAAATAACAAAAAGAGCTCTAAAAGATGAATCTTACATATAGTCATTTTACGTTCCCTCCAAGCCTACTTATTTCCTGAAAAATGGCTAGTTATATAACATCAGCTAAAAGTTGAGCGAGGTTCAATTTGTCGACATTCCAAGGTTTTGTTAAGAAAATTGATACTTATTCAAATCCAAAGAGTAGACATATACATTTATGGATAGGAATTTATTGTATAAAATTTGAGATGACAGTATATAGAAATAAATAGCACAGAATAGAATAGATACGCAAAATCAATTGCAATATCTTTTTCTTTCAATCATATCATTTTAATGGCCAAGTACACTTTAATACCGTATTCTTCTACTGTATTATTCCCCGGTAGTTGAGGGTCAATCGAACTTGTTCATCACAATGCCTTATTTAGGGCACACTAGCGATAACCCAGCTGGGAAGGTCAGTCAGTAAGAGAGGTTCCTTAGGCCGAATATTATTTCCAATATTCAATATCATTTTCAAAACTCTTTTTTTAATCGGTATGTCTATATAGACAAATATAAACATAGCACAAGGAATCAATTATCGGTATCAGATGAGTTTTGAGAATGAAAGAAGTTCACAAAATATATATAGTTTGCATAATATCATATAATTAATACACACAAGTAATGTCAGAGTACTCACCTAAAACAAAAGTACGATATTACAGATATCGAGTCTCGGATCACTAAGATGAAATTTCTTCTTAAACTTCCCTGTACTTTCTCTCACTATTTCTCTCTGATATTTTGAATGAATTTCATTTAATAATGATCCTAAAGGACTTATTTATAGTTTTCCAGAGATATTAGGGTGTTGACACCTGTCTAGCTGACCAACCTTTACAATGGCGAGTCAGCATTTACGTGTCGCATATCGGAGCGGTCTTGCAGTCTTAATTCACCGAACTGGGACACGTGTTTTAACTTTTCCATATGCATGACATGTATTTTAAGATTTATTTTTTGGACGACACGTGTATGGCAGAGGTGTCAAACCAAGCATGAGGTGGAAAGGTAATAGGGGTATAAGAGTCATATTACACATAAAGGGTATTTTGGTAATGTCACACTATATATTTTTAATATTTCTTAGAGGTCCTTGATTATATTTTATTTACAAAATAATCCTTTTTATATCTTCATTTTAATCCTTGAAACTTTCTTTATTTAAAATCAAGTCGCTAAAGTTTCATAAAATTACGTTTTCTACCCCGAAACTTATCTTTTAGCTTAGGATATGCTATAAGACTTTTATTTAATCCTTTTTGATGAAGAAGGAGGTTATTTCAAAGTGTTTAACTCGGCCCAACTAGTATCCCCTTCCAACCAATCAAAATATAACATATGGTGTGGTAATAAGACAAAATACAACTTAAAGGATGGACAGATTTGCCCTTATTTCCTCATTTTCGTATAACTTCTTGCTCGGACCTACGTTTAACACACCGTTTGTTGTGTTACAAACCTAATTAACATATCTACAACTTTTTAGTTTTTACCTCAAGTCAATTGTTATATTATAATGGTCAAAACTAGTCTCCAATATGAACATTCGTACCGAAAACTTTAAAATTTTATGTTTGTAACTAATTTGATATTTCATGATTTGTAAAGGGAGGATTAGACTAAAAATAATAAATTGACATTATCCATATCACATATGAAATAATACAACATTTAAAATTATATATGTACATATAAAAATGGGGTCATTACACTTAAGCCCATGCACGCGCGCTCTGTCGCCGTCGTCGTCCGTCGGGTCCGATCCGGTTCGGGCCCGGGTCCAGGTCGTGGGTTGTGGTTGATCAAGTATTAATTGGCCTTTGGAGTTTAAAATCTTTTTTGGACAAAAAAAATATTCTCCCAAAACAAATTTAGTAATTACAGATTAATTATTATTTAATTGTGCGTTAATTGAAAACATTGTCGTTTTAACTTTTTAATTAAAAACACTTTTTAGTAAACAAAGAGACGTAACTCTTCAGGCAATCATATTTTTGCTGGGAAAACCCACCAACCTGCACCCCTTCACCATTTATATAATGGAGCCATTGCATTCCATTTTAAACACTAAAAAATCTACCCGAATTCTCTACTTTTGTCTTTTGCTCCCTTCACCCTATTTGAAAGAAATTCGTCATTTTTAGTTCGTGGTACTATTATATGGAAGTGCATCTCACAACAGTCAGTGAATGTTTCATCCTGGGAGGCAGACGCCCATTGAATTTGTTATCAGCACCGTTGCAGGAGTGCATTCTCTCCTAAGGAGAGATAGTTCAACTTTTAACTCGGTTAGATTTCTTCAAGTGATTGTTTCAATCACGGGCTCTATGTTCTGTGTTTTGTACTTACTATAATTCTGTTTCATTTTTTTTGTTTTTAATTGCTTTTTATTTAGTGTGAACTCTATTTATTTTTAACCCGGTAAGCAACACTTAGTTCTTCATGATTTTGCGAATTCTACCTAGTGTAATTATTCAAAAAGACATACCCTAGTGCATAATTAATGGTCTTCCTCAATGAAGAAATACGTCACTAACTTCGTTCTTAAGATCTTATACCTAATGAGAGAAAATTCTTAGAATTTTCGAATTTCTCCTTTTGCCTTACATATCCTTAAGTGTTGTGTTTAATATATGTTGCCTATAATCCTAATTTGATTTGGACTGGAAAGTAACTTTAACGCATTAATTAGTTAGGAATTTCACTTATCACAATAGTACTTATGTTTTAACATGATGTGATTATGAGTTCGCCATTATCCAAAAACCCTTTGATGCACCGGAATTATTGACAAACTTTTAAAATATGTTACCAAAGTTTTCAACTATGTTGGTATCCGTGCGATCAAGAGTACATCTAATTTATTAATGGATGACATATTTTTGCCTCTTACGTTTGAATCTGAACTCATTAGATATAAGATGTATCAAATAGTGTTTGATTTTAAAAAAAATAAGAGGTTAACGATTATATTTGCCTATAAATGGTTAAAAGGTAAAATTGTATCTGAATATGACTAAATATATTCATTCAAAGCTTTATTAAATTTCAGATTTAAACATCAAATTTCATATTCAAACTTCATATTCAGATGAACCAATGCAATGTAAGTCTTTATCTCTTAAGTACACCAGGAGTTAGATTCAGGGGGTTTTTTCCATATAAAAGGAAGTGCTCACAAAGGCTTATTTTAGTGGGTGAAACTAATATTGGGTAATCTCTTTAATGGGAATTCTTGGAGGATTTTTGGTAGTCCTTAGTTCTTCTAATTTGGAATCTTATTTCTTCCCTAATTTAGTGACACGGATCGTCATTGTCGTAACTTTTTATGTTTTTTTCCCTTTATATTTTCTATTGATATTGTCATTGTTGGTGATATTATTTTTTGGCCATGAAGACCCTAGATAGGCACTCACAACATGTATCATCATTGACTGCTGAACTCTGGGCCTTAAAAACTAGTATTGACCTAGCTTTACATGCAGGTATAAGATGTATTGAGATAGAAACAGATTGTCAAAATGCATTCAACATGATTTCAGGAACCAAGTGTGACACCCCGCCTTATAAAATACCGGGTGATCAGTCCTATACCAAATTAAAACAGGAATCCCAGTTGGTTCATCCATAGCATCACTATCGAAATTTTTTTAAAACTTACTAACCACCTAGTATTCCAAAAGCTGGTGCCACATTTTAACTTTTTAATTAAAACAAAACAGTACATGCGGAATAAAAATAAAACATTCAAACAACTGAATTAAAATAACTAAATAAGTAATTAAATAATTTACCGAATAAACCATCGGCCACCAAAGTGAAATAGTCCAATACAAATATTCAACACCTGAATCAAAATCTAAAAACTGAACTGATAAATGATTCCTACTCTAGGAATGAAATAACGATGCGTCTAATCCAATCTCCTGCTAGTATCCACATATGACGCAGCTCCGTGTTCCTGGAATAGAATATCAATCATGGCGCCCCTGTGGCTGGACACCTAAAAGGTTTTGAAAATAGTTGTATAGCAAGGGTAAGAACCCAAAATATTTTGAAAATATTTAGCAAGTGAATTAACTGCAGTAATTTAAAATGCATGAATGCGCTTCATATTTAAGTTAGTGTCGCCCTCCCTTGTGGATATTCTCACCCCTCCACTAATGTGCACACCTAACGGTCACCTTGACCCCCACCTAGTTGCACTACCCCGTCCAACTAGTCATGTTATAACCTCCCCTTGCCATACTACTCTAACCCGAGTATAATGATTCTTGAATTATAAGTTGTTTCGCCAATTAACTTAATTAATTCTTTCATAAAGAATAGCATATAACTGTGTCACAAGTTATATAAAGTAAATACATCACACACTGTATTATTACCTATATATTATATTGAATACCATTATATACGTACCTTTACTAATCATCCACGCATATAGCATACGTATATCCATCCCTCCGAGTATACCCTCGCCGGATGATTCCATCTAAAGTGCTATCCCACTAGGTGTGCTCACATAACCTAGTTACCCAAGTTGGGTTCGCTCACCAACCTGGCCTAAAACATAAACGAAGTGGAGGCGGTCATATTCCTTCCCTAAATGTGAGATAATCTCCTCACCCATGTACCGGATGCTACAACCTGGGGATATACTCACCCTACTCCTCAAGCTAGGGGATTCACCCACATCGCGCAACCTCCCTTGATAGCACTAGAGTATATAAATTAAATAAATATCTGATCACTGATATTTAATAGCACACACAATAAATATATAAACACACACAACACACACATATATATATATATATATATATATATATATATATGTATATATATATATGTATATATATATATGTATATATATATATGTATATATATATATGTATATATATACGATTACTACACCGTATATATATATTATAAACCCCGTCTCTACCGTGTACTCAAAAAATCGTAACACTAGCTTGTAATTTCTCGAGTCTCTGGCCTGACTCAACTTAATTAATTTTCTCACTTATAAAATTATCGTTACCCTGAGTCTGTGGTCCGACTCTAATATATTTAATTCACACTCAATTAATATAATTTTTTTTCCGAGTCTGTGGTCCGGCTCTAATTAAATTAATTAACACACCTATTAATTTAATACCTTACCGAGTCTATCATCCAACTCTAATTAAATTAATTAATACACCTATTAATTTAATACCTTCCCGAGCCTATCGTCCGACTCTAATTAAATTAATTAACACACCTATTAAATTAATACCTTCCCGAGTCTATCGTCCGACTCTAATTAAATTAATTAACCCACCTATGAATTTAATACCTTTCCGAGTCTATCGTCTGACTCTAATTAAATTAATTAAAACACCTATTAATTTAATAGCTTCCCGAGTCTATCGTCCGACTCTAATTAAATTAATTAACCCACCTATTAATTTAATACCTTCCCGAGTTTGTGGTACGACTCTCATTTAATTAATTTACACATTAATTAATTAATACCTTCCCGACTCTATCGTTCGACTCTAATTAAATTAATTAACACACCTATTAATTTAATACATTCCCAAGTCTATCGTCCGGCTCTAATTAAATTAATTAACCCACCTATTAATTTAATACCTTCCCGAGTCTGTGGTCCGACCCCTAGTTAATTAATTTACACATTAATTAATTTATACTAAATCGAGTCAGTGGTACGACTCTCATTTAATTAATTTACACATTAATTAATTTATACCAATCCCGAGTCTACAATCCAACTCTAAATTAATTAATTACAATATCAATTAATTTAATACTTTACTAAGTCTACCTTCCGACTCTACCTTCATTAATTAACCCATCCATTAATTTAAAAACTTGGTGTCACCCAACCATTATCCATGGACTCGCTCACTTGGCCCGTAACTTAATATTTCTCGAGTCTATGTTTCGACTCCAAATTAATTTACTCTCTAAATAACTAATTAAATAATTTGGTGTCACTTAAACAACATACTCGGACTCGTTCACTTGGTCCATTTTTACATCTCATAATTTCATTCCCACATATTCCCCCACAATGTGTCACACATTCATCTCCATAAATTTCCCAATTATATTTACCTATAATTACCAACATACCCGGACTCACCCACTTGGTCCATAATTAAATATTTCACCTCAATTTCTTTAATAATGTACCGCCACCCCACTACAATACCCGAACATTATTCCTCGGTCCAATATCAATACTTATGAATTATTTCCCCAAATTCATTCATCTCATGACATACCATTCACACCCTCCTAAACCCAATTATATCACCCTATAATTGTTAAGGAAATATGCGCCGCATATGAATTTGCCACTAAATAAAAGTAAGGGATTAAATCTTAAATAAAATTCTCTTTATATACAAAACTGGTCGAACTACCAAGTTTCTGGGACCGTCGATCGATCGATCCCCCTGGGTCGATCGATCGATCGAACAGGTGATCGTCTTCCCCAACTTGCTGTTTCAGCCATTAACGAACCCTCAAGCTTTTATTTCTTCCCAAACCTTTACCCAAATCACAACCAACATATTCTCCACATAAGTAAAGGTTCTAAACACCCTAGAGACTTTAATCCATCAACAATTTGTCCAAAACCCTAAGTATATCCAATTTGGGTTTTTCACCCGGGTCTCGTTCTACCAAATCCGACCTTACCATATTCAGTCGATGTAATCACTATACATGTTGTAATTCACTCTACAATTTAATCTTAACAGACCCAAATCATAACTTAACATCCATTGAGTAATTAAATCTTCCCATTACTCTAACTTCATAAAAACTCAATTTTAATTATGGTTACACACCCAAAACGAATTTTCATATACACACACTATGATATGAATTGATTATCATCAATTTAGAAATCACAACAATTAACCACTTGCCTAGAATTGTTCGTAGAGTCTGATCCGTTGGCGTAGTCCTTTAATTTGGCTCCAAAATCCCCAAATTGGCTCTTCATTTTCTTTTCCCCAAATTCTCTCTCAAACCCTAGGTTTAGAGTTTGTGTTTACTATCGTTTTACACTTCCCCAAATTAGGTTACAATCCTTAATCCCGTTTTTGGCCACATGGGCCTAATTAAAATGGCCCAACTCACCCCGTGTGGGCCCGACTATGCCCAAAAATACCCCGAGACCCAATTACTACCCCCGGGTACTCTTTTCTGACTATCTCGACCCATACGGGCGCAATCGCGCACTCGGAATTGTCTTCCGAAATGCTTTTTGTCATTTCCATATTACGACCTCAAAATGCGACACACGAAATTTCGAACCATTAAACTTAAAAATCGCCAATTATTAATAATTCTTCCCACTCAAATAAATTCTCCAAATCATAAATTTAAGTTTCTACAATATAAATATTTTTATAACTCCCAAAAATAATTAAATATTAAATCCTCAAAATTACGGGGTGTTATATACTCCTCCCCTTACAAAGGAATTTCGTCCTCAAAATTATGATGAGCGTAATGTTCCAAGCTTTGGATATTACTCTCTAGTCATATGCCTCTAAGCCTGTTATATCTATCCCATCCGCTTCTAAGCATAAGTTACACAAATATGCATTTAAATTAACCAGGGCGCCCATACACCCTATACCCGTGCTTAACCGCACAAAATTACCCGACTATGCTAGTCGTAACCCATAATATAACTTCGAACCCGTAGTCATATCACACACACACACACACACACATACACACACACACACACACACACACACACACACACACACACACATATATATATATATATATATATATATATATATATATATATATATATATATATATATACTGCCCGGGGTACTCAGCCCATGTACTGATGACCAAACATCTTCCCACTTTCCAACATTGCGCTAAGTTTCATGCGTGGGATGTCTCGCAAAGCGAAATCCAAACAAGGAACCCTCCCGATACACTACTACCTAACATTGTCGTTCGTTGAGATCCGTTAGACCCTCAGTCCCTAGCACGTACCCTTAAATACTTGTCTCTTAACATAAACGTATATACGCTTACCCTCATGCTACCAAAGACAACATAAAATACCGAGCCCTTACTATCACTAGTCCTTGTGCAAAATAAACCCCGAGCTATCTCTTTGCTAGAACATAA
Source organism: Sambucus nigra (assembly GCA_949130495.1). NCBI lineage: Eukaryota > Viridiplantae > Streptophyta > Magnoliopsida > Dipsacales > Adoxaceae > Sambucus > Sambucus nigra. The sequence goes on from OX422209.1 coordinate 631,272,416, forward strand.
TTCTAACCACCCTGATTCACTTTACTAACCACCCCTACTTTTCAGGATAAAATGTGAGAACGCAAAACCTCATTTTGAGTCTATCGCACTACACAATATAACATATATACACACATATACATAGGCTAAACCCCCTCTCAGGTGATACCTAGTACCAATCATATCCTGGTGTCGCGAACACCAAAACCTACCCCCACTATTCATAATAGTTCAAACCCATCGCTATCCAGCCGATATTTAGGAAATATTATCAACCCTACTCCCAAAATTCTCGAAAGTAGTAACTCTTCGCATAATTCAAACATTCACTTAGTGTACACCTCTACTCTCCCGTGAAGAACACCACAGAACTCCGCTACCCCACGGAAAGTTTATCCACATACTATGGCTGCTACAGCCAGCGCACGCACTAAATTCGACTCACCCGCGAACTTTAGCAAAAATAAGTCTTATATTGTGACATCCTCTTTGTCACTCAAAAATATACCCCATGCCCATAGGGTAAAAATAATTACCTCCATACTCCACCTGCAATGGCTGATCCTCGGGTTCTAGAGCATCTTATCCCTGCCCGAATGCGCCCATGACTTACTTTAGTGGCTGTACATCCAGGACCTCATCCTGTAGTTGACCCCTGCCTCGCTTAAGATAATTTCTCTTCATGTGTCTCGCTACCCCACAAACGAAACACCTTCTAATACATTTATCATGCCACTCATCCCTTCCATGCCAACCTTGTTGGAATTCCTGGCCATCCTGCCGATAGCCTCCAGTTCAAAATCGTTTGGCATGATTTCCCTGTCAAAAATCCTACCCCTGATCTCCCCCTGTCTGCTGCTGGGATACCCCACTGGCACTGTTCCCTCCTGCCTTATTCGACTGGCAAATTTCCACTCCCCTCCCTCTTCCTTTCACGTGGAAGTGATATTCCCGACAGTGCATGAGTGGTGCGTTAATGACATCAGTATAAGCTACTAATGCAAGATTGTCAATAAAAATATTGTTGTATTCTCCAGACTAACCCATCCATAAACCTTTCTTTCTTTCTCTCTTCATCGCTTACCTCATCCGGTACCAATTATGCCAATCGAGTAAATTCTTCCTCGTAATCGACCACTGAACGGTCTCCCCGAGTTACCTATCTAAATTTTCTCCTCATTCCGGTCTCAACCGCTGGAGGAAAATACGTGCGGTCGAACCACACCCAAAACTCTGCAATAGCTAGCGTATCCCTTTCCTCAACTGTCGTGATCGATTCCCACCTCTGTAGCGCTGCCCCCACTAAATTAAAAGTGGCTACCATTTGCTTCAGCACCACATCGCAATCTCTCATGCGTAGGTGACGCTGGATATCTCTCTTCCTTGACACGCTAGCACTACACCTGAACCCCCTCACAACTCTGGTGGATGCCCACTCTTGAAAAATTTCTCGTACTTGCTGCCACCCCGACGACCCCGCACGATCCTGAACATCTGGTGCCACTAACACTTGTAGTTGATTCGGTGAAAAGTACCCTGCCATTGCGACCGCCGTCGCTTCAACTGCCTGTGCCACTAGTTCAGTTACTTGTGCTGCCAAAACCATCTCTGGTCATTGCCGCGGTAACTCTTGATCCTGATGAGCCTCCCTAGTCTCATCTCCCCCTGCGACCATAACTGCTGCCTCTCCTGGACGGGGTCTGGAATGAGAATTGAGTCGTATGAGTTCACCCTCAAATATAAATTTGGCAGAAGAACGTAAATGCACATACGTATAAGAATACAACAATCCTATGATAGGGCTCTATATCAAAGATTGTTAAGCCGAAACGTGAAAAGACGCACAGATCCTAAAGACACTAGAATCTGATGCTCTGATACCATCTGTGACACCCCACCTAATAAAATATCGGGTGATCAGTCCTATACCAAATTAAAATAGGAATCCCAGTTGGTTCATCCTTAGCATCAATGTCGAAAACTTTTTAAAACTTACTAACCACTTAGTATTCCAAAAGCTGGTGCCAAATTTATCTTTTTAATTAAAACAAAACAGTACATGCGGAATAAAAATAAACCATTCAAACAACTGAATTGAAATAACTAAATAAGTAATTAGACAATTTATCGAATAAACCATCGGCCACCAAAGTGAAATAGTCCAATACAAATATTCAACACCTGAATCAAAATCTGAAAACTGAACTGATAAATGATTCCTACTCTAGGAATGAAATAATGATGCGTCTAATCCAATCTCCTGTTAGCATCCACATATGTCGCAGCTCCGTGTTCCTGGAATAGAATATCAATCATGGCGCCCCTGTGGCTGGACACCTAAAAGGGTTTGAAAATAGTTTTATAGCAAGGGTTAGAACCCAAAACATTTTAAAAATATTTAGCAAGTGAATTAACTGCAATAATTTAAAATGCATGAATGCGCTTCATATTTAAGTTAGTGTTGCACTCCCTTGTGGACATTCTCACCCCTCCACTAATGTGCACACCTAACGGTCACCTTGACCCCCACATGGTTGCACTATCCCGTCCAACTAGTCCTGGTATAACCTCCCCTTGCCATACTACTCTAACCCGAGTATAATGATTCTTGAATTATAAGTTGTTTCACCAATTAACTTAATTAATTCCTTCATAAAGAATAGCATATAACTGTGTCACAAGTTATATAAAGTAAATACATCACACACTGAATTATTACCTATATATAATATTGAATACCATTATATACGTACCTTTACTAATCATCCACGCATATAGCATATGTATATCCATCCCTCCGAGTATACCCTCACCACCGGATGACTCCCTCTAAAGTGCTATCCCACTAGGTGTGCTCACATAACTTAGTTACCCAAGTTGGGTTCGCTCACCAACCTGGCCTAAAACATAAACGAAGTGGAGGCGGTCATATTCCTTCCCTGAAACTGAGATAATCTCCTCACCCATATACCAGATGCTACAACCTGGGGATATACTCACCCTACTCCTCAAGCTAGGGGATTCACCCACATCGCGCAACCTTCCTTGATAACACTAGAGTATATAAATTAAATAAAAATTTGATCACTGATATTTAATAGTACACAGAATAAATATACACACACACACACACACACACACACATATATATATATATATATATATATATATATATATATATATATATATATATATATATATATATATATATACTATCACTACGCCGTATATATATATTATAAACCCCGACTTTACTGTGTACTAAAAAAACGTAACACTAGCGTGTAATTTCCCGAGTCTCTGGCCCGACTCAACTTAATTAATTTTCTCACTTATAAAATTATTATTACCCCAAGTCTGTGGTCCGACTCTAATATATTTAATTCACACTCAATTAATATAATATTTTTTCCGAGTCTGTGGTCCGGTTCTAATTAAATTAATTAACACACCTATTAATTTAATACCTTCCCGAGTCTATCATCCAACTCTAATTAAATTAATTAGCACACCTATTAATTTAATACCTTCCTGAGTCTATCGTCCGACTCTAATTAAATTAATTAACACACCTATTAATTTAATACCTTCCCAAGTCTATTGTCCGACTCTAATTAAATTAATTAACCCACCTACTAATTTAATACCTTCCCGAATCTGTGGTACGACTCTCATTTAATTAATTTACACATTAATTAATTAATACCTTCTCAGGTCTATCGTCCGACTCTAATTAAATTAATTAACACACCTATTAATTTAATACCTTCCCGAGTGTATCGTCCGACTCTAATTAAATTAATTAACTCATCTATTAATTTAATACCTTCCCGAGTCTGTGGTCCGACTCCTAGTTAATTAATTTACATATTAATTAATTTATACTAAACCGAGTCTCTAGTACGACTCTCATTTAATTAATTTGCACATTAATTAATTTATATCAATCCCGAGTCTACAATCCAACTCTAAATTAATTAATTACAACATCAATTAATTTAATACTTTTCAGAGTCTACCTTCCGACTCTACCTTCATTAATTAACCCATCCATTAATTTAATAACTTGGTGTCACCCAACCATTATCCCCGGACTCGCTCACTTGGCCCGTAACTTAATATTTTCCGAGTCTATGTTCCGACTCCAAATTAATTTACTCTCTCAATAATTAATTAAATACTTTGGTGTCACTTAACCAACATACCCGGACTCGCTCACTTGGTCCATTTTTACATCTCATAATTTCATTCTTACATATTCACCCACAATGTGTCACACATTCATCTCCAAAAATTTCCCAACTATATTTACCTATAATTACCAACATACCCGGACTCACCCACTTGGTCCATGATTAAATATTTCACCTCAATTTATTTAATAATGTAGCGCCACCCCACTACAATACCCGAACATTATTCCTCGCCCCAATATCAATACTTATGAATTATTTCCCCAAATCCGTTCATCTCATGACATACCATTCACACCTTCCAAAACCCAATTATATCACCCTATAATTGTTAAGGAAATATGTGCCGCATATGAATTTGCCACTAAATAAAAGTAAGGGATTAAATCTTAAATAAAATTCTCTTTATATACAAAACTGGCCGAACTACCAAGTTTCTGGGACCGTTGATCGATCGATCGAACAGGTGATCGTCTTCCCCAACTTGCTGTTTCAGCCATTAACGAACCCTCAAGCTTTTGTTTCTTCCCAAACCTTTACCCAAATCACAACCAACAAATTCTCCACACAAGTAAAGGTTCTAAACACCCTAGAGACCTTAATCCATCAACAATTTGTCCAAAACCCTAAGTATATCCAATTTGGGTTTTTCACCCGAGTCTCGTTCTACCAAATCCGACCTTACCATATTCAGTCCATGTAATCACTATACATATTTTAATTCACTCTACAATTTAATCTTAACAGACCCAAATCATAACTTAACATCCATTGAGTAATTAAATCTGCCAATTACTCTAAATTCATAAAAACTCAATTTTAATTATGGTTACACACCCAAAACGAATTTTCATACACACACACTATGATATGAATTGATTATCATCAATTTAGAAATCACAACAGTTAACCACTTGCCTGAAATTGTTCGTAGAGTCTGATCTGTTGGTGTATTCCTTTAATTTGGCTCCAAAATCCCAAAATTGGCTCTTGATTTGCTTTTCCCCAAATTCCCTCTCAAACCCTAGGTTTAGAGTTTGTGTTTAGTGACGTTTTACACTTTCCCAAATTAGGTTACAACCCTTAATCCCGTTTTTGGCCACATGAGCCTAATTAAAATCGCCCAACTCATCCCGTGTGGGCATGCCCAAAAATACTCCGAGACCCAATTACTACCCCCGGGTACTCTTTTCTGACTATCTCGACCCATACGGACTCAACCGCGCACTCGGAATTGTCATCCGAAATGCTTTTTGTCATTTTCAAATTACGATCTCAAAATGCGACACACGAGATTTCGAAGCGTTAAACTTAAAAATTGCCAACTATAAATAATTCTTCCCACTCAAATAAATTCTCCAAAACATAAATTTAAGTTTCTCCAATTTAAATATTTTTATAACTCCCAAAAATAATTAAATATTAAATCCTCAAAATTACGGCGTGTTACACCAAGCTTACCACCAAGTCCATGAGGATTTATTCCATCCAATCCATGAGACCCTTCAAATATTCCAACATGTAGTCCTTTCCCTTTGTTTTCGTGAAGCAAACAAGTGTGGTGATGGTCTTGCTGCTTTTTCTTTATTTAGCCTTTTTTTTCTTTTTTATTTAGTTCTGCTCCTTGTTTTTTATTTCCTGCTTTATGTCATGATCAAAGTCGTTGTATAGTACTTAGGTCAGCAGCAATGAACATCTCTACTAAAATAACTTTGGTTTGAATACAGCTTCATTTTTTTGAAAGAAAAAAAAAACGTAATGCACGCTCGAGGAATCCCAAAATTTTATATATTGAAATATGTAATGGTACATTTACTAAACGTTTGCCGAAAATTTGTAACCAGTGTGACAATATGGGATAAAGAAAGAAAAGAAAAATAATCATAAACTTAAATGTTTAGCTAAATCTGGAAAATAAGAAAAAATGTACAAATTTCAGGGTTACTACTTTTTTTATAGACAATTAAGGTAAATGTCATGTTCCTTCCTATATTTGAATTTTTAGGACAATGATTTTCAAGTTTATAAATCTAGTCCCTGTGGTACAATAACATTTATAAATCTAGTCCATGTGGTACAATATCCTTTATTTTTTTGGTACGCGCCAGCAGCATCATTTTTCAACCTTTTTCATTGTGTTTTTAGTACAGGGACTAAATTTATAAAATCTTATGAAGCGTCTTATTTTTATACACTTTAAGCATTACGAGGAACTTTTCCCAAAACCCTTTTTTATATCTTAAACTTTTAAGTTCTATGTGCTCTACTTAACAATAGTATACATCGTCCAAACCCAGCGTGGCGTGTGCAAAACTATATTTCACAGTGGCGCCTACTTTTTATGTTTTGCAAGCTATAAAGAGAACCTTAAAAGCTGGAGGAAAACCTGGAACTTGTTTTGCATGTATTTAAAAATACTCCAAAAGCCAAATTTGCATATGTTGGTTTCATTTGTTCTCTCCTGCATATAGTTATAACAAATATCAACCTTTTCTTCTTTACATACACCAAACTAAAAAACAAACGAGCTTAAAATAAACTAAAGAAATTAACACAATAACAAGACGAACTTGGGTAAGAACTTGAATCATCACTTAAATCCCAATTTGGCAGCAGAGGAAGATGATGAGTAAAGCAATGAGGATGCAGAGAAGCTTGTATTATTGCTATGTTTATATGTCGACGAAGAGGTTGCCGTAGGTTTCTTTTTTTCTTGAACATTTGTAGTGGTTGTCGGAGAGCCCTTGAGGAGTATATCAACCTTTGCATACTCCTCTCTCTCATTCTTGATTTCTTTGAGCATTGCCGCTACATCTTTCATGGTAGGCCTTTCATCGGGGGATGCATTTACACATAACAACGAGATGCCAACGGCTTGCATCATCTCCTCGATGTCTGATTCGGGCCGCGCTAGTAGGCTCGGGTCAAGGACTTCGATTCCTCCCCTCTTTTTTCGAACCCAATCGACAACATGGGCTCCATCCGGTATTGTTGGATCGATTGGCTGTTTACCGGTCAACACTTCCATCATAACTACGCCGTAGCTATAAACGTCGCTCTTCTCTGTGATTTTCATCATGTATCCATATTCTAAAAAAAAATAGCCTTAGCATAAGGGATCGGAAATGTCTCATTTCTGTAAAAAGAAAATCACCCTGGCCTCTAATTTGCGGAGGTTCACAGCTAAGGAAAAAAATATTTATAGGTTCAATACAAGGAATTTGAAATATCTCATTTCTTTAAATTCCTTTCACGCTTATTTGTTAGCCACAGACAAAAAGGGTCATCAAAAGACTTGGAAAAGGAATTTGAATGTCACATTTCTATAAAATCTCCACTTACGTGTTGGCATAGGACCACAGTCAAAATTTAATTTTATTTGCTAGAATGTATGGGTAAAATTCCATTCCAGGACCAGGCCTCAGATTGAGTAATGTTACATAACTCAATTTCATTGATTAAATGATGTGACAAGAAGTCCATTTGGTCAGTTGTAAAAGAACTTTGTGGACCATACAAGTAGATCTATGTACTGTTTGACATGTATGGTGATTTAAGTTGGACATTTAAGTTGAGATATGCAGCATACTGGTCAGATAGCACAAGTTGAATTAATTTGTCTGTCTAGGACCCTATATGAGAGGCATTAAAATCAGATAAATGAATTTGAAAAGGAATTGAAATCACTAGTAATAATTCTGTGAACAGAGTAAAATCCAGGTTGAAAATAGGCTATGATCGTTCTGTTGGTTGAGGTTGTTGGAACAAACTATAATTTTTGTTTGGAAAAAAACGTTATTATTGGCATATCAAAATGCACATAGAAAAAGCAATAATAGTATATACTGAACCAAGTTGTAGAATGAAGATAAATATATTTACCAGGAGCGATATATCCATAGGATCCAGCAACTGTATTAGAGGACCGAGCAAAATCTCCATCATCAACAAGCTTTGCGAGCCCAAAATCTGCAATGTAAGGTTCAAATTCGAGACCAATGAGGATGTTATTGGCCTTGATGTCCCTATGAACAATAGGAGGTACACAGTCATGGTGTAAATATGAAAGCCCTTGGGCTGCGCCTAACAAAATCTGATATCTCAACTCCCACTCCAAAGGGTTCCCATTCCTCTCATGTAGGAGACCTCCTAAGCTCCCATTAGGCATATAGTCATACATGAGCAACCTTGTATTTCTATTCCAACAACAGCCCAAGAACCGAACAATGTTCTTATGCCTTATGGACCCCAGTGTTTTCACCTCTGCAGAGAATGAATCGCGAACCGTACACTTGTCATCTTTGCAGCCATCGGATGCAGTCGTCATTGTCGGCCAAAGCTTCTTCACTGCGATAACCTCACCGTTCTCCATATCCGCACGATAAACAACCCCAGAACACCCTTTTCCAATCACGTTGGACTCCACTAGGCATCTTAATATTTGCTCAACTGAAATACTTAGTTTTTGAAACGGCGTGAATTGCCATGGCCAAGATTCTCCTATCTCGGAATCACCGTCGCCTCTAAGATCCCTCCGTGCTCTAATCACTGCGATTGTTCCCATGATCACCATTGCGACTGTCAGGGCGATTAAGAGAGCGATCGCCAGTTTAAGTCTTCTCGATTTCCTCACATTATCTTCATCTTTACCAGTTCCAACAAGATTGTTCGAGAAACAAGGGTCCCGCCCGAAATCACATAGACCTCGGTTTCCGGCCAAGTCTGTGGCTGATATCTGCCGAAAGAGCTTGTTGTCAGGAAGAAAACCCGTCAAGTTATTGTACGAGATGTTGAGAGACACGAGATTGTCGAGCTCCGAGAGGGGGCTCAAATTCCCATCAAGCTTGTTGTGTGATAAGTCGAGGATTGAAAGCTTGCTTAGTGACGATATCTGGGCAGGAATTGGACCTGTGAGCCCATTCCAACTGAGGTTGAGAGCAATCTCAAGCGCGTCAATTTTGCACAGATCGATTGGGATCTCACCCGAGAGCTCATTACTGCTAAGATCGAGCAACTGGAGGCCCATACAGAGCCCGAGCGATGAAGGTATTGGCCCACATAACAAATTCTTGCTTAAAATGAGTTTATTTAACGAAACAAGCCGTCCCAAACTCGCCGGAATGGGACCCACAAACCGATTAGTCGAAACATCCAAAACTTGAAGATCAGATAAAGATGACAACGAATTAGGCAGGGAACCTTCTAGTGTATTATTGCTTAAATCCAACATTTGCAACTCTGTACAACTCCCAATCTCATCAGGTAAGTCCCCAGAAAGTCGATTTTGGGACAAATCAAGAAAGTTTAAGCTCTTTAAACCCCCAATTTCTTTAGGGATTTCACCCGCAATACGGTTATTCCCCAATCTCAGCCTAACTAGAGAGCTACAATTACCAATCTCTTTTGGGATTGAACCCGAAATATCATTTGCAATCAGCAACAGTTTGGTCAGATTTTGTAACTGAAACAGCCCTGGTGGTACACTACCAGTGAGTGAATTATGTGACAAATCTATTGCTTGAAGATTAACACAATCACCTAAACTCAAAGGTATGCTACCCTCAAGCTGATTCTGCCAAGCAAAGAACACTAGAAGATTTGACAACAACCCAATCTCAGGAGGAATCAAACCCGAGATCTGATTAGTATCAAACTGCAGCTGAACAAGATTAGTAGCATTTGATAGAACAGAAGGAATAGTCCCAGAAACATTGTTGTTACTAATCATAAGCTCTTCAAGCTCAATTAGACCCCCAAATGACCAAGGTATACTCCCAGATAAAGCATTTAAAGAAAGATCAATCATTGTCAATTTAGTACAATTCCCAATCTCTTTTGGAATCACCCCAACTAAACTATTCTGCCAAAGCAACAGTTTTTCAAGCTTTTTTAACTTTCCAAGCTCAGCTGGAATTGAACCAGAAAGGGCATTTTCGTATAAATACAAATTAGCAAGCTCAGAACAGTTACCTATTTCAGGTGGGATTTCACCTGAGACCATTGTTGTATATATAGACAAAGTTTGTAGTCTAGTGAGATTACCAAGAGACTCCGGTAGAGACCCAGAAATCCTTGTATCAGCCAGTCCTAAAACTGTCATTTTGCCACAGTTACCAATCTCATTAGGAATTTTTCCGGCAAGATCTTTGTTACCGCCGGCACGGAGAGATTCAAGGTTGGTTAACTTTCCTATCTCAGGGGGAATATTGCCGGCGAGACGGTTGTCAAAGATTAAGAGATTTTTGAGATTTTTGCAGTTGGTTAGCTCTACTGGGAATTTTCCTATGAGTTGGTTTGAGTTCAAAATCAAATCCTTGAGATACTGAAGCTTGCCAATGGAGTTTGGGATGGGACCCACGAGAGAGTTCGAGCTGACATCAATGATAGTGAGAAAACGGCAACTTCCAATATCAGATGGGATATTTCCGGTGACATTTGCGTCTGAGATAATGAGTTTTTGGAGGTGAGAAAATGATGAGAGATTTGAAGGGAGTGGGAGTTGGAGTGGGATAGATTGAATAATGATTTCAGAAACAAAGCCTTGTGGGTTACATGTTATGTAATTCCATTTGCATGGGGTTTGGTCAAGTGGGTTCCAGTTTGAAAAGAAAGGTGAGGGGGTTGGAGAAGAAGATGTGTTTAGCCATGAGAGGAGAGATAAAACGTCCCCGTTGGGGGCTGCAGTGATGGTGAGGGTGAAGAGAGTTAAGAGTGTAAATGAGAAAAAAGTAGTGAGGTATGAGGAAGAGTTAAGGTTGGATTGTTGGGTCCTCGAAGTGGGCATCGACATTTGCCTCAATTTCCAAACTTTTCTTCTTCTCGGGTTTGCATGTCACATATCTTGGGTTTTGCTGTTTTTCTCAATCTCTGTGTCTTGTATTTTCTTTCCTTGTTTCTGGTTTTGCTTGGTTTGAACTCAAGCTGTTCAAGGGAAGTAGCACACACTTGCCTAGCATTACTGCGACTACTCACTCAACAATAAAATAAATGATAAACAATTAAAGGAAGGAAGGAATACCTTGAGATCCGCGAGTTGCACCAGTCACCTCCCACCAATCCCACCTAGGATGCCTCTCTCTCTAAATAATACATACATAGTTATAAATTTATATATATATATATATATATATATATATATATTTGTGTTGTGGAAATGGAGTAAAATAAGGGAGGTGGTAGTAGATAGATTGGGTCACGCGTAGGGAGGAGAGGCAACAGCTGTCGATATGTTTATGTTGATGCATGTGTGAGTTTGTATAATTTAAGCTTGCTTTTCACTCTTTCAGTGAACACAAGTGAGTGTGTGTTTCCACTTCAACAGATTCATTTTATATTCTTAGAAAATGACTCTTATTCTCTCTCTCTCAACGAGTGATATATAAGTTCAAACTCTTGAAAACGGTTTTTAATCTCTCCAATTTAGTAAATGAGATTTTACACGAGTGATATGCAATTTGAAACTCTTCAAAAAGTTTTTAGTGTGCGTCCTACATTTTGATTTTTCTATTATGATTTGATAATGTATATTTAGGAGGACACAAAAGCAATATTTATTATGTTTTTTTTGTGACAAAATCAAAATTTGATAATATGATAGTAGATTAAACCACCACTATAATGAACAATTACGCATGACAACAAAAATACACACTTCATTAGTCTGCCATCAATTACTTTTAACTTTTGTTCAAAATACAACTCCCTTTTAATATGTAATTTATAGACAAATCAGAGGTTATTAGGCGTTATTTTTCTTAAAAATCGAGTTACACACCCATTTTTCTGTAAATAAACCTATAGTTTCTCCTAAATTGCCAAAACTCATGTAAAACCACCAGTTGAAGCCCGCGTACGACATACGTGGACTTTGATCCCTTTTTTAAGGTACATAGGCGCCTCAAATTTATTTTGATAAGTCAGTTCTTTTTTCTCACCCCTTTTTATTTTATTTATTTATACATATTAACTTTAGTTGCATTCTTCACATTTTCCTAGATAAGTCTTTGTTTGATTAGATCTCTCATCATTTTCCTATTATAATTAATGATATATTATTAATTTTGTTTCTTTTTATCTCTACATGGATAATTCTACTCACTCACAGTGATGTTGTGATAATCTAGATCTACTCCTCAAATATAACTCTAAAAGGTAAGGGTCACCCATGAAAGTAGGTATGTATCACTTATTGAAGGAATCTAATCTATCATATATAGATGGGGAAAAAAGGTTCTCCTAGTCATATGACATAATCAGAGTGAAGTCCATCGGGAGGGGCAAGAACCACAAGTGCACATCCTCCCCTGCCATCGAGAATAAGATGGTCCCAAAATAAAAGAGTAGGAAGAGTCGTTCTATTTGACGCACCCCCCATAGAATTCGTCACATCAATCTTCATGTCTCCAACCGTCTCTCTAGCCACTTGACCCGAATGGACTCACCTGAATGACACCCCAGGCCCTATAGCCACCATAACGACATCCTCCGTTAATAAATTCTTCCATTCTATCATAATTTTGGCACTTGATCAAGGGATCCTTGGGATCTCATGCACATCCACATGGGTGATTATCAGCTCCTTCAACCCAAAATAGAAGGTGTGGGTTGTATCCCAACACCTTTCCCCCAAAGCCACCAGTAGCACTGTAGACCTTTTAGTCTCGTTGTAACACTCCGTGTTTTAATTAATTGATTTTAATTAATTTGGAGGAAAATAAAATTTTGGAGTTAATGGCCTTTAAGAATTTAACTTGGTTTTATTAGTAAATTTTTCAATCGGGAATTAATTCGGGTCTTTTATAAAAATGTTATAAGGTTTTTATTTAAATATTTAACTGGAAGGTGCGTATTTGTTTAGCTAATGTATTTTTATCAGATAATTAAGTCGAATTTTTAAAAGATTTGATTTTGGATTGTGGATGTCGTTCGAACGACAGCGCATGTCGTTCGAACGACAGGTGTGCTCGTTCGAACGACGCAGAGGCAGTGGCTTGGTTGAGACTCCCAATTATTTTCCAACTCTTAAACCCTTTATATACTAAACTAATACGCGGATGGGACTTCACATATCACTTTTCTCACAAACTTTCTTTAGAAAGCTTTTCCAAAACATATTTCTCTCATCTTCAACCCCTAGCCCCTACCTTTCACAAGTTTTGAAGCTTCAATTGGTATTTTCTCAAGAAAAGTTCAAACTCCTATTCAGATTTTGATTTAAGTTAATAACAGGCATTAATACTCTATTCTTTTCATTTAATATTATGCATTGTGTTGCCTAAACATTAATTCAATGTTTTCTTAAAATCAATTAGCAATCTAAGTAGAGAAAGTGAACACTAAAGTTTGGGGTTGTTCTTATGAAATATTTTAATATAAATAACATTCATAACCTTTGCGTACATAGAAATCATGAGTGGATTTTGGGTTTTGTCGGTGTAGGCTGCATGTAGAAAAACCCTAGTTTTGAAATAAATGAAGTTGGGGGCGTTTAACTCACGTAATTTGTGGAGAGATAATGAAATTTGGATTTTGATGTATAAAATAAGAAAACTCGGTATATTTAATTTGATATAATTAAATGAGATTAATTGGGTACTTTGGCATTGTGATATTTAAATTAAGATTTAATTGAATTGGACTAGCATGCGTAGTTTTATACGTTGATTAATTATGTTTGTTTATGTGAATTGTTGGTATTATTAATTTGCCATTATGACGATGGGTTATTGGGTATTTTTGCTCTCCCTATATTTTAGGATGCCTTCTAGGTATGGGACTAGTGGGTAGGCCTTTTGATGATTTGTGCCTTCTAGGTATGGGACTAGTGAGGGTAGATTATTACAACTTTATTATGTCGGGGGTGGGCTAATTTTTGTTACTTTATCATCGTTACGCTAGTCTAGGCATGAGACTAGGTTGAGGTTTATGTTAGAAATTCATCTTTTATATAGGGTAGGACGTATTGATAACTTGGGGACCCTTAGGTATGGGACTAAGGGGTATTTTGAGGATCTCACATCGCTAAAAGGGTGGGGTAATTTATAAATTGAGAATTAATACCTAAGATAATAAGACGGGTATTAAAATATATTGGTGACATAATCAGCGAGGGCCGACAGTTTAAACGGGTCCGCGAGTATTTTATATCGTGTCGTGTGTAGAACATCATCAATCAGCGAGGGCCGACAATTTAAATGGGCCAGCTGACCTTTTGACTAGGGGATGTGTTTCGGTGAAGAAATCACCTGAGTCGGGAGGACCGCTATAATGAATTTTGGTGAATTATCACCCGCGGTGGGAGGACCGCCATACCTAATAATTATTGAAGTAAGAACATAAATATTTGAGAATTTTAATAATCTGGTTAATTTAATAAAATTAACATCGTGGGACTTGAGAATTTAAAATCATATTGGTGTGCCTTTTTAAATGGGGATATCTACGGGTAGTTAGTGATTATGTATCACGTTTAATTATCTCGTTAAATTAAAATATTCTATTATGATATTTATTGCGTATAATGCTACTGTCTAGATTCAAGGATCCTATTTGAGGGGAGTAGTGTGTATTCATGCTCGGGGCTCTGACCTCGTGCGTTGACTAACTTTTTAGGAAATAGTATTTGGAGAAGCTACATAGCATTATTTACAGAATTGCTTGGAGGTCTAGTTGGAGTTGATCTACCTTAGGCATATTGATTTAGTTTAGTTTTCTATTCCTTCGCACTGTAACAACCCTCGCTTATGAGAGCCTATTTTATATTTACTTACTATGTGAGGTAATTAAATATGAAATGTTGAATTATGGAGTAAGTATTAATTTAAGGAAGAAAAGTTAATATTTACTAACTTGTTGAATATTTACGGTATGAGCATGTAAATATCCTCATGATGAGCTTTGTAGTGTCATAGAATTTAAAATGACCCTATGATTTAAAACGGAACCGGAACTTAAAATGAATTATAAAATATCCAAATGATAATTTGGAGGCCGTCGTTGATTCCGGAACGTGCAAGATAGTCAAAATATGTGATATATTGTATTTTGAGGTTTTTGGCACTTTTGACTGATTATACCTTAAATATGCAGTTGCGTGCTATTTTATCGCGGTATTGATCATTTAAGTTGGGATTGTTGGCTAATGGCATAGTTTAGTCTTGTTGAGTCTTTTATTTCCCTAATTTCATTCCTAAACCTAAAGAGAACTAGAGAGAGGAAGAGAAAGAGTAGGGAAAAGAAAAGAAGAAGATATTGAAGATTGATGAGGGATTCTTGCTTCTACATAAGAAAAATCTGCATTTTCTAGATTGAGGCAAGTTTTCTACTTGCTATATGTGGTTTAAGATAAATGATTATTTGTGATAATGATGTATTGATCATGGTTTAACTAGTTTAGGGTTTTTGTGTATTTGTGAGTCTTTGATCATTAAAGAAGGATTTGGATGATTATTGATGGTTAAGATAGTAGTTAGTAGCAATTATGATGTGTTGGTGACAATAAATGAGCTTGGGTGGAAGGGATTTAAGTTGGGTTGAATTTGGAGTCCAAGACTCCATAGCCAAAAGTGGTAAAATTCGCAGGGCTGAATCGATTCGGCCTGGCCAAATCGATTCGCCCAGGGATAGTTTCCAGGATTAGGTGAACCGAATCGATTCGGCCTAGTCCGAATCGATTCGAAATTTATACAGAGACCCAATTTCCCTAACCGAATCGATTCGGAAGGTCCAAATCGATTCGACAATTATGCAGAATCCCCTATTTTCAGGCCGAATCGATTCGAAAATCCTGCATTTTTAACTTTATTTTCTTTTTCATTTTCAACCCCTTTTCTCAAGTTTTAGGACATAGGAACCTTCTTATATGAAGTCAACTTAGAGTCCTAGAGTTGTAGGTGAGTTAGTTACTATCCTAGACTAGAATTGGGTTACATGGGGATTATTTCTAGGTTGCACGAAGTGATGTTCAGGCAATACTTTCCTTTTTCAACTAGTACATGTCTAGGAGATTTCTAAGTCGTATTTGGAGACCTTAGAAGTTAATGTGATATATGATGGTTTATTATAAAGCCCAAAAGGAGGCTTGAGAAAATAACTTGGGAGTTCGAATATTCTTCGAGGTTATTATATTGATGTGAGGCATGTATAGTTCCGGATAACCATAATGCATTTGATAAAATGTAAATGAATAAAGCAAATGATAATTTACTAAATTATGCAATGGAAATTAATGAAATGGTTTAAACACACCTCTCTAAATGACATCATAAGGGAAGTTCGTGCGTAAGGTGAAGCCCCCTGACTAATGAATGCAGGGTGGATATAGTCCTAGGCCATATGAGCGCTTGTTTTATATTTTCTGCGATGGGTAGGAGATTTCGGGTGTGGTCTTGACTATCCCGCAGGCATATGGCCGCTTCCCGACATTTCGTTAGGATCCTAGGTTGTCTTATGATAGGCCCTGGAAGATGATGATCATTTAGGGGCACGCACAGTGGGGAAACCCGGACGGGCGGTCTTAGAATCGTTATATTTATATACTTATAACTATTATAATCATCAAGTTGGACTTGATGGATATTAATGCCATAAAGAGCATAGTATATGCCACAAAGAGCATACAATTGAGATACGTGCCACAAAGAGCACATGATATAACTTGTCTCCTGATAAGGAATGGAAAGATGAAAAATGAAAACGATGAAAGATGAAAAAGGCTTATGATTGTTCTTATTCTTCTATATAATTGAATTTCACTGTATAATCATTCAATTATCTTGAATCATTATAGGATGTTATCATGCTAGAATGTCATCTTTATCATTCATGATTAACTATTCATTATTCTCATGCTATTCATTTATCTGGTGATCACATAAAACCGGGCCCTGGCCCGTTCTTCTTTCATGTTGTGCATGTATATATATTATATCCGCTCAGGTGCTCCACTGCAAGGACGCCCGTAATGACTTCCCTATTCCAGTGTCTTTTGATGGAGCCATGAAATTTTGCGGATATCACGGGATATTTTGCGTAGACGCCTTCATTGTTGTTTTCTAGTTACGATCGGGTCTTTATTCAGGCGTGTGGCCCAACTGTTGTAAATATATAATGGATGTATTTTGTAATCATTTGAACTTATTGTACCTTGTATGTAATTCTGTTGACCGAACTTATATTCGGTCCTTTAATTTATATTGTCATATTTGTAACATATATACCTTTGGGGTTTCCACTTGTGTTTTAATTATGGGTTGTTAACTGCTTTCTTTAAATTACAAAACAAAATTTTTGACAACCCGTATTATAAAATATTGAGTGGTTATCCCGTATACTCTTTATGTTGTTGCGATGCTGAGAATGATTCCATCCATGATTCCTGTATTACTAGAGTATCGGGCTGTCCACCCCTTATTTCGAATACCGAGTTGTCACAGATGGTATCAGAGCATCAGGTTTTTGATTCTTTAGGATCTACGCGGACTTGTCATGTTCTACCGTAGCGTTCTTTGATATAGAGCCTAATGTTAGGACTGCTTTGTTGCTTATTGTTTGCGATCTTCTGTAAGATAGATTGTTTTATATAGTATCCTAACTCTATTGTTTCTCCATCTCAGATGCCGCCTAAGAGAGGACGTCCCGCTCGACGTAATAGAGTTGTGGATGAGGAGGTTGGTCCTCCACCGCCACCACCGGGGAGTATAAATGCGGCCGATGTAGCAAACATAGTGGCCCAAGCAGCGATGACTGCCGTGGTAAAAAAACTACCACAAGCTCAACCACGGGGGCAAGAGGCACAAGCTCCTACGGGACCTTCTCCGTGGGAAAGAGTTAGGGAGTCTTTTCTAAAGGGCCATCCCCCGGAATTCAATGGAGGCTCGAATGTTATAAGGACAAATCAGTGGAAGAAAGACATGTAATGCCATCTTCGAATGGTAGAATGTAGTGAGGAGAAAAAGCAAATCATTGTTACCTTCAAGCTTATCGGATCGGCATTACATTGGTGGGAGTCAATGACTTCACCGGAGCAAAGGGATACGATGTCAATCACTAATTTTTGGGCCTTGTTTGACGGAAAGTACTTCCCTCCCGCAGTTAAAAGGGAGATGCAAAGGAAGCTTCAAGATTTAGTACAGGGAGAGAGATCTGTTGTAGAGTACGAAGAGGAGTTCACCTGGTTGGCAAGTTTTATACCGGAGGAAGTGACTCCAGAAGAGAAGAGAATCTCCAAGTTTGTGGGTGGTTTACATTGGCGGATAAAACAACACTTGTTGGGAAATCCAGCTTTACAAACCTTTGGGGATGTGATGAATGCGGCACTACTTCATTGCCAAGAGCATAAATTATTTGTGTAAAATAGCAAGAAGGCTATCGCGATGGGGCAGGTGGGAAAACCTGGAGGTAATGGGATCGGGGGAGGAACATCTTCTTTGTCCCAATCTTCGGGGAGTAAGCAAAGAGAGAGGGACCCCTAGCAAGGGGATTTGTCTAGACGTCAACGCTTTGGTGGATTTAATGCGGGTGGTAACAATAATAGGCCGGGTCAAGGTGGACCGCCACAACAACAAGCAGGTAGAGGTGGGAACGGTGGTAGAGGCCAGCAGGGCCGAGGTTCGGGGCAGTTCCGAAATAATCAAGGGCGGAACCAGGAGAATGTGGCGAACAAATGGTTTCAGTGCGGAGAGTTGGGCCATTATAAGAGGTCGTGTCCTCAGTTGATTGGAGGGAATCTTCCTAGGGCTCCACAATAACCATATGTTCAGTTTCCGCCAGAGGCACCTAATCCCATTGTTCCTCCACAGCAGGGGCAACTACAGTATGGACAGGTCTATCATATTCAGGAGGCTATGCTTCCTCCAGCCCCTCCGGCACCGCCAGCGATTGAGGGTAAGTTTCTCATCCAAGGGCATATGAGTCGGGTGTTATTTGATACGGGTGCGACACACTCTTTCATCTCTAGGAATTTTGCTCAGACCACAGGCTTGATAAAGTCTGCTGAGAATACTTTCACTAGCGTTGAATCCTCGATGGGAGATGGTCCATTGATTTTCTTTGTTTGTAAAAACATAGGGATTAATCTTGGTAATTTGTTCTTTGAGGCCGATTTTCTCGTCCTTGACATGGTCGGGTATGACGTAATTTTGGGTATGGACTGCTTAGTGAAATATCACGCGATAGTGAATTGTTACGGGAAGAGTATAGTCTTCGCAGTTCCGAGATAAGAAATGTTCTTGGTTTTATGCCTTGTATGGAAGGAGGTACGAGTACTTATTTATATTGTATTGCGGAGCATACTTCTAGGGATGTAGTTGTTCCCCTGGATTCTCTTTCGGTTGTTAGAGATTTTGAAGATGTCTTCCGAGAAATACCGGGATTACCTCTGAGCTGAGAGATTGAGTTTGTGATTGATTTAGCGCCGGGAACTCGACCTATTGCGAAAGTTCCATATCGCATGGCTCCTATGGAAATGATTGATTTAGCGCCGGGGATCAAATTCAGCAGTTGTTGGAGCAGGGATTTATTAGGCGTAGTACGTCGCCTAGGGTGCTCCGGTATTGTTTGTATAGAAAATAGACGGTTCTCTCCGGCTATGTGTGGACTATAGAGAGTTGAACAAAGTCACCATCCGGAATAAATACCCTTTGCCTCGCATTGATGATCTATTTGACAAACTTAGGGGAGTGTTGTACTTCTCTAAGATCGATTTGAGGACGGGGTGTCATCAATTGAGGATACAGGAACAGGATGTATCCAAGACCGCATTTCTGACCCGATATGGATCCTATTAATTCTTGGTTATGCCCTTTGGACTAACCAATGCCCTCGCTGTATTTATGGATCTTATGAATAGGGTATTTCGGGATTTCCTTCACCAATTTGTTATTGTCTTCATCGATGACATTTTAGTATATTCTCAGACAGAATCTGACCATGCTACTCACTTACGGTTAGTCCTGCAAAGATTGAGGGATCATCAATTGTATGAAAAGTTCGAGAAATGTCGTTTTTGGTTGAAGGAAGTTCAGTTTTTGGGTCATGTGGTGTCATCGCAAGGTATATCGATGGATTCAAGCAAGGTGGTTACGGTGAGGGAGTGGGGTCAGCCCACGACACCTACCGAAATTCGTAGTTTTCTGGGTTTGGCGGGTTATTACCGTCGGTTTATCAAGGGTTTCTCAAAAATTGCAAGCCCTTTGATAAATTTGACCCGGAAAGGGGTGAGATTTGTTTGGGATAATTCTTGCCAGGTTGCTTTTGATGAGATTAAGGATAGACTGACTTCGGCTCCAGTCCTCGCTTTACCAAAATCAAGATTGGAATATCTAGTCTTCACCGATGCATCTCTTTAGGGATTAAGAGGTGCGCTTCAACAAGAGAGGCGGGCTATCGTTTATGCTTCTCGCAAGATAAAGCCTCACGAAAGGAATTATCCGGTGCATGACTTAGAACTAGCCGCGGTTGTTTTTTCTTTGAATATTTGGAGACATTATCTTTTGGGGGAGAAATTCAGTCTTTTCACGGACCATAAATCGCTGCAATATTTATTCTCACAGAAAGATTTGAATATGCGTCAGCGCCGATGGTTGGAGTTCGTGAAAGATTACAAATTTGATATCCATTATCATTCGGGCAAGGCGAATGTAGTGGCAGATGCCTTGAGTAGGAGGCCCGAGGGAGAGTTAGCTGAGGTATAGAAAGCTAAGTGGAAAGAGTTCAGTCAGGAGGATGCGGTGGTGAGAGCGTTCATGTCAGTGTTGACCATTACTCCTACCATTTTGGCAAGGGTTGTAGTAGCCCAAGGAAGGGATAAGGTTTGTCAGGATCATGTACATGGATTACTGTCTGAGGGAGCGGAATCCTACTCGATAAGTTCAGAGGGTGGACTACGCTTCCATGGAAGACTTATTGTTCCGAAAGAGGGGGATTTAAGACGGGCGGTGATGGCAGAATCTCATGGATCGAAATTTATAGTACATCCTGGCGAGGATAAAATGTATCAAGACATGCGACGCCAGTATTGGTGGCCCAACATGAAGT
Source organism: Sambucus nigra (assembly GCA_949130495.1). Taxonomy (NCBI): domain Eukaryota; kingdom Viridiplantae; phylum Streptophyta; class Magnoliopsida; order Dipsacales; family Adoxaceae; genus Sambucus; species Sambucus nigra. Next base: position 631,293,622 of record OX422209.1, read on the forward strand.
GGGATATTTCTAAGTTTGTATCTCAATGCACTACTTGTCAGCTGGTCAAGATTGATCATCAGCGACCGACAGGTTTGTTGCAGCCGTTGGAGATTCCAGTATGGAAATGGGAAAGCATATCGATGGACTTTATTACTGGCTTACCAAGATCACAGAGGGGTTATGATTCGATTTGGGTGATTGTCGATCGCTTGACTAAGTCGGCACACTTCTTGCCCGTGCTTACGGAATTTGATACCGCTCGCTATACCCAATTGTTCATCGAGGAGGTCGTTAGACTTCATGGGGTACCTTTAAATATTATTTCGGATCGAGATAAGATATTTGTTTACCACTTTTGGCGAAGTTTCCAAAAGGCCATGGGAACCGAATTGAAGTTAAGCACTTCTTATCATCCTCAAACGGATGGTCAAACTGAAAGAGTAAACCAAATGTTGGAGGATATGCTCCGTATGTGCATGCTTGATTTCAAGGGAGGTTGGGAATAATACCTCCCATTGGTTGAGTTTGCTTATAACAACTCATTCCAATTTACTATTAGAATGGATCCCTATGAAGCGCTTTATGGCCGGCCATGTAGGTCGTCCGCTTGTTGGTTGGAGGTGGGTGATAACAAACTCCTTAGACCTGAAATGATCCAAGATACTTCTTAAAAAATTGAACTCATTCGGAATCGCATTAGGATAGCCCAAGATCGCCAAAAGAGCTATGTCGATGCGGGTAGAAGACACATGGAGTTGGAGGTTGGGGACCAAGTCTTGGTGCGAGTGTCACCAATGAAGGGCATTAAGCGTTTCGGGAAGAAAGGAAAGCTTGCGCCGTATTTTGTTGGACCTTTTCCAATATTTGCGAAAGTTGGTCCTGTGGCGTACCAACTTACCTTACCGGAGCCTTTGCAACAAATTCACGATGTATTCCATGTTTCCTCTCTGAAGAAGTATAAGAGATGTGAGGGTGCCCTTTGGCACATCCCTTTCGAGGATATCGACTTGTAACCCGACGTTTCATATGAAGAACAACCGGTTGCTATTCTTGAGCATGGGGAGCGTAAGTTGAGATCTCGTGTGGTACCCTTGGTGAGAGTCCAATGGTTTCATCACAATGCTAAAGAATCGACGTGGGAACGTGAGGATGACATGCGGGAGAAATATCCGCATCTCTTCTTGCAAGGTACGCTTGAATTTTGGGGACAAAATTCCCTCATAAGGGGGGGAGTATGTAACAACCCTCGCTTATGAGAGCCTATTTTATATTTACTTACTATGTGAGGTAATTAAATATGAAATGTTGAATTATGGAGTAAGTATTAATTTAAGGAAGAAAAGTTAATAGTTACTAACTTGTTGAATATTTACGGTATGAGCATGTAAATATCCTCATGATGAGCTTTATAGTGTCATAGAATTTAAAATGACCCTACGATTTAAAACGGAACCGAAACTTAAAATGAATTATAAAATATCCAAATGATAATTTGGAGGCCGTAGTTGATTCCGGAACATGCGAGATAATCAAAATATGTGCTATATTGTATTTTGAGGTTTTTGTCACTTTTGACTGATTTACCTTAAATATGCAGTTGCGTGTTATTTTATCTCGGTATTGATCATTTAAGTTGGGATTGTTGGCTAATGGCACGGTTTAGTTTTGTTGAGTCTTTTATTTCCCTAATTTTATTCCTAAACCTAAAGAGAACTAGAGAGAGGAAGAGAAAGAGTAGAGAAAAGAAGAAGAGATTGAAGATTGAGGAGGGATTCTTGCTTCTACACAAGGAAAATATGCATTTCCTAGATTGAGGCAAGTTTTCTACTTGCTATATGTGGTTTAAGATAAATGATTAGTTGTGATAATGATGTATTGATCATGGTTTAACTAGTTTAGGGTTTTTGTGTATTTGTGAGTCTTGGATCATTAAAGAAGTATTTGGATGATTATTGATGGTTAAGATAGTAGTTAGTAGCAATTATGGTGTGTTGGTGACAATAAATGAGCTTGGGTAGAAGGGATTTGAGTTGGGTTGAATTTGGAGTCCAAGACTCTAAAGCCAAAAGTGGCAAAATTCACAGGGACGAATCGATTCGCCCAGGGACAGTTTCCAGGATTAGGTGAACCGAATCGATTCGGCCTAGTCCTAATTGATTCGGCATTTTTGCAGAAACCCAATTTCCCTGACCAAATCGATTCGGAAGGTCCGAATCGATTCGACAATTATGCAGAATCCCATATTTTATGGCCGAATCGATTCGAAAATCCTGCATTTTTAACTTTGTTTCCTTTTTCATTTTCAACCCCTTTTCTCGAGTTTTAGGACATAGGAACCTTCTTATATGAAGTCAACTTAGAGTCCTAGAGTTTTAGGTGAGTTAGTTACTACCCTAGACTAGAATTGGGTTACATGGGGATTATTTCGAGGTCGCACGAAGTGATGTTCAGGCATTACTTTCCTTTTTCAACTAGTACATATCTAGTAGATTTCTAAGTCATATTTGCAGACCTTAGAAGATAATGTGATGTATGATGGTTTATTATAAAGCCCAAAACGAGGCTTGAGAAAATATCTTGGGAGTTCGAATATTCTTCGAGGTTATTATATTGATGTGGGCATATATAGTTCCGGATAACCATAATGCAATTGTTAAAATGTAAATGAATGAATCAAATGACAATTTACTAAATTATGCAATGGAAATTAATGAAATGGTTTAAACACACCTCTCTAAATGACATCATAAGGGAAGTTCGTGCGTAAGGTGAAGCCCCCTAACTAATGAATGGAGGGTGGATATAGTCCTAGGCCATATGAGCGTTTGTTTTATATTTTTTGTGATGGGTAGGAGATTCTGGGTGTGGTCTTGACTATCCCGCAGGCATATGGCCGCTTCCCGACATTTCATTAGGATCCCAGGTTATCTTATGATAGGCCTTGGAAGATGATGATCATTTAGCGGCGCGCACAGTGGAGAAACCCGTACGGGCGGTCTTAGAATAATTATATTTATATACTTATAACTATTTTAATCATCAAGTTGGACTTGATGGATATTAATGCTATAAAGAGCATAGCATATGCCACAAAGAGCATACAATTGAGATACGTGCCACAAAGAGCACATGATATAACTTGTATTCCTGATATAAGGAATGGAAAGATGAAAAATGAAAACGATGAAAGATGAAAAAGGCTTATGATTGTTCTTATTCTTCTATATAATTGAATTTCACTTTATAATCATTCAATTATCTTGAATCATTATAGGATGTTATCATGCTAGAATGTCATCTTTATCATTCATGATTAACTATTCATTATTCTCATGCTGTTCATTTATCTGGTGATCACATAAAACCGGGCCCTGACCCGTTCTTCTTTCATGTTGTGCATGTATATATATTATATCCGCTCAGGTGCTCCACCGCAAGGACGCCCGTAATGACTTCCCTATTCCAGTGTCTTTTGATGGAGCCGTGACATTTTGCGGATATCACGGGATATTTTGCGTAGACGCCTTCATTATTGTTTTCTAGTTACGATCGAGTCTTTATTCGGCATGTGGCCCAACTGTTGTAAATGTATAATGGATGTATTTTGTAATCATTTGAACTTATTGTACCTTGTATGTAATTCTGTTGACCGATCTTATATTCGGTCCTTTAATTTATATTGTCGTATTTGTAACATATATACCTTTGGGGTTTCCACTTGTGTTTTCATTATGGGTTGTTAACTGATTTCTTTAAATTACAAAACAAAATTTTTGACAACCCATTTTCTGAAATATTGAGTGGTTGTCCCGTATACTCTTTATGTTATTGCGATGCTGAGAATGATTCCATCCATGATTATTGTATTATTGGAGTATCGGGCTGGCCACCCCTTATTTCGGATACCGCGTTGTCACACACACTTGTATTGAGACTCGGTTTATAATTGTGATTGGTCCATTCGGTTTCAAAGTTGTATAGGTTTTGTTTAGTTATTTCACTGTATTCATTTTGGAGATTATTCAGTTTCATATTATTAGAGATTCGATTTATTTTGAGTTTAGCATGGAGATGGATATATTATCGCTTAGTTGGATGGTTTATCTTTTGGGATTAATTATCATTATCTAGTGGATTAGTTTTATATGTCTCATATCTGTCTCATGCTAAGAATGGTATTTTATTTACTCACGCCTGACTTAGTTTTTGTGGTGGTCGACGCCAGAATTAGGCCTGGGTGTGACACTCGTAAAGAGGTTTCGCCAAGGAACCAAAACCCACTACCCTCACTGTGCCTTCACCCCCCTCGAGCATCATTCCCTATATCTCCTTATTATCTTCTAAAACTGGATTCAATATTTGGTGTTAGCTAGTTGAGATCCAATAGGAGATAACAAATAATAAAAAGCAGTAAATGCAAATGCGTAAAGATAAAGGTGAGGATAAGAAGATTTACACCAAAGATTACAACTCTCAAGATTGAGCCTACGTATACATGGTAGCTTTTAGCACTGGGTTTCAATTATCAGAGGCCCACGAACGATACAATTCACTCAATCTCTCTATTTAAACAATTATAAAGTAAGAATCTCTCTCTTCTTATTACTCGAGTAGGTTTGTTAGTTGCCTTCTCTGATCCTAGTCTTGCCTTTTATTGTGAATGATTATAAGGGACTGTCTGTTATACCAGTATGGTCCAAGTTGGAGCATCTTTTGAAAGAAGGACTCACAAAACATGTAATAGTTTAATGTTTTACCCATTTAAGGAATGTTCTCCAAATGTTAGTTGTCCGTGGTGCCATGTATATGGTGATGGCCAACCTTTAACAGTGTTACTAAATTAGAGTTTATTAGTCAGCCTTGTTAGCATCGACCCAGTCCTCCCAAATGGAAAAAAGGTCGACCTCTTTGCTGAGCCGAGGTCCTTCCTTGATATCAGTTCGGCCGGAGCCGAGCTTTTTCACTTGCTATTGAATGGTTTTATACGGTTATCTTTGGTTGATGAAATGCTTAACAAATATGGTATAACAAAAACCCCAATACTTTATTCATGTCTACAAAGAAGTGGATAAAGTTTTTATAAATGGATTTGGATTGTCATTTCCTAGTTTTAAAGGTCCTCTGTTGTTCTGTTCGACCATCTAAGAAAAATTACTTGTTAGTTTTAGGGTATTAAAAATTTGTGCGGACTTAAATCTACCACGTGTCAGAAATTCAAAGGATCTTCGATAGGCGCGCTTGATACACACATTTTTTCCCTTATAAAAGCGGGACAAAATGTCATTTTTACTTTTCAAATTCCATGTTCAAGCTTCTTATAGAGAGGAAGATACCGATCGTGGTCTTTTGAGGATCTTTGCAACTAAGCTTCCAGTTCATTTTAAATCACCAAGTATTCTTTGTGCAATATTTCTCTAATCATTTAGTGCCCTTTCGTTTTGGGTTTTACATTGAGTTGACAGATTTATGCCTAGTGCTTTCCATTTATAGGGTTTGGTTAGGGTTGATTTGGGTGTAAGTGTGCCTTGCATGAGTGTCTCCTTAAGAATTTGAAAGCACATTATTTATTTGAACAAACTTTACCCTCATCCTTATAAGGACATATTTCTCATGTTCGTTATCTTACATGTGTGTATGTCGTACGCCGCTACATTTGGCACGTCTCTTCATGATCTCATACGACGGCCTCAATCCGAATTCCAGGAATCAATCATTCAACATCTCCATCATGTGTCCCACATCTGCCTCAACGACTTCACGTTCCATGATTTTAGGGACTTAATGCAAGTGGTATGCAAGAGAAGTCAAAACTGTGAGAGAAGGCAAGATATGGAAGTTCAAGGGAATTTTGGTAATTTTATAGCCACCATCCATAGGTCCGGTCAATTGAAAAGTTTAAGAGATCAATGCAACGAAGATACTGGAAGAAACGACACCTCAATCTGAGCTACGGTGAAGAAGTTACGGCCCTTTGAAAATGGAGAAAAATCCAAGAAAAACCTTGAAAAAATGCTAAGTGTTTAAGCCCCAAGTTCTAGTGAATTTTTGCGAACTGAAGGCCAAACCGGTTCGGGGGGGTGAACTGATTCGCGTTACACCCAAACCGGTTCGGGATACCTGACGCTGGCAAGTGTTTTAAAATCGTGAAACTCTTTTTGATTTCCTTATAAAAACCAACTTCGGGGGTGTTATTTCATAAGACCTGGAGAAACAATTTTGAGAGTTATAATTTCTCTAGCCTTCATATTTTTTAGTCCAAAGACTCGTGTTTTGATTCACACAAAATTCTAGTATACTTTTGTGAATCTTTTGGAACCCAAGAACACTTTGTTTTTGTTCATCTTTCGTGGAGTGCGTCTCTATAACATCTGCTTGTGTGTCATTGAGGATCTTGCTGTGTGAAGATTCTTTGCTGAACATTGGGCTACGAGTCCTTGAAGGGTGTTGCGTGTATTCTCTTGCTGAGTTCAAGACTGCAAATCTTTGTCGGTTGGCTGCGCGCTGATCCATTGCATATTTCTCTATGTAATTGTAAGTTGCGATTTATAAATTCATAGTGAAATAAAGGTTTTACCCAAAAGGTTTTTTTTCCTGAAATATATATCTCAACATATTTACTGTGTCGCATGCTTTATATTTGATGGGTTGATTTAGATGCATGTTTAAGGACTGAATTTATTTGATTTAAAAGTAGACTCTAATTAAATAAGGTTTAATTGGATATTTGCAAATTTAATAAATTATCACACCGTCGCACTTTTCAAATTGGTATCAGAGGCGGTTACTCTAAATTATCGAGTATTCCTATTTTTCGCAAAATCATGTGTTATTGATTGTTTTTGAAAAATCAATTTTTTTTTAAAAAGGCGCAATTTTTTCAATGGAACGTTCATTTAATAAGGTGCCTATTTTTTATGGGAATAATTATGCCTATTGGAAAGCTCGCATGAAATCTAGTTTAAAAGCTATTGATGAGTGTGTTTGGTTGCTTTGTGAAAATGGGTGGACTCCTCTCACGGTCACCGTTAATAATGTCACCTCTTTAAAACTCGTGTCAGTCTGGACCGAAGATGATTATAAAATGTCTAATTTTAATTCCCATGGTCTGAGTGCTATTTCTGGAGCTATCACTCCTGAAGAGTTCCGCCGAATTATGACGTGCACCATGTCTAAAGAGGTTTGGAATGTTTTGAAATTGACACATGAGGGTAGAACGCGGTTAAAGAATTGAAATTACAAACTTTGGTCACCCAATTTGAGACTATTACCATGTCTTAGTCTGAATGCTTTGATGATTTTTCTGCTCGTTTATCAGACATTGTTAACACATGTTTTAATTTGGGTGAGGTGATTGATAGAACGTGTGTCGTTAAAAAAAATTTGAGATCTCTTCCAAAATGCTTTATTCCTAAAAGTCACTATTTTGAACTCTTTGGGAAATTTGAAATCACTTAAGTTGGAAGAACTTGTAGGAGATCTTCAAACCTATCATATTGACATATTTCCCAAAACCATTAAGGCTAAGGATAATGGAATTTCTTTAAAGACTCATTGTAAGAAAAAGAAAGAAAAAGTTTGTGAGTCTGATTCTGAAGAAGACTTTGATTTTAATGATATGGCCTTATTTGCGAAAAGTTTAAAAAAATTCTCAACATGAACAAAAATAATTATTCCAATAAAAAGAGATTTTTGAGAAAAATAAAAAGAAAGGAAAGGCCAAAGAAAGTGGTGAAAGGGAAAAAAAGAATGACTCCGATGAGGAGTGTGAGGAAGATTTTGAGAACGTGACTTGTTTTGAACGTGGGGGTAAGGGGCATAAGTCGATTAAGTGTCCTACGTGTCTTAGAAAGAAATGGAAGAAAGTAGCCATGCCTGCCACACTTAGTGATAGTGAGGGAGATGAGTCCGATAAAGGTTTAACACATGGGATGGTTGTCGCTTTTTCTAGTCGTGTGAGCACACCCACTTTGTCTCACGAGAGAGATGATAGTGATTTGTGTTCTTCAAGTGAAGGAGAAAGCGAGGAGGAGAGTGGATATGAATGTGAGCTCCAAAAGGTGTTTAGAGATTTGTACACCGAGACCTTTAAAACAAAGAAGTATAATAGGGATTTAGGACATCGGGTTTTAGATTTGGAGAGAGAGAAGGGGGTTTTAAGAAAGGAGAAGTGTGATTTGACCAACACGTTGTCAAGTCTGACGACACGTGTATCCCAACTCGAGAGTGATCTTGAATGTTCTAGGGAGGTCAAAGTAAATTTTTTGAACGCACCAAAGAAGTTTGAAAAGGTGGTTCATAATGGTAAAGGTGAGAAGTTAGGAATAATTCATGACGGTGCTTCTACTTCCCAATTAACACCCTAGCCAGTTCCCACTTGAGTGTTTTATTCACGTGAGCCTCACCCTAACCCACCTAGGCATCTCATTCCTATTAGGAGAGAGCGTCCTAGAGTTTTTGAGAGAGGTGTTCCTAGGCCTATTTATGTTTGCTCACATTGCAAGAGGAGAGGGAACCTTAGGGAATTTTGTTTCAAGTTGGGTTATGTGTCACGTTTTGCTTCTACATGTGTTTCTGGCACACATGCACCCACACATGGTACTTTACATCCTCCCGGAGACTACATGAGAGAGTTTGCACATTTAGGTGAGCAAGTTAAGTTTTTAGTCAGAACTTCACTAGAATTTATGGACGTTTTTCATAAGTTGTCACCACCTTTGGAAAACCCCTCCGCACCTAATGATTGAGGATTGACTTGTTTACTAGCATAGGATGTTTTTCATGATGATATTATTTGCCTATTGCTAGTATGTATCATGTTTGTATGTTTTAAATTTGTTTTTGAAAAATACAAAAAGATTTTATTTTGATAAAATTTTGAGAAAATCCAAAAAGATTTGTGTATTTTGTTTGCACCGTTTATGGATGGACACTTACGATGACCGAGTCATAACATCATTCCATTATTTTCATGTGACTATTTGATAGTGTTTTGAGACAATAGTTCAATTCATCCTTGTGCTTTGTAATGTTTGGAGTCATTAAGATGTAATTAAGTGTTACTTCCTACATGTTTGACTCATAATTTCCTTTATTGCACACATGCATGGATTTGTTTTATTATTGTACTTGTCTTATCACATGTTGGTTGGGTGTTTTCACTTCAATCCTGTCCTTTAAAACGAACCAAGCGCGATAAATTTTTAGAAGAAAATTGTGCTTATTAGAATCGTTTTGTGAGTTTGTGTGCTTTATTTGAAAACGGGGAAGGGTTGCGAAAGGTTCACATTTGACCTTTGCGAATACTAAGCCACCGTTAAATTGGACCTAAAAAATGGAGGAATTTTATTATCCGGGGTCCAAAGAGGTTTAAAAGAGCCCCCGAAAAAATTTAAAGGCAATAAAAATAAATTCATGCAAATTAGGTTTTTGCACTAGTTCTCCAAAGTTTGAGAATTTAGTTTAACACTTCTAAAAGAAAATATATATGAGGGAGTTTGGTTGGAGATTTTAAATGGGTTTGCACGTCCTTGAAAGTCTTGAAAAAGCACTACATAGTTTTGGACGTCATTGGTGTGAAAATCATTTTGACTTTGATTTGTTGATTTGCATAAGACGATGTCATCTAAATTCAACAATTTTTATACCAAAGGATACTTTTGATGTTCATTCGTTAGGGATATACATATGCATCGTGCATATATGATTGATTGAGTTGATTTACCAATCGAATGTGTTCACACCCATACATTCCGTTTCCATGACTTGGTTGTTTGAGTTTAAATCCATGGTGTGATTTTTGTGTCATATTTTACAAATTGTATCTTTTTTTTTATGCGAAAAATTTGAAAAATCAAAAATAGTTTGTGAATTTTTTTGACCATATCTTTGCAAGAGCACGTTTTCCATTTGAATACCGTGACACCCCGATTTTGCTTGTGTGATTTATTCTCTCATTTATCTATTTGGGGACATAACAAAAAGGGGGAGAAAGAATTATCATATTTTGGGGGAGTTTTTGGAGATTTGACTTATGCTTTTATCATAAATTGGTATCTATGTTTATCTCATTTCAAACTTGATACGTCACGTGGTAATTTCTTTATCTCATGTGTGTAGGTACTACATTGATGATCATACGTTACACACCCTGATGAGAAAAGATTTGAGATTCCTGAAGATTTAAAGAACAAACGATGAAGTCTTATTCATTTGTATCTTTCCAGTTTTGGGTTCATGGGAGGGTAGATTTGTATAGGCAATTTGGTATTTGATAATTTGGATATTTTTATGTATGTACCGACATAGACATTGGGGGATATTTGTATGGGCATATTTCTCATGTCCGTTATTCTACATGTGTGTATGTCGTACGCCGCTACATTTGGCACGTCTCTTCACGATCTCATACGATAGCCTCAATCTGAATTCCAGTAATCAAGCATTCAAGATCTCCATTATGTGTCCCACATGTGCCTCAACGACTTCACGTTCCACGATTTTAGGGACTTAATGCAAGTGGTACGTAAGAGAAGCCAAAACTGTGAAATAAGGCAAGATATGGAAGTTCAAGGGCATTTTGGTAATTTTACATCCACCGTCCAGAGGTCCGGTCATCTGGAAAGTTTAATATCTCGACGTAACGAAGATACTGGAAGAAATGACACCTCAATCTGAGCTACGGTAAAGAAGTTATGGCCCTTTGAAAATGGAGAAAAATTTAAGAAAAAACCTTGAAAAAATGCTACGTGTTTAAGCCCCAAGTTCTAGCGAATTTTTGCGAACCGAAGGCCAAACCGGTTCGCGGTACACCCAAACCGGTTCGGGGTACCTGACGCTGGAAAGTGTTTTAAAATCGTGAAACTTTTTTTGGTTTCCTTATAAAAGCCAACTTCGGGGAAGTTATTTCATAAGACTTGGAGAAACGATTTTGAGAGTTTTAATTGCTCTAGTCTTCATATTTTTGAGTCCCAAGACTCATATTTTGATTAAAACAAAATTCTCATAAACTTTTGTGAATATTTTGGAACCCAATAACACTTTATTTTTGTTCATCTTTCGTGGAGTGCATCTCTACAACATATGGCTGCGTGTCATTGAGGATCTTGTTGCGTGAAGATTCGTTCCTGAAGATTGGGTTGCGAGTCCTTGGAGGGTGCTGTGTGTATTCTCTTGTTGAGTTCAAGACTGCGAATCTTTGTGAGTTGGCTGCGCGTTGATCCATTGCAGATTTCTCTATGTAATTGTAAGTTGCGATTTATAAATTCATAGTGACATAAAGGTTTTACCCGATAGGGATTTTTTCCTGAAATCTGTGTCTCATCATATTTACTGTGTCGCATGCTTTATATTTGATGGGTTGATTTAGATGCATGTTTAAGGGCTGAATTTATTTGATTTAAAAGTAGACTCTAATTAAATAAGGTTTAATTGGATATTTGCGAATTTAATCAATTATCACACCGTCACACTTTTCAATGCTTTTGCTGTGAGATTTTTCACTCCACTCCAGGTCCTTAAACCTGAGGAAGATCCAACAAGCCCTAATTTTATCCTAAAATTTTCTTATTCCAATGCATTTTCCCCTAAGTGTTGAGTATAGTACAGTGAAATTTCATACTTCAGATAGATTCGATAGTTTAAATAATAGTGTTGGGGGAAAATTACACTGATACTAATAATACCACATCATTTGATCATCTTAACTTTGAAGAAAGGGATTTGATGGCTAACCATTTTCTTTCCACTAAACCAGTCAAGGTTCCTCTAATAACAGGATAAGGTGAAACTAGGAGATGTCACCACCACCTTTTATGATCATACAACTTCTGATGCTAGATGGTATAGGAGTGATGTATGAGTTGAGGATCTTGCTGACCTAAGAACTTTATAATCCCTACCATATGATGTGACAATTGAAATTCCTAATCTATAGGGGAAAGATTATGATAGGAGAGATGCCATTGAGGTTTTCTATGATATCCCACCTATTATAATCCTGTGTGATTAGTCCATTATTAAATTAAACAGGAATCATTAATGGTGTCATTCTTAGTATCATTGTCGAAGTTCAATTTATTTTACTAATACCCTAATGGCTCGGTGTCCAAATTTTAATCTTTTTTATTAAAATGCAGTAAATATAATCGGAAATAATATTTCATTTACCATTTCCATGCACATAACAAAGAATAATGAGATAACGATATAAATAAATAATTGAGTCTGGAATAACACTTCAGATAAAATCCCAATACAGTCATCCATAAGTAAAGTCTAAATATATACTAGAAATAATGGAAAATACAAAGTCTCTTAAAATAATATCCAACTAAGAATGGACGACATTCCCAGTCAAAATAAATAAGAACAACTAAGAGCTGAATAAATGTGGAGGCGTCTAATAGAAAGGTCCTGTAACTTCCACAGCAGCAGCAGCACGTCAAATGTAGGAACTCCTATGCCTGGCATCCCTGTGGCTAGACAGCAAAAAATATTTTTACAAATGGATTTGAAACGGGTTTGAGCCCAAGTAAAACAGTTTGAAAAAGTTTAACAAGTGTTTAAATTGCATCAAGATAAGATATTAAATAGATGTTAGTACTGTGTGCCCTCACTTGAGATCCTCACACCAAAACTAATGTGCACGCCTAACGTACTACTCTATCCCACCTAGTTATGCTACCCGCCTAACTAGTATGGATTACATCTATTTGCGTCTAACAATTTATAATTCCCATGTATATCGCCCATACCATACGATACTGTCATTTCTAATTCTTTATGTTCATTAGAAATTACCAGTAAATGATTTAGTTCTCATGCAATTTAGTTAATTTAGATATCACTATCTATCTTATTTACTAATATGCTCGTAGTAGGATCAATCACACGTATATACATATTTATCACCCTTATCATAAATATACGTATACAACACCCCTAGGTGGAGACCTACGGTGTAGGCGTACTCTACTATCAAGTCTTGGTAAATCACGTACTATATAAGGACACTATTTTGGATAGTCTCCCCCGAACCATAAATTAAATTACACAATATTGGAGGCGAACATAGTTCTAAGCCTTGGGGATACACTCATACCTAACGCACCCAAATGACCGGTCATACCCTTATTCACACAAGTGGTTCTCAATCCCCAAGTTCTATATCGTGAGGTACAAGTCAATATCCCTCTAATTGGGCTCATCAGAATAAAAGTGTCCATGACGTGAAACCTCCCGTGATAGCAAGTAGCCTAGGTATGATTGCACATACAATTCAAACAATAAGTATACACACCACCCATATATATATATATAATCATTATAGGTATACACGTAACCTATATCATATACTCCATACGTATTATAGGAACTCTCGAATATTCAACGTAGCATAATAATTCTTCTTGTATAATCTCGAGAGTTTATAAATACCGTTGGTGCGTTGGTTAAACCAAATGGTATAACCCGAAACTCATAGGACCCATATCTCATAAAAAAGTAGTCTTAGAAAAGTCATGCTCCCAGATGCGTAAATAGTGATACCCGAATCTCAAATCTATCTTAGGGAAGTAGGCTACCCTCTCAACTGGTCTAATAAGTCATTGATTTGGGGTAACAGATACTTATTCCGTATTGTGACTTTACTCAACTCCCGATAATCCACACACAGACATAAGGACCTATCTCCCTTCTTCACAAATAATACCGGGGCAGCCCAAGGCGAAGTACTACGACGTATAAATCCATGACCCAACATTTGTTCAATCAGATCCCGTAGTTCCCTCATCTCCATTAAAACCATACGATACGCTGCACGAGCTATTGGTTGAGTGCCCGACACTATCAAAGAACTCGAACTCTCTGCTAGGGGCAATACCGATATCTCATGAAATACATTGGAAAACTCACATACGACTGGAATAGAATCGAGGGAAATCACCACCCCGTGATAGGTCTCTTCCTCTATATAATACAGATGAGTGGATTATCCTCCTTCAGGACGATGCATCGCCACTAAAAATATCTCATGGTCTTGAATCATAGACACTATGCTCTGGCTATAGCAGTCAATCATGGCCCTATACTCAGCTAGCCAGTCCATGCATATGATGGCATCGTACTATGGCATATCATTAGGAAAAACTATTCTCCCGATATCTATACTCACACCCCATCATATATAGAAAATCAGTGTCCTGCTACCCAGTGGAGAATCTATACACGTGACTGTACTATCTTCCATCTCTAATAATTATGTGGCTCTTACAAACCTAGTGGTTATGAATGAGTGCGAAGCCCAAATGCCAAATAAAATGTTCCTCAAAGTAACATCGATAAAAAAATATACCCTCAACAGCGGATGGATCCTATGGAACTACACCCGAGTGGACAAGATACATGCACCCATACTGTAACTCCCCCTGTTGGGGTGGGGCTGTTAGAATGGATGGTGCTACATTCAAGGCTACTACAGGTGCTGGTGCTGGGAGGGAGGCGGGGAAAATAGGTCTCTGAAGCTCCTGGGGGTCCTTGCTGCTGCTGAACCCTTCCTTTATTAGGGTAATCCTATCATTTGTGGCTAATCTTCCACAAATGAAACACATTCCAGTAAAATTACCTCCCCTCTACCCTGGCCCTGCTGGAACTGATGAAAATACTGCTAGCCATGCCTGAATCCACCATGTCCCTGTCTATACTCCCCTGAACGGAACCTCTTAGTATCATCCCCCTAGTGAGGACCTTGCTCACTATGTCTCAAATGACTCTGAGTCGATTGTGCTCCACTAGCACTGCTACCCCTAGTCCTGCCCTACTAGATGGACTCTCTTGAGCGCTTGCTTCCCTTTACATCAAAGCGGTTGTCCTGACAGTATAGTAGCGTTGCATTCAACACCTCCATATAAGTCTTCAAAGCTGGATTACCCAACAAATGATGATGGATCCTCCAGGTAAGACCATCTACAAACAACTGAATCCTATTCTCTTCCATCAGCACCACTTCAGGAAAAAAATTTGCCAGTCTGCTAAACTCCTCCTCACACTCTGCTATGGTCCTCGCCTATAGAGAAACATCCAAAAAATTCCTCCTCGTGTCAGTCTAGATGGAGGAAGGAAAGTATTTGTGATCGAACCACTCCTAAAACTCCTGAATAGTCAAGGTGTCCCTCTCCTGCACGGTGATGATGGACTCCCACCACTGTAATCCTACCCCTACCAGCTTAAAGGTAGCTAGTATATACTTCTATACCTCTGTGAACTCATACATCCTCAAATGCCTCTGGATATCCTTCTTCCATTGGCATGCTACAACTACATCAGGGATACCCTGAAACTCTGGAGGATGTTCGTTCTGAAAGGCATCTCGAACTCTCTCCCAAGCATAAGGAAACGAGTGTTCAGGAGCTGGAGCAACCACCTAAGGCTGGGGTGGCACATGTGGTGCCTGCTGGGCGAAAGTAGTCAGGGCTGCATCAACAGCCTAAGCTTCAATGGAAGCAACCTTGTAAGCATTCATAGATCCCGGGGTCCGAGTTGGCTATGGCTCGGGCTGTGCCTCTGGGGTGGCTCTGGTGCATGTCGAGGAGGCATTTGAAATGAGAAAGAATTGTCCATCAGCCCACAATTCAATATGTCTTAAAATAGTTGAAGACATAAATGCATAATGAAGAATACAACGGTCCTAATAATAGTGCTCTATATCAAAGGACGCTACGATAAAAATTATAGACTTTATGGTAAGCCACACAGATCCTAAGGACACTAGAACCTGCTCCCCTGATACCATCCGTGACAACCCGCCTATTCTAATCTTGGGTGATGAGTCCATTATTAAATTAAACAGGAATCATTAATGGTGTCATTCTTAGCATCACTATCGAAGCTCAATTTATTTTACTAATACCTTAATGGCCCGATATCAAAATTTTAATCTTTATTATTAACATGCAGTAAATGTAATCGGAATATATATTTCAATTACCATTTCCATGCATATAACAATGAATAATGAGATAATGATATAAATAAATAACTGAGTCTGGAATAACACTCCAGATAAAATCCCAATACAACCATCCATAAGTAAAGTTTAAATCAATACTGGAAATAATGGGAAATACAAAGTTTCTCTATAATAATATCCAACTAAGAATGGGAGACATGCCCGACTGAAACAAATAAGAACAACTAAGAGTTGAATAAATATGTAGGTGTCTAATAGTAAGGTCCTGCAACTTCCACAATAGTTGCAGCATATCAAATGTAGAAACTCATATGCCTGGCGCCCCTGTGGCTGGACACCTAAATTTGTTTTTACAAAAGGATTTGAAACAGGTCAGAGCCCAAGTAAAATAGTTTGAAAAAGTTTAGTAAGTGTTTAAAATGCATCAAGATAAGATATTAAATACATGTTAGTACAATATTCCCTCACTTGAGATCCCCAACCCTCAACTAATGTGCATGCCTAACGTACTACTCTATCCCACCTAGTTATGCTACCCGCCTAACTAGTCTGTCTTACGTCTCTTTGCGTCTAAAAATTTATAGTGCCCATCCGTATTTCTCATACCATATAATATTGCCATTTCTAATTCTTTATGTTCATTAAGAATTACTAGTAAATGATTTAGTTCACATGCACTTTGGAAAATTTAGATATCACTATCTATCTTATTTACTAATACGCTCGTAGTAGGATCAATCACACGTATATACTCATTTATCACTATTATCATATATATATATATATATATATATATATATATATATATATATATATATATATATACTAGGGATGGAAATTTAACCTGACTTGTAGGAGCTCCACCTCGTCCCTACCCTAATGGGATGGGTTTTAAAACCCGATTAATGAATTAGGAGTGGGTATGGGTTTTAAAAAAATATGTTTATTAAATGGGGTGGGTTAGGAGTTTTTTAAATAAAACCTTCCCGCCCCGTTTAACTTTTACCTACATTAATACCCTTTATATGTATGTTAATTATAATTAAACCATATATTGCAATAAAAAAAACCTTTATATGTATGTCAATTTTGTAAAAGATCTATATGGAAACATGGATTGCCAATTGGGGGGTGTCTCATATATTGGAATAGGAACCATTATAGACCTCTAAGACTATAAAGTAATATATTTTATTTACTATTTTAAAAATTAACTAGACTCGTAGGAGCCCTGACTCGCCCCGTTTATTAAATGGGGCGAGTGAGGAGTTAATTTAAATAAAACTGACCCGCCCTGCTCCACCCCATTTATTAAATGGGATGGGTTAGGATTTTTGAAAACCAACCCCAAACCCGCCCTGTTGCCATCCCTAGTGGAGACCTGTGGTGTGGGCATACTCTCCTATCAAGTCCTGGTACATCACGTACAATATAAGGACACTGGATCAGATAGTCTCCCTCGAACCATAAATTAAACTACACAATATTGGAGGCGAACATAGTTCTAAGCCTTCGGGATACGCTCATACCTAACGCACCCAATGATCGATCACAACCTTATACACACAAGTGGTGCTTAATCCCTAAGTTCTATGTCATGAGGTACAAGTCAATATCCCTTCAATTGGGCTTATCAAAATAAGACTATCCACCACGCAAAACCTCCCGTAATAGCAAGTAGCCTAGGTATGATTACACATACAATTCAAACAATAGGTATACACATCACCCATATATATATATATATATATATATATATATATATATATATATATATATATATATATATATATATATATATATATATATATATATATATATATATATATATATATATATATTCATTATAGGTATACACGTAACCAATATCATATACTCCATACGTAGTATAGTAACTCTTGAACATTCTACGTAGCATGATACTTCTTGTTGTATAATCCTCAGTCTTTCCCAATACCCAAATTGTTGTCAATTGTCCCTTAAGAAAACTTAGTAGGTATCCCACTCAAGGCCTACTAGTCTTGGTCCTACATTTCCCTAATTCTCCATGATAAGAAATCATTATCCGAATAAGATTTTATTACCAATTAAGCTTAATCAATTTTAGTCATAAACTCTCCTCGTACGACTAACCTCAAACCCAACATTAGCCTACTGGTAAAGGGACTATCTCTCATTAGGATTTAAAATTAATCCAAAGGTCAACCCAATCATTTTCTATGAGTTTTAAGCAGAAGGAAAAAATGTGTAAATCTGGGAAATCTAATCGATTCGGACCAGGGCCAAATCGATTTGTCGTAGAAGGTATCAGCTTCTTCACCAAACATTTACAGGAATTCACCATTTTTAAACCTCAAGACCAACATTACACTATCCCAAACTCCCAACAAAAGGTCTCTAACATCATAGTAACATGTATCAACAATTTTTAACGTATAAGAATCATTAAATCTTTACAGAATAACCTCAAATCAGATTTAATCAAGATTAATTTCTAAAAACCTAGATTATTATTCATGTCCAAGAACCTCAACATAATTCCAGATTTCTTCCCCAGTTTCGTGATATTTCTCATCAAATTCATCATACATGTATCAGGGATCAAATATATTATAATTCCTACCCAAGAATATGATTTATATCTCCAATTTTAATGTCAAAGTTCATAAATTTTATAAGGTAATCATCCTATTCTAACCTGGATGGTATATTAAATAAAAAGTTAGCAAGATAAACACTTGCCTTAATTCGGAGGTCTGATTTCTGCAAGATAAACACTTGACTTAATTTGGAGGTCTGATTTCTGCAGAATTGATAGTGGGATTTGTGTTCTCCTCCTCCCGATCTACAATCCGGTGGTAGGGTGGTGCAAGAAGGTGGTTTTTGGCCTTGGAACCCTAGGAACAACTCTCATTCTTCCTCCAGTAACTCTCTGTTTGGTTTGGTAACTGATAAACCTAATTCCCTTTACGTGTTATTAGATATAATCCTCTAATTTTCGTGGATTTATTTTCCCCAAAATTTCAAAAGACCGAAATACCCCCTAAAAGTGCCCCGGGACCCTAACTAAACCCCCAGGCAGACTTTTCTGACTATGTCGACCCTTCCGGACACATTGGCACACTCGAAATGACCATGTGGAATATCAAAAGTGAAATTATACTTTATTTTCCAAATTAAGCCTCAACACGACTGACATGTGCATCCCGACTAAATTTACCGTAACTGTCGTATTTCTCACTCACGACAATGATAATATTTCCTTATCATTATTATTACTCATTCACTAAGTAATAGTCAATATAAATAAATATTAACCCTTATCTCGCTAATTAATATTTATTTTAACGGATTAATTTTTGCAAACATAATTAAATTAATCCCAATTAATTCCATATATAAAAATCAATAAAATTACGAGGTGTTACATTTTCTTTCCTCTTTGGGTAATTTAAGAGGGATTCTCTCTTCCCCTCTGCCCCTTAATAAGATCTATCTTAAAGGGGGTATGGAATGACCCTTACCCAAATCCCCCCAAATGCCTATAGGTCTATAATAGGATCCATGATCTACTCGAAGAAATATAGGGGGGTTGACATTAATGGAGACATATTCAGATTTGTATATGGTTTAAAGGATCGCCACAAAAACTTGGGGTATTACTATTTTTCTTCCCAGAGTTTGAATACAAAAAGAGTCCAAGTCTCCCAAATTAGTAATCACAACTAGAAAACCAAGCTTTTCTATATCTCTAGCATATGGGAATTCTTTCCCAATGACCTTGAGAGCGATCAATATTGCTAGTGACTAGTTCTCCTCTCATTTTATTGCCAAGAAGGAACCTTCATTGGACAAGAGGCTAGTGAAGATGATTAGATGAGTTCATGCTTCAGACCCCAAGTATTTTAAGGATGTATATTCCCCCAAGAAGTTTGGGGCCATTGAGAAATATCTGAGCATCAATACCATTGATCTTGAAACTTAAAGATAACAAAGATAGCCGATGACGATGACGATGAGGAAAGTTTTGAGAAGAGGAGGAAAATGAGGTGGAGGTAGGCAAGGTTGAAGGTGACTATGAAGAGGTCAAAGAAGGTAAGACATTTTTACAATTCTTAGGTCGTCCTTCATTTTTGTGTGCTTCTACATATACCTACCTAATTTTTAACTGAGTCCATCCATATTTTTTTGTACAACTTCAACTCTAAATTCGAACTATTTTGTAATGGATCCAGCTATGTTTCTAGGGACAAAATGAAGGAAATTCAAGCTAACAAACTCGAAGAACATGCTCAACAAGCTGCTGCTAAAAAAGTAAAGGAAGAGTCTCATACCAAATAAGAAAATGATGACAAATCTCAACTTTCAATTGTTGAGGCAGCAAATTAGCCATTGAAAAGGCCAAGAAGAAAAAATTTGCCGATAAAGGAAAGATTAAAGTGTCTGAGGAGAGGCGGAGCAAGAAGAAAAGATCCTTGGATGATCCGTCTATCAAGGATCCAAAACTACCCAATAGTAATGCCAAAAAGAAAATTTCCATTGATGTTAGACCTTCTCGGAGGTTATTCAAGGGGAACTCTTCGTCTACCGATGGTCATATTGAGCCTTACGAGATTGACCCTCTGATGACCAAGGAAAAACTCCTTGCACACTAAAATTATTCTGAATGCTACAAATATCCCTGAAGTTGTGGGCTATGTGGGCTATAGCCTTGATTTTCAGTTCATGCCTACTTGGATATGGATAACCTATGAAATTTAGCTTCCCATAAGGTGTTTGTAGTAAGTTGAGTCAGATCATATTTCATTATTCTTCTATAAGACGATATATTTTCCTCAAACTAATTTGTTCCCTTTCTTCTTACACAGGGTAACGTGGCAACTAAAATTTTGAGGGTGGAAGCTCAATCTGTCATGAATTCGTATGATGAATTTAGGAGCGCAAAAGAAGGAACTGAAGAGAAAATTAAAACTCTTAAGGCTAACTCATCTAAGGCTCATATTAAGCTTTAGGAAGTTGATGACTAGATGATGACTAAAGTGGAAGAGCTAAGTAAAACTAAAGAAGAGATCAGGCTTCTACAATAGGATCTTAAAGTTGCTCAAGACCAACTTGATGTTTTAAATCTTAACTCTCTAAGGCTTAAGTTACTTCTTCCTTGGCTGGAGAAAAATCTATAAAGTCCTTCAAGTTCTTTAAGGAATACATCATTGATACAACCATGGCCTTCCTCAAAGCTATGAAGAACTAAAAAGGAGGGTAGCAAAACACTACCCTGATATTATTGAAGTTGTCCTGTCTTTGGGAAGGGGATTATAATGAAGCCCAAGACTTAGATGAAGAAGAGGAGGCTGCCTAGAGAGTTGAAGTAGGGTTATGTTAAGATGATGAGCATTAAGTCATTGAGGAGGAACGATTTGTTGAAGATAAGCTTCCTAGTACTGGGAACTTAGAGTTGGATCCTAAAGATGATGTTGCTTAGCCTTTTGTTATTTCTCTTTCTATGATTTTTTTACAGACATCATACATGTATGGAATTTTGAATGGTAATAATTTATGAAAATTTATAAATTACTATCAATGAAATTAGTTTATATCGTTCACCGTGTACTATATTTTCTTTTCCAAGTATTCTTATTCATATATTTGCTAATTGGTTCTAGTCAACTTTACAATTTAATCTAAGATTTGATTTTAGGTCTTGTCAGTAGTTCTTAGTCTTTTTTACTGTGTCGCCGAATCTTGTTGTCACAGCCTAGGATTACTAGTTTCTAAAGGATGAACTATTTTAGTTGTCTAATTAGGAAAGGTATGTGGTCGGATCTTATTGTCACACCTTCTTCTAAAGATTTTGCACAGTCAAAGATGTGCATTTGGTCAATCTGGTTCACTTTAGCCAACCTTACGTAACATGTTTGAGCAATCAAAGATGTGCTCGGGTCAATTGGGTTGTATATAGCCAACCTGATCTGAGATTTTTAAGCAGTAAAAAATGTTCTTTAATTAATTGGGTTGCCTTGAGCTGACCTGGACTGAGATATTTGAGAAGTCAAAGATGTGATTTGGTCGATTAGGTTGACTTGAGCCAACCTAACCTAAGATGTTTGAGCAGTCAAAGATGTGCTTTGGACAATTGGGTTGGCTTGAGATGACATGGACTAAGATTTTCTAAAACATGTGTTAAGTTTATACCTTGAGATCTTCGGTTGAAGCCTCTTGCTGAATAAAATTTAAATAAATGCCAATAAGTATTTGACAATCAAAATATTATAATGACGGTAACATGTATTCTCATTTATTAGTTTATGCTTGTACTAGAATTCTAACTTCCCATTGCATTCATCCTCCGTAATAACTAAAAGACTTCTTCAATGATAATACCTATTGAGGTGCTCAGAGTTCCAGCTATTTTTTAATAGCTCCCCTTATAAAATTTGAATCCGATAAGTACCAGGTTGTACGAATTGAGCCACGCGATAACGACCATGCCAATTTTCTTTCAACTTATTGGACTTTCATATAACCTTCTTCAACACGTAGTCCCATTCCCTGAGTGTACTAAGCTTGACTTTTTTACTGTACAATTTTATTGTGCGTTGTTGATAGGATTCTACCCCGAGTGTTGAAGCCTCCTTGTCTTCACATATCAGGTCTAAATCTAATCTTCTTGCAAAATCACTCTTGGGGGAATCAAAGTTAAGGACACTGTAGGTTAAGAGGATGAACTCAATTGGGACCACGGCTACACTACCAAAGGACAACATATAGGATGTTTCTCATGTAGTTATTTTTGGTGTTGTCAGGTAGGCCCACGACACATTTTTTAATTTATTTAACTGATTTCCATTGGCCAACACTAGCCTCTTCTTCATTCCATCTAACAAAGTTCAGTTTTTGACCTCCGTCTACCCATTGTATTGTGGATGAGTTGGTGACAAATGTAACATTCTGATTTTGGCCTTATCGCAATACTTTTAAAACTTATTATTATCAAACTGGGTGTCGTGGTCAGTAATGAAGGAGTGAGGGATGCCATACCTGGTTATTACATTTTTCCATATAAATTGGGAGACGATTATATAAGTAATTTTTATAAGTGGTTCAACCTCCACCCATTTTGTGAAATAATCTATGGTTGCCACCAGATACACAACACCAAAAACAAGAAACTGGCATAGTTTAAAACAGCGCCAGACGCAATCTGGCACGGTTCAAAACCGTGCCAGAATCAGGCGTGCCAGATTTTCTGGCGCGGTTTAAAACCGTGCCAGATTTCCCAAACTGGCACGCTTTTGGCACGCTTTTAAACTGTGCCAGTTTTTTATCTGGCATGCTTTTGGCACGCTTTTAAACCCTGTTAGATGTTAAATCTGGCACGCTTTTGGCACACATCGTGTCACACCCCAAACCCAATATCCATACTAATCATTTGTTATTAGAATAATTGGACCATAATCTCAAGTCCATTGAAAATTTAACTCATTTATCAATGTTTTTCTGCATAATGAACATAATATTGTTTTTGTGCCATAACGAAGTCAACATCAGAGTCATAATTAAGTGGACATACAATACTGTGATTAACTATGATCAACTCAATTCATACTAAATCAATATATATAATGTGTGAATAAATTAAAATCTTCAGTGTGACAATGATAAAATCTCCATACTTAAACCCCATCTCTTCTAACGGTGCAACTCTCAAAGTTACCGGTTATATATTATCCTAGCTGGCAGCGTACCAACCTGAAATTGTTAAAATATAAACCATAAGCATTAAGCTTAGTGAGGTACTCCTTCCATGCAATAGAATAACAATTCTATATCGAATATGTGAATATAAAATCTGAACAATCCTGCCCATTGGCAATAACAAATCATGGATCATAAGATCCAAATAATTCTGCCCGTTGGCAATAACAAATCCTGGATCGTAAGATCTAAATAATTCTGCCCGTTGGCAATAACAAATCCTGGATCATAAGATCCAAACAATTCTGCCCATTGGCAATAACAAATCCTGGATCATAAGATCCAAATAATTCTGCCCATTGGCAATAACAAATCCTGGATATTTGAATATCCAAATAATTCTGCCCATTGCCAATAACAAATCCTGGATATTTGAATATCCAAACAAATCTTGAATACCGAAGTATTCAAACCAATCCTGGATCATGAGACCCAAACAAATCCTGGATATTTTAATATCCAAACAAATCTTGAATACCGAAGTATTCAAACAAATCCGCTCTTAGAGCTATATTCATATTTATATATGAAACAAATCATAAGTACACTCACCTTGATAGTTTAACTGGCTTTTCCCTTGCCTTTATCCGGTACTTGTTCAATCAGCTCTTCTTCCCTTCCTATCATTCTTACAATATTAGTGTCATCATAAGAATATTAATAGTCCAAAGAATAACTTCAATCATAACTCAATTCATAAGCATCATATTTTTCAATTCAAATCATTCATTAAAATGAAGTCCCATCTAGACTCAGGTTCTGTTATCTAACATATTCAAATTACAGCACAAACCCTTTTTAACTATTCTTGGTAATCCAATCCTTATTATATCATGTTTCCAAAACAAAAGACGGCACATCATTCCGAGTTTCCTAGAGCAAAATAAGCCTATTTCTTCATTACATAGCAAATCTGCCCTATAGGCTCTTTTATCGTTCATTCAACTTCCAGGAATTTCCATAATTTTTCTACATCATAAATTTATATGATATTCAACCCAACATCAGTAAACATATTTAACAATACAAGATTAAAATTTCTTAATTTTCAGAGTTTATTTTCTATGTCAAGCAAAACATCGAACACATGGTAGGCATACTTTCACCCTTAGGGCAGATTTCATACCCGAACTTCAAACTCTCACCAAGGACTCATTTCTTGGTATTTTCCCATGATTTTTGGATATGTCATACATATGTAAGTCAAGGTTAATCTCCAATTAGAATAAATCAATTCCAGTAAGTATAGAGAAATATATAGAAGTTCGAATAAACAAGGTTCTTAAACAAAACAATCTCAAGGGTTTACACATTCAAGTTTACTTAAACTTTCATCTATCCATAAGTACATATCAAGAAATGGAATTTCAGTAAACAAATGATTATTTCAATCATTTAAATAATTAATACAAAAAAATAAACAAGATTTATGGATGGAAATACCTTAGGGGCTTTTACGTAATTTTTCTATGAATTTTTCTTCAATTTCTCCTCACACTTTCTTCCTAACTTCCTACTTCTCTTTCCTTAAGCTTAGAATATCTCATGGCTGCATTTTGGCTGAATAAAGAGGTAATTATAAGGGTTTAAGGTCGGCCAAAGCCACCACCCTTCCCAACCAATGAGAATAAAACATTTGTTGCCATAATAAGACAAAATACTACTTAACGGATGGACTATTTTGCCCTTGTTTCGTAATTTTGGTATAACTTCTCACTCGAACCTCCGTTTCACATGCCGTTTGTTTGTTTTTTTTTTTTTTTTTTTTTTTTTTTTTTTTTTTTTTACGACCATAACTCACTTGTCTACAACTATGTAGTTTTCACCTCAAGTCAATTGTTATGTCATAAAGGTCAAAACTAGCCAAACATGAACATTCCTACCGAAACCTTCAAAATTTTGTATTTGTAACTAATTCGACATTTTATGCTTTTTGAAGGTAGGATTAGACTAAACATAATAAACTAACATCACATGTATTAATAACACACTAATCATATCACATAATCTAGGCAGGATTTAAGCATAATTAATCATAAATATATTCGGGTTGTCACAATTCTCCCCCTGTTAGGAAATTTTGTCCTCGAAATTGACATACCTTGGTTGTCTGAATCAAACAAATACGGATAACGCATTTTCATGCTATCCTCACTCTCCCATGTAGCTTCTTCCATGGAATGCCTTCTCCACACAACTTTCACAAGTGAGATCACCTTTGATCTCAATATTTGTTCTTTCCTATCGACGATAGCAAGCGGTTCTTCCACGTAGCTTAAATCTTCCTTCAATTCAATAGTTTGTTCCACCCATACATGTGAAGGGTCTACTACATACTTTCTCAACATAGAAACATGAAAAACATCATGTAATCGAGCTAACTCTGGTGGTAATGCTAACTTGTAGGCAACCATCCCGACTTTTTCAAGGATTTCATAAGGTCCAATGTAGCGTGGACTTAATTTTCCTTTCTTTCCAAACCTCATAACTCCTTTCCATGGCGATATTCGAAGAAACACGTAATCCCCCTTCTTAAATTCTAAATCTTTTCGTCTCTTATCCGCATAACTTTTTTGTCTGCTTTGAGCTGTTCTCATTCTATCTTGAATAATCTTCACTTTTTCAGTGGTGACTTCAATCAATTCTGGACCCTCTATCTTCCTTTCACCAACTTCACCCCAACATATTGGTGTACGACATCGTCTACCGTACAATGCTTCATATGGAGCCATACCAATAGTAGACTGAAAACTATTGTTATATGCAAATTCTATCAAAGGCAAATATTCATCCCAATTACCCTTGAAATCAAGCACACGGGCTCTAAGCATATCTTGCAAAATCTGTATTGTCCTTTCAGACTGCCCATCTGTCTGGGGATGAAAATCCGTACTAAACTTTAAGTTGGTACCCATAGCATACTGCAAACTATCCCAAAATCTGGATGTAAAAGTAGGGTCCCTATTTGAAACAATAGAAACAAGCGCCCCATGCAATCGAATAATTTCATTAACATACAATCTAGCATACCTATCAACTGTATACGTAGTCTTGACTGCTAGAAAATGAGCGGATTTGGTCAATCTGTCCACCACTACCCAAATCGAATCTGACCCCTTCTGAGATCGAGGAAGCCTAACTACAAAATCCATCGTTACATAATCCCATTTCCATTCCGGTATTGGCAATGGCTGAAGCAGACCAGTAGGTTTCTGATGCTCCACTTTCACTTGCTGACATACAAGGCACCTAGCAACAAAATCAGCTATTTCCTTCTTCATATTATTCCACTAATAATTCTCCTTCAAATTCCTATACATTTTAGTACTACCAGGATGCATAGTATAAATGGAATTATGAGCCTCATCTAAAATTTCCTCCTTTAATCCACCCACATTAGGCACACATAATCGTTGTTTATACAATAAAGTGCCATCATTCACAATACAAAAATCTTCAGACTTACCGTCTTGGACATCTTGTCGTTTCTTCTCAAGGAAAGGATCTTGACTTTGCAAATCATGAATACGGGTAGCTAACAAAGGCCTCACGCTTACATGAGCAAAGAACCTACCCCCATCTGCTAACTTCAATTCTACTCCCATCAATCTCAACTCCATGATGTGGGCAACTCTAGCACACCGAATACAAGATAACCTGCCCGAAGCCTTTCTACTCAGAGCATCTGCAACTACATTTGCCTTTCCTAGATGGTAGTGAATTGTACAATCATAATCTTTAATTAACTCCATCCACCGCCTCTGCCTCAAATTCAACTCCTTCTGAGTAAATAAATACTTAAGGCTTTGATGGTCAGTAAAAACTTCACATACCTCACCATATAGATAATGACGCCATAATTTCAAAGCAAACACAATAGCAGCAAGTTCCAAATCATGTGTAGGATAACTACGTTCATGTGTACGCAACTGCCTAGAAGCATAAGCAATAACTCTACCATGATGCATAAAAACACAACCCAACCCCTGGTGTGAAGCATCTGTATAAATAACAAAACCATCTCCATCATGCGGAATAGTAAGAACAGGTGCAGTTACTAACCTCTTTTTCAATTCATCAAAACTATTTTCGCAATCAGAATTCCATTCAAACTTAACATCTTTCCGGGCTAGTTTAGTCATCGGCAAGGCAATTGAAGAAAATCCCTTTATAAACATCCTATAATACCCAGCTAAACCAAGAAAACTCCTCACCTCAGTCACATTATTGGGCCTCTCCCATTTCACAATAGCCTCTACCTTTTTAGGATCAACACATATACCATCTCCAGAAATAACATGGCCTAAAAATACAACTTGTGATAGCCAAAATTCAGACTTGCTAAACTTAGCATACAACTTCTTATCTCTCAACAGATTCAAAATAGTTATGAGATGCTTTTCATGTTCAACCATATCATGTGAATAAATCAGAATATCATCAATAAAAACTATCACAACTAAATCAACAAAAGGATGCAGTACCCGGTTCATAAGATCCATAAATACAGCTGGAGCATTAGTCACCCCAAAAGGCATCACCAAAAACTCAAAATGACCATACCGAGTGGGAAAAGCAGTTTTAGAAATATCACTCTCCTTCACCCTCAACTGATGATACCCTGATCGCAAGTCTATCTTTGAAAACACTTTAGCACCCTGTAACTGATCAAACAAATCATCTATACGAGGTAAGGGATATTTATTCTTAATTGTAGCTTTATTCAGCTGCCTATAATCAATACACAACCGCATAGTACCATCTTTCTTTTTCAGAAATAAAACTGGTGCACCCCATGGAGATACACTGGGTTGTATAAAGCCCCTATCAAGTAAATCCTGTAACTGGATCTTAAGTTCTTTCAACTCAGCAGGTGCCATTCTATACGGTGCCATAGAAATAGGGGTTGTCCCTGGTGCTAATTCAATACTGAATTCAACTTCTCTTTCTAGAGGTAACCCTGGAAACTCACTAGGAAACACTTCAGGAAAATCCCGTACAATAGGAACATCGACTAATTGTAAAGCCCCCTTCCTAGTGTCAAGAACATATGCAATAAAACCCTCACAACCCTTACTCAATAATTTCCTCGTCTGAATAGCAGAAATGATGCAACTGGGAACAATTTTCCTTTCCCCCACAAATTTAAATTCAGGCTCACCAGGCATATTAAAAACAACTTCCTTACGGAAACAATCCATGGATGCATGATATTTGGATAGCCAATCCATTCCCAGAATTATATCAAAATCAAAAATATCCAATGGAAGTAGATCTATAACCGTATCTCTAGACCCCACAGTCAAAACACAATCACGAAAAACATATTCGACTACAATCATATCCCCCATAGGCATGGAAATACCCAACCCCACCTCTAAATGAGTACATGGTCTATTCAGATATATGGAAAATGCAAATGACACAAAAGAATGTGTGGAACCAGGATCAATCAAAACATAAGCACTTCTATCAGTAACATAAAGTGTACCTGTCACCACATCTAGAGTAATCTGAGGCTCTTTCATCGTAAAGACTCGTCCACCTGGCCTGGAACCACTGGCTTGTCCTCTGCCCATACTTTTCACTGCACTGCCTGGAGATAATACTCTGCTTGCTGCTTCGCTAGGTGGTGCTGTAGTCTCTGCCAACTGCGGACAATTCTTCCTAACATGCCCCACTTTATGACAATGGTAGCATTCCACTCCTTTAAGCTTAGGACACTCGGATTTATAATGCCCCTCCTCTTTACAAAAGAAACATGTAACAACTCTTGCCGGTGCCTCACCTCTCCCTGGCCTCCTAACCAGACTAGAAGATTCTCCACCCCTAGTATCTTTGCCAAATCTCCCTTGGACTCTACCACTATATCCACCACCTCTCTGAAATTTATGAGGTTCCACCTTAACACTTCCACTCTCACCTCCCCTATACTGAGATGCATCGAATCTACTTTTCTTAAAACTCTCTCTGCTCGCAACACCTTGGTTCATTTGCCTTTCTGCTATCGTGGCTTTGTTTACCAGAGAAGCATAATCTTCTAACTCATAAGTTGCCACTCTATTTTTAATAGGCCAAATCAGTCCATCTTGAAACTTACTACATTTATCTCCTTCATCCTGCACATACTTAGTAGCAAATCTAGACAAAGCAGTAAATTTAGCATCATACTCCCTCACGGACATTTTCCCTTGGGTCAAATTTATAAATTCCCTCAGCTTCTCCCTCCTCTCTAGGTTGTCCATTCCCAGGTTCCATCTGGAATAATCTGTAATAAAACAAAGTTCTAACAACCAATATAAACAGTTTATAATACTAAACTATTGGTTAGTACATAAACAATTCATAAATATCAAATCAACTCAATACTGCCATCTAACCGTCACACACGTCCAGAATTTATAACCACGCTCTGATACCACTAGTTGTCACACCCCAAACCCAATATCCATACTAATCATTTGTTATTAGAATAATTGGACCATAATCTCAAGTCCATTGAAAATTTAACTCATTTATCAATGTTTTTCTGCATAATGAACATAATATTGTTTTTGTGCCATAACGAAGTCAACATCAGAGTCATAATTAAGCGGACATACAATACTGTGATTAACTATGATCAACTCAATTCATACTAAATCAATATATATAATGTGTGAATAAATTAAAATCTTCAGTGTGACAATGATAAAATCTCCATACTTAAACCCCATCTCTTCTAACGGTGCAACTCTCAAAGTTACCGGTCATATATTATCCTAGCTGGCAGCGTACCAACCTGAAATTGTTAAAATATAAACCATAAGCATTAAGCTTAGTGAGGTACTCATTCCATGCAATAGAATAACAATTCTATATCGAATATGTGAATATAAAATCTGAACAATCCTGCCCATTGGCAATAACAAATCATGGATCATAAGATCCAAATAATTCTGCCCGTTGGCAATAACAAATCCTGGATCGTAAGATCTAAATAATTCTGCCCGTTGGCAATAACAAATCCTGGATCATAAGATCCAAACAATTCTGCCCATTGGCAATAACAAATCCTGGATCATAAGATCCAAATAATTCTGCCCATTGGCAATAGCAAATCCTGGATATTTGAATATCCAAATAATTCTGCCCATTGGCAATAACAAATCCTGGATATTTGAATATCCAAACAAATCTTGAATACCGAAGTATTCAAACCAATCCTGGATCATGAGACCCAAACAAATCCTGGATATTTTAATATCCAAACAAATCCTGAATACCGAAGTATTCAAACAAATCCGCTCTTAGAGCTATATTCATATTTATATATGAAACAAATAATAAGTACACTCACCTTGACAGTTTAACTGGCTTTTCCCTTGCCTTTATCCGGTACTTGTTCAATCAGCTCTTCTTCCCTTCCTATCATTCTTACAATATTAGTGTCATCATAAGAATATTAATAGTCCAAAGAATAACTTCAATCATAACTCAATTCATAAGCATCATATTATTCAATTCAAATCATTCATTAAAATGAAGTCCCATCTAGACTCAGGTTCTGTTATCTAACATATTCAAATTACAGCACAAACCCTTTTTAACTATTCTTGGTAATCCAATCCTTATTATATCATGTTTCCAAAACAAAAGACGGCACATCATTCCGAGTTTCCTAGAGCAAAATAAGCCTATTTCTTCATTACATAGCAAATCTGCCCTATAGGCTCTTTTATCGTTCATTCAACTTCCAGGAATTTCCATAATTTTTCTACATTATAAATTTATATGATATTCAACCCAACATTAGTAAACATATTTAACAATACAAGATTAAACTTTCTTAATTTTCAGAGTTTATTTTCTATGTCAAGCAAAACATCGAACACATGGTAGGCATACTTTCACCCTTAGGGCAGATTTCATACCCGAACTTCAAACTCTCACCAAGGACTCATTTCTTGGTATTTTCCCATGATTTTCGGATATGTCATACATATGTAAGTCAAGGTTAATCTCCAATTAGAATCAATCAATTCCAGTAAGTATAGAGAAATATATAGAAGTTTGAATAAACAAGGTTCTTAAACAAAACAATCTCAAGGGTTTACACATTCAAGTTTACTTAAACTTTCATCTATCCATAAGTACATATCAAGAAATGGAATTTCAGTAAACAAATGATTATTTCAATCATTTAAATAATTAATACAAAAAAATAAACAAGATTTATGGATGGAAATACCTTAGGGGCTTTTACGTAATTTTTCTATGAATTTTTCTTCAATTTCTCCTCACACTTTCTTCCTAACTTCCTACTTCTCTTTCCTTAAGCTTAGAATATCTCATGGCTGCATTTTGGCTGAATAAAGAGGTAATTATAAGGGTTTAAGGTCGGCCAAAGCCACCACCCTTCCCAACCAATGAGAATAAAACATTTGTTGCCATAATAAGACAAAATACTACTTAACGGATGGACTATTTTGCCCTTGTTTCGTAATTTTGGTATAACTTCTCACTCGAACCTCCGTTTCAGATGCCGTTTGTTTTTTTTTTTTTTTTACGACCATAACTCACTTGTCTACAACTATGTAGTTTTCACCTCAAGTCAATTGTTATGTCATAAAGGTCAAAACTAGCCAAACATGAACATTCCTACCGAAACCTTCAAAATTTTGTATTTGTAACTAATTCGACATTTTATGCTTTTTGAAGGTAGGATTAGACTAAACATAATAAACTAACATCACATGTATTAATAACACACTAATCATATCACATAATCTAGGCATGATTTAAGCATAATTAATCATAATTATATACGGGTTGTCACACATCGAAACCGTGCCAAATTGTCTATTTTCTAGCACGCTTTTGGCACGGTTTTAAAGCGTGCCAGAATGTTTAATAAGCGTTCTCATTTTTATACATTGGAACGGTTTTGGCACGGTTTAAAACCGTGCCAGATTTTTCGGTTGATTAAAAAAAAAAATATTAGGAAACAAATCTGGAAAATCTGCAAATTCCAAATTCGGTAGGAAAAATATTTATTATTTGCAAAAAAAAGTCAAGAAAATTCACAAATTATGAATATCGCAGGTTGTTGATAAACTAATGTGCATACAAACTTCAAAAACATTCAAGAGTTAATACCAATATAAAGCCGCACATGACCATAAAAGTCGACAATAACTTCAAAAAATTACAAGAGTTAATAGTTCTGAAAGAGTTGGCGCTTGCGTTCAATTAAGAAATAATATAATAAATACCATTTTTAACCCAAATTAACCCTAAGCATGCAACTAGGTGTGATTGAAACAATATGAAATCATGCAAGAATTATTCAACACACAAAGTTAAGGAAAAATCCCCCACAGGGGCAAAACCATTTGTATATCACTATAATTTGTAAGAGAAACGGCTTACAATCGGATTACAATGAAATACAAGTTTTTGACTAAGAATTACCCTCGGGTATCGGATTCTGTAGTCGCGGCTGGAATATCCCTTTCCAGTAGGGTTGGCGGCTGGAACTATCCCTGTCCAGTAGGGCTGCAATGAAGAGGAAGAAGCGGTCCACTTCACAAGGGTTTGAACAACAGCAATGGTGTTCTTGGGTTACAAAACTTGATTCACATAGATATGGAAGATGTGTGAATCTAAAAACCTAGAATCATAGGATTCAATAGGTGAAGACTTTAGGGTTGATATGCTTTGATAATCGTGGGAAATTCTTGAGAAAACCAACTCCCCGATCGTGGTATAAATAAGAATTTATTTTCCCTAAAAATCTGCTACACGATCTGGCAGAGTCTATCCTCGTCGGATCGGTCCGGTCCCTTAGGAGGATCGGTCCGGTAAACTCGGATCGGTTCTTTTTCTGAAA
Organism: Sambucus nigra; assembly: GCA_949130495.1. Classification (NCBI taxonomy): domain Eukaryota; kingdom Viridiplantae; phylum Streptophyta; class Magnoliopsida; order Dipsacales; family Adoxaceae; genus Sambucus; species Sambucus nigra. The sequence goes on from OX422209.1 coordinate 631,327,194, forward strand.
CCGGATCCATCCGGTTGGCATCGGATCGGTTCGGCCTTTTTGCCTTCATCGGTTCGTTATGGATCCGGGGTGTACTGGTCTCAACTCAGCAAGCGGATCGGTCCGGTCCCTTTAGCCGGATCGATCCGGTGAACCGGATCGGTTCTTTTATCTGAGCCGGATCGGTCCGTTCTGTTCCCTTGATTTCTTTTCTCCTTTTGATATTCGGATCCGTTGATGAGCGTATGATTCTTGAATTTCCTCAACGGTGTAACGGCGTACGACATATAAAATGCTAATGGACAAAAATGTCCTTAAAAATCTCCCCCTATGTCTATGCCGGTACATACATAAAAACAAACATCCGAATTATCAATCATAAATAATTGCCTATACAAATCTACCCTTCCATGAACCCAAAACTGAAAGAGTACAAGTGAATAAGACTGCATCGTTTGATCTTCAAATCTTCAGGGATCTTAACGCTTTTCTCATCAGGGTGTGCAATTCAGTTATCAAAGTAGTACCTACACACATGAGACAAAGCAAAATACCAAGTGACATATCGAGTTTGAAATGAGACAAACATATATACCAATTTATGAACAAAACTCAAAATTTCAAATCTCCCCCATAATTAGATAATTCTTTCTCCCCCTTTTTATGATGTCCCCAGATAGACAAAAGAGAGAAATAAATCAGATAAGCAAGTGCGGGATGTCACAAGGCATAAAATTACACCATGAATGAACATACCACAACCAAGTCGGTGATAGCGTAAAAGAATGAGTGTGAACAAAATTCGATAGGAAAATCAAAGCATACAAACATGACATATGTGCACGATGAATATTGGATATTCCTAACGAATGAACTCAAATGCTTCCTTTGGTGTAAAAGAGTGGAAAGATAAGACATTGACTATATCAAATCTACAAATCAAAGCTCAAAGATATTTCTACACCAATAACGTCCAAAATGTTTTTCATGCTTTTTCAGGACTTTCAAGGAAGTACAAACCCGTTATTCTCATTCTCCAACCAAACTCCCTCAGATTTATATTTTTAATAGAGGTATACTAAATTTTCAAACTTTGGAGAATTGATGGTGAAACCTAAATGGCCCATATTTGGCATGCATTGCTTTTTATTGCCTTATCAATTTTTTCGGGCTCTTTTAACCTCTTAGGACCTCGGATATTAAAATTCCTCCATTTTTTAGGTCCTTTTTAACAGTGGCTTTTGCGCAAAGGATAAGAATCAACTTTCACAGCCCCTCCCCGTTATGAAAATATACACACAGTCTCACCAAAACGGTTTTTACATGCATTCCAATCTTGTCAAGTTTTATCACATTTTATACATTGTATAGACAGGATTGAGATGGAAACACTCAAGCCAACATGAGATTGACAAGTGCAATAAGCAAATATAGCCTTGCATGTGTACAATAAAGGATACAGGAGTCAAACATGTAGGAAGTTATCACGAATTACATCTCAAAGACTCCGACCAATGTAAAGCACATGGATGAAATGATGTAGCCTCTCAAATCTCTATAAAACAGTCACATGGATAAATGGAATGAAGTTGTGACTTGGCTATCTTAAATGCTCATCCATAAAAGGCAAATCTCTTTTTGAATTTTTCAAAAATTTTATCAAAATAAAATCTTTTTGTGTTTTTCAAAATTTTTTAAAGCAAAAATATATACACAATGATACATACTAGCAATAGGAAAACAATGATATCATGCAAATCATCCTATGCTAGTAAGCAAGTCAAGCCTCAATCATTAGGTGCGGAGGGGTTTTCCAAAGGTGGTGACAACTTATGAAAAACCTCCATCAGTTCATGTGAAGTTTTGACTAAAAACTTAACTTGCTCTCCTAAATGTGCAAACTCTCTCATGTAGTCTTCGGGAGCATGTAAAGTATCAGGTGTGGGTGCATGTGTGCCAGAAACACGTGTAGAAGCAAAACGAGACACATACCCCAATTTAAAGCAAAATTCCCTAAGGTGTCCTCTCCTCTTGCAATGTGAGCAAACATAAATAGGCCTAGGAACACCTCTCTCAAAAACTCTAGGACGCACTTTCCTAATAGGAATGGGACACCTAGGTGGGTTAGGGTGAGACACATGTGAAACTGTCACTAAAGTGGGAACCGGCTCGGGTGCTAATCGGGAAGTAGAAACACCGTCATGACTTATTCCTAACTTCTCACCTTTACCCTTAAGAACCACCTTTTCAATCTTCTTAGGTGCGTTCTCAAACTTGACTTTGACCACTCTGGCACGTTCGAGATCACTCTCGAGTTGGGATACACGTGTTGTCAGACTAGACAACGTGTTGGTCAAATCACATTTCTCCTTTCTCAAAACCTCCTTTTCTTTCTCCAAATCTAAAACCCGATGACCTAAATCCCTATTATACTTCTTTGTTTTCAAGGTCTCGGTGTACAAATCTCTAAAAGCTTTTTGGAGCTCACTTTCATCTCCACTTTCACTCTCACTTTCTCCCTCACTTGAAGCGCTCAAACCATCACTATCACTTTCGTGTGCACTATTGTGGGACAAGGTGGGTGTGCTCACACGACTAGAAAAAGATACAAACTTCTCACCACTAGTCTCATCACCCTCACCTTCACTACTATCACTAAGTGTGGCGGGCATAGCTACTTTTTTTCCTTTCTTTCTAAGCCATGTAGGACACTCAACCGACTTATGTCCCTTACCCCCACATTCAAAACAAGTGACGTTCTCAAAATCTTCCTCACACTCCTCATCGGATTTATTTTCTTTTTCCCTCTCACCACTTTCTTTGGCCTTTCCTTTCCTTTTATTTTTCTCAAAAAAATTCTTTTTATTGGAAGAATTATTTTTGTGCATGTTGAGGAATTTTTTAAAATTTTTCGCAAACAAGGCCATATCATCAAAATCTCCCTCAGAATCTGACTCACAAACTGTTTCTTTTTTTTTCTTAAAATGAGTCTTTAAAGCAATGCCTTTATCCTTAGACTTAATGGTTTTGGGAAACATGTCAATCTCATAGGTTTGAAGATCTCCTACAAGTTCTTCCAACTTAAGTGATTTCAAATTTCCCAAAGAGTTCAAAACAGTGACTTTAGGAATAAAGCGTTTTGGGAGAGATCTCAAAATCTTTTTAACGACACGCGTGTTATCAATCACTTCACCCAAATTAAAACATGTGTTAACAATGTCTGACAATCGTGCATAAAAATCATCAAAGCATTCGGACTCAGACATGGTGATAGTCTCAAATTGGGTGGCCAAATTTTATAATTTTGACTCTTTAACCGCGTTCGTACCCTCATGTGTCAATTTCAAAACATCCCAAGCCTCTTTAGACGTGGTGCACGTCATAATTCGGCGAAACTCATCAGGAGAGACAGCTCCAGAAATAGCACTCAGACCACGGGAATTAAAATTGGACAATTTATAATCATCTTCAGTCCAGGCTGACACGGGTTTTAAAGTGGTGATGTTATTAACAGTGACCGTGGGAGGAGTCCAACCATTTTCGCAAAGCAACCAAACACGCTCGTCAATAGATTTTAAAATCGATTTCATACGAGCTTTCCAGTAGGCATAATTAGACCCGTCAAAAATAGGCATCTGATTATAATATGACTTCTCCATTTGAACACGCACTTTACAAAAAATCAATTTATTTTCAAAAAATTGATATCTTTTAGAAAAATTTTGCGGAATTAAGGAATACGCGATAAATTTGCGCAACCTGCTCTGATACCAATTTGAAAGAGTTGGCGCTTGCGTTCAATTAAGAAATAATATAATAAATACCATTTTTAACCCAAATTAACCCTAAGCATGCAACTAGGTGTGATTGAAACAATATGAAATCATGCAAGAATTATTCAACACACAAAGTTAAGGAAAAATCCCCCACAGGGGCAAAACCATTTGTATATCACTATAATTTGTAAGAGAAACGGCTTACAATCGGATTACAATAAAATACAAGTTTTTGACTAAGAATTACCCTCGGGTATCGGATTCTGTAGTCGCGGCTGGAATATCCCTTTCCAGTAGGGTTGGCGGTTGGAACTATCCCTGTCCAGTAGGGCTGCAATGAAGAGGAAGAAGCGATCCACTTCACAAGGGTTTGAACAACAGCAATGGTGTTCTTGGGTTACAAAACTTAATTCACATAGATATGGAAGATGTGTGAATCTAAAAACCTAGAATCATAGGACTCAATAGGTGAAGACTTTAGGGTTGATATGCTCTGATAATCGTGGGAAAGTCTTGAGAAAACCAACTCCCCGATCGTGGTATAAATAAGAATTCATTTGCCCTAAAAATCTGCTACACGATCTGGCAGAGTCTATCCTCGTCGGATCGGTCCGGTCCCTTAGGCGGATCGGTCCGGTAAACTCGGATCGGTTCTTTTTCTGAAACCGGATCCATCCGGTTGGCATCGAATCGGTTAGGCCTTTTTGCCTTCATCGGTTCGTTATGGATCCGGGGTGTACTGGTCTCAACTCAGCAAGCGGATCGGTCCGGTCCCTTTAGCCGGATCGGTCCGGTGAACCGGATCGGTTCTTTTATCTGAGCCGGATCAGTCCGGTCTGTTCCCTTGATTTCTTTTCTCCTTTTGATATTCGGATCCGTTGATGAGCATATGATTCTTGAATTTCCTCAACGGTGTAACGGCGTACGACATATAAAATGCTAATGGACAAAAATGTCCTTACAAGTTCCCATATCAAAAAAAAAATTGGGCAGAGTTTCCCCTATTTTTTTAGCATTCCAAAACCTGCTAAACATAAAATCTTCCCATATAAAGCCCGCATGGCCATAAATGTCAATAATAAAACTACTACAGCGAGCACGGCCATAAAAATAAACCATAAAACTACTGAAGCCTGCTCGGTCATAACACAAATAATAGAATCCTGAATATTAACGACACTAAATAAACAATCCCCCTGTTGTAAAGCATTGACTTCTTCGTGCGTTCCAAGTGGATAAAAGCTAGCGATTGAATGTCATCCTACAAAAAAAATAAGACACAAAAAAGATACAATATTAGTAACCAAGTCATTTTTAAAAAAATCGTATTCAAGCAGAAAAATTGCATATACAAGCAGAAAAATTGCATATACAAGCAGAAAAATTGCATATACGACTACAAGTTACATTGGTCCTACAAGTTACATTGGTCCCGTGCGAGGTGTTCGTGCCTCCTACGGGGTCGTTTGGGGGTTGGTTTGGGTTTTCACCCTTTAACGGTCTGTTTTCAAGTCTAAGTGTGATTTTGAAAATTATCGTCATACTCTCAAACCGGGAGACCCGGGACTACGCGGTCAGTTCCTACAAGTTACATTGGTCCCGTGCGAGGTGTTCGTGCCTCCTACGGGGTCGTTTGGGGGCTGGTTTGGGTTTTCACCCTTTAACGACCTGTTTTCAAGTCTAAGTGTGATTTTTACAAATTATCGTCATACTCTCAAACCGGGAGACCCGGGACTACGCGGTCAGTTCCTACAAGTCACATTGGTCTCGTGCGAGGTGTTCGTGCCTCCTACGGGGTCGTTTGGTGGCTGGTTTGGGTTTTGACCCTTTAACGGCCTGTTTTCAAGTCTAAGTGTGATTTTTACAAATTATCGTCATACTCTCAAACCGGGAGACCCGGGACTACGCGGTCAGTTCCTACAAGTTACATTGGTCCCGTGCGAGGTGTTCGTGCCTCCTACGGGGTCGTTTGGGGGCTGGTTTGGGTTTTCACCCTTTAACGACCTGTTTTCAAGTCTAAGTGTGATTTTTGCAAATTATCGTCATACTCTCAAATCGGTAGACCCGGGACTACGCGGTCAGTTCCTACAAGTTACATTGGTCCCGTGCGAGGTGTTCGTGCCTCCTACAGGGTCGTTTGGGGGCTGGTTTGGGTTTTCACCCTTTAACGGCCTGTTTTCAAGTCTAAGTGTGATTTTTGCAAATTATCGTCATACTCTCAAACCGGGAGACCCGGGACTACGCGATCAGTTCCTACAAGTTACATTGGTCCCATGCGAGGTGTCCGTGCCTCCTACGGGGTCGTTTGGGGGCTGGTTTGGGTTTTCACCCTTTAACGGCCTGTTTTCAAGTCTAAGTGTGATTTTTACAAATTATCATCATACTCTCAAACCGGGAGACTCGGGACTACGCGGTCAATTTCTACAAGTTACATTGGTCCCGTACGAGGTGTTCGTGCCTCCTACGGGGTCGTTTGGGGGCTGGTTTGGGTTTTCACCCTTTAAGGGCCTGTTTTCAAGTCTAAGTGTGATTTTTACAAATTATCGTCATACTCTCAAACTGGGAGACCCGGGACTACGTGGTCAGTTCCTACAAGTTACATTGGTCCCGTGCGAGGTGTTCGTGCCTCCTACGGGTTCGTTTGGTGGCTGGTTTGGGTTTTCACCCTTTAACGGCCTGTTTTCAAGTCTAAGTGTGATTTTTACAAATTATCGTCATACTCTCAAACCGGGAGACCCAAGACTACGCGGCCAGTTCCTACAAGTTACATTGGTCCCGTGCGAGGTGTTCGTGCCTCCTACGGGGTCGTTTGGGGGCCAGTTTGGGTTTTCACCCTTTAACAACCTGTTTTCAAGTCTAAGTGTGATTTTTGCAAATTATCGTCATACTCTCAAATCGATAGACCCGAGACTACGCGGTCAGTTCCTACAAGTTACATTGGTCCCGTGCGAGGTGTTCGTGCCTCCTACGGGGTCGTTTGGGGGCTGGTTTGGGTTTTTACCCTTTAACGGCCTGTTTTCAAGTCTAAGTGTGATTTTTACAAATTATCGTCATACTCTCAAACTGGGAGACCCGGGACTACGCGATCAGTTCCAACAAGTTACATTGGTCCCGTGCGAGGTGTTCGTGCCTCCTACGGGTTCGTTTGGGGGCTGGTTTGGGTTTTCACCCTTTAACGGTCTGTTTTTAAGTCTAAGTGTGATTTTTACAAATTATCATCATACTCTCAAACCGGGAGATCCGGGACTACGTGGTCAGTTCCTACAAGTTACATTGGTCCCGTGCGAGGTGTTCGTGCCTCCTACGGGGTCGTTTGGGGGATGGTTTGGGTTTTCACCCTTTAACGGCCTGTTTTCAAGTCTAAGTGTGATTTTTTCAAATTATCGTCATACTCTCAAACCGGGAGACCTGGGACTACGCGGTCAGTTCCTACAAGTTACATTGGTCCCGTGCGAGGTGTTCGTCCCTCCTACGGGGTCGTTTGGAGGCTGGTTTGGGTTTTCACCCTTTAACGGCCTGTTTTCAAGTCTAAGTGTGATTTTTGCAAATTATCGTCATACTCTCAAACCGGGAGACCCGGGACTACGCGGTCAGTTCCTACAAGTTGCATTGGTCCCGTGCGAGGTGTTCGTACCTCCTACGGGGTCGTTTTGGGGATGGTTTGGGTTTTCACCCTTTAACGACCTCTTTTCAATTCTAAGTGTGATTTTTGCAAATTATCGTCATGCTCTCAAATCGGGAGACCTGGGACTACGCGGTCTGTTCCTACAAGTTACATTGGTCCCGTACGAGGTGTTCGTGCCTCCTACGGGGTCGTTTGGGGGCTGGTTTGGGTTTTCACCCTTTAACGGCCTGTTTTCAAGTCTAAGTGTGATTTTTGCAAATTATCGTCATACTCTCAAACCGGGAGACCCGAGACTACGCGGTCAGTTCCTACAAGTTACATTGGTCCCGTGCGAGGTGTTCGTGCCTCCTACGGGGTCGTTTGGGTTTTCACCCTTTAACGACCTGTTTTCAAGTCTAAGTGTGATTTTTGCAAATTATCGTCATACTCTCAAACCGAGAGACCCGGGACTACGCGGTCAGTTCCTACCAGTTACATTGGTCCCGTGCGAGGTGTTCGTGCCTCCTACGGGGTCGTTTGGGGGCTGGTTTGGGTTTTCACCCTTTAAGGGCCTGTTTTCAAGTCTAAGTGTGATTTTTGCAAATTATTGTCGTACTCTCAAATCGGGAGACCCGGGACTACGCGGTCTGTTCCTACAAGTTACATTGGTCCCGTGCGAGGTGTTCGTGCCTTCTACGGGGTCGTTTGGGGGCTGGTTTGGGTTTTCACCCTTTAACGGCCTGTTTTCAAGTCTAAGTGTGAATTTTGCAAATTATCGTCATACTCTCAAACCGAGAGACCCGGGACTACGCGGTCAGTTCCTACAAGTTACATTGGTCCCGTGCGAGGTGTTCGTGCCTCCTACGGGGTCGTTTGGGTTTTCACCCTTTAACGGCCTATTTTCAAGTCTAAGTGTGATTTTTGCAAATTATCGTCATACTCTCAAACCGGGAGACCCAGGACTACGCGGTCAGTTCCTACAAGTTACATTGGTCCCGTGCGAGGTGTTCGTGCCTCCTATGGGGTCGTTTGGGGGTTGGCTTGGGTTTTCACCCTTTAACGACCTGTTTTCAAGTCTAAGTGTGATTTTTACAAATTATCATCATACTCTCAAACCGGGAGACCCGTGACTACGCGGTCAGTTCCTACAAGTTACATTGGTCCCGTGCGAGGTGTTTCTGCCTCCTACGGGGTCGTTTGGGGGCTGGTTTGGGTTTTCACCCTTTAACGGCCTGTTTTCAAGTCTAAATGTGATTTTTACAAATTATCGTCATACTCTCAAACCGGGAGACCCGGGACTACGCGGTCAGTTCCTACAAGTTACATTGGTCCCGTGCGAGGTGTTCGTGCCTCCTACGGGGTCGTTTGGGTTTTCACCCTTTAACGACCTGTTTTCAAGTCTAAGTGTGATTTTTGCAAATTATCGTCATACTCTCAAACCGAGAGACCCGGGACTACGCGGTCAGTTCCTACCAGTTACATTGGTCCCGTGCGAGGTGTTCGTGCCTCCTACGGGGTCGTTTGGGGGCTGGTTTGGGTTTTCACCCTTTAAGGGCCTGTTTTCAAGTCTAAGTGTGATTTTTGCAAATTATTGTCGTACTCTCAAATCGGGAGACCCGGGACTACGCGGTCTGTTCCTACAAGTTACATTGGTCCCGTGCGAGGTGTTCGTGCCTTCTACGGGGTCGTTTGGGGGCTGGTTTGGGTTTTCACCCTTTAACGGCCTGTTTTCAAGTCTAAGTGTGAATTTTGCAAATTATCGTCATACTCTCAAACCGAGAGACCCGGGACTACGCGGTCAGTTCCTACAAGTTACATTGGTCCCGTGCGAGGTGTTCGTGCCTCCTACGGGGTCGTTTGGGTTTTCACCCTTTAACGGCCTATTTTCAAGTCTAAGTGTGATTTTTGCAAATTATCGTCATACTCTCAAACCGGGAGACCCAGGACTACGCGGTCAGTTCCTACAAGTTACATTGGTCCCGTGCGAGGTGTTCGTGCCTCCTACGGGGTCGTTTGGGGGTTGGCTTGGGTTTTCACCCTTTAACGACCTGTTTTCAAGTCTAAGTGTGATTTTTACAAATTATCATCATACTCTCAAACCGGGAGACCCGGGACTACGCGGTCAGTTCCTACAAGTTACATTGGTCCCGTGCGAGGTGTTTCTGCCTCCTACGGGGTCGTTTGGGGGCTGGTTTGGGTTTTCACCCTTTAACGGCCTGTTTTCAAGTCTAAATGTGATTTTTACAAATTATCGTCATACTCTCAAACCGGGAGACCCGGGACTACGCGGTCAGTTCCTACAAGTTACATTGGTCCCGTGCGAGGTGTTCGTGCCTCCTACGGGGTCGTTTGGGGGCTGGTTTTTAAGTTTAATCCAAATGTTTTCAAATTAACAATAGGGAACTAAAATATATTTTAAGCATCAAATAAAGAGGAATCTAAAATATGTATTAAGAATGACAGAGCATGAAAACTCAAATAAAGATTACCTTTATCATTAGTTGGTGTCATCAATGGGAGGGAGAAAGTCGTCGTGCCAATACAAAAATCCGTTGTTACCCACATCTCCCAACGTCTCACAAGATCCTTGTTTTCCACCCCAAACTGGATATTCAGGCACTTTTATAAGGTCGAGTACGATCTTCACTTCTCTCTTTCCTAACTCATGGAAGTGAACTGAAGATACAGCTCCTGGCGACAATTTCCTACCATAACCGACGACTTGACCAGTGTGAGATAGTATTTTGCATTCCACCATCGAGCTAAAACTTGAAACTTGGGATGTGGGGGGGAGTAAATGGACTGGAAGGAGTTGTAGTGTTTGAAGATGGTAATGCATGAGAATTATGTCCAACACATACGAACTTTCCACTATCAAAATTCTTTACAAAATCTGAGAGTGTAGACTTCACACCCTCCATTTCTTCTCTGAGGTTATCCATTTAATCCTTCCAACTTTCGTTGTCCACATTTACCTCTTGAAGCATTTCTCGAGCAAATGCAGATGCCAATATAGCTGTTCTAGAAATCATGGACCCAATGCAACGAACACGTCCTCGCGTGTCTTTCCCAAATACATAAAAAATTGGCCTAGTATCCAAGGTCTCCTCTTGACCACTCGCTTGGTATACATCTAGAAGCATTTTAACCTTTTCCTGTACATAAAGACATTAAAGTTATCATTTAAATTACATATTGGGTAAAAGAAGGAAAAAGAAAAACATTAAAGCTAAATTACCGCAAATGCTTCATCATGAGGCGCATAATCTCCGCCTTTTACTTTATGAGTTGACAACCGCAATTCAGCACGGGTTGGTTCACGTCCATGCTCCTTTTTCCAATTCTCTGCAGCTCGAGCATAACCATAACGACCCGTGTTATGAGTAGTCGTTTTCGCACAATTTTGTTTTATCTCTTTATTTTTTCTTCGCAAATCCCTTTGGGCCTGTGCAGCTTCATTGTCACAAAATGCCTCCCAATCCTCAGGTTTAACATTTTTAGGAACATTCTCCCTCCACTTTGCAACATCGTCACCCTTCAAATTTACCCTTATCTTGGCCTTGAACTTCTTCCAAGACTCGTTAGCTTTTTTCATAAACATGCTTTTTTGATTATCTTTCACATCGGGAAAATCTTTCTACAATATATGAAAGAAACAAAATTTATCAGTATGTAATTAAATTTAGTAACAATTACAATTGTAGCGAAAGAGAAAAAATAGTATACCTTGAACATTGTCCAAATTTGATTCTTATATCGCACGTCTACATGTCTCCATGTTATATAAGAAACCGGTATATGCGTCCTAGTGAGGTCTCCCCATCTAGTAGAGGGTGTAGCTGAATTATCCCCCACCGGAAGGCCATGCTCGTTAAATTTTAATCTCTTTGTGGAAAGTGCATCACCCGTTGTCGAAGACCTCGAAACAACCTTCGAGCGGGAGTTTATGCGCCCAGCTGTCAATGCTTCATTGGCTAAATGGTGCATGAGGTGGATTATGACCATAAAAAAGGCAGGTGGAAAGTAAATTTCGAGGACACAAAGAGCCTCTACTAATGCTTGTTTTGCCTTCAAAAGATGTTCCCTGAAAATCACTTTTGCACAAATAACATTAAAGAATATGCTTATCCGTTGTATAGCTTTAAACAAAGGCTTATGATCTGGAAATGAATGCATAAGCAACGCAGGAAGCAATCGTTGCATAATGACGTGATAATCATGAGACTTCAGATTGGTTAATCCGGGAAGGTCAAGGTTAACATTATTGCTGAAATTTGATGAAAATCCAATCGGTACCTTCAATGTTTTCAAGGTGAGATAAAAGGCTTATTTCTCTTCCTTTCCTAATGCAAAAGGTGCTGATGGCATTCGCCTTTTATTACTACCTTCAACATCTTGCATCCATAATTTTCTCTTAAGATTCAACGGGACCTTCAACTCTTCCCGGGCTCTAACTGTATCTTTATTTGACGATCCTTTCACTGAGAGAATGGTACCTAAAAGAGTCTCTGTTACGTTCTTTTCAACATGCATAATGTCTAAATTATGTCGAATATCATGATCCTTCCAGTACTCCAAGTCAAACAAAATGGATCTCCTCGAAAAACCCTCAGTACCTGTGAGATCCTCGTTGTCACCTTCACTTGGATGATCATCATTATCTACATCATCTTCCAATACTATTGGCTCTTTTTCTTTCCCCTTCCCTTTCCCTTTCCCCTTCCCCTTCCCCTTCCCTTTCCCTTTATCCTTCCCCTTCCCCACTCCCTCTCCCTCTCCCTCTTTTTGGGCACCTTCTCGAGCGATAACAGACACAATTTGCTCAACCTCTACACTTGTTAACTTTCGTGGAGCCATAGCAGACTCTATTTTACCATTAAATGTTTGCTTTGATGTGTCGTACCTGTAAGGATGGTTTTCGGGAAGGAACATACGATATCGTTGATAGCAACATTTCGTTGACTTGCAAAGATATTCAGAAGGTGTGTTTGTAGAGCAAACAGGACACCCATAATAACATTGAGTTGAACAACCTGCGAACATCCCATAAGCAGGAAAATCATGAATACCCCACATCAACATGGATTTTAACTGAAAATGTTCATTTTTATTTGCATCCCAAGCCTCGACTCCAGACCATAAGATCTTCAACTTGTCGACTAAGGGTTGGAGGAAGACATCAATATTACTTGATGGTGACTTTGGCCCGGGAATCAATACAGTCAACACTGAAAACTCACTCTTCATACACATTGATGGGGGAGGGTTGAGAGGTTGAATAATCACTAGCCAGCAACTATAGTTACGGCCAAATATGTTATTAGGGTTAAAACCGTCAGTTGCTATTGCAAGTCGAAGATTTCGCGGATCCTTCGCAAATTGTCTCCACATAATGTTTGCATTTACCCACTCTGCTGAATCTCGGGGATGACACATAAATTCCATACAAGAGCTTGCTCGAGCATGCCAAGTCATTTTCTCGGCTATCCATTTAATGGTATACAACCTCTTTAGCCTAGGGATTAACAAAAAATGTCGCATTACCTTCTTAGGAACCTTTTGAAACTTCTTTTGGCCCTTAGGATATACAATTTCCTCTCCATCATCTCCTCTTGAAGTATACTTGTATCGCAAAGCACCACATTTTAGACATTTATTACAGTTTTCATGCTCTTTCCAAAATAACATGCAATTGTTAATGCACACGTCATACTTAACATAGTCCATACCAAGATCTCTAATTGTGTTCTTCATTTCGGTATAACTAGTTGTCAAGTTGTTCCCTTCAGGGAGTAACTCATTCAACAATCTAAGACTTCCACCTTTGGCCCCATCTGACAAATTAAATTGCGTTTTTATATCATTTAACTTCACAAGAGCATACATGGTCGTATGGCGTGACGAACCAGTAGGAGGGTGCAGTGGCTCCATTGCGAGTTGATGTAAACGCTCATACTTATTGCCTTTGCCTGTATGTGTGTGAGAATCCTTAGGAACATCAAAAGTTTGGGGCTCTTCATCACCACCTACACAATTAGGTGCACTAGGACACGCTTTAGTCGTGAACATCTCACAAGAATCATTCACAAGGTCATCCAAAGTCGAAATATTAGACACATCAATGTGTTCTCCAACATTAGTCTGAGCAGCGGGTTGTGCTGATCGCTGGACTGGATTAAGAATTGACGTCTCCCCATAAAAATGCCATAAGGTGTAATTTATATCCATACCATAGTCCATCAAATGGATAAAGATTTCATCTAAAGTAACATGTCCTTTCCCATTGCGACAACGCCTACACGGACATGAATGTATATCCTTGGGAATAGTGTTACGCACATACTGCAGAAACTCTAACACCCCATCTTTATACGAATCGGTCTCAAAGTTTTTCTCCTTTATCCACTCTTTATTGATCATCGATGGCATACTGATATACATGTGGATGCAGAATGTGTTAATAAGATCACATCACATAAAATAGCATTTCAAAATTTCAACAAGAAGAACTATGGAGAATTACTAAATTACAGCAATCACATATAATGCATTCTAATTATCCAAATTGTCCCATATGTATTCGAGGAACTGTGGGCTCTCTCTCCAACATGAGTAATAGTTTTGAGGAACTGTGGATCCTTTATGCATCTTGACACAGTGAGTAAATCAGAGAAACCTAAAGCAATATAAGGGTTGACTAAGATCTAACATCCATTCTTACGTTTTAGTTATTAGACAGAAACAAAGCCTCCAAACCTTAGGTTTTTAGACAAGAACACATAACGATCAACAACTCGTGTTCTTGGACAAAACCCACCTAAATCGCTTTAAGAACTTCATATTTTAGCCTAAAAACACAACCAAACATTCTACCCTGCTTCTATAAACCCACGCCAATGATAATCAAGCCACATGACCTCATCAAACAATAATTTTTTGACCCAAGAAATTAAAAAACCGAAGATGTTCTTCACCGTCCAAATACCATATCAAAAGAAACCCAAAACCCATAATCAAGATCAATTTTCATGGTTATAAATCAAAGATTTATCATTTCATGGTCACACTATGGTTACGATTTGCATTTACATGTTGATTAATTCAAGTTAACAGGCGAGTGTATTACCAATATAACACATAATCAGCGCCAATAAAAACTAAACTAACATATAAAATTATGACACGATTGGAAAAATAATAACCACCAATTTTTAGTTCAATGGGGTATTGTAATCCCAATAAACCACATCCCAACCGGTATGTATATATGTATGGTATATACACATATATATATATATATATATATATATATACCCCCTGAAATCGAAACTAATACATATACCCCTGAAATTGAGAAATCAGTAAACTAATACATATGTATGGTACCCCTGAAATTGAACCCCTGAAATTGAGAAACCAGTAAACTAATACGTATGTATGGTACCCCTGAAATTGAGAAATCAGTAAACTGATATATATATATATATATATATATATCAGGTACTAGAAATCGGTACTAGAAATCGGTACCTGAAATCCAATTGATATATATATATATATATATATCCCCGAATATATACATATATACCCCCAAAATTGCTACCAACCCCGAAATTCCAACAACTGATATACCCCCAAAATTGTTACCAACCCCGAAATCGCAACAACTGATATATATATATATATATATATATATATATATATATATAGAGAGAGAGAGAGAGATGTAATACCTGACGAAGATGAAGCCAAAAGCGTGGGAGCAGGAGCAGCGACTCGGAGCAACGATGGAAGCCGGTACCGTGGGGAGGGAGAAACGATGATCAGGAGATGATGGGAGCCGATTGCGTGAGGAGATAAGGAGGAGATGATGGGAGCCGGCTGCGTGGGGAGGGAGAGAGAGAGAGAGTGAGTTAGGGTTAGATTGTCTTGAAATTTTGGTCCCCTCTTCAAATTTTGAGTGTTATTTTTTTAACAAAGCGTACCCATATTTGGCACTGTTTATAACCGTGCCAAAATTTAGCACTTTTTCAAACCGTGCCAGATTTTGGCACGGTTTTAAACAGTACCAGAATCTCCTTTCCTAAGCGTGCCAGAATGGCATTTTTGGTGTAGTGATACTTGAATCTTCATTTGGTCTCCAATAGTGGTCCAACCAGATCCATACCTTAGATGAAAAAGGCCAAGGTGATGTGATCGAAACCAACTCGACTCCTGGTCGCTTGTGTATCACACCCAATCTTTGGCATTTGTCACACTTCCTTATGTATTCTTCATAGCCTTTCCTCACTGATAGTCGCTGAAATCCTTGAATGGATATTCACTTTACCAGTGTCTTACCTGTTGCATAGTAACAACATGATCCTTATTGTATTTCTTTGATTAGGTTTGGCGCTTCCATGGGGTGAATACAACTTATCTTTGTAACTGTAAAACCTATTTTATATAACACTCCCTTATCCATATAAAAACATGGTCGCTTTGTATGGAAGGCTTCTCACCTCCTTCTGATCGACTAGGAGAATGCGTTCCTCCATGTATCTTATAACTGGGTCCATTCAGGATGGGCCCATTGTCAACTCTAGAATATTGATTTCTTCTAAGTTAATGGTCCTTTGCAATGGTATTTCAACGGGCACAGTTCTCCTCAAATTGGCTCTGATGGTTAATGCTAAATGAGATAACACGTCTGCTATGGTATTTTTAATTCTGGGGATTCTTATAATTTTTAGAGATTTTAGTTTTAGCAGCAAAAATTTCACCCTTATATGATAATTTAACACGTTTCCCTCTCTTGCTTCATATTATCCTAGCACATGGTTTACCATTAGTTTTGAATCACTGCGTGTCATTATCTTCTCGACTCTAACTGATACAACCCAGTCTAATATAGTAATCAAAGACTTGTATTCTGCTTCATTATTGGATGCATCAAATTTGAAATGGAGAGCATATTTAGGTTAGCTCTGTCAGGTGTGTTGACTATCAATCTAGCTCTGCTACCACTTGCACATGATGATCCATCCACGAATATATTCCATATTGTTAGCTCATATTCAAATACTCCTTATACTAACGAGCCGTCTTTAAACAGTTTTGTATTAATTCTTTCCTTGTGGCCAATCTTATTTTGTTCGGATGAGGACTCCGCTGATCTTTAGATCTTCTCGACTGGGACTGCAGTAGGTTGTTTGACTGATCTTTGGATTAGCTTGACTGGAACAAAAGTTACTTCTTTGATTGGTATTTTTCCTGATAGATGAATTTCGCAATGAAATATGTTATGGCATGGCCTTTTATTGCACTCATTGGCCCATATGTTATTTCATATTCACCCAACTCTATATCCCATGCCATCGATCTTCCAGAATTAATTTTGATTAAATTTTAATGTTGCATCCATCTACCATCAATTTTAGTTCCCTTATGAAGTGATATTTCTCGATAGAATCTTAAGTCGCATCAGCTTGAGTTAGATAGATTTTCCTCTTTATATTACGTTCTCCTAGCAATGTAGGAATCTTTTGTCTTACATAATTGAATAATCGACGACTTTTGGTCCCATGTCTAATAAAAGTGACTCCAACGGGGATGATATCATTAGTTGCATCTAAGGGTTTACCATCGATTCGCTCATTGAAATTAAATCCGATCATGTAGAACTTCCTCATTGGGAGGAACGAACTCAATCACATTTAATTTCAAGGAACTATCACTTAAGAATCATAAAAATACAATATGTCATGATTAAATTCCATCCGATGAGGGAGAGATAAAAACCCTGATCGGATAAATTAAACACATCACATTATTAAAATATCAATGGAGGTCACATAATTTACTTTGAAACCCGTCTCCCACTTAGTATTTTATACTTGAGCGTATTTTGAAAAATAATTCATTCAATACTAAATGCCTGAATAAAGTATTTGGTAATTCCCAATTTACTCAAATTAAATTTCCTTATCTCCCAATTTTAATTTTCCATTTTTTTAAAATTAAAATAAAACTCAAAAATGGAAGTTTAATTTATTCCTTTAATTTAAATACCCGATTAAATTCAATTTAGAAAAGAATAAATAAAAACAAATTTTCCATGAGAAAAAAGTGATCCAGGTCGGACACAAAAAATAATCCATGTTGTCTATAATAACATGGGATCCTTGTTAATTAATTAATTAAAACACGATAATTATCAACATAATAAATATGGTTGAATCATAATAAAATAGAATAACATACAATCTTAATTCAATTAGGAAACAAAATCCTCTTTCCATTATTACACATAGTTACTCTTGAAGTTGAACTCTTCAATATCAAGAATCCTACTTGAAATAGACGTTCTTTCGAACAAGAGTCCTTCTTGAAATAGAATTCTATGTAAATTGGAGTTTTTTATGTACTACAGGAATATTGATTTTTCCCGGCATAAATTAAATGCCGAGAAAAGCACTAAAAATGTTGGTAACACTTTTGGTGGCACTTTTGGCGGCATTTCCTCAAGTGCGTCAATAACCAATGTGGTAAAAGAACAACGACATTTTAAAAAATGCCGTAAAAGGTTGGTGGCATTTCCACAAGTGCGGTAGCCAATGTGGTAAAAGAACAACGACATTTTTAAAAATACCGCAAAAAGTTACCTACATTTTTTGGCATTTATATTAATGCTGGTAATAACTTTTTAGCAGCATTAAAAAAATGTTGATAATAACCTTTTGCAACACCTATTAAATGTTCAACACACTTTTAGCGGCACTAAAAATTACCGAGAATGATAATAGCGGCATTAAATAAAATTTTGATATTATTTTGCAATATATGAGTGGCAACAAGTGTTAAAAAAAATCATTAATTACAAGTATCATATTTATGTGCAAATACACTACCATAACATTAAATTAAGAGGACAGTAATCAAATTAAAACGTCATTAAATTAAAACCAATTGCATTCATCGTAAATAAATATAATTGAGCTTGGAACAATTACACATCCACAAATTTTTTTTTTATTTATAATGTACTATCCTTATCCATCAAACATCCTCTTCGACCTATAAAAAAAAGTCAATCGTTAGTCATTGATACTTATTCTTTAGTATTTTAATTAAAAAAATAAAATTAAAAATTAGTAAATTAGTAATATACCACGCTATGGTTGAATGATATGCATCTCCAATTCTGGACTTATTTCCATAAGGTCTAGGCAATGCTTCATTTGTTACAAATGTTTTCTCAATATATACTTTCCAAAAGTCTTCACCAATTGGTGTACCCCTAGTTTTGTTGAAAGGTCATTGCTCATAATGAATCCACGTGCCACAATCACTTTTGGAAGTTCGAAAGTAATAATGTCTACAATATTAGGAAGTGCATTATTTGAGACCCTTTGTCTTGGTTGATGGTGCTTCTTTTTCTTCTTTGATGGTTCTTTCTACAAACAAGATGAATATGCCATCAACCATATATTATTGGGAGTTTTATTTGTTTTTAAGACATCCCATAAATTTTAAGACTATATAGAACCAAATAAACCAACAACCCAATGCCAAGTATACCTCAACTCCCCAAGAAAGCGTAGATATATTGTTCCCTTTAAAATTCTTTAAATTAGTAACATACCTAAATTGAAGTAGCATTCATTTGTTCACTAACACAAGCAACAGTCTCAAGGGCAACCAAGTGTTGAGAATTTGCAACACAAGCAATATTTCTTGAGAGCATTTGTTGGTGTCGGTGATGCTTCATCTTCTTTTATGGTGTTATCTACAAATCAAAGAAAGCAAAAAGTTAATTAAAGACCATGCAGTGATTCTCTACAAAACACAAGCATAAGCATAAACATTTTATAACATCCACAAAAGAATGCATTGCAAACAATCAACATATTTAATACAAAACAGTATAAATTTTTAGCAAAATTTTGACAGAGTTTCCTTTGTTTGTAGGACATCCAGAAAATTAAACACACTAAAAAAGAAAATAAATTAACAACCTAATATCACCATTGCAAGAAGATTCTACATTCAAATGATGAGTGCAATGGATTCAATATAACAGGCATGCAACAAATTTCAAATAGTGAGATCACCATCAAATCTCACTTTATAAACCAAAAACTAAAAAATGGAAACTACCACCACTTGTTGACTAACACGAGCAGCAATCCTGCGTGCCTCGAGTGTGAAATGTTAAGTGGTCCTAGGTTCTTCTAGTTGTTGCTAAGGCTGCAAAGATGGAAAGGAAAAACACATTAACCCAAGTTATCACTACATGTTAATACATCAAACTATTATATTAACATAAGTAAATAATTATATTTCCTCTATCGTATAAAGATGATTTATAGTAAATTCAAGCTGGAAGTTTAATTTATCATCTTTTAATTTCATCAATTTGAATGTTCTCTTCTAATCATTTTATCCTCCAATATAACCCAAAATTCCTTCTTGAAGTCAGGATGACCATAATCTTCAACTACTCCACATTCTCTAAAAGCCTATGGATTTTTAACTTGAAAAATTACTCATTGAAACCTAAATTAATGTGAATCAATGTATAAGTGAATCTTTCAATATTAATGTTATAGGCTTTTAGCAATGGAAGTACCTTTGGATTCCTAGATGGAATCAAAACTCATCTACTCAACTTCCATGAAAGCCTGTGCATATTTAACAACATAATGAAATCATTCAGACATATAATTCCATTCAATGATAATAATTGAGCTACACACACACACACCTACACACACACACGCACACACACACACATATATATATATATATATATATATATATATATATATATATATATATATATATATATCAGTACATCTAAAAAAATTAGAAGCTAAATTTGATATTCACAGTTTTTCCCAATGTAAATGTGACTCAAGATCACTTCAGTGCCATTCACATGATGTGTCATATTGATTTCATGAACCATTCTTCCATCCTTGATCTCCAAATTCACTAGGTGAGAGAGATACCAGAGAATGAAGAGGCAGAGGAAAACGAGAGCCTTTTGAACTGTGACAAGTTCTTAATCTAGACTTGTAGCTGAGTTAACAGTGTGAGCTTTGGGTTTAAAAATACCATTCTTAGATCTGGTAGTCATAGAATGAGTATTAGAAGACTTATTCAAAACAGTGGCCATAACAGGAGGTGATGGTGAGATAGTTGATGTGGAATGAGAGTGTTATGGTGAAATTGATGAGACATGAGTGATTGGACTGTCCAATAGAGGAAAAAGAATGGTAGTCGCTGTGGGAGAAGATATGATAAATTGTGGTGATGGTATTGACATTGAGTGTTCTAAAGGTACAAACATAGTTTCTACAGGTGTAGGAGGAGGGAAGAACTTGGTAATGCAAGATACCAAATTAGAAGTAATAGAAGGGGATGACTCATTGTTAGCAAAAAGGAAGACACAATCGAACATATCTTGAAATAAATGCTCTCCCATTAGGTCCTAGACACTTATACCCTTTATGTTGAAGACTATAATCTAAGAAAGTGCAAGTTGCACTTCTGAATTGTAATTTATTAGTGTTGTAGGGTCTTAAATGCGGAAATCATAAACAACCAAACACCTTTGAGGATAAGTAATCAGGTTTAGTTTTGAATAACACTTTAAGAGGACTTTTGTTTTGGAGTGTATGTATAGGAACTCAATTAATTAAGTGGGCAACAGTGGTGAATGCATCACCCCAAAAATGAATAGGGAAAGATGCTTGTGCTAACAAGGCAAGATCGCTCTGTATTATGTGTCAGTGTTTGCATTCTGTAATATGATTTTGTTATGAGGTGTGTGGACATGAAATTTGATGAATGATCCCTGTGTATTTGAGTAAAGTAATGAGTGGTCTATATTCCCCTCCCCAATTGGTTCTCAAATTTTTATTTTCTTTCCTAACCGTAATGCAACTTAAGTTTTTAAATGTTGAAAAACTTGGAAAACATCATATTTTTATTTTAGTAGGCACAACCATGTGAACCTAGAGTATTCATTTATAAATGACACATAATAGTTATGACCATTAGAAGATCTATAGGGTGCTTGATCCCACAAATCAGAGTGAATCAGTTGCAATGGTTCAATATACTCAGTTTCAGAGTCATGAAAAGGTAACTTGTGACTTTTTCCTAGATGACAAGAAACACAAATAAAAGAGTTTTCAATAGAAAAAATCTCATTAAAACTCAATAGTTTTTGAAGGTAGCTGAATTACAAACAAAGTTTGAAGGAAATGAATTTAAAATTCAATCGAGATAGTAAGATTGATATGTTTTGGGAAGAACAAAGCTCTGATTTGTGTTTGCTTGACTCAGTAAGATGAACACTAGAATTGAGGCCGTGATTGATGCCAGGCGGAGATGAGGATTGAGTAAGATTGAACTTGTATTGGCATTAACTAAGATTGCCTTTGAGTATAATTATTCCTGTGGCAATATCCTTTATAAGACAAAAAAGGGGTAAAATTCAAAACAAACATCATTGTCTTTAAAAATTGAGAGCCACTGAGCAAATTGGTTCCTTGATACTCCGCTCTAGACTTCAAATTCCCAAAATCATTAATGACATGATTTATTGCTCCTTAGTCAGGAAACCATGCTCCATCTCCACTGACATACGATTATGAGGTTGTAATTAAGGCCTGCATATTTCCAAAACCTCCAGAGTTTATGCTATTTTCAGGTGCACCGCACTTGAAATTTCCAGTATTGACAAAACTAGTGAAATTATGATCAAATCGATAATAGCACCTGTGCACTATGTGACCAAACTTTTCGCAACATTGGTAATGAGGCTTGGAGTTTTGATTCTATTTTCCACCTTGGTTCTAGAATTTTCTGTTCCCTTTATTCCAATACTGATTCTGGTTTTGTGACCATGGCTGATGTTGACATCCAGTATTTTGGTTAAACTTCCTCTGCTAGTCTTGATATGTTATATTGGCTGAAGGAGTAGAGCTAACTATGTTGATCACAACCCCATAATGCTCAAGTCTTCGTTCATGGGTCATTAGTAAAGAAAAAACTTCATTAATGGAGTAATTGATACGAGTTGAGGTGATGTTAACCCCTACAGATTCATGCTCGCGTTCAAGACCATTGAGTGTGTGTTACTAATAGAAGCCATCGATTCAAAGATGGATTTCGTTATTCTTAGAGAAGATATCGTAAACATAGTTCCCTTATTTTGAGTTCTCTGATTGAGTCCATATTAGAGTAATTCAGTAGTGGATTGAGCAGAGTAATAGGCAAACAATCCTTTCTAGATTTTAGATGAGGTATTCTTACCCTTTAATTGAGGCAGGATGCTAGTAGAAATCGAGTTGAGAATCTAGGAGACAATAAGCTGGTCTTAACACATATCTCAAATTCTGAGTTGAAATCACTAATTCCATCAGTTTGTTTATATAATCTGTAATAGACATGGTATTGTTCCTTCAATGAATTATTTTATTCCAAGTCCACACAATGCACATGTGACTTATTGTTTCCAGATGAGGAAATCATTATCTTCAAACTTAACTCCAATTTTTTGATTCGTTGGGTTCACCACCATTGATAGTAGATATGGTGGTGGTAAAGTTCAATCACTAGAACTCCCAGTCAATCTTTCTTGGTATAATTTTTGGGTACCCGTAGTGTTGTTCAAAAAATAATTGTGCTTGAGATCTAAATAAGATGATATCAGATTGCAGTGTACTTATATACCCTGAATTACCATGCAAATTACTCTAGGTTAACGGATACATCAGGATAGTTAACAATAGATATCATTACATAATTATTTTTTATACAATGCCTAAATATGCAATTCAATACATCCTCAAACCTCTTGATGCTATATTCAAGTGGAATCTCTTGGTGCAATTTTTGGGTACTCATAGTGTTATTCAAAAAGAAATTATACTTGGCCCTCTTAGAAATAGTATCACCATTGCTTTAAGAGATCTCGATGTTTTATATCTTACTGCAATTAGCTCATGCAACATAAACACGACTAAATCCTCGCCTATGTTCTTTATCGGCAATAACCACTTACTTGCATATCCATGTATCTAGAAGTGTTATCAAACTATCTAGTGTTTCTTCCTAGTTTAAAAGGTGAAACACATGGGGTAATGAAACTCTCTTACTACTTCCGGTACAATGTGAGCAGAGTGAAAAAGATGAATCTATAAGAAATTTATATGCCCCGGGGAAAATCATCAGGTCATTAAATTTCTATAGGCATTAACCTAAGTCTCGTTTGTAAAACTCACCATCTTAATTCGAGCAAACTAATAAGAAAAAAAGGGATAACACCCTACTTAATTCAGGCCAGATAATAAGAGACGAATATTATAAATCATTAAGACTCGTAATTTTTACATTGTATTGCAGTATCCTTTCTTGTTCACGTTGAAAACACATAACATTGCGCTTAAATCGGCACTGCATACACGCATTAAACAAGTAAATCAAATAATTAAGATAAACGAAGTACGAAAATGCACCTAATGGGAAACATCACAACAAGTACTGACTTGGGGCCATTTCCAGTAATTTTTCATCTAATCCATACATGCCATAACACTCTGCCACTTTCTCTTGAAGCCCCAAACCCCAAAGAAACTGCTCAAACATAAATACTAGTTTTTATATATCTAATCATCATCTATTTTTCATACTCATAAAAATTTTAATCCAAATTTCCATTTTCACATTTTTAATACAATCTTAACTTAGTGTTTTATGAATCAATGAGGTAATTTAGTTATAATTTTATAATAGTAATGAGACCGCTAGGCAAGTTTGTTTTCCATTGATTGTTAATCTTTAATCAAGATTTGAAATACGGTGCATCAAAGATATTATGAATCAAAATTAAGAAGATTGGAGAGAGAGATTTAATACCTGATTCATAACTTCAGGGTGATGCCAAGTAAGATCTCTTCAGCGAATCCCTTGGGTAATTCCAAATAAGAGTCCATTCCAAGGCAGACTCCAATCCCTTAGGCAATGTTAAGTAAGATATGTTCACCGAATCATATATTCACTAGCATTCTCTATTTGACTCCAGATAGTGAATGCCATTTGGCTCCAGTATCACTCAGCCATATCTTTGAACGGGAAAAAATAATGATTAATCAAACGTAATTAAAATTATAAAGTACCCCAAAACACTCCATTTTTTATTCTAGGATACCACATTTTGTTAAAGATACATTACCAGTAATAAGCAACTTAAAAATTGCTAAAAACTTATTTTATAGACACGTAAGATAGAAATCGCAAATTAAATAGATAGTACATGGATTATTTTTAAAAATGAAATAGATTGTACATCCTTATGAAGAGCTAAAAATATGCCTCCCAAAATAAAGATTTGAGATAAAACTGCCATAATTATCAAATTCGGTGGACTTTGGCCAGATGAGAACAACTTGAATGAACGCTTTTGACAAGGATGATGGGACCTCCACCACAAAGTCATCTCATAGAAAATCATTAATATAAAAGTATTCCAGATTAGGTAGCTGACCATAAGCTTGCGACATGGAACAAATTCATCATTGTTGTATGGATCATTAACTTAATCTCTTCTTACTAAAAATAAGTACTCACGCATTACTATGAAACTCTTCAATAAGGGTATAGGAACATTCATAACTAGATGATCACCGAGTGTCTAATATCTATAATTTCGACGTGGACCCCATAATTTTGGTGACCTACAGTTGACATATAGTCAGTAAAATTCATAATCAGACAACTTGGTCTCTGTAACACTCTCCTAAAAAAATTTCAACCTAATCGGCATGCTTATGGAGGGCGGTCTTTCCCCTTTTGTGTTATTGTTTTATTTAGTGTCTTGTTAGTTATTCCCCTATTTTACTATTTACTCTCTAGAATTACTTTTATTATTACTCAAGTGATTTTAGCAACTCTTCAGAGAGCTTGAGATAGATGTGGCTTTTTCCTAAGGTCACGGTTTTGGGTGAGAGGTGAGGTATTTTCCCTCTCACCCATGGTTATTGCTCAAAGTTGGAAGAGAGATGAGTGTGTAAATGTTTTATGCATTGTGGGTGTGCTTTATATGTATTATGGGTGGGGTTTCTCGTCAGGTTACATAGTGAGTGTTGTAAGCATGAGGTTGGATACACGGCAAACGCCGGTAAGCATAAAAAACACTAGGTATAGAACTTTGATTCACTTGACTGAAGAATTGGTGTACAATGGCTATCCAGGATTTGGGTTGGAGAGTAAAGGGTATGTGATTTATCCTTGCATTATTCTCTATTGTACTTTGTAACTTATTTTAGTGGAATCGAGCCTTTACATGGATGTAGTTAAATCCGTTAACCACATGTATCCTGGTGTGCTTATGTATGTTCCCTCTTGTTTACATCTATGTTATTCTTTTTTATTATTACCATATATCCGAGGTCATGATGGGTGGCAGTTTCCCTAACAAATTGGTATCGGGGAACAAGATGTCTCACACATGTGTTGAAGACTGACACTTTCCTGACACTCTCGAATACGCGTTCGACATTTCTTTTTACGTGTCCATAATTAAATAATAGTTTTAATGTGTTCATGATAGCTTGACGGAGAATCCTAAAGGATAAATTGGACAATGAGATAAGGAATTTTTTAGCCCTCAAAATCTTAAATTAGTAAGGATCGCGAGGAGTAAAAGTGGTTTTAAGCAAGGGACGTGGTTAAAGAGTTGCTTCAGATATTCAAAGGGTTTCACTGAAGTCATGGCCATTTGAAGCTTGAGCGAAGAGACACCTAATCCATAGATGTTATCTTTTTTCGTGGTTTATGAGAAAAAGTCTTTTTAACCTCATAAAAGATGAAGATGAGTTCATTTTTTGTAAAACGATCATGGGTCATCCATCCATTTGTATCTAGTAGATTTATTCAACATTGACGTGAATCAGTTGATAAGAATATAAATAAATTAAATGACACATTTTCTCAAATACCTTTGTGAATTAGTCACTATGAACAGACAATCCAATACATAATGCTCTTCAACCCAAGAGAACATCAAATAGACGATGAAAGGTCTATGGTCTACACACAAATCAGATTTGCAGAGAGATACGAAGTACTAATTAAACCATTTGCACACTTTTCAAGATAAGCACACAAAGCATTTCTTCCTATGTAGTTAGGAATATTTTAGTTTACACAAAGTAATAATGTAATATACATTAAAATCCAGATAAATAAACTTTTCAGTACAATGAAAAACACAAAGAAAATGAATCAAACATCAACTTTTTATTTAGTAATGTGGAGTAAAAAATACTAAACACTGAAAAAATGATAAAGAAAAAACTTACCAAACCAAAAGAGACACAAAAATGCAAACCTTGAAGATATTGATTCAGGTGTTAAAGAATCCCAAATGGGAAACCTTTAATCAAATTAATACAAAATAAAATATTTTTCCACTAGGTTCACCAAAGAAGTCACTAACTTTAATACAATTAATAAAATAGAAAAATACAAACTTTCTAACCTTTTTTGAATTTAAATTGAGAATAGAGTCAAAATTAAAGCTTTTATCCCCAATTCATATTGAATCATCATAAACCTTTCTAACCAGTTGATCTCCTCCTCTCGTGGCCATTAGTAGGCTTAATTATTACCATAACCTATCCAATCAAACAAACCACAATTATTAATAGAAGGGTTCATAATAATAACTATAAAAATAAAATAAATCGAGTTAATTAGTGGTCAGTACCTTGATGGATGGATCATGAGGTGCTAGTAAGTCTAGCATATCTCCCTACACTGCTTGTTACTAGACTGGTGTTAACTGATCTTCCAATCTAGTTATTTATTTTGGGAAAATTTGTGATTTTGAAGGGCAATTTTTAAGGGATTATGGCTAAAACCAAAAGTGTGTTAAGTCTCTGGGTAGTAGATTTGTAATCCACACACACACACACACACACGCACACACACACACACACACACACACACACACACACACACACACACACATATATATATATATATATATATATATATATATATATATATATATATATAAGAGAGAGAGAGAGGTATTACCTTGCTGGTCATCGGTGGCAAGAGTGAGAGAAGCTTGTAAGTCGACGACGACAACTGGTAATTGACATGGGACGACCCCGTTAGTCGGAGTGACCAGCCGCGAGAAAGAGATATGAGTAAAAGAGAAGAGGAGTAAACCCTCTCAATAAAAATTTACCAAAAAAAAAGTGCCCGCCAAAATTAAAAATAATGTTAGCGCCAGTTTTTAATAAGGTATCCAGAATTTGCTTTAAAAGTGCCATAAATATTTCGGCATTTGTTAAAAAGTGTGTTAAATTTTCGGAATTTATATACAAACCTGTAAATTTTCTACATTTAAAAATTAATGCCGAGAAAAGTTTTTTCTGGGCATATCTTATAAATGCCGTGAAAAAAATGCTGCAAAAATTTAGTTTTCTTGTAGTTGAACCCCTAGAAATAATCTACGGCTAGGTTGGATGGATCCGATTGGGTGTCGAATTGATCCGGGTCTATAGCATATGTTCTTCATCTCGAGTTCACAATTTTCATGCAAAAACGTCCCAAATATATTCAAAATATCATCAAAATCCATGAAACTTTGTCCAAGAACAAAACCCATGTAAATACAAGAATCTAACTAGTAAAACTTATTACATCCCCTCGCAATCTTCTAAAAATACATCAATTAAAGCAATAATTAAAAACAACCTAATTACTATAACCAAACCGAATCAATGAATAAAAATACTAAGAACAACCCATCGTATCCATTCACATAAAAAATCCATGTGACAATGACGAAAGTGATATTAACATTGGAACCCTAAAAATGCATGTTAGCACGATACAATATAAAATTGTGTTCATTCCACCAATTTGAAAAACTAAGATTTTTATGGTGGATAACATGGACCTTTCTAAAATATGATCAATCTAAAAATTTGGGTTTTATACTAATTATTGGTGATTGACAAATGATTAAAAACTTTTCATCTCAAAAACTTTAATTGATCATGGAATAGAAAGTAAAAACAATAACTATGTTTAAAGCATACACCTAGGGTTTTGAATCATAATACCTTTGCGGATCTTGTAGGTGATCCGAATGAGGAGAAATAGATGATGAAGATGATAATCTTTCTACCCTACCAAGGTATCCAAAACCTTTCTAGAATCAATTAAAATAATAAGATCCTTTAGTATATGATCCCCTAAAGTAAGACTTGTGTGGCACTCCCGGAGATAAAAACTTGGTGAAATATGAGAGAAATCACTTTCTCTCTCCTCACTCATTTCTAAATATGTGAATAGTGTTTTTTTATCCCCATATCTAACCCTGCATAATAGATGTCTTACTTGAAACCCTAGCTTACACCAATATATATAGGTATAAGTCATGGGCTTGGTCAAAATAGGGTTTTTAATGAGTTTGACCCTATTACTTGGATAATGAACTATACTAGGGACCCAAGGTTGAATAATTAAACTGTCTTCCAAATAGGTACTCTAAAATCCAAAATTACATCCCTGTAAATTATTTCCTTTATCCATTTAATTATAATTAATTTCACTAAATAGTCATGACTGCAGTCCAATTTAATTATCCCAAAATCACTCAAAAAATTTAGGACTTCTTTAAATAGTTATTGTGGTACATAATATGATTATTTTCCCTAAGAGTATAATACGAGCTTGGTCAAATCAATTCGTCATAATTTTAACCAACTTCTTATTTATTCCTTGATTCTCAGGCTTAACTTATTTGATACTCTACTAGATATAAATCCATTGGCTAGGTTTATTGGTTGAATCAAAACTTATAAGTCTATAAAGGAGGTATCACAATCCAAGATCATTATTTAACATGAATATCTTTTAATTATTTTCTCTGACCTATTCACACAATGATTGCCCCAGTTGTGGAGATTTAGATCCAAATATAATTGAAACACACCCATAACAATCAAAGAAACATTTGTGCAAGCATTCCCATCCTCATAGTCCTCGGTATTAAGAACCTATGCACCTTTTGTCACCTCGTAAAAATTAGTAAGTCTAATTTAGTCAACACCTATACTTGTGTAAGGACACAAATTTCCAATTGAGTCCATATATAGTTTTGGCTCAATTCCGGACAAAAACATTTATTCATACGATAGTACTTAATTGTAATATTCCTATGAAGTGTTTGTTGAAGACGTAGCGGCAAAGAGTATAAAGCTTCATCAATATGCCGGTTTGCGTGCCTAGTTTCTACGTCATCAACCATAGTTCCATGCTCCAAAGGTATGAATGCAATTATATATATATATATAGGAGTTTGGAACAAAGTTTACTGGGTGTTAGGTTTTATAAAAATTGTGTTTTGTTTTAAGAAAGAATTAATTAAAACTTTAATAAATGTTTATAAAGTTTTCTGGGCTAAAAATGAATTTTTCAAACTTTCTGGTGGTTCGTTAGATATGTCGTTCGAACGAGTTTTTTCATTCGAACCAGATGTCGTTCGAACGAGTTTGCCAACGAGGTTCCAGTATAGGCCTATGACATGTCATTCGATATGTCGTTCGAACGAGATATCCAACGAGATTCTAACGAGTTCAATCTGGAACGTCGTTAGAAGTCTCGTTCGAACGAGATTTCGTTCGAACGAAATGTCGTTCGAACGAGATGCCAGGCGGGAACAGTTTTTGGCAGTTTTTTGGCAGTTTTGCACCCACTTTCCCACTAAGTTTGTAACCAACTTTTTCAGACTTTATCAATAGCGGGAATAACATTTTCCAACTTAACTTTTCCATCTATTTTCATCTCTTAGAGAGAGCTTGAGAGCAAATTGTTTGAAGGAAAATGTTCATGTTTTGAGTGAGATTTTTAGAGAAAAATATCCATCACTCTAGTGTTTACACCCAAATGAGTTTATTCCAAGTTCTTATATACTTATCAATTGCTTAGAGTTTGGCACCGGTTTTTCTCTACACCGAATTGAATAGAAGTTTCGGGTTTTGCTTCTACCTCCCACAAAGAAAGAAGAAGTGTTTTTAATGTTGTTTTACCCGCTTGGAGAAAGGCTCCTTGCTCGGGTGACGGTGACCATATAAAGTCCTATCGGTGCATTCCGAGACCGCGGTGGTATTCCAAGGTTATCCGCTAGGAAGAGATGTCTACAAGAAGAAGCGTCGAGGCTTGAGAGGGATCGAGTCGTGTGTTGTAAGTCTATCTGTCTTGTAATTGTAATTCCGTATCTAGTGGATTTGTGGCTAGGGCCGTCCAAGGTTGTTTCCCGTCTTGGGTTTTTCCTCGTACATCGCGGCGTAGTGTGATCGATTTATTTTATCTTGAATAAATAATTTAGAACGCATGCTTAGGATAATTCAAGCTAAAATTGGGTTTAAGTCATCACACTCATTTAATTTGGACTTAAATTAAATATTGGGTAAAGTTTATTTAATTCAAGTCATTTGCTAAAATTTGGTTTCGCCTAATTTGCTAATATTAATAAACATGACTTAGGCAAATTCTAGGACTTGGATTAATTAATCGGTTTAAGTGAATATATTAATTGATTAATTTTACTTCACTTGGTGTAATTTTAAAATTTGTTTAAGAAATTAAAATTTGGCTTTTGCTTATTTTGTGAACCATCTTACGCTTCCGCATCGTGTTTGTTTTATATTTAAAAGGAAATTAAGAATTTAACAGATTGGTATCAGAGCTTTGATTTAGAAAAGCTCACCGCTTTCAAATTGGTATCAGAGCCGGAGCGCTAAGTTATCGCGTTAAAGATCCATTTTTCGGCTTTTTTGTATTTCCTTACCTTTTTAGGTGGTTCAATTTTGTATCACTCTCATATTTTTTTTCTCTCAATGGGACGTCTTAATGAAAATTTGTCCAATTTTAATGAAAATAAAATTTTTGATTTTCGAGAGGAATTAAATGGGCTTAACAAATGTAGTAATTAAATTTGAGATTTGTAAAAAGAATTAAATTTCTTGAAAATAAAAATTCTTGTTTTAAAGCTCACATTGAGTCTTTGCAAATCTCCTTATCTCAAAAAGATATTTTTCGTGAAAAGCTCATGGACTTACATTCAAATTTTGATATTTTAGAAAAGTCCAAGAAAGAGTGAAAATCGTGAAAAGACTCTTAGGGACAAGTTTGCTCATATTGAGGGAGAGCGTTTTAACCTTCTAGGAATTATTGACAATTTAAAGAAGGAGTCCCATAATTTTGAGGAGTCTAATTTATTACTTGAGTCCAAAATTTTAAAATTGAAAAATGATTCTCGTGACTCTAGTAGTAGTTCTAATGGTTCTAGCACATCATGCTCAAATTCTTCCATTGCTAAAGCTAAAACCATTGTTTGTTTTAGAGGGTCAACTTTGTCCAAGATCTTTAAAAAGGGTCATACCTTAGGTAACATTCCTCGTGTTTACACATGCTTGCATTGTGGTAGGAAAGGTTACCTTAGATCATTTTGTTTTGATCTTAAAAGAAGTCCAAGAAAATCTTTATCTATCATTTCATTATTTTCTAATCCCCATTGAAAC
Organism: Sambucus nigra; assembly: GCA_949130495.1. Lineage (NCBI taxonomy): Eukaryota > Viridiplantae > Streptophyta > Magnoliopsida > Dipsacales > Adoxaceae > Sambucus > Sambucus nigra. The sequence goes on from OX422209.1 coordinate 631,359,152, forward strand.
CTCCCTTGCTAAATTTAAAGGTTGAATGTGTTAGTGTTTTATGCATACTCTAGTTTGTTGTGCTTCATATTATATATCATTGCTAGATGTATGCATGTTTAGTCATTTTCTAGTCATTGCCTCATTTCATATCATATGCTAGAAATTATGACTTGTTTATCTTTTTGTATTATATTTTGTGTTTGAATTAATTGAAAAAATATAAAAAGATTTTTGTTTATCATTTGTGTTTTATTTATTTCATTTAAGCTTAATGAAAAATACAAATGATTTTTGTTTATCCTTTTGAGTATATATATTTTTTTTGGGTGAAAAATGCTAAAAACTTAAAAAGATTTTTTATGTGTGTATTTTAGTTTGACACACTTTAAGTGGCATATACTTGTGTTTGAATCCCTCCTTTAACTCTCCCACGTGGCTAAAACTTTTGGTTTAGATTTTCAATCCTTAAAATGTTCTTTACCATGTTTTATATGGAGTAGTTGGATTTTGTGTTGTTTAAATGGATTCTGTTTTTATATGCCTCTTTTCACACATGCACGAGCTCTTTTTTGAAATCTTAATGTCACATGTTATATTTGAGCTTTTTGAGGTGTTCTCCTACCAATCTAGTCATCTACATATCTATGACTTAGGAGGACTAGTGCATGTCAAAATCCGTTGCATGTGAGATTTGTGTGAAACATGAAAAACATGATAAATATAAATGTGCACGGGGAAGGGCTCCGAAAGGATGAATTAAATCCTTTACGATAGTAAGCCACCGTTTATTGGATCTAAAAGAAATATGTGATCCAAAGGCCTAAAAACAGAATATTTGGCATTAAAAAGAAAACAATTGCCAAGGCCTATGTTTGTTTGATATATTCATTCAAAAAGAATATATATGCTTATTGAGGGAGAATTGGATGGTATATCAACGTTTTGCACAATGTCCGTTTATCCTAGTTGTCTTTAATGTCATGACTCTATTTGGTTTGTAGAATCATCATCATGCTAGGCTTGTATGCATTGTGTATGTTTGTTCATTGAGTTCAATCTTCATATTGTCACATGAGGTTATATTTAAATGTGATGAAGTTTGCAATCAATTGAGAACTCCGTGAACATGTTTTAAGTGTTTGGGTCTAAATTTAATCGTTACTAGTTCACACCCCAACACTTCCGTTTCCATATGACACATTTTTGCCATATGAGTGTGCAAACTTATTGTATTTTGTGTCATGTGTGTGTTTATATCTATCTATATATGCAAGTACTTATTGGTATATTTATAGTATATATATATATATATATATATATGATATTTGTTTGTCTTTGCCTTGCTTTTATTGCCCATATGCTTTAATGTCTTAACACTTTAAGCTTCAACGTGTTTATTAGTTCTTTATCCTTTGCCTATTCCTGAACAAAAAGGGGGAGAAATGATAGGGGGAGAAATGGTATCTAATCCTATTATTATGATAGGGGGAGAAATGGTATCTAATCATATTATTATCGTATCTTAGTTTGGGGGAGATTTATCTTAGGGGGAGACGTCTTTCTAAGTAGGTCATGTGTTTGATAAAGGGGAGAATTAATTTAGGGGGAGTAATTAATTAAAATTGCATTTAATACTTTGATATTCCCTATGCATTTGATGAGTTTGCTTAAGTGTGCAGGATTTCTTCTAAAGCGGCATTGTTTAATGGCAAAGCGTTTGATCCTTGGGTTGAGTCACGTTTGGGTGGGTTATGTTTTGAGTCTAGTGAGCTTGACGGCCCTTTAGGATTTTTTGTTTGGTTTTTGTCCCGGAATAGCCAAAGGGGGAGATTTGTAAGGACAAAAATTTCCAATTGAGTCCATATATAGTTTTGACTCAATTCCGGACAAAAACATTTATTCATAGGATAGTACTTAATTGTAATATTCTCAAGCCTATGAAGTGTTTGTTGAAGACGTAGCGGAAAAGAGTATAAAGCTTCATCAATATGCCGGTTTGCGTGCCTCGTTTCTACGTCATCAACCATAGTTCCATGCTCCAAAGGTATGAATGCAATTATATATATATAGGAGCTTGGAACAAAGTTTATTGGGTGTTAGGTTTTATAAAAACTGCGTTTTGTTTTAAGAAAGAATTAATTAAAACTTTAAATAAATGTTTATAAAGTTTTCTGGGCTAAAAATGAATTTTTCAAACTTTCTGGTGGTTCGTTAGATATGTTGTTCGAACGAGTTTTCTCATTCGAACCAGATGTCGTTCGAACGAGTTTGCCAACGAGGTTCCAGAATAGGCCTATGACATGTCGTTCGATATGTCGTTCGAACGAACCTTCTGTTCGAATGAGATATCCAACGAGATTCTAACGAGTTCAATCTGGAACGTCATTGGAAGTCTCGTTCCAACGAGATTTCGTTCGAACGAAATGTCGTTCGAACGAGATGCCAGGCGGGAACAGTTTTTGGCAGTTTTGCACCCACTTTCCCACTAAGTTTGTAACCAACTTTTTCAGACTTTATCAATAGCGGGAATAACATTTTCCAACTTAACTTTTCCATCTATTTTCATCTCTTAGAGAGAGTTTGAGAGCAAATTGTTTTAAGGAAAATGTTCATGTTTTGAGTGAGATTTTTAGAGAAAAATATCCATCACTCTAGTGTTTACACCCAAATGAGTTTATTCCAAGTTCTTATATACTTATCAATTTCTTGGAGTTTGGCACCGATTTTTCTCTACACCGAATTGAAGAGAAGTTTCGGGTTTTGCTTTTACCTCCCACAAAGAAAGAAGAAGTGTTTTTAATGTTGTTTTACCCGCTTGGAGAAAGGCTCCTTGCTAGGGTGACGGTGACCATATAAAGTCCTATCGGTGGATTCCGAGACCGCGGTGGTATTCCAAGGTTATCCGCTAGGAAGAGGTGTCTACAAGAAGAAGCGTCGAGGCTTGAGAGGGATCGAGTCATGCGTTGTAAGTCTATCTGTCTTGTAATTGTAATTCCGTATCTAGTGGATTTGTGGATAGGGTCGTCCAAGGTTGTTTCCCGTCTTGGGTTTTTCCTTGTACATCGCGGCGTAGTGTGATCGATTTATTTTATCTTGCATAAATAATTTAGAACGCATGCTTAGGATAATTCAAGATAAAATTGGGTTTAAATCATCACACTCATTTAATTTGGACTTAAATTAAATATTGGGTAAAGTTTATTTAATTCAAGTCATTTGCTAAAATTTGGTTTCGCCTAATTTGCTAATATTGATAAATATGACTTAGGCAAATTCTAGGACTTGGATTAATTAATCGGTTTAAGTGAATATATTAATTGATTAATTTTACTTCACTTGGTGTAATTTTAAAATTTGTTTAAGAAATTAAAATTTGGCGTTTGCTTATTTTGTGAACCATCTTACGCTTACGCATCGTGTTTGTTTTATATTTAAAAGGAAATTAAGAATTTAACAGATTGGTATCAGAGCTTTGATTTAGAAAAGCTCACCGCTTTCAACTTGAATCTCATTCATGGTCATGTTTAATATATTCTTCAATATACCAATCACAATTGTCTTTGAACTATCAGAAAATTTCTCGAATCATTAGACATGCTCCTATAACATGAGATAAACTACTAGGTTTTCACTCCAGCTTTACTGATAGGATGCAAACTCCCTATCTAGGCTATGAATTATTAAATCGTACTATATCCAAAATTCCGATCTCCCATGATCAAGTCGAACCTAACTCACCAAAACTCCTAATAAGTCCAATTGACTTAGATTGTATACAATATACTTAACTATAAATACAAAGCATTCTCATAAACAAGATTCTTATTTCAAAATGAACTCACAAACCTTTACTTAAAATTAATGTCATGCATGGTTTTAAGAATAAAACCCCAATGATCTCCAACTTAGTCTAAACGACTTGAACATATGTATCCAACTCCCAACTCATCTTCTCGGTATTCTATATCCCTAGTCATATACGAATTAACCGGGTGTTATGTGATGCAACCTTGGCCATAAACTTATCACCTTACTTTTTCGATCTCTCAAACTAGCTGAAAACTATGCCTAATATGCTTAACCCTTTATGGGTTATGGGTTCTCTAAAACTTGCAACTACTCCATTATGAACACAATAAAGTTTAATAGCCTATTTCACTTGAAGCTACCTCGCCCAAGTTACTTAGGAAACTCTCAAGCCATACCTCTTTAGTTCCCCCGAAATGGAAATAACTTCGTCTTCCTTGGCGGAGTTAGTAATATATGATTATTTCACACTCCTCCAACTTCCAACTCCACTTCCTTGGGTAAACACATATCCTAAGGTGGAAAACCTGAAATCCTTATTTGACTAAAAATCAAGTCTTTGTACCTAAACAGTATAAGACTATCAGACTAATATCTATTAGTAATGCCAATAACAAAGTAAATATTCAGTTTAGTAACATATCATACATGAGGCAACCCATTGCCAAAGCAAAAGGTTTTACCCATTCCATTTCTCTAATTCAGTGTTTTAGGATACTGATCCCTAAATATAGTGATCCATGCTTGAAAATAAATTACTTTCTTGGAATCATAATGATATTCTTGTGAGTACAACATTGATATAAGTGGCTTGGTATAAGCCCAACATACTTTCTATCTGATTTAGAAAAATCTTAATCATAAGAATGTGTGTGGATTACCCTCAGTACGTTATATTGATATACGTGGACAACCATACTCTTCTGTAAGACAATACACCCACCTTGTTCTCGATTAGGATAATACTATACATATATTATACTAGAAATACCATCACATTTACGTCATGATTTTTATACAAACAACTATTATTCTAGCTTTGATTAAAATAAAAATATTGATTGCCTGATCAAGCTAAATATTCTAATACCTTGATGTTAGCTCAAAACCATAAATGGATCTCTTAATCTTACATACTTTTCTTTCTTGACTTCTTTCTATGAACTTGTCAAGACAATTTTCTAAGAATGCAATTTTAACATTAAAATAATCCCAATAGACTTTTGCAAGGCTATAAGTGAGAAGGTTTACTTATAGTCAATCCCTTTATTTATGAGTAAACCCTTTAACAATAAGACTTGCCTTTAACGTTTCCACCTTCCCATCCATCCATCTTTTAAATTCTAGTACATCCACTTGCACTTGATGGATTTTATCCCATGAAAAAGTCTACAAGATCTCAAAATTTGATTCGAATATATCGAATCCTTCTTGGTACCTATAGTATTATGTTAATGTTAGAAATCCTTGTCTTAGAATGCCTCATTTTTGTTGTTGGGACCTGATATGTGTTTCCTCAGGATCACATTGAAATATCAAACACTTACCAGTCAAGTTGACTCCCGATGCTCCTACTACAATGTGGCACCACTTATAATTCAACACAATTGACACATATGTATTGGTCATCGATAATACTCCCACTATTTGTAGGAAATGTATTAACGATAGCAGGTTATATTTCATCCTATACATGTGGTCTATAAACATCGATAGTAAAATGTTCCTTTTTAACTTATAAAACTAGCTTAATCTTGGTCTTATGGTTTATTACATAATCCTCTTTCAAGAACTGTACATTAATGAAATAAATGACCATTTGTGCTTAGGAATTCAGTATAAACTACCATTATAATATTTAGGATAATCATCAAAGAAATATACTTCCGTCCTTGATTTCAACTTACTTGGCTCCTTCCACAGCATTAATGTCGGGCACCCCCAGATCCGAACATATCCTAGAATGAGCTTGCGCCCACTCTAGAGTTCCATGGGAGTTAAAGATACCAGTTTAGATGAAACTAAACTCAAAACATATATAGTCGTCTCCTATGTAAAATCCCATTACGATTGTTGCAGTCATGAATAACTAACCGTAGATCTTATACATTATTATCATCTATACCATTCAAAAGTGGAATAGTAGGTATATACAATAGTATGTAATCCCCATCTCTGATAAATGATCCATGAACTCTGAACTAATCACCCACGATCAGATCATAAAGTTTGGATTAATTTATCTCACCTATGATCCACCTTAGCCTAGCATACTTTGAATTAATCAAAGGCTTCAGACTTCTGGTGCATAAGGTAAACGTATCCTTACTTTGAGTAATCATCAATAAAATTGATGAAGGACTCAAAAAGACCACTCGTCTGGAAAGTCATTGGACCATGAAGGGACCCGTTGTTCACTTTACATTCTAAAGGGGATTCACGGAGTAAAAGTGTCTACACTTCTAATGAACTCAATTTTCCATTTTAAACCATTGTTTGAATTCCTTTTAGAATAAAATAACCTAAGTGTAAGTACCAAAGTGTTGGTTGGTTCAACTAAGAAGGACAATTTCTCTTTTATGATTTTCCAACTAATGTTATTCATTTTAGTATTTAGTAGTATTAGCGAGATAGATCTTAATAATTTATAAATTATCTTTTAATATACTAGAACTCATGAAAGATATCCCAAATTTGATAAAAACAATTTATTTAAATAATTGAATATCTTTTCAAAACCAATTTAAAAATCGAAACCAACTTCTTTTTTTCCAAAACAAGGTACATTAAATAATTTACCTACATTACCTTTATCTCTTCACCATAATCTAAAAAGATATCCGACTGATAACACTGTTGCCTTACTTTTATTTCCCATTATTAGGATCATTTTGTCTTTTAAGTAGTTGCTTGGGTACTTGTAACGTCTACAAAAGAGCTGTAATCCTGATTTGTGTATCCTGAATCTACACAATAGGTTATTGTTCATTGGACCATGAATAATTCATGTATTATTAAGAGAAAGGCCATTACCATATCATTTTTCTTATAGTTTTAGGATATAGTGGACATCGCCATTATCCATGGTCTAACTACTTATGGGGAGAACACCAACATTTTATCACTACTTCTATAGATTATGAACTTTTGTAACCCAAAACATTGCACCTGAGACTTAGCCTTATCATATTAACTCCCATTCGAGAAATAACTCAAGATCTTCTCAATAACTAATATTATGAATTGTCTTTCAATGATTCTCACTATCAAATTACAAAATGGATTCGGGCTTCTCCACCATATCTAATCTAAAGAATCCTTCATTCAACCAATGACAAAAATGATTTAAGAACGTGATTCTTACTAGAGAGTCATCAACCAACATCTGTGTTTATTGAATACCATGTTCAATTCTTTAAAATTAAAATGTTCATTTAGAAATTCCCTCATGAGGGGACCAAGCATATATAACATTCAATTTATAACATTTTCATAAATTTTAAAATACTATAATTTTGTGAACAATTCCCTCCAATGGGAAGTAAAGTTAAATACTAACATGAGAAATTAATTACATCACAATTTTAAAATGTAGACGGGAATCTCAAGCTAAAATTGTTTTAAACGTCCAATTATATTTTTAGTCTTTGAAATTTATTCCAGTTAAAACCTTTTTCATTAAGACTATAACTAGTGAGTTAAAGTTGAATTCATTTTTAAAATCTTAGTATCATCATTGAAAAAATTAATTTTCAAATCAATAACTAATTTTAATGTGGCATCCCTCTTTCGAAAATCAGAACTAATATTGTCAAGCTTCCTGGTTCCTTGAAAAGTGAGATTTCTCGATGGTGGCTTAAATCACATCACCCTGAACTAGACAGGTTTTCATCTTTCAATTATGTTCTTCTAATAGACCATGAATCTTTTGTCCTATATAATTGAATATTCGAGGATTTTTAATCCCACATATAATAACACTGGCTCTTATTGGGAGTATAACATTAGTTGCATCTATGTGTATAGCATCGGTTTTTCATTGAAATCTAATCTGCTTGTGTATAATTTCCTCAATGGGGAGGACAAAATTCTCTCACATTTAATTTTAAGGAACTATCACTAAAGACACTTAAGAATACCAAATGTTATGATTAAATTCCATTTGATGGAGGACCAAATCAAAGCTGACAAGAGTAATTAATCGCATCAAATTATTAAAATCTAATGGCGACCACAAAATTTAATTTGAAATCACTCTCCCACTCAATATTTTAAACATTAGGGAATTTTAAAAAACAATTCATTCAATTCTATATGTTTGAACTAAATCCTTGAAAATTCTTAATTTACTTGTATAAATTAAAATTCCCAATCTCAATATTTTAATATCCAAAAATAACAAAATAATTAGAACAAACATTGGAGATCAAAATTTAATTTATACCTTCAAATTATCTAACTGGTTATATTTAATTTAGAAAAGAAACAACGAAACGGGATTTTTTTCATAAAAATGTGATCTAGATCGATCACAATAAATAATCTATGTTGTCCATAATAACATGAGATCTTATTTAATTAGTTAGCACATGATAGTTATCAGTGGGGTTTTATAATAAGAGATTGTAGAGGTTTTCAAATCCTCCAATCAAAGGATTTACCCTCTCCTAACCCGTAATCGCGGCCCTAACCATCACAATGATGCCTAACTCACCAAGTTACGGTTGGCCCATGGTTTCGTCTACCTTAACTTTGATGTTTTACTTCTTATACATTTCAACCTATTTCAAAAACCCACCAGTCCTCATTTTAAGTTGTCTTCTTCAAAAGAAACCCTAAAACCCTTTAAACTCTCCCCAAGAAAATTTTTTCTACTAAACAAATCGAAGATATTTTTAAGGCTTCTAAGTAAGGATACGAAGGAGATTTTCTCAGAAATCAAATAAATATTTTAAGAGGTTTTCAAGAGGAAATCGAAGCTACCTTTTCAAGCTTTCATCTCTTCAACTCAACTTAACTTTCTAGTTCGCCTTTTGGGGAAAGTAACAAGACTACTCTTTCGCTCTTATATTTTCAATTGTCAATTTGATCTAAACCCTAAATTTAGGATTCAAATTGGAGAATCCTTTTGAGATTTATATGATGTGACCCTAATTTAATAAGTAGATCAATAAAATATGTGTAGATTGTAATTTAGCCTAATTTGAATTAGGAAATTTTGAGATTTAACCCTGAATAAATATAATTTCATATTAGGGTTTGGGATTTAATAGGAATATCATGATAAATTTAATTGACTGTTGAATTATTAAGATTTAATTGGAGGTCATTTAGTATTATAAATCTATGTGCTAAATAGGGTTATATTTTTGTCTTAATGAGTAGTAAATTTGAGATTATATCCTAATTAATATAATACAAACATGTTAAGTAATAAATAAAGTTTAATTAATTACATGCCAGAAAGTGAGTTCAAATGGATAGTCTGAATCTTAGGCTATCCAGACAAAAATTCAAATTTTAACCAAATTTTATATTTATTAGCAATTTTCTGTGCAAGCAATATAATGTCCAAATTAATTATGCCAGACCACACAAATAATCGAACCAAACAAACATGCGAAGAAAAAACTGAGAAGAATCCCTTTCGGGCAAAAAATTTAATTTTAGCTTTGTAAAGAGTTTGACAGACACAATCGGCTTACAAATTACTCTTGTCCAGTAAGCATAATGCTTAGCGTATTCAAATATTCTATAGAATATGGCACAGTCCATCACCGTCTATATGAAATGGTCTTCCCTCGGTATCTACCGATCAGCCTTAGGAATCTTGGATTCCTTTCTTCTTCAGTAGTAGAGCTTCGACTCCACAAGTCAACAATAGAGAAAATCTCTACATGGGTTCTTAAACTTGGAATATGTGCTTCTTGATTTGGTAAAGTGATGTTTAAAGATCCATGGGGTTTAAAATAAAACACGGTAGAGTTTGATCACAAAAGAAACTCTAAAAGGTCTTCTTGAAAATCTAGATTGAGTTATATAAAACTCTAATCCCGCATCTCTATTTATAGGGAAACTCGTTACAAAAAGATAAGCATTATAGATTTGGATCAGATTTGTTTGAAAAATAAAAACTTGTGTACTTGTTTGAATGAATTGGTACCTCGTTCGAAGGATGTACCCTATCTCTTTAGGACATGCTTCCAACGAAACTTCGAACGACATTCCAGTGCTTGCCAAAAGGCATTGCTTCAGAACTCGTTTGAACGCGAGAAATTCCTTTTAATGACACACTCAATCTCATTTGAACGACATCCAACAAAACTTCGAATGACATTCTAGAACTGACCAAATGGAGACGTTTTATATTTCATTCGAAGGAAGGAACATCGTTATAATGATACTATGTAACTCGTTCGAATGAACTATCAAAACTCTTTCAAACGAGTGAGCGAGTTTTTAAAAAAAAACTTTTAAAATCAATTTAAACATTTTGAAAACTTTTAATGCAACCTCTTTTATTTTAATATATCCATTGAATAATTAAAGACTTTATCAAACCTCCTCATAACTCTTCAGAATGTTGTTGTGACGAACGATCTTCAATCTTCCAAATGTCATCAACTTCTTGTCTTCAAAAATGTGGAAGTAGACATGAAGGTTCACTGGAGTGTAACGGGACAAGACAAATGAAAACTAAATTGAGCAATTATAAAACTCCCTCTTACATTATGTATGCATGGCCATATAATAACCCTATGTTTATAACCTTGCATTATGATTAGAAGTCTTTTGATTGTATTGTGTTCTTGGAATTAGAAATTTAACCTAAATGTTGAAATTGAATTATTTCCATTTCTTTCTTTCCTTTTATTCTTAGAAATGAATTGATTAAGTAAGAGAATTAGAAGGAGTATGGGATACACATTTATTGGATTGTTGGTTTGTGGTTGTTGTTGGATTGTATTGGAGGATGTGGTTGGATATGTAAGTTGGGTGTTTAATTTTCTTAAAACCCTTAATTTAATTCACACTAATAAATCCTTAATTAGTTATATTGTCTTAAAAACTACCATATCTAATTAGAAGTGTATCGGGAGGTTCCTTGTTTGGATTTCATTTATGACACGTCCCATGCATATATCTTAGAAACGGGTAGGAGTGATGACTTTAGAATACTTAATCAACACATTTCTATATTTACAATGTTTCTATTTAAGAGTATTACCGTATAAGATACATCATCGTGAGCGAATAGAAATCCCTTTAGTCTTTAATGACATGACATATCGTTTTATTTAGGGATTTAATTAGAATAAATCGAAGGGTGGGGTTAATGAAAAGTAAGAACGTGATAATAAAGGATAAGTTAAATGTGAAACATGGAATGTTAATGAAGTAATAATGTTATGGACCTTCAAAAGAGATAAATGAATGAGGATTATGGTTGTATGCCAAGAGGGAACATTCTTATGTGGGCATGCTCGGGGAGCACGATTTTATATGGGGCATCATACCAAAGATTCCTTGTCCCAGCCACACTATTACGAGGCGGTGCCCGATCAGAGTGACAATTCATTGATTGGATGGTTTATGGATGGGATGGTATGTGGATTGAATGGTTTGTGGAGTTGGTTCACCTCAAGGTTTTATGATATTTACATGCATCCAAATGACGGGTGGTGAAGGAATTTGTGACGATTTTATATGTGCATAATGCATGTTCTTAAAATAGTCGAGGAGAAGGGGCGTATGTCAGTTATGGTTTAATTGATTAAGAGATTAATTAATTATTAAAACTAATGGTTTAATTAAAAAGTACAATGAGGTTCCACGATGCATGATGGGTTATCGTTACTGGTAAGATAAATTCTGTATTTATCATTTATATATACATCTATTTTGAGTTGCATAGTTTTGGTGACCTTTTAGGTGTTGACCCATTTTATTTGTACTAACATTTCTATTGCTAAAGTTGGTCTGCATAAGTAGACTCTCCCTCCATCTAGCACATAAATTACACTTTATCCCCTTTACACATCATCATCGGGGATTAACTTAGGTTCATCACCATGATAGACTATTGATTACATTTCAATCGTTTGAGTTGTGTATTTCGGATACAATTGGCATGCATTATTGAGATAGGACGTTGGCATGTATTATTGATACATGATCTTCGCATGTATATTTACCTTTGGTTGAGATTTCATTTTTGGAATTATATTATATTTAAGATTGGTATTTAGCGGTAGAGATATCTCTAACTCAATCGTAATTGATGATACATATTATGAGTTTCATATTGGAGATTTATCATATCGCATTCTTATATTGTCACATGTTTTCTTTGTTTCCCTTCATGCTAATAATGGTATTTAAATTGTTTGTATTTTTAAAGAATTGATCAACCCTCGGGATAAAACATACAGGTTGTTGCATTTAGTATCAGAGCACAGTCTTAGGCCTCGAGGGGTTTTGGTTCTCTAAGACTTTTGTGTATCATTATTTGATTTGTGGATTTCTTTATAATATTAGTTATGTCTCTTTTTTAGTAGGACTTTGTGGGGGAACAATCCGATCAACTCGAACAACTCGGGTTCGAATAGAAATCAAACCAAAATAGTTAAGTGAGGGTCGCAAATAGAAGTAATCACAAATATAATTTCAACTTGCATGGATCTAGGGAAGAGATGAGCACAACAAAGCAACGAGTTTATCAACAAGCAAGGGAAGCCCTACACGGTCCCATCTCTTTCTCCCCTAATTTAACCCTTACCCCACGAAAAAGGTTGTAATTATTGTTATCACAAAAATATTATAATAAGAAAAGTGAAACTCCTTGTGGACGTAGGCCATTGCCGAACCATAAAATAGCTATCTTGTTAGATTATTTTCTTTCTGTTTTTCATTAACTGTTTAAGGATTCATATTTGTGGGATAATTGCACCTCCAATTGGCATTGTCTATGAAAATCGAGTTTCCTTTTCCTAAATCAGTTTAAGAAAACAAATAGCCATGTCTCACCCACACAGTGCACCTCTGATGTTCAATGGCCACTAACAGGGTGTACCTCCAGTAGCCAGAGTGAGGTATAAAATCCACCCCAACAGGAGTCGAGGCATTTCTCATGTGCATTATCGCCCAAAAGAGAAGCACTCTAAACAAAGTTATGAACAACCTATATATACTCAGATCTCACGGCTGGTCGATGCATATGAACAACGGCTCCACCCGCAAGAGGAGGCCACATGCGTAGAAAGGATGGAACGAGAGTTCCACTGAGACAAATGCAAGCACCACGATCGAACACCTTGCCCTTAGAAGAGTAAAACTCATAGCCGAGGAAGGAGTTCACGTCGTGATGAAAATCACTATGAGCACGAGATTCTCCTGACTAAATGAGATCAAGAGGAGGGATAATATAGACACGATATCTGCAACCTCATTAGGAAAGAAATCAATCCACACCCCACTAATCATGTGACTAGATCCATTAAGGAAATAGCTAAGAGGGACCTCATCACCCATATGCATTCCCCTTTTTAAAGGGCAACTAAGGTGCAAGAACGCTCGAAGAAATTAGCAATTCCAAAGTTCAAAATTTATGATGGAAAGGTCGACCCTATTGACCACATGCATCAGTGTAGGAAGTCTATGACCATGTGGAATCACAACGACAATCTTATGTGCTGCATATTCCGCTTTAGCCTGGGGAATGTCTTGCAAAAGTGGTTTGGGAGATGGACTCATAGGTCATTCAATAATTTTAAGAATATTATTAAATCCTACACTGCTCGCTTAATAACTAGCAACGCCCATCCGAAGAGAATGGATTCTCTCCTCATAATGAGGAACAACACCCTGGAAACCTTACAGGAACATGTTAGACAATACTAGGAGACATTCAATGAGGTTGAGGACTAGTCGGAGCAAGTCACTGTAACCTCATTTAAGATAAGGCTACCCAGTAGCTCTATGTAGTATTAGTTCCTCATTAATAAGGTAGCAAACACCATCGATGACCTCATGTCTCGCATAGAAAAATATGCCAAGCTAGAAGATGTTGTCATCATCACCTAAGGTGACAATGGGAGCTTGAAGGCAACAAAAGGCAATGACAGAGAAAATGCCCACAAGAGGGCATAGACATAAGAGAGGATCTAAGAATAAGGATAAGATATACCCTGCCAAGGCTTTTCAAGCAATCAATATTGTGTTCAATAAGCCGATTTACAAGATCCTGAGCAAAATTAAGGACCAACAATTCCTCTAGTTGCCAAAAAATCGGGGGGAGACCCATCCAATAGAAATAATACACTTAGGTGTGCGTATCACAAGGAGAACATGCATAAAATAGAGAACTGTAAGGCCACTAAGTTCAATCTAGAAGAATTGGCCTAAAATGGCCATCTGAGTAACTACGGGGGAAAAAAAGGGGCAAAGTTATCATCAACGTCGATCAGAAGCCTTATAATATCCTAGAAAATGAATTAGGATTTGAGTTCGCTATCATAAATGGTGTTTCAAGTCCTTAGAAGATTCAAGGTAATGTAACTTGAAAAACTCACTATAGTGATGAAGGAGTACCAAATCAACCCTGCCAATAGTCCAGTAAGAAAATGTCGATTCCCGAAATACATAAATTATATTAAATACATAGTATTAACGAAGGATGGTCTAATTAGAGTTAGGACTCCACATCATGATGCACTAGTAATCACCCTCATGATTTCAAACTAGGATGTGGATAAGTTACTAGTTAATCCGAGAAGCTCTTCTGAAATTATATATATTTCTTCAACAAACTTAATCTCAAGATGGAAGACTTTAAAGAGTCGATCATAACTCCGGTCAAATTCCTGGAAAGATGACTATGCAACTAGTAAAGGTGGTCGTGCCTGTCTAAATTGGGAATATCTCGAAGATGATCGAGTTCTTAGTTATGGACACTAATTCTCCTTACAACACCATCCTTGGAAGAGGACGACTACAAGTTATGTAAGCTATCAACTCTACTTACCACCAGAAGCTCAAGTGCATAACAAAAAGTGGGATAATGGACATCAGGGAGAACCAGGTTGTTGCTTAATAGTGTTTTATCGTTGTCATTGGGCTAAAAATAAAGAAGAAAAAGAGAAAGAGATTGTCTCCAAGGCAGCCAAAGATAGAACCACACCATCCAAATAGAAACTAAACTATATCAAACCGGGAGTAGAAGCAATAAGTGTGGAACCCGCAAAAAAATTCATGAAACCATTGCAAGAGGTAACGTTTGACGATTCTCAACCAAAAAATAAATTCCCGATCGACAACTCGCTCACCGATCAAGAAAAGGAAAATATGGTGTCTTTGGTAAAGGAAAATCAAGACGTGTTCACTTAGAATCCATGCGATATGTCTGAAATCAACCTCGAAGTCATGTTCCATCAACTTCATATGTACCCAACTTATCCTCTGATCACACAGAAGGCTCGTTTAAATTCCCTTAAAAAAGGAAAGGTCGTGGAAGAAGAGGTAGGTGTAAGAGCAAAATTTATGATTGCTCATTTATTTTATTTTTTTTGGCGTATCCCATTACATAAACATGACACCTAAACATATTTACGTCACTACTTCTTGGTACTTAAAGACTATGTTGAAGACAGTTAAAGAATGCAAGATTTGGTAATCTCAATAATTATAGAAGAAGTATGCGTTTGGAGTGGTAAAAAGGTTCAGATTATTTTCTGGGGATTGGTTATTTTTTTATGAGGCAATCTTTTATATAAAGGAACTCTAAATTTTTTATAGAATTTTTTTCCAAAAAAATGATGCCTCATTTGAACGAGGGTTATAGTCGTTCGAACTAGATTTAATGAGATACGTTTCATATTGTAATCTTATTATATGATATCATTTGAATGAAGTTTCAAATGAGATTCTTTTTGGTTCACACTGACATCTTGTTAGCAGCATACATTCGAAGCCTCATTTGAACGAGACACAATGTCATTCAAATGACCTGCCCCTTCATTCGAATGACCGAACAGGATTTTTTTAATGAATATCTTCCCATTATGTTTTGTGTTTATCTTTTTTATTATCCCTTCTTATAAAAAGGCTGAACGGGATCAAATATTCAAAAAACTCTTTTTTAAAAATGAAAAATACCATTTGAGTTCTCTTTTGTGATAAAAACACCTCATATCATATTCCTCATCCCCGTAATATATTCAAGATCACTTTTACCAACATCAAGAAGGTTTCTTGTGATATACTGTTGTAGAGACTTTTTTCTACGGCTGACATTATGAAATAAGGTTTCATTGCTTAAGGAGGAAGAAGGCTAAATCGGTGGATACCGAGGGTAGACTGCTACCTGTGGACGACTCTGGAGTTGGGTCATATCTGTTTGACTTTTTGGAGTTCTATGCATCTAATTTAGTTAAGCTAAGTGCTTTATAAGTCATATGTATTTGTAAACTTCCAATAGTGTTGAATAAAATATTTTACTATACAAAGGGAATTTTCCTCATCTAGTATGTTTTTGCATGTTTGATCTGAAAATTGCAAATCTATATTTGAACACAGTTTGCATGTGAACCATAATTATTTGAAGATTAAAATTTGGATTTGTGTGTTAGGACATTTAATTATATAAATTGATCAATTAGTTCATTTCCACTATCAAATTGGTATCAGAGCAGGTTACACCCAAATATGGTGTAATCCTTTTCCGCAAAAAAAACTTAATATAAATTTTCTTAAAAAATTGTTGATATTTAAAAAGTCAAAATTTAATGGATAATTTATATAATCGAATGCCCATTTTTTTATGGTTCTAATTATGCTTACTAGAAAGCTAGGATGAGGTATACATTAAAATCAATTGATGAACGTGTCTGGTTGCTTTGTGAAAGAAGGTTTACACCACCCATTGTAACTGTTGATAATGTCATTAGCCCTAAATTTGTCTCTCAATGGAAAGGGGACAACTTTAAATGTAACAACTTTAACTCTCATGATTTGAGAGCCAACTCGGGAGCTGTCACCCTTGACGAGTTATGTCATATTATGTCATTAATCACGTCTAAAGAAGCTTGGGATACCCTCCATCTCACTCACAAGGGAACTAACTGTGACACCACGCCTAATAAAATACCAGGTGATCAGTCCAATACTAAATTAAAACAGGAATCCCAGTTGGTTCATCTTTAGCATCACTGTCGAAAACTTTTTTAAACTTACTAACCACCTAGTATTCCAAAAGCTGGTGCCAAATTTTAACTTTTTAATTATATAAAATAGTACATGCGAAAATTAAATATAAACCATTCACACAACTGGATTAAAACAACTGAAATAATTATATAAGCCATTTGCCGAATAAACCATTGGCCACTAAAGTAAAAAGTCCAAATACAATCATACAACACCTGAATAAATAAATCTGAAAACTGCACTGAAAAGTCTGGGCGACATGCCCTAAGTAAACTGAAATTGATAAAAGATTCCTACTCTAGGAAGGAATGAACGATGCGTCTAATCCAAACTCCTGCTAGCATCCACATGTCCCGTAGCTCCGTATCCCTGGAATAGAATATCATTCCTGGCGTCCCTGTGGCTGGACACCTAAAATGTTTTGAAATAGTTTTATAGCAAGGGTTAGAACCCAAAATATTTTAAAAATATTTAGCAAGTGAATTAACTGTAGTAATTTAAAATGTATGAATGATCTTCATATTTAAGTTAGTGTCACACTCTCTTGAGGACATTCTCACCCCTCCACTAATGTGCACACTTAACGATTACCTTAACCCCACCTAGTTGTATTACCCCATACAACTAGTCCTTGTAATCCTCCATTTCCTTTCCACTCTAAACCGAGTATTATTAACCATGGGTTATAAGTTATCTCACTAATTAACTTAATTAATTTCCGTTAAATAATATTATATAACTGTGACACAAGTCATATAAAACAATTACATTACACACTGTATTATTACCCGTATATAATATTTACTATCATATATACATACCTTTACCACAACATCCACACATATATCATATGTATATCCATACCTTCGAGTATACCCTCTCTGGATGATTCCCTCTAATGTGGTATCTCAGTAGGTGTGCTCACATAACCTAGTTACCCAAGTTGGGATCGCTCACCAACCTGGTCCAAAATATAAACGTAGTGGAGGCGGTCATATTCCTTCCCTGAAAGTGAGATAATCCCCTCACCCATATACCGAACGCTATGACCTGGGGATATACTCACCCTAATCCTCAATCTAGGGGATTCACCCACATCGCGCAACCTCCCTTGATAGCAGTAGAGTATATAAATTAAATAAATATCTAGTCCCTGATATTTAATAGCACACATAAAGTACACACACACATATATATATATACACTATCACCACACCGTATATATTTATAAGATAAATCCCGGCTTTCATGTGTACTAAAACCCCGTAACACTAGCCTGTATATTGCCGAGTCTATGGTCCGACTCTAAATTAAATAAAATTCTCATTAATAAATTTATCACTTTTCCGAGTTTACAGTCTGACTCTAATTTAATTAATTAACACATCAATTAATTATTACCAATTCAAGTCTATGTTCCGACTCTAATTTAATTAATTTACACATTAATTAATTAATACCAATCCCAGTCTATGGTCCGACTCTAAATTAATTAATTTACACATTAATTAATTAATACCAATCCGAGTCTATGGTCCGACTCTAATTTAAATAATTTAAACATTAATTAATTAATACAAATTCGAGTCTATAGTCCGACCCTAACTTAATTAATTTACACATTAATTAATTAATACCAATCTGACTCTATGGTCCGACCCTAATTTAATTAATTTATACATTAATTAATTAATACCGATCCGAGTCTATGGTTCGACTCTAATTTAATTAATTTACACATCAATTAATTTAATATTTGGTGTCGCCCAATCATTATACCCGGAATCGCTCACTTGGCCCATACCTTAATATTTCCCGAGTCTATATTTCGACTCCAATTTAATCTATTCCTCTCAGTAATTAATTTAACACTTCGGTGTCACTTACCCAAAATACCTGAACTCGCTCACTAGGTCCATTTTTAAATCTCAGAATTTATTCCCAATATTCGTCCATAGTGTGACACACACTCATCTCTCCCAAACCTTCCAATTATATTTTCCTATAATTTTCAAGCGTCATGCTCTCAATAAATCCTCATCATTTAAATCAACCCAAAAATTTTCCCCAATAAAAATCCCCCATACAATTAAAAACTTGTGTCACTGCCAAAAATCCTGTAACATCGATCGATCGACCCCCTGGGTCGATCGATCGCCCCACTCATCGTCTTCTCCAGCCTACTGTTCGGCTATGGACGAACCTTAAAGCTTTTAATTTCGTTCTAAACCCTTACCCAATTAAAATAAACATTTCCTCCACATAAGAAAAGGGTCTAAAATCCTAAAGACCTTAATTCATCATCAAATTTCATTAATTCCAACGTTTTCCGGATTTGGGTTTTATCCGGGTTTCAAATCTCCCATATGATTTTCATTCCTATTAACAGAATTTAAACATTGATTCTTACTGGTTTTAACCTACGATTCATACTCCTGCATTCCAGAATCATAAACATAATAAATTCCACCCTTAATTTCATTAAAATATATGAATTACCGAAAACCCAATTTTTACATGGATACCCACCCAAAACGAATTTTGATTTACACTTCCCATAATATGAATTGATTATCATCAATTTAAGAATCACAACAGTTAACCACTTTCCTGGAATCGTTCGTAGAGTCTGATCCGTTGGTGTAGTTAAGGTGTTAACGAAGAACCCTCACTTTTGCCCCTTAATTTGACTCCAAAAAGGTTCCCAATTGCTCTTGCTTTGTTTCCTCTGTGTCTCTCTCAGACCCTAGGTTTAGAATTTTCTAACTGCCATTCACTAGTCCCTCAATTAGGTTAAAAAGCATCTAATCCCATTTTTGGTCACATGGGCCTAATTAAAATTGCCCGAATCACTCCGTGTGGGCCCGACTATGCCCAAAATGTCCCAATACCCGATTACTACCCGCGGGTACTCTTTTCCAACTATTTCGACCCAACCAGACTCAACCGCGCACTCAGAATTGTCATCTTAAATACTTTATAAAATTTTCAAATTTCGACCTCAAAATGTGACACACATTAATTCGGACAATTTAACTTAAAGTCATTAATTATAAATAATTCTTCCCACTCAAATGAATTCTCCAAATCATAAATTTAAGTTTCTCCAATTTAAATATTTTTATATCTCCCAAAAGTAATTAAATATTAAATCCTCAAAATTACGGGGTGTTACATACTTCCCCCTTACAAAGGAATTTCGTCCTCAAAATTAAGATAAGCCTAGTGCTCCAAGCTTCGCATATCACTATCTAGTCTTGCGTCTCTAAGCTTGCTATATCTATCTCTCCCACTTCTAACTATAAATTACACAAATATGAATTTTTAATTAACCAAGGCGACCATACACCCTGTACCCGTGTTTAACCGCACAAAAGTTGCCTTAATTAACCCGGGTGCCCATACACCCTATCGTCGTGCTTTACTTCACAAAAGTTACTCGACTATGCTAGCCGTAACCCGTAATATAACCTCCAACCCGTAGTCATATCACACATATAAACATATTGGCCGGGGTACACAATCCATGTACTAACGACCAAACATCTCCCCACTTCCAATGTTGGGCTAAGTTTCATGCATGGGACGTCTGGAAAAGAAAAATCCAAATAAGGAACCCCCCCGATACACTAATACCTAACATTATCGGCCGTTGAGATTCGTTAGACCCTTAGTCCATAGCATGTACCCCCAAATACTTGTCTCTTAACACAAAAGTATATACGCCTACCCTTATACTACCAAAGACAACATAAAATTCTGCGCCCTTACTATCACTAGTTCTTGCACAAAATAATCCCCGAGCTATCTCTCCCTGCTCGAAAATAAATTTAATCACCCTAATTCACTTCAGTAGACTCCCTTACTTACCATAATAAAACATGAGAACACAAGACCTCACTATGTGCCTATCGTACCACACAATACAACATATATACACATATATATAGGCTAGACGCCCTCTCAGGTGATAAAAATGTCATTCATACCCTGGTGTCGCGAACACCAAAACTTACCCCCACTATTCACAAAAGTTTAAATCCACCGCTATCCAGTCGATAAATTATCATCTACCCTACTTCCATAATTCTCGAAAGTAGTAACCCCTCGTATAATACCAATCCCATCTCTGTGCATACCCCCACTCTCTCGTGGTTAACATTAAAGAAATCCACTATCCCACATAAATATATATGTAATATGACTGCTACAGCCTGCGCACCCACTAAATCCGACTCACTCGTGAATTCTAGTGAAAATAATTCTTATATTGTGACACTCTCACGGTCACCCAAAACATACCCCATGCCCATAGGATAAAAGATAATCACTTCT
This sequence comes from Sambucus nigra, assembly GCA_949130495.1. Lineage (NCBI taxonomy): Eukaryota > Viridiplantae > Streptophyta > Magnoliopsida > Dipsacales > Adoxaceae > Sambucus > Sambucus nigra. Next base: position 631,380,479 of record OX422209.1, read on the forward strand.
ATACTCTAGCTGCAATGGCTGATCCTCGAGTTCCTGAGCAGCTTCCCCCTGCCCGAACGCACCCATGACTTGTTATAGTGGTTGTACATCGAGGACCTCGTCCTGTAGTTGACCCATGCCTCACTTAAGACAATCTCTCTTCATGTGTCCCACTTACCCACAAACAAAACACCTCCTAATAAACTCACCCTTCCTTCCTTGCTAGCCTTGTTGGAAGTCCTGGTCATCCTGTCGATAGCCCCCAGCTCTAAATCGCTTAGCCTGATTCCCCTGCCGGATATCCTTCCCCCTGTCTGCTGCTGGGATACCCCACTGGTATTGTTTCCTCCTTCTTTGTCCGACTGACTGGGTTCCACTCCCCTCTTGCTTCCTCTCATATGGAAGAGATATTATTGGCAATGCAGGAGTGCTGCATTAAATACGTCCGCATAAGCTACTAAAGAGGGATTACCAATTAAATGTTGTCTGATCCTCCAGACTAACCCATTCATGAACTTTGACTTCTTTCTTTCTTCATCGCATACCTCATCCGGTATAAAATTTGCCAAACGAGTGAATTCTTCCTCTTAATCGGCCACTGAACGGTCCCCCTGAGTCACCTTACTGAATTTTCTCCTCATTTCATCCTCAACAGCTGGCAGGAAATACTGGCAATCGAACTGAGTCCAAAACTTAATAGTTAATGTATCCCTTTCCTCAACTGTGGTGATCGACTCGCCCCAATGAAGTGTTGCTCCCACTAACCTAAAAGTGGCTAGCATTTCCTTCTGCACCTCGTTGCAATCTACCATGCGTAGGTGACACTGGATATCCCTCTTCCACTAACACGCAAGCACCACATCTGAACCCCCTCAAAACTTTGGTGGGTGGCCCTTTTGAAAGACCTCCCGTACTTGTTGCCACTCCTACTGCCCCAGGTGGACCTGAACATCTGGTACCACTAACGCCTGTGGCTGATCTCGTGAAAAGTACCTTGCCATTGCGATCATCGTCGCTTGAACTGCCTGTGCTACTAATTCAGTTACCTGTGCAGTTGAAATCATCATGGCAGTTACTGCGATAACTCTGGCTCCTGATGAGCCTCCCTAGTCTCATCTCCCCCTGCTGCCCTAGCTGCTCTCTCTCTCTCTCTCTCCTGGGAAGAAGAACATAAATGCGCATACGTATGAGAATACAACAATCCTATGATAGGGTTCTACATTAAAGAACGCTAAGATGAAACGTGAAAATCCGTACAAATCCTAAGGACACTAGAACCTGATACTCTGATACCATCGGTCACACCCCGCCTAATAAAATACCGGGTGATCAGTCCTATACCAAATTAAAACATGAATCCTAGTTGGTTCATCCTTATCATCACTGTCGAAAACTTTTTTAAACTTACTAACCACCTAGTATTCCAAAAGCTGGTGCCAAATTTAAACTTTTTAATTATATAAAACAGAACATGAGAAAAATAAATATAAACCATTCACACAACTGGATTAAAACAACTGAAATAATTACATAAGCCATTTGTCGAATAAACCATTGGCCACCAAAGTAAAAAGTCCAAATGCAATCATACAACACCTGAATAAATAAATCTGAAAACTGTACTGAAAATTCTGGGTGACATGCCCTAAGTAAACTAAAACTGATGTGTCTAATCCAAACACCTGCTAGCATCCACATGTGCCGCAGCTCCGTATCCCTGGAATAGAATATCAATCCTGGCGTCCCTGTGGCTGGACACCTAAAAGGTTTTGAAAATATTTTTAGAGAAAGGGTTAGAACCCAAAACATTTTGAAAATATTTAGCAAGTGAATTAACTATAGTAATTTAAAATGTATGAATGCGTTTCATATTTAAGTTAGTGTCGCACTCTCTTGAGGACATTCTCACCCCTCCACTAATGTGCACACTTAACGATTACCTTAACCCCACCTAGTTGTACTACCCCGTCTAACTAGTCCTTGTAATCCTCCCTTTCCTTTTCACTCTAAACCGAGTATTATTAACCATGGGTTATAAGTTATCTCACTAATTAACTTAATTAATTTCCTTTAAACAATATTATATAACTGTGACACAAGTTATATAAAAAAATTACATCACACACTATATTATTACCTGTATATAATATTTACTATCATATATACATACCTTTACCACAACATCCACACATATATCATATGTATATCCATCCCTTCGAGTATACCCTCTCCGGATGATTCCCTCTAATGTGCTATCTCACTGGGTGTGCTCACATAACCTAGTTACCCAAGTTGGGATCGCTCACCAACCTGGTCCAAAATATAAACGTAGTGGAGGCGTTCATATCCCTTCCCTGAAAGTGAGATAAGCCCCTCATGCATATATCGGACGCTATGACTTGGGGATATACTCACCCTACTCCTCAAGCTAGGGGATTCACCCACATTGCACAACCTCCCTTGATAGCACTAGAGTATATAAATTAAATAAATATCTAGTCCCTGATATTTAATAGCACACATAAAGTACACAAATATATATATATATATATACTATCACCACACCGTATATATATATAATATAAATCCCGGCTTTACCGTATACTAAAACCCCGTAACACTAGCCTATATATTCTCGAGTCTATGGTCCGACTCTAAATTAAATAAAAATTCTCATTAATAAATTTATCTCCTTCCCGAGTCTATAGTCCGACTCTAATTTAATTAATTAACACATCAATTAATTATTACCAATACGAGTCTATGGTCCGACTCTAATTTAATTAATTTACACTTTAATTAATACCAATCCCAGTCTATGGTCCGACTCTAATTTAATTAATTTAGACATTAATTAATTAATACCAATCCGAGTCTATGGTCTGACTCTAATTTAATTAATTTACACATTAATTAATTGATACCAATCCGAGTCTATGGTCCGACCCTAATTTAATTAATTTACACATTAATTAATTAATACCAATTCGATTCTATGGTCCGATCCTAATTTAATTAATTTACACATTAATTAATTAATACCGATCTGAGTCTATGGTCCGACTCTAATTTAATTAATTTACACATCAATTAATTTAATATTTGGTGTCGCCCAACCATTATGCCCGGACTCGCTCACTTGGCCCATAACTTAATATTTCCCGAGTCTATATTCTGACTCTAATTTAATCTATTCCTCTCAGTAATTAATTCAACACTTCGGTGTCACTTACTCAAAATACCCGGACTCGCTCACTAGGTCCATTTTTAAATCTCAGAATTTATTCCCAATATTCGCCCATAGTGTGACACGCACTCATCTCTCCCAAACCTTCCAATTATATTTACCTATAATTTCAAAGCATCATGATCTCAATAAATCCTCATCATTTAAATTAACCCAAGAATTTTCCCCAATAAAAATCCCCCATACAATTAAAAACTCGTGTCACTGCCAAAAATCCTGTAACATCGATCGATCGAACCCCTTGGGTCGATCGATCGATCGCCCCAGTCATCGTCTTCTCCAGCCTACTGTTCGGCTATGGACGAACCTTAAAGCTTTTAATTTCGTTCTAAACCCTTACCCAGTTAAAATAAACATTTCCTCCACATAAGAAAAGGGTCTAAAATCCTAAAGTCCTTAATTCATCATCAAATTTCATTAATTCCAACGTTTTTCCGATTTGGGTTTTATCCGGGTTTCAAATCTTCCATATGATTTTCATTCCTATTAACAGAAATTAACCATTGATTCTTAGTGGTTTTAACCTACGATTCATACTCCCGCATTCCAGAATCATAAACATAATAAATTCCACCCTTAATTTCATTAAAATATATCAATTATCGAAAACCCAATTTTTACATGGATACCCACCCAAAACGAATTTTTATTTACACTTCATATAATATGAATCGATTATCATCAATTTAAGAATCACAACAGTTAACCACTTGCCTGGAATCGTTCGTAGAGTCTGATCCGTTGGTGTAGTTAAGGTGTTAATGAAGAACACTCACTTTTGCCCCTTAATTTGACTCCAAAAAGGTTCTCAATTGCTCTTGCTTTGTTTCCTCTGTGTCTCTCTCAGACCCTAGGTTTAGAATTTGCTAACTTCCATTCACTAGTCCCTCAATTAGGTTAAAAAACATCTAATCCCGTTTTTGGCCACATGGGCCTAATTAAAATGGCCCGAATCACTCCGTGTGGGCCCGGTTATGCACAAAAATGTTTCGAGACCCGATTACTACCCCCGGATACTCTTTTTCGACTATCTCGACCCATCCGGACTCATCCGTGCGCTCAGAATTGTCATCTGAAATACTTTATAACATTTCCAAATTTCGACCTCAAAATGTGACACACATTAATTCGGACAATTTAACTTAAAGTCGCCAATTATAAATAATTCTTCCCACTCAAATAAATTCTCCAAATCATAAATTTAAGTTTCTCCAATTTGAATATTTTTATATCTCCCAAAAATAATTAAATATTAAATACTCAAAATTACGGGGCGTTACACTAACGTTGTTAAAGCCTCTCAGCTGCAAAATCTCACCACATAAGTTGAAACTATTACTATGCTTAAATTTAAATCATTTGACGAGTTTTATGCATGAATATCCGATATAGTAAACTCAATTTTCAATTTAGGTGAGGGAATACCTGAGATGCGTGTTGTTAAGAAAATTTTGAGATCGCTCCCTACCCATTTTATCCCTAAGGTTACCGTGCTAAATTGGTTAGGAATCCTAGATACTCTTAAGATAGAATAACTTGTAGGAGATATTCAAATGTATATATATGTTCCCTAAAACTTTTAAGCCTAAGGAAAAGGGAATTGAATTTAAAGCCTAAGCTAAAAAGAAAGAGGAAGTGCCGTTAGATTCTGAGTATGATTTTGATTTAGACGATTTAGCCCTTATTGCTAAAAAAATCAAAAAGTTCTCAAACTTAAAAAGCCAAATACTTCCAAAGAAAATAAGAGTTTTGAGAAAGATAATTAATATAAATCGGGGAAGAAATTTTTTGAAAAAGAAAGGAAAGATTTGCCAAAAACGATGAGGAGATATGTTATGAGTGTAAGGGAAAGGATCACAAAGCTCATGAGTGTCCGATTAGGTTAAAGAGAAAAAGGAAAGGAAAACTTGCCTTAAACTTCACGCTTAGTGATAATGAGGTTGATTCGGTGAGTTCGGGGGATAAATCCCTGCATAGATGTAACTTCACCGCATTCATATCTAGTCATGTTAGTACAATGAGTTCACCTCACGTTGCTGAGGAAGCTACTAAACAAGGATACCTCGATAGTGAGTCTAGTCATTCCGATGAGAGTGAGGGGGGAAATGTTTTAAGTGAGTGAGAGTGACCTACAGAATGCCTATATCGATCTTTTTATGATGTCTTATTTAAAACTAATAAACAAAATAAAGGTTTAGCCATGAGTGTTTAATCCTTAGAGAAGAAGTTGAGAGAGAGTGAGTCCTCGTTGAGGGAAGCTTTGGGAGAGAGAGTTTGTTTAGTTGAGAGAGATAATGAGGGCTTGACCAGCAAGGTGGATAGTCTTATGAGAGATCTCCAAGCATCCATGAAGACTCGTGAAAAACTTAAATACCTTGTATATCAACTCAAGAAAGATCTCGAACATTCTCGGGAGGTCAAGGTAACTATCGAGGATACATCGAAGAAGGTAGGTAAGATGCTCCTCGGCCCTACTTTAGGTTTTAGTGAGAGGCATGAAATAGGTTATAACGGTGCACCCACTTCCCATATCGCACCAAAACTGGTTCCTAAATTTGTGGGTAATCCTTATGGCCCTTAATCTAAACCACAAAAGAAAATTCAACTTAAAAAGCTAACAAAGGTAGATCCAAACCTGTCTATGTTCGTACCTTTTTTAAAAGAAGAGGTCACATTATAGTGTTTTGTTATAAATTAGGTTGAACTATGCATATACATACTCACATGAACTGCTCTAGCGATTTTTCAAGTCTTAGAGAGCAGGTTGAATTTCTAGTCACGACTTTACATAGCTTGATGGAAGAATTTCAACAGATGTCTTTGTCACTTAAGGACGCTTCTAATGCTCCAACTAGAGATAACAATGACAAGGGCAAACAAAAGGTTACCTCCACTTAGGTACCTAAGCAAGGCATTAAAGCTCTTGTTATGCATGTTTCTCTTAAGGTTAAAAATACTTTCCAATGGTATTTTGATGGTGGGTTCTCTAGGTACTTAATTGGGGACATTTATTTTTTTACCCACCACGAGGATCGCAAGGAAGGTAAAGTAACTTTTTGTACATGAAAGGGTTGAAAGAGAACTTAATTAGCATAAGCCAACTATGCGACACAAAGTTTACTGTAAAGTTTGATCGGTTCAAATGTAATGTTTATGACCAATCCGGTGAAATTTTACTACGAGGTGTGAGGACCAAAGATAATTATTATGGGATTGTCCCCAAGTCCTCATTTGTGTGTAACAGTGCCACAGTCTTTGCTATGGAGCTTTGGCATCGACAGCTAGGTCACGTGAACTTTAGAAATCTTGAGATCTTAGTGAAAAAGGACCTAGTTCATGGCTTAAAATCACTTGGGGAAAAAAAATCCTCGGTTTGGGGACCTTTCCAACAAGGGAAACAAATTATAAGTCCCCATTAAAATTTGAATAGCATTACCACCTCCCGTATTTTGGAATTGATTCACATGGATCTTATGGGTCCTACTCGCTCGAAGAGCTCAGGTGGTAAGAGATATATGCTAGTGATGGTCAATGACTTTTCTTGATATTATATCATAGGATTCCTTAAAGAAAAGTCCGATGCGATTGAGTTCCTTACAACCAAGTTTCGTGTACTACAAAACCAACACAGTGTCATTATTAATCAAATGCATAGTGACAATAACACTGAATTTAAAAGAAGCTAAAGTGGATTGCTATTGTGATGGAGTGGGCATTAAACATGAGTTTTCATCCATTAGTACTCCTCAGTAAAATGGGATTATTGAGAGGAAGAACCAAACAATACAAGAAATTTCTAGATCCATGCTTCTTGGGAGAAACATGCATAGACATTTTTGGGCAGAGACGGTGAGCATAACATGTTATACGATGAATATGGTATATCTTTGTCCTCACACACTTTGCATGCTTTATGAGTTATGGATAGGGAAGAATCCCAACCTATCATATTTCCATGGCTTTGGGAGTACTTGCTACATCTTGTGAGATAGAGAGCACTTAGAAAAGTTTAACTCTTGGAATGATGAAACTATAGAGACCTTGTGATGAAATTCGGTCTAGACTTCGCTAAGAACTCACCCACCCCCGTGAGTATCTCGATAAATCTTAATAAAGATGATTTAGGTAAGGACACAAAGCAAACCCTTTATCGTAGTATGATAGGTAGTCTCCTCTACTTGACCGCTAGTCGTCCTGATATTACCTTTAGTGTCGGAGTCTATGCGTAATACTGAGCACCCCCAAAAGAGTCAAAATTACACGCACTTAAATGTATCATCAAATATGGGAATGGAACTCTTTCATACGATATTTGTTATTCCTTTGATACCGATGATCGATTGTCTTCCTATTAGGATGTCGATTGGGCCAGGGATGTCAATGGTTGTAGGAGCACTTCGGGTGGGTGTTTTGTATATTGGGAGTGATCTTTCCTCCTGATTGAGCAACAAGAAAACTCCCCAGCAAAGGTTGAATATATTATCGCGAGGATTTGTTGGACGCAACTCTTATAGATGAAGAAAATGTTTGAGGATTATGGTATTTCACAAGGCATGATTACTATTTCTTGTGATAATATCAGTATAATAACTATTGCCCGTAATTCGGACCAATATTTGCGCATGAAGCACATTAGGATACACGAGCACTTTTTACATGACCTATTTGAGGAAAAGGTCGTATCCTTCAGCTTTGTGAGCATCGATCGTCTGTTATCCAATATATTCACGAAAACTTTATATGCACTTCGATTCGAGGATCTTAGGAAATCTTTAGGTATTTGCACTATTTACTGAATTCAGATATTTTATCTAGTGTAGGATGATTATCATGATTATATTTCGTATATTCCCATTGCTAGATTGTATTATCATTGTGATATTATTGTATATATATTTTTCATTTTGATATTTTTTGAAAAAAATCCAAAAAGAGTTTTGTTTTTCTAAAAAATTTTAAAAAATACAAAAATATTTTCGATTTTTATGAAAAGGTGAAAAGGGCAAAAAGATATTATTTTTGATAAATTTTTTGAAAAATACAAAAAGAGTTTTGTATTTTTTTGTCACCATATATGAATGAGTATTTAAGATGTCCAAATCACCCATTCATTCCATATTTTCACGTGACTTTTTCGTAGTCTTTTGACACATGATGTTGTTTCGATAGTGTGCTTAATAATGTGTGAATCCATTACGTTGATCTTTGGTTATTACTTTCTAAATGTTTAATTTCTATTCACCTTTAATGCACACGCGCATGAACTTGTTTGAACATTGCACTTACTTGTCACTTATCAAATACGATGTTCTTATCTTAATTTTTCTTTATAACGAACCAAATTTAAAAATAGATAAAGTTGTGCATGTAAGAACCATTGCCCGTATTACATCTATTTTGGAAAATGTTGTTAACTGTTAAGCAATGGAAAGGGGATATAAAAGATAAAAATAGTCTTTGCATAAAATACCACCATTTTCATAAAAAATCCTAAAAAGATTAGAGGCGCCTAAAAACGGAAGTGCCTGGCCAATTTTTGTACATTGATGCTTCGCTGCATATGAGCATTAATTTCTTCAAAAATCATTGAGATCTTATCATCATATATGTGGCATTTTAGGGGAGTTAAAGTCGAAGATCAATGGGTTTGAACAACTAAAATCTCTAAAAAAAAACATAACATAGTTTGGTGTCATTGGTGTGAGAATCATTTTTGTTCATGACTTATTGATTAAGTTAAGTCAATTTCACTTGAGTTCACAATTTTTACACCTAAGGTAGACTTTGAGATATTTTGCTAGAAGGGTCTTAAAACTTCATGCACACATGTTATGACTATATATGTTGATTTACCAATGAAAAATGTTCACACACCCCTTCTCACAGTTCGAATATTTTAGTGTTAGTCCATGGTGTGTTGTACCTTATATTTTATCACTTTTATTTAAAAAATTGAAAATTTTCAAAAAATAAAGGCATGCATCAATCGGGTTCCCATCATGATCACCTTTGAGATTATCATCACCTATGTTCACCTGATTATTCTTGTGTTAATATCTTACTTCTTCATTTGATGTCGATATTTCATGCTAAGTTTTGACTTCCTTGTCTGTTACGAATAAAATGGGGAAGAATAAATTGAGAAGGAGTTTTTATTTCTTTTAAAACTCTATGCATCACGGTATCTTTGTTTGTCTCATGTGTGTAGGACGTTCCGCTTGGATGATAATCATTTGGACCCACAAAGGATGAAGACAATTTTTGCCAAAGGAAATATCCAGTTTCAGGATTGAAGACTAGCACATGTTCTACGTTAAATTTTCAATTATATTTTATGAGGGTAGATTATTGTCTTAAGTCATAGGATTCTATTTGGTTTTGTTTGATGTTTTGTACCGGAATAGCAAAAGGTGGAGATTTTTAATTGAAAAATTTATGATTGTTCGCATGTTTATTTATTTTTGTTTGGCATATCCCGTTGCACAATCATAACACCTAAACACATCTATGACACTACTTCTCGGTACTTAAAGACTATGTTAAAGAACGTCAAAGAATGCAAGATTTCATCGTCTCAACAATTATAAAAGAAGTATGCATTTGGAGTGGTAAAAAGGTTTTGAGTATTTTCTAGGGATTGATTATTTTTTATGAGGCAATCTTTTATATAAAAGAACTCGAAATTTTTTATAGAATTTTTTTCCAAAAAACAACGCCTCGTTTAAACGAGGGTCATTGTCGTTCGAACGAGATTTAACGAGATACAAAAATGTTTCATACTGTAATCTCGTTAGATGATATGATTTGAACAAAGCTTCAAACGAGATCCTTCTGGGTTCACCCTGACATCTCGTTAGAAGCATACGTCCGAAGTGTCGTTCGAATGAGATAAAATGTCATTCAAACGACCTGCCCCTTTGTTCGAACAACCGAATGGGATTTTTTTAATGAATATCTTCCCATTATCTTTTGAGTTCATCCTTTTTATCTTCCCTTCTTATAAAAAGGTTGAATGGGATCAGATATTCAAAGAACTCTTTTTCAAAAAAGAAAAACACCTTTTGAGTTCTCTTTTATGATCAAAACACATCATATCATACTCCTCACCTCGGGGATATATTCAAGATCAGTTTTACCCACATCAAGAAGGTTTCTTGTGATATACTCTTGTAGACATTTTTCTCTACGAATGATTTTGTAAACAAGGTTTCACTGTTGAAGAAGGAAGAAGGCTGAATCGGTGGATACGGAGGGTAGACTGTTACTCGTGGATGACTCTGGAGCTGGGTTATACTTGCTGGAGTTTTTGGAGTTCTACAGGTCTAACCTAGTTTACCTAAGTATTTTGTAAGTCTCCTATATTCATAAACTTCCAATAGTGCTGAATAAAAGGTTTTCCCTCCAAAGGGATTTTTCCTCATCTAGTGTGATTTTGCATGTTCGGTATGAAAAGTGCAAATCTTTATTTAAATATAATTTGCATGAACACCATAATTAATTGAAGATTAAAATTGATTAAAATTTGAATTTGTTTGTTGGGCTATTCAATTAAATAAATTGATCCATTAGTTCATGCACACTCTTAGTAGAGAAACTTATGGAGGGAAAATCCATTAAAGAAGTTCAATTCCCAATATGGCTCTCGAATCCAGTAGTAATAAAGAAGAAGAATCCCAATTGGAACCGACTTCAACAAAGCTTATCCTAAAGTCATCCATTTTGGGTAGAATCAAATCCTTTTATTTATCCCCGATCATGAAAAGACCTCGTTTATCACTACTCTCGGCATGTACTATTCTAAAGTCATCCATTTTGGTCTCAAGGACGTAGGAGCTACATATCAGCGGATAGTCACCAAAATGTTCAAGAAATAACTAAGAGACACCATAAAAGTTTACATAAATGACATAAATGTTAAGAGAAAGCATAAAGTCAACCACCCGTAAGGCTCGACAAAGTCTTTTGATATCCTTAGATGCTACAAGATGAAGCTCAATGTGGGGAATTTCTCCTTCGGTGTTCAATCTAGTAAGTTCCTGGGGCACTTAGTCAGTAAAAGGGGCATTAAGGCCAACCCCTGACTAGATAGTGGAAATCAATAATGTTTAAACCCCAAAGATGCCTCACAGCATCTAAAAATTAATAGTAATATTGGCAGCTCTCAATAGATTCATCTCTAAATCATGCCAAATATGTCAATCATTCTTTCAGTTGTTAAAGAAGGATAATGACCTAATCTGGAACGATAAATGCTCAAAAGACCTTGATGAAATCAAATCATACCTAAGCCAACCTCCTTTACTTTCAATCATTAATATAAGGGACCCCCTTTACCTTTATCTAGCGATGTCTGATCATGCAATCATCCATGTGTTCATATGCGAGAAAGAAAGGCACCAAGATCCTATTTACTATGTCAGTAAAACTCTCCTCGACATCGAGCAATGCTACCTCACATTTGAGAAGTTATCCTATTCTATGGTCATTTTTTTGCTAAAATTGAAGTACTATTTTGAAGCTCACACATTCATAATCATCACTTATTTCTCGCTCAAAGTAGTCCTTAGAAAAGCCTACCTATTTGGAAGGAAGTCCATATGGATAGGGGAACTTGTAGAGTTCGCGAGAATAGGAGGACCTAGAGACAAGGACTTCACTGATCAGACAATCAATATAGAGTTTGACCAATCCAAAAGGTGGACTCTTTATGTAGACGGTTCATCCAAGTCAAAGGATAAGAGTGGTACTTGTACTCATTTCTCTCAAAAGACCATGATCAAACTAGAGATCACACTTAACTTTGAAGCTTTGAACAATGAAGTTGAGTATGAATACCTCATCATCGGGTTATGAAAAGCCTTCTCTTTGGGAACGAGCCTCCTCCACATATATTGAGACTTGAGGCTAGTGTCTAACCAAGTGACGGGAGACTTCAATGAGAAAAATGAGTGAATATCATCGTATTTACAGGTAGCCGAAGATCTAATTGTTAAATTCAAAAAGGTCTACATTCAATCATTCTCCTGGGGGGAACAATAGTCATGCCGATGCCTTAGCAAATTTGGGGTTAAGAGTGGACTCCGATCTTAAGAGAATAATTGAATTGGAATTCCTCACTAAGACTAGTATTGCAAAACCAATGATCGCTGAATAAGTCATCTCCATTCAAATAATTCCAAGTTGTATGGATCCAATCATAACTTATTTGAAAGAAGATGGATTATAAGAAAAAAACTCATCAGGTTAGATCAAAAGATGCCCATTTCTACTTATTACCTGAAGGGAAACTCTATTAGAGGTCTTTCACGAGCCCTTGCCTAAATTTTCATGCATCTAAGTGACGTCGACAAAGTCTTATACGATTTTCACAATGGTATTTACAAAATCTAGGCAAGAGGAAGATCTTTGGCATTTAGAGAGATCAGGAAATGATAATGGTGGCCGTATATGCTGAAAGACACAGTCTCTTACATCCAAAGGTACGACAAGTGTCAAAAGTTCTCTCCCATGCTCCACTAGTCAGTTAGTGACTTGAGGCCATTAATTGTTCCATGGTCGTTCTCTCAATGGGGTTTGTACATCGTGGGACCACTACCTACAGCACTAGGAAATCACAAGTATCTTCTAGTCGACACAGACCATTTCACAAAGTGGATTGAGGCAGAGACATTGTTAAACATTAGAGAAACTGATATGGTTAGATTCATGTGGATCGTTTTAGCATATAAAGAACACTTATCATAGATAATGGAACAAAATTAAAAATCGATCCATTCCAAAACTTTTGTGTTAACCACAGTATCAAATCTATAGCCTACCCTCAAAGCAACGGGAAATCCAAGGCCTCTAATAAGACAATGCTCAACGGCATGAAGAAAAGATTGGAGAAGGCAAAAGGTTCTTGGGTGGATGAACTTTCCCAAGTTCTTTGGGAATATCGAACTATGCCTAGAACATCAGCGGGGGAAATACCCTTTTCTTTATCCTATGGAATGGAAGTCATTACCCCAAAAAAAGATGGCTTGCCAACCATGAAGACCACAATTGTCGAATAAGACTTGAATGGAGCAATCATAAGGACATAGATTAACTTAGACGATGAACAAAGGGAAGAAGACTTAATCAAGTTAGCTTCCTACCAACAACAGTTGGCCAGCAATACAATAAAGTCATCAAATTAAGAAAATTTCAAGTCAGAGATTACATCCTCAAAAAAGTGTTCGGTAGCACCAAAAAGACTTTAGATGGGAAGTTAGGTCCAAACTAGGGAGGACCTCTTAAAATCTTTTGAGATGATCTACAAGGAGCCTGTCATTTGGAAATAATGGAGAGCAGGGAGATCCCGAGGGCCAAGAATACGACTAATTTTAGGAAATTTTATTTCTAACAAGTTTGTTTCTTGCAAGATCATTTCTCGTAAAATTTAGACTTTGTTGCCAACTGAAAGGGAACAACAAGGAGAAGAATCTAGTTATCATTACTACTGAATGGAGGATGACTATAAGTAAGTCACTCCACTTAGTACTAGTACCAAAACTTAAAGTCTTTTAAAACCTTAACAATGACTAGGGAGTTCAACCAACCATGCTTGTGTGCCACTTATTTGGCTTTATATAGCCTAAGAGGGGCATCCACCTATCTATCATCTTAACCGGAGACCCAAATTACACGAGGACCATTCCTAAAGAGGTATTTAAACTTCATTATATCCTGAACAAGGCCCAGTATGATCGACCCATCTCTCCTTAAGTCCTCGTCATCTTTTTGTACCTTTTCCCATAGAGAAATATATTTATTTTGCAAAAGCTCCGGATCATCGATGACATCCTTAACATCACTATTTCATTTGGTGGAAAAACGAGACAGTCCATCAAAAACACTTATCATTTTTGGAGAGCTTTTCGAATAGAGATGAAAGTTCTATGAGATTTACTAGTGGCTTTCTGACCAAGTACTAGATCCAGATCATTAATATTTGGAAGATGTAGGACCCCTGTCATTATTTTTTTGAGCAAGAAGAATCAAGAGAAAATCATTCAGGAGTTGAAAGATATGATTTCAAACTCTGGAAAGTTTTTATTCCATCAAAAAGTGGGGAAAGACCTTACAAACATTTAAAATCATGAGAGCATAAGGATTTTTTTAGCTAAGTTAATCCTAAATAGTTGACCCCCCTTTTTCGTCACCTTCTCTTTAGGATTTAGGGTTTTACCTTGATAATCATTTATCGTTTCTTAATTGGTCGCCATATTTTCCTGATCGCTGCCTGAATACTTATCTCCTTCTTTATCCCTTGGTGGAGAACCTAGATCATGGTCCCTAAATAACGTAGATTCTAAAGGGTTGGTCTTAACCAAGGCTGCATCCCAACCATTCTTAAAATTTTACTTTCAATTAAAGATGATAGTTTATTAGCCTGGGCAAAGGACACCACGTACCCATTGGCCACATCTTTAGCCACTGCCAAAACACGAGCGTGGTCATTGTTAGCCTTCTTCAGAGTATCGCGCTCAACCTTCCATTCATCATCCTCTTTCTTTAACTCTTCAACTTTCAAGTTGGTGGACCTCTTCCCATCCTCATATGCCCTCTTAGGTGGATCCAAAGACTCTTTGGATTTCTCTAGCTCCTTCGATAGGTCATTATTGGCCTTGGCCCAGTTGGAATCTCAATCGAGCATGGTAATAAAATATGTCACAAACTACAAAGAAAAAACCACAAGTCAACTTAGTGATCAAAATAAAGAAAAGTTTAAATCAATAAGTGCTAAACTTACGGATGAGGCGTAAACTTCATATGTAAAATATGTCATTAGGTGTTTACGCCCTATGCAAAAATTACAAAAACTTAGCGCACTATATATGGAAGTATAGCGACAAGTAGGGATCGATCCACAGGGAACAATATTTAGGATTAAATTGATTTAACACTTAAAAAAGGGGAAAATATAAAAGATGATATGATGAGAATATAATTAAGACTAGACAATAAGTAAACTAAATTGAATAAAAAAAATGAGATTAGGATCGTGTCCCCACCATGGGCTATTCAACACGTATGGATTAAAACACACTTAACCAAGCATACTCAATTGATTAAAAATATCAAACATGATGAAATTTAATTCAATAATTAAAGATTAAACTTTCAATCGAGTATGGTCACGAATGGATTAAAGTTGCAATATCACTAAAAATACTACCGTTACATGACAAAGGAAGTTAAATGCCAAATATTCTGACTTTAATACATAAGGTTTCAATTAAAAGCATTTAAAACCAAAAGAAAATTTAAAGCTCAATATCCGTTAGTGGTGGAAAAATGATACCAACCTTCTAATCAACAACTAAACATCATTAAAATAATTAATACAACTATTTATCAAAGGAAATAAATAAATCAACCAACACAGATAAGAATTAAATGAAGATAACTATCTGATAAAGCATGGAATCGACAATGGAAACTTATATTAATGGGGAAGAAGATGAATAGTGTACTTACATACAAAAGTGGGTTGAAAACCAAAGAGGGAGAAAGGAAAAACTCCCAAACCAAACCTAAAATTGTAAGATATCGTTTAAATAAAACCCCACTTACTATAATAAGTGGGTAAAAGGAAAATAAAAATAAATAAGAAACAAAAAGGGGGAAAAATCGTGATTGAATAGGTCCGGCTCAAGCTACCTAAAATTAGCTCGGGCCGATTTTATAAAATTCAAATCCCGCCCCCATGGTTTATATCAGGCCCAATTTCACGCGTTGGCATGGAAAAAAGCATAAATTCCTCACACGGATTCAAAATGATGCATGGTCGAAAGCTACACGAAGATAATTCAATTCTCTACATGTTGGTCTTTAAGTATGAAAAGACCAAATTACCCTTGAAGTTGAAGCTACTGCCGAAACTTTCTAAAAATGACCATAACTTACTCATTTGGGATTGAAATAACACACGGTTGGTGTCCATGTGAAGATAATTTGATAATGTACATGTTTTCACTTTTATATCATCCAGAATATAGAGTTTAAAAAGACTAAATTGAGATTCAGATTGCATCTTGTCATAAAACATTCTTGATATGCAACGAAATTTCATGCTTAGCACCTTAACATCTATAAAAGCTCAATTATACTTCATAAAGCATATATATTTTCATAGAGGAGGTTTTCTTGTTAATGAGAATATATATAGGAATTAATGAACAAAAGGGGGCTAAAATGTGCAAGCATAAGGGTTACTAATATGTAATATTCGAGACGAATCACTTACCAAGGATAAATCCTATGCGGCGTGACAGGAAACATAATCTAAGGTCATCCTGATCCTAGTCCAGCACCATCATGGCCTCACTTAGCCGACCAGAGGCCAACGATGGCTTCTTTGCCACCAACAAAGTTTGGTGGCCCATCCCCACATTAAACGCATTTACCCACTTGGTAGTAACAATGACAAAGGAAGAAAGAACAACTTTATCCCTATTTTCCCTCTCTTTTTTAAACCTTTTCTTTTGGGGAAGTGGGGAGATCAGACTCATTCATAAGAGTGAG
Source organism: Sambucus nigra (assembly GCA_949130495.1). Lineage (NCBI taxonomy): Eukaryota > Viridiplantae > Streptophyta > Magnoliopsida > Dipsacales > Adoxaceae > Sambucus > Sambucus nigra. The sequence continues at coordinate 631,397,256 of OX422209.1, forward strand.
ATTTATCTTTCTTGGGGCCATGATATCCTATTCAATAGTTAGGATGGTGTTTACATTCACAGGCTCAAAAGATGATAAGATGGAGTCTCTAGAAGATCCTTCATTGGTAGAGGCAATCGGTATTTTAGGACGGAGTCCACGGGCTAGGTTGTAAAGGTGGATTTGGAGCTAGTGTACTTGAGTAGGAAGGACACTGACCTAGAATTCTCTCCACATGGAACCAATGGTATCATTAAATTCCAAAATTTGATAAGCTCCTCGCGATTGAAATGATAAGTCTCTTTCTTCTTTGATCCAGCTGAAGAAAATAAATGAGGGGAAAAATCAGTGTCTATTTTAGTTAACTACAAATCAGCAACAACACAATAAGTAAAGAGGCAAAAGGGTAATAAAATTAATAATAAGGCATTATCAACCTATTATTATCCCTATGGCAGGGAATAAAAACCCTATTTATGCTTCATCACCCTTACAAATGGGTGGATGTTACCAATTTCTGGCGATAATTCCCTAATTTCGATACCACTTATTAGATTCAGGGAGACCGACAACCAAATCCCTATCATCCTTTCTTACCTTCAAATAAAAGACCCTGTTAGTCGTATTTGACCACGAGTAGAAATATCTGATTTTTAGGACCCCTATTTGGGTCCAATATAATTCATTTATTCCATGGGTACCATATACAATTCTCCACGTATTTGGAGAACACTGGGCAGGAACAACATGTAAAAACTCACAAAATGCTAAGAACAATTAATTAAGGGGGATGTTATGCCTCCTTTAGCCACTGATATGGTATGAATCCGATGCCCACCTTTAACGTTATGGAATTCAATTGGATTATCAGTACGTTCTATACTAACTGTGGGGATAGAATAATTGTCCCTAAATTCCACCAAAGTTCTTTCATCTACGAAATAAACTATTTTTTCTCAAAGACAGGTAACTAGTGGAAGAAATGAAGAAGTTCAAGTAATTGTCAAAAAAAAATAAAAAAATAAAAAGTGGAGAGAACTTACAAGTAATGGTTAAAGAAAAATCTTTCAATGCTTTGAATAGTTGAAGTGATAGAATGAGCTGGCGGTTGGAAGATTTTGATGGCTTGGTTCAAATTTTGGGACGCTTCATCATTTGGAAATATAGCCCAAATTCATTAATTGGTAGAGGCACTTTAGTGTTTTAGAAAATAAATTTTACCCCTGTACCCCTAGTTAACTTAATAAATTACAAGCGCGCTCTTTGAGGTCCCAACGGGAAAAAAATCTAATAGAATCTTCATTTGAGAAGTCTTTCCAAGACGTGGAGAATAAAATCTCAAGCAGCGACCAACCACCTTGGCCGACCAACTCACTCTCAACCTCTCCGCCCATTCAAGTCGTAGAGATTTATGGGAAATTATGGGGGAACAATCCGAATAGCTTGAACAAATCAGATTTGGATAGATACCTTACCAAAATATTTGGGTGAGGATCACAATTAGAGATAACCATAAACATGATTTCCACATGCGTGGGTCTCAAAAAGAGATGAAAAAAATCAAGCAACAAGTTTATCAACAAGTAAGGGAAGCCCTGCACGACCTCATATCTTCCTCCCCCATGAATGTAACCTTACCACAGAGAAAAGGTGCATGTAATTCTTATTATATAAAAAATATTATAATAAGAAAAATGAAAAACCCTATGGACGTAGGCCATTTCCAAACCACATAAATACCTATCGTGTGAGATTATTTTCTTTTTATTTTGCATTAACCATTTAAGGATTACTATCAGGGATAATTTCACCTTCAAACTTTATCTTGAATTTCAGATGTTATCGAGGAGAAGAGCACGACCAGTTAGATCAAACGTGGGAGAGTACGACCCCACCGTTCAACCACAAATAGGAGCAGTACCATCTCAAGATGCCAAAAAGGTAGTATCAATTTTCCTCCATGAAGTTATCCAAACTTATCTACTATTCTATGGGAGAAGGTGTGGCAGTGGGACAATATAAGAGGGCCCCCAAAATAGTAAAGCATGGGTCCTCCTATGTCGGCACTATCAAGTTTAGCAACAGGCTGATATAAGATGGGTTCTTTCTTGAAGAACTCCCCACTTATGTTTGTTGGTTCTTTAAATCTCATAATATCTTAGTGGCATGAGCATAATGAGCATAATTTGATATTATTAGACTGCACTGATGTGTAGAAAGGTGTTGGAAAATTTTCACCTAAGGGGAGAAACTCTCAAGTGGTGGGAGAGTGTGATATACCCAATAGAGATGTACGGTTTGATGTCTGATCAATACATTGTTTGGCTCGAGGAGAAGTGTGTTTCATACTCATTGAGGTCGCATAAGCAGAGGGAGTTCCTCAGTTTGAGGCAAGGATCTCGTACTTTTGTTGAGTATGAGAGAGAGTTCATGAAATTATCCATCATTGCCCGAGAGGAGATTAACATAGATCTACAAAAGACGGCGTTATTTATTCAGGGCTTGACATGGAAAATTAAGCATATTATCATGGGGAGCTTGACGTATTACACCCATCCTTACTTGGTGGATACCGTTTTAATGCACTATCAAGATAGGCATAAGCATAAAATGAAATTGGAGAAAATGGTCTAGTTTAGTGGTCCCAAGGCTGAAAGTAGTTTTAGTGGTGATAGACATGGAGTATAAGGATAGTAGGGCTAAGGATAGTGGAGACACTTCAATCCGGGGAAATAAAGGCAACAACAACAGTAGCAGGAGGTGTAGAGGTAGGAGGGGGAACCTTCAGCCCAATTTCTAGGATTTTATTTCAGGTTTGGTGGAAGGGGACATAGATCTTGAGTGAGTAGACTCAGGTAAAGAAAAGAAAATAATGGTAGGGCTAGCGATAGGGGCATGCCACATGGCTTCAGGCCCTAATAACAGATGTATCGCCTTTAAAACCTCCTAATGTTGAGGCTACAACTAATAATGGAATTTCGATCGCCCCAGTTGCACAACATCAGCCCTAGCTTCAATATGGTATGGTATATGAGGTTTCAATTCCCAAGTATGAGGATTAGGTAGGCCCAAGTGGTGGATAGTATGTTTTAGGTTTTTTCATTCTAGCTAGAGTTTTGTTTGATATCGGATTTACACAATCTTTTGTATCACATAGTTTTGTGGAGACATCTATTTTATTTCTTATACCTTATGATATGTCTCTATCTATGGCTACTTTATTGGGTGTATAATATCTAGGATACTTATGAAGATGTTTGGAGAAACATCGATAGGTTACTTTTTTTGGAAGACTTGTTGGTTTTAGATATCCACTTGTATAATTTGATGTTGGGTATGGATTGATTGGTTAGGTACAAGGCTCAAATAAACTACATGGATCGAATGATTATATTCACAATATCGGGTCAGGAGATGTATATTGTGGCTACACCTAGGACTGAGGGTGGTTCCATGACATATTTGTACTTTATTGATGAGGAGACTTAAGAGAAGATGGTCGTTCTATTAGACTCGATACCATTTTTTTAGGATTTTACTGATGTATTTGACGAGATTCCAAGTTTGTCTCCAATTAGAGAGATTGACTTTTTATAAGAACGGTTTTTCCAATATTATTCATAGCATAGTTTTAAACTAGTTTGGCATATCCCATTAAAAATCGTCACGCACCGTCAAGACAAACCGAACTCAAGCATCTCCAAGTTTGAAGAATTTCTAACATCCCCTAAAGGTATAAATTATTTTTAAGTTTAAATCAATTTACAAAATTAATTTTGGGATGTTTTATTTTTATTAAAAAGGAACAGGAGTTTTTTTATTTCAAAAAGAAAAATATTTTTTACTTTTAATCTCGTTCAAACGAGATTGCATGTAGTTAGAGACGAGATTGCATCTCATTAGAAACGATATTGCATGTCATTAGACATAAGATTGAATGTCGTTGGAAGGCCATTTTTTGTGTTTTTCTTTTGAGGTTCAAATGAGGGCTCACTGTCCAAGTTTTTTAGTGGTATTTAGAAGAGAGATCAAATCTCATTCGAATGAGATCACCAAATTGTTTGAACAACACTACACTTTCGTTCGAATGACACGCCACCTTAAAATTTATATAAATACCTATTTCATGATCAGAACATTTAAGACTTTTGGCAGATTCGAAACTGCACATCATTTGCAAAAGTTCTTCATTGTTTAGTGTTTCAAAATCCTCTTGAATTCACCAACAAACATCCTGAATATTAAGTTTTTTGAATTTGTTAAAACCCTAGAAATTTTTGTACACTTTAATACACCTTTTGGAGAAGGCATCTCCATGGCTGACTTGTGATACTTGAGGGAACTCACTTCTAAAGACGAAGGTTGAGGCTGGCGAAGGACTGTGGTCTTGTGATTCTTGTGAGGATCAAAGTTGTTCACCGGAGATTTGGGCAGATTGGTGCATTATGCTTGTGGCGGTTATCAAGTAGTCTTTAAATCGACTATCTTATATATTTCTAAAGTGAGTAAAGGTTTTACCTGAAAGGGGTTTTTTCCCTAAAACTTTGCCTTTGTGGAATGCTCAGATTGTTTTATCTATTTTATCACATAAATATATGATTAGGTTAAAAAGATAAAATTGGTTTAAGATAATTTCACACTCTCAAATTGTAATCCTTGTTGAGCATATTTGTTTCTGCAATTATAAATGGTATTAGAGCCTTTCACTCTTACAAGTGGTGTTAGAGCATACTAACTGCTTTTTAAATTTGGTATCAGAGCGGGTTACACTGAATTATCGTGTGATCCTGATTTCTTGTTAGTTTTTCTTATTGATACCATTTCTCTAAAATTAATATCAGAGCAGGTTCCACTAAGATATTGTGTTAGATCCTTGATTAGTGATTTTTGGGTGTTTTATTTTTCTCTCGATGGATTCTCATTGTTTTGACGACTTAAATCATTTGAATTTGAAGTTTGCTAAAAGAATTAAAATTATTGAAAAAGAAAATTCTCATTTTAAATTCGCAATGGATCTTTTGCAAACTGTTCAAAATCAAAAAGATTTCTTTCGTGATAAACTTGTGGACATGGACCGCGACTTTAGAAAATTATAATTGTCTAATAAAGAGGGTGATGAAAGAGTCCTTCAATTTTTAATGAAAGAATTAAAGGACTTGAAAAATTCTAGGGTTAATGTTTGTGCCATTAAGGATAGTGTTTTCATCAATGATTTTAAGGCATGAGAGAAGAATCTTAGGGATAAGTTTGCTTTCATTGAGGGGGAGCGAGATAACCTTTTAGGAATGATTGAACATATGAATAAGGAGTCCCTAAAATTGGAAGAGTCTAATTCTTTAATTGAGTGTAAAAAATTTAAGTTAAAAGATGATTTAAAAGACTCTAGTAGTGTTGGTAGTAATGGTTATGGCTCACATGCTTCTAATGCTTCGAGTTTTAAAGCCAAGACCATAGTTTGTTTAAGAGGGTCAACCACATCCAAGGATGTCAAAAAAGGTCAATCAATAGGTAAAATTCCTCGAGTTTACACATGTGCTCATTGTGGTAGGAAAGGTAACCTTAGGTCATTTATTTATGATCTTAGAAGAGGTCCTACGAAGTTGAAGTCTAGTGTTCCCTTGGTTCTCGAATCGTGACGCGTTAGGTATACATCTATATGTGTTAGGAAATATATTTTGGAGGAGATAGATGGTAGACTTGTTGATTATCACATGCTTGCACATGATTATTCTCTTGTTATATCAATATGAATGATTGTTTGCATGATTTTGTTTTAAATACTCTAGTTGTGGTTCATGTTATATGTTTGCTAGTGTTATGACATGTGTCTCTTTTGTATTATATTTTTCTTTTATTGAGTCATATTTGAAAAATATAAAAAATATTTTAATTTGATAATTTTTTTGAAAAATACAAAAAGATTTTGGGTTTTTGTGTATTTTAGTTTTACACTTTTGGTATGGCATATTGGTGTGTTTAAATCCAATTCACTCCACTATTTCCATATGGCATGGACATTTGGTTATGACTTATATACTTAGATTGTTCTTGACCATGTTTACGGAGTTGTTCCGAACTTGATTTGCTTTATGTATACGACTTTGTATATGCCTTCTCACACACACATGCACGAGCTTTTTGAACTTTTACTTAACTATGTATATTTGAGTTTGGTTAGATGTTCTATGACACCCCGCCTAATTAAACCTTGGGTGATCAAGCCTTATTTTAATATAAACAGGTTTCTTAAATGGTTCATTCTTAGCATCACTGTCGAACGCCTTTTTATAATTACTAACCACCTAAATGTAATTAAAACGGGTGCCAAATTTTATCTTTCTTAAACAATAAATAATCCAAACCACACATTACCAAAACTAGATATGAATGCTCAGTACATCAAAAAATCTGAAAGCAAATAAATTCTTGCCGTAAACCACGGCCCAAAGACAACTACAATTCCATAACTAGAATAAACTGTAATAGTAAAGGTGGAACGACATGTTCCAACTAGAAATAATAAAACTGAGATCCTGCACTAGAAATGAAAAAGAGGAAGCGTCTAAACAATCCCTGCAACCTCCACACTGGCTGCAGCTCCCAAATCTCTGACATGGAATCAAACTGGGTGTCCTTGTGGCTGGGCACCTAAAAGGTTTTCAAAATTTTACATAGCAAGAGTTAGTACTCAAAACATTTGAAAATATTTTGCAAGCAGTTATCACAATTAAGTTATTGATTACACATATTAAGGTTTCGCACACTCCCTTGAACATCCTCACCTCTCTTACGTAGCACGTAACTATCGAGGATACTTAGTCTACCTAATTATACTTTCCCTAACCGTAGTTAACTCATTTACTGTTCGTTGTCCTTATTCATGTAATAATTTCATCATGTTATAAATTATTACTAAGACATTTACATCTTGTTTCATTGACTACTATTCTCAATTTGTAGATTATGCACATAGAAACATTTTGTCCCACAACAATGTATTTACTATTAGTTACTTCTAATATATCCTTTTATTACACACAAAGGACCCTTGGCTCGGAATAATTCATCGACTCCAAGTGAAAGTTGGTTCGGAATGATCCATCGACCCCAACTATATACAAATATAAATATATACACATATTCTGGTTCATGACTCTTTCATCGCGGCACCAGTTCAAAGTTTAGTTCGGCATTAACATCGACCCCAAATATATACTAACTTTATGTTAGTTCGGAATGTCACATCGACCCTAACATAATTAGTTTAGGTAATATTCTCTTAACCCAAACCTATTTATATAGATATAGTAGGTACACACTCGACCTAATAAATCATACCCGTACGTAATATATTTTACTTATATTCTCCGTACTTATTAATTACAATTTCTCTCACTATTGTATTTATTCGAGTATTCGCGTAACTCTAAGGGTCCTAGTTACCCCTCCCTTAATTCAGTAGTTAAGTTAATTTTAACCTACTGGTATTTTCTTTCCAGAATTAAGTCTCACTCTTCCGTAATTAAATTAACCATTTCAACTCACGGCTAAGTCAATCGTTCTATCGTCATTCCATTTCTCCAACATTCCTACTTAATCATTAGTGGAGGAACCTAATGGTACACCTACTGGTAATTTCCAAGTCCCCTCATAGGAAAAATATCAATTCTAAGGTTCCCATTAAGTAACAGCAATTAAAGAAATTTCTACACAAATTTTCTATAGTCCAGACAGGGTCGATCGATCGAAGGAAGATGGTCGATCGATCGATCGAGCAGTGACAGACCCAGTTCATCTTCTTCCTACGGGTTTCACCATTTTACACCTCTAACTTTCATGATAGGCCATCATATTCACAACCAACAATTTCTAATCATTCCTACATATTCTGGGATGATTACTAACGATTTAAAACATCAAAATCATTATAAATCTTGGCCAAATTCACTGAAAATCTCACTAATATTCAAGAACCCTAAAAATGCATTCTTTATATTTTTCATCCAAATTCCAGATTTTCTTACGAATTTCTCATCAGATTTTCTATGATATAAACATACTTGGTAATTCAAAAACGTCCTACATGCAAATCCTAATCAATCATGGATTATTATCAACTGTTTGTTCCTAAGAATATCATAAACATCATGTTCTTCCTCAAGCTTAATCATGGGTATTATAACTTAATTATTTTGCAAATAACCACTTGCCTTAAGATTTGTAGGGTCTGATTTCGTGGTTGTTGATGATGATTGATGATATTGATACTCCAATCCTTCTTCCCAACAATCCTTGTGGTGAAATCCTCCTAAGATGATCCCTCCTTCCTACTTTTGCCTTAGGAATTTGCCTCTCTCTCTTCTCTAATGGCTATGGTGTAACTCTCATTGCCTAACCCTAGCCACCACTCTTATAATCAGATTTAGGGCTTCAAAATTCGTAGGTCTTCTTTCCCATAATTGTAAAGAGACCAAAATGCCCCCGAATGGTCCCGGTTTAGTCCGAAAATGACCCGGCACTCAACTAGTACCCCCGGGTACACTATTTTGACTAATTCGACCCTTTCGGAATCAACCGTGGACTCTAAATTATCATTTGAGTATCGTAAACATTTTTCTACTCCCATCCCTACATTTTGCCGAGATACTTTCGGTACGTCCATATAGTCACTAGACCGTACATATTAACATTGAAAGTTTCTACTCACCTTAGTGAATTTTCTTTAACGCATATTCATCTTTATTAACATAATATCTATTTAAATTACTCTACTCACGTAATTTAAATCAAACATATTTAATCACATTTAAATTACTCTACTCACGTAATTTAATTAAAGCGCGCATCTAATCCCATTAAATTACTCTACTTACGTAATTTAAAATTAAGCAAAATTATGGGGTATTACATACTTCCCCCCTTACAAAAGGAATTTCGTCCTCGAAATTAGAAAAATACCTGCTATGAATAATTCTGGATATTGTTCTCGCATATCCTCTTCCCGTTCCCAAGTGGACTCATCTATATTGTGATGTCCCCACTGTACTCGCACTAAGGGTACCACCTTGGATCTTAGTTTGCGCTCACTATAATCCAGGATAGCCACGGGTCTTTCTTCATACGAGATATATGGCTAAAAATCGATCTCCTCCAGTGGAATGTGCCAGAAGGCTCTCTCACTCCTCTTGTATTTCTTCAGTGACGCCACATGGAATACATCGTGTATTCGCTGAAGATGCTCAGGGAGTCCCAATCTGTAAGCTACCGGTCCCACTCTCTCAATGATAGGAAACGGCCCCACATATCTCGGTTCTAACTTCCCCTTTTTGCCAAACCTCGTAACCCCTTTCATAGGAGATACTCGAATTAACACCTGGTCTCCCACATCTAATTCCACATGTCTCCTGCCGGCGTCAGCATAACTCTTCTGCCTATCCCGGGCTATTCGAATACGTCCTCGAATCAACTCTATTTTGGAGGAAGTCTCCTGTATCATCTCTGGCCCTAAAAGTCTGTTATCCCCCACCTCTAACCAACAAGCGGGTGAACGACAAGGCCTCCCGTAAAGCGCCTCGAATGGAGCCATGCCAATAGTGAATTGGTAAGAGTTATTATACGCAAACTCCACCAAAGGAAGATATGGCTCCCAATTTTCCCCAAAATCTAGAATACACATTCTCAGCATGTCCTCTAACATCTGGTTTACTCTTTCCGTCTGACCGTCCGTCTGTGGGTGATATGTTATACTCAATCGTAAGTCGGTGCCCATGGCCTCCTGAAAACTCTGCCAAAAGTGCGACACAAATATCTTATCTCGGTCCGACACGATATTAATAGGAACTCCGTGCAGCTTAACAATCTCTAAAATAAAAAGCTACGCGTACCGCATAGTATCATAATCCGTACGAACCGGTAAGAAATGTGCAACCTTAGTCAAACGATCCACTATCACCCATATGGAATCGTGGCCCTTCTGCGAGGTTGGTAACCCGGTAATAAAATCCATTGAGATACTCTCCCACTTCCACACGGGAATCTCTAGTGGTTGTAGCATCCCTGAAGGTCTCTGATGGTCGACTTTTATGAGTTGGCATGTAACACACTTTGAGACAAAATCTGCAATATCTCGTTTTATACCTGAGCACCAATATACTCGTCGCATATCCTGGTACATTTTGTCCCCACCTGGATGTACCGAGAATTTTGACCCGTGTGACTCTATCATAACGGCATGCCTCAAATCATCATCTTCGGGTACTATCAGTCTACCGTTGAAACGTAGTCCACCCTCTAAACTGATGGAGTAAAACTCTGCCCCCTTGGCCAGTAACTGATGTACTTTATCCTGACAAAAAGGGTCTTCCGCCTGTTCCCTCACTATCCGCGTAACGTTTTCGGAAGTGATAACTAGAACTGCCATACATGCTCTCGCCATATCATCCTCGTGTCGGAGCTCACTCCATTTTGCCTTCCAAACTTTTGCTAACTCTCCGGTAGGTCTTCTACTTAGCGCATCTTCCACCACGTTAGCCTTACCAGGATGATACTGTATATCAAATTGGTAGTCCTTCACGAATTCAAGCCACCTTCTCTGCCTCATGTTCAGGTCCTTCTGAGTGAACAAATATTGCAAAGACTTGTGATCCGTGAATAACGTGAACTGTTCGCCCAGAAGATAGTGTCTCCAAATCCTCAAAGCAAAAACAACTGCTGCCAACTCAAGGTCATGGTTGGGGTAGTTCTTCTCGTGTGGCTTTAGCTTTCGTGATGCATAAGCTATAGCCTTCTCCTCCTGCTGTAACACACCCCCAAGTCCTTGTAAGGATGCATCAGTATAGACTCGGTATTCCACTCCGCTCTTAGGTAAGGTAAGAACGGGGGCGGATGTCAACTTGTCTTTCAATTCATCAAATGCTAACTGGCAACTATCACTCCATACAAAGGGAATCCCCTTCCGAGTCAGATTTGTTAATGGTCCGGCAATTTTTGAGAATTTCTTGATGAAGCGACGATAATAACCAGCCAATCGAAAGAAACTGCGAATTTATGTTGGTGTCGTGGGCTGTCCCCACTCCCTCACCGTCGATACTTTACTCGGGTCAACAGCAATGCCCCTGCTAGATACGACGTGGCCTAGGAACTGCACCTCCCGAAGCCAAAATCCACACTTCTCAAATTTGGCGTATAACTGGTGGTTCCGCAATGTCTGTAGGACCAATCGTAAGTGTTCTGCGTGCTCCCCCTCCGTACGGGAGTAAATCAGAATGTCGTCTATGAATACAATCACAAACTGATCCAAAAACTCCCTGAATACCCTGTTCATGAGATCCATGAATACTGCCGGTGCATTAGTTATCCCAAAAGGCATCACTCTGAACTCATATGACCCGTACCGCGACAGGAAAGCGGTCTTAGGTACATCTTCTTCACGAATGCGCAATTGGTGGTAACCCGATCTCAAGTCGATCTTTGAAAAGTATGCAGACCCTCTCAATTGATCAAACAAGTCGTCGATCCTCGATAATGGATACTTATTACGTATCGTTACTTTGTTCAGCTCTCTGTAATCTACGCACAGACGAAGTGAACCATCCCTTTTCTTCACAAACAGTACTGGCGCACCCCATGGCGATGTACTCCGTAGAATAAAACCTTGCCCTAGTAGTTGCTGAATTTGCTCTCTCAGTTCTCGCATCTCCGAAGGAGCCATGCGATATGGTGCTTTGGCAATCGGTCTCGTCCCCGGTGTTAGATCAATCATGAACTCTATCTCTCTGCTAGGTGGTAACCCTGGTATCTCCTAAAAGACATCCTCAAAATCCCTCACCACAGGGATTGAGTCCAGAGAAACGACAACCCCATGTGAGGTCTCCTCCTCAATATAATATAAATGAGTTCGCGATCCTCCCTCGGGAAGTTGCATTGCCACAAGGAACATCTCCTTCCCCGGGATGGAGAACACGATGGTCCTCTCATAACAATCTACCATTTCCCTATTATGTGCCAACTAATCCATGCCTAAGATGACATCATATCCCTCCATATCCAGCACTAGAAGGTCCACCGCTAGACTCAATCTCCCGACCATAATGTCCACACCCTTACAAATCGAGTGTATAAGGGATCCACTACCCATCGGTGACTCCACACATATAAGATGAGTGTCTGCTGTCGCTAATAGGCCGGCTGCCCATGCAAATCTAGTGGAAATAAACGAATGTGTCGCCCCTGTGTCAAACAAAATATTCCCCTCAAGCCCATGAATAGGAAACATACCCGCAACTGCCGGCGATGCTGGCGGTGCTGGCTGAAATGGAATGTCACGGATGTTGAACACACGTCCGTACTGCATCTGCCCTGGCTGTGGGGCCTGTACTGCTGCTGGGGCTAACGGTGCCTGCTGCCCCTGTTGGGCACCTTGCTGTTGTGCCCGGTCTTGCTGTGGATAATTTCTGCTCTTGTGACCCTGTTGACCACAAGTGAAGCACTGCCCCTGAAACTGTCTTTGTCCTTGGCCCTGTTGGCCCTGACGTTGGCCCTGTCGCCCTTGGCCTTGTTGTCCCCCATTTTGATTACCCTGGCCCTGTCGACCCTGAGTAACTGGTTGCTGAGGACCCTGCTGGCCCTGCCGGTCGAAGCGATACTTCCCGTGCTTAAACTTCTTGGCAGGGTTCCCCTGTCGGGAATCCTGCCCCAACTGTCCCGCTGCCTGCTGCTGTGTTGCGTTGCTGCCACTACCTCCATCCACCTTGCCCGGTTGGCTAGGCTCACCCCTCTTACTTCCCTTAGTATGAAAACGGTGATCCTGGCAGTGTAGTAGAGCAGCATTGACGACATCTGTGTAGGTTACCAATGCTGGATTACCAATTAAGTGCTGTCTGATTCTCCAGGTTAGGCCCTGCATAAATTTGGACTTCTTCCTCTCCTCATTGCTCACCTCGTTTGGCAAAAAATTGGCCAAGCGGGTAAACTCCTCCTCGTAGTCAGCAACTGAGCGATCACCCTGAACCACTTCGCTGAACTTCTTTCTCATCTCAGACTCTACTGCTGGAGGGAAATACTTGCAGTCAAACCGCACCCAAAACGCAGAAATAGTCAAAGTATCTCTCTCCTCGGTGGTGGTAACTGACTCCCACCACTGTAGGGCCGCTCCTGACAGATGGAAAGTGGCTAGCATTTGTTCCTGTACACCGGTGCACTCTAGCATGCGCAAGTGGCGCTGGATTTTCTTCTTCCAGTTACACGCTTCCACTATATCAGTACTGCCCTGAAACTCGGGTGGGTGCCCCTTCTGAAATGTCTCCCTGACTCGTTGCCAAGTAGATGGTCCTGCCGGAACTTGCACTGTCGGTGCCACAGGGGGAGGTACTTGGGGCTGTGGAAAGTGGGTTGCCATTGCCCTCATCGTTGTCTCAACTGCCTGAGCCACTATCACTGCAACCTCAGTAGTGGAGATTAGCTCGGGTGGGGATGGTGGTATCGGTACCTGTGGCTCCTGATGAGCCTCCATCACCTCCTCTCTGGCTTCAGCCCTCTCTGCTCTCAGTCTCCTTGGAGGCATCTGAAATAAGATTCAAATTTTATAACTACACAGTTTATACAAAATTTAAGAGCAGAAGTACGATAACGCAACAGTTGGAAATTTTTATCAACAATCCTAATAGTAGGGCTCTAATACAACAAACGTAACGCTGAATCGTAGTAAGCCGTATAGATCCTATGGACACTAGAACCTGATGCTCTGATACCATCTGTGACACCCCGCCTAATTAAACCTTGGGTGATCAAGCCTTATTTTAATATAAACAGGTTTCTTAAATGGTTCATTCTTAGCATCACTGTCGAACGCCTTTTTATAATTACTAACCACCTAAATGTAATTAAAACGGGTGCCAAATTTTATCTTTCTTAAACAATAAATAATCCAAACCACACATTACCAAAACTAGATATGAATGCTCAGTACATCAAAAAATCTGAAAGCAAATAAATTCCTGCCGTAAACCACGGCCCAAAGACAACTACAATTCCATAACTAGAATAAACTGTAATATTAAAGGTGGAACGACATGTTCCAACTAGAAATAATAAAACTGAGATCCTGCACTAGAAATGAAAAAGAGGAAGCGTCTAAACAATCCCTGCAACCTCCGCACTCGCTGCAGCTCCCAAATCTCTGACATGGAATCAAACTGGGTGTCCTTGTGGCTGGGCACCTAAAAGGTTTTCAAAATTTTACATAGCAAGAGTTAGTACTCAAAACATTTGAAAATATTTTGCAAGCAGTTATCACAATTAAGTTATTGATTACACATATTAAGGTTTCGCACACTCCCTTGAACATCCTCACCTCTCTTACGTAGCACGTAACTATCGAGGATACTTAGTCTACCTAATTATACTTTCCATAAGCGTAGTTAACTCATTTACTATTCGTTGTCCTTATTCATGTAATAATTTCATCATGTTATAAATTATTACTAAGACATTTACATCTCGTTTCATAGACTACTATTCTCAATTTGTAGATTATGCACATAGAAACATTTTGTCCCACAACAATGTATTTAATATTAGTTACTTCTAATATATCCTTTTATTACACACAAAGGACCCTTGGCTCGGAATAATTCATCGACTCCAAGTGAAAGTTGGTTCGGAATGATCCATCGACCCCAACTATATACAAATATAAATATATACACATATTCTGGTTCAGGACTCTTTCATCGCGGCAACAGTTCAAAGTTTGGTTCGGCATTAACATCGACCCCAAATATATAATAACTTTATGTTAGTTAGGAATGTCACATCGACCCTAACATAATTAGTTTAGGTAATATTCTCTTAACCCAAACCTATTTATATAGATATAGTAGGTACACACTCGACCTAATAAATCATACCCGTACGTAATATATTTTACTTATATTCTCCGTACTTATTAATTACAATTTCTCTCACTATTGTATTTATTCGAGTATTCGCGTAACTCTAAGGGTCCTAGTTACCCCTCCCTTAATTCAGTAGTTAAGTTAATTTTAACCTACTGGTATTTTCTTTCCGGAATTAAGTCTCACTCTTCCGTAATTAAATTAACCATTTCAACTCACGGCTAAGTCAATCGTTCTATCGTCATTCCATTTCTCCAACATTCCTACTCAATCATTAGTGGAGGAACCTAATGGTACACCTACTGGTAATTTCCAAGTCCCCTCATAGGAAAAATATCAATTCTAAGGTTCCCATTAAGTAACAGCAATTAAAGAAATTTCTACACAAATTTTCTATAGTCCAGACAGGGTCGATCGATCGAAGGAAGATGGTCGATCGATCGATCGAGCAGTGACAGACCCAGTTCATCTTCTTCCTACGGGTTTCACCATTTTTACACCTCTAACTTTCATGATAGGCCATCATATTCACAACCAACAATTTCTAATCATTCCTACATATTCTGGGATGATTACTAACGATTTAAAACATCAAAATCATTATAAATCTTGGCCAAATTCACTGAAAATCTCAGTAATATTCAAGAACCCTAAAAATGCATTCTTTATATTTTTCATCCAAATTCCAGATTTTCTTACGAATTTCTCATCAGATTTTCTATGATATAAACATACTTGGTAATTCAAAAACGTCCTACATGCAAATCCTAATCAATCATGGATTATTATCAACTGTTTGTTCCCAAGAATATCATAAACATCATGTTCTTCCTCAAGCTTAATCATGGGTATTATAACTTAATTATTTTGCAAATAACCACTTGCCTTAAGATTTGTAGGGTCTGATTTCGTGGTTGTTGATGATGATTGATGATATTGATACTCCAATCCTTCTTCCCAACAATCCTTGTGGTGAAATCCTCCTAAGATGATCCCTCCTTCCTACTTTTGCCTTAGGAATTTGCCTCTCTCTCTCTTCTCTAATGGCTATGGTGTAACTCTCATTGCCTAACCCTAGCCACCACTCTTATAATCAGATTTAGGGCTTCAAAATTCGTAGGTCTTCTTTCCCATAATTGTAAAGAGACCAAAATGCCCCCGAATGGTCCCGGTTTAGTCCGAAAATGACCCGGCACTCAACTAGTACCCTCGGGTACACTATTTTGACTAATTCGACCCTCTCGGAATCAACCGTGGACTCTAAATTATCATTTGAGTCTCGTAAAAAATTTTCTAATCTCATCCCTACATTTTGCCGAGATACTTCCGGTACGTCCATATAGTCACTAGACCGTACATATCAACATTGAAAGTTTCTACTCACCTTAGTGAATTTTCTTTAACGCATATTCATCTTTATTAACATAATATCTATTTAAATTACTCTACTCACGTAATTTAAATCAAACATATTTAATCACATTTAAATTACTCTACTCACGTAATTTAATTAAAGCGCGCATCTAATCCCATTAAATTACTCTACTTACGTAATTTAAAATTAAGCAAAATTACGGGGTATTACATGTTCTCCCATCAATTTTGTCATCTACATTTTTATGATACTAATGGGGACTTATGCGTGTAAGAACCATTGCCTGTGTGAGATTTTATTTATTATTGAAAAAAATATGAGTAATCACGGGAAAGGACTGCGAAAGCCACCATTTGAAAAGAGCCCCCCCAAAAATTAAGGCAATAAAAGAGCAAAATATGCGCAAAAGGGACCAACATAGTTTATATTGTTTGATCATTTAAACAAATCACTTCTAAAGAAAAGAAAATAATAGAAAATATGATCATGTTTATCTAGGATTTTACTAATGTATTTGACGAGATTCCAAGTTTTTCGCCAACCAGAGAGATTGACTTTTTGTAAGAGCAATTTTTCCAATGTTGTTCATAGCATAGTTTTAAAATAGTATGACGTATCCCATTACAAATCATCACGCACCATCAAGACGAACCGAACTCAAGCATCTCCAAGTTTGAGGACTTTCTGACATCCCGTAAAGGTTTAAAGTGATTTAAAGTTTAAATTGATTTACTAAATTAATTTTTGGGATGTTTTATTTTTATCAAAAATGAATAGGAGCTTTTTTATTTCGAAAAGAAAAATGTTTTTGATTTTTAATCTCATTCAAACGAGATTGCATGTCGTTAGAAATGAGATTAAATGTCAATATAAGGTCGTTTTATGTGTTTTTATTTCGAGGTTCAGATGAGGTCTCATTGTCTAAGCTTTTTGGAGGTCGTTAGAACCGAGATCATATCTCGCTCAAATGAGATAAGCATCTTGTTTGAACGACACTAAACTTTCATTCAAACGACGCGCCAACTCAAAATTTGTATAAATACCTATTTCATGATTATCACGTTTAAGACTTCTGACAAATTCGAAAATGTACATCTTTTGCAAAAGTTCATCATTGTTTAGTGTTTTAAAACACTGTTTAATTCACAAACAAACATCCTGAGTGTTGATGTAAAAAATTAGATTATCCCTAATTATTTAATCACAGATAAAAAAATAAATAAGACAAAGGATTTTAAAGTGGTTCAGCCTCGAATGAATGGCCTACGTCCATTATTTTATTATTGCTGACTGTTTGGAATTCTCGATAATAGATGTTTTACCAAGAAATTCCAAGTCCCTTGCTAATGAGGAGGTTATAATGCATTTATAGCCTTCAGGCGATACAAATGAAAGAATAATACACAGCTGTCCAATAGGCGTATGCGTCTGTGTGATAATAATGAGCATTTAATGCGCAGTCATCCTCTTGATTATCTGAATATGAATGCTTTGAACGAGGTGCAGCTCGGACCGCCTAAGCTGCTCGGACTGCCTAAGTAGCTCGGTATACATGAGTTGTTTAGTACAGTAGAGTTCCTCGGAGAACACTTATTGCTCGGAGCGTTCTGAGTTGGTCGGGGAGATTGAGTTCCTCGGAGTCAATGTGTTGTTCAAAAAATGTTTGCGAGTGCCATATAGATTGACACGTGTCTCCACATAATCGGTCCATGTCAGCAGACTAAATTTGGTATCAACAGAAGCCCCCAATGTTTCATAGTTTGATGTTGTAGAAAATTATGGAACATTACGCTGCCAAAACTTTATGGATTTTAGACAAACGTTCATTGTTTATAACCCCTTTTTGAGTGCATAGTATCAGGCTTTTTAAAGTATTTCGAATTTTAATAACCGCTTCATGTTTTGTGCCTTTTTCTTCTTTTTAGCCACCGGATACGCAACCATCCATCCTGGTAATCATTACTTTTCTCCATTCTCGAGGTAAAGTATTTAAACACTTCAGAAAATTCAATTATCTTTTACTTTTTCAAATCTGCATCTTTAGAACTTCTTCACTTTTTCTCTGTCTTGTGCGTTCGTTTCTTCCATTGTTCGTTGTCACCTGATTCATCTTTTTCTTGTAAGATCCTCTTCCTTCTCTTTTATTTCTTTCGTTCATCATGGTTTACCTTGTTGAGTCTCTTGATAAATTTCTTTCTGATTTTTCTATTCCTTCTTGGGTCATATTGGAAGAGCTTTCTTAACCTTCTGACTATTTTCGTTTGGCTGAGGGAAATTGGTTCCCCTGTCTCTTTGTAGCTGAATGTGGCTTTTCTTTTCCTCCAAATCCCTTATGTTTGGAGTTCTGTCAGTTTTTTGTTGTTGTTCTTACGAAAATAGCACCAAACACTTGGAGAATAGTTAATGGAGTTCATAGGTTAAACCAAATTCATGGAACTCGTTTAGGAATTCCAGAAATTATGTTTTGCTATAGATGGGTTGTTAGTGATAGCACATTTTATTTAAAAACTATGTTTTTAAATAGGGCTTTAGTTGTCAATCTCCCAGATGCCAACAGGGATTACTTCGAGCATGGGGTTGTTATGAAAAATTGTCAACATGCTCCTTTACATGGAGATGATGTATATCAGGGTCCCCTATTTGCAGAAGAATAGGGGAAAATGGGATAGGTTGTTTTTATTTTATTTTTGAAATTATGTTTTCTTTATGTTTGATCAAATGCGTCATTGACATTTTAATTTTTTCCTATTTGCAGTTGATAGCAAAAGAAAATCCCCTAAAGAAACTGGTGTCAATTTGAGGCACTTGAAACTTATCTGGAGTTTGCATTAAACTGTTGCTGACGAACACATTAGATCAGCTTCTTATTTGTTGCAGTACAAGAGTTACACTTCATCCTTTACTGCTCGTCCAGTAGTAGGTGACATCGACCCATTACCAGCCTCTGACGGTTCCTCTCCTGAATCAAATCTTCCCCTCAGTATCAGAATGAAGAGACGAAAAGCTCCCTCATATTTTGACAAATCAGATTCTGCCTTTGTAGAGGCAAAGAGAAGTAAGCAAGACGTCCCAAAGGAAGGGATAAGAAAAATTGATGCACCCCCTCCAATAGCTGTTAAAAAGGTTGTCGAGAAGCCCCCAGTGGCTCCGAGAAAGGTTGTTGCTATATCTCCTCCTAGCGAGGTTATAGTTGTATCACCGACCAAGACATCATCCTTGGTTGAGAATGTTCCTGCTCCCATGAGGAGGTTGAAGAAAAATTCCACCGATAAATTGGCTGAATCTATCTCTCAGCCTCTAACTGGGGGAAGTGGTGTTCCCACTTTTATTGCTCCGAGCTCTGCCATGAGCTCGGTGAAGTCTTGGATTATCCCCGAGATCCAAGGTATTGAAGATAGTCTTTCTCGGGATAGGGTTACCACCTTGGCAGCTCAACATATTGCCTCAGTAAGTATTACTAATATAAACTTTCATTTTTCAATGTTATGTCCCTGCACTGACTTATAATTATTTTCTTTTTCCAGCTGGTAACCTGTTTCAATACTATTCTAAAAAAGAATGACGCCATCAAGGCCTCGAGCTCCTCAGGAGGTGTAGAGGAATCTTTTATGGGTCTGACACAGTCCTTAAAGGATTCTCGTCAGAAATATGACGAAGATAAGGTTGCCTGGGAGAAGCAACTAAAACCCATCGAGCAAGAGAGAGATAAAGCTGTGGAGGCATCTCAGGAGTTGGAGAGGAAAATGAAAGAATTTGAGAATAAGAATACTGAGCTTGAGGAAAAGCTCAAAAATACTGGAGAGCTTGAGACTAAGCTCAAAACTACTGAAGAGGAACTTAGCAGACTTCATGAAGCTGATCGTCAGAATTAGGAACTACAAAGAAAAATGAAGGCTGCCGAGGAACTTCATACTAAGAGGATTTCCTCAGAGAAGACAAAGAGAAAACTGGCTAATAAGAAGTCCTTCAGCGCTGGCTGGGACAAGGGTTGGAACAAAGGCCTAGCTGCCATGTCCTCTCAGATGGAATTTACTAGGCTCAAATTCTTCAAGGACGGATGGATTGCTGCTCTGCAGGAGTTAAAGGTCTCAGAGAGTTCTGAACCTTTTCAGCGCCATGTTCATGGTCCTCCTCCCTCTCCTGGAGAAGAAGAAGAGGACGAAGCTTCCTCAAAAGAGGCTTCGATGGTAACTGGGGATCAGGTTCCTACTGTTAAACTTCGCTATGAGCAGCCCCAACCAACCAACATGTCTACCGATCAGCTTTCTCTGCCCTCCGAGCAACCTACCTCTTCGTCCAAACCTTCCGAGGAAGTCTTAGGAAGCAAGGAGAAGGTGTAGAGTTATTCGGACCTCTCTATTTGCTTTTTATTTTGTTGTTGAATGTAATTCTGAACCATGTACCTCTTTTTGTGATGTAATAAAATTTGAAGTTTTGGTTGTGCATCTTAAATCCCTTTTTTCTTGCTCTATTCTTATTATTGATCCATTTTACTCTTCTTGCTCTGTCTGCTTTCTTATTGATTCTTTCTATCTCTTCTTTTTGCTAGTTTATGGCTAGAATGGAGCTCTTGTCAGCCCACAATACTGAACTGATGAAAAAATGTAATGAGTACTTCAAAGCTGGCCATACAAATGTGGATGAGTCATAAATTTCTGATATCCTGGGCTCAGATGCCTCTGAACGAGCAGTGGAAGCTTACCAATATCTGAAATGCTTACTCGACCGAGCTATTTCCACTAATGTGGCTTATTACGAGATGATTGAAGATCTCCAGGGTACCATCGAAGAACTTCAGCAACAGTACAAGGAATCTTCTGCCCTTTTGCATCAGGGGTATGAGAAAAAGTATCAGCAACTAAATGCTGACAAAGGATATGATAAGTTAGTCACTGCTTATGATTTTAAGGAGAGGACTTTGAAGACCGAGGTTGAAGAGCATAGGCAGATCGAGAAACTGCTGGAGCAGGAAAATAATAACTTGCGAGGAGATATATCCCAATTGAAATCTGCAGCATCTGCCTCGAGAGCCTTGGTCCCTGTCAATGACGAAGGTTTCTCATTTCTGGAGGTTGAAAATGCCAATTTGAGAGACGAATTGGAAACTTTAAAGAGAATTGGACCATCTACATCTGCTCGCGTATGAGCAAGAGTTTCTCGGGGACGAGTAAGAGATGCTCGGGTTACTATTGAAGAGGTGAGAACTTAAGCATCTCTGGAAAATCAAGCAGTTCAATTGGTTGCGAAGAATAAGGCTCTGGCAGAGATGTCCAAGAAGATTCTGTACCTTAATGAGAAACTTTCCACACAAGGATCCGCCTTGGAGAATAAAGAAATTTTTGTGAAGAATCTCCACGAGCAGCTGGAAAGGTTGACTTACCAATTCCACAAACAGCCTAGAGAGTTTTGGATGGCTGGCTATAATGAAGCCCTCTACCACCTTGATGATCGAATCCAGTAAGCGAATAATGAGGGTTATAAACGAGGATGGTTGAATGCACTAGGTGTATTAAAATTGGAGCAGGGCCATTATTTATGGGATTATCATAACCCTGGATTGCTCGAGTTTCCCGTGCCACCTTTTAAACTTGACATGAGATGGATTCCTGCTCGGGCAATCCCTCAGTGCTTAATCTCCAAATATCTCGGCGACTACAGTCTTCATTCCAACATTGATATTTCTTGCCCTGAGCATCTGCTTGATCGGCCATCAGTGATGAATGTTCGAATGCTTCGAGATCTGAATTTCATAAATTCCCCTTATGCCTTAGACGATCCTCCTGCTGGAGTAGAACCTGTTTCAAAGGCAGAAGGGAAGAAACCAATAGAATAGGATTTATGTAATAATTTCTACTTTCCACAGCATATGTAATCCTTCTGGTTTTGAATGAAAATTTTTGGTAATACATTTCTCACGTCATTTGTAATTTTACTTAGTATGAATGAAAATTTGTCTTTTGTCATTTAATTTTCTTCTAAATAATTTATAGAATGTTTTTGCTTGTTGGTCGGTAAATATATATATGCTTGTGACATACTAATCTCATTGTAGTGATTTATCAATCTTTAATTCTAAATAATAGAACAACTTACACTTCATGGTATTGCCTAATTTGAACAACTGGAGTTGATTGAAATTGGCTTACCGACCAACTAGGGGGTTGAGATTTTTGTTTCCGACCAACCGGAGTTGGTGAACTTTTATTCCCCGACCAACCGCAGTAGGTGGATTTTATTTTACCGACCAACCGTAGTTAGGGGGATTTATTTTACCGACCAACCGTAGTTGATGGACCGACCAACCATAGTTGGAGGGATTTATTTTACCGACCAACCGTAGTTGATGAACCTACCAACCGTAGTTAGAGGGATTTATAGTGTGTAGCACTAATACTCTGAAAAAATTTCAACAAAAGGAGAGAATTGGGTAAAACATCCAAAGCTTTATTCATATCGAAGAAAACTGCATTACATAAGGATTGAACTACTGATAATATTTGCGCAGATGCTCTGCATTCCGTGCATTCTTAAACTCCTCTCCTTCTAAGGTTTCAATCCTATATGTCCCTGGTCGAACAACTTCTGTCACTCTGTAGGGTCCATGCCAGTTAGCGTCCAGTTTGTTGTGTCTTTGAATTACTTTCTTTAGCACATAGTCCCCTTCTTTCAAGTCACATTTCTTTACTCTCTTGTTGTAGAACAGAGCTGTTCGTTGCTGGTATACCGCATTCCTGATTGTTGCTTCTTCTCTAACTTCCTTGAGCATATCCAAGTCTAATCTTCTCATCAAGTCACTGATAGGAGAATTGAAATTCAGCACTCTGTGTGTGGGGAGGCCCAGCTCGGCAGGTATAACAGCTTCACTTTCAAATGCCAGCATGTATGGAGATTCTCCTGTTGCTGCTCGTCGTGTAGTACGATAAGCCCACAGCACAAAATGTAGCTCGTTAATCCAATTTGCCTTCGCATCATCCAGTCATTTTTTTAAACCCTTCAGTAGCGTTTTGTTCATCACCTCAGTTTGCCCATTGCTCTGAGGATGGCCTGTTGCAGAGTGGGTTTTCAATATGTTTGATTGGTGACAATATGCAGCAAACTCCTCGTTATCAAATTGGGTTCCATGATCAGTAATGAATGCATGGGGAAGATTATATCTGCAAATGATATTCTTCCAAATAAATTTATACACCTTCTCATAACTCATATCAATAAGAGGTTCAGCTTCCACCCATTTAGTAAAATAATCCACAGCGACGATGAGGTATTTGAACCTTCCTCTTATCGTCGCGAGTGGCCCGACCAAGTCTATTCCCCATATGGAAAATGGCCAAGAGGATGTTATGGGTGTTAGCAATGCCTGAGGAGTTCTTCCAATGGACGAGAAGCGCTGACATTTGTCACATTTCTTGGCATACGCTATACAATCATCCCTCGTCGGCGGCCAATAATATCCCTGCATCATTATTCTTTGCAAAAGCATCTGACCTGCTATATGAGCTCCACAGGACCCTTCAGTGACCTCTTCAACCAAATCTTTCACCTCGGAAGGGTGCACACATCTTTGCAGACCTGCTATAATTCCTCGTTTATATATAATACCATTAGTCAATACATAACGAGCAGCTTTAAACTTCAGTTTCTTGGCTGCGAGTTTGTCGGTTGGTAATTCCCCTTCCTTAATATATGCCCTGATGGGATCCATCCAAGATGGTCCTAATTCAAGGGTAATAAAGTTCATCATCAGATCTTCGTCTATGCTTCGACTAGCCAAGACTTCTATTGAGATTGTTCTTCGTAGCTCGGTGCGTGTGGCTGAAGCTAATCGAGCTAAGGCATCCCCTCTTACATTCTCCAATCTTGGTATTCTAATTATCTGTACTGCGATCAAGCTTGATAAAACCTCCATTGCTTATGCATGATACCTGATCATTAATTCTCCTTTGGCTGCATATACTCCCAGCATTTGATTTACGATCAATTGCGAGTCAATGAATACGATAACCTGCTCTGCCCCCATGGTTTTTGCCAGGCCAAGTCCTACAATCATAGCTTCATATTCAGCCTCATTATTAAAAGCCTTGAATTGGAAGCACAAAGCATACTCCACATCGACCTCATCCAGGCTGTTCAAAACAATCCTTGCCCCACAACCTGTAATGCAAGATGAGCCATCCACATATAGATTCCATATAAATACCACGTCCTCAAATTTTTGATCGGACAGAGTTCTTCGGTGGAATATTTGTTGCTTATATTTATCCTCCTCTAGTACTTCTTGCTGCTCGTTGACCATCTCCTCCTGATCGTCAACTGACTTAAGTTGATCGGGGTTTAAATTTGATGATCCTGTAACATCCACAGGTTGGTCGGTATTCAGCTTTTGCACCTCGGAGGTGTCAGGATAATTGAATTCTGCTATAAAATGTGCTACTGCTTGCCCTTTAAGTGACGACTTAGGCTCATAAATTATATCATATTCACCAAAGTCTACTGCCCAGTACATCAATCTCCCTGATTTTTTTGGTTTACGAAGAGCTTGCCTCAGTGGCATAGCGGTATACACTACTATGGTATAAGCTTGGAAGTACGGCCTCATTCTTCTACTTGCTTTAATCAACGCTAGTGCCAATTTTTCTAGTCTTGGATATCTGATCTCTGCTCCTTGGAAGGCCTTGCTAGTGTAATAAATTGGTTTTTGCACTCCATCCTCCATTCTTATCAATGCCGAGCTAACTGCATTTTCTGAAACTGCCAGATACAAGTATAATCTTTCTCCCATCACTGGCCTAGACAACAGTGGGGGTGCTCCCAAGTATTTATGTAACTCTTGAAAGGCCTTCTCGCATTCATCATTCCATTCAAACGTTTTTCGGAGTGTTTTGAAGAATGGGAGGCATCTATCAGTTGCTCGTGATACGAATCTATTAAGTGCTGCAACTCGCCCTGTGAGACTTTGCACTTCCTTCTTCGTCGTTGGAGATCGTAGCCCCAATAGAGCCTTAATCTTTTCTGGATTTGCTTCAATACCTCGTTGGTTGAAAATATACCTGAGGAACATGCCTTCTCGTACTTCGAATAAATAATTGGTAGGGTTCAACTTCATTTGATATTTATCTAATTGATCAAAGGTTTGACTTAGATCAATTAGATGGTCAGCAGCTTTCTTGCTCTTTGTCAGCATATCATCAACATAAACCTCCATATTGTGACTAATTTGCTCTGCAAACACCTTATTCATCAGCCGCTGGTATGTTGCACCTGCATTTTTCAAACCAAAAGGAATAACATTATAACAGTAAGTTCCCCTAGGGGTAATAAAATAGGTACTTTCCCTATCTTCAGGTTTCACTTTAATCTGGTTGTAACCAGAATAAGCATCCATGAAGCTCAACAGCTCGTGTCTCGAGGTAGCGTCCACTAATTGATCAATTCGGGGCAAAGGAAAATGATCTTTTGGGCATGCCTTGTTGAGGTCGGTGAAGTCTACACACATCCTCCACTTGTTGTTCTTCTCCTTCACCATCACCACATTAGCTAACCAGTCTGGATATTTGACATCTTCAATAAAGCAAGCTTTTTAGAGCTTCTCGACCTCCTCTTGTATAGCTTGGTTCTTCTCGGGGCTGAACACTCTTCTTCGCTGCTTCACAGGTTTGATTTCCTTGTTCACATTAAGTTCGTGACACAAGAAATTTGGGTCTATTCCTGTCATATCTTCGTGGCTCTATGTGAAAGTTCGTTTTCTACTTTTTAGGAAGGCTATCAATTCCTGTTTTAGTGGGGTGTCCAACGATGAACCTATTTGAGTTGTTCGTTATGGGTTTTCGTCGTCCAGAATGACATTTTCAGTAGCTTCCACCACCTGACCTTTTACGAGCTGCGACTCGTCCCTAGGATCTAACGTTTCAATCTCTGCACCTTCATGCACTTGATAGGTGGTAGTCTTTTTCCTAGATTCCTTCAGTTCTTCTTGCTCGGTAGATGAATAGTAGCATTACCGGGCTACTTTTTTATCACCCTTCAGAATTCCAACTCCAAAGTTGGTTGGAAATTTTAGGCATTGATGTACAGTAGATGGTACTGCTTCAAACTTCTTCAATCCTACCCTTCCCATGATGATATTGTAAGTTGGTTGAACATTATTATCCATCACAAAAAAGTGCACTCTTTCTGTTCGATAAGCAGGCCATGTACCAATGAACATATCCAATTTGATGGTCCCAAGTGGAAAACTTTCTCACCAGCAAAATTGAGGAGGAGCCTGTGATAAGGCTCTAGTTGAGATAACTTTAAGTTCAAACAATCAAAATATGGGTAAAACATAATATCTGCCGAGCTACCATTATCCACCAATACTCGCGAAATCACTGCTTCCTTCATCCTCATTTTTATCACCAATGGGTCATCATGAGGATATAGCACACTTGCGAGGTCATTCTTAGAAAAACCGATGACCAGTTTATCTTTGTTCACCTTCCTCGGGCGATCTTCTTCAGCTAGATTTATCCGTTGAATATACGAACAAGCTTGAGCCTCGTTGAGGTAAGCTTTCCTTTCTGCAGTAAGGTCTCCACCTCCTGCATCTCCACCAGTAATAACATTGCAATCAAATGACCCAAAACGGATAGAAAATACCTCACGTTCTGGTTGTTTTGGTATTTTGGGGAGATCGAACTCATCTTGATCATCTTCTCGATCTTCTTCATGATTTCTTTTCTTATCTTCTTTGGCTCGACGAGGAGGTCTAGACCTCTCCCTTTCCCGATCGCCACTCCTTCCACCACTTCGACGATCCACATACTTGTTCAATTTTCCCCGCCTGATGAGCTCTTCAATTTCATTCTGGAGAGCTATGCAGTTTTTGGTTGTATGGCCATGATCCTTATGGAACTCGCAATATTTGGACTTATCCCTCTTGTCAGGATCTGTCTTCATTTTTTCAGGCCATTTTAACTCCTCGCTGTTTTTTATCTCTTCCAGAACATGGTTTATGTCTACTTTCAAAGGAGTATAGTTTCCAAATTTCCTCATTTGTTCTAATGCTTGCTTGGCTCTTGACTGCTTGTTACCACCATTATTCTTCTGATCCTTCTTCTCAATCTTCTCGGCCTCAACTTTGGTCTCCTTAGTGTCCATGCTCTTCTTTGCAGCCATAGCTTCCTCGGCATTCATGATTTTGGCTTCTTTTGCCATTAATTCTGACATGGTCCTAGGTGGGTCTTAGGCCAGAGTATAGTAAAATTTATTTGGCAGCAATCCACTCATCAGAGCAGTGATTGCTGTCTTTTCCTCGTAATCGATAACTTCGAGCTTCTCGTTATTGAAACGAGTAATATAATCCCTGGTGCTCTGACCTATTTTTTGTCTAACACTTAACAAGTGTGCTACTCGTTTAACTGGTTTTTCTGCAAAATAGAAGTTTCCAATAATGAGCTCAGCCAATTAAAAGAAATTTGCAATCTTCCCCCGAGGAATATTGTTGTACCATATTTGAACAGATCCAGTGAGAGTTCCTAAAAACGCCCTGCATCGCATCTCGTCTGGAACAACATAGATATCAGCAGCTGCCTGATATTGTTCTATATGGAGAATAGGATCAGTTTTTCCATCATATTTTGGTGTTACCACTGGGGCTTTGAACTTTGATGGTGTGGGAAAATCCACAATTGCTTGGATAAAAGGTGTCCCTTGGACAAAAGTTCTTTGTACAGGATTTTTGGCCTTAGCCATTTCCCCTAGTCTATCCTCCAACCTCTGAATAGAGCCTTTCCATGTATCATTTGCCTCCTCGGGCCTGTTGGTCCGAGCAACTGATCGTGTTGAATTTGCCTCTTGGGATCTTTCACGACGAGCAGCTGGTCGGGATTGGGCAGAACCTTCCTTTAAATCAGAGAATCGTTGAGAGTTCCTCGACACCATCCTAGGGGGACTTTTATTCCTCCTAGGACCCAAACGATCAAAGGGAGAGACTCTGCTCAATCTTTCAAGAGCACTGATCCTTTCTGGAGATAGAGTGACGTTTTGTTCAGTATCTGTGGCTCGTGCTGATGAAGTTCGACCAGGTTGATATCAAAAATCATTAGATCTATCAGTGCGATATGAATCGGCATGTCTAGATCGAGATTCCTCTATTAGTAATGTTGGTCTAGTTCACGAGGAAGGCATTTGGGTATTTCTCTGAATGCTTCGTTGTCCTGATTGGGCAGGTGCTCCACCCTGGATAGTTTGCACGAGTTGTCGCATGGTTTCTTGCATGGCGATTTGGCCCTAAGCTAGATTAGCCATTATTCCAGCTAAATCTTGGACACTTGGAGGAGTGGATGCATTTGGGGGGTTTCCAGCATTTCAATTACTGGATTCAGGATTATCAGCCATTGGAGATGAATTATTTTTGTGAGAAACGATAGTTTCTGTCATTTCCCGCAGACGGTGCCAATCTGTTGATGTAAAAAATTAGATTATCCCTAATTATTTAATCACAGATAAAAAATAAATAAGACAAAGGATTTTAAAGTGGTTCAGCCTCGAATGAATGGCCTACGTCCACTATTTTATTATTGCTGACTGTTTGGAATTCTCGATAATAGATGTTTTACCAAGAAATTCTGAGTCCCCTACTAATGAGGAGGATATAATGTATTTATAGCCTTGAGGCGATACAAATGAAAGAATAATACACATTTGTCCAATAGGCGTATGCGTCTGTGTGATAATAATGATCATTTAATGCGCAGTCATCCTCTTGATTATCCGGATATGAATGCTTTGAACGAGGTGCAGCTCGAACCGCCTAAGTTGCTCGGTATACATGAGTTTTTCGGTACAGTAGAGTTCCTCGGAGAACACTTATTGCTCGGAGCGTTCTGAGTTGGTCGAGGAGATTGAGTTCCACGGATTCAATGTGTTGTACAAAAAATGTTTGCGAGTGCCATGTAGATTGACACTTGTCTCCACATAATCGATCCACGTCAGCATACTAAATTTGGTTTCAGCTCTGCAAATGATATTCTTCCAAATAAATTTATACACCTTCTCATAACTCATATCAATAAGAGGTTCAGCTTCCACCCATTCAGTAAAATAATCCACAGCGACGACGAGGTATTTGAACCTTCCTCTTGTCGTCGGGAGTGGCCCGACCAAGTCTATTCCCCACATGGCAAATGGCCAAGGGGATGTTATGGGTGTTAGCAATGCCTGAGGAGTTCTTCGAAGGGATGAGAAGCGCTAGCATTTGTCTCATTTATTGGCATACGCTATACAATCAGCCCTCATTGTCGGCCAATAATATCCCTGCGTCATTATTCTTTGCAAAAGCGTTCGACCTGCTACATGAGCTCCACAGGACCCTTCATGGACCTCTTCAACCAAATCTTTCACCTCAGAAGGGTGCACACATCTTTGCAGACCTGCTATAATTCCTCGTCTATATAGAATACCATTAGTCAATACATAACGAGCAGCTTTAAACTTCAGTTTCTTGGTTGCGAGTTTGCCGGTTGGTAATTTCCCTTCCTCAATATATGCCCTGATGGGATCCATCCAAGATGGTCCTAATTCAAGGGTAATAAAGTTCATCATCAGATCTTCGTCTATGCTTCGACTAGCCAAGACTTCTATTGGGATTGTTCTTCGTAGCTCGGTGCGTGTGGCTGAAGCTAACCGAGCTAAGGCATCCGCTCTTGCATTCTCCAATCTTCTAATTATCTGTACTGCGATCAGGCTTGATAAAACCTCCATTGCTTTTGCATGACACCTGATCATTAATTCTCCTTTGGCTGCATATACTCCCAGCATTTGATTTACGATCAATTGCGAGTCACTGAATACGATAACCTGCTCTGCCCCCATGGTTTTTTCCAGGCCAAGTCCTACAATCAAAGCTTCATATTCAGCCTCATTATTAGACGCCTTGAATTGGAAGCGCAAAGCATACTCCACATCGACCTCATCCTGGATGTTCAAAACAATCCCTGCCCCACAACCTTTAATGCAAGATGAGCCATCCACATATAGATTCCATATAGGTACCTCATCCTTAAATTTTTGATCGGACAGAGTTCCTCGGTTGAATATTTATTGCTTCCTTTTATCCTCCTCTAGTACCTCTTGCTGCTCGTCGACCATCTCCTCCTGATCATCAACTGACTTAAGTTGATCGGGGTTTAAATTTGATGATCCTGTAATATCCACAGGTTGGTCGGTATTCAGCTTTTGCTCCTCGGAGGTGTCAGGATAAGTGAATTCTGCGATAAAATTTTCTACTTCTTGCCCTTTAAGTGACGACTTAGGCTCATAAATTATATCATATTCACCAAGTTCTACTGCCCAGTACATCAATCTCCTTGATTTTTATGGTTTATGTAGAGCTTGCCTCAGTGGCTTATCGGTATACACTATTATGGTATGAGCTTGGAAGTACGACCTCATTCTTCTACTTGCTTCAATCAACGCAAGTGCCAACTTTTCTAGTCTTGGATATCTGATCTCTGCTCCTCGGAAGGCCTTGCTAGTGTAATAAATTAGTTTTTTCACTCCATCCTCCATTCTTATCAATGCCGAGCTAACTGCATTTTTTGAAACTGCCAAATACAAGTATAATCTTTCTCCCATCACTGGCCTAGACAACAGTGGGGGTGCTCCCAAGTATTTCTTTAACTCTTGAAAGGCCTTCTCGCATTCATCATTCCATTCAAACGTTTTTTGAAGTGTTTTGAATAATGGGAGGCATCAATCAGTTGCTCGTGATACGAATCTATTAAGTGCTGCAACTCGCCCTGTGAGACTTTGCACTTCCTTCTTCGTCGTTGGATATCGTAGCCCCAATAGAGCCTTGATCATTTCTGGATTTGCTTCAATACCTCGTTGGTTGACAATATACCCGAGGAACATGCCTTCTCGTACTCCGAATATGCACTTGGTAGGGTTCAACTTCATTTGATATTTATCTAATTGATCAAAGGTTTGACCTATATCAATTAGATGGTCAACAGCTTTCTTGCTCTTCGTCAGCATATCATCAACATAAACCTCCATATTGTGACTGATTTTCTCTGCAAACACCATGTTCATCAGCCGCTGGTATGTTGCACCTGCATTTTTCAAACCAAAAGGCATAACATTATAACAGTAAGTTCCCCTAGGGGTAATAAAAGAGGTACTTTCCCTATCTTCAGGTTTCATTTTGATCTGGTTGTAACCAGAATAAGCATCCATGAAGCTCAACAGCTCGTGTCCCGAGGTAGCATCCACTAATTGATCAATTCGGGGAAAAGGAAAATGATCTTTTGGGCATGCTTTGTTGAGGTCGGTGAAGTCTACACACATCCTCCACTTGTTGTTCTTCTTCTTCACCATCACCACATTAGCTAACCAGTCTGAATATTTGACATCTTCAATAAAGCAAGATTTTTGGAGCTTCTCGACGTCCTCTTGTATAGCTTGGTTCTTCTCGGGACTGAACACTCTTCTTCGCGGCTTCACAGGTTTGATTTCCTTGTTCACATTAAGTTCGTGACACAAGAAATTTGGGTCTATTCCTGGAATATCTTCGTGGCTCCATGCGAAAGTTCATTTTCTAGTTTTTAGGAAGGCTATCAATTCCTGTTTTAGTGGGGTGTCCAACGATGAACCGATTTGAGTTGTTCGTTCTGGGTGTTCGTCGTCCAGAATGACATTTTCAGTAGCTTCCACCACCTGACCTTTTACGAGCTGCGACTCGTCTCTAAGATCTAACATTTCAATTTTTGCACCTTCATCCACTTGATAGGTGGTAGTATTTTTCCTAGATTCTTCCAGTTCTTCATGCTCGGTAGATGAATAGTTGCATTCTCGAGCTACTTTTTTATCACCCTTTACAATTCCAACTCCAAAGTTGGTTGGAAATTTTAGGCATTGATGTATAGTAGATGGTACTGCTTCGAACTTCTTCAATCCTACCCTTCCCATGATGATATTGTAAGCTGATTGAACATTCTTATCCATCACAAAAAAGCGCACTCTTTATGTTCGACAAGCAGGCCATGTACCGATGAACATATCCAATTTGATGGTCCCAAGTGGGAAAACTTTCTCACCAGAAAAACTGAGGAGGGGCCTGTGATAAGGCTCTAGCTGAGATAACTTTAAGTTCAAACAATAAAAATATGGGTAAAACATAATATCTGTCGAGCTGCCATTATCCACCAATACTCGCGAAATCACTAATTCCTTCATCCTCATTTTTATCACCAATGGGTCATCATGAGGATATAGCACACCTGCGAGGTCATTCTTAGAAAAATCGATCACCAGTTTATCTTGGTTCACCTTCCTCGGGCGATCTTCTTCAGCTAGATTTATCCATTGAATATACGAACAAGCTTGAGCCACGTTGAGGTAAGCTTTCCTTTCTGCAGTAAGGTCTCTACCTCCTGCATCTCCACCAGTAATAACATTGCAATCAAATGACCCAAAATGGATAGAAAATACCTCACGTTCTGGATGTTTTGGTCTTTTGGGTAGATCGGGGTCATCTTGATCATCTTCTCGATCTTCTTCATGATTTCTTCTCTTATCTTCTTTGGCTCGACGAGGAGATCTAGACCTCCACCTTGCTCGATCACTGCTCTTTGCACCACTTCGACGATCCACATACTTGTTCAATTTTCCCCGCCTGATGAGCTCTTCAATTTCATTCTGGAGAGCTATGTAGTTTTTGGTTGTATGGCCATGATCCTTATGGAACTCGCAATATTTGGACTTATCCCTCTTGTCAGGATCTGTCTATATTTTTTCAGGCCATTTTAACTCCTCGCTGTTTTTTATCTTTTCCAGAACATGGTTTATGTCTACTTTCAAAGGAGTATAGTTTCTAAATTTCCTCATCTGTTCCAATTCTTGCTTGGCTCTTGACTGCTTGTTACCACCATTATTCTTCTGATCCTTCTTCTCAATCTTCTCGGCCTTAACTTTGGTCTCCTTAGTGTCCATGCTCTTCTTTGCAGCCATAGCTTCCTCGGCATTCATGATTTTGGTTACTTTTGCCTTTAATTCTAACATGGTCCTAGGTGGGTCTTTGGCCAGAGTATAGTACAATTTATTTGGCAAAAATCCACTCATCAGAGTAGTGATTGCTGTCTTTTCCTCGTAATCGATAACTTCGAGCTTCTCGTTATTGAAACGAGTAATATAATCCCTGGTGCTCTGACCAGTTTTTTGTCTAACACTTAACAAGTGTGCTACTCGATTAACTGGTTTTGCTCCAAAACAGAAGTTTCCAATAAAGAGCTCGCCCAATTGAAAGAAAGTTGCAATCTTCCCCCGAGGAATATTATTGTACCATATTTGAACAGATCCAGTGAGAGTTCCTAAAAACGCCCTGCATCGCATCTCGTCTGGAACAACATAGATATCAGCAGCTGCCTGATATTGTTATATATGGAGAACAGGATCAGTTTTTCCATCATATTTTGGTGTTACCACTGGGGCTTTGAACTTTGATTGTGTGGGAAAATCCACAATTGCTTGGATAAAAGGTGTCCCTTGGACAAAAGTTCTTTGTAGAGGATTTTTGGCCTTAGACATTTCCCCTAGTCTATCCTCCAACCTCTGAATAGAGCCTTTCCATTCATCATGTCCCTCCTCGGGCCTGTTGGTCCGAGCAACTGATCGTGTTGAATTTGTCTCTTGGGATCTTTCACGACAAGAAGCTGGTCGAGATTGGGCAGAACCTTCCTTTAAATCAGAGAATCGTTGAGAGTTCCTCGACACCATCCTAGGGGGACTTTTATTCCTCCTAGGACCCAAATGATCAAAGGGAGAGACTCTGCTCAATCTTTCAAGAGCACTGGTCCTTTCTGGAGATAGAGTGACGTTTTGTTCAGTATCTGTGGCTCGTGCTGATGAAGTTCGGCCAGGTTGATATCAAAAATCATTAGATCTATCAGTGCGATATGAATCGGCATGTCTAGATCGATATTCCTCTGTTAGTAATGTTCGTCTAGTTCGTGAGGAAGGCATTTGGGTATTTCTCTGAATGCTTCGTTGTCCTGATTGGGCAGGTGCTCCACCCTGGATAGTTTGCACGAGTTGTCGCATGGTTTCTTGCATGGCGATTTGGCCCTAAGCTAAATTAGCCATTATTCCAGCTAAATCTTGGACACTTGGAGGAGTGGATGCATTTGGGGGGTTTCCAGCGTTTCGATTACTGGATTCAGGATTATTAGCCATTGGAGATGAATTGTTTTGGTGAAAAATGATAGTTTCTGTCATTTCCCGCAGACGGTGCCAATCTGTTGATGTAAAAAATTAGATTATCCCTAATTATTTAATCACGGATAAAAAATAAATAAGACAAAGGATTTTAAAGTGGTTCAGCCTCGAATGAATGGACTACGTCCACTATTTTATTATTGCTGACTGTTTGGAATTCTCGATAATAGATGTTTTACCAAGAAATTTTGAGTCCTCTGCTAATGAGGAGGTTACAATGTATTTATAGCCTTGAGGCGATACAAATGAAAGAATAATACACTGCTGTCCAATAGGCGTATGCGTCCGTGTGATAATAATGAGAATTTAATGCCCAGTCATCCTCTTGATTATTCGGATATGAATGCTTTGAACGAGGTGCATCTCAGACCGCCTAAGCTGCTCGAACCGCCTAAGTAGCCCAGTATACATGAGTTGTTCGGTACAGTAGAGTTCCTCGGAGAACACTTGCTGCTCGGAGCATTCTGAGTTAGTCGGGGAGATTGATTTCCTCGGAGTCAATGTGTTGTTCAAAAAATGTTTGCGAGTGCCATATAGATTGACACGTGTCTCCACATAATCGGTCCATGTCAGTAGACTAAATTTGGTATCAACACTGAGTATTTAGTTTTTTGAATTCATTTTAACCCTAGAACATTTTGTATAATTTCACACACCTTGGTAGAGAAGGCATCTCCATGGCTGACTTGGGATATCTGAGGGAACTCACTGCTGAAGATGAAGGCTGAGGTTGACAGAGGACTGCGGTCTTGTGAGGATCATAATTGTTCACTATAAATTTGTGAAGATTAACGCATTACACTTTTGGCAGTTATCAAGTAGTCTTTAAGTCGGTTGTCTTGTAGATTTCTAAAGATAATAAAGGTTTTATCCGAAAGGGTTTTTTTCCTGAAACTTTGCCTTTGTTCAATGCTTGGATTATTTTATCTGCTTTATCACATAGATGTATATTTAGGATAAAAAGATAAAATTGGTGTAATATAATTTCTCACACTCAAATTGGAATCCTTGTTGAGCATATTTGTTTCCTCATTTATAAGTGATATCAGATCCTTCCACCCTTACAAATAGTGTTAGAGAATACTTATTGCTTTTTCACTTTTTGATCAACCTGGCTCCCGACACTAAGTCGAGTGCTAAGGTGCCTTATCGGGTGGCTCTTTTGGACATGAAGGAGCGGATTAAGAAGTTAGAGTAAGGATACATTCGGCATAGCACATTGCCAAAAGGAGATCTAATTTTCTTTGTGAGGATGAGAACTAGTTCAGTACAGTTGTGTTTTTTACTACCATGAGTTGAACAAGGTGATGATGATGATGATGAATAAGTTTCCTTTGCCATATATTGATTATTTGTTTAATCAATTACATGGTGGTTCTTTTTAATCGAATAGAGATTTACAATTGGGATACACTCAATTAAGGGTATGGGTGGAGAACGTATCAAAGACTACCTTTTTCACTCGTTATGGTTCTTACGAGTTCACTGTATGCCATTTGGGCTTACCAATTCCACCCCCACCTCCCCCCGCGGTGTTCTTGAATTTAATGAATTGCATATATCATTCGTATTTAGATTACTTTATTATCATCTTCATTAATGACATATTGATTTATTTGTGGACTGGAGAGGATCACGTCAAGAATTTGAGGATTTCACTTCAGACAATTCATGAGCATAAGTTAAATGCTAAATCCAAAAAGTGAGAGTTTTGGAGGTGTAAGATGCATATATCGGGCCGTGTAGTCTCAGATTCGAGATTATCAGTGGATCCAAGAAGTTGTCGATCGTGTTGGATTGGATACAACCCATGATACCTATGGATGTTCATAAATTTTTAGAATTAGCCAATTATTATAGGGGATTCATTAGAGGCTTACTGAAAATAGCAAGTCCCCTAATAAATCTTACTTATAAGGCCATTCATTTTGTTTTTAAGGATAGGTGTTAGAATGCCTTTGCTTAAGGAGAAGTTTATTTTGGTTCGCGTTTTGGCTCAACCTATGAGTGGGGTTAAGTATTTGGTGTATACCAATGCTTACATATAGGGATTAGGTGGGGTGTTCATGCAGGAGGATCTTTTTATTTCCTATGTGTCTTGGATGTTAATGCCTCATGAGGTTAATTATTCGATACATGATTGCAATTTGTGGCGATAATATTTGTACTATATGTTGGGAGACAATATTTTTGGGGTGTGAAGTTTCGGCTCTCCAGCAATGATAAGTCTTAATTATTTGTTCATGCAAAAGAATACGAACATACGACAACAATGGTGGTTTGATTTAATCAATGACTACCGGTATATGATTAAGTATCACCCTGGGAAGGCTAATGTGGTGCAAGATGATTTGAGGTGATGAGCAAGCGATAGTTTGTTTACTCCTTAGTAGACTAATATGGGGTCCATTAAGATGAAAGGCTATTTGGATGATGATTTCACGAGGATGATCAACGCAATGCCCAATATCGTTATGTTGTTAAATTCATCAAAGGAAGATGATGTGGCATTCAAGGAGAAGGTATCCTAACTTTGGGCTATTGGAGTACCTCTTTAAGCCATTAATTAAGATAGTGGATTGCGGTACACGGGGAGGTTGGTCGTACCCTACAATGAGGAGTTTCCTGGGGGTGTTATGAAGGAGGCTAATGGATTGATATTTTTTATGCATCCTAGTGGGAATAAGATGTACAAAGATACGTGAATGTAGTATTGGTGGGTCGGGATGAAGTGGGACATTGCCATGTCTGTGTCATAGTACATCACATGTCAAAAGGTCAAAGTGAATCACCAGCGATCGTCATCTACATGTCAACCCTTACCCATACCTGAGGGAAAGTGGGATAATATATCGATGGACTTCACCATGGGATTGCCTTTGATACCTAATAAACAAGAATATATTTTGATCATAATGGACTTCGTGGCGAGGGTTTCACATTTCTTGCCCATCCTTGTTGACTTCACATCAGATTAGTACGCATGATTATATGTGTTAGGGATTGTTCGATTGTATGGGGTACCTTTATTGATCATCTAAGATAGAGATCAGACTTTTGTATCTCAATTTTGGGGTAGTTTTAAAGAGGTCAAGGGGACTAGATTACTCTTGAGCATGTCTTATTATCCCTGGACATATGGGAAAACGGAGGGGGTGAACTACATTTTGGAGGATATTCTTGAGTATACATGTTAGATTTGAGGGGTTATTGGAGGTTCACGTTCCATTGGTCGTGTTCGCCTATAATAAAAAAATTCAATAGTCGATCGACACGTAACCATTTGAGGCTTCGTATGGTTGACCATCTAGATTACTGGTGTATTGGTTGAACCCAAGGAAGAGTAACTTGTTAGGTATCGAGTACGTTTAGGATATGACTGTGAAGATCAAGATGATTTGAGACCGGATCAATATTGCCTAGACTAGACAAAATAAATATATGAAGTGATGCATTTTGGAAAAATGGTAAACTAGCCCCAAGGAATATTTGGCCATTTATGATCTCAGATAGAGTAGGGATGATTGTGTATTACCTCTTCCGGATCATTTAGATTGAGTACATAAAGTGTTCCTTGAATCCATGATTCATCGATAATTGCGGGGTCGTGCCGCCTATCTGTGACACCCCGCCTAATTAAATATCGGGTGATCAGTCCTTTATTAAATTAAAAATCAAGGTGAACGGTTGGTTCATTCTTAGTATCATTGTCGCAAAATAAACAGTTTAATTTCATTATGAAAACCTTATTTCTGGGTTATTTTGGGAATTTTAATTCCATTATGGGAATTTTATGACATCACCGGGTTATTTTAAACCTTATTTTTATTTCATTTAATTCCATTATGAAAGCCTTTTTAATAATTAACTATTTAAGAATCGCATAAATGTTAAAGATGGAAATTAACATGCAAGAATTTAACCATTCAGATAAACCAATACCAAGTTTAAAAACTACAAATGAAATCATCCTGACAAGTATTACATCCCAAAGAGTACTGAATACTGAAAATAAAGGAACATAAATCTCTGACAAATCCAAACTGAATAGGGAAACGGGCGACACATGCCCTGACAAATAAGAACTAAAATAAGAGTAAAGTCAACAACGAGGTCGTCTAAGCAATGGCCTACAACTCCCACAGAAGCTGTAGCGCGTACGTTTCGAGGAATCTAAGCATGACGCCCCTGTGGCTGGGCACTTGTAATATATACATATATATATACAAGAGAAAAGAAATAATAGGAAACGGGTCAGAGTCCGAGTGTAAAACAGTTTAAAAATTGTTTAGCAAGTATTTAAAATGTTTACTGGCTAATGAAACAACCATGTTAGTATGCGACACTCTCTTGAGAAATTCTCACCTTACATCTAGTGTGCACGCCTACCGTACTATTAATCTCAAAAGTTTATTTTAACTTAACTTTCCCACAACCTTTCATTCTGATAAATACTATGGCTAAGATAATTAGTTTCTGAAAATTAAGCTCTCTCATATATCTTATGTTATTTAAAATAACCCAGTGATGTCACAAAACTCCCAAACACTTGTAATAAAGTTAGAGTTTTTATTCATTACTTAACTACTTTTATGCATAGTAGAAAGTTACCATACTTAAGTATATATATATATATATATATATATATATATATATATATATATACATTAGTCACTCATACAATATATATACTATCGGCACCCCCACATAAAATCTGTGATGCTGGCATACTCTGCTATCAAGTCCCCGTATCACTCGCACTAAGGGAAATACTAGTTTGGAATAACTCTCGAACTATATTAAAACAAAACACATACAATTGGAGGCGAAGTATAGTTCCAAGTCACTAAGAGGTCAGCACATACCCTCACGTCTCTTAGGACCATCTGAATATCACTCAAATAGCCAGTATCAAGGATACTATCTTCTAGGGTACAAGTCCTTATCCCCCATAAAGGCCCAATCGAGATAAGACTGTCCCGATGCGGAAACCCCCGTGATAGAAAGTAGCTCAGGT
Source organism: Sambucus nigra (assembly GCA_949130495.1). Classification (NCBI taxonomy): domain Eukaryota; kingdom Viridiplantae; phylum Streptophyta; class Magnoliopsida; order Dipsacales; family Adoxaceae; genus Sambucus; species Sambucus nigra. Next base: position 631,436,773 of record OX422209.1, read on the forward strand.
ATGATTTTTATAGAGATATATAATATATGCACAATCACACAGTCATATATATAAGTATTTACATTTTCTAAATTAGATGCGCCCACGAGTCGTAATTATAATTATCCGTTCTTAGAACATTTTACTTGATTATCTCGCATAACGGATTCTTCATTGTATTCTCATATATAATTTACTTCATACTTACTTCTCGTCTCCCGAAGTATCCTTTCTCCCTAAGTAAAATTTCGGTTGGAATACTCTCACTTACCTTCTGGTCTCACTCCCTCACGAGTCTCGATCTTGTATTAAATGAAGGAAAGATTTCTTATGTGTGAATAACTCCCCGTTAATCCATAATTTCATTCAACATTAAATTTCACTCAACGGGGTCTACCTAAACCCTACTGGTCCTCTTTATAATTCATTATGCTCTATCAATGATGATCAAGGGTTCCTACGCATTTTAATCGGATTAAACTTAAAGAAGAAAAATACACAGTTTTCCAGGAGGGATCGATCGATCGAGGAATGGGGTTGATTAATTGATACCGTCGATCGATCGATGTTCTTGATCGATCAATCGATCAAGCAGTTATGACGAATTCTTCCATTGACAAGTTACAGGTCTACCTCTCCATCCTCAACCAAATCTTCATTAGCGATCCCCAAACTCCCAAACAACGTTACTACAAGTACTATATACCTAACCAGCTGATTTTCTACATAAAATATGTCCGATTTCGTCAAGTATAACGATTTAATGGAGTAAAATTGACATAAACTTCAAGAAACCTAATTTTTCCTTTAATTTCCATTCTTCCAATTATTTTCCAGATTACCTGCTTCGAAATCCATACAAATTCGTGGCTTATCCTCTACATGTGATTTAGATGTCCAGAATATGTCTACTTCCTCTACAACATATGATTTTAAGTCTCAAAAGTATTAATTTCTTCCATAAGACATGTTCTAAACAACCCTAGACTAACATGATTGAAACATTAACTAAAATAAAGCAAGATAGATACTTGCCTGAAATTTGAGTTTCTGATTTGTGGAAGAAAGAGGTATGGTTGCGTTCCTTATCACACGATCTAGGTTTTGGTGATGGTGGCGGTGCGAACAAGTGAGTCTTTGGCCTTGAGTTGCTTGGAAAGCTCTCCAACTTCTTCTCTAATGGTCGTTCTTTGATTTTCTGTTTGTGAACCCTAGAAGACAACTCGTAAAGGCTGATATATCCTTAGGAAATTCGTGGGTTTAATTGCCTAAAAATACAAAATGTCTATAATGCCCTCCCGGGATGCCAATTAGGCTTAAAAACGTCCTGAGACCCAAATTAAACTCCCGAGTACATTATTTTGATTATCTCAACCCTTCTGAACACATTGGCGCACTCAAAATGACCATACGGGCGACTTATAATTTATTCACTTTTAATAATTATAATAATTTAATCCCAACACGATACAGGTGAGTCCCGATTTAATTTCCAAAATTATCAAATTATACACTCATGATAATTTTAATAAATTCGATTATACATATTACTTTACCCATTAAGTAATGTTCAACAAATTCCCAATAATTACTAACTCTCATCCCGCTAGTAAATATTTAAAATAATTTCTGAATTAATTTTAAATTAATATCTCAGTTTAAATTTATTAGATCCCCAAATTTAAAAGTCATAAAAATACGGGGTATTACATACTTTCCCCCTAATAATAGAATTTCGTCCCGAAATTCAAAAAATAAGGCATAGCTGGTAAAAATAAATCTGGATATTTTTCGCGCATCCAATTGGATTCCTCCACATTATGATGCTCCCACTAGACCCGTACAAGCGGGACTACCTTCGACCTCAATTTCCTCTCGCTATGGTCTAGGATAACCAATGGTCTCTTCTCATAAGATCTGTCGGACTGTAAATCAATCTCCTCTATCGCGATGTGAGTATGGGCCATGTCATCCCAAAGATATCGTCTTAACGATGAGATGTGGAACACATCGTGAATGCTGTGCAAATGCTCTGGCAACCCCAACCTGTATGCCACCGGCCCAATCCTCTCGATAATGGTAAATGGTCCCACGTACATCAGAGCCAACTTCTCCTTCTTTCCAAACCTCACTACTCCTCTTATAGGAGATACACGTAGTAATACTTGGTCCCCGACGCTAAACTCTCGAAAAAAAATGCATCGCATCAGCGTAGCTCTTCTGTCTATCCTATGTTACCCGAATGCGACTCCTGATGAGCTCAATCCTAGCTTAAGTTTGCTGAATCATCTCAGGTCCGAGAAATTTGTTATCCCCCACCTCTAGCCAACAACCGGAAGAATGACAAGGCCTGCCATACAATGCCTCAAATGGAGCCATGCCGATCGTGAACTGATAGGAGTTATTGTCAATAAACTCTACCAGTGGAAGATACGGCTCTCATCCATCTCCAAAATCTAGGACACACATGCGTAGCATATCCTTCAACATCTCATTGGTAAGCTCTATTTGTCCATCCGTCTGTGGGTGATAAGCTGAACTCAATCTCAACTATGTGCCCATGACTTCCTGAAAGCTCTCCCAGAATCGCGACATAGAAATCTTATCTTTATCAGACATAATATCTAGGGGCACCCCATGTAGCTTAACAACCTTGGAAATGAACTACTGTGCATACTGTCCCATGGTATAATCTATCTGTACTGGCAGAAAATGACCCACCTTGGTCAACAGATCCACTATACCCCATATAGAGTCGTGACCCCACTGTGATGTAGGTAATAATACGCAAATATCGCGTATTTCATCCTCCGAACCTACGCATTTTAGCCCCCTCGGGTGCCTTAATCTCTATATTTAAGCCCGTTAACCAGATAACCTCGGTTTATACTGTTAACATGCTATATGAGGTATAATTGGGCTTTTGTAGGTATTTAGGTACTAAGTATGAAGTTCGGACGCGTTCCGCTCGATTCCCGTACACAATCGCACGTTCAAGGGCATTTTAGTCATTTTATAGATTAGGCACCTAGCCCAACATCTTCATGGAAGTTTTAGCCCTCCTCGCAAGCTTCGCATGGCCGCAAAAGGTGCGCGATTCCGATTCATAACGAAGAAGTTACGGCAATTTTAGCGAAGGAGAAATGCAAGCCAAAACAGGGGAAAATGTAGTCTGCCCCTGCTTGATCGATCGATCGACCAAATGGTAGATCGATCGAACCTTCCCATTTTTTCCCCGTCTTATATGGTCGATCGATCGACCAAATGGTAGATCGATCGACCCCCTATTTTTCAGCAGATATTTTGCATTTCTTTTCTCTTTTCTTTTCTAATTTAATTCCCACTTGGTATATAAGCCAATGTTGATGTAATAAACAGGGGTGAACGTTTTTAGAGAGTTTTAGAAGATAGAATAGTTAGGGTTTATGTGATTTGCTTGGTTCTTCTTCCTTTCCTCTTGGATTGACACACTTTTGGGCTTGAATGTTGACTATTCATCATCCCCTCCATTAATATAGTTTGTATTTCTTCATTTCTTGCTTTCTAGTTAATTTACAAGCTTTCTAATTTAGGTTTTCTTGCTTTATTTACATGCTTTGATTACTTGCTTTGTAGTGTAATTTTACCGCGTTTATTACCGCTTTCCATTTATCGCGTTTTTAACATGCTTTCTAGGTAACTTAAATTAGGTTGTGTTTGAATTGAACTCACTCGGGTTAACGTGTTGCTTTGCTTTGGTGATGGAGTTTACGGGTCTATTTCGAGTGTGTTGTCCTAGTTATTATGCCTAGGAGATTTGACGGGGCATATCATGTATGTCCCGTGCTTATGACCTTTCGCGCGTAATTTCCGGGATATTTGTTGACGCCAAAATCTTATTAGGCTTTTATGACGATTTAGGGCGTAACAACCCTTGATTTAATTAACTATCGAAACGAGATGCATTTGTAATAACTCGTCGACCCATGTGACCATTTTATACTAATTAACTCAGGTGAGGGATATTCGACGCAACCTATAGTTTTACTCGCTTTCATAATCTAGTTTCAACACATTGCCTAGATTAACTTTTCCTTTTAGTTTGTAATCATCTTTTACACTTTTATTTCGGAATATTAAATCACTTGAATTATAGCAACTCGTCTCTGTGGATTTTCGATACCCGACTTACCGCTGTGCTTGCCTCGCAAGTGTAGTAGTAACTTAGGTTTTTGTATTGAGTTGGCGAAACGAAAACGACTGTGCACTTTACACGCGCACACTTTTCGCACTTAATCAAAATGGCGCCGTTGCCGGGGACTAGTTTGTTTTAGACTTTATTTGATTTAGTAGTTCATAGTATTTTCTTTCTATTTGTATTATTTGCTAACTTTTTGTAGGACTTCCACATTTGAGCACTTAGAAACGCTCGAATTTTTCCCGCGCGCACTTACTTTTTGGAATCCGCCACTTCGAGCCATTTTTGGGGTAAGCATGTCTTATTCCAATTCTTTCGTTAATCATTGTTATAATTCTCAAAATTCCCGCAAACCTATGACTTTCGGTGAATACTTAGAATCCCAAAAATTTGCAAATTCACATATTACTTTGGGCGAGTATAACGAAATTCAAAACTTAGGTTATAGGAATTTTGATGATGATGATAATGATTTTGGGCCTTTACCTCCTTATAATAGGAATTTTGAAACGAATTACAATAGTTTTCAAAATTCCTATAATAATGAGTTTTCGTTTAAGTCCGATGGCAATTTTCAAAGTTCCCATTCTAATGCATCCGCACCTCGACCTATGACATTTGGTGAGGGTTTGCGTATGTATGAGAATGAGAAAATTGAAAATCGCTATCGGGAAGAAAATCGTTCGTGGGAACATGAGTTGGATTTATTATTTGAGTCCGACGACGATTTTGCTTCCGAAACTTTTGAAGTCGATGAATGTTTTGAACCAAATGAGGTACTTGTACCTACTTTGGAACAAGCCATTCTAGACTTTGCCCATCTCATAATAGATATTGAAAGTGAGGATGAAAATGACGTAATATCTATTTGCAATGAAATGATTTCTTCTTTGGCCCCCAAAGAAGAATATTTCATTGAAAATGATATTATTTCCTTTGAAATTCCAACTTCATGCGATGATGATTCATCTCATGAATTTGAATTTCTTTCATCCCCGTTTTCATTCTCTATTACCCCACCGGAACAAGTACCCGACGATTCGGTTTCGAACTTTAATGTTTTAAACCATATCGCCGATGAGGAGTACTTGCTCGAGTCGCCCTCCACGATCGCATCTTTGCCTTTGTGTGCGCCGCCTCCCATTCCAACTTCAAAATCCTTGGGAGGATATTCGGCTTTTCTCGGTCCCCACTTGTTTTTGTCACCCGCCTTATCCAAATCCCCCATCGTCCCACCAAAACTTTTAATTGGCGATGGTTCATTTCTTCCGCCTTACACATGCCTTCCGTTGTTCAAACGGAATTCATATTTTTCGGAGGGCATGCTTGTATGTGAGGGTACACCGGTTATCTTCCAAAGTCAAATCGTTCTTATGGTGGACCCTCAGCTATTTAGACTTCTAGTGTACATTTAGTGTGAAGTCTAAATAGTAGGTTGTATATAGTTAGCTTTTTATTTTTTCTTTCCTTTTTAATTTAGTCTAGTGTAATTAGTTAACTTTTTGTTATTTGTTTTTGCTATGCTCGGTACTAACTTGTTATGTAGATTCTTTGGACTTGTTCTTATGGGGATCGCTCCACGTTTGGGTAATATCGCTCTTTTCCTCTCTTTGACTTGGTTTTTAATTTACATTGAGGACAATGTCAAGTTTTAAGTTAGGGGGTGTGGGATATTCTATCCATTTCTAATTTTAGTCCATGTTTTTGCTCACATGTTAGTTACTTAGTATGCTTTTCTTAGAAAAATTCAAAAATTTCAAAAAGATTTTCTTTATTTTTTCTCCTTTATTGGGCATTTTGCCTTTGTTTCCGATGAAAAATTTCAATAATTGCCCGATCCAATTGACAACCCAATGATGCATGTTCTCGATTTTAGAAGTTATTAGACTTTAGTATCACTTATTGATATTATGAATAACTTCATGAATTAAACTTTAATCCCATGAGCACATGCATTTTTATGGTTATATTGATTTGGTTTAAGATTTTTATAACTCGGTAATATTTTGTTGCATTGTATATACTTACACCGAGTAAGCTTTGTACCTTTCATCATTTGTGAGTGTATACACTATTCTTTTCTCATTGAAAACGTTGAATTCGTTGTTAATCTCACTATTCTTTCATTTGACCGTTCATTAATTGAGTTCATACTTGAAATGTGTTACTTGATCATGATTTTCATATATTGTTTTGATTCGAGAATTGCGTAAACTTTGTGAAATGATCATAGGCCCTCTTTGATATATCACCCATATTAGCCTTGACCTCACCCTTATATGTTTACCCTCGTTAACCCCTTTGAGCCTAAATATTAGCCTTTCGTTTCATAACCCCATTACCATAACTAACTCTAAATTGGAGTTTTAGCCCATACATACACTTTCCATACCTTTGTTTGGAATGTTACTTGGTATTGAATGATGTTGTTATGATGCCGGTTGCAATTTAGGCATATGAGAGTTTGATAAGTAAAGAAAAGAAAATAGTGAAAAAAGTGAAGAAAAAGAGAAAGCAAAAAGCAAAAGAAAAAGAAAAAGTGAGAAAAGGGAAGAAAAGAAAAAGAAAGAGAAAGTTGTAAATGTTGTATATAGTTCAATAAGCTTTGATTACTCTCCCCGATGATATATCTAATACCTTTTTGGAACTTGTTTTCCAATTTTGATATTGCCCTCATTATCCCATTATCCCGAGTTTTCATACCGAACACTTTGAATACGTACATATATTCCTTCATTTCGTACCTTAGCCATACCTACATTATAACCCTATTAAAGTCCTATGTGATCTTAGGTGCATGTAATTTAAAATTCATAATAGTTGTGATAATCTGTGAAAATGTATTTCGCCTCTTTTAGTGAGTGGTATCCTTTCATTGAGATTACAGTTTTTCAGTTTATATATAGCGTTCTTCATCTGTGACATGTGTGTGGCCTAGTTTCCATTTACATTTACTCTTTAGCCCACATGTCCCGTGTGTTACCTCCCTATTTCGAGTGAAGTCACTTGATGAGTGTAATGCCCATGAGGATTGAATATATGCTTGCTTTAATGTTTATCCGGTTTATATAAATTTTTCACCAAATCACACTTTGCATGTGCTCGATCCCCTCCCTCATTTTAAGGTTTCAATTCTATGAGGTGCATTCTATAATGTTAATGATTTGGACTTTTGTGTGAATTCATTCACTTTGCTAATAATGCGTATGAAATCCTTTTCGCTTTTGTTGGGCTTGTCGCATGTTGGATTGGGCATATTTTGAGGAAACCATGTGATGTTTGTGGGTACCATCTCTGAAAACCCTCACGAGACGACACTCGTCCGCTAGGGTAACCTAGGGGTTTAACGGCTTATTGCATACACTAAATGCAATCGAATCGCCCGCGAAAGTGGCCTCTTACTTTTATACCATACTTTTGTGCTATCTCCTGCTTTTGGTTTGCTTGTATTTCTTGTTGCATCCTATTTCATTGCTAGTGACTAGCAATGTGTAAGTTAGGGGGTGTGATAATACGCAAATATCGCGTATTTCATCCTCCGAACCTACGCATTTTAGCCCCCTCGGGTGCCTTAATCTCTATATTTAAGACCGTTAACCATACAACCTCGGTTTATATTGTTAACATGTTATATGAGGTATAATTGGGCTTTTGTAGGTATTTAGGTACTAAGTATGAAGTTCGGACGCGTTCCGCTCGATTCCCGTACACAATCGCACGTTCAAGGGCATTTTAGTCATTTTATAGATTGGGCACCTGGCCCAAAATCTTCATGTAAGTTGTATCCCTCCTCGCAAGCTTCGCGTGGCCGCAAACGGTGCGCGATTCCGATTCATAACGAAGAAGTTACGGCGATTTTAGCGGAGGAGAAATGCAAGCCAAAACAGGGGAAAATGCAGTCTGCCCCTGCTTGATCGATCGATCGACCAAATGGTAGATCGATCGACCCTTCCCATTTTTGCCCCATCTTATATGGTCGATCGATCGACCAAATGGTAGATCGATCGACCCCTTATTTTTCAGCAGATATTTTGCATTTCTTTTCTCTTTTCTTTTCTAATTTAATTCCCACTTGGTATATAAGCCAATGTTGATGTAATAAACAGGGGTGAACATTTTTAGAGAGTTTTAGAAGATAGAATAGTTAGGGTTTGGGTGATTTGCTTGGTTCTTCTTCATTTCCTCTTGGATTGACACACTTTTGGGCTTGAATGTTGACTATTCATCATCCCCTCCATTAATATAGTTTGTATTTCTTCATTTCTTGCTTTCTAGTTAATTTACAAGCTTTCTAATTTAGGTTTTCTTGCTTTATTTACATGCTTTGATTACTTTCTTTGTAGTGTAATTTTACCGCGTTTATTACCGCTTTCCATTTATCGCGTTTTTAACATGCTTTCTAGGTAACTTAAATTAGGTTGTGTTTGAATTGAACTCACTCGGGTTGACGAGTTGCTTTGCTTTGGTGATGGAGTTTACGGGTCTATTTCGAGTGTGTTGTCCTAGTTATTATGCCTATGATATTTGACGGGGCATATCATGTATGTCCCGTGCTTATGACCTTTTGCGCGTAATTTCCGGGATATTTGTTGACGCCAAAATCTTATTAGGCTTTTATGACGATTTAGGACGTAACAACCCTTGATTTAATTAACTGTCGAAACGAGATGCATTTGTAATAACTTGTCGACCCATGTGACCATTTTATACTAATTAACTCGGGTGAGGGATATTCGACGCAACCTATAGTTTTACTCGCTTTCATAATCTAGTTTCAACACATTGCCTAGATTAACTTTTCCTTTTAGTTTGTAATCATTTTTTACACTTTTATTTCGGAATATTAAATCACTTGAATTCTAGCAACTCGTCTCTGTGGATTTTCGATACCCGACTTACCGCTATGCTTGCCTCGCAAGTGTAGTAGTAACTTAGGTTTTTGTATTGAGTTGGCGAAATGAAAACAACGACTGTGCACTTTACACGCGTACACTTTTCGCACTTAATCAGTAGGCAGCCCAATAATGAAGTCCATGGAAATACTCTCCCACTTCCACGTAGGTATCTCCAATGGCTGAAGTAACCTCAATGGTCTCTGGTGGTCTACCTTTACCATCTAAAAAGTAGAACACTTGGACACGAACTCAGCAATGTCCTTCTTCATCCCACTCCACCAATACTGTCGCCTCATATCCTGGTACATCTTATCTCCTTCGGGATGTATCGCAAATCTGGACCCATGAGACTGTGTCATCACTGCATGACGTAAGTCTTCTCTTTTTAGGACCACCAATCTCCCATTAAATCTCAAACCTCCATCAAAACTTACAGAATAGGACTCAGCACCCTCAGCTAAAAGCCGAATAATCTGTTCCTAACAAAAAGAATCCGCTGACTGTGCCCACCCTCGTAAAAATCTCTGGTGTGACTGTCACGACAGATACAAGGGAATGGGCTATCGCGTCCCGGTGACCTAACTCTTTCCACTTCTCTTTCCAGATGTTCGCTACATCGCCTACCGATCTATGGCTTAACGCATCAGCAGCAACATTTGCCTTTCCCGGATGGTACTATATCTTGTTCTGGTAGTCTTTCACAAACTTCAACCATCTGTGCTGACGCATATTTAGCTCTCGCTGAGTGAACAAGTACAGTAGTGACTTGTGGTCTATGAACAAGCGAAACTTCTCCCCCAACAAGTAATATTTCCAAATCCTCAATGCAAGAACGACCGCTGCTAGCTCTAGGTCGTCTGTGGGGTAATTCCTTTCGTGAGGCTTTAGCTTACGGGAGTAAAAAGCCATAGCCTTCTCCTCCTGCAGAAGTACTCCCCCGAGTCCCCATAAAGAGGCGTTAGTGTACACCAGATACTTTACTCCCGGCTTGGGCAAAGCAAGAACTGGCACCGAAGTCAACTTATCTTTCAGCTCATCAAAAGCCAATTGACAAGCATCATCCCAAGCATACGAAATTCCCTTGCGAGTCAGATTCGTTAACAGACCCGCTATCTTCGAAAAGCCTCGAACGAATTTCCTGTAGTACCCAACTAACCCCAAGAAACTACGCACTTCCGTCAGTGTCGTGGGTTGTCCCCACTCCCTCATCGCCGACACTTTGCTCGGGTCAACCAATATTCCCAATTCCAACACAACATGCCCCAAATACTGTACATCCCATAACAAGAATCCGCACTTCCAATACTTAGCATACAGCTGATGCTCTCGTAGAGTCTGAAGAACCTGCCTCAAGTGCTCAGCATGCTCCTCCTCAGTGTTTGAATATATTATGATGTCATCTATGAAAATGATGACAAACTGATCCAAGAACTCTCTGAACACTCGGTTCATCAAGTCCATAAATACGGTTGGAGCATTTGTTAGCCCAAACGACATGACTCTGAACTCATAGGACCCATATCTCATTAAGAAAGAAGTCTTCGCCACATCCTTCTCCCTAATCCGTAGCTGATGGTATCCCGATCTCAAATCTATCTTTGAAAAGAAGGTTGCTCCCCTCAGTTGGTCGAACAGGTCATCGATTCAAGGCATCGGATATTTGTTCCATATCGTGACCTTATTCAGCTCTCAGTAATCCATGCATAACCTTAGTTAACCATCTATTTTCTTCACAAACAAGACTGGAGCGCCCCAAGGTGAGGTGCTCCTAAGAATGAAGCCCTGACCTAACAGTTTCTCTATCTGATCCCGTAACTCCCTCATTTCTGCTGGAGCCATATGGTACGGTGCACGTGCTATGGGTCAAGTACCCGGTATCAAGTCTATGATGAAATTTATCTCTCGACTGGGGGGTAGACTCGATATCTCTTGAAATGCATCAAAATACTCACGAACGACTGGAATCAAATCTAAGGGAATCACAATCTTCTTAGAGGTATCCTCCTCTATATAGTAAAAATGGGTGAAAGATCCTCCCTCTAGGCAAGGCATCGCCACCAAAAACATCTCCTGCCCCAGAATGGCAAAGATAATACTCCTACCAAAATAATCTATCATGGCTCTGTACGCAGCGAGCCAATCCATGCCAATAATAACATCATGCTCATGCATCTCTAAGACTAGCATGTCTGTAGGTAAAATCAAGCTACCAATCTCTACTCCTACACCCCGGCATATAAAGAAAATCAAAGACCCATTCCCCAGTTGTGAGTCTACGCATGTCACAGTGCTCTCTGTCGTGTCTAATAACCCTAAGGTTCATGCAAATGAGTAGCTATAAAACAGTGCGATGCCCCAGTATTAAATAAAATCCGACCCATAGTGCCATGGATAGGAAAAATACCCTCAATCGCGGGTGGTGCCTGAGGAGATGCTAGCTGGTGGACGTTATAGACACATCTGTACTGTAATTGTCCCTACTGTACTGGAGCTACTGGGATGGCTGGTAGGGCTGGCACCTGAGCTGGCATTGGGAGGGTAGTTGGAAAGAGTGGCATCTGCGGCTCATTACGAGCACCCTGCTGCTGTGAGGCCCTATCTCCCTCTGGGCAATCCTGGCGCCTATGGCCATTCTTGTCACATCCGAAACATCTGCCCCTGAAGTTACCTCCCCTCTGCCTCTCCTGACCACGGCCTTGTTGGCCGTAAACCACCCCGCCTCTGGCCCTGCTGGAAACTCTGTTGACCTTGATGGCCCTGTTGCTGTCCTTGCTGCTGCCGGCGTTGGCTCTATTGGCCATGCTAAATAAAATGGCCCTACCGGTCCTGCCTAAATCCCTTAAATCCCTGTCTGTAGTCACCTGATCGAAATCGCTTGGCAGGGTCCCCCTGATGGGAACACTTCTCACTATGACGGGACTGGCCCTAGGTTGCTGGTGCCCCACCAGTACTACTTCCCCCTATCCTGCCCTGCTGGATGGACTCCCCTGATCGTTTACTCCCCAGCAGATGGAAGCAGTGATTCTTACAGTGTAACAAAGCAGCATTGAGTACATCAGTGTGGATACTCAATGATAGATTACTGATGAGGTGCTGACGGATCCTCCAGGCTAATCCATCTATAAACAACAGTATCGTCTTATCCTCAGTGGGCGCCTCATCTGGCACTATAGTGAGAATTCTAGTAAACTCCTCCTCCTACTCAGCAACAGTCATACTCTCCTACTTCAGATTTAGTAACATCCACCTCATCTCAGTCTGCATGGTGGATGGGAAGTACTTGCGATCAAACCGCGTCCATAATGACTGAATCATGATGCTGTCCCTCTCCTCCAAGGGGTGGTGGACTCCCACCACTGCAATGCGGCTCCCACTAGCTATAAGGAAGCCAAAAGTTGTCTCTGCATGTCAGTGCACTCATACATGCATATATGTCTCTAGATATCTTTCTTCCATTGGCTGGCGACTACTATGTCTGAACTACCTGAGAACTCCGGGGGATGCGCCTTCTGAAAGGCATCCCTAACCCGCTCCCATGTGGATGGAAGTTGTGATGGTACTGGCGCCACTGCCTGAATCTGGGGTGGAGCCTGCTGCACTATCGCTAATGCGGCATTCACCACCTGAGCAATAATAGCGGCTACCTCAGTTGGTTCATCATTCCCTGAGACGGACCTGCTGGCTACTCGGCCTGAGCATTCCTGTCTCAGGGTGCGCATCTCGGAGGCATCTGAAATGAGAATAGAGTTTATTAGTCTATAGTTATTATCAAATTTCGAATAGATAAAGACGTAAGCGTAAATACAAGAATACAACAGTCCTAAAAATAGAGCTCTATATCAAGGACGCTAAGCTGGAAGCAAAATAAACCGTACAGATCCTAAAGGACACTAGAACCTGATGCTCTGATACCACCTGTGACACTCCGCCTAATTAAATACCGGGTCATCAGTCCTTTATTAAATTAAAAATCAAGATGAACGGTTGGTTCATTCTTAGCATCACTGTCGCAAAATAAATATCCAATTTAAACACCCCAAATAATTGAACTAAGTGTCAAAAAAAGTTTAAACCTTATTTTCTATTTCATTTAATTCCATTATGAAAACCTTTTCAATAATTAACAGTTTAAGAATCGCATAAATGTTAAAGATGGCAATTAACACACAAGAATTTAACCATTCAGATAAATCAATACCAAGTTTAAAAACTACAAATGAAATCATCCTAACAAGTATTACATCCCAAAGAGTACCGAATACTGAAAATAAAGGAACATAAATCTCTGACAAATCCAAACTGAATAGGGAAATGGGCGACACATGCCCTAACAAATCAGAACTAAAATAAGAGTAAAGTCAACAACGAGGTCGTCTCAACAATGGCCTGTAACTCCCACATAAGCTGCAGCGCGTCCTTTCCGAGGAATCTAAGCATGACGCCCGTGTGGCTGGGCACTTGTAATATATACATATATATACAAGAGAAAAGAAATAACAGGAAACGGGTCAAAGCCCGAGTGTAAAATAGTTTAAAAATAGTTTAGCAAGTATTTAAAATGATTATTGGCTAATGAAACAACCATGTTAGTATACGATACTCTCTTGAGAAATTCTCACCTCTCATCTAGTGTGCACGCCTACCGTACTATTAAACTCAAAAGTTTATTTTAACTTAACTTTCCCATAATGTTTCATTCCTAAAAATACTATGTCTAAGATAAGTAATTTTTGAAAATTAAGCTCGCTCATATATCTTATGCTATTTAAAATAACCCAGTGATGTCACAAAATTCCCGAACATTTATAATAAAGTTGGAGTATTTATTCATTACTTAACTACTTTTATGCACAGTAAAAAGTTACCATACTTAATTATATATATATATATATATACATTAGTCACTCATACAATATATATACTATCGGCACCCCACATAAAATCTGTGGTGCTGACATACTCTGCTATCAAATCCCCGTATCACTCGTACTAAGGGAAATACTAGTTCGGAATCACACTCGAACTGTATTAACACAAAACACATACAATTGGAGGCGAAGTATAGTTTCAAGTCACTAAGAGGTCAGTACATACCCTCACGTCTCTTACGACCATCTGACTATCACTCAAATAGCCTGTATCAAGGATACTATCTTCTAGGGTATAAGTCGTTATCCCCCATAAAGGCCCAATCGAGATAAGACTGTCTCGGTGCAGAAACCCTCGTAATAGCATGTAGCTCGGGTATGATTTTTACACAGATATATAATATATGCACAATCACACAGTCATATATATAGTATTTACATTTTCTAAATTAGATGCGCCCACGAGTCATAATTATAATTATCCGTTCTTAGCACATTTTACTTGATTATCTCGCATAACGGATTCTTCATTGTTTTCTCATATATATTATACTTCATACTTACTTCTCGGCTCCCGAAGTATCCTTTCTCCCTAAGTAAAATTTCAGTAGGAATACTCTCACTTACCTTCTGGTCTCACTCCCTCACGAGTCTTGATCTTTTATTAAACGAACGCAAGATTTCTTATGTGTTAATAACTCCTCGTTAACCCATAATTTCATTCTACATTAAATTTCACTCAACGGGGTCTACCTAGACCCTACTGGTCCTCTTTATAATTCATTATGCTCTATCAATGATGATCAAGAGTTCCTATGCATTTTAATCGAATTAAACTCAAAGAAGAAAAATACACAGTTTTCCTGGAGGGATCGATCGATCGAGGAATGGGGTTGATCAATTCATACCGTCGATCGATCGATGTTCTTGATCGATCGATCGATCAAGCAGTTATGACGAATTATGCCATTGACAAGTTACGGGTTTACCTCTCCAAACTCAACCAAATCTCCATTAACGATTCCTAAACTCCCAAACAACATTACTACAAGTACATACCTAACTACATGATTTTCTATGTAAAATATTTCCGATTTCGTCAAGTATAACGATTTAATGGAGTAAAATTGACATAAACTTCAAGAACCCTAATTTTTCCTTTAATTTTCATTCTTCCAATTCTTTTCCATATTACTTGCTTCTAAATCCATAAAAATTCGTGGATTATCCTCTACATGTGATTTAGATCCCCAGAATATGTCTACTTCCTCTACAACGTATGGTTTTAAGTCTCAAAAATATTAATTTCTTCCATGAGACATGTTCTAAACAACCCTAGACTAACATGATTGAAACATTAACTAAAATAAAGTAAGATGGATACTTTCCTGGACTTTGAGTTTCTGATTTGTGGACGAAAGAGGTATGGTTGCGTTCCTTGTCACACGATCTATGCTTTGGTGATGGTGGCGGTGCGAACGGGTGAGTCTTTGGCCTTGAGTTGCTTGGAAACCTCTCCAAATTCTTCTCTAATGGACGTTCTTTGATTTTGTGTTTGTTAAACCTAGAAGACAACTCCTATAGGCTAATATATCCTTAGAAAATTCATGGGTTTAATTGCCCAAATATACACAATGTGTATAATGCCCTCCCGGGATGCCAATTGGGCTTAAAAACGTCCCGAGAACCAAACTAAGCCCCGGGGTACATTATTTTAACTATCTCGACCCTTCTGAACACATTGGCGCACTCGAAATGACCATACGGGTAACTTATAGTTTATTCACTTTTAATAATAATAATTTAATCCCGACACGACACAGGCGCGTCCCGGTTTAATTTCCCCAATTATCAAATTATATACTCATAATAATTTTAATAAATTCGATTATACATATTACTTTACCCATTAAGTAATATTCAATAAATTCCCAATAATTACTAACTCTCATCCCGCTAGTAAATTTTTAAAATAATTTTTGAATTAATATTAAATTAATATCTCAATTTAAATTTAATAAATCCCCAAATTTAAAATTCATAAAAATACGGGGTATTACACTATCATCACATTGACTTAGGGAATATTCATCTAGAGACTGACTCTTCATATTGGGAGGAGCCAATGCATATTTTATATAGTAGAATCCGTATTTTGAGGTCTAAGATGATACCCATAGTTCATGTTTAGTGGGACGACCATAGTTAGGACTAGTCCACTTAGGAGAGAGAGGTTACAATGAAGTAGTAGTGCAGTTATTTTTAGGCAGGTCTTTTTTATGTTCTAAGAATTTCGAGGATGGCATTTTTTGGTAGGAGGGAAGAACATAAAATCCCATATTTTTAAAGTTAAAACAATATTTAATTAATTAAATGAAAAATCGCTTCAGTTGAATAATTCAAATTATGAATTTATATTTATTGATGTGGATTTAAAGTAGAAATGAAGTTATAGAGTTAATTTGGGTATTTGTTAAAGTTTTATGGCCTTATATGTAATTACTTTTAAAGTTTGTGGATAAATGGTAATTATTGTAAGTTAGCATTTGAATCGGACACACGGGGAATTTGGAAAAATCTTGAGGGTAGAATGGTTTTTATGCATTTTTTGGGAGCAAGGAGGGTTTTATAATGAGATCATTTAGAGAAATCTAGAACCGCCAATCAAAGGCTCCACCCACGCCAATCCCGCAACCGCGGGCCAGACCAGCACAACCACAGGGTCCATGACTACGACCGTGACAAAGTCGCTCTTAGACCGTAATTTGGTATGTCTTGCTTTTGATGTTTTACTTTTTTATACATTTAAACCTACTTCAAGACCCACCAACCCTCATTTTAAGTTGTCTTCTTAAAAAGATACCCTAAAAATCCCCAAACCCTCATTCGAGTAACATTTTCCATTAAAAAATCAAAGAGATTTGTCATGGATTTCAAGTGAGAATTTGAAGGAGAGTTTCTAAGGAAAAAATCAACGTTTTGAAATTTATATGATGTGATCCTACTTTAATAATTAGAACTATGGAATATGTTTATATATTTATTTATCCCAATCTGAATCGGGAAATTTTGATATTTAACCATCAATGAGTAGAATTGCATAGTATGTTTTGGAATTTAGAATGAGAATCATGAAAATTTTAATTGTATATAGAATTACTCATATTTAATTAGAGGTTATTTAGTATTGTAATACATGTGATAAATAGGGTTGTACTTTTGGATTTATGACTAGTACCTTTTAGATTATAAGCCTAATAAATATAATTCATGCATGCTTTGTAAGAAATAGAATTTAATTACTTATATGTATGCATGAACATTTAACAACCCCGTGTTTATAACCTTGATTGCAATTAGAATTCCTTTAATAGTATTGTGTTCATAGAATTGGAAATTGAGCCTAAATGTATATAAAAATGATTTAAGCCCATTTATTTAATTTCTTATGTCCTTGGAAATGATTAATTGAATAGATAAATTAGAAGGAGTACGGGATATACATTAGTTGGTTTATTATAGTTGTTAATTTATACTGGACCAATGTGATTGGATATGGAAGATGGTTATTTAATTTGTTTAAATTACTTAATTTAATTCACATTAATAAATCCTTAAATAATTATTTTATCTTAATGACTACCCTCCCTAAACGGATGTGTATCAGGGGGTTCCTTGTGCGGATTTAATCTATGAGATGTCCCATGCATAAAGTTAAGACACAGGTAGTACTGATGACTTTAGATACCTTAATCGACATATTTTTATATTCATAATGTTTGGATTTATGAGTAGTCCCATATTAGATACATCATCATAAGCGATTCGAGAATCCCTTTAGTCGTTAATGAAATGCGTATAATTTGGTTTTGGGGTTTAATTAGAATAAATCGAAGGGTTGGGTTAATGGAAAGTAATAACGTGATGATAAGGGATAATTTAAATGTGAAACATGCAATGTTAACGATGTAATAATGTAAAAACTTTTAAAATAAATAAATAATTAATGAATATTATAGGTGTGTGCCAAGAGAAAAACTCTTATGTATGCTTTATCGGAGAGAACGGTCTTAAGTAAGTGTAGACACCCCATTCTAATACCCCCCCCCCCCAACATCTCCTTAGGTTCCTAGCACCTCCCTTCACCATTACAAACCCAAGTCATACCGTGGGTACTAATCTAAAGGCCATCGGGCACTCCCAGGCTCCGTTTAACCAAAAGTCAAACTCTTTAGCTCGAATGAGACTGAATGAATCTTCAAAGGTCACTGAATCCCCTTTCCAACGGTCCATCCCACATATAATTCTGACTTACGGTGCGAATGAACGACTCGTTTTCCCCCGAAACTCGATCAGGAGGTCACCAAACGCTCCCAGGCTCCGTTTGACCAAAGTCAACTCTTCAGCTCGACCGAGACTAAATTAATATTCTAAGGGAACTGAATCCCCTTTCCAATGGTCCATCCCATGCACAATTCTAACTTACGGTACGGAGGAACGATCCATTTTACTCCGAAAGATCACCGAACGCTTCTAGGCCCCGGTTGACCAAAGTCAACTCCCCGAACCAGGTCAAACTCTTTGGAATGTCGAAGTACATCTCCTAATATTTATAATTGTCCACCCCGTGCGCGATTCTGACTTACCATGCGGACAAACGATCCGTTTGCATCCGAAGTTTCCTCGTCCAAAGGACCAACGAACGCTTCAGAGCCACATTTCAACCAAAGTCGACTCCCGGACCCAGGAGCAATCCAAAGGAATTTTGAAGGTCTCTGAATTAACTTTCCAATGGTTCAACCCATGTGCGATTTGGATCAATTTGTTAGCTCTCTACGACCGATTTTTCGAAGGAACCTGAAAGACACTGCCAAACGGCAGGTTCCAAACCCTGCCTATCGAGAGTGTGCCTAAACACACCTACCGATTGGCAGGACCAAGGCTATGCCGATTAGCAATTCCCTGGGCCTATATAAATGAGGGCTTAAACTCATTCCAAAGAGGAGAAAAAATCAAAGATCCATCACTCTCAGCAAGCTCAAAAAACCCCTCTCGAAGTCAGCGTGATTTCCACATCCAAATCCCTTTCCAACCTTCACCTTTCATCACTTTCTTCATAAAACTTGGTGAATTAAGTACCCTTCACCATCACCCAAGTGCAAGGGCTTCTCTCCAACATCCAAGATCAAGCTCAAGATCTTCAAGAAGGTCCAACTTTCTCAAATCTCTCTTTAAGTTCCCTTAAATTCGCATTAACTTGTTTTATTACCTAGCACGTTTATTCTCTTATCTCACATATCCTAATACACTTTTTATCTAGTATTATTGCACATCTCTTATTTTCAAATAAATAAAACCGAAAAAACAAGAAAAAGAGGATTTGCTCATAAATTCCAAACGCGAATTCTCACACTTTTCTCACGCCTTTCTCACAACTAAAACACTTTTTTACACACACACACATATAAGAGAAGTCCCCGAATGGATTTATGGGATAAATCCCACCCCACATTTTGCATGCGAACTACGTGGACTTTGATGCCTCTATAAGCCATGTAGGCATCTCGGGGTAAAACCCGTGACTCGAGTCTTATTCCTACTTTTCTCTCATTTTCTATTTTCTCTATATTCTTTAAACTCAATTCTCTTAAATTATTTATATACATATATTTGTTGTTAGTGGCGTATTATTCCATGTGCGTTATCGTTCCGTTATAACGATCAACGCGAGGATAATTGCGCAAATCCTATTTTCTAATATTATTTTTTAGGAACATTCCTACGGATGACTAGATTTATCTCTTCCATGATACAAGTCGATGATTCCTATCTCCACTACGTATACACATGCACACATATCACGGGGAAATAAAGGAAAATAGCAACAACCCATGAGAGGCCATAAGGGCGGAATGGGTGCCTAACACCTTCCCATTTCGTAACTTAGCCTCCGGACCCTTTTTCGAATCATTTTGGTTTCGTATGTATGAATATGTCTTTGGATGTTGTCCTTCGGGATGGATCTATTTTCTTTTGATTGTTTTAAGTAAAATAGACTGGCGACTCCATCTCCCTACATTTTTCACCTCATCAATGACGTCGGTCGAAGCGCTCCCGAGAGGGATGAGCGGGACCAAAGGGATCCTCTCCCGCCATGAGGATCGGGGATGGCCACAGTGGCGACTCCGCTGGGGACTATTTATTTTGAGGGCTAGACTCTATTTACATGGGTGTTGTATTTTTTTATATGTTCCCCTATTTTGCATGTTCCCCTTTTACTATTCATGTTTACCTCATGCTTATGCTTCTATTCACACTTATATAAAATTCTTCATGTACACTTCACACCACGTGCACATAGGATCACATATATCCCCATGTTGCACACATCGCCCATACTTGTTATACCATTGGTACTCATACTTTGCTCCCAGTTGGGCATGATCAATAAATATACTCTTATAAGATACTAAAAAGAGAATCATGCATGATTCACACGATATCACCAAAGTGCATTGTGGTTGACCAATTTTTTTTCAGTAACTAAAGGGTCACTTCGTGATGGGCACTGGTCCGGCAGGGCACAGTCAGCCTAAGCGATATGACTCTCACCTTCCATTGGCCAAGTACCTTCGACGTATATCGAACGGATCCCACGCATCGTATCGTTTGATTGAAGTCATGACGGGAGGTATATCACAGGGAATTCATTCACGTACGCTGAGTATATCGAATTCTCCCTCACACGTACCGTCCCCACGAGGTATATAGTGAGGCAATTCATGTACACTCAGGTATATCAAATGGTTTATCCACACGTACCGATTTCCCTCAAAAGCAAGACGTATATCGCGGAAACCACTCCAAAGGGGGAACCCTTTTCGATTCACCCAACCAAGCTGCATACCCGCATATAGGTGTCAAGCCTAGGACACACATGTTAGATTATCAGTTTCAACCCAAAACTCTGCCAAAATTTTGGGTCGGCCTACCGTCCAAATTTTCAAGCATTTTTAAAATGGGACCCTACCCGTGAGCCTGGTTACAAGTCCATCAATAGCTTTGCATATGTTACAAACCCAAATTTCCCAGGCTCGGGTCCCGTCTGGCATTTCATTTTGCATTTAGGAGAATTTAATACAAGTGAGAACATAATAATAATAATAATCATGCTCAGACCCATCTTCCAAAAACATTTTTTTCTTCTTTATCAAAAATCCAAAAACATTTCTCCTTTCTTTATCAAAAATCCCAAAATATTTCTCCTTTATTTACCAAAAATCCAAAAATATTTTTTCTTTCAATCTCAAAAAGAAAAAAAAATGTTAAAAATATTTTCCTTCTTTCTTTTCAAAAATAAATCTAGTTTTACGCCTTCTCAGGTCGATCGTACGTCCTTGACCTGGCCCCTTATTGGCTTCGGTCTTTAGTAAAATCACCCCGGAGTTATGTTCGTTCCCCTGCTACCTCTTTCGAGTCTAGTATTCATCCACTTTCCATGGAGAACATAGATCAAGTAACAGTTGCACAGCCAGATCTGACGATAGTTTTAGCTCAGCTCGTGTCCAAGATTGACAACCTTCAGACTGAGGTCCGAGAGATGCAACGAAACTAGGTTCATATTCCTCAAGAGCCCGAGGTCTTATTCCCTCGTGTTATGGGTCCACCCGAGCCTATCTGGGTTCTCAAAGAGTATCAGCACGCTCCACGTGTCCCTCCTGTTAATGGGTCGCCGCCTGCCCATCTTCCTATGCCAAACCTTGCCCAGCCTGGGGCTAACTTACTTGCGATCGTTGATCCGAAAGAGGAAGAATTGAACAAGGTCAAAGAAGATCTTAAGATGCTAAGTACTAATTTTGACCAAGTCAGAATCTTCAAAAATTACATGGACTACACCACATGTCTCCTTATCCTAAGGCAAGGTTACCTAAGAAGTTCAAGATGCCTAATATCGAGAAATTCGGAGGAAGTGGACCCCCGATTGTCCATCTTCACAGTTATCACCGTGCTATGACTCTCCTAGGGGCTTCTGAAGAAGTGATGGCCCAATTATTTCAGCAAACTTTGAAGGATAGCGCTCTCCGATGGTTTTTATCTCTCGAGGAGTCCAGAATCCATAGCTGGGAGGATGTATCCCAAGAATTTATATCGCAGTACAAATATAATGAAGATCTTAAGGTCACCCGTCATGATTTAGAGCTGCTCAAACAGAACTCTAGGGAATCAGTCAGTAACTTCATAGCCCGATGAAGGGAAAAGGCTGCCACTATGACCAATCGCCCATCTAAGGAAGAACAAGTCAACATAGTGAAGAAGAATTTCTTGCCCCATGTTCGAACAACCATGGGAGGATAATACTATCCCCATTTTTGAGCTCTCAGAGAAGCAGGAGTAGAAATCAAGGAAGGTCTTGCTAAAACAGAGGTTGAACCAAAGAAAGTGTCTGGACAGTTCACTCCCTGAAAATATAACAAACCTACCAGTGATGCAGTCTCAACCATCAACAACATCTCTCAACCAACCACTTCATGGGCACCAAAAAGTCACCCTGTCCTTGTCCGAAAGGAATACACCGAGCTTCATGCTCCCTTTTCCAAAGTTTATCAAGCCCTGTTAAGTCGAAACCTCATCAAACCCTTGGATCCCCGTCTACTACCAAATCCACTTCCAAGAAACTTCAAAGCAGATGCCCATTTCACCTTTCACCAAACCACTGGTCATACCACCGACCAATGATTTCACATTCAAAACATAATCCAAGTTCCAATTGATCGGGTTACTATTGCCCCACCAGCCGATCCTAATCCAAACACTACTCATAACCCACTCCCAGATCATACCAATGCTATCTTCCTAGAAATGAGCCAGAATTTGATCCCTCAACTCAAATCACATCCATAAACTCTCCTAAACCTCTCCGAACTTGCCCATATTTCCTCCTACACCCAAGGTTCTAAAAAACGCGGGGCTTGATCGAGGCGTGGAGGCCAAGCCTTAAGCCTTGGAAGCCTAGGCGGGCCTTGGCGTAAAAAGGCGTGAAAAGGCGTTTAGGTCTTTTTAATATATTTTAATATTTTTAACCATAACAAGGCTATTAAAATACTAAAATTGTACATATCATAAAAATATGTTTGAATATTTGCAAATAAAAATACTATTTGATTATTTTGGATGAGATAATGATCCGGTTTGTAAAAAAATCTATAAAAGGCGATATCGTTTCACTAAAGCATTATTGTTTTTAGAGAAAAAGTACACCTTGAGGGTTTTAACAAGCATAAGGCGTCAAAATCTTAAGGCGGGGCGTTTCTCCCAAGCCTCAAGCCTAGGCGTGCCTAGGCGGAGCCTAGGCAGGTTTTTTAGAACAGTGCCTACACCCTATTAGCCTTACTGACCAGGCACTGTCACTCCTTACCAGAGCATGCATCGCTGTAAGTACCAATAATCTAATCCTT
The DNA here is from genome assembly GCA_949130495.1 of Sambucus nigra. Taxonomy (NCBI): domain Eukaryota; kingdom Viridiplantae; phylum Streptophyta; class Magnoliopsida; order Dipsacales; family Adoxaceae; genus Sambucus; species Sambucus nigra. Next base: position 631,460,147 of record OX422209.1, read on the forward strand.
GAGATACAACACGGGTTAAATGATATGATCCTATCAGGATTCTGAGTTGAGCCATTCCTACTCTCTGCAGGGGATGATTTCAAAGAAAGGGTTTGTCCAGAATATGACCCTCATAACAACGTCAATGTGATTCAGATGTTCAGAAACATGCACTTCATGCTCAGACTGGGGCTAGGACAAAGACAACAAGGGATACGTGATCCCATTGAACTGAAGAAATATTTCCCTCCTTGTGGTTTGGGGTATCAACCATCAGAACAAGAGCTCAGAATGATCCGCCAGTCTCGACCAAAGAGAAGACTAGACTACATCGAGACCATCTCAAGTGACTCCATGAATGGATGATTCATCAAAGAGGTCGAGTATTTCCCATTTTGCGGCTTTTCGGAGCCATGGTATGACCATACAGACAAAAAGATGAAACCCGAAATGGAGATCTTTTTCCAAGACAGCTACCAGTGGGTCGAAAGTTCCCAACGTCATGTACAATCGCTCATCAAAGATACCAAAGAGACTGAGGAAAGTTACTCCAAGGACTCATTCAACTTACATACACTGGGGCTGACACTCTGTATGGTTCATTCAGGCACTACATCACTAGATCCATCCCACCTGATTAAAGCTGCTGATACAGCTCTCCTCGACTGGCATGCTGCGCCCTTTCTACCTATTGAAATCTCATATAACCCTAATGTTTACCCCATTTCTTCTTCTGTTGTCTATCCTTTCTCAAATGTAATCGAGACCTCCTTTGATGAGGTTCTCAATGTTGTTTTTTCTATCAATGAAATAAACAAAGATTTTGAGTATCTTGTTGTGCCTTACATTAATTGTTTAGATTCTAATCAAACTTTTGATGATGATGATTTTGTAAATGAACAATTCTTAACTGATCTAAATAAGGTTAATAACAAACAACATAACCGTGTTTAATTTAATGAAGAAGAAATTGTTATTATTAATCTCGGTTCTAATGGCCAACTACGCAAGATTAGGATAGGGGCTACCCTCGATGAGCACGAGTACGCACAACTCGAAGAATTATTGAAGGAATTCATAGATGTCTTCGCATGGCACTATGATGATATGCCCGGCATTGATCCTAAAATTGCTCAGCATTAGATCCCCACTCTTCCAAATTAAAATTTGGTTAAACAAAAGATGAGAAAGCTCTGCACAGAAATGGTCGTTCAAAGTCAAAGAAGAGGTGGTCAAATAGCTGAACGTCGATTTCATTCGTGAGATCGAATATCCCACATGGATAGCCAACATATCAGGAGGGAGAGTTCGGATGTGTGTAGACTATCGGGACTTGAACAAAGCCTCTCCAAAGGATGATTACCAGCTACCCAATATCGACATGATCGTGGACAACACGACTAGTCATGCTCTCATGTCATTCATCGACGGGTTTACCAGATACAACCAAATCAAAATGCACCTAGATCATCAAGAAAAAACCGCGTTCATCACCCCATGGGGAACCTTTTGCTACACTGTTATGCCATTTGGTCTCAAGAATGTTGGGGCTACCTACCAGAGGGCTGCCACAACCATCCTGCACGATCTGATTCACAAATAAGTCGAGGTCTATGTGGATGATATGATTATCAATTCCAAAACTAGAGAAGGTCATGTTCCCGCTCTATGAAAGTTCTTCAAACGACTGCGACGGTATCAGATGAGACTCAATCCATAGAAATGTGTCTTCGGCGTTATAAAGGAAAAAATCTTGGGATTCATGGTCAGTGAAAAAGGGATAGAAAAAGATCCTGCCAAGCTAAAAGCCATACTTGAGATGCCACCTCCCCGAACGGATAAAGAGGTCCAAGTTTTCCTTGGAAAATTACAATACATCAGCCGGTTCATCGACCAACTAACCTCCATTTGTGAACCGATTTTCAAATTCCTCTGAAAGGATTCAACCAAAGTCTGGAACGAGGCCTGCCAAGAAGCCTTCGATCGAATCAAACAATACCTGACTCAACCTTCGGTACTCATGCCACCACAACCTGATCTCCCCTTCCTCTTATACCTAACCATAACCGGCACTGCATCTAGGGCTTTGCTAGCTCAATACCTTGAACATTCTCACAAAGAAAGAGCCATATATTATGCGAGTCGTAAATTGTCCTGGTACGAAGTCAAATACACCGCTTTAGAAATATAATGTGTCACACTTGTTTGGGTCACCCAAAAGTTGTGACACTACATGCTCACCTTCCCCATTAAACTTGTATCCGGAATAAACCCCATCAAGTACCTGCTTGAGAAACCCACCTTATCCAGCCGAATGGCTCGATGGTTGATGCTCTTAGACGAGTTTGATATCGTGTATGTCACACAGAAAGTTATAAGAGGAAGATCCATCTCTGACTACCTCGCTGATTACCCTATGGAAGAAGCTGATGACTGGATCTACAAATTCCCAGATAAAAATATCCTCTATGCCACTCAAGATGACCTCCGATGGAAAATGTTCTTTGACGGCGCTGCCAACAAAAAAGGATATGGCATTGGGATACTTCTGATCACCCCAGATGACTCCCACACTCCCATCGCCATCAAATTGGATTTCCCTTGCACCAACAACAAGACTGAATAAGAAAGGTATCCAACGCCTAGATGTCTATGGGTCTACTGCCCTCGTCATTGGTCAGGTACTCAGAAAATGGAAAGTCAAGGACGAGAAACTCCAACCCTTCCATGCCCACCTAGAAGAACTAGCCTCCTAATTCCAAGACATCACCTTCCATTACCTACCTCGAGCAAAAATAGCCTAGCTGATGCCCTTGCTACCCTAGCCTCCATGGTCGACATGCCCAAAGGAATAACAATATCCCCCTTCCTGGTCCAAAAGCAAGATAAACCAACCCACTGCTACCACATTGAGCTTATCACCAAAGAAGATTCGAAGCTCGCCAACTGCTGGTATTATGATATCTGGCACCTCTTCAAGCATGGTAAGTATCCCGAGGGTTCCAACGAGAAAGACTGAGCAACCTTTTGAAGGATAGCCGCCCAATACATCATCTGTCACAAAGCACTGTTCAAAAGAGACTTCGATGGAACCCATCTACACTGCATCGTAGGGGCTGACATTGAAGAGGTGATGCAAAGAATCCATAGCGGGGAATGCGGAACCCACATGAACGATCACATGCTTGTCAAGAAGATCATTCGACAAGGATACTACTGGACCACTATGATCCAGTATTGCATCGCCTATGTCCGAAGATACCTCAAATGCTAACAGTTCTCCAACCTTCAACACATGCCCCCACGTGAATTATACAACATGATTTATCCCTGGTCGTTCTACACCTTGGGCATCTACATTATAGGAAAGGATACACCCAAGGCCTCTAACGAAGATGAGTTCATCCTGGTTGCCATTTATTACTTCACCAAATGGGTTGAAGATGAGTCATACACAGTTCTGAATGCCAAGAAAGTGGCCAAATTCATAAAAAAAAACATCATCTGCCTATATGGGGTCCCGCACAAGCTAGTGTCAGATAACGGGTTGCATTTCGAGGCAGAAGTCGCAAAGGTGGTCAACGAGTATGGGATTCAGAGATACAAATTTTCTCCCCACCGACCTCAAACCAATGGTGCATTCGAAGCCGTTAACAAGAACCTCAAAGCCATGATCAGCAAGATGATCGAAAGTTATTGAGATGGGGTCGATCGAATCCTATATTCCCTCTAGGACCACCGAACCTCAATTCAAACCTCTACTGGGGATACCTCTTACTCTTTAGTCTATGGCACAAAAAAAATCCTACCCATGGAGGTAGAAATACCCTCGTTACGCGTCATGCTTGAAAGCAAGGTCAATGAGGAGGACTGGCATCAAAGCTGCCTCGACGAGCTATCACTCTTGGACGAAAGGAGATTGAAGGCGTTGTATCACATACAAGGGTACCATCGCTGAATAACACGTTCATTTAATAAGAGAGTCAAGGGCCGCAGTGTCCAATAAGGGGACTTAACTCTCAAAGAAATAGTAGAGCCCATCTGGGACCCCAGCGGGAAATTTAAGCCCAATTGGAGCAGCCCATACATTGTCAAGAAGACCTTGTCCAGCGGTGCCGCCATGCTCACCGACTTAGACGGAGAAGCAACCTAGATCGTCTCAATAAATTTTCCCCCTAGTCCAAAATCTCGGCGCGCGACGACTCTTCTCATCTTCCTTATATTCTAAAAAAATCTCTTCATTTCCCTCTACCCAGAACTACGTGGGACTGATCCTCTGCAAAAATCATTCCCAGAAAAATTGAAAATTTTCAGAACCCCCAGAGGTACGTAGGCAGCTCATACATCTTACATGAGCACGGCCCTTTCTTTTTCACAAAAAACTATTCTTTTCTTACCTCCAAGAACGACAGTTCACTTTAACATATATTTGAACAAAAATATTATGCAAGACTTAGCGATCGGTAAAGATATGATCCTGAAGAATTGGTCATCTCATCCTTAAGCCCGCAGAATTGGTCATTTCAACTTAAGCCCGCAGAAGTGGCTTCGACCCCTAGAATTGGTCAGTTCAACTTAACCCCGCGGAATTGGCTTCGACCCACATAATTTTTCATTTCAACTTAAGCCCACAGAATTGTCTTTGACCTGCAGAATTGGTCACCTCACCTTAAGCCAGCAGAATTGGCTTTGACCCACAAAATTGGTCTTCCCACCTTAAGCCCATAGAATTGGCTTTGACCCGCAGAATTGGTCATCTCACCTTAAGCCCGCAGAATTGGTCATCTCATCTTAAGCCCTCAGAATTGGCTTCGACCCGCAGAATTGGTCATCTCATCCTTAAGCCCGCAGAATTGGCTTCGACCCCCAGAATTGGTTATTTCAACTTAAGCTCGCAGAATTGGTCATTTGAACTTAAGCCCGCAGAATTGGTCATCTCAACTTAAGCCCTCATAATTGGCTTCGACCCGCAGAATTGGTCATCTCAAACTTAAGCCCGCAGAATTGGCTTCGACCCGCAGAATTGGTCATCCCCAACTTAAGCCCGCGGAACTGGATTCGACCCACAGAATTGGTCATCTCATCCTTAAGCCCACAGAATTGGTCATTTCAACTTAAGCCCGTAGAATTGGCTTCGACCTGCAGAATTGGTCATTTCAACTTAACCTCGCTAAATTGGTTTCGACCCGCAAAATTGGTAATTTCAACATAAGCCCACAAAATTGGCTTTAACCCGCAGAATTGGTCACCTCACCTTAAGCTCGCAGAATTGGCTTCGATCCGTAGAATTGGTCATCTCACCTTAAGCCCATAAAATTGGCTTTGACCTGCAAAATTGGTCATCTCACCTTAAGCTCGCAGAATTGGCTTCGACCCGCAAAATTGGTCATCTCACCTTAAGCCCTCAGAATTGGCTTCGACCCGCAGAATTGGTCATCTCATCCTTAAGCCCACAGAATTGGCTTCGACCCGCAGAATTTGTCATCTCAACTTAAGTTCGCAAAATTGGCTTCGACCCGCAGAATTGGTCATTTCAACTTAAGCCCGCAGAATTGGTCATTTCAACTTAAGCCCGTAGAATTGGTCATCTCAGCTTAAGCTCGCAGAATTGGCTTCGACCCGCAGAAATGGTCATTTCAACTTAAGCCCGCAGAATTGGTTATTTCAACTTAATCCCGCAAAATTGGTCATCTTAACTTAAGCCCGCAGAATTGGCCATCCCCAACTCAAGCCCGCGTAATTGGCTTCGACCCGCAGAATTGGACATTATAACCTAAGCCCTCAGAATTGGTCACCCCCATCATTGCTATAGGTCTTCGGAATTGACCTAAATCTTTAGTCATCACTTCCTTTAAGACCATCCCCAGCATGCCCCTTTAAGCCCGCCAAATAAGCTTTGACCCGCATAATCGAACACCCTCATCTTCAAGCCCTCAGAATCGGCTTTGACCCACAGAATCGGTCATCCTCATCCTTAGCTCCTCAGAATCTACCTCGACCCCGGTCATCATCTTTAAAAGGCATCATGTGGTGTCTATTCGACGGTTTTCGTGTGTTCCAAACTCACCCGTCGAGGGGCTCTGTAGACACCCCATTATAATATCCCCAAACCTCTCCTTAGGTCCCTAGCACCTCCCTTCACCATTACAAACCCAAGGCATACCCTAGGTACTGACCTAAAGGCCATCGGGAACTCCCAGACTCTGTTTGGACAAAATTCAAACTCTTCATCTCGAATAAGACTGAATGAATCTTTGAAGGCCACTGAATCCCCTTTCCAACGGTCCATCCCCCGCATAATTTTGACTTTTAGTGCGTATGAACGACCCATTTTCCCCCGAAACTCGATCAGGAGGTCACCGGACACTCCAAGGCTCCGTTTGACCAAATTTAACTCTTTAGCTCGACCAAGACTGAATGAATCTTCTAAGGTCACTGAATCCCCTTTTCAATAGTCCATCCTATATACAATTCGGACTTACGGTACGGACGAACGATCCATTTTACTCCGAAAGGTCACCGAACGCTTCCAGGCCCCAATTGACAAAAGTCAACTCCCTGAACTAGGTCATACACTTTGGAATGTCTAAGTAAATCTCCTAACATTTCTAATGGTCTGCCCCGTGCACGATTCTGACTTACCATGCGGATGAACGATCCGTTTGCGTCCGAAGTTTCCTCGTCCAAAGGACCGACGAACGCTTTCGAGCCACATTTGACCCAAAGTCGACACCCGGACCCAGGATCAGTCCAAAGGACTTTCGAAGGTCTATGAATTACCTTTCTAATGGTTCACCCCGTGCACAATTCGAATCAACGATTTGCGCTCTACGACCAATTTTTTGAAGGAACCTAAAAGACACTACCAAACGGCAGGTTCCAAACCCTGCCTATCAGTAGTGTGCCTAAACACACTTGATGATTGGTAGGACCAGGGCTATGACGATTGGTAATGCCCTAGGCCTATATAAATGAGGGCCTAACCTCATTCCAAAGAGGAGAAAAAATCAGAGATCCATCACTCTCAGCAAGCTCAGAAAACCCCTCTCGAAGTCAGCGTGATTTCCATATCCAAATCCATTTCCAACCTTCACCTTTCATCACTTTCTTCATCAAACTTGGTGAATTAAGTACCCTCCACCATCACCCAAGTGCAAGGGCTTCTCTCCAACATCCAAGATCAAGCTCAAGATCTTCAAGAAGGTCCAACTTTCTCAACTGTCTCTTTTAATTCCCTGAAATTCGCATTAACTTGTTTTATTACTTACCACTTTTATTCTCTTATCTCACATATCCTAATATACTTTTTATCTAGTATTATTGCACATCTCTTATTTTCATATAAATAAAACCCAAAAAACAAGAAAAAGAGGATTTGCTCATAAATTCCAAATGGGAATTCTCACACTTTTCTCACACACATATAAGAGAAGTCCCCGAATGGATTTATGGGATAAATCCCACCCCTCATTTTTCATGCGAACTACGTGGACTTTGATGCCTCTATAGGCTACGTAGGCATCTCCGGGTAAAACTCGTGACTCGACTCTTATTCCTACTTTTCTCTCATTTTCTATTTTCTCTATATTCTTTAAACTCCATTCTCTTAAATTCTTTATATACATATATTTGTTCTTAGTGGCCTTTTATTCCACGTGCGTTATCGTTCCGTTATAACGATCAACGCGAGGATAATCGCCCAAATCCTATTTTCTAATATTATTCTTAGGAACATTCCTACGGATGACTTGTTTTATCTCTTCCATGATACAAGTCGATGATTCCTATCTCCACTACGTATAAACATGCACACATATCACGGGGAAATAAAGGAAAACATCAACAACCCATGATAGACTGTAAGGGCGGAATGGGTGCCTAAAACCTTCCCATTTCATAACTTAGCATCCGGACCCTTTTTCGAATCATTTTGGTTTCGTATGTATCAGTATGCCTTTGGATGCTGTCCTTCGGGATGGATCCATTTTCTTTTATCTGTTTTGAGTAAAATAGACGGGCTACTCCATATCTCTAAATTTTTCACCTCATCAATGACGCCGGCCGAAACACTCCAGAGAGGGACGCACAGGACCAAAGGGATCCTCTCCCGTCGCGAGGATCGGGGATGGCCACAGTAAGGCTTACCCGAACAAAAAACCATACTTTCTTGAACTCGTTCTTGTTCTTATTTGAATAATTCTTAGGGAAGATATATACTCCACATTTCCTGTAAATATCATAATTACTATCTTGAATGAGGGACATAAGCTACATCTCTTGAACTCCCACATCTCACAGTCTTGAAAACATGCAAAACGACGAGGGGATATCATTGGCTAACATTTAGGAAAGCATAATTGTCATAAGAAGAGAAATGTGAACTTTAAGTTAAGAACAAGTGTCTCTCCGCAATCGATTCGGGAATACCTAGGGACAAGGAACAAATCTACATCCTTCCAATACCATACCCCCACCACTAATAGTCCATGATACCAATAACCCTCCGACTAAAATTATTGAAAGCACTGCGATAACCTATGCGATTGAGGCTCTGATAGTTATTGGATGCCTTATAATAGAGTTCCAAATATTCCAACAGAATTTTCGATAACTCTGACCCGTCGACGACCTTGCAGTCATCTAATGTCTATCCTTCTATCACAATTCTCGGCTTCTAGACAAATTAAATCTATCACATAATGAAAAATTCTTAGGAATGGTACTGCCAATGGTTCACTTTGAACTCTATATCCAAGTCATGCAAGCTCTAGGAGCTTTCTAGGAAGTAATGGCCCAGATGATAAAACACACATTATCCGGGGGGAACATACAAATGGTTCCTATCCATATATGATAAATGAACCCCAAATTGGAGTGACATATACAGAGAGTTTTTAAAATAGTACATGAACAATGGCGAGATAAGATATGAAGATGGCAAAGAAATAAATTAACGAGAATCTCGATACTTTCATTGCTCTATAGAGGAAGAAAGTTAATCAAATGATAAACCAACCTTTAGAAGAAGAACAAGCCCACATTATAGAAAGAATTTGATTCAACCGTATCAAAATTAGATGAAGACATAGTACTTATCCCACTTAAAAGCTCTGATGGACGTAGGAGCCCAATTAGAAGATGACCTCATGATGTAACCTTCCGAGGTTGAGATGAACACCAGAAGAAATATTCCTCCTTACCCTACTATGAGATCCGACAAATCAAGTAAAACCACTATCAATTCCATTCAAGCACCTACATATACACCCGTAACACGGAGTACCAAAAGAATCCCGCGATTATTTTATTCTCTGTACACTCCCATAGGTATAATATAATAAGATCTAAAAAAGAGATGGATTTTACAGCCTAGAGATACCAAACTTTAACCTAGTCCCCTATCGGAAGGCTTCAAAAGAGATGTATACTGTCAATATCATCATATTATAGGGAAAAATTTGCAAGGATGTTAAACTTTGAGGCATGCCATATAAGACCTTATTAATCAAGGAGAGATCACTGCACCTACCAAATCAAAACCTAATGTCAGTGATAATCCTATGTTCGAACACAACTCGAGGGTGAATTCCATTACTACGGACTACACTGAAGACCCATCTCTCCTCATCAATCACATTAACACGGTAGGCAATAGGCATTTAGATCATATGGTCACCACATAGACACACATGGATCTAATAGTTCAGAAGCTAGGATCCTTGAAAGCAATAGGTCGAGATCCTTTGGAGGTTGATCTGTACGAGTTGAAATAACTTATATTCTAAAAAAATACAATATGCTCCTATAAGACATTGTTCACCAGGATGAGAACCTCTCCAAACATTGGAAGGTAATGTTCAATGAAGCATAACAAAATATAGGATATATAATAGGAAACAAAAATATGGAAATCATCCCTAGTGAGTGGGGAGAAGAGTTTGAAGAAGAACATAGCTAAGGCTCTTGGGCTTGGTCATTACCTAATGATTCAACAGCTGAACAGTCCTCCAAAGATGATCACATAGTTTACCTCGATGACTTGATTGTCTTCCTTATTCATAAAGATGATGATTATATTTGTACTCTATATTTTGATAAAATCTTGGCTGAATTCCTCACCCCATATTGGGAGTCCATAAAAGTCGATCATCTTGATTGATCCAGAAGGTTTTACAAAGACCCAATCCTAAACCCCATTCCTTATGGGGAAAAGTGTATAAACAAAGGAAAATAAGTGCTCAAAGAAGATCTGTTGGGAGATGTCAAAGAAAATAGGGATTTGGATCAGTTAAACAACACACAAGACAATATATCTATATGTGGACTCCTCATGTCCTCTCAACTTCATAGATATATCATTTTGAAACAATTCTCCTAAAATGCGATGCCCTTATCCTCCAGGTCTGAAGAACTCATAAAAATAATCAAAAGCCTAAATTTTGTAAAAATCAAATCATTTGCTAATATTGAACTTCCCAAGATAGGTCCATGCCATAATACGGCCCTCGACATTACAGTGAATATTAAAGAACAAAAGATCCCTATATTACTCGATGATAATAGATCCACCCCGAATGTCTTTCCATTGAAAACATCCAAATGCTTAGGGATCAAACATGAAGACATCAGACCCACCACTCAAGCTATGAGAGCCTATGACACTTGAAGGGAAGTAATGGGATCCTTCAAGCTCAAACTTAGGATCGGTAGACAACCTCACTGAGTTCTAATTAATCAAAATACCCTCCTCTTTCAATATAATTTTGGTATGACAATGGCTTCATGATATCGGAGGTCGCTTCATCATTACATTGAAAGTTGGAATTATTCTGTGGTGAAAACTTGATCACCATATTCGGAGACACTAACTTACTCAAAAGAAACGAACCTAGAACCCCAGTCTTGGAGATATAACATGAGAGCGGAGACATCAACATTATTGATTTTCAGATAGAGCCACCTATACAAGTCATTTATATAATACTAATGAATAGATTCTACCACAATACTCCAAATATGGCAGTTGCAATGTCACTTTCATGATGAAGAATATGAAATTCCTATCGAGAATGGGACTCGAAAAGTAAATGTAGCGGTGAGAGATTTACTTCAAGGATCGTCATGTATGGATAGAAGTATGGAATGAAGTGACATATATATATATATATATATATATATATATATATATATATATATATATATATATATGTGTGTGTGTGTGTGTGTGTGTGTGTGTGTGTGTGTGTATACTAGTGGTGGACCTTTTCGGTGGTGGTGGTGGTATCTAAGACAGTAAGAGAGAAAGTCGATCGATTTCTGAGAGAGAAAGAGAGAGTTCACACGAAGAGAGAGAGGGGGGGATGAGTGAAATAAAAATAAAACCATTACGGGTTGCATTTAGGGTTTTTTACCGATTAGTTCCATTTACTAAGTATGTAGTTCTATAAGTCCTATGATTTTTTTTTTCTCCAACAGGTCCCATGAAAAAAGATTTTTAATCCAATAATCCCTATTTGTAAACTTTTAGTGAATATTCACTACATGTATAAATAGAACCTATTGACAGATAAATGTTTAGATAGAACCTAATATATATAAATATGATTTATTTGTTTTACTCCCTTATATATAAACTCAAAATTAGGTTATAATCCGACCTGTGACCCAGTCTGTAACCATTTTTATTCATTTAAAGGGTCACAATTTATTCTACTTGATCACAGTTCATGACCGTGAATCCAATAAATCACCCAAAATGGGTCACGATTTCGGACCATGACCCATATTCCGTGACCATTTTGAAATCAAAAGTTGTTACGATTGTGAACCGTGATCGCAATTCATACCAAACTTGTCACGATCTCTTCTTATTACTCATGGTTCAACTATGACACATTGCGTAACACGTTTGGCATCAAATTTCCCACCATTAGAGTCAAGGTTTTGCATCATGACCAAATAATGGTTTAGGTCACCTTTATATGGGGTCACATACTAGGTCATAGTTTGGGTGGAATTTTAATGAATTTGGACTGTGACTCCCACGGTCATGGATTAGGACCGTGACCACCCTTTCGTGACCATTTTTGGTTTTGGCATAGTGAGAGAATTTCTAACTATATATAGTTTAGATAGAGAATGAAAAGTACGACTATGAACCAAATGAGGAAGATCAAATTTTATAGCAGTTAAACACAATGATCGATCGATCAAGCGTGTTTTCCTAATCAGTTATGCATGCATGTGGCATGCTAGTTATGAGTACGCATGGTCAATTTGTCTTCCTACCTCTCTTTAGCCGAAATCCTTCTTAATTGAGTCAGACTCTCCATTTTTTAGTGCCAAATTATCCTCCCTAAACGCCTCGTTAATTCAATGTGAGCTTTGTATACTTGAGTGTGATGAGAAATAGTATGGTCCTATGTGTAACCTTAACTAGATTCTTACGCCCCAGTGTGGTGAGAAATAGTCCGATCCCATCTGTAACCTTAAATATCTTCGCATACCTCGATCTGTTGAGAAATAGTCTTGTCCCATATGTTACGTTAAATAACTTCATATGCCCCGGTGTGGAAATAAATAGTACAGTCCCATGTGTGACCTTAAATAGCTTCGTATATTTCGGTGTGGTGAGAAATATTCTGGTCCCATGTTTGACCTTAAATATCTTCATATGCCTCGGTGTGGTGAGAAATAATTCATTCCCATATGTAACCTTTGATAGCTTTGTATGCCTCGGTGTAGTGAGAAATAGTCGTGTACCATGTGTGACCTTAAATAGTTTCGTATGCCTCAATGTGATGAGAAATAGTCTAGTTCCATATGTGACCCTAAATAGCTTCGTATGCTTCGCTGTGGCGAGAAATAGTTCGAACCCATGTGTGACCTTAAATGTATTTGTATGCCCCTTTGTGGGAGAAATTATTCTGTCATGCGTGTGACTTTTATAGCTTCTTATGTCCTGGTGTGATAAGAAATATCCTGGTCCTATATGGGACCTTAAATAGTCAACGTTCTCCTGCACAACAAAGGTGGATATATAAATACTATAATTACCTCATTATAACTTCAAAGAAGGATTCAATAGAATGAACTTCTTAATGGAATTAACTTCCTAAAGTCCTATAAAAAAATAACCAAATCATCCATAGTTGAAAAATGGGCATCTCTCTTTGAAATATCATTTGTTCACAAGTGAACTCCGTTATTGAGGGGCTCTGTAGACACCCATTATGCTCCCTAATAATACTAATGGAGTATGGCACAATCCACTAAACCCCACACCCCAAATATATATGAAAACCTTGGTCACGTGAAGGGTGTCCCAAAGAAAACCAAAATAAAGGCCCTAAAAGCATACAAAGCCCAAAAAAAATTATCCAAACAACCCAAAAATAGAAAACACACAACCATGAACTGCGATCTTGGGGTGAACAATGCAATGATTGATTAGTCTTGTCAGAGGACCTATCGATCATGAGCCCGGGCAGTTTTCCTATAAAATGAGCCACTCTCTTAACATTTTGGAATAACTCCGCCTCTTAAATGTGGCCTTTCTCCTTTGAAGCCTCTTCTCACTAAATAAGTCTCAAAACTTCCTTCTTGTACTTTTTTAAACGCCTTTCAATCTAAGATCAAAAACCATATCCCAAAGTCCTAACTTCATTCTTCTTTTAGAAACTCAAAAAAGGCAAAAAAAACTTCTTTTGCCTCTTCTTTTTTCCTTTCAAAAGGTGTTTTCCTTTAAATTAACCTTAGATCTACACTAAAAAGTTGATTTCATGATGGAACGTTGTCGAGATATAAGGGTGTACATGTAGCATCATAGGTACACTTCTTCTAATCATTTTATTTTAAAGTTTAGACCTAAAAGGGTGGTGTTTTGCTGCAACACCACCCAAACTCATCTTCTTCTTCATCTCTTTCTTCTTGAGACATGAATTCTCTCTAAAGGTCATATCTGAACTACATTGACTTTAATCCGCCTACAGTGGAAACATAGGCATATAAGCAAAACCTGATCTCTAAAGCTCAAGTCAGATCTTGTACATATTTATGTATTTTTAGCCATTACTTCCAAAGACATTCAAAAACCAAACAAAGTTCTTCAAAATCATTAAATAATCACATATAGTTTAGAGGATCACTAGATCTGAGGATTCTACCTATTATTTTGTTCTTAGTGTTGGAAGTCTTTATATTTTTTTCTTCATCAAAGTGATTTTATGAATGCGCCTATCTCACTCAATTCCTCTCATGGACAAAAGCATTCACATCTTCAGATCTAGTCATGTTTCACCTTAACACCTTGAAAGGTCAAAAAAAGTTTAGATCTCTTCCATCAAGACCTCATAAAATGTAGAATCCCTCTTTCCTCCACACAACTACGTGGACTTTGAATCGCTACATGTGAGTACGTAGGCTCAGTCGGACTGTCGTCCTAGTGGATAGGTCTAACTTTGTATATATTTATCCTTTGTCTATATTATACACACACACACATTCCACACTTCATTGCACAGTCTATGTATATATTAACTATTTTAATTGTATTATGTTTTTACATAACAATATGTTACAAACACATTTTAGATCTACATTGGAGACCGAAAGGGTGGAGTGAGTTTCCAACACCTTCCCAATCCATAATCCAATCCTTACACCTTTGACTCTCTCGTTAAAAATGTAGACCAGTATGGAGGCCACCCCTTCTCGTGTGTGTGTGTGTACATATATATATATATATATATATATATATATTAAGATTCGACCCTTATTATTATGAGAAATTGGATATTGATCCCGTGGTAGTAAATTGAGATTTAGATTTTGAGATTAAATCTTGGAATTTATATTAATTTCAAAGAATGATGAGTAATTTAGATATATTTAAAACTTAATTAAGTTATGAAATGTGCAAGGACATATTTTATAAGTCATGTTTACATTAATGTATGTCGTATACCGCTACAAACCGTCAAAGAAAAAGTTCAAGTTTGAAGATACATGAAGACGGATCTGAATATCAAAAGTTCTTCAACAATCAAGCCTCTGCGAGATTAATTTTGGTAAGGTTGTATTTTGGTCACTTTACGGTTCATTTAAAAGTGTTGGGATATTGTTCTAAAATATTTTCTAAGTGTTGATGCGGATTTTTGAAATAAAAAATAAAGAATTATTTTCTTCGCTCCGTGGTTCAAGCGACATATACCTATCATTCAAATGACATTGGCATCTCACGCGATGTCGTTCAAGCAACATCTGGCTTTGTTCGAGCGACGCGTCGACTCAATTTTTCTATATGAAGCGTGTTAGATGAATCCTTTTTCGTTAAGAAGACCGGAGATTTTCATTCTGTGCAAACTGCAAAACAGCATAACACTTTGTCTTCTTTAATTTAGGGTTCAATCCTTTTGTTTTTCAATTTAGAAAAATCCCAAATGCTTTAGTGAATTATGTTGGAACCTGAGATACATCTTTTCTAGAGTTTCTATTGTAGGAAGGATAACCTACTGCTGATTAGGCGCCACTTGAGGGTGGTACTGGGCTGACGTTGACTGAGTGTCATAGGGAGTACTCGTGGGCGTTCTTGGCTGGTTGGACTGTGTGTCTTTCTGGATCTTCTGAGGTTAATTCATTATTGATTTAGAACTGCTTATTCTTGTGGGTATCTACGGATATTCATTACAGATTTATATTGTAATCATTGTGAGTATTATTAAGTGAAATAAAAGGTTTTCCCTTTTTAGTTTTTTCCTGAAATCTATGTTTCAGCAATTTATTTTTGTTGGTTTGATTTTACCCACGAAGATGCATGTTTTAGGGCTGAATTTAATTGGTTTAAATATTGACTCTAATTAAATAAGTTTATAATTGGAATTTGCGAGTTCGGTTTAATCAATATCACACCGCTTTCTCTAACTTATTGTGAATTCCTTTTTCAAAAAAAATTATGATATAGATTTTTTAGAAAAATCTGATTTTGAAAAATCGCAATATTTCTGGATGGAAACTTATATAATCGGTGGATAATTTTTGACGGGTCTAATTATGCCTATTGGAAAGCCCGCATGAAATCATATTTAAAAGCAACCGATGAGCGTGTTTGGGTAGTTTGTGAAAGAGGTCGGACTCCTTCCACTATCACCGTAAATAATGCCACTAATTTAAAACCCCTGGAAGACTAGACGCAGGATGAGTTTAAGTGGAGCACTTTTAATTCATGACGGCTGAGTGAATTTCAGGTGCCATCACTCTTGAGGAGTTTCGACATATTATGACGTGCACCACATCAAAAGAAGCGTGGTATGATTTACAGCTTACCCATGAAGGCACAAATGTGGTCAAAGAGTATAAACTTTAAAATTTAACTACTCAATTTGAAATAATTACCATGCTTAAAATTGAGTGTTTTGATGAGTCTTACGCACGTTTGTCTGATATTGTAAACACTAGTTTCAATCTTGGTGAGCACATTCCTGATGCATGAGTGGTTAAAAATATTTTGAGATCGATGCCTAAATGTTTTATCCCTAAATTAAATATTTTGAATTCCTTAGGTAATTTGAGTAATTTAAAATTGGAAGAGCTGGTTGGAGACCTCTAGACATATGAGATTGACATGTTCCCCGACACTGTCAAACCTAAGGATATAGGGATAGCACTTAGATCCCAGTCTAGGAAGGGAAAGGAAGTGTCCAAGAGTGAGAATAAAAAGAAAGTGAGAGTTTGTGAGTCCGAGTCAGATTTTGATATGGCCATGCTTGTAAAAAAAATTCAAGTTTAAAAAAAAAATCTTCCAATAAAAAGGTTTTCGAGAAACGGTGAGGAAGAAGGTGGGAAAGAGAAAGAGTAAGAATAAATATGTTTTGAGTGTGAGGGTAGAGGTCATATAGCATTTAAGTGTCCCATTACGCTAAAGAGAAAGGGAAAAATGATTGTCATGCCAACCATTCTTAGCGATAGTGAGGAAGAGGTGAAAGATTTTAAGGATGAGTCTTCACATGGGAAGTTTATTGCCTTTTTAGCTTGTCACATGAGCACACCTAGTTTGTCCAATGACGATGAGGAAACTTGTGCACGTGAGACCCCCGAGGATGATTTGAGTGATTCTAATGAGTGTGGGAGTGAGTGCACTAGTGAGGGTGATCGTGAGCTCCAGATTGCATTTAGAGATTTGTACGTCGAGAACTTAAAGACTAAGAAATTAAATGAGGAATTAGGTCTTAGTGTGATAGATTTGGAGAGAGAGATTGAGAGTTTGAGGGGATTTGAGGCGTCGGCGAGTCAACTCGAGAAGGTGAAAGTTTCTTTGAGTGAGTAATTGATCATCATGAATCGGGAGAAGAGTGAACTTATAACCCGTGTGTCATAATTAGAGAGAGATCTTGAACGTTCTTCAGAGGTAAAGGTAATTTTATTGGATACATCTAAGAAGGTAAGAAAAATGCTCATTGGTCCCGCTTTGGATAATTTTTTGAGACTAGGAATAAGTCATGACGGTGCGTGCACTTCCCACGTTGCACTCGAGATGGTTCCCAAGTTTATAATTGATCCATATGTCTCTCAACCTAACCTAGGCATCCCGTACCTGATTAGAGAGTGCACCGTAGACTTTTTGAAAGAGGTTTTACTAGGCCCATGTATGTTTGCATCCATTGTAAGAAGATAGGACACCTTAGGGAGTTTTGCTTTAAGTTTGGTATTGTGTCACATTTTGATACTACACGTGTATATACAACACATGCACCAACACATGATAC
This sequence comes from Sambucus nigra, assembly GCA_949130495.1. Lineage (NCBI taxonomy): Eukaryota > Viridiplantae > Streptophyta > Magnoliopsida > Dipsacales > Adoxaceae > Sambucus > Sambucus nigra. The sequence goes on from OX422209.1 coordinate 631,477,888, forward strand.
TTGGGATGCTCCGGATGATTACATGAGAGATTTTGCAGATATTAGGGAGTAGGTAAAGTTTTTAGTCAAAACTACACATGATTTGATGGATGTTTTTCATAGGATGTCACCACCTTTTGAGAACTCCATCGCACCTAACGGTTGAGGTTTATACTTGTTTGCTAGCATAGGATGATTTTCATAATGATATTTTATACCTCTTCCTAGTTTGTACCATTTTTGTATTTCTATTTACCATTTTTGATATATTCTTTGAAAAAAACAAAAAGATTTTTATTTTTGAAAAATTTTGGAAAAATACAAAAAGATTTTATTTTGATAAAATTTTAGAAAAAGACTAAAAGAGTATCGTATTTTGTTTACATCGTTTATGAATGGACATTTAGGATGACCAAGTCACAATTTCATTCAATATCCATGTGATGATTTGATAGTGTTTTGATATGCATTATCATTTCATTTTTGTGCTTTATAATGTTTGGAGTCATTAAAATATAATTTGAGACTACTACTTACATGTTTGACTCTTAATTTACTTTAATGCATACTTGCATCGATTTGTTTTATTATTGTTCTTATCAAATCACATGTTGGTCGAAGTGTTTCCATCTCAATCATGACTTTAAAACGGACCAAATGCGATAAAACTTGACAATGAAAGTAATGCATGCAATAATCGTTGATCGTGAGGAATTAATTGAAAAAATTATGAGTATTCATAGAAAAGGGTTGCGAGAGTATAAAATTAACTCGTCGTGAAAGCCACTATTTAAAAAATCCCAAGAGAAAATTAAGGCAATAAAAATAATCATATGACAAAAATTAGGGACAATAAGATTTCTCTAAGGAGAGAAAAATAAATCACCTCAGGAAAAAATAAAATAATTATTATTTTTGAGGGTGTTCGGATGGAAAAAGTGAAAAAATGGGTTTGCACGACCTGACAAAGTCTTGAAAAATATTTACATAGTTTTAGACGTTATTGGTGTGGAAATCATTTTAGACTTTGATGTGTCGATTAGATTGAGTCGTTGTAACCTAAATTCACATTTTTGACACCTAAGGACAATTTTGAGTTCATTCGGTAGGAGTATCTGTATTCATCATGCACAAATGATATGTTTGGTTGCATTGATTTTTCTATCGAATTTATTCACACCCATTCATTCCATTTCCACAATTTAGTTATCTTAGTGAAAATTCATGGTGTGTGATTTTTGTAAAATTATTTTTTGCATTTTTTTGTGAAATTTTGAAAAATAAAAAATAGTTTGTGGAATGCTTTTGAGTATCTCTTAATGATCTTAGTTGTTTGCTATGCTTATCATGACAACTCCATGTTTTGTGTGTTGTTTATTCTTTTTCTGTCCATTTCGAATAAATAAAAAGGGTGAGAACGAATTATGGGGGAGTTTTACATTATGGGGGAGATTTGAGATCGATATTTGTTTTTATGATATGTTTATCTCATTCCAAACTTGATACGTCATGAAGGTATTTTCTTTGTCTCATGTGTGTAGGTACAAAGATTGATGATCATGTTTTGAACACCCTGATGAGAAAATCTTGAAGATTTGATGTTGAAGATTTTTTAAGAAAAGGTTTTCTTGCATTTTTAGTCCTTTTTAAATTTTGGGATCATGGGAGGGTATTATATTTGTATAGCCATCTTGATTTGATAGTTCAGATGTTTTTATTTTGTACCAGCAAAGACACAGGGAGAGATTTATAAGGACATATTTTATAAGTCCTATTTACATTAATTTATGTCGTATATCGCTACAAATAGTCGAAGAAAAAGTTCAAGTTTGAAGATACATGAAGACGGATCTGAATATCAAAAGTTCTTCAACAATCAAACCTCTACTAGATTAATTTTGGTAAGGTTGTATTTTGGTTACTTTATTGTTCATTTAAAAGTGTTGGATATTTTTCTAAAATATTTTCTTAGTGTTGAGGCATTGTTTTTCATCAAAATATTTTTCGAAGTTTTGAGGCGGATTTTGAAATAAAAATAAAATATATTTTTAGCGATGATGCATCTTTATGAGTTTTATATTAGAGGATTATCATATCATCTTCTTATATTTGAAACTTTTATTTGTTCATTTCATGCTGAGAATGATATTTAAATTTTTTTTACAAGTTGCATAATTTAAGATTAGGAATTAATTAACCCTAAGGTTAAAATATGTGGATTGTTACATGGCTATTTTCTTATAATAATCAATTACTTATAACTAATCTAAATTGAAGCACATTATATATATATGGGTATATTCAACTTGCCTCTACGAAACACTCACGATATGTTTCATATATTTAGAAGGCTTTAAGCAAAATCAGAAGTTACTTATAGATAGGTTATCAACTTCCTTAGACATTTTTATATGACAATGGGGAAGGCTGGTGTGTCACACACACAAAGAGCTGGTGAGATTTTTTGGAAAAGGTTCACATATCATATCATTTGGTAATGTGTAAATATATGTTAACGCATGATATTTCTCAACATATTGCACCACATCTATGTTACCATCATATTTAGTTTTAATACTAGAGGCGAGAATTTATCCAGAGTAAAAAAATTCAACACATCTAGAATAAAGGGTGACTCTTCCACATACCTTTATTGAAGTCTTCCATTACTTTCATGAAACTTCAAAGCTTATCCTCCCACCTTTAGATAGATTTATTCTAGGACTTGTTTGAGTTTTTCTAGTTTCTCTTGATCCTTATTTCACACTTGGCTCAACCTTAGTTTACCCCCTTTTGTGTATACACAGTTTGACTGAGGAGGAATCCCTATTGGCCAAAGGCCACTGGAATCCCTCATGATATCTCCTTCCCTCTCAATTTTTAGAAAACTGAGAGTTAGGTACTAGATGGTAAAAATAACCAACTCTCTCAGCCTTGTGAATGCATTAGCCTGCAGTAGATAAATGGCATGACTTTATTATTTAGTGGAATGAATGATGAAGGTTTTTACAAATTATATTAGGTAGGTGTTAGTGTTAAAGGGCTATAGTTCTTTGTCTGCTTTGTCCTTCATATTAATGGGGTTTGATTGTGGTTTTGGTGATTCATAGTCTCCGTGTTGATATAGGAATTTATGGTTCAAGGTTATAATATGATATTGTGAGAGTGCATAATGCGTACCAAAACGGAGACCTAACAAAAAATTATTTTTCACACCTAATATACTATGTTAAAAGATTAACTCAAATGTTAATCAAGAAAATCAAGTTTGATTTTATTTAAGCAAGTGGGTGATAAAATATGTGAAAGAGGTAAACAAGAGAACAATAATAGATGTACAAGGAAAAAAATCCACTAACAGGAAAAACGTCGCGCCAATGTAATAATCTCAGTAAAAACATGATATAGATTTACAAAAGGGTCTAACGACTAACATATCTTTTGCATTAACACACTCCTTTACAATTTTCCACCAATTTCTAGCAAGACAGTTATTCCTATCAGTCGATGGAAGATCTCAGCATCTCAATGTCATGACATGTGTTAAAAATGTTGCACAAGCCTTCGTCTTCGAATTTGGGAGATCACAAATGATATGGACCCCAAAAAAGAACCTCAAATATAAAAAAACTTCTTGTTGGAAGAAAGATCAAAGTGTATATAACTTTTGTTTATGAAAATGATTTCTTGATAAAAAGCTTCGCCTTCTTGATATTAATTGACCTATAAAAACATAGATGATTAAATGAAAAGGAGAAGGATAAGAGGATGAACTAGATTTTGAAAATGGGTTCACTATTTTTCATAAGTTTGTTCATATTTCCTTGGAAAGGAAGAAGAAAAGAATGCACACAAAAAATCTCTCTGGTTATTTTTCTCTTGAAAGATATGATATTTATTTTGAAATGAAGAGCATTGAAGCTTTAAATACACAAATGGGTTTACCCATTACTAAGAAAATTCAAAGCACATATATCTTACACAAAACGTGTGTAATATAGTGGTTTGGGACTAGTAAGTCCAATCAGCATCCAAAAAAAGGTGCTTTTTACACAAAAATAAAGAGGATACTCAAAGATCTTTATGAAAGAATTACAGACTTGTACGCGTCGCCGGAGGTTCGTTGTAGAGAGGACAGGCATTGTTGGAATGATCAAACTGCGAATTAAGTCGCACGCCTGTCCATAGATTATTTACGAAACCTTCAAAAAACTTGGAGGACAGCAAGGGAAGTATCGCTGCAGTGAAAATCGTTGCTACGACGATGCTTCAACGATGAAGCTACTCGCACCATTATCCAGAAATTTTACCAAAGTCACTTTTCCATTTTCTTAAGCGACGTAGATCATCAATGAATCGAAACTAAATTTTTCTTGTTTTAATATTTCAAAAATTTCGTACACAAACAAGATCAAGATATAAAAATAAAAAGTTTTACACACACAAAATATTTTTACCAAGAAGTTTGAAAAAGATTTGTAAAAACACGTGACATTGGTGTGGGAGTTCTCTAATATACCTTTCATCAATAGGTAGATATTTGATAACCAAGGATGATCAAAACTGACTTCAAGATTTTTGAATGTTGATGGAGTTTTCGAAGAGGTAAACTAAGAACCCAAAGTGTTTTGGAAAACAAGAATAATGAAACTACCTATGAGGGCACAAATGAGTAGTACACGTGTAATTATGCATTGACTACCAATGAATCAGATAGTGGAATGATGTCATCAATGCACTCACACATTGGAATCACAGAAGCATTCACTCCCTCCATGTTTTCCCATAACTAACTTTAAAATTATTCCTCGACTATATTGTAAAGTAGGTACTTATTTATTATATAGAAATAAGACCCCTGGCATATTCTAGTGGATCAGCTGTAATATCTCATAAACAAATAATCCCATGCCCATATTTAAGGAGGCGTGGAGTAATCCATAAAGGATAACTAACTGGGATTGCACACTCTCACTCTACGAAATTAATACAGCCTACACTTGCACCTGTGGATGTAGGCACTACCTTGGGCAGACCCACTTAAATTAGATTTCACCTTTTTTTTTCTCTCATATCACTCTCTAGAAACTCCTAGACAAGTATTTTATTAATTTTCATATCTTTATATATTATCACACCGAGATTAATTCATTTTTAAAAGAGATTATTTTTTTGTTTAAAGAATTATTAGAACTTTTACTTTCTTCCAACTCATATTGCAAAACCTTTAGCCTTTCTTGAAAAACTTTATTCTAATTCTCATTAGGAGGAAACTCGAACTAAAAGAAACATGTTAATCTTCAACATTGCTCAAAATAGACCCTTCAATTTGTAAAGAGGCATTTTCTTTTTCACATTTTTAATTGAATGTAAGTTTTCAACAAGTTTTTCTTAATAATATCATATTCGAAAGAAACTTTATCATAAGCTTTGATGATACTCTATTTTACACTTGTTATTTCGAAGGTCCTAAAACTCCTCAACTTACACTAAGGTCGGGCAGAGGTCCCAAGGCTAATCCCAGACCACAGACTGGCCACCACTTGACTTATAAAGACTATTATACTCTCAAGAGTGAACTACGGTACTGTAGCTTACTTCATCCGTTCATTATTCTTCTTAGAAAGATTTGTCATTCTAGTGTGCCCCCCCCCCCCCCCCAAGAAAGCTTAGAGAACACGATATTAAGGTTTCGTTAGGACTTACGCTCAAACAAGATCTCAAATTAAAGGTAAACGACCTCCCGAGGCTAGCTAAGACATAATCCTAGGATTTTGCAATATGTGGAACTTCAGAAGAAAATTCGAGAAACACCACGACCCTTCCAAACTGCTTAATATCGTAAAACATTAAGGCTCCTGCAATTAGTCTGACAGAGTAGGTGAGAAGTAGAACATTATTTCACCTATCACCACTACCCATAACTCCACTTGCATTGAATGATCCCATCGCCTTCAAATACTTTTCCCAACACTCCACCACCTTGTAGACAACAGAAGACCCCAGGGACACCCCATACATGCTGCGCCAGTCCACTCATTACCTTTTTAGGTATTTTTGTATAAATAGGAAGCTGGTGGGAGGTGGAAAGGGACCAATCTCAACCATTTAACGAGATTACGACATTCAAGCAATCAGTCTTACAAGCATTCTAAGCATATCCAAATGTTTACTCTTTGTTCCACACTTACAACCCATTATTGTGAGTTTATATTTATAACTTGGAACATTTCCATTGCTTACTACATCTTGTATTTCCCCAAATAAGTACTTAGGAAGAAATCATTTAGTTACTTCCTAAGATCCTTAGTATTTTTGACATTGGTCGCAGGACCTCAAACTCTCTTGGCCAAAGCCTAAGAGGTCTCATAGGCTTCAATGCCTCATTTACATTCTAATATACTAGTGCAACACTCTTGACATTGGAAGTAGGACCCTCGTATGATATCCAAACAACTTTAAATCATTGTCTATTACTTTGACACTTCTCTACTCTTACCCTCTGAGGCTCAGATTAGAGCATCTATGGGTCTAAAGTCACTTACGATTTTAAAACCTATCTGTTTGGCTCCATCTGTTAGAACTACAATTTCCATTTCTTTCAAAAATGAATATTTCTCCTTTCAAAATGGTAACTAACGTTACTTTAGCTCGCTCCTTTAAAGAAATAGATGCCTAACATAAAATACCCCAAACTGGGAACCATTCTTAGCAGGATCGTTTTACCTTCGGTGGTAAACGAACTATAGTTGTGTTAGAACACAACAGCACTAGGGAGAACCATGAGACCTAATTAGAAGGGGAAATTATCTGAATGTGGTGTCTAGGTCCCTAACATTCAATGCCATGCATTCCTATCAAAAACATGCTATCACTCCCAGGAGACCAATCCCAAGGAGGTTCCAGGGCAACTAGGCCCTAGGATGGTGAGATAAAGAAAATACAAGATCGGTTAAAGAATTTCCTTAACCTATCCAAGACTCAAACTCCATACACCGTCGAGTTTCACCCTCCAAAAGGCATTATCTTCTTTATCCAATGATGTTCCGCATTACGCTTTTCCTCTAAAGCGAAATATGCCTAATATTTAACTGTTTGATGGGTCCAAGGACCCCATCATTCATTTTAAAACTTACAAGTCACTCATGATCCTCCAGGACACCCTAGATGTGGAACTGTGCTGATATTTTTTTGTTATCTTTAGGTTAACGATTGGAACTGGTTTTTCAAGCTAAAAACAAGGACCATTACAAGCTTTAATGATCGGGAGAGATCTTTTGTCAGTCATTTTATTGGAGATCATAATATGGGGAAGCCTATCACTTCCCTCCTTCACTTCAAATAGGAGAGTGGAAAGGCCCTCAGGGAACAAGCTCTCCATGTTAATGACTTAAATGACTCTCAGGCTTTACCTCAGAAGATTTACTCAAGTTCTTTAGCAAGAAGCCTCTAAAGCCCATGATTGAGCTACTGAAGAGAGTACATAATTAAATGAATGTTGAGGATGATATCTCAGCAAGACATGTTACATCTTCTCCCTAGAAGGGAAAGAGAAAAAACATTTTCTCCTACCTTAAGGAGACCTCAAGAGCAACTGAGGCTAAAAAGAGGAAGGACATGGTCAAGAAAAATGGAGCTTTAAAGGCCAAGCACTTTACGCCCCTCACAACCACCATATAAGAGGTCATTGCACATGAAAAAACTCAAGACATCTTGTCTCAGTAGAAGCATCTGAGGATTGGGGATGATAAAAGAGATAATCCTAAGTATTATCGATTCCAATGAGATCATGACCACAACACAAATGACTACTTCAGACTTAAAGAGACCATCGAGGGGGTGATAAAGAGGGGCAACCTCAAAAACTATGTGGTGAAAGAGGCAGGTAAAGTTCAGCATTATAATAAGAATAAAGATGATGTTCCTCATATATATGTCCAATGTATCTCTGAGGGGTTCGTCGGAGGTGGACTATCTACCACAACCATAAAGGCCCACCTCATGAGCATCCAATAGGTTGGGATACATATAAACCATGTTTCTATCTCTCACATCAATCCCAAGGGGGTGCAATGATGGTCTTCCTAGAAACTAACCCCTGGAAGGTCTAACTACCTCATAACTATCCAATTATTACCACATCGATCAAGTGAGATGCACCCATGAGGAGGATCCTGATTGATAAAGTAAGATCTTTTGATATCCTATTCATGTACGCTTTTGAAGCCATAGGTGTTGGTATAAATCACATGCAACTAGACACCACCCCTCCCATTGAGTTCAATGGAAAGCGGACCTATTCTTTGGAATACGCCACTCTCCCTTCACACTTGGTGACAAGGATTGTTGTACATCTATTTGGAATAAGTTCATAGTGGTGGACCTCCCCTTCGCTTATAATATCATCATTGAAAGACCATTAATCAATGATATGGATTATGTCATCTCAACTCCCAGGCTAGTGATGAAGTTACTGCCCTCATAGGGAGTGGGAGAAGTTGTTAGAAACTAAAAAAATCTTAGGAGTATTACATCACTTCTATAAAGGACAAGAATTAGTCCTTCAGTTCCCTGTAGGGCTTGGTAGAAGCTCCGATAAAACTCCAGAAGATATTTGAGGAGGTCTTACCTAAACCACCATCAATTTTTGAGATCCCTCTAGAAATCCTGGGCAGAGAGATAATGAGTTTGGGCACCTTCATTGCGCAAGATAAGGACAAATTCCCTCACAATTAAGAGTCGAAATGAAGATGGAATGACAAAGGCATCATAAGCCTCAAGAGATAAGAAACATCCTATAGAATGACTAGATACATTGTACTTTCCTATTTAAGAGAATTGAGAAAAAGAAACTTTTTGGTACGCATGATGTATTCAATATCATCATTCTTTACGAGATACAAGGATTTCATACTTAGCTATAAAAAACTAAGGTCTTATGGCCCACAAATCAAGTTTCAAGGACTTCAGTCTTGGCTCAAAACTTAAATTAATATCTACAGACCCAAAAAGTAGTTGTAAGGATTTTAGTCTTAGCTCTAGGTTTAAGTTATGGTCTCAGGACCCAACATTCAAGTTACAAAGATTTTAGCATTCGCTTAAGACTAACGGTCAAAGGTCCCAGGACCCAAAAAAAGACTACAATCCTCAAATTTAAACAACCCAAAAAGTATAGTCAAAGATATCTGCACCCATAAAAGATTAAATGGATTATTGAGATTTTTATCTATAATTAAACAAGCCTAAGGTTTAAAGTTCCATAAAATAACCCAAGTCCTTACATACAGAATATTTTTTTAACACAGAGTTATACAAAAAATACGTATATACTTTACACCCCTCAAACCTAATGTTTTGAAAATGTTTAAGAAAAACTTTTGTTTTTAAATTTTTTGGGGAGGGACTAAGTGGTCAAATATAAAAAATGTGTCCAAAACATCAGTTTTTAACAGAGCAAGGGTGTAAGGTCAAAGATCTGGATGTCTAGTACCCTTATAAGGACTTCAAATTTAAAAAAAAAATATCCAATTCCAGAGGTCTCAGACCCTTATAAGGACTTCAAATTCAAATCTTTAATTTCGAAGGTCTCAGATCCTCATAAGGACTTCAAATTTCAAATAAATTCTAAGTTTGTAGGTCTTAAACCCATATAAGGACTTTAGGTTCCTAAAAATATTTAGTCTAGAGGTCTTAGATCCTTATAAGGACTTCAAATTTCAAACTTTTTTCAAAGACCGAAGGTCTCAGGCCCTAGTAAGGACTTCAAATTCCAAAATTTTTGATTCGGAGGTCTCAGACCCTTATAAAAACTATAAATTTTAAAATAAATCTAAGTCCGGAGGTCTCAAAACCTTATAAGGACATCCGATTTCAAATCAATGTCTTGAGGTCTCAAACCCTTATAAGGACTTCAAATTTAGAATTTTTTTCTAAGTTTGGAGGTCTCAAACCCTTATAAGGACTTCAAATTTTGAACAAATTCTAAGTCATCAGGTCTCAGACCCTGATAAGGACTTTAGATTCCAAACATTTTTAGTCCAGAGGTCTTAGACCTATAGAAGGAATTCAAATTTTTAACAAATCTAAGTTCGAAGGTATAAAATCCATTTAAGGACTTCAAATTTCAAAAAGCTTTGAAGTTCAGAGGCCTCAAACCCTTATAAGGACTTATAATTTTTTTCAATCCGGATGTCTCAAACCTTTATAAGGATTTCAAATTTCAAACTTTCTAGGTTCAAACGTCTTAAACCCCTTTGTGTCGTATTCAAGTTTACCTAAGTTAAGAGGTCTTATGACCCTTTGCGTAACTTTAGGTTACAATTTTATAGAGCCCGGAGGTCTTAAGACCCATATAAGGTATTCACAATTTAAAAAAATCCAAATTTAAAGCCTAAGGTCTCAGGATCCCTTACAAATATGATTTTAAGTCTTTACAGCCAATTATTTTTTTTTTTTTTTGGGGGGGGGGGGGGGGGCTACATATTTGTACAAAAATTGTGGGCTTTCAATTCTGAAAAGTACAAGTACCAAATATTCCATGGTTCTAAAGTCTAAGGACCCATTACAAAAATTCATTCTCACCTTCTGAAACTTCACAAGTTCACAACTTTAGGTCTTAGGATCCTCAGGGCTGCTCCACTAGGGTCACAACCCTAGTTACTTTGATTTACTAAGTAATCTTGGAGGCTAAGGGTGACTGCATACGGAGCAAACCTCAGACAAACCTCAAACAGTACAAATCAACATAAAAAATTACTTAGCAAATAAGAAAAAAGTAATAAAGTAAAGAGTAAAGATCATTAAAAGTCCATAACTTTAAAACTACCATCTCATTAAAGGTAGAAACAAAGATTACAAGAAATAGCCTATGGCGAGCGGACGATTTAAAAAATCAGAAAGAAAATTACGTAAACGCCTTTCAAAGCTTGAGTGTTGGGATCTACAAGGGCTTTACTTGATGAGGGAAGAGAGATAGCGGTCACTTTCATGGTTTCTTCCTCTTAAGCTTTGGGAGAAGAGGCATCTTCAGCATCATCACTACTACTGCCTTCATAATCTGATCTCCCTTTCTCTGATTGGAGTGTTGACATTCACCTCAAGAAATAGTGTATGTACCATAACCTTACAAGCTTCAAAACTAGCGCTGCAGTTCTAAAATAGATACCTCTTAAAGACCTCAGACTCCTGGTAAGCATCCAATTAGCTTTACACCACAATAGGGAAATGCCCTTAAGTGCTTCAAGCTTGAACAGAACTTCGACATAGCTCTTTTATAGCTCATAACCTTGGGATACCAGTTGTTCCTTCTAGGTAGATAGATTTTCGACCATATTTATTAAAATCTCCACCTCAACATCAAATTGAAGAAGTCTCTCTTTATAGCTTTGAAGCTCAACTTTATGTCCATGAAGAGCTTCCATCGTCGCCTAAGCTCAACCTGATCAAAGGCACATAGCTCCTCAACCTTAGCTAGAGACTCCCATGCAGCATTAAAATTATAAGGGGGTATACGGATTGATTAAAACAAAAGCCAATTTTTAATTTTTTTCAAATTAAATATTAAACTTAAACATAATTAACCCCCAAATTACACTTTGCACTAATTTTGAAGGAATGTTGTGTTAAAATATATTAAAATTTATCCTAAAGTATGCATTAAGATGATAATAGGATAAAATACATCAATCCACACAACACGACAATGTACATTGAAAATCCATAACTGAAAAAACCTCAGATGGCTTAGTCACGCAAATTCATTATGTATGGAATTATAAGGACATGACAGTAAACTTACAACATAAACTCGATGCCCTCACAAGACTTGATGCTCTTCGTTCCTCAACCTTCACATAATGGCACGCAGGAGTCCACCCGCACAACTGCCATAGCATGTGACTCCACACATACCTTGGTGTCAACCCATAAGGCTCAGTAACCTTTAACGGATTTGGAACACGGGAGCACCACATTTTCACTGCAACACCATAAACACGAAGTCGATTTTGTGTAAACAACAAATCGGGTATATAATCCACCGCACGATATGATTCTCAACAAGATGAAGAGAATAAACTTCTTGGTGCCCACAGACAAGATCTCAGAGCATATATGATTATGGAACTTCAATCTCAAAGAGTTTAGATGAAAGTAGGGTTTGGGAGCTTTTGGATATGTATAGGAAAATGATTTTCACCAAAAGTCTATTTACAAACTGATATAAAAACCCTTTTATACATAAAAACACATTTTTCGAGGCAATACATTTTTTGAGGGCTTGTAAATAAAAATTGGACTTCATTCAAATGAAACTTCATATTTTGTTCAAATTAAAGCCAAACTCGTTTGAAATAATGGCTCATCCCATTTGAACCAATTTCTAACGAGCTTCAAACGATATTTGTTCTACTAACAGAGAAACCATGTCCGATGTTCCTTTGAATGAACATCACATTCTCGTTCGAATAAATATTATAAAGTCGTTTGAACAACTTAAAAACAAAAAATATTTTTCTTTGAAATATTTTTAAAAACACCCCTCAAACTTTTTATATAAATTAACACCAAATACTAAGTTTCAAGGATCAAAGTATATATGAATTTATACCTGAGAGAACCTCGAATTTTGAAGACGAAACGTGGCACCAAACACGAAATGCTAAATGCAACCTCTGAAACTTCGTCGTCACGTCTTCAAAAAAAACTGTCATATGCTTGAAAGGTAAACGAACTCATGTCCTAACTTATGACTCAAAGATTTTATCCAAACACGGATTAAACCAAAACACATACAAAATGAATCTATTGGAAGTTTGTCCTTATGAATCTCCCCCTTTGGCTATTTCAGGAAGTTTGTCCTTATGAATCTATTGGAAGTGGAGACTTGACAGACACATATTTTGAGTAGCTTTGCTTGCTTGTAAACTGTCACGGGTACACTTAAAAAACCTTCAAATGCAAAGAGAAGATATATAAACAATATAAATCTGCATATGAATACTCCCCCTATATCTAAAGATCCCCATCTAGGTAAAGCGTCCCCTTTAAGACAAAGATTTCATCCTCAAACTAAATAAAAAGATATCATTCCCTCCCTCCCCATGTTCAGGAATAGACAAAGACAGAATGTATACTAAACCATTTCTCCTCCATAAACCATATATCCCCTAAAATGTGAGAACATGTGATATTAATTGGAGATATATAAGAAAGAATAATATCATACAATGGTGTAAAGTGTAACAAACACAACATGACAACACAAGAACAAATAATCCAAACGATGACCAATCAATATCAATATTAATGCAATAAATGATACCAACTTGAATACACACCGAAGCATGAGATACCAATGTAAACAAGCAACAAGAGATATCAATATGATCATATAGTATGCCAATTTGATTCAAAGATAAAGCATATAAAAATATGGATTAAAATCAAACGAAAAGACTCAAAACAAATGATACCATATATATAATAAATATGGAAGATATACCAATGACACAAAACACATAAGCTTTACACACTGGGTATAAACACCACAATATGACACAAAACGTGACACAAAACATATAATCTTTACACATCAGCATATAAGATTTACACGTATCATATTATCGATGTGTCTAAACATATAGAATAGAGTGAAGGGGCATGAACTAGAAACAAATGAATTCTGACTAACCACTCCAAAATGTCTAAGGAGTTCTATTTAGCCTCAAGTGACAAATAAGGTGAACTCAAAGAACAAATAAGCACAATACACACAAGGCTAGAATTTTAATGATTCTACAAATTAATAACGTCATTATATGTTAAGCATAACTAGTATTCATTATGCAAACCCGTTGATCTTGAACTATAGCACCTTCGAAAGCTACACAAATATCATTTTTAGCTCAATTTTTGAAGATATCATTTTAAAAAAATTAAACAAATAAACATGTTGGCATTTAATATTTTCTTTTTATCTCTCAATATGTTTAGGATCTTGCCAATGGTGACTTTCCCGTAAAGGATATTTTCTCCTTTCGTAATCATTTTCCCGTACACCCTCGTATATTCAATAATAAAGAACATACTCACAGGAAATGGTTTTTACATGAACAAATCTCCCATAATCAAAATATATTTAGATGATAAGATTGATAGGAGAAATCTTACATAGCTTAAATATAACATGTGAAGTTAAAATTCAAAAGAGCTCATGCATGTGTGCGTGGAGGCATATACAAAGTGAATTAATTAAGAAAATTAAAGTCGAACAACTCCATGAAAGCATGATTAAGAATAATCTAAGCATTGACAATCATAATAAAATGTCCTAGCCACATGTGAACATGGAATGAAGTGGATTAAAACATGCTAATCTACCACATAACATGTGTAAAACTAAACTAAACAAAACCAAAAAAATGATCTTTTAAATATTTTTTCAAAATAATACCAATTTATCACAAATAACTCAGAATACAAACAAAATCTTTTTGTATTTTTCTCAATAAGACCCAATAAATGGAAAATCAAAATAAAAAAGACTCAAACCACATACAACTAGAAAAAATATATAATATGAAGTACAAACGCTAGTGTACGTAAACATTCGAACACAATTAACCATTAGATGTAGCATGATAAGTATCGTATGCAAGAATTTGAGAACCAAAAAGCCTAACACGTAAATCCTCCAAATATGATTTCCTAACCCACATAGGTGAAATCGATGCCCTTAGGTTTTGGGAAACTCGGTGGATCTAGACTTAGACTTTCTAGGACCATTTTCTAAGATCAAGGCAATAATACCTAAGGTGACCTTTCTTACCATAATGTGTACACATGTAGACAGAAGGAATGTTATCATTGGGTTGACTTTTTCTAACGTTCTAAGCAATGGATGACTCTCTTAAAAGAATGACTTTGGCTTTAGTTTCAAAAGCATTTGGAATATCAAATCCAATCCCACATGTGTAATTTATGATTCGTATGGAGCCAAACATCATATCCAAATTTTTTGACCTAAATTTTAAATCTAATTTTTCATTACTTGAGTCTTTCAATCTCTCTTATACTATAAAATCTTAGGATCGAGCTAACAAAGAGACTTATCAAAAACTAGGGAATACTTTTTTAAAATCTCTATTAATCCCCGAAGGCTCTCTCGCTCTTCCTCAATAAATGTGATCTTTTCCCTAAGGGTCCTTTCACGTGCGATAAGATACTCAATCAAAATACTCTCATCATTACCTAAGTCACTTTGTATCAACCTAACTTTCAACTTCAAGTTTGGCTTTCTCAATTTCATCATTTTCATATATAACTCACGAAAGCCAACTTATAGTTCACTCTCCTCCTCCTCCTCCTCCTCCTCCTCCTCCTCCTCCTCCTCCTCCTCCTCCTCCTCCTCATCATCATCATCATCATCATCATCTTCTTCTTCTTCTTCTTCTTCTTCTTCTTCTTCTCCACTCTCTTCACTATCACTCACTTAAAAATCACAAATAATTTCCTCGAGAGAGTCATGTTCAGAATTATCTCCCTGGGAAGAGTTTTTAATAAGGCTCACATGACTAGCCATGAATGTGGTATAGTTTCACTCAATGGGGAATTTGGGTTCCTCCTCCGAATCACTATCACTAAGGGTAACATTATACACATTCGATTTCTCACCCTCCTTCGTTAGTTTAGTAGGAAACTCGACTTACCCATATCCATATAACCCTCATACCTAAAGCATCTATCTGACTCATCCCTCTTAAAATCATCATTATTATTTTTAAGGAATTGATCTTCCTTATTATACTTCTTTTTCTCAAACTGATTTAGATCATTTAATATTTTTTCAAACTTGAGAAAATTTCTAAATTTCTTTGTAAATATGGGCATACCATCAGAATTGATGTTAGTCTTATCATTCAAAGCTCATGTTTCCTCCTTTCGATATTTCAAAGCAATGCCTTAATATTTCTTCATCTTTATGGAGGAAAACATGTTAAGATCATAAGTTTGAAGATAACCTACAAGCTCTTCAAGTTTCATAGAGTCCAAAATACCTAAGGAATTCAAAATTATCATTTTTTAATTAAATCTTTCATGTAAGGAACTTAAGATTTTCTTAACTACACGAGTTTTGAGTATTCTCTCTCCCAAATTAAATGACGAGTTCACAATATTATACAATTTAGTATAGAACTCATGAAAGGATTCACTCTCCTCCATCCTAATGGTTTCAAACTGGGTGGTGAGATTTTGAAGTTCGGAAGTATTAACAACACTAGTACCTTTATGAGTGAGATGGAGTATATCCCAAGCCTCTTTAGACATTTCACATGTCAGTAATACTCGAAACTCCTCTGGTGTGACCGCACAAAATAAAGCATATAAACCTCATGAATTGTAATTTGCTAACCCATGCGCTTTCACACTCCACGATTATATGGGTTTGGAAATCCTATAATCACCACTTAAGGTTATGGATGGGGATCAACCCTTAGATACTACCCACTATACCCGCTCATTAGTCGATTAAAGTGTTGATTTCATATGTTCTTTCCAGTATGTATAGTTAGACCCATCATAGAAAGGTGGTGTAGAAAATGATTACTCCTCCGAATAAAAACCACTAGAATTCATTCCTAAACACGAATATAACACAAAAACTTAGCGTTTCGGTTCTGATACCAATTTGAAAATATTAGGGGGTACATAATGGTCGAAACAAAAGTAAAATTTTAATTTTTTTCAAATTAAATATTAAACTTAAATAGAATTACCCCAAATTATACTATGCACCAATTTTTAACGTATGTTTTTTTAAAACAGATTAACCAATTTATCTCCATCCTAAAGTATGAATCTAGGTGATAGCATGATAAAATAGATCAATCCACATAACACGCCAATGTATGAGGAAACTCCATAACGGGAAAAACCTCAGAAGGCCCAGCCATGTAAATTCACTATATATGGAATTATAATAACATTACAGTAGACTTACAATACAGACTCGATACACTTTCAAGCCTTAACGATCTTTGTTCCTCAACCTACGCACATCGAAACATAGGAGTCCACCCGTGCAACTTCCATAGCGTGTGAGTCCATATACGCCTCGGGGTCCACCGATAAGGCTCGGCAATTGCCTTCGGATCTGGAACTTAAACACATTGCTTCTTCACTGTAACACCACAAACTCATAGTCTACCATATGTAAACAGCAAATTGGGTACATAATTCTCTGCATGAAACGATTCTCAATAAGATGAAGAGAATAAAATTCTTGATTCCCACAAACAAGATTACAAAACATATAGAATTATGAAATTTGAATTTCAAAGAGTTTGGGTGAAACTAAGGTTTGGGAGATTTTCAATATTTATAAGAAAATGACTTTTGCCAAAAGTCTCTTTACAAACTAATGCCAAGAATCCTTTATATTGAATAGAAATTTTTTGAGGCAACATGTTTTTCAAGAACTCATTTGAACAAAAGTAGGACTTCGTTTGAACGAAACTACATACCTTGTTCGAACTAAAACCAAACTCATTCAAAATAACAACTCATCTCATTCAAAATTATCTTTAAATGATATTTGTTCTTCTAACAGAGAAACGTCTTTCGATGTTCATTTGAACGAACAACACATTCTCGTTCGAATGAATATTATGAAGTTGTTCAAACAACTTATAAACAAAAAATACTTTCTTTAAAAAAATTTAAAAATAACCCTCAATTTTTTTATAAAAACTAACACATGATATTAAGTTCCAAAAGTCAAAGTATATATGCATTCACACTCAAGAGATCCTCGGAACATGAAAACAAAACATGGTATGATTCGATACGATAAATGAAATCTCTAAAACTTCATTGATACATCTTCAAACAAACACGTGATAGGCTTGAAAGCTTAACTTATTCAAGTCCTGCCCTATGACTCAAAAGTTTTGTCCAAAGACTGAATAAGCCAAAATATATACAAATTCACTCTATCAAAAAAAAATCCTTACACAACAGCCAACAAAGAGGCACTATCCCTAAGAGTTATATAATTTGAAATATTCTTCTTTTTTTTCTTCAAAAAATTAACCTGTGTCTTCAAGGTATCCCTATCATTATAAAGAGCCTCCATCTGTAACTTCTGACTGTTGATCATTCAGTCCAAATGCTACCATGCGAGGTCCCAACACTGGCCATCTCATTAGCCTTCTTCCATGCTCTACTTCCATTAAGTGCTTAACCCAAGAAATATTTCATCAAGTGTTAACTTGTAAGAGAAAGGGATATGAGAAAAAGCAATAAAATGTAAAGAGGATAAGGAAGAAGTTCGACAAATGTGCAAGTACCTTACCTATCAAATGGATTAGTTCCTCAACACTAGAAGGGATACCTATGCCTATTAAAATGGCCACCATATTATAAGTATTTGTTTTGTCCAGTGAATGAAGGGAATACACAACTGAGGCATATGAGTGTATCGCTTCAGCAAACCTCGAGTATCTCTTTCTCTCTGATAAATTGGGTACCTCAGCCGCCCTTTGCAAACTCCCCTCCCCCCCTGCGAGGTCACCACTTTATCCAATTCTTCTTTTTGTAAAACCAAGGGCTAAAAGTACTTTGGAATATAATGATTATCCTGGGTTTCCCCAGAAGTCACACCTACCCCTAATTCTGATTGCATCAAGGGTAGAGGGTTTTCAATCTCCAAACCTGAGTTGTCAATAGGGCCATATCTCATATTGACCTCCTTCACTAGCTTGACCCTAGGAATTGAAATGTCCACCGAGGCACTGAACTTCAAGTGTTTGATGGTCTTGGACCTCCTTTTTTTTACCACGACCTCAAGAAGGATCCTCTATTCCTCTCATTCATTTGATGGATCAAACAGAGGTCAAAGTCATCCATCAAAGAACTAATGAACAAGGTAAAAGGAAAAGGGAAAAGCCACTTACAAAGGGAATAGTAAAAAACCAAAATGGGCTCATCAGCTGTAGCAGAGACCCCTTAAACTTACAAAGGGTCAGATCTACCCTTGGTCTGGTCATCTTCGCCTTTAAAGGCCTTAAGAATCTCTGCTAGGAATTCATATTCAGTGTTCCTCTTTCAAGGAGCCAAGGCATAAGTATCAGCCTCTAGCGTGGCCCTCATAGTGATCTTTGGAGCCTCAAGAAATCCCACAGAGGTTAGAGGATTAGGTCAAGTACTAACCTACAGTTAAAGAGGCATTTGGAAGTAACAACAATCTCTAAGGGAGTAAACGCAAATCGGGCTCAGCAACCGCTATAAAAGGTAAAGGGAAATTTTTTATCTCAAAACGGAGGTCAATCCAAGAACTAAAATAAAAGTGAAAACTTCAACTTACCTACTGATAAAGGGGAGCACCAAAGAGTGGGGAAGCCAATGGGCTCAGCACGATCTAGGGTGGCCCAAACTTCACGTCAAAGAAGAATATTTCCCTACAATAATTGGGGGCACTATACTTGTCCTTACCAAAGTTCACCGTGTTGGGCATAGGGTTTAGGTATTTCTGGCCATTGTCGGTGGCTTCTTGTGCTCCTGAATCTAGTACAACTTAAAGAACTGGGATGGGGAGACATGACACTTGCCCTCATTAGCTTCCCTAAAGGCCAAGACAGTGTCCATCAAAGGTCTTCATGATATGGCCACAATTGAGAAGGGGTTATGCCAATGACTTTTAGAATCCTGACAATGAGAAACGACAAGGGGAATTGGACCCCATATTCCCTATTATTAGGCTTTGATGCCCTTAGAATGAAACTATTAGGAATACAATAAGTCTTCTGAAACTCGACCAAAGCGTGATCAGTAAGCCATGAGTCATAGTAAGACCTGCCAGTAAAATCAGGTGTAACACCCCACCCCCTACCCCCCATAACTCATCACTTTCATACCAAGGGGAACTGACCCACTGGTAAGATGAATGGAGGGCTCGACCTTTGGCTTTACAATGGGAAACAAAGAGATATGGGCCTAACAATGAATAAGGGCACAGGGTCCTAGACCTTAGAGGTAGAAATCTTTTCAGAAGACATGGTTTGGGATAAAAGGTTTTTCTTGCTTAAGGAAATTATAAAAGAGAAGAGAGAAAGTGGAAGTTAGCGGTGAAAAACTCATCTCATCCCAAGAGGATCTTCTATAGCCCCCCGGGCCTAGAGTTAAAACTACTTATACCTCTAAGATCAAATGTTTCAGTCACATCGACGATCTCAGTTCCCAACATCTATCCATAAACACGTGCGAGTTCTTTCCCAACAAAATCTAATGATGACATAAATCTTAGTGGTTAGTTACGGCTATACCCCCAACTTGTAGATAAGATAAATGTTTCCCTCAACAACCTTTGCAAGAATAAATAATGATCTATTAATGATACCCTATTCTACACTTGGTATTTCGAAGGTCCTCAAAGTCCCCAACTACCACCATA
Organism: Sambucus nigra; assembly: GCA_949130495.1. Taxonomy (NCBI): domain Eukaryota; kingdom Viridiplantae; phylum Streptophyta; class Magnoliopsida; order Dipsacales; family Adoxaceae; genus Sambucus; species Sambucus nigra. The sequence continues at coordinate 631,498,316 of OX422209.1, forward strand.
TCAGGGCAAAGGTCCCAAGGCTATCTACATACCTCATACTGATCAACACTTTCCATATAAATCCAATGCTACTCTCGAGGGTGAACTATGGTATTATAGTAGACTTCAGTCGTGCATTATTCTTCCTCAAAACGTCAATTTCCAATATGCCCCATCAAGCAAGCTCAGGGACCACATCATCAAGGTTTTACCATGACTTTCACTTAGATCAGACCTCATATTGAAGGTAAATGACTTCCTAAGGTCACCCAAGCCTCAATCTTAGGATGTGGTAGTATGTGGCACTTCAGAAGCAACTTTGAGTAACTCCACGACCCTTCCAAACCCCCTTGGACCTCCGACAAGCCTCGTACAGGCAGTCTGGCGGAGTAATTGAGAAGTATAACACTATTCCACCCATCGCCACTACCTAGATCCACTTGTATTGAATGATCCCATTAGCATTTAATTCACTCAACAACCACCTTACACCACCTTCAAATACTTTGACCAACACTCCACTACCTTACTAACACCGGTAGACCTCAGGGACACCCCATCTATGTTATTACAGTCCACTCATTACCTTTCTCAGTATTTTAGTATAAATAAGAAGTTGGTGGAAGGTGGAAAGGGGCCAATTATGACACCCTGCCTAATTAAATACCGGGTGATCAGTCCTCTATTAAATTAAAATCAAGGTGAACGGTTGGTTCATTCTTAGCATCACTGTCGCAAAATAAAATTTTCAATTTAAACACCTTAAATAATTAAGTTAAGTGTCAAAATAATTTAAATCCTTAACTCCCTTTTTAAATTTCAACTTGCAAACCTTTTTTTTAATAATCAACAGTTTAAGAATCACATAAGTGCTACGGATAGCAATCAACACAAAAGAATTAATCCATATAGATTAACCAAACCAAGTCAAAACCATACATGAAACCATCCTGACAAAAGTTAACTCCCAAGGAATACTAAATACTGGAAATATAAATAAACGTACTCTCAGACAAATCCAAACTGAATAGGGAAACGGGCGACAGATGCCCTAACTGGGCATAACTAAAACAAGAATAGAATCAATGAAGAGGTCGTCTAAAGTATCTGCCTGCAACTCCCACATCAGTTGTAGCGCATCCAATCCAAAGAACCTATGCATGACGCCCCTGTGGCTGGGCACCTGTAAATACATACATACATACATACATACATATATATATATACACACACAAGAGAGAGAGAAAGATAGGAAACGGGTCAGCGCCCGAGTGTAAACCAGTTTTAAAATAGTTTAGCAAGTATTTTAAATTCTTACCTGCTAATGCAACAACCATGTTAGTATGCGACACTCTCTTGAGAATTCTCACCTCTCGTCTAGTGTGCACGCCTACCATACTGTAGAAAGTTCTCACTCATTTTCCATAAAGTTTTATCTCGAGAAATAACAAGATTTTGGTATTTAGTTTAGAAAATTAATCTCTTCAAGACTTCTTAAGCTATTTATAACAAATTAGTACCGTTATAAAGTTCCCGAACACTTATAAGAAAGTTGAAACATTTATTCATTACTTAACTACTTATACGCACAGTAGAAAGTTCCCATATAAATATATGTATATACATTAGTCTCACATGTAATATATATACTAACGGCACCCCACATAAAATCTATGGTGCTGGCATACTCTATTATCAAGTCCCCGTATCACTCGTACTAAGGGAAATACTAGTTCGGAATAACTCTCGAACTGTATTAACACAAAACACATACAATTGGAGGTGAAGCATAGTTCCAAGTCACTAAGAGGTCAACACATACCCTCACGTCTCTTAGGACTGTCTGATTATCAATCAGATAGCCTGTACCAAGGAATCCTATGTTCTAGGGTACGAGTCAATATCCCCCATAAGGCCCAATCGAGATAAGACTGTTCCGGCGTGGAAACCCCCATGATAGCAAGTAGCTCGAGCATGATTTTTATACCAATCTATAATATATGCACAATCACATAGCCATATATATATATATATATATATATATATATATATATATATATATATATATATATATATATATATATATATAATTATCCACATTTCTAAATTAGGTGCGCTCACAACCCATAATTATAATTATCCGTCATTTACACATTTTACTCGATTATTTCACATAACGGACTTGTCATTTTTATTCTCATTTATAATTCACTTCATACTCACTTCTCCTCTCTCAAAGTATTCTAAGTATAATTTCAGTAGGCATACACTCACTTACCTTCTGGTCTAACTCCCTTACAAGTCTCGATCCTTTTATTAAACGTACACCTATTTTCTTATACGCATGAATAATTCCTCGTTAACCCAAAATCTCATCCTACATTAAGTTTCACTCAACAGGGTCTACCTAGACCTTACTAGTCTTTTTTATATCCCATTATACCCCAACAATAAAAATCAAAGGCTCCTATGCATTTTAACCGGATTAAACCATCGGACAAGAATTATGTAGTTTTACAGGAGGGGTCGATCGATCGATGTTAGGGGGTCGATCGATCGATCAAGTAGTTATGACAAAAACTGCATTAACCCAGTTACGGGTTTGCCTCTCCAACCTCAACCAAATCTCCAAGTATCAATCCTAAACTCTCAACCAACGTTATTACAAGTACTAAATACCTAGAAACATGATTTTCTACGTAAAATATGTCCCAATTCATCAATTATAACAATTTAATGCGTAAAATTTACCTAAACTTCAAGAACCCTAATTTTTCTTTTTCTTTCAATTCTTTCAATTATTTTCCAGATTTCAAACTTCTAAATCCATACAAATTTGTGGTTTATCCTCTACATGCGATTAAATGTCCAGAATATGATTACTTCTTCTACAACATGTGATTTTAAGTCTCAAAACTATATTTTCTTTCATGAAACAAGTTCTAAACAATCCTAGACTAACATGATTGAGACATTAACTAAAAAAATAAAGCAAGATAGATACTTGCCTGAAATCTAAGGCTCTGATTTGTGGATGAAAGAGGCATGATTGCGTTCCTCGTCGTGTGATCTACGTTTTGGTGGTGGTGGTGGTGCAAACGGATGAGTTCTTAGCCTTGGATTGCTTGGAAAGCTTCCTATCTTATTCTCTAATGGTCGTTCTAAGGTTTTGTGCTTGTTAAACCTAAAATGCAACTCTCAATGGCTGATATATCTATTGAAAATTCGTGGGTTTATTTACCCAAAAATATAAAATGTCTAATATACCCTCCCGGGATGTCAATTAGGCCTCAAAACGCTCCGAGACTCAACTAAACCCTCGGGTATATTTTTCTGACTATCTCGATCCTTCCGGACACATTGGTGCACTCGAAATGACCACACGGATGACTTATAATTTATTCATTTTTAATAATAATAATTTAGTCCTCACACAACACAGGCGCGTCCGGACTTAAATTTCCATAATTGCCATTTTATTCACTCGTGACAATTTTAATAAAATAAATCTCATATATTACTTTACTCATCCAGTAATATTCAACAAATATCCAATAATTACTAACTCATATCACGCTAGTAAATATATAAAAATAAACTTCCGAATTAATATTAAATTAATATTTCAATTAAATTTAATAAATCCCCAATTTTAAAAGCCATAAAAATACGGGGTATTACACCAATATTAAGCATTAGAAGAGACTAAGGCATTTAAGCAATCAGACTTTCAAGATTTCTAAGCATATCCAAGTTTTACGCTTTATTCCACACTCACAACCGTTATTGTGAGTACATATTTGTAACTTGGATCATTTCCATTTCTTATAAAAACTTATATATATTGTAGAGCCCCAAATCATTACCTAGGCACCCTTGGAGAAATCATTCAATTACTTCCTAAGGTCCTTTATATTGTTGACAAAGTCCACAAGACCTCATACTCTCTTGTTAAAAGCCCATGAGGTCTCATAGACTATAATACCTTATTTACATTCTAATATACCAATGCAACACATTTGAAAGTGGACGTAGGACCCTCGTCTGAGATCCAAACCCCTTTAAATCATTATCTCTTACTTTGACACTTCTCTCCTCTAACCCGTCTGGGATCCAAAGGGGAGCACCTATGGGTCTAAACTCGCTTACGATTTTAACACCCTTCAAGCTTGTTGAAGGCCGTTATCTTCTTCATCTAAGGAATCATTATTGGAATATCCAGAAGAAGATAAAATATTAACCTTAGAAGAACATTTATTATCAAATGATGAATATTAATACAATTCTTTATAATTTAATGAAACATCATCCAAAAAGCCAAAAGCATAGGTAGGTTGGACAATGTCCTAAAAACTGTCCAAATCTAAAAACATCGTGTCATTCTCCATATTAACACAAAAACTTATTATCTACCTCTAGGTTTTTCAACCTTAACAAAAGAGGAACAAACTCTGATACCAGTTTAGAGTCTATATTGAGTATCAAAAAGAAAATTTTAATCCACCAAATCAAATTTAATTTTGTTTAAATAAAGTGGATGATAAAAGATGCGGAAGAGGTAAATAAGAGCACAACAAAATATGCACAAGGATAAAACCCCACTAACGGGAAAAACCTCAGTCCAATGCAACAATACCACTAAAAACTTAGTAAATACTTACAAAGGGGACTAACGATTCACACTCCTTCTGCCTTAACTCACACCTCCACACTTTTTCTACCAATTTGTAGCGGGCCAAAGATTATTTTCTGCTGATTGAAGATCTCAACATTTTGATTTCATGACATACGTCAACAATGTTGCACAATTCTTTGCCTTTGAACTTGGAAGATCAAAATGATATGGACCCCGGAAAAGAACCTCAAATATCACAATACTTATTTTGGGGAGAAAGACCCAAAGTGTATATAAGTTTGTTTTATGAAAATGAGTTCTTGATAAAAATATTTGTTTTCTTTGATATTAGTCAACCTCTAAAAAGAAAGATTATTAAATGAAAATAAGATAATGACAAAAGGATGAACTACATTATGAAAATGGGTTCACTCTTTTTCAGAAGTGTACTCATATCCCCTTAGAAAGGAAGAAAGAAAGAATGCACACAAAAAGACTCTCTAGGTATTTTTCTCTTGAAAGATATGAGAGTTATTTTGAAATGAAGAGTATTGAAGGTTTAAATAAGGAAAAGAACATGAATGGGTTTACCCATTACTAATAAAAGCCAAAATACAGATCTCTTACACAAAGCATGTGTTAGAGAGTGATTAGGGGCTAGCAAGTCCAATTAGCAGCCTAAAAAGCTGTTGTTCACACAAAATTCAAGAGGATCCTGAAAGATCCTTGTGACAGATTTGAGGATCTTTACGAGTCATCAGTGGGTCGCTGCAACGAGGACAAGTGTCGCTAGAGCGATCCTGCTGTAAAGCAAGTCATGTGCCTATCCAGATTTTTTTTACAAGGCCTTCGATGAACTTGGAAGCCAGTGAGGGAAGTATCGTTGCAGCGAAAAATGTCGTTGCGATGATGTTTCAGCGATGAAGATGTTCGCTCCATTTTCCAGAAATTTATCTAAAGTCACTTTTTTATTATCGCTTCAGTGACACATATCGTCGCTATAATGAAACTAGTAAGTTTTGCTCAATTTTTCTTGTTTGGATATTTCAAGCATTTTGTATACAAACAAGATCAAGATAGCAAAACCACAAGTTTTACACTCACAAAACGTTTTTACCAAGAAGTTTCAAAAAAAATTATAGAAACACATGACGTTGGTATGGGAATTCTCCACCTTTCATCCAATAATGTGATATTTAAGAACCGAGGATGATCAAAATTGGCTTCAATATTTTTTAATGTTGATGAAGCTTTTCGGTGTGGTATATTAAGAACCCAAAGTGTTCATCCAATAATGTGATATTTACCTAACCTGGTTCATCCCAAATTTGGTTGCCTACGTCCACATGTTAAGTACACTTTACTATTATTGAAACGGGTGCTCCATTAAAGTTTAGTACGAGTTGATATCTCACAGTTTATTTTTCTAACTCTTGATTTAAAAGCATAATAATACAATAGTTACAATAGTTGATAGTTTCCCTTTTAGATTACATAATGAGTTTATTTACAGGACAGCTGAGGATAAGGGAATGTAGTGGTATCTCACTATACGTAGCGTGTAATTAAGGGAGATAAAAACAAGTAAGGTAACAATGAGCTAGTTAATACATATGGAGGGAGGGTATTTCTAAATATTCTCTTGATATCTTCTTGTTGTAGTCACGCGTTAGACGTCGAGGGTCATGTGGAGGGTGCTTCACATAGCAGCTAAATGACATGATCTTGTCTTTAAGCCTCATAAACCTTGGGCATATCTAAGGTGTTTTTGAGAGGATGTCCATGATGTTTGCCTGGTAGGAGGCAATGACCTAAGATAGGCCTGTAATTAGATCGGATTACTACCGGATCAGACAAATCCAAATTCATATTCGTTTATATTAAACGAATTCGAATACGATCCATTTATTAATTAATCAGATCGGATCAAGCAAATCAAAATCCATATCCGTTTATGTTAAACGGATTCGAATCCGATACATTTATCCGATTGTCCGTTTATGTTAAACTTGATTTGCAAGATTTTTATTTTCAACTCTTATTTCATAAATTTATTTTGCAAATGTTCCAAAAAAAATGATAATGAAATAAAGAACTATTATAATATATATTTAAAAAATATTATTAAATACAATACATATTAATTAAAAATGTTATATATATATATATATTAAAAATATTATTCGGATCGGATTATTAACGAATCGGAGTATTTGAATCCAAATCCGCTCCATTTAATACACGGGTAATCGGATAATCAGATTTTAGGCATGATCCATATCCGTCTAAATGAATCGGATTCGGATTTGAATTTGGATAAAATCTGATCTATTGACAAGCTTAACCTCAGAGATAGACGAGGCCGACTCACCTGGACTTTTTGTGCTGATAGGAATGAAACCTTCTTCACCTAGTTTGAGGTTTTCACGTGTATTTTTCCAAATTAATATATAAAAATATACATTTAAATATTTCTTAAGATAAATTAAACAAAAATGTTATAAAGAAAGGCGATTACTCTAAAATGTTATTTAGTTTTGACTTAAGTTATTATCTTCGGAAACATAACTAGACATCATATCGATGATAAAAACGAGAAAAAAAACATTTTGTTTGTCATGTAAATACAAAATATAGACATAACACAAAATAATTGTGTTTGAGTTTAGCTTTAACTAGTGAGTTACAGACAAGTTAATAAGTGCACAATTGTGCCTTTGATCATTGAGAAAACGAAATAATAAGGGCACACACACACACACACACACACACACACACACACACACACACACACACACACACATATATATATATATATATATATATATATATATATATATATATATATATATATATATATATATATATATATATATAGAGAGAGAGAGAGAGAGAGAGAGAGAGAGAGAGAGAGAGAGAGAGAGAGTCAGGCTCTCCAACATACCTCCTAACAACATACCTATGAACATACTCATTTTTTAAAATAGTAAAAAAATAATTTTGAGTTGATATTTTTTATATGGATTCATGATATTTCAGTGTGCCCCTATAAAAAAAATCAACTGAAAATAATATTTTTTACTATTTTTAAAAAATATGTCAAAACTGACAGTTTTTACCCTTTAAAACTATCAGTTTTTTACCTATATTTTAACAATAACAATACAAATTATTTTGAGCTAAATATATTTACAGGGGCACATTGAAATATCATGAACCTATATAAGAAATATCAACTCAAAATTATTTTTTTTACTATTTTAAAAAAATAGGTATGTTTTTAAGTATGTTCAATGAGGTATGTTGAAGGGTCTAATTCTATATATATGAGTCAGGCATTCCAACTTACCTCATAGTAGCATACCTCATATCAACATACTTATGAACATACTCATTTTTTAAAATAATAATAAAAAATTTGAGTTTATATTTTTTATATGGATTCATAATCTTTCAGTGCGCCCCTATAAAAAAAACAACTGAAAATATATTTTTTTGTTATTTTTAAAAAATAGGTAAAAAAAACTCACAATTTTTACCCTTTAAAACTATCAATTTTTTTACCTATTTTTTAAAAATAACAAAATAAATTATTTTGATCTGAATACTTTTACAGGGGCACAGTGAAATATCTTGAACCCATATAAAAAATATCAACTCAAAATTATTTTTTTACTATTTTAAAAAAATAGGTATGTTTATAAGTATGTTTAATGAGGTATGTTGGAGAGCCTGATTCTATATATATGAGTCAGGGTTTTCAACATAACTCCTAACAACATACTTATGAACATACTCATTTTTTTAAATAGTAAAAAAAATAATTTTGAACTGAAATTTTTTATATGGATTCATAATATTTCAGTGTGCCCCTATAAAAAAAAGGAAAATGCTTTGAGTCCCAAACAACTCCCCCAAATCTCCTACATATGCTACGTGGACGCCACGTCATTCTTTCACTTGCCTGTCATCTATTGCCATGTGGTGCGGGTCCCGCCAAGACTTTTTGAGGAAGGTTTTGGGGAGTTATTTGGGGTATGTAGCATTACTAATTAAAAAATTAATTGAAAATAATATCTTTTGTTATTTTTAAAAAATAAGTCAAAAAATATACTTATATATATATATATATATATATATATATATATATATATATATATTTATATTTGTTCTATTGTTACTTGGAAGACTGCTCTCATAACCTCATTGTAGTTGCTTTCTCGTTAAAAAATAATCCTACAATATTTTTTATTATTATTTCTATTTAGGGGTGTGCGCGGTCCGGTCCGGTCCGATTTTGGGGTATTTTTGCGACCGAACCACATTAATTGGTCCTAAAAAATTACGGACCGAAACCGGATCGGAATTATCGGTCTCGGTCCTATTAGGTTTTCAAACGGTCCGTGTTCGGTCTCGGTCCTATTCGGTCCATACCAATAAAAAACAGCACATTTATTATTATTAAAATCAACACTTTTTTTTTGTAAAACTACATTTTATATTAAAAAAACAGCACATGTAAAACTGCATTAAAAAATAGCACATGTTTTTTTTATTAAAAACTGCATTAAAACAGCTATTTTCTTTTAAAAAAAACATGATTTTTCTTTTAAAAAATAGCTCTATTTTTAAAAAAACAACACACTATTATAAAAAAAAAACACTATTTTTAAAAACAACACTATTATTATATCCACGGAAAATAACAAACAAATAACAGGCTGAAGTGTGGAACAAAATTTGTCTTTTGAGGGGGTAGCGTTATTTTGATCGAGTTGGTTGTCTTGTTATTAACATTCCAATATATTTTTCTCTCTTTTAAGCGTTCATTATTGTTGATAAAAACATTAAAAATCAGGACTTTTTATTCAAATCCTGGGCCGAGGGTAATCTTATCAAAAGAAACCTGGCTACCTGGGTAAATGGCTAAGGAGTTCCCTCTTGAGCAACATTCACTATGGTGCTCAGAAATGTAACTTAAGGGAAGCTTTCTTTTGTCCATAGAATTTTAAACTTTTTTGAAGATGAAGTGAACAAAGAGGAATTATGGAAGGGTATTAAATTATAGGATTTCTTGTAGCAGATTTTTTTATGGAAGAGTATTAAATTATATATATATATATATATATATATATATATATATATATACAGTCCTGCTCTTGTGCGAACTACTCCGCATTTTAAGAATGCGGACCGGACATATGTCATCTGGTGGTGAGCCCAGAAAAGAGAGAGAGTGTACCTATAATTTAGGCTATAATTTATAGGCGCACTGTTAGGTGACACATGTCCGGTCCGCGTTCTTAAAATGCGGACTAGTCCGCACAAGAGCATTATTTTATATATACTAGCGGATGCCCGTACCCGAAGGCACGGCGATAAATTTGCTCATGTGATAAAACCTAGCGCATAATAACCAACCTTTTTTAAAAAAAAATACTTTTAAAAAAATATTTTTTTAAAAAAATATTTTTTATAAAAAAATATTTTAAAAAAAATTATTTTAAAAAAATATTTTTTATAAAAAAATATTTTAAAAAAAATTATTTTAAAAAAATATATATTATTAAAAAAATAATAAAATAATATTGTATATATGTATGCATGCATACATGCATGTGTATGCATGCAACACATAAAATGCTATAGATGTTTATCATGCATGTTTATCATGCATAAGTTACTATTCATAACACAATTGTCTCATATTATATAGATATATAAAATGAAAGCGGTCCGGTCCGATCCAAAACCGTTCTTCATTATCTAGGGCCGAGACCGATCCGAATTATGCGATCCTATATATTTTTGGATCGAATTAAAATCGCATTAAAAAAAACCTGCAAAATTATGTTCGGTTCGATTTTTTCGATCCATTTGATCTATTCGAATTCGTGCACACCCCTATTTCTATTAGTATGCAATTTTGTGCCAAATTTTATCATCGAGTAAAAAAAACGTTTCGAAAAATTACGTGACCAGTAGAGCATATATAAGATTTTTTATTTTCACATCCATATAATTTTTAGGAAACCACTTTGCCATACGATATTCGTAGCAACCAAATAGAAGTGTTTTTGCGACCGCTCACATTCCAACGTTTAGATATTTATTTATCATTTTTTAAATTTAAACAGGCTACAAGATGATGGAAGATTGTTAATCCCGCAAGCCTGCTTCATCAATTGACATGCACGCGCATAATATAAGGTGGTTTTTTTTGGCACTCTTCCTAAACAATTTGACCTGACAAACTTATGGAGCATCCATCGAAATTAGGGCTTACACAGATCGCCATTAGATCCAATAAATTGTTTTGTTTTTATATTTCATAAAGAAACATTTAATTCATGATATTTAATTATGTCAGCTCTGGGAACTTAAGACTGAGGATCACTGTAGTTTATTTAGTTTTTTACAGAGTACAGCTTGCAGTGGCATCTAAGTACAATATGAGCGAAAACAGTTACATTATGGGAGTCACAAGTATCTCCATTTAATAGGGTCCACCAAAAATGTATTATTTTTTATCCATGGTTACTATAAAATTGTTCTTTTGTTATCTTATTAATCTTTGTATTATAACAGTCAATGTTAGTAGGTAATTCAATGCAATATTTCAAACTTTAAAGATCCCAAAGAATTTTTTTCAATTCTAAATGAAATTTATTGAAAGGGATAGTTAATAAATTTCTTAAAAATATATTTATATATGATCAGTTCAAACAATAATTTTATTGATATCTTAAATTCATAAAAAAATTTAATTAATTAATGATAAATCGATACAATTACACTTATTAATTTAGATACAATTACACTTATCAATTTAGATATAAATGCAATTGTAACAATATATACATTAATAAGTATAACTGCATTTGCATTAATAAGTATAATTATGTCTATATCCATGCATCTACATTAATAATTATAACACACATGGACTTATTGAAAAAACTGTTTTCAGCTTGTCGTCATCGTTAATTTCTAAAGAGTTTAAGGATTTATCATCACGTTTCATTTATTAAAATATATATTTATCTTTATGTAAACAAAAAAAAAATGAGTTACACTACTTAATCTTTTCCCATTTTAATTTAGCTCTAAAGAGATGTGAAATTATCCGTTGTGAATTCGTTCAATGTCTGACTTGACAAAGATTGATACTCATACCATTTGAGCTAAATCTTATTTTATATATATATAATCCCAATATCCCAAGAGTCCATTATTTTATTTGGGTTGTCCCAAATTAAGAATCCATTATTATATTTTTGGTAATCTCAAATTAAGAATCGACTCTTCTTTTTTGGACATAATCAACGAATCAAATTTCACGATAGTGATCTTGATCAATGATAACGTATCATTAATCTATACAAAAAATGAATTAAGACCGATGGAGCGCGCGCGCACACACACACACACACACACACACACACGTGTGTGTGTGTGTGTGTGTGTGTGCGCCCTCATAAAATTTACTCTAAAGGCATGTATTAAGAACTTAACAAATAATAAGGGCGGGATTATGACATACAATTAATAAGGCAGTGATAGGATTTTGATATACAATTAATAGGGCACATATACTTATACAATGGTCTCATCCTTACTATTTTTATACTCAAGACAGAGCCATAATATTTTTCATTATTGTTTTAAAATAGTACTTGTTTTTAACGTTTGCAACTCATGATATGAGACTTAGAAAATATGATTAGTTAATTTAATATATAAGTATGGTCAGTCTCCACTTCTATATTATAAATTATCACAAACAAACTAATGTCACATAAGTGTCGCTACTGTATGTCATGTCCATGAGGTATTTCTCTTAGAACAAGAAAATATTAGACTCATTTAGCCTTTGACATCCATTAATTTGTCTGATTTACAGTTTGTAGAGGGGTGTATAAGTAACTACGTAATTATAGAAGAGTTTTATGAGCAGTACTCAATTAAAGGATGTGCACGAGCAACCACCATCCACAGAGAACATAACACAAAGATAAGTATTCGAGAAGTACCAATAAAAGAGGGTGCAGGGTGCTCGAGCAACCCAAGTTAACTCCAAAAGTCATGCGAGCAGTACTAACAAAAGAGGATACTCGAACAACTCAAAGCGTCACAAGTCATGCGAGCAATACCAACAAATGAGAACGCCCAAGCAACCCAAAGCTCCAAAAGTAATGCCAGTAGTACCAGCAAGAGGGGATTGCTCGAGCAACCCTAAGATAACTCTCAGAATAAGAGCAAGTAAACGAGCATCCTTTGTCTGCGAAAGTAAAGTAAAGTTGTGAGTAGTTAATCAAGTAATACATAAATATATATTTGAGAACCTCATTCCCTAATATTTAGTCTTGTTATTTTTATAAAAGTTTACTCAGTAAGAAGCCTTAGCCGAGCAAGCGGGGCTCGAGCAGAGGGATAGTTGGGACCTCTTGAGAGTTTTGGTTTGGAAGCTGGTAGGTTAGTTTTATTGAGCAAGCTATGGCTCAACCACTTGAATATCTTGGGAAAGAAAGAATACTGAAGCGAAGGATCCAAAAGGTCACTCGCACTCACTCACATTACACAGTCCATATTTACTTATTAGTGAGCGGTAAGTGAATTGCTCGCAAGACATTTTAACAAACCCAGTGACGAGTGACCCCCAAGGCCATTCGCAAGTTTTTAAAAATATTCCCTAAGCAACTATTTACAAACAGACAAAACAGTACTTTTTCGCTTCATGGTCGATAAGATCACCTTATTGAGCACTTATACAGTGCTCGTGACTCCACAACAGACAAAAAGTGATAGACAGTGATAAATAGTAATAAGGACAAAAAATGGACAAAGATATTTATCACGTGAGAATATCCCTTTGCCACACGCGTACCACGTTAGCCTTAATGTTTTATTATAAATAGATCACTTGGGGCATAGTCACAAGAGATCGTCTCATTAGCACTGTTACTCTGTACAAATTTCCATAGATATTCTCTCTCTTTTCTCGCCTAGATATTGAGGTGCTTATCTCTCCACTCTCAGAGAATCTTCCTTTATTTATTATTGAAAAGTTGTATTCAATCATCTGTTTGCTCATTGTTATAAGTAGAAATATTATTGTTATAATGAAATTTGATTTTTAATCTCTTCTTTTGTTCTTGAAATATTATTACCTTGAAGAAAATTTTCAAAGGAGTGAGTCACGCCTCACCTATTTAAAGTTATTCATAGATCCCAGTATCACCACCACCCTATGCAGTTTCACACCCACTATTTTTGTTTATGCTGGTTTGATATCCATTTTGAATGAAATCGTTTGGTCAAAATAGTTGATCGTTAACTCTAACCATTTTTTGTATAATCAAAAAATACTCTTCTATTTAACAAAACTACAAATTACCCTTAACCCTTAACTATTTTTTAATAACAAATAGCATTTTCTTTCGAATTTAAATCTTTCAAACACACACACACACACACACACACACACACATATATATATATAAAAAGACAAGTTTTAATTAAAAATATAGTTTTATTTATGAAAAATGTTTTATATTTTCAAATGACAGTTTTTTAATGTTTAATAAAAAATTGTTTTTATCAGTTTTATTTAAAGTGAACATTTTTAAATAATTTGTATAAAAAAATTTAAAATATTTTCTATTTAAAAAACCTTTTGTATATATAGAATAGTTTTTAAATATTTAGATTAATTTTTTTAGCACAGTTTCTAAAAAAAAACGTTTATTTAGAAAAAAATAGTTTTTATCGTTTTTTGTACAAATAAAAGGTTTTTTTAAAAGAAACTACTTTAAAAAAATGTTAATTTTGTTGATAAACGTTAAAAAATGCATTTTAAAAATGTTTATTTTTTAAACTCTTTTTTTAACTGTTTCAAAGTCAAATTTTAAATGTTATTAAACTATTTTAAAATCAGTTATTAACGTTCATTTTTTAAAAAATTTAACATTTATTAAAAAATATGTTATCCTTAATAGGATATTTTTGCTACTTTTATGTTATTTTTTTTCTTACGTTGTTTCTTTTAATACTTTATGGCTCTTTTATCATATATGGGATAAATTTAAGCCTTTGTCCACCAACTATATACACACATACATATATGTGACACAACCTTGTGGTATTTACATGTATTTATAGATAGAAGGTCATCAGTAGATTTTATCTACAAATTTTGAAGTTTAACCCAGGGTTATCTAAAATAACCCATTACATGTATTTGGAATTAAATGTGAATGAATGCTTAGTTGAGACGTAATATTTACTTTTACTTTAAGGCCTCGTTCGATAGCCAACTTTTGGCCCGGAAAATGTCCAATTCTTAATTACTTTACCACTTTTGCGTCATTTGATAGTATAAGAATGCCTTGAAATTCAATTGACAAAAAGGAGACACGTGACCCTCTTTGCCTCATATTTTCATAAGGGTGTTCTTATTTGAACCCCTGTTTTCTTTATAGAGACTCATCTATTATTAAACCCACATAAATAGGTGGAAATACATTAATATACCGTATCACCAGTGTGTATAGAAGAAAATATCAAAATAGGAATTTACCTATCTAAACCCATTCCAAACATCCGTTCAACCCTTTACATGTCCGGTCATTTTTCCTGCTTAGCTTCTCCAACTTCACAAACACCCATTCCAACGTTAGCCATTTATAACCCAATCAAACCCATTTCAGATATCCTTCCAACTCGAGTAATTTCAAACACATTAATCCAACCCAGAAGTCACTGGTTCTAGATCCGGTTGCAATTATAACGATAAGTTATTTTTTTCTCTCAAATCTTCAGATATGGTGTAACATCTACAAAATATCACTCTAGTTCATTTTTTTAAACAATTGAATGTTGCCTTTTACCAATTACAACAATCCAGTACAGACCACTATTGATATCAAATTTCACTTTATCGATTGCTTTAATACTTGTTTTTCTATTACAGGTTTTGTGATGATGAAGATGTGCTATAATGGTGGCATGCTTATAAAATGACAGAGATGAACAGTCCATATTTATTTTTTCCTTTGGGTTTATTGTTGACAACGGAATTAGGATGTTTGGTCCTTCGTTTTTTTACCGTAATTTGAGTTTGTATAAAAATCTAATCGTTAAGTTGTTAACAAAATATGATTTGGTATAGAAATCTAATCCATTCAAGATTGGTATTAGTCCTCCCTGTACATAACTATTTTCAGTTGCGTTTATTTATTAGCTTTTTACCGTTGTCGGGGTCTTAAACCAGGGATAATATAGACAGTAATAGTAGGTTCATTTAAAAACACCCTTTCATAACCCTCCCCCCCCCCCCCCCCCCCCCCCCAAAAAAAAAAATAATCGAATGCCCTGAAAACAACTCCCCTCCCTTTGTAGCGACCAATGTGAAGACAACGAAGTGATGGCTGATCAGAACATCAAATGCTTTGTAGAGGTTTCTCTGCTACAAAATGAGATGGCAACCCTCATTTCATCTCCAAACAAAATCACAGAGGTTAGTCTTCCTATTTTGGTCCTATTTTTCTGTCAATTTTTTGTCCTATATACGATGGTGTCCACTTCTAAAATGAAATCCCTTTTTTATTTGTCTAATGGATTTCATTTTTGTTGGAACCACAAAATAAATCCATCATTGCTTTCATTTTCGAAATGAAAGATAAATTTCTTTTAAATTTCTGGCCGAAAATGCATTTATTTTTTGTGTTCCATTTTTTGAAATGGACAATGGATTTATTTTGTCCCATTTATTTTATTGATTTATGCCATTCTTCATTTAAAACGACGTTATTTTGTTCCATTTCTGAAACAATGGATTTATTTTGTTCCATTTATGAAAGAATTATGCCCTTCTTACTCCATGGTATTTCAAACCCTTTTTAAACTTTGTATATGAAACCTTATTAAAAAAATTTAGTCCGTGAAACCCTAGAAAAAATAGAAATGCAATTTTTTTTGTTTTTAATCTGTGAAACCCTAAGAAATAATATTTTTTAAAAGATTACATTTTTTAGTTTGTAAAACCCTAGAAAAAATATAAATGCAATTTTTTTATTTTTAATATGCGAAACCCTAGGAAATGATATTTTTTAGAAGATTGCAGTTTTTTAGTCTGTGAAACCCGGATCTTGATTCAATCTCCAAGCGGGACTCCTTCGTAGTTCTGGGGGCATCTTTCGTTGTGAAGAAAGAAGTAATACAGAGAAGAATAAATTCTTTATTGATAGGAAAGCTGAAGCGAAGAAGCAATTCGTGGAATATGAATATCCGAAAATGAGCCCGTAGGGAAGTAGTTTCATAGGAGATGCTCAAGTAGGGGCTTCCACTCCCTTGAATGAAAATAAGGTCAGAGTCGTTGACCATAAATCCGGTCTTCGAGAAAAAGCCATCTACTATCTCAGCAAAAAGTTTACGGATTACGAGACTCGCTACATCGCATTGGAGAAAACTTGTTGTGCACTAGCATGGTCGGCATATCGTCCGCGGCATTGCATGTTGTGGTCTCATATCCAAGTTACGTCAATCAAGTCAGTTTATGAAGGGAAATCCATTAAACGATTAAAATATTCCTCCCCAATACCCTTACATAATAGGGCCTGAACCTCAAGCACGACAGATTGACTTTGATAAGCGCACTAGCTGACTACGAGATCAGTCTCACCTCGAGTTCGACTACGGAACGGAATCCTAATCCTAAAATAGAAATGCATTTTTTTATTTTTAATCTGTGAAACCCTAAGAAATGCTATTTTTTAGAGGATTTATTTGTTTTATTTTATAATCCGGTTGAAAAGGGGCACATTTGTATGGGACAATATCAACAAAATAGAAAAAAAAAACTATTTGTTGTGTTTTTTGCCACATATTCAACACAACTTATTTAGACCAAAATATTTGATTTTGTTGTTGGACATTTATTGAACTGGTGTTGAACTCAAATATGCTTTTGAACTCAGATAATGCGATTGAACTGATCCAAATATGGTCTGCATAACTGCCTAATTGACTAAATGTTCTGCATTTTGAATAAATGTTCTGCCAATTTGAACTGATCCAAATATGGTCTGCATAGCTAGTAGATAACTGAATAAACGTTTTGCATTTTGGATAAATGTTATGCCTAATTGAACTGATCCAAATATGGTCTGCATATCTACCTAATTGAACTCAAATATGTTATGGGACTGTTTTTGAACTGGTATTGAACTCAAATATGATATTGAACTCAAATAGTGTTATTGAACTTATCCAAATAAGGTCTGCATAGTTGCCTAATTGATTAAATGTTTTGCATTTTGAATAAATCTTCGGCCTAACTGAACTGATCCAAATATATGGTCCGCATAGCTGGTATAACTGTATAAATGTTCTGCCTAATTGAACAGATCCAAATATGGTCTGCATAGCTACCTATTGAACTTATCCAAATATGGTTTGTATAGCTCCCTAATTGAATAAATGTTCTACATTTTGAATAAATATTATGCCTAGCTGCCTTACGGAACTGATCCAAATATGTTCTGCATTTTGGGGGTTTTCGTATATAGTTGCATACACAAATGACTAGTATATAAATGTTATAGGATTAATTGGTATATGACTGAATACATGAATAATTGGTAAATAGCTGCATTTTGATTAATTAGCATACACAATGGTCTGCATACACAAATAACTAGAATAGGAATATGGTCTACATACACAATTAATACTTCAGTATAGGAATATGGTGGGCATATTGAGGTATTATGGTCTGCATTTTTAAGTATTATGCTCTACATACACAATAACTGGCGCCAAATATGGTCTGGAGTTTGAAGTATTATGGCCTGCATACACAATAATGATCATCATTTTTCGATATACTCAATGCTTATAATTATTTTTGGTGGTAACAATTATTTTAATGATCATCATTTTTCGTTGACAAAAGACGTGGAGGTAGCTGATGAAGCGTGAAAAGACATTGACACTCAAAAAATGGTTGGGCCAGAGATTGATACCCAAACAACGGTTGGGCAGGAGACCGTCACCCAATAATCAAGTGGGCATACTACAAAGCGTAAGGTTCAGGGCCCTAATACGAAGTCTCATCGTCGCCGTGTAAACCCCTAGGAAGAATGTGCCCAAGTGTTGTTTGTCATTGCTAGGTCGTCGAAGCAGATTGCCACTGTAATGTATCTTCAGGTTGATATTGAATCTCAAACTCACGTTAACTGGCAGGGTATCCTTGAAAGTCTAGTGGGTATGGATATACATGATGAGAATGTCATGCGCATGATGTCATTATTTAAGGCCGATAATGGACTAGGCCGAGTGTTTATGGGGTTCTATGACTTCCCTTTCTCGCGTACAAGGGCTTAAAACAAGCTCAGTATTCTGCGTTGATCAAATGGTCCGTTAACTATTACCTACTACTATGCTTTGACATTATCTCCACGTATTACGTTTTGATGCTTTTGGACGTGGGATTATAAAATAGTTGATAGCGGATGTAATGTTTTGGGTAAACTTTGCTCTTGTAAGGAGTGGTATCCAGTTCGTTTAGTAACACATTACGTATTCTAGATGCTACTGTAATGGGTTCGTACATTACTTATTTTGGTTGTAATCATTATGGTACTAATGGTATTTTGTGTGTCATAACACGTTTCTTTCTTACAATTATAATGTTGCATTTTAAAGAATGAAATACATAAACATAATTACGAAGGTAGATTGGGAACACAAATTATAACTTTTTGCCAAATTATAATGTTTTCGCAACTACAACCTTTTATATAATAGCATGAACCAAGGATAATGTGAAATTTGTAACCATAAATTTCAAAATTTGTAAACTCAAATTTCAAAATTTGTAACCATCCTTTATAGTATGAACTCCAAAATTTAGCATTTTAAAATTTGAATTTTGAGACTTGAAGTTTGAAATTTGATTTTTGAGACTTGATATTTCAAATTTCAAATTTTGAAATGCCAAATTTCAAGCTATTTAATTAGGTATGGGGTTTAAGAATGAACAACATGCAAAACATTGTTACCATGATGGATATGGATTTCTCTAGACCTTCATGGCTCAAAGCTATCGATTACGGGTACTTTGATTTGGTATATCACATAACATTGCAAAAAATCAATGAAACTCGTTTGACTGGTAAGTAGAATAATTATACATTTCATATAATTCTTATGATATCGTTTTATGTGTCAAAAAAATTTTGTTTCTAGGTAGTTGCATTAGTGAAAGAATTTTAACACCGACATGTCGATGGAGCAAGGGTGTTGTTAAAGCATCCAACCGGTACGCTTCGAGCTGTTGTTAAACCCAAAGAATTTTATCATGGACAATAAGTTACTAAGATTCATGTTGGAGTAGTTATGATACTAATGGAATGTCGTTTGTTCAACCCAAATCCAAACCGACGCCTGTTACCAATAGATAATGAAAATCTGTAATATGTGATCAGGACAACTAGGGTTTAAGCTATTGTTTATTTCAATGTTTTAATGCAATTACGAAAAAATGTGACTCGTCATTTCGACATGACTTATTAAACTGCGAAATTACATGCCCGTTTCATATGATTATATACAAAAACTGATAGGTATTAAAAAATTGGATAACAAAAAAATGGGTAAATTACAAAATAAGTCAATTTTTATATTGGAAAAGCTCTCAATTTTCATGATAAATTTTGGCTATTAAACAACAAAAGTAGGAATATAGGTGTATTCCAGTAGGCAAATTGTGCCAATCAAATACAAAAACATGAAAAATATAGGATTTACCAGCATGCAAAATTAACCTATCAAACAACACAAAATTATATTTTTCAGGTCAAAACTGCATGGACAAAATTTTCCATGGCAATACTTTCCATACCACCTCTTTTCACACTTTTCTATCAAATAGGCCCTAAGTGTAACCTTTAGGAAGTTTCTAATGAACGTTAGAAAATACAGGTTAAAAAATGAGTGTAAAATAATTTTATAAACGTTAAAAAAATGAGTTTAAAATAGTTTAAAAATAAACATTTTTAAAACGCATTTTTTAATGTTTATTAAAAAATATTATCTTTTAACATCTTTTAACGTTAAAAAATGTTTAATTATAAAAACATTTTTTTATAGAATAAATTTTTTTATTTATAATTAAAATGGGAAGATGGTGAAAAGTC
Organism: Sambucus nigra; assembly: GCA_949130495.1. Taxonomy (NCBI): domain Eukaryota; kingdom Viridiplantae; phylum Streptophyta; class Magnoliopsida; order Dipsacales; family Adoxaceae; genus Sambucus; species Sambucus nigra. The sequence goes on from OX422209.1 coordinate 631,519,109, forward strand.
ATTTACTCTATCATAATTGACATTAAGGACACACGTTTTTTTTTTACTTTTCAATAAGTCCATGTGTATTACCATTATTAATGTAGATACAATTTCAAAAATGCAGGGGCCCTATGGAATCACTTGTATCTTAGGTTACACAAGATCCATTTTTTAACCAAATTTTTATCTTGATTAGAATTCGGTGTGCATGCAAGATAGAGTCCAAATTAAATTTGCCAAACCAAACAATCATACCCAACCAAACCAAATAGAAGAAGTTTTGAGGAACAATTGATTTCGAGCAAAACCAAGATTTCAGCATTGTAAAAGAGTTTGACTGATTCGATGACTTACACACTACTTAGAGCTCCACTAAATATAATGCATAGGGTCGTCAAATCTTTGACATAAAGTGATGTAGTCCATCACCACCCACAGGAAGCAGTATTTCCCTCGGTATCCATTGATTAGCTTCAGGATTGTAGAATCCTTTTTTCTTCAGTCCTAGTGTCTCAAAATCACAATTCAGCAGTAGAGGGCACTCTACAAGAATTTAATATAATTTATAAAAATTGGGTTAACAAAACTCAACAAATGATTTAGGGATTGTTTCTAAGAAACATGTATGATTTGAAGAAAAAAATGTTTCTAAGAAACATGTATGATTTGAAAAAAAAATTCTAAGAAACAAAAATTAAAACATTTTTGGTGCAGGTATAGCAAATGATTTTGGCTAAAAGAGTTATCTAAAACAGTCCACAAGAATCTTTTTTATAGAAAACATATTTTTTGAGGTGGCGATCTCGTTGAACGAAAATAGGACTTCGTTCGAACGAAAAATCGAATTTCATTCTAATGAGGCCCAATCTCATTTGAACGACCATCCAATGACCTTTCAACGAGTTTGGTTGTTTCAAACAGTGAGTTCTCATTAGAATCTCGTTAGAAGATTATTCTAACGACTTAAGCATTTCGTTCTAATGAAATTATAAATCATTCGAAGAAGAATCAAGTTTCGTTTTAATGAGATGACAATCTTGTTCTAATGAAATCAAAAATCAAAAAATTTTATTTTTGTAAATCCTTTTATAAAAAGTGTCTCATGTATAAAAATCATCACAAAATATATCTTACTGGGTAAAAACCAAAACGTCAAACTCGTATACCTCTATAAAGTGTTTGTGACAATTCCAATGGCTTAAATTTCATTCATGATGCTCGATCACAAACATGTCTTCAAACGATCATGGGAGAAAATGTGGATATAGTGTTTGGTTTATAACATTTATAATGGGATACGCCAAAATAACTAAGCTATGAGCAATTATAAAAACTTGCTCTTACAAATCTCCCCTTTTGCATTTTTTGGTACAAAAATAAAAACTGAAACAAAATTACAACAAAAAAAAACTAAGACGATGTTTTGCTAGTGTCCTTCTAACCCAAACGGAATGACAATCGATATTTTTTTCTAAACTGAAAATTTTCATCCTTTGTGGTCCCTGAGATTATTATCAAAGCGGAAGAGGCCTACACACATGGATAAGAAAAGAATACCATAATGCATGCGAGTTTAAAGAAAATAAAATTCCCCCTCAATTTGTTATCCCCCTTTTTATCCATAATAAACAAAGGGTAAGAAACTAAGCATGAATATTAAGCATCACCTGAATCCAAATGAAATACCACCACAAAGACAATCAATAAAGCATTTACAATGAAATTTTTAAAAGGCTTTCAGACAACTATTTTTGAAATTTTTTGAAATTTTTGGTATCAAAAGTATATGTCTATGAAAGTACATACTAGTACAAAAAAATATAACACTATGAAATAGCACTAAAATAATCGAATCATGAAAGAGAAATTTAATTGTGTAAACATTTTCCATGAAAAATCAACGTATGCATTCATAACATAAGCACACAAAGTCAATGAGATACTTCTAAAGCAAGAACTCAATTTCAATTTTAGGTATTAAAATGTTGAATTTAAATGAAATTTTCTCGACTTATGCAACATGCCATAAATTTAAATGATTCTCAAATCAATAACACCAAACTATTTAATGCTTTTCAAAATAGTCTATGTGCACACCTATTGATCTTCTACTTTATAACACCCTCAAAATCTCACATATATAAGAATTCACTCTTAATATTTTTGAAGATATCATAATACTTATATGTAATGAAGCATCAATGAAATAAATTGGCCTTGGAACTTTAGTTTTTATGTTTTGTTAATCTTTTAAGGCTTTTTTTGTAAATGGTGTCTTTTAACGCGATGAGAATTTTGCTTTTTTATAGCCCCTTTCCATTACTTAACATAAATAATTTTCTCGAGAAATGAAATTTGGGCAATGGATCTTATAAGCACAACTTATCTCTAGTACATTTGGTTCATTATTAAACACAATTGAGATGAGAACACTGTATTCGATATATCATAAGCAAGTGTAATGTCCAAAAAGTCTGTACACATATGTAATAAAGGTTATAAATAGCCTGGCATAAAAAAAGTAGTCATCAATGAACAATGAAATTCTATCCACACATTATTATACACACTAAAGAAATGAAGACATGTCTTAAAATACCATGAAAAAGTCACATGAATGGATGAAATGTAGTGGTGATCTGAATATCTTAAATGTAGATATGGTGAAAAATGAAAATACAAAAATCTCTCCTTTTCAAATATTTTATCAAAATAAAATCTTTTTGGAATTTTTTTTTTCAAAGTTTTTATAAAAAAATAACATAAAATCATTGTTGATTTTTCAAAATATATCAAAAGGAAAAAAAACCCAAACAAGTATAATCAAAACAATACAATATGAATACAATCTAGCAATAGGGATAAAAGATATGTACATGATAATCACCGCATACTAGATAAAGTTCCCGAACTCAATCAACGAAACAAACACACAAAGACTTTTTAAGATTATCTAATCTAAGTGAATCAAAAAGTTTCGTGAAAATATCGACTAAATGACGTTCGGTGCTGACAAAGCCCAAGAACATGAACTTCTCCTCAATGAGATCACGAATGAAATGCTCACATATCTTACTATGCTTCGTGCGATAATGTTGGACCAAATTACGGGATATATGAATTGCACTCGAATTATCATACAAAATAGTCATTGTGCCTTAGGAAATACCATAATCTTCCAACATTTTCTTCCTCAATAAGAGTTGTGTACAATAACTACCGGTGGAGGCCTCCATCGTGGACAAAGATATTAAGTTTTTCTTCTTGCTCAACCAAGCGACAAGAGCACTACCAAAGTAAAAACACCCACCCCAGGTGTTCTCATGGCCAATAATATCATCGTCTCAATCGGCATTTTATTAGGCGGACAAACAGTCATCGGTATTAAATGAATATTAAATATCATAGGAAAGAGTTCCACTCGCATTTTTAATGATACCTTTAAGTGCGACCAAGTGAAACTCTTTTGGGAATGCTTGGTAATGCATATAAACTCCTACGCCAAAGGCAATGTCGAGATGACTAGCAGTCAAGTAGAGAAGACTACCTATAACTCTCTTATAAAGGATTTTCTACATGTCCTTGCCTAAAATTTCTTTATTAAGCTTGGTCGATGTACTCATAGTGGTGCATGGGTGCTTAGCAGAGTCTAAACCTAACTTCTTCACTAGGTCCCTAGCATATTTGGATTGAAATATGAATATCCCAACCTCAAGTTGACGCACTTGGAGGACTAAGAATAACATAATCTCACCAACCATGATCATCTTAAACTCACTCTTTATATCATCCTCAAACGTATGGGCATGTTGGGAACACGTCGATACAAATACTATGTTGTCCATATAGACATGGGTAACAAATATCGCACCACTTTTTCTCCTCATAAATAACGTCTTATCTACTCCCCTCTCTTCTGAAGCCACAAGCTAAGAAATAATAAGTGAGCCTCTCGTACCAAGCACTGGGTACTTGCTTCAAACCATAGAAGTCCTTCTTAAGATAAAAGATGTATTTCGGGTGCTTTGGATCTTCAAACCCATTTTATTGTTCCATGTAAACTTCCTCCTGTAAAATGTCATTAAGGAAACACTCTTGACATCCAAAGTGTTTGTTCACAAAAAGTATTCTAAACGGCTTGATAAGAATTCCAACCTATATATAGGCAGAAAAATCTCCAAGAGATAAACTTAAAAGATTGCCTTTGAAATCAACTAAAAAATAATTTTGTGGGCTCGTTCTAACAAGGTACATCTCCTTAGAACGAAGTACCTGATCTCTTTCGAACCATTTTTAATGACTTATCTAACGAGAAAATAGAACATGCCAAAAACTACCAAAATTGATCTGGTTTGAAGATCGTTCGAAGTTGTTCTAACGAGGTACATGCACTCGTTTGAACGATAACCAAATGTCATTCTAACGAGTTTGCTAATTTTTAAAAAACATTTTAAAAATACTTTGGGAAAAACTTTTGGATTCAACTAAGTTTAAAACTAACCCTTGAATATAATTAAACACTAAATCAACCTCATATTCTTTCTCCGATGATTTCAGTGAATATCTCAACTCTTCAATCTTTGATTGTCACATTCGATCATTAACTTATCTTCGATTGAAGCTCTTGAGAATGTACATGATTATGTAAAGGTGTAACGAAATATGCCAAACTTGAAAGCATAATGAGAAACTATAATCTCAATCTTACATCATGATTTTCTCATTAGGAATTCATTTGAGATAATTTTGGTCATTTCACACAATCTTTTAAATGATGAAATCATAAAAATGGAGGTTACATTGTAATTAATGATACTTTGAGTTTAAGTGTGTAACCAAAACCAACTATATAATCAGGGGAATAAGATCCTTCATAAATAATATATGCACTAATACTAGGGCATTCCCCTTAAGTGATGTGTTGAACTTGCCACTAGGTATCTCGAAAAATAGGCAAGGGGCGCTGCGCCTACCACTAGGTGAGTTGAAAAATAGGCAAGGGGCATCGCATCAGCTCTTGGGTGCGATGAGATGTAGGTAGGGACTCTCGCAACAATCTGGACATGCACGGGTAAAGAAGCTAGTAGGGATAGTAGACTTAGGTTAGCGTCCTAGAACATAAGGACTATGACAAGAAAAGGGGTGGAGTTAGTGGATACGATGACAAGAAAAAAAGTTAACATAGCTTGTTTACAAGAAACTAAATGGGTCGGTGAGAAATCTAGAGAAACAGAACATATTGGATTTAAATTATATTATACAGGAAAAAATAGAAATAGGAACAAAGTCGAAATAATAGTAGATAAGAATCTTAAGGATGGTATCGTAACCATTGTTAGGAAATGTGATGGATTATACCTGTAAAACTTGTATTCACTAATATAATTAATGTTGTTAGTGCTTATGCACCCCAAAGAGGATTAGATGAGCGCACTAAAGTACAATTTTGGGAAACAAATGGATGAATTAATTTAAGAAATACCCTTAGGTGACAAAATCTACATAAGGGAGTATTTAATGGCCATGTAGGATAAGATCATGTAGGTTATAAGAGTGTGTATTGAGGACATAGTTTTGGACATAGGAACGACGATGGAGAGTATCTTGGATTTTTTAGTGGCTTAGAATTTTGTACTAGTAAATACATATTTTAAAACGAGGCTTGAACACTTAATAACATATAGAAGTGGAACACATAAGAGCCAAATAGACTTTTTAATACTAAGAAATGAGATCGATTAACATGTAAAGACTGTAAGGTTATCCAAGGAGAGATATTAACCTCACAACATAGGATATTAGTGTTGGATATTAATACTAAAAATCAATCACGAGTGCGAAAAAGAAGATTAGCCCACAAACTAGGTGGTGGAATTCAAAAGGAGAGAAACTAAAACTATTTTAAGATAAAATATTAAATGAAACGTCATTCAATACCGAAGATGAGGCTAACATAATGTGGGATAAGATGGACACATGCATTAGGAGAATCGAAAGAAATTCTAGTGGAATTAAAAGGCAAGGGGACACTATCTAAAGAAACTTGATGGTGTAATGAAGAAGTACAAAATATAGTAAAAAACAAAAGGAAGTTCTTTAAAACATTACAAACGACTAAAAACGAAGAAACTTTAGAGAAAGATAAATGCGCAAAAAAGGAAGTTAATAAAATGGTAAGAGATGCTACGTTGAAGGCGTATGATGATCTTTATACAAAATTGGGAACATAAGAAGGGGAAAAGTAATTATAAGCTTGATAATCTTAGGGTTTGAAAAATAAAAGATTTTAATAATGTGAAATGTATTAAAAGTGATGATTTGAGAGTCCTAGTCAAGGATGTTGAGATTATAGAAAGATGGAAAAACTAAATGAAGGTAATGAGAGTAGATAAGATAAAGAGGAACTTAGGGAGACTCGAGAAAATATATTTTTTTACAGAATTAGGACAACAAAGGTTGGAATTGCGCTAAAAAGATGAAAACAATGATGGATTTAGGACCAGATGGTATCCCTGATGAGGTTTGAAGGTGTTTACGGGAGGAAGAAGTGTGTTGGATTATAAAATTATTTAATACAATTATAATGATAAATAGGATGTTCAATGAATGGAGAAAGAGTGCTTTAGTACCTATTTATAAACATAAAGGGGACCTACTAAGTTTTTCAAATTATCGTGGTATTAAATTAATGAGTCATACATTAAAACTACACGAGAGAATGATTGAATATAAATTGATATTGAAAACAACCATATATGAGAATCAATTTGGATTTATGCCTGGGTGGTCAACAATGGAAGAAATTTATTTAGTGAGGAGATTAATAAGATATATAGGGATAAAAAGAAGGACCTTCATATGATTTTTATAGATTTAAAGAATACATATAAAAGGATACCAGAAGATATAATATAATGGGTTATACATAAAGAAGGAGTGACTCGTAGATATATTGATATGATCAAGGATATGTATGATGGGGGCATGACTATCGTAAGAACTTCAACTAGAGAGAGTAGTTAATTCCCAATTATTGTAGGTCTATACCAACCTTCAACACTAAGTCCTTATCTTTTTGCTCTTGTGTGGATGAGTTGACTGAGAAAATACAAGATGAGGTGCCAAGGTGTAAGTCATTTGCAGATGATATTATTTTAGTGGATGAGACTAAAATGGGAATTAATGCTAGATTAGAATTGTGGAGATAAATTATAAAAATAAGAGGATTTAAAATAATCAAGACTAAAATAGAATATGTTAAGTGCAATTTTAGTAGTGATAGGAGGAAAACGGGGTGTGGTGAAACTGGAGGGTCAAAAGATACCTAGAATTAATCATTTTTATTATTTACGCTCAATTATCCAAAAAGATGGAGATATTGGTGATGATGTTACTCATATGAATAAATCAAGATGGATTAAGTGGAGAAATACTATCGACGTATTGTGTGACAGGAATATACCTTTGAAGTTGAAAGAAAATTTATGGGAAGGCTATTAGATTCGCCCTATTATATGTGACAGAGTGTTGAGAAACTAAAAAATAAAATGTATAAAACATGAGTGTGGCGTAAATACGAATGCTAAGATGGATTTGTGATAAAACTCAAAAGGATAAAATTAGAAATGAACAAATTCATGAAACGATAAAAGTAGCTCCTATAGAAGATAAATTGAGAGAAACTCAACTTATGGTTTGAACACGTTGAGCGTAGACCAATAGATGCCCATAAGGAAGAGTGATTTAGTTGATATTGATGGTAATTCAAGGGTCAGAGGTAGGCCTGAATTGACTTGGTGGGATATTGTAAAAAATGATATGATCTCATGTGGTTTAACTGAAGATATTACACTAAACTGAATGGAGTGGAAAAAAAAATCATGTGATTGACCACAAATAAGTGGAAAAAAGACTTTGCTGAGTTGATTTGAGTTGTGTGTACACCCCAACTCCCTTACAATTGTACAAGTGGATATAACAACCGCAAAATCCATAAATATATTGATCAAGGATAATACAAAAATCACGGGAATAAAATATATTTGGTAACATTCTCATTATAATGAACTAAATGAAACTTAACAAATAATAAAATGAGATAAAGAAAAATTGAAATAATATACAGCCAACTCTGATACCAAATGTACATGTAAATACTCTCAAAACACAACTAGAGTAAAGAACCATATAAATACCTTAAAACTTAAATCTAAACGACATGAATGAAAATAGAAATGGCACGCAGGCTAAAGACACCTACATCCTGAATTTGTAATATGATGAGATGACAATCAATGACATCAGTTAAGATGACGGCTCTCATGGCCTAAGTCCTAAAAATGTTAGAATACGCAACATTAACGCTAAGTCTATATAGAATAAAAGTATAACTGAAATTGGGATAAATCATAACTATTCATCTGCCTATTATATTTTAATATCTTTTTAAGTTTTATCTCATCCCAAAAAGCCTAAAATAACATACGGTTCTAAATATTGAACCCATATGTAGCCCATGTGATTAAAGCTTTACATTTTCTTTTTTTAATCTTTAGTTTTTGATCTTTAAGTTTACAAGTTTTATGGTAGTCACGAACCTACAATACGTCTCACCAAATAACTAATATACTGATAACAAACTTATATTTTAAGTCTACACACATTTAACTATCTCATGCCAATAATATAACGTAAACATCTCTAGTATATGTAATACACAAATCTAAAATATGAGTATGTTGGTAAAAATCCCTATTATAATTCATATACATCTCTAGTATAGCACATAAACTGGTATAACAACCTTTAATACCGCTACCTAATTATTACATGTGGTAGGAGAAAAATACTACTCACATATAACATCCATATCAAAGTATAACCCGACATGTACAAATTAATGGTCTACTCTCGTACCCATACTAATGAAGTCATATCCCTACCACCCTCAAAAGTATTTACAGTAATGTCAGGTTTGTTTTTTGAAATCCTTTCTTCTTCCTTTGTGATGATGCTAAGAAACCACCACTTTAATTGTATGTGCAACTCAATATCAAAATGATATAACAATGGAGATATAAATGTAGGTATGAAAATAAGAGAAGGAGATGAGGTAAACGGAAAACACAATGATATGAGTGGTTCATCCTTAGCTTACTCCACTGTGCAAGGTATTTGGTGTGTTTTGTATTAACTATGGAGATCTAATGGCCAAGAATTACAACTCTCAATAAATTTCTCTCTCTATAGTGATTTTGACAGAGCTTATCTAGGGTTTCAATTTTGGATTCCTTGAGGAAGAAGATGGAACTCCCTTTTATAGTCTTGAGGGTGCACCGTGCATCGCCCAAGCATGCCAAAGATGTGCATGAGGTAATTTCTCCATTGAATATTCCTTCACGTGAGGGAAAGATCTTATTATAACGGTAAGTCAACATGGGATGGTGACCTGCAATTTATGTGTGACCTATGAGGTAACAAGAGTCGACCGTCATGGCCCCCGGTCTAGCCGAGGCACCAAGTTGGTCTTCCAAGTGGACGACCATCAAACTGCTGAGTATGACCCTGGGTTAGTTAATGGGTCTCGACCCCCTCATCTTGGTACGAGGCCGAGATGATAGATGTATCTTGAATGGGGTATATTTGGCATATTTCTGTGATGACAGGTCAATGATGAGTCTACTCATGGATGGGCCCACGTTGGGTCGGCCCATATATCTCAAACCTGATTAGTGAGTAGGGTCGGCCTGAACGGGATAATACCTATTGATAATGAGGTTATGCTTATGTATATCAATCACCCATAGCCCTTAGTCTTCAATGTGAGTGTAAGTCAAAAGGGTACAGTTAGCTGACCCCCTATGAGGACGAGACCTCTGGTGTCTGAAGTAGTTTAGAGGACTTCTCACTATGTGGCTTAGATTGAGAGTGTCCCAGGTTGAAATATCTTTCAAGTGTTTTTGGTTGGACATTTGGCACTGAATGTATGGCTTGGCGTGTTAGACAAGGTAGGCAGTCGCAGGTTGCCTTGGGTAGAGTTCCCAAATAATGTCCTTTTGGGAACTCGCACACAATGATTAGGGGGTTTAAAAACCCTAAAAATTAATTAGTTTCTCTTTCTTCTCCAAGCATTCTCCCGCTTCAACTCCTTTCTTATGTAACTTTCAAGATTTTCACTCTCTCTACTCAAACCAAGGTTGTCCAGTGTGAATTTGGGCTTCCAACTCCTCCCAAATCAATCATCATTTTCAATTAACCTCTTTCCTGCCTTTCTTTTCCTTATTCTAGCGCACAAAACTTCATTTCCAAAATTGGCATTTTTTGGTTCTTTTCTGTGTTTTCTATGAGGTTTATAGGTTAAGTTAGGATTCATTTGGAGGTTGTGTTGGGTGTTTTAGGTGATAGGCAATGAATTTAGGAGATTTTGAGGGTTGGTGGTGAATTTTTACCACTCGTGAAGCTTTTCAGTGACCCTTCGGTCATCTTCTCCAGTGGTCTGATTGAGCACTTTTCTTTCCACATTTTATTTAAAAATTATTAAGTCCTTTTATTTTGATCCAAAAGTCAATCCAAGTCAAACATAAAACTGTTTGAATTTTTAGGACCCTATACGAGCTACTTGATCAATTCCTCCACATTAGTGCCACCATCCTTACGGAGATACGAAAGGATGAGGCCAAGGCCGAGGCTAGAAGGAAAGTCAGGGCTGACCTTGCTTTCCCAATTTATCCTGTCCCTTTAGTTGTTATCCCTCGTCCCATATTCTATGTTGGTGGTGATTCGATGACTGGACACTCATCTTAGGGTTCTCAGTCTTCATCATTGACTCTGCCCATTTGGAAAAATAATCAATGGCCATAATCAGATATTGTAGCCATAGGCTACCTTAGAAAGTGGACCAACAAGGTCTATTCCCCATACTACAGATGGCTACGGCGCTGTATTGGACGAGAGTGGTTGGTGAGGATGACGAGGGATACTTGAGAACTACTGACACTTATCGCACTTCTTCACATATTCGATTGCGTCTTTTATAAGTGTCGGCCACCAACATCCTTAAGTAACAAATATTTTAACTAGAGATCGTCCGTCGATATGACTCGCACACAACCCTTCGTGAACGTACTGTAGGACATAACCAACCTCATAAGGGTAAAATCACCTGAGTACGATAATAAGAATCCTCTTTTTTAAAGTATGTCTCCAATGATAACGAATTTGGCTGCTTTGTATCTGATCTTCCTTATCTCAATCTTGGAGTCTGGGAGTTCACCATCCCGAATTTACTTGACTAGTGGATCCATCCATGAATTACCAAAATTTAAATTCACACAAATTTCGACTCCATTATCATCTTCCTCAATGGTCGGTCTATGTAGGATCTCCACCAGCACCGTATGTTTAATTTATGTTCATATTGTTGATGCTAACCTCACCAAAGAATCAACTCGTTTATTGTCCAGTCAATGAATGCGTCTGATCTTCACTTCCCTGAAGTTTTTCAAAACTTTCTTAACCCTTGCCAAGTATTTGGGTATGTTATCGTATTTATCCTCATAAACCCCCAAGATCTGATTCACAACTAGTTGTGAGTCACTATGAACGATCATTTTGTCGACATTCAATACTCTAACTATAAAGAGGCCTACTCGTTGTTGGATTCCTTAAGGCTAAATCTCAAAACATATTCAATATCTGTACCATCTAGACTCGAGAATACCAACCCGACTCCTCTACCACTTTCACAATATGAGACATCAATGAACATGATCCATGTATAATCCTCCTCTGTGAGAGGCCCTTCATCTAAGATCCCATTTCAGAACAAAAAATATTTCTCTAAAGTATCGATCGCTGTAAGGCCTTGATAATCTGTACTATCGGTCTCGGCCACTACTGATCTTTCTAGAGCTTCTTTTGGCACAAATGTTAGCATCACCGCTTCTTCAATGGCATCATTTCGACCTCCGGCCAAGTGAATTCCTACATAAAATATGCCATGGCGTGTCCCTTAATTTCAATCCTAGGCTGATAGATGATATCAAACTCACCTAGATTGATTATTAAGGCCATTAACCTACCTAATTTCTCAAGTTTATAGATGACCTGCTCAAGGGAGTATCAGTGAGCACTACCATCGTATGAGATTGGAGGTATTTCTTTATCTTCCTTGAAGCATGTACTAGTGCACATGTTGACTTCTCTATTCAAGGATACGTCAACTCGCCCCTGCAAGGCTTTGCTATTAAAATACACTAGCTTTTGGACACCTTCATCATCACGTACGATAGCTACACTAATGGCCGACTTTGATACAACCAAGTATAAAAACAATTTCTCCCCTTAAATTGATCGAGACAACAACATAGGGGATCCTAAATAAGCTTTCAGGTTTTAAAAAACCTTTTCACACTCTTCATCCCAGATAAATTCTTTTCTAAAGATCTTAAAAATGGCAGACACTTATATGTAGCTCTAGAGACAAAATGATTGAGAGCCCCTACTCTTTCTATCAGCCTCTACACATTTTTATGGTTTTGGGAGATGCATATCAATCAACACTTTGATCTTTTCAAAATTGACTTTAATCCCCCTTTGGTTGACAGTGAAGATGAGGAACTTGCATGTGCCAACTCTGAATAAACACATCGTAGTATTTAACTTCATCTTGTAAAGGTCCATGGTGTCTAATGTTCTTTTAAGGTCGGCCAGATAATCCTCATCCCTAATGCTTTTAGTTAGCATGTCGTCGACGTAAACCTCCATAGTCTTCCAAATTTGGTCTTTGAACATCTTGTTCACCAACCTCTGATTTGTTATGCCTGCATTTTTAAGGCTGAATGGCATGACTATGTAGTAATAGGTTCCTTTATTTGTGATAAAGGAAGTCTTCTCAGCATCGGCCTCATCCATGAAGATCTGATTATACCCTGAATAAGCGTCCATAAAGCTCATCAGCTCATGCCCATGCATGGCATCTACCATATGTTCTATACGGAGAAAGGGAAATTTGTCTTTAGGATAAGCTTTGTTTAGATCAGTGAAATCCACACACATTCTCCACTTTTTGTTGGCCTTTAGGATAATTACGACGTTGGATAACTATTTTGGGTACTGTACCTCCCGGATGAACTCAATTGCCTACAACTTTTTAACTTTTTCTTGAATGACCTCATATGTTTCTCTTGTATAGGTCCGTCTTCTCAACTTCATAGGCTTGACCTTCTCATCAATATTCAATCGGTGGCAGATGATCTTCAATCTATTCTTGGCATGTCCTCATAACTCCATGCAAAGATGCTTTGCCTCCTCCTCAATAGTTTGCCAACTCTTCTTTCACTTCCTCCTTTAAGGCTTCTTCAATTTGTACAGTTTTTTTTTGCTCGTCCTTATTGAGGATGATGTATTCTACCTCCTCAGAGGGTTTAGCATTTTTTAGTAGCCTCTCGTCCCTGGGGTCGAGAGTATTTATATTGTAGGAAGTGGTCTATTTTTTATAAGAGTCTTTCTGCTCAGCTGAACTGAAGTAAAATTCCTTATCTTCCACTTGGTCCCCTTGAACTTCCCATACCCCATAAGGAGTCGAGAATTTTATAATTTTGTGGGCTATGAACGGGACTGCCTCAAACTCCTTAAGTGCCACTTTTCCAAGAATAATGTTGTACATCAAAAACACATTATCGTCCATCACAAAAAAGCTTACTCTCCTAGTGAGGCACCTCGGCCAGGTTCCCATGCAGACATCCATTTCAAACACCCCAAGAGGATGGACCTTCTCTCTGGTGAAGTCGATCAGTGGCTGATGGTATGGGATTAGCCTCTTTTTACTGCGCTTCAACCCCTTAAAGCATCCCAAAACATCACGTCGACTGTTCTGGTGCCTCCATCAACAAGTATGCATGACACACTATATCCATTGATCCTGGTGCTAATGACTAAAGGGTCATCATAAGGGGCTAGAATTCCCTTGAAGTCCATTCTCAAAAATCCCACCATTAGGGTGTCCATGTTAACTTTCTTTAATTTTCCTAATTTCGACTCTGTCACAGCCGAGTTAATATCTAACCTCTTGGGTGTCGACTTTGCCTCCACTTCGTGGGATTTAAGGTCGGTCGACTTCGTTCCACCTCGAATAATCCATCGCATATTATCTTTACACCAAAGGATATCATGTGAACTCAACATTTTGCCTCTGGGATCTTAGGCGGGAGATATGGGTCGTCCTCTCCACTTTATGTTTCATCTTCTTTTTCATCATTTAGGCCTGTCGTCATGGCTCATTCTTTCCCCCACTTTGCATCTTTCTGGAATCGTCTTTGCCACCATTTTGGTCCACATACTTTCGAAACTTTACCTTCTTTAACATCTTCTTAATCTCATCCTTTAGAGTAAAATATTTGTCTGTCGTATGCCCATAGTCTTTATGGAACTCACGCCACTTGCTCTTGTCCCTCTTATGAGGAGTGGACTTGAGCTTTTCCAGCCATTGAAGTGCCCTTCCATCCTAAACTCATTGAGGATCATATTTGGGCTTACTGTTATGGGGGTGTATTTAGCAAACTTATCCTCGACCGATCTGTTCTTCCATTCCTTATCTTTTGACTTACTACCTCCATCCTCCTTCATGTCTCCTCTCTTGGCTGTCATGGCCTCCAATGTATTCATAACTCTTCCGTCTATAGCTAGAAGTGTTGTCATGTTTATTTTAGGATCCTCAAAGATTTTCCAAAGGAGTTTCCCGATTGTAGGCCACTAATGAGAGCCTCCATGGCAATGTTCTCCTCATAATCCTACACCACCCATTTTGACTTGATAAATCGATAGATGTAATCCCTAAGAGTTTCATTTTTGCCTTGCTTCATGTTCAGGATGTGGGTTACCTTCTTTGGTGGCTTCATACCAAAGAAGAAGTTGTGAATTAATTTCTTGGCCAGATGTTTGATGTTTTTAATTGAATTCTTGGGCAAGGAAGTGTACCACGTATGGGTCGCACCCGTGAGAGTGCTAGAGAAATCCCTGCACCTCATCTCGTCTAGGGTGGAAAATATGTTTATTGTCGACTGATATATTTTTATATGGTGCACTGGATTTTCACTTTCAACATACTTTGGAATTATAGTAGGAGATTTAGGGAAGCTTACTATCTTAGCAATGAAGGGAGACCCTTATATGTAACCTCGATGGCTAGGTATTGGCTCTTAAACAACGTACAAATCTTGTCCTCTAACCTCTGAATGGAACTATTTTAGGACTTCTCCTCAACTAAAGTCAGGTAGATAATATACCCCCTCCTTAAGAGACAAATGTCTTGGAGTCTACTCTTTGTCTACAACCCTCTATCGATTATTGACCTCTCTTTGATTTTCTGGCCCTCTTTCTCGGCTCTATATAGGCGGATCTCCACAACATTTGGCATTATCTCTAAAGGATTCATTGCTATGGGAGTGATATTGGAAATCTCGAAGGCCAAGCCTCTATTGTTGAGCCTATCAAAGGCTGAAATCCTTGGCCATCCCTCTGGTGTCGGCCTAGCACTCTTTCCCTTATAGGTTGGAGCCGGGCAATTTGTGCTGACTTAAACCTCATAGGGCTCCCAATAATCTTCCTTATTGCAGTCCTGGTCATTCGAATAATCTTTCACTTATTTTCATAGGTGAATACGCCTAGGATCAACAACATCTCTTCGCCGTTGGTGGCACTGAGCCTTATTTTATCGAGCCAAAGGAGTTGCACTATCCCCAAATCCACTACCTCCCTGGCGGCCAGAGTGATCATATCCACCAGACTAGGGGTGGCCTTAGCCATCATGCTTCGGCTAAGAGTGAGGTACTGCTCTTGTATTTGTTGCTAGCTGTCCAAGAATGCTCACAGCGACGTCGCCACATCTTCCAACTCCTATTGAGGTAGTGGTTGGTTAGAGCTAAGGACGGTGCCCAGTGGCAGATCTAAATTCATTATCTCCGGAGAGAGGAAGTAATTAAATGAGATGAGTGATAATACGCAAATATTGCGTATTTTATCTCTCGAACCTACGCATTTTAGCCCCCTCGGGTGCCTTAATCTTTATATTAAAGCCCGTTAACCAGAAAACCTATGCTATATTGTTAACATGCTATATGAGGTATAATCGGGCTTTTTTAGGTATTTAGGTACTAAGTATAGAGTTTGAACGCATTTCGCTCAAGTTCCGTATGCAATCGCACATTTAAAGGCAATTCGATAATTTCACAGCTTGGGAACCTGCTACACGAAAGTTGTATCCCTCCTCGTAAGCTTTACGTGGTCATGAACGATGTGCAATTCGGATCCCTAACGAAGTTACGTCACTTTTGGCGGAAGAGAATGACATTGAAACCAAAAGAGGAGGGGAAGATGAAGAAAAGGAATGCAGTAGGCTACCTTGACTCACCCCTGCTTGATCGATCGATCGATTGACCAAAGGGGTCTATCGATCGATCCCTCAATTTTCAGCCATCGTGGGGAGACAGTGGGCATGATATTTTAGCATTGATCGATCGATCCCCTGTTTTCTGCAGATATTTTGCTTTTCTTTTCTTTCTTCTTTTCTTTTCACCCAACTTACTATATAAGCCAATTTTGTTGTAATATCAGAGATACTTAGTTTTAGAAGAGATTTTTGGTTAGGGTTTGGTTTTGAGATCTCATATTCTTCTCTTCTTGGGGTGACATCCATTTGGTTTTGTAAGATTGAACTATTCACTATCATCTCCTTTAATATAGTTTTGTTCTTCATTTTTCTTGCTTTGTAGATTAATTTCCATGCTTTGTAGCTAGTTTAATGGTTTATTTCTTACTTTCTTAGTTTAATTAATATAAATTAGTTTAATTCATGTATTACCCTTAGATAAATAGGGTCGGGATTTCCTTCTGACATTAACGGGCCCTGAGCTCCGAAAATTAAGTTTTGTGTAAACTTGCGTTTAATTGAACCCGTGCGTATTAAAGTCGGATTATTATGCGTTTAACTTTCTTTGTCATGCAACGTTAGTGTTTAAATCGATAATTCGAATTTAATCCGCGTGCGACAAATTTTCGGTTAAATGTTTATTCTCGCAACTTTGGCTTAAATTCCTTATTGTGTGAAGTTTATGAGTAATTGATAATGCTCGATTAAATTGCTTTCGTGACGGAATCTTGATTAGTAGTTGTTTTGATCCGTATGGTTGGATGATATCCGGAACCTCGCTTTTATTTTATTTAGACTTAACTTCTCTTTTCTTTTATTTACATTCACACATCACCCTTTTACACTTTTATTCCTGAATTAATAACCAATTGAAATCTTTCGAACACTCCATGTGGATTTGATGCCCGACTTATCTCTATACTTGTATCACAAGTCTAGTCGTAACTTAGGTTTGTTTGTATTGAGGCGGTGAACAGAAAACAACGATTAGCGTCATTACACGCGCTACCTTTCACCCTCGATCAAAATGGCGCCGTTGTCGGGGACTGTTTTGTTATAGATTGTAATTGTCTTATTAGTTTGTAGTATTCTTTCTTTTGTATTTGTATTCTTTCTTTTAACCTTTTTTGCAGGACTTCTACACTTGAGCTCCTAGAAATGCTTGAATTTTCCCATCGCACATCTTCGGGGAAATAGCCATCTCGAGCCATGTTTGGGGTAAGCATGTCTTATTCCAATCATTTCGTTAATCATTATGATAATTCTCGAAATCCCCGTACTCCTTTGACTTTTGGCCAATACTTAGAGTCCCAAAAAATTGCAACATCTAAAATGACTTTGGGCGAGTATTACAAAAGTCAAGCTTTGGAGTGCGTATATTTTGAGGATGATGATAATGATTTTGGGCCTTTACCTCCTTATAATAGGAATTTTGAAACAAATTACAATAGTTTTCAAAACTCCTATAATAATGAGTTTAACTTTTGTGCCAATAATGATTTTCAAACTCCTCATTTTCAAGCATCCGCAACTCGGCTTATGACTTTCGACGAGGGTTTGCTTATGCTTAAGAACGAGAGGTATGAAGAACATTATCGGGAAGAACATCGTTGTTGGGAGCTTGGATTTATTATTCGAATCCGACGACGATTTCTCTTCCGAGACTTTTGAATTCGAGGAATGTTTTTAACCAAATGAGGACTTTGTGCCTACTTTGGAACTAACCATTCGTCACTTGGCCCATCTTGTAATTGCTAATGAAAGCGATGATGAAATGGATGTATTATCTATTTGCAATGAGATGATTTCTTCTTTGGATCCCAAAGAAGAAAGTCTCATTGAAAATGATCATATCTCCTTTGAAATTCCAACTTTGAGTGATGATAACTCATCTCTTGAGTTTGAATTTCTTTCCTCCCCATTTTCATTCTCCGTTATCACACCATCACAAATACCCGATGAATCGATACCGAACTTTAAAATGTTCAACCCTTTCACTGACGAGGAGTACTTGCTCGAGTTGCTTTCCATGAAGGCATCTTTGCCCTCTTGTGCACCACCTCCCATTCCACTTGCTAAATCTTTGGAAGGAAATTCAGTTTTTTTTTGTCCCCTTGTGTATTTGTCACCTGTCCTATCCAAATCCCCCATCCTCCCTCCCAAATTTTTAATTGAGAATGGTTCACCTTTTTCACCACCCACATGCCTTCCGTCGTTTGAACGAAATTCCTATTTTTCGGGAGGCATGCATGAAAGGGAGGGTCCACCATTGATCTTCCAAAGTTAAAATGTTTTTTGGGTGGATCCTCAAAAATTTAGACTTCTAGTGTATAGTTAGCTAGGAGTCTAAATGGTAGGTTGTACATATATAGCTTTTTATTCTTTCTTTCTTTTTATTTTAGTCTAATGTAATTAGTTAACTTTTTGTTATTTATTTTCGCTATGCTTGTTACTAACTTATTTTATAGAATCATCGGACTCTCACTTTCCGGAAATCGATCCAATAATTGTCCGATCCAATAGACAGCCCAATGATGCATGTTCTCGATTTTAGAAGTTATTGGACTTTAGTCCTCAAATCATTAATATTATGAATAACTTCTTGAATTAAACTTTAATCCCATGAGCACATGCACTTTTATTATTCTATTGATTTGGTTTAAGATTTTTATAACTCGGTGATCTTTTGTTGCATTGTATATACTTATACCGAGTGAGATTAGAGACTTATCTTCATTTGTGAGTGTATGCACTATTCTTTCCTCTTTGAAAACGTTACAGTCATTGGTAATCTCTTTATTCTTTCATTGACCGTTCATTAATTGAGTTCATTCTTGAAATGTGTTACTTGATCATGATTTACATATATTATTTTGACTCGAGAATAGCGTAAAGTTTTTGAAATGATCATAGTCCATCTTTGTATATGACCCATATGACCTTGACCTCACCTTTTATATGTTCCCTAGTCAACCCACTTCAGCCTAAATACTAGCCTTTCGTTTCTTTACCCAAAACCCCATAACCAACTCCAAATTGGAGTTTTATACCATACATATTACATTAAATACCCTTGTTTGGATTGTTTACTTGGGATTGAATGATATTGTTGTTTTCTGGTTGCAATTTGAGAATGAAAAGAGTGAGAAAAGAAGATAGTGTAGTGAAAAAGAGAAGAAAAAGATAAAGTGGAAAACAAAAGAAAACAAAAGAAAAAAGTGAGAAAAAGAAGAAAAGAAAAAGAAAGAGAAAGTTGTATATATTGTTTGTAGTGATTCAATAATCCTTGTTACTCTCTCGATTGTTATATCTAATGCTCGTTTGGAAATCATTTGTCCAATTTTGAAATTGCCCACTTTTTCCCATTATTCCGAGATTCATCCCCAAACACCTTTGAATCCGTATATACTACTCTTTCACGTCCCACCCTAGCCTATACTACATTACAACCCTATTAAAGTCCTATGTGATCTTAAGTAGATGTAATTTAAAGGTTTAAATAGTTTTGATAATCTGTGAAAATGCATTTCGCCTCTTTTATATGTGCGGTATCCTTTCACTGAGATTACAGTTTTTATTTCATATATAGCGTTCCTCAATTGTGACATGTGCGCGGCCTAGTTTCCCTTTACATTTACATCTTATGCCCGCATGTCCCGTGTGTTACCTCCCTGTTTCAAGTGAATTCATTTGATGAGTGTAATGCCCATGAGGATTGACTTTTATGCATGCTTTAATATTTAGTATCCAAGTTATTCAAGTTTTTTCCAAAGCATATTTTGCGTGTGCTCACTCATCTCCCACATGTTAAAGTTTCAATTCATTGAGGTGCATTCTATAATGTTAATAACTACGAACTTTTCACATGAATTTGTTTGCTTTGCTAATAACATGTTGAAATCTTGTTCGTATTGTTGAGTTTGTCGCATGTGATTGGGCATATTTTGAGGAAACTTTATGATGTTTGTGGGTTTCATCCCTGAAAACCCTCACGAGATGACACTCGTCCACTAGGGTAACCTAGGGGTTTAACGGCTTATTGCATATGCTAAATGCAATCGAATCTCCCGAGAAAGTGGCCTTATGCGTTTATACCATATTTTTGTACTTATCCTGCTTTTGGTTTACTTGTTGTTCTTGTTGCATCCAATTTCATTGGTAGGGACTAGCAAAGTGTAAGTTAGGGGGTGTGATAATATGCAAATATTGCGTATTTCATCTCTCGAACCTACGCATTTTAGCCCCCTCAGGTGCCTTAATCTCTATATTTAAGCCTGTTAACCAAACATCCTCGGTTTATATTGTTAACATGCTATATGAGGTATAATTGGTCTTTTGTAGGTATTTAGGTACTAAGTATGGAGTTCAGACGCATTCCGCTCAAGTTCCGTATGCAATCGCACGTTCAAGGGCAATTCGATCATTTCACATCTTGGGAACCTGGCCCAACATCTACACGAAAGTTGTATCCCTCCTCGCAAGCTTCGCGTGGCCGTAAACGGTGCACAATTCGGATCCCTAACAAAGAAGTTTTGGCACTTTTGGCGGAAGAGAATGACATTGAAACGAAAAGAGGAGGAGAAGAGGAATAAAAGGAATGCAGTAGGCTGCCTTGGCTCACCCCTGCTTGATCGATCGATCGATTGACCAAAGGGGTTGATCGATCGATCCCTTAGTTTTCAGCCATCGTGGGGAGACAGTGGGCATGATATTTTAGCATCGATCGATCAATCCCCTGTTTTCTGCAGATATTTTACTTTTCTTTTCTTTCATCTTTTTTTTTCACCCAACTTACTATATAACCCAATTTTTTTGTGATATCAGAGATACTTAGTTTTAGAAGACATTTTAGGTTAGGGTTTGGTTTTGAGAGCTCTTATTCTTCTCTTAATGGGGTGACATCCATTTGGTTTTGTAAGATTGAACTATTCACTATCATCTCCTTTAATATAGTTTTGTTCTTCATTTTTCTTGCTTTGTAGATTAATTTCCATGCTTTGTAGTTAGTTTAATTGTTTATTTCTTTCTTTCTTAGTTTAATTAATACAAATTAGTCTAATTCATGTATTACCCTTAGATAAATAGGGTCGGGATTTCGTTCCGCCATTAACGGGCCCCGAGCTCCGAAAATTAGGTTTTGTGTAAAATTGTGTTTAATTGAACCCGCGCGTATTAAAGTCGGATTATTATGCGTTTAACTTTCTTTGTCATGCAACGTTAGTGTTTAAAGCGATAATTCGAATTTAATCCGCGTGCGACAAATTTTCGGTTATATGTTTATTCTCGCAACTTTGGCTTAAATTCCTTATTGTGTGAAGTTTATGATTAATTGATAATGCTCGATTAAATTTCTTTCGAGCTGAAATCTTGATTAGTAGTTGTTTCGATCTGTATGGTTGGATGATATCTCGATCCTCGTTTTTATTTTATTTAGACTTAACTTATCTTTTCTTTAATTTACATTCACACATCACCCTTTTACACTTGTATTCCTGAATTAATAACCAATTGAAATCTATCGAACACTCCCTGTGGATTCGATACCCGACTTACCTCTATACTTGTATCACAAGTGTAGTCGTAACTTAGGTTTGTTTGTATTGAGGCGGTGAACAAAAAATAACGATTAGCGTCGTTACACGCGCTACCTTTCACCCTCGATCAATGAGCTAAAAAAACCTTGAAAAGTTACCCAAGCTCTTTCAATGGTGATTCAAGCCCAACAAAGGTAGAGTTGGATCACCACCAAAGGCAAACAGTAAGTTTTCAAGCCAAAATGATGAGGAAGAAGATGATGTTGAATTCCCACAAACAGTGCCAAAAATGATAATGCTATGAAATCACCACTTCAATTGTATGTGCGGCCAAAGCTCAAAATGATATAACAGTAGAGATATAAATGCAAGCATGAAAATAAGAGGATGAGATGAGGTAAAGAGGAAGACACAATGATATAAGTAGTTCAGTCTTAGCCTGCTCCATTATACAAAGTGTTTGGTGTGTTTTGTATTAACTATGGAGCTCTAATGGCCCAGAATTACAACTCTCAAGCAATTTCTCTCTATACTGATTTTTATAGAGCTTAGATAGGGTTTCAATTTTGGATCCCTTGCGAAAAAAGATGGATCTCCCTTTTATAGTCTTGGGGGTGCACCAGGAGCCCCCTAATCATGCCAAAGATGTGCATGAGGTAACTTCTCTATTAAGATGATATCATATGTCAAGTGCATAATGACTGAGTATTCCCTTATGTGAGGGTAAGATCTTCTTATAATGGTATGTCCACGTGGAATGGTAACCCGCAATTCATCTCTGCCCTGTGAAGTAATAAGAGTTGATTGTCATGGCCCCAGATCGAGTCGAGGGACCAAGTTGGTCTTCCAAGTGGATGATCATTAGATCGCTAAGTAAGACCTTGGGTCGATTGATGGGTCTCGGTCCCATCATCTTGGTACAAGGCCGGGATAATAAATGTATCTTGACTTAGGGTGCATTTTGTCATATGTTTATGGTAATAGGTTAAGGACGAGTTTACTCGAGGATAGGCCCACGCTAGGTCGGCCCACACATGTTAAACCTGATGAGTGACGAGGGTTGGCTTGATAGGGCTGAGACCTATTGAAGACGAGATCATACTTTTGTATATCACTTTGCACGACGGCCATGAATCCAACCCTAGCCATCAATCCCAGGCCTCTTGATCCTATCTCAAATCCCAATCTTCCTTTTTCATCTAAGCTATTTGCTTAACTTCTTAGTGGTAAACCTAATACTGATCATTTTTCTTAAATAAGCATGCATGTATAAGGGAGAACCTGTTATTCTGTTCTCTAATGAATATATCAAAGCCCTTGCTAAGACTTTTAGATCCTTTTTATTGGGAAAATTTCATTTGGCCGCCCTCCAATGGAGGTTACTCGTAAAATCTTCCATTCCTTCTCTTTCAAGGATGATTTCTCATTAGGGTAGCTTGATGAAAAACATATTCTCATTAAACCCAATTGTGAAGAAGATTACCTTATTTTATGGTTGAGAAACCAATGGAACATCCCATGCAAGTACTTAAATGGACTCCTCAATTCAAAACCAATGAAGATTGCTTTATGGCTGTTATATGATTTTCATTACCTTACCTCACAATCCATTTCTTTTTAAATTAGTGTATTTCTAGATAACTCAACTCATTGGTAGTCCATTAAAGATTAATGAATCAACAGTAGGTCTGGTCAAGCATAACATGGCTCGAATATGTGTTGAAGTGGATCTTCTCAAGAACTTACCTAAGAGGGTATATATTGGTAATGGAGATAATGGCTTTCGGAAAGCTATTGAATATGAGTACTACCATGGTCTTGTAAATCATGCAGACATCAAGGTTACTCTAATTGGGATTGTAAAAACCAAGAACGAGTTAAGAAAAAAGACCTGGTGGATAATAAGTACCATAAAAAGATCATGTTTCCAGGCAAAAAAGAGAGGTCTCTATTCTTAAAATTGTAAAGCAAGAATGTATAAAGATTAATTAAAACTTTCACAAGGATGAATCTAGCAAACGGATATTTCCAAGGAACAAGATAACAATAATTTCTCAATCCCAACTATTCATGAGGAAGCAAGTTTTAAGAAGATGCTTTTTGGAGAAGTCAATATAAAGGATCCTTACATTTGCCAACCAAATGAGATTAATCCAACTGGAATTAACACATCGACTAAAGAGGGTGAAACTATTCAAAGTGCCACTGAGATAGAGAGGCCTGATCAACCTCATATTCATTTGCCTAAAATCTCAAAGAGAAAACTTATGATTCCCATAAAACACTGGTTGTTGTCCAACAATTTATTTCCTTGACTAAGCTTGTCCCAGTCCAAAAGTTACTCTATAGATTGGAGTAAAAATCGCCTCTCTTATGGTAGAGGGGAGTTTAAAGCTATAGAACACAACCTGTTGACAAAATATTTCAAAAAAAAATCCCATTGCTCTCTCAAACAAGTATGATCATCTTAGAAATGTGGAGGAAGCACGCACTGTCAAGCAAAAGAAGCCTGTAAAGAATGTTTGTAATCTTATTCCATTAGAACCATTTACCTAGGTAAAAGTACTTCATCTCAAGCTCATAGTTTCCACGAGTCTATATTATTATAGTCCTCTTTTTGAATGTGAGAGGTATAGGCATAAAGCCTATTGTTCGAAGACTCAAAAAGCTTATAAAAATTCACAATATTTCAGCGGTAGATATCATAGAACCAAAAATTGAAGAGACTCATATCAAAGACATAATATTGAGGCTTATTTTTTCCAACGGTATTGCTAATTCAAGTAGTAACATTTGGATTATATGAAAGCATTACTGGGACATTAACCCCATCCACATCTCAAGCCAATCTTTAACTCTTGAAATACATGATTCTAATCTTCCTTCCCCATTCAGATTCATTATTTTGTATGGTAGATGTAACAAATATGAGAGGAAATTATTATGGGATGACATCATTTATCATTATAATTGCAATATGCCAGTTATTATGGGAGGGGATTTCAATGTGGTCTCCAGCCCTCTTGAAAAAATTAGTGGGAATGAAGTAGATTTTAAGGCAATGATCCAATTCAATAACACACTGGAGATTGCAGGCTTTACGGAGGTTTTATTCAGTTTTTCCAAGTGCAACCATAGAGATAGGATGAGTAAGATTTGGCCAAGATTCGACAGTGTGGTTTGTAATCAACAACGGGGGTAAGTTTTCACTTCTTCCTCAATATCTCATCTTAATAGGACTAACTCTGATCATAGTGCTCTTTTACTTAATTTCTCTCAGCAAAGTGATATAGTCCAGAGAAATTTTACATTTCGAAATTTTTAGATTAAATGCAATGATTTTCTTTAAGCGGTGGAAAATGCATGGAAAAGCAAGGTTAGTGGTAGTTTATTGATGGTGGTTTATCGTAAATAGAAGTCTACCAAAAAATCCCTATCTCCGTAGAACTACACTGCCTTTAAAAACATATTCCAAGCAGCGAAAGAAGCTGAGGATTTAGTGCCATAAAAATAAGTGGCTTTGGTTTCCAACTTCATTGCTGAAACTAATTTTGAGTACAAATTGACTATAGAAAATCTCAAATACCACTTATCTCTCGAAGAAGACTATTAGAGACAAAATGTAAGGATCAAATGGTTGCAATATGAAGATGAAAATACATAGTTTTTTCACTCCATGGTAAACCATAAGAGGAACAAGCTTCGAATTTCTAAAATTAAGAATCCTTCTGGTAAGTAGACAACTGACCAGTTGGAAATATGCAACACTTTCACTGAGAACTTCAAAGGTATTCTTACCTTCTCGTCCTATGTTTCCTCTGATTTGTCAATTCTTAAGCATATTCCTAAACGAATCACTAATCAAGACAATAAGATCCTCTCTGTCCCTGTAACTATGGAAGAAATAGAGGAGGTGTGCAAATGGATCCTTCTAGTTCTGTAGTCCTAATGGGTACAATACAACCTTTTACAAACATCATTGGCATATTTTATACACCCCATCCTACCCCTTAAATACCTCTTTGGTACCTAATATTTATGCTCCACCATGTGACCCTAGGTCCCACTAGAAGACCTGATCTAAAGGCCATCGGACACCTTTTGGTCCCCTTTTAACCTCAGTCAACTATCTAACCTAAGATAATCTTAATAAAGTCTCGTAGGGCTCTGAATCTCCTTTTCAACTGTCCATACCATGCATAAATTAGCCGCACGGTTCGCAGAAACATGTATTTCTACTCAAAGACCTGATCTAGAGGTCACCAGGCGCTTTTGGGCCCCCTTTGACCTCGGTCAACTCTTAAACCTGAGATAAGCTCAACCAAATCTCGTAGGTTTTTGAATCCCATTTCCAACGGTCCATAACATGCATGAATCACCCTCATAGTTTGTACAAACATGCCTTTCTGGTCCGAGACCTAATCTAGAGGTCATTGGGCGCTTTCAATCCCCGTTTGTCCTTAGTGAACTCTTCAACCAAAAATAAGCTTAATAAAATCGATTAACTCTCTGAATCACCTTTCTAATGATCCATACCGTTCGTGAATCGACCTCGCGGTTCGTACGAACGTGCTTCTTTACTTCGAGACTTGATCTAGAGGCCATCGAACACTTTTAAGCCCTATTTGATCTTAGTAAACTCTTTAACCTGAGTGAAGCTCAACAAAATCTTTTAGGTCTCTGAATACCCTTTCCAACGGTCCATACCATACACGAAGGGGCATCACGGTTCGCATGAATATGTCATTTTACTCCGAGAGGCCACTAAGCACTTCTAGACCTCGTTTCACCTCGGTTAACAACCCAAATCGAGAAAATCTTAATGAAATCTCATAGGGCTCTAAATCCCCTTTCCAACGGTCTATACCGTGGATGAATTGGCCTCATAATTTGTATGAATGAACCTTTTTACTCTGAAACCCCATGTTAGAGACGATTGGGTGCTTTCTAGCCTTATTTGACTTTGGTCAACTCTCGAACCAAAGAGTGGATCAATGGATTCTTGTAGAGTACTGAACTCTCTTTCCAACTGTCCCAGCCATGTGCTATTCGGACTTATGGTTTTCATTTTATGGCCTTACCAAAAAAAAGTCTGTTTCGAATTTCCTATAGGCACTCTAGACCCCCTACCTATCAGTAGGATGTACTTAGCTAGCATGGAAAGGGCTATGTCGATAGGCAGAGCATGGTCCATGCTGATCGTCCCCCCCGTGAAACCCTAATTTTACTATTTAAGGATACCATGACCTCATTCTCAAGGGGTTCTTTTTCTAAAATTAGAACATTCCCCTCATAATCAATGCGTCGAAATTCTATTTTTGCATACATTCTCTCCATTTCCTTACATCATTCTCTTTCATTTTCCACCCTACTTCCTATCCTTACATCACCACCATCTAACCGTACTAAAATCATCCTCCTACAATTTTAAAATCAGAATTAAAGTTCTCTAAAAGGTCTACCCTAATTTATATACAACTCATTTCATTATTATTTGTTGTTTACTTTTCTTGCCATTATATATATATATATTTATTTCATTCTCCCACATCAAAATTAATCTCATTTTTACTATTTAGTGTACATAAATCTTATTTTCATAAAATATAAAAAAGCTAGAAAGAGAGTTTTCTTATTAACCCTAAATAGGGATTTCCTCCTTTTTCACACTTTTTACACTTGTGCACCATTTCTAAAAACCAAATTATAGGAAGTCCTAAATTAAGATTTAATGGTTAAACCCCATCCTTACGTGTTGTCGAACTACGTGGACTTTGATGTATTTCAGTCTATGTAGGCGTCCCGAGCCAATCCTAGGATTCGAGTCCTATTTTCTCATTTATGCTCTCTTGTACTTATTAGTATTTGTGTGTCCATGAACTCCTACATATTCGTGTTCTGCTTGACACACAATTTCACTTCTTCATAATGATTTGTGATTCAATGGACACTCACATTATATTTGTTTTTATGTCATTTCTTCGGTACACTCCTTAGGATGATTTCGCTTTATCTCTCCCATGTCGTGAGTCGGATGATTTATTTATCCCATTATTCACATTGTACACATGTACACACGCGTCACACTTTGGAGTAAGGGATAATATTACCATATCCCATGAGAGATCAAAAGGGCGGAATGAGTGCCTAACACCATTCCATTTCGTTACTTAGTTCTCGGAACCTTTATTCATTTGGTTTTGTATGTACCAGTATGTCTTTGATGCCGTTATCTAGGGACACCTACATTTCTTTTGCTTGTTTTAAACAAAATAGGCTGGCGACTCCATTTCTTTATATTTCTCTCCTTTTGATGATGGTTGATTTGTAATAGAGATAGCCCCCGAAGATATCAGTGCGAGTGGCGAAAAAAGGACTCCCATATCCTCGAATCCTTACATTCGGGGGAGAAAGGGATTTATGCAGTTTTCCCTTCCGTCCTAATATCGTGGTCAGCCCGTGTCGGAGGAATTCGACCCAGAGGGCCATAGCGGTGATCTCCACTGGGGAGATTTTTAAAGGACTAGACTCTATTTTCACATGGGTGTTATTTTTTTTCTCTCCTACTTTTCTATATGTGTACATGAGCCTCCACTTTTATATTCTCCTTACTCTCATATATATATATATATATATATATATATATATATATCATGAAGTTTATCTCTAGCATGATTTTTTTCACTTTATGTATATATCACCTTTTGTTCACTTATATATGTTTACCATGTTTCACCCTCTGCTTACTTGTATATATTCACTATGATCACTTCAAACACTCACACTCGTATATAATATCACTCTCACTCACTTACTTCTCACACCACTTGTAGATTATCCAACCTTAGCATTACTACAACACTCTCACATTCTTCTTACTTGTATATATCTCCATGTCCATTTACACATACTTCACACATTATTTATAGATTATCCGTTCTTAGTCGCACTAGCACACACTTCCACATTTATCTCGCTTATATATATCCACATATTTTTTCACTCACACTATTCACATGTCACTCTCTCACTTTGCACATATTTCTCATTCATTTATGTATTCACATGTTTCACACTTTGTTTCCATCGTCATGCTTTGTATAGTCTCCATGATCCATGTATATACTTGTTCGTTTTGATCTCCATGAATATCCTCTTATCCCCATCTACTTGTGTATTTTTATACTCTCCCCTATAGTGGTAATACTTCTATTATTTATCATACATAAAACTCTTCATAAGATACTAATTAAGACTCATGCATTCTTGCACACTACATCACCTGACCATGACAATATTGACAAAAAAATTGTCCCGTACCGGTGGGTCACTTCGGGATGGATTTCAGTCCTGTAGGCCGCGATTAACCTAAGCGGTATGATCCCCACCTTCTATTGGCCTCGAACCTTCAACGTATATTGAATGGTTCCCTCCACATCGTACCGCTTGACGAACTCATGATGGGAGGTATATAGCAGGGAACTCGTACACATACATCGAGTATATCAAATTCTCTATCACACATGCTATCTCTACGAGGTATATCATGAGGTAATTCACAAACACTCAGGTATACCAAATGGCTTGTCCACACATACAGATAAATGATTGCCCTTATAGGTAAGAGATATATTGTGGAAGCCATGAAAAAGGGGGAACCCTTCCACTAACGTACCGAATGCATCAGCCTCATAGGCATCTACTCTAGGATACTCATACCTAGTTTGGCGACTATAATGTGAAACTCTGCTGAAATTTTAGGCCGCCTTACCACCCAATGTTTTGCGCTATTTTCCCTATTTTTAAAATAGGACCCTCTCTGTAAGTCTGGAAACAAGCCAAATCGTGTTTTCCATCATGTACCCAATCTTTCTCCTAAACTCGGGTCATGTCCGTCATTTTTCTTGCATCCTAGGCAATCATAATAATTGTGGAGCCTAATAATAATAACCATGCTGAGGATTTTTCCTTTCTCCCTTTTTTCAAAAACATATTCCCAATTTTTCAAAAGAAAAAAATATAAAAAAATTCCTCTTTCCCTCAAAATAAATCAAAATCATTTTTCCTTTTAGGTGTGGTCGTGTACTCCAATTTTTTGCTTGGCTATCTATTGACTATGATTTTCTGTTAGACCACCCCAAAGCTATATCTCTTCCTCTGCTTCTTCCACCGAGTTTGAGATCTCCCTTCGAAAGCTATTCACAGAGAACGTAAACCAGGCTGCGAATGCTCAACCAGATATGATGACCATCCTTACCCAGCTTAGTCCTAAGATTGACAACCGCCAGGATGAAGTCTAGGAAATTTAATGACATGGAATACAGACTCTCGAGGCTCTCTAGCTCAAAATCCTCTTTAACCTACTCATGAACTAGTTTGGGTCCCGAAAGAATATCAACATGCCCTACGTGTAAATGGGACGCCACCAGCTTAATTACTAATCTAGAATCTTGCCCAGCTAGGGGCTAATCTGCCAGTACCAGTGCATCCTAAGGAGGAAGAACTAAACATGGTCAAGGAGGACCTTAGGCTTCTATTAAATAAATTCGATCAAGCCAAGGTCTCAGGGTACATGTACTACACTTACATGCCTTCTTATACCAAGGCCAGATTACCAAATATATTTAAGATGCTGAACATTCAGAAGTTCGAAGGCAACGAACCTCCGATTATTCACCTATGTAGATAACATCGCGCCATGACTTTCCTTAGCATGTCAAAGGAGATAATGGCCCAAATGTTTCAGCAAACCCAGAAAGAAGGTGCCCTTAAGTGGTTCATGTCCCTAAAAAAATCCGATATTTGTAGTTAGGAGGATATGGCCAGAGAATTTATGGTTACTTGTGATTCGACTGACACTCACATTATATTTATTTTTATGTCATTTCTTTGGTACACTACTTAGGATGATTCTGCTTCATCCCTGCAATGACATGAGCTGAATGATTTCTTTCTCCCATTATTCACACCGCATACATGTAGACACGCATCACACTTTGGAGAAAATGAGAATATTATCATAGCCCATGATAGATCGAAAGGGAGGAAGGGTGTTTAACACCTTCCTGTTCCATCACTTAGTCCCCGGAACCTTAATTCATTTGGTTTTGTATACATCAGTATATCTTTTATGCCGTTCTCGCAATACAGATACATTACTTTGCCTGTTTTGAGTAAAATAGATTGGCGACTCTATTTCTTTGTGTTTTTTCCCTTTTGATAACGGTCGATTTATATCTGAGGAAGACCGTGAAGATATCAGCACCAGTGTCAAAAAGAGGACTCCCATATCCTCGAATCTCTGCACGCGCAGGGGAGAGGGATTTCTCTGATTTTTCCACCCATCCTAATTTTGGGGTTGGCTCGTGCCAAAGGAATTTGACCTGGATGGCCATAGTGATGACTCCACTAGGCACTCTATTTTCACATGGGTGTTATTTTTTCGCTCTCTCACTTTTTTAAGTGTACATGAGCCTCCACTTGCATCTTCTCCTTCCTCTCATACTTACATCTTGTATATATATCATGATGTTTATCTCTACCATGCTTTTTTTTACCTCATATATGTATCACCATCTTATCACGTGCTTCACCTTTTTTTAACTTATATAGGTTCACCATGTTTCACCCTCTTCTTACTTGTATATATTCAGCATGATCACTTCACACACTCACACTCGCATATAATCTCACTCTCACTCACATATTTCTCACACCACTTGTAGATTATCCATGCTTATCTTTACTATCAGACACTCTCACATTCTTCTTACTTGTATATATCTCCATGCCCACTTACACACATTTCACACACCACTTGTAGATTATCCATGCTTAGTCGCACTAGAACACACTTCCACATTTCTCTCGCCTGTATATATCCATATACTTTTTTCACTCACACTATTCACGTGTCACTCTCTCACTTTGCACATATTTCTCATTCAATTATATATTCACGAGCTTCACACTTTGTATCCATCACTATGTCTTGTATAGTTTCCATGCTTTATGTATATACTTGCTAGTTTTGATCTCCATGATTATCATCTTATACCATACTACTTGAATATTTTTATAGTTTCCATCATAGTGGTAATACTTCTCTTATTTAGCATACAAAAACTCTTCACAAAATACTAATTAAGACTCATGCATTCTTGCACACTACATCACCTAAGCATGGTAATATTGACTAAAATTTTATCCCGTGATGGTGGGTCACTTCGTGATGGGTGCCATTCTATAGGGCCCAGTTAATCTAAGCAATATGATTCCCACCTTCCATTGGCCTCGTACCTTCGACGTATATCGAACCATTCCCACACATCGTACCACCTGACCGAACTCACCATGGGAGGTATATAACTAGGAACTCATTCACGTAGGTCCAGTTTATCGAATTGGCTCTCACGTATATTATACCTATGAGGTATATCGTGAGGCAATTCACATACACTCAGGTATATTAAATGGCTTGTCCACACATACCAACAAATGATTGGCCTTATAGGCAAGAGGTATATCGCAGAATTCATTCCAAAGGGGGAACCCTTTCACTAATCCACCAAATGCATCAACCTCATACAGGGGTCTACCCTAGGACACACATACCTAGTTTCACAGTTATAATGCAAAACCCTGTCAATTTTTTGGGTCACCTTACCATCTGAATTTTAGTGCGATTTTGCCTATTTTTAAAACATGACCCTGTTCGTGAGTCTAGAAATAATTCAAATCATGTCTTACATCATGTACTCTATCTTTATCCCACACTCGGGTCCTGTCCAGTATTTTTCTTGCATCCTATGCAAACATAATACAAGTGGAACTTAATAATAATAACCATCATGAGGATTTTTTCTTTCTCCTTTTCTTTTAAAATACCAAAAACAAGTTCCCCTTTTCGAAAGAAAACAAAATACAAAAAATATTCCTCTTTCCCTTAAAATAAACCAAAATCAATTATCCTCTCAGGTGCGGTTGCATACCATGATTTTTATCTTCGCTCCCTATTGGTTTCGCTCTTCCATCATACTGCCCCGAAGCTCTATCACTTCCTCTGCTGATTCCACCGAGTTTGAGATCTCCCTTTGAATACTATTCATGGAGAACGTAGACCAGACTGCGAATGCTCAACTAGATCTGATTACCATCCTTTCCCAGCTCAGTGCTAAGATTGACAACCTCTAGGATGAAATCTAGGAAATGCAACAACATCGGTTCCAGACTCTCCAGGCTCCAGAGCTTGACATCTTTTTTCCCTCATGTCATGGGTTAACCTTATTCTAAACAATTTTGGATCCCAGAAGAATATCAATATGACCTCGTCCCCCACCTGCAAATAGGTCACCACTAGCTCATCTACCAATCTAGAATCTCACCTAACCAGGAGTTAATTTTCTAGTTTCAATGGATCCTAAGGAGGAAGAATTGAACAAGGTTAAGGAGGACCTTAGGTTGTTGTCAAAGAAATTCGATCAACTTAAGATCTCGTGGAACTACATGTACTACACTTACATGTCCCCCTATCCTAAGGCCAGATTACCGAAGAAATTCAAGATGCCGAACATTGAGAAGTTCGAAGGCAGTGAACCTCTGATTGTGCACCTACGCAGATATCATCGTTCCATGACTCTCCTTAGTGTGTCTGAGGAGATAATAGCCCAAATTTTCTAGCAAACCCTTAAAGAAGGTGCCCTTAGGTGGTTCCTTTCCCTCAAGGAATCCAGAATTCACAGTTATTAGGATGTAGCCAGAGAATTCATGTCATAGTACAAGTACAATAAGGAATTGGAAGTTACACGAAGAGACTTAGAGATACTCAAGAAGAATTTAGGGGTGTCAGTTAGTAGCTTCATCGAAAGATGGAATGAGAAGGCTAATATGATGACCAACAGACCATCAGAAAAAAAAATTGTGAGCATAGTAAAGAAAAATTTCTTGTCCCATACACTGTCGATGGTAGGTCAATATTACCTGCACTTCAAATCCCTTCAAGAGGCTAGTGTGGAGATTGGAGAATGGGTTTCCAGTCATAAAACATAATCTGAACCAAAAAGGCTGATCGGTCAATTTGTTCCACAAAACTGTGACAAGACGTCCACTACCTCAATCGCAACCATCAACAACATATCCAACCCTATCACTTTCTGGACACTTGAAAGTCATCCCAACCCTTCCAAAAAGAAGTATATTGAACTTTATGCTCCTCTATTAAAATTGTATCAAGCCTTTCTTTCTCAAAATCTCATTAAGCCATTGGAATCCTGACCACTCCCAAATCCTCTTCCTAAAAATTTAAGACATGACGCTCACTGTGATTTCCACCAAATCGCAGTGCACACTAGCGATCAATGCTTTAACCTAAAAAATGTGATCCAAAGTATCATAGACAGGGGTATCATCTCCTCACTAGCCAATTATAAATCCAACACTACTCATAACCCTCTCCCAACACACGGAACAGGGGTGGAAGCAATCTTTCGAGAATAAAATCCTAAATTTAGCCCCTCAACTAAAATTAAGCCTCTTAAAACACCGACATGCCTATAGTCTCATAAAGACCTCTTAAGATATGCATATTCTTTATTTTTAATCCTATAAGCTTCGTCGATGAAGCTCTATCACTCCTCACCCGAGCCTGCATTACCTGGAGTTCTGGACCAGCTTCGGAAGTTTGGGCTGAAATTGCCCTCGAAAATGACTATTAACTGTGAAAATTTCAATAATTTGTTCATAGAAGCCTGGAAGTGGGCCCGAGAGTCAGATGTATGGGTTGTGCCCATGGAAGAATTCATCCTAGATGACATCGTACATATTATATCATATTTGTTCCTTTAGAAGAGAGAAATATTTAGTAGCTCCAAGTTGCTTACAGTCCTGGAGCTCCAAGGGCGCCAGGTTCCTTCATTCCACCACGTCCCCATTGAGTGAGAAGATTTATATGATGAAGACATGGAAGTTATTGACTATGTTAACTACTCTTGGCAGGATAATATTACCTCCACTTGTTGGGGTGATGATTTTGAAGGCTCGAATGATAAATTGAAGAGTGAAGATTTCCCCTTCTATGGGTTCTCTGAACCGTGGTACGACCTTTGTAAGGACATATTTTCATAGGTCCGTTATCAATTTATTATGTCATATACCCCTACACCGTTGAAGAGCATTAAAGAGACATCTACATCAAAGACGGATCTAAATTACTCAAGTTCTTCATCATTCAAGACTCCGGGAAGTGTACTTTGGTAAGGTTAAGTTTTTAATACCATAACTTTTCACTTAGAACTTGTGGGATATTTTACAAAATATTTTCTAAGTGTTGTAGCGGACTTTTTCGTCAAAATTTGAGAATGATTATTTTTTCTAAGTGTTGAAGCGGATATTAAAATAATATTTTTTTCGCAACAGTCATTCGAGCGACATACCATGTCGTTCGCGCGAGATAGCTTGTCGCGCGATCACGTTGGAATGACAGTTGTCCTTCGTTCGAGCGACATGTTGATCTCATTCTCTGGCTCCATTTTCATGAAGAAGTCACAGCGTTTTGACGAACAAAAAAACTGCCAAAGCAAAATTCTTTTAGGGTTTAATCCCTTTTTGGTTTTCAATTCACAAAACTCCCATATGCTTGAGTGAATTGTTTTGGTTTTCAAGAACACTTTGCTTTTGTTCATCTTTCTTAGAGTGTGTCTCTACACCGTATGGCTACGTGTCATTGAGGATCTTGCTGCGTGAAGATTCTTTGTTGAAGATTGGACTGCGAGTCCTTGGAGGGTGCATCATTTATTCTCTTGCTGAGTTCAAGACTGCGAGTCTTTGTGGGTTAGCTGCGTGTTGATCCATTGCAGATTTCTCTATGTAATTGTAACTTGCGATTTATTAATTCATAGTGAAATAAAGGTTTTACCCGTAAGGGGTTTTTTCCTGAAATTTGTGTCTCGGCATATTTATTGTGTCACATGCTTTACATTTATTTATGGGTTGACACACGGACTTTAGATGCTTGTTTAGGGGCTGAATTCAATAGACTCTAATTAAATAAGGTTTGATTGGAAACTTGCGAATTAATTTGAAATCGATATCACACGTTTCTCAAATTGGTATCTGAGCAGGTTACGCTAATTTATCGCGTGATCCTGATTTTTTAAGGATTTTTTTTATACAATTTGACTTCTCACGTCGTCAAATTGGTATTAGAAAAGCTTGCGCTAATTTATCGAGTATTCCTATTTTCCGCAAAATTGTGTGATATTGATTTTTTTTGAAAAATCATTTTTGTGAAATCGCAATTTTTCTAATGGAACGTTCACTTAATAAGGTGCCTATTTTTTATGGGAATAAGTATGTCTATTGGAAAGCTCGCATGAAATCTAGTTTAAAATCTATTGACGAGCGTGTTTGGTTGCTTTCTGAAAATGGGTGGACTCCTCCCATGGTCATCGTTAATAACGTCACCTCTTTAAAACCCATGTCAGCCTGGATCGAAGATGATTATAAAATGTCTAATCTTAATTCTCGTGGTCTGAGTGCTATTTTTGGAGCTATAACTCCTGACGGGTTCCGCCGAATTATGACGTGCACCACGTCTAAAGAGTCTTGGGATGTTTTGAAATTGACACATGAGGGTACGAACGCGGTTAAAGAATCAAAATTATAAAATTTGGCCACCCAATTTGAGACTATCACCATGTTTGAGTCCGAATGCTTTGATGATTTTTATGCACGTTTATCGGACATTGTTAACACATGTTTTAATTTGGGTGAGGTGATTGATAACACGCGTGTCGTTAAAAATATTTTGAGATCTCTTAAAGCACTTTATTCCTAAAGTCACTGTTTTGAACTCTTTGGGAAATTTGAAATCACTTAAGTTGGAAGAACTTGTAAGAGATCTTCAAACCTGTGATATTAACATGTTTCCATGAACGATTAAGGCTAAGGATAATGGTATTGCTTTAAAGACTCGTTGTAAGATAAAGAAAGAAAAAGTTTGTGAGTCCGATTCTTAGGAAGACTTTGATTTTAATGATATGGCCTTATTTGCGAAAATTTTAAAAAAATTTCTCAACATGAACAAAAATAATTATTCCAATAAAAAGAGATTTTTTGAGAAAAATAAAAATAAAGGAAATGCCAAAGAAATCGGTGAGAGGGAAAAAGAGAATGACTCCGATGAGGAGTATGAGGAAGATTTTGAGAACGTGACTTGTTTTGAATGTAGGGGTAAGGGGCATAAGTCGTTTGAGTGTCATACGTGGCTTAGAAAGAAAGGGAAGAAAGTAGCCATGCCTGCCACACTTAGTGATAGTGAGGGAGTTGAGTCCGATAAAGGTTTAGCACATGGGATGGTTGTCGCTTTTTCTAGTCGTGTGAGCACACCCACTTTGTCTCACGAGAGAGATGATAGTGATTTGTGTTCTTCAAGTGAGGGAGAAAGCGAGGAGGAGAGTGGAGATGAAAGTGATCTCCAATAGGCGTTTAGAGATTTGTAAACCGAGACCTTGAAAACAAAGAAGTATAATAGGGATTTAGGTCATCGGGTTTTAGATTTGGAGAGAGAGAATGAGGTTTTAAGAAAGGAGAAGTGTGATTTGACCAACACGTTGTCTAGTCTGACGACGCGTGTATCCCAACTCGAGAGTGATCTCGAACGTGCCAGGGAGGTCAAAGTCAATTTTGTGAACGCGCCTAAGAAGGTTGAAAAGTTAGGAATAAGTCATGACGGTGATTTACTTCCCAATTATCACCCGAGCTGGTTCCCACTTTAGTGTTTTATTCATGTGAGTCTTACCCTAACCCACCTAGGCGTCCCATTCCTATCAGGAGAGCGCGTCCGAGAGTTTTTGAGAGAGGTGTTCCTAGGCCTATTTACGTTTGCTCACATTGCAAAAGGAGAGGGCACCTTAGGGAATTTGGTTTTAAGTTGGGATATGTGTCACGTTTTGCTTCTACACGTGTTTCATCAGCACATGATACTTTACATGCTCCCGGAGACTACATGAGAGAGTTTGCACATTTAGGTGAGCAAGTTAAGTTTTTAGTCAAAACTTCACAAGAATTGATGGAGGTTTTTCATAAGTTGTCACCACCTTTAGAAAATATCTCCGCACCTAACGATTGAGGTTTGACTTGTTTACTAGCATAGGATGTTTTTCATGATGATATTATTTTCTTATTGCTAGTATGTATCATGTTTGTATGTTTTAAATTTTTTTTGAAAAATACAAAAAGATTTTATTTTGATAAAATTTTGAGAAAATACAAAAAGATTTTTGTATTTTGTTTGCACCGTTTATGGATGGACACTTAGGATGACCAAGTCACAACATCATTCCATTATTTTCATGTGACTATTTGATAGTGTTTTGAGACAATAGGTCAATTCAATCATGTTCTTTATAATGTTTGGAGTCATTAAGATGTAATTAAGTGTTACTTCCTACATGTTTGACTCATAATTTCCTTTATTGCACACATGCACGGACTTGTTTGATTATTGTCTTATCATATGTTGGTTGGGTGTTTTTCACTTCAATCTTGTCCTTTAAAATGAACCAAGCGCGATAAATTTTGATAAGGAAATTGTGCATATAAGAACCGTTTTGTGAGTTTTTGTGCTTTATTTGAAAACGGGAAAAGGTTGCGAAAGGTTCTTTTTGCCTTTGCGAATACTAAGCCGTCGTTTAATTGGACCTAAAAATGGAGGAATTTTATTAATTGGGGATCCAAATAGGTTTAAAAGAGCCCTAAAAATTTTAAAGGCAATAAAAAGAAATTCATGCAAAAAATGGGCCAATTAGGTTTTTGCACCAATTCTCCAATGTTTGAGAATTTAGATCACCTCTATTCAAAATATATATGAGGGAGTTTGGTTGGAGATTTTATAACGGGTTTGCACGCCCTTGAAAATCTTGAAAAAGTGCTAAATAGTTTAGTACGTTATTGGTGTGGAAATCATTTGACTTTGATTTGTTGATTTGTATAAGGCGATGTCATCTAAATTCAACAAATTTATACACCTAAGGATACCCTTGATGTTCATTCATTAGGAGTACACGTATTCATTGCGCACATATGATTGATTGAGTTTATTTACCTATCGAATGTGTTCACACCCATTCATTCCATTTCCATTACTTGGTTGTTTGAGTTTAAATCTATGGCGTGATTTTTTTTTCTATCTCATTTTTGTATGAAAAATTGAAAATTCAAAAATAGTTTGTGAAATTTGGGACATACCTTTGCATGCGCGTAGCTTGATCTTTGTTTGCTATGCATTTTGTCGTGACACTCCATGTGTTGATTGTTTCTTCTTATCTGTCTATTTGGGGACATCATAAAAAGGAGGAGAAAGAATTATCAAGTTTATGGGGGAGTTTTTGCATTAATGGGGAGATTTGATTATTAATACTTTATTCTTATATCATTTCAAACTCGATGCATCACAAAGGTATTTTGCTTTATCTCATGTGTGTAGGTACAAAGATTGAAGATCATGATGTTGCACACCCTAATGAGAAAAGCTTTGAGTTTTGATGAAGATTTGTGATGAACAGTTTGAGAACTTTCAAATTTATTCATGGGAGGGTAGATTTGTATAGGCATTTTGGTTTTTGATAATTCGGATTTTTTATGTATGTACAGGCATAGACATAGGGGGAGATTTGTAAGGACATATTTTCATAGGTCTGTTATCAATTTATTATGTCATATACCGCTACACCGTCGAAGAGCATTCAAGAGACATCCACATCAAAGACAGATCCAAATTACTCAAGTTCTTCATCATTCAAGACTCCGCGAAGTGTACTTTGGTAAGGTTATGTTTTTAATACCATAACTTTTCAGTTAGAGCTTGTGGGATATTTTTACCAAATATTTTCTAACTGTTGGAGTAGACTTTTTCATCAAAATTTGAGAATGAGTATTTTTTCTAAGTGTTGAAGCGGACATTAAAATAATAATTTTTTCGCAACAATCGTTCGAGCGACATAGCATGTTGTTCGCGCGAGATAGCATGTCGCGCGATCTTGTTCGAACGATAGCTGCCCTTCGTTCGAGCAACATGTTGATCTCGTTCAAACGAGCTCTGTTTTCGAGGCAGCGCGATTTTCTATAAAATCTCATTCTCTGGTTCAGTTTTCATGAAGAAGTCACAGCGTTTTGACAAACAGAAAAACTGCGAAAGTAGAATTCTTTTAGGCTTCTTCTTTTAGGGTTTAATCCCTTTTTGGTTTTCAATTCACAAAACTCCCATATGCTTGAGTGAATTGTTTTGGTTTCCAAGAACACTTTGCTTTTGTTCATCTTTCGTGGAGTGCGTCTCTACACCGTATTGCTGCGTGTCTTTGAGGATCTTGCTGCGTGAAGATTCTTTCCTGAAGATTGGACTGCGAGTCCTTGGAGGTGCTGCGTGTATTCTCTTGTTGAGTTCAAGACTGCGAGTATTTATGGGTTGGTTGCGTGTTGATCCATTGCAGATTTCTCTATGTAATTGTAAGTTGCGATTTATTAATTTATAGTGAAATAAAGGTTTTACCTGAAAGGGTTTTTTTCCTGAAATCTGTGTCTCGGCATATTTATTGTGTCACATGCTTTATATTTATTTATGGGTTAACACACACATTTTAGATACTTGTTTAGGGGCTGAATTAAATAGACTCTAATTAAATAAGGTTTGATTGGAAACTTGCGAATTAATTTGAAATCGGTAATACACGTTTCTCAACCTTACTGACAAGAAGATGAAACCGGGGTTAGAAATTTTCTTTGAAGATGACATAGCCCGGGATGAAGGGCAGAAATATGAGGTGGATCCTCTGATAGACAAATCCGTGGAAAGAACTTAAATTTTGGGGGATAGTGATACCACGAGTCGTTCGACCTGCACACACTGGGGCTAGACCTCTGTGTGATCTGCTAGGAAACTGCATTGTCTGGCCCATCTGAGAAGATTGCCACTACTGAATAACTCATCCTCAATGGGCATGCCATTCCCGTTCAACCCACCCAAGTCAACTTAGACCCTGTTATTCACTCTCTCCAAGAGATGCCTGAACCCATTATTTTTTCTCTTATCTCCGATATAATGATAAAGCGAGGTCCCCTTTGATGAGGTCCTCACTGTTGTATTTATTGTAAACTACTTCAATGAAATAAATGATGATTTTAAGTACTTTTTTGCGCCTTATATTAATTCTCTTGATTCTAATCAAACTTTTAATGAATATGACTTAGTAAATGAAGAATTCTTAACTGATCTCGATAAGGGAAAAAAATAGACAACATACCCGCGTTCAAACTAATGATAATGAGACTATTGTTATTAATCTCGGATCTTGTAGACATCTGAGCGAGATTAGGATAGGGTCCACCCTCGATGAGCATGATTAGCCACAATTTGAAAATATTATGAAAGAGTTAGTGGAGGTTTTTACATGGTCCTACATCAACATGCCTAGTATTAACCTAGAGACAGCTTAGCATGAGATCCATACCTTCCCTGAGAACAAACCCGTCAAGCAAAAACTAAGAAACCTCTAAATAGAATGGTCCCTCAAGGTAAAATAAGAAGTGTTGAAACCGTTAAACACAGTCCTCATTCGCATGGTCAAATACCCTACGTGGCTTGTAAACATCATCCCCGTACTGAAATCGGGAGGGAAAGTCCGTATGTATGTCAACTATCAAAATTTGAATAAAGCATCTCCAAAATATAATTACCCTCTGGAAAATATTGAAATGATCATAAACAACACTGCGAGTTATGCCCTCAAGTCAGTCGTTGAAGGTTTTGTCTAGTACAATCAAATTAAGATGAATCCAGACCACCAGGAAAAGACCACCTTCATTACCCCATAGGGTACCTTGTGTTACACCGTCATGCCATTTGGGCTCAAGAATCTCGGGGTTACCTACCAGAGGTCTGCTACAACCATTCTATAGGACCTTATCCATAAATAAGTTGAGGTCTATATTGACGACATGATTATCAAGTCCAAAACTCAGGAAGGTCACATTCTTATCCTGAGGAAATTCTTTGAGCGTCTGCGACAGCACCAGATGCGACTCAACCCACAAAAATGTGTCTTCGGCATCACAAAAGGAAAAATCCTCGGGATCAAGGTTAGTAACAAAAGGGATTAAGGCAGAACCTTCCAAACTAAAATCCATACTCGAGATGCCACCACCCCGGATGGAGAAAGAAATGCGTGGATTTCGGGGTGAGCTATAATACATCAGTTGGTTCATCACTCAATTGACCCCCATCTGCGAGCCCATTCTCAAACTTCTCTTGAAGGATTCAACTAAAGTTTGGAATGAGGCATGCATATAAGCTTTCGATAAGATCAAACGATACCTTACCCGACCTTCGATGGTCATGACTCTCCCCCTCCTCCTATATTTGGCTATCACCGACACTTGACATGGGCTATACTGGCCCAATACATTGAAGAATATTGTAAGGAGACAGCAATCTACTACGCTAGTCGAAAGCTATTCAGGTATGAGGCAAGTTATACTGCATTGGAAAAGGCGTGTGTCGCCTTGGTTTGAGTCACGCAAAAACAAAAACACTATATACTTTCATTCCCCATTAGACCGGTGTCCCAAATGGATCCCATGAAATACTAACTAAAGAAGCCCGCTCCATCTATCCGCATGGGCCATTAGCTGATGTTACTGACCGAATTCAACAACGTTTATGTCACACAAAAAGCAATAAAAATGAGAGCCATCTCGAACTATCATGTTGACAATCCCGGGGAAGGTACTGAAGTTTACATCTCCGAATTCCCAAATGAAGACATCATATGCAACTCTTACGAGGACCTCGGATGGAAGATGTTCTTCGATGGAGCTGCCAACAATAAAGGTTATGGTATTAGAATACTCCTGATTTCTCCCGATGACTCTCACACCCCCATTGCCATTAAGCTGTATTTTTCTTGCACCAATAACATGACTAAATACTAGGCATGCACCGTAGGGATCAAAATCACCCTCGAAAAACTAATTAAACATATGGACGTCTATGGAGACTCAACCCTCTTCGTAGGGAAAATTATGAGGAAATTAAAAGTCAAAGAAGAGAAGCTCCTACCCTTCCATGCTCACCTAAAATATATTGCCTCCCAATTCAAAGATGTCACCTTCTATTAGCTTCATTGCTCAAAGAATAGCCTAGTCGGCGCACTAGCAACCTTAGCGTCCATGGTTAACATGACTGATGGAATAACAATGGCCCCCTTTCAGGTTTAAAAACGGGATGTACCCACCAACTGCTACCACATCAAACTCGTTATAAAAGAAGATACAGACATGGTAGGATTATGGTAAAATGACATTTGGCACCACCTCAAACATAGTAGGTATCCTCGAGATGCTGACAAAAAAGACCATGCGACTCTTCGCAAGTTGGATGCCCAATATATCATCTGTAACAAATCTCTCTTTAAGAGGAACTTCGATGGAATCCACTTTCATTGTGTAGCAAGGGCTGGGATCGAAGATATGATGCAAAAAATCCAAAGAATGCGGGGCCCACATGAACGGTCACATACTTGCCAAGAAAATCATCCGTCATAGGTACTACTGGACCACCACGGTTCAAGACTATACAGCTTATGTTCGAAGATACCTCAAATGTCAGTAGTTTTCCAATCTCAGCACTTGCCTCCTCGATAGTTATACAACATGACCTCTCCTTGGCCTTCTCCACCTGGGGCATAAATGATAAGAGGCTATTTGCATATGGTCATTGTCTTCAAAAGGCAATCTCAAAATTCCCTTGAGTACCTACAAAACTTGCTAAAATAACTCGTATTGCGGTAAGTACGGGTATCAATCCAACTTCCAAGATG
Organism: Sambucus nigra; assembly: GCA_949130495.1. Classification (NCBI taxonomy): domain Eukaryota; kingdom Viridiplantae; phylum Streptophyta; class Magnoliopsida; order Dipsacales; family Adoxaceae; genus Sambucus; species Sambucus nigra. Next base: position 631,562,920 of record OX422209.1, read on the forward strand.
AAACAATATGTGAAAACTTGCAATTCAATTTTTTTATTAAAATAATTTTTTATTTTTTTATTTTTTAAAACAATTTCAAGGGAGAATTAACTAATAAATGCTAAAACTTATTAAATGACTAAATAACGAAAAATAATGTGCAATCGAGTGTGAAATATGTGAGAAGGTCAAGAGATGGGGTTACACTGCATTTTCAATTATTTTAATTTCTCAATTTATTAATGTGAAATATTTCGAGAAAATATTACATCAATAATCAAACTCTCGTTATAATTATAAATTTAATAATATCTTTTTCAGAAAACTAATTTAAAAATGTCACACGATGAAAAATTAGGAATTATACTATTTTCAGAAAATTACCCGTTAGGATCAATTTAACGAAAACAATATCAATCCTCAAAATTCAACACCGAATTAATATTCAAATTTCGAAAAAACCTATCTCTAGTTCGATTCCTAAATCTCTTACTACTATAAAATGCGAAACAAGGCATTAAGACTCCTCTCCAACTAGCCTATCCACGTAGGCAAAGCATTTAAGACTCTCAACATTAGAGCTACCCACGTGGCATATGAGAAAAACAACCCATTTTTCATTTATCCATCTAAAATCAATGGTCGAAATAAATGCACATAATCTCTCTCCCTTAGAATGCTCTCTGCGAAAACCAAAAATCATTTTTCTCTCTCCACATTAAAAAACACCCGTGTGTCTTCCCCTACCCATATGTTTACTTTCCCTATCCCTCCATATTTCAACAAAAGGGTTTCATTATGCCATAGAACAAATAAATGTTAAGATACTCCAATATGGGCGTTAAAACGAAGAGCCATCCCTTCTTCAACCATTCCCATCCACAACAACCCCTTCCTCAACCCAACGAATCAACATCGTTAAAATCCCCTCTTTCCCAATCGAAGACATCCTCTCTATCCAAATCAGGTGGTGGCAAGGCAGGGGCATAAGGGGAGCAGGTTCCACGGTGTAGACAGGTCCGAGTTTCATCGGACTTCAAACATGGCCGAAGAAGGTTGGCTGCCAGATTGTTGGGAATATGCTCGCCGGCGAGATAAAGACAATAGGTAATCCAACTCAAAAAGTTATTGATTCTTATCTTTTTGTTCCCCCTTCTCTTTACAACAATCAACTGTTGTCTCTTCTTCTCCCTCCTCTTTCAACCTTCGAAGCATTGATGCATTGAACCCACTATGACCCCTTTGTTTTCCCATCCACGTCCACCACCCCACATATCTCTTCCAAAAAGATCGCCTGCTAATAAAAACATCCATCTCGTTGTCTGCTCCATCACCATAGCCACTGCAAATCTTCAAATATAAGTTATCTTTTTATCTCACGAAGTTTACTACCTTAATGTTTGGGTGTTTTCATTTTTATTGTTTAGGATCTCAGGTTTTTGTTCTCTGTGGTTGTCAGTATTGCCAAACCCACCTCCGATTGTCAATGGTATCTCCTATTTATGTTCTCATGTCTATTAGCAAGAGAGGTTTTCATTTTTATAGTTTGATATGTTTGAATTGATGTTATCAGCATTCCACTAATGTGGTGCTTTCACTCAATCTGTTTGACAAAATGTTTAAAGGACTCGTACATGCAAATCAAGTTGATCTGAAACTATTTCGATTAATTTTAATTTAATGATATTGACTTTGGGTTTTATTTTCCCTTACCCGTGGTTTTAAATTTCATGTAAAATATTTTGTAATGAATTTTGTAGTCCAACTGAAATTGTGAGTTGATTTTGTATCATTTTTATCTTCATTTGTAAAATTTTATGGCTTTTTATTTGGTTTATGATTGTTTGTTTTTATAGTAGATGTTGTCTAATGTTCTCCATATTTCTTTATGGTGTTTATCATAAGAGTTTTGGTTGGGTTAGATTAAATATAGCACTGGATTGATTATTTTAGTTGGTCTTTCTTTTAATCAAAAATATTAAAATATGACTGAAAGTTATAGGTTTCAAAGTTTTTCATTGACAAGTGAGGTTATATTTGAATGTATATTTTTGTGAAATTATCTTTTATCCATAAATGAAGGTGTTTCTCATACGATTCTCATTTTTTCTTTTGAAAACAAAATGTTGAATGTATACAAGTGTATTATACAACTTAAGCATACTACACAGGATCTTTCTTATAGTACAAATGATTTCCAGTTTTGCAAGTTGAGGTAAAACTGCATTTTGTTTATAACAACAAATGGCTAGCTATTGCTGTTATATATTTGTTCTGCAATATGTGTTAGCAGTTTGACTAAAACACTTTTTATCATGGCTGCGTGCTTTTACCTCTAAATTCTTCTCCCCACTTACATTGTAAATGGGTGACAAAAAATGGAGGCTACAGTCGAATTGGTCATTTTTATTAATGGATTTTGATGGGGTTGTTCATTTCATTTGATTGGATAAAATGCTAGCTATTATATATTTGTTCTGCAATCTGTGTCAGCAATTTGAGTAAAACACTCTTCATTGTTTTTACCTCTAAACACTTTTTACATTGTATAGTTTTTTTGGTCTGATAGTATGACATCCACTTAAATTGTAAGGTTCTGAGTTAGATTTGGTAGTGTTAAACTCTTTACTAATTGTAAAAAATTATTATGGCTTGAGATAGTGTTTGCTCTTAATCATGTGCATTGTTTTTTGAAATATCAGTTTCTATAAGGTGGATTTTAACTAGCAACACTATAGCATGTTATATATTTGATTAAATTATTAAAATTTTAGCTCTTTACTCTTTGACTTTGCAAGCCTATAAATTTTAATCTAACTTTGGTACCTAAAGGTTGGTTGTCGAATCCTTACGTTATATTGTTTCATTGTTATTCCTTCAAGATTTTGAAATGAAATATTGGCATATTATAGGTAATATACAATGTCTTTTTTCACGCATCTCCATTTTATGGTATTATTAAACCCCATAGTCCAAGTAAATTAGCTTACTTTCTTCCATAATATACATATCTTATTATATTCATTTTTGCAAAAGTCATTTAAATGGGGACTAATGTATCTTTTAACTGTGATAGTATATTTTTTTTTATCGATCTTAGGCTTTGTTATGTATCGTCATTTTTTTCGATGGTAATCCAGGGTGTTTCGTAAAGTGTTTTGTTAGCACAAGTTATAACTAAATAGAGACGTAATGATATATAAACTAGGTCCTCTTTCTTAACTTCATATTATCTATGTATTATTTAAATAAATGTCTCAAAGATGGTGGTAAAAAATATCTAATTGATCTATATTTTTTATCCGTGTTTTCACTTATTACTTTGGTTTTGTACATTGCGTTTTGTCCGCGCATCGCGCGGGTTTACAACTAGTTCAAACATTAATTTGTTCAACTAATTTACTAACTCTCGTTACATAAATTAATTGATGATAGTTAAAAACTAATTTTCCTAAAATTATAACAATTAATGAAATTGATTAATTAAATTAACATCATTCGCGATGCATCCCACCCCATGAACGGGGTGTTTATCCAAACATTCTCATGTGTGCTTAAACAACAATAAATAATATGTCAATAAGGAAATAAATTGAAATGAGAATGTAGAAAAATAATACGCAATTTTTTTCCACAAATTTGTCTTAAAATGCGCCTTGACATGCGTCCAACTTCTTCACAATTTTTAGCACTTGATTACAAAAAAGAAGACCAAAAACTAAACCTAAAAATTATTCTAAAGCTAAACTAATTTTTTTTGTATTTTTCTAAAAAAAAAATCATGACCCTAAACTGTACATAATATACACACTTGCTCGCTCTCTCTATGAGTCTCCTCCTTTTTTTTGTATGTGAGAGTCCTCTCCCCTTCTCAAAGTGAGTTGCCTTGCATTTCTTTTAAAATCCCATGATTGTGTTTAGAGGAGATATGGGTGGGATTTCATTTGGATTGGGATTGTGTCCAATTTTTATGGGATCTGAGATGGAGATGGCAGGTGGGTTTTCGATTTTGGGTGTGAGAAGGGACTCGGGTCAGCTCGCGGATCTGCTCCGATTATGGGGTTTTGTTGCGGGTTGGTTGTCCGGGTTGAGGGGGTTGCAAGCCGAAGTGGGTGAGGTTTGGGTCGTGACTGGAGCAGTCCCCGATTTGGAAACAGGTTCGGCTGTGGGTCCGAATCTGGGGCAGCAAAGGGTTCACGGGTTGGCAATGGGTCAACTAAGTTTCGCGTCGGCTTTGGGCACCGAAAATGGGAGTCAAGAAGGTGGCTGGTCGGGGCAGTGGGTCGCGACTTGGGTTTTGGGTTGTTACTTTTTTTTTTCTTATTTTTAATTTGGTTTTTTATATTTGGTTTATGTGGGTTATGATTTCTGGTATGGAAGAAAGAGGAAATGGGTTAATGGTTTTGGGTGTGTTTGGTTATGGTGGAAAGAGGAGATGAGTGGTTAAAGGTTTGGTGGTAATGGATGTTTGAGGAGAGAGAGGGTGTGAGGTAAGGGAAGATGAATAGTAGGTGGGGGTGTTTATGTTAGGGTGTGTATGGTTTAGGCAAGGTAGTGGGGGGTGTAAGGATGTGTTATGGGGGGGGGGGGTGTATAGTGGGTTTTGGTGTGGGTGAGTGTGTATGTGTGTATTAGTTTAATGTGTGTATTTAAGTTGTGACCATAAAAATAACACAACTAAAAAAAATATAAAACTAACAAAACTAAAAATCTAAAAATAAAACACTACTCTAAAAATAAAATAAAGACTCAAATAAAAAAAAATGAAACTAAAAAGAAATAAAAAGAAAAAGAAAAAGAAAAATCTATTAAACTAAAAACTAAAATCCTAAGAATGTAAAATCTAAAAAAAATAAAAAAAAAAATCAAATCCCAAAAACTAATCCTAATAAAATAAAAACTAAAAACAAATAAAAATAAAAATAAAAATACACTAATAAAAACAATATATAAATATATGTAAATAAATTCTAAAAATCCTAAATAAATCCTAAAAATAAAACAACTCAAAATAAAAATAAAAATAAAATAAAAAGGCACAAACTCAACACACACCGGGCTCGGGGTATGGACTGAGCTCGATCTAGGTTTAGATTTGGTTCGGGATAAGGTTCGGAACATCGAAACTCTTCTGGGCAAGCTCAATGTAGACTCAGACTTCACGGTCTCCTTTGATAACTTCGGTGAAAGCTTTTAACCGCTTCTGTATCGCAATTAACTTGATTTAGCACATTTGATTCCGCGACTGTGTAGTGACCTGTGAAATAAACAAATAGTAACATAAGGCCATTTTTAAATAAAATGAACGACTAAAATGCTTCTATTCGGGGTATAAAATAGACATTTTTGGGTGCTTATCAATAGACATCGTAGGGAAGGTCACTCCTAAAAATTCAAATGGTCATAAATTCATCCTAATCTCTATTTACTGCTTCACAAAATGGGTCGTTCTGAGTCATATACAGCATTGAATGCGAAAAAAGTAGCCAAGTACATTAGAAAGAACATCATCAGCCGATATGGAGTTCCCCATGATCTGGTGTCAAATAATGGACTCCAATTCGAGACTGGGGTCAAAAAGTTAGTCGACGAATATGAAATTCAAAGGCATAAGTCCTCTCCTCACCAATTTCAAACCAATGGAGTTATCGAAGGTGCCAACAAGAGCCTTAAGACCATCATCAACAAGATGATTGAAAGCTACAGAGATTGGGCCGACCGGATCCCATGTGTCCTCTGGGGTTATCGTACCTCCATCAAAACACCCGATAAGGCTATTCCTTATTCTCTGGTATACAACATGGAAGTTGTTCTCCCTATCGAATTCAAAATACCTTCTCAACGGGTTATGCTCAAAACTAAGGTCAGTGAAGAAGACTGGTATCAAAGTTGTTAAAATGAACTCTCGCTCCCATATAAAAAAAGATTGAAATCTTTACACCGCATATAAGGGTACCATCACCGAATGACCCGATCATTCAACAGAAAGGTCAAGGATCACGATATCCAATAAGGAGATCTTTCCCTCAAGGAAATTACAGTTACCATCTGGGATCCGAGAGGAACGTTCAAACCTAATTAGAGTGGCCCCTACAGTATGAAGGGAATCATGTCCGGTGGCGCTGTTATGCTCACAGACCTCGACAGAGAAGAAAAAGCATGTGCAGTCAACTTGTACCATCTCAAAAAAATTTACCCTTAGTCCGAACTCTCGTCGTTCAACGACTCTTCTCATTCCCCCTCTATTATACAAAAAATATTCAATATTAATACAAAATTTTTAAATAAATTAACCCCGCACAATTGACAAAAAGAGGCTAAGTGATTTATAAAATCCCTATTGATATCCAGGCACTACACTGATCGCAATGTTATTACACGTGACTAATATATCGCGTATAGCATGGGTCTGACAGATTAAACTAGACAATACTCTAGTAGTGATTTAAATTAATTATTTGAGATACCACCATATATATTGTGACAAGTGACACCATAAATAATGTACATTTGGCTCCATAGAAAAGATGACATGTATAAAACCCCATTTGGGGTAGTTTGGCTATAAAAGAAAGGGTTTCCCCTCAATTTTAGCGATGATGTTTTGGGGGCAAGGTAAGGAGAGAAATTATAACTCTTCTCCCCCACAATCCGCTTGAGCTCCGTCACGGGGTTGATGGTGATGAGCGGATGTTCATGGTTTTACAATGAGTTTTACGTATTTTCACACGGTATATGGGCTTTTGGAGGCAACTAGCCGGATTCGGCACCCCCCGTGCACCAAAATCACCCAAACCAACTAAGAATCGAGTTTTTTGGCGTATCGTACGAACCCACAAACTACATAGACTTTGATTCCACAAAGATACAGATACGTAGGCGCAAGAACGTTGCTCAAATCTAAAATGAGCTAAAGGCAATGCTTCCCAAAATCTGAACTACTCTATTACATTTGGCGACTCTGTTGGGGAGGTATTCACGATTTTGATTATGTAACGCCTCGTATGCATACGGAAAGCTCGGTGAAAATGGAACATTTTCTACAAAGATAAGTATTATTTCTTACATTATCACATTTGTGTTATTGAATATTCCATAATATCGTTTTTACTGGTATTAATCACATTTATTTACTTACATATAAAATATGGGAGCATTTATTTCAAATGAAAATATCTTGATTATTCAAATAGGAAGAATTAAAAAAAATATGCATGGATCATTCTGCTATTATCATTATTTTCATCATTAGTTTGGTTAAAAGTTTTATTAGCCATAAAAAATAGCCTCATAAATAAAGATACTATATGTTTGTGGTCCACGAAAAAAATATGTTGTGCAGATTTTAATAGTTTACGTGTGTCAGTTATATTAAATTGACCACTCTCCATCATAGCCAAAAGTAGCTAAAAAGCTAGTGACAGCTATTGACAAGATAAAGTACACAAGATATCCTCAGATTCGAAAAAATTAAACAGCTCTATACTCTTACTGACACAACAATATAAAAGTCTTTTCGAGTCAAAGGAACCCTTTGCCAAGACTACTTTTCGACTTCCCGGTAACAAAGATTACACGCCAATTTTTTAAACCTTTTGAGACTTGCCTTTTGGGACTACACACGATTTGAATATACTTTATCTCTCCAAACTCCGGATAGAATCCACAAGCTCTTGGGTCGCCGACCTTTCACCGGTAATAAAGCTACCACCACTCTTCCAATTTAACTCTTTGTCTCCAGCCAAAATCTCCATCGGCATATATGGCTAATAAATGTTCTGATCAACCACATGTTCGAATGTGATTCAAAGAAAAATCGATCCACTTTGGGACAAACTACATATGAGTTAATAGTCAAAAATTCGAACAATCTTGGACCTCCGAACAACTTCATTCCTCTAAACAATTTCGGATCTCCGAATAACTTTCGATCTTCGAACAATCTTGTTTCTCCGGTCAACTAGACCTCTGAACAACCTTGGACCTCTGAGAATATATCGACCTTCGAGAAGGTTGACATCTAAGAAACCATGGAAAATGCAAACTACCGCTTTGAACCATAAAATATTGACCCACAACTGATCGAAGCTCGCTCCAAGAAACCATGAAAATCTGCTCATCACCATCAAACCCGTGACGGAGCTCAAGAGGTTTGTGAGGGATAAGAATTATAATTTCTCTCCTTACCTTGCCCCAAAAACCATATCCCCCAAAAATAAGGGGAAACCCTCTCTTTTATAACCTAATACCCTAAGTGGGGTTTGACACATGTCATCTTTTCTGTGGCACCAAATGTCCAATATGTATTGTGCCACTTGTCACAATATATTTAGTAGTATCTTAAATAATTAATTTAAATCACTACTAGAGTATTGTTTAGTTTAATCGATCAGACCCACGGTATACGCGATATATTAATCATGATCAATAATATTGCAATTAGTGTAGTTCCCGGATATCAGTAGGGATTTTGTAAATCACTTAGATGTAACACCCTGTATTTTTATGATTTTTAAATATAGGATTAATTTAATTTAATTTCAGAACTAATTAAGATTAATCCGAATTAAAATAAATATTAACTAGCGAGTTAAGGGTTAATATTTATTGATGTGTATTATGTTCAATATTACTGAGCGAATAAAGTAATATATGATTATGAAATTACTATAATTGTCGAGAGTGGAAAAAAATATGGCAGTTATGGAAATTAAGTCGGGACGTGCGTGTGAGTCGTGTCAGGACTAATTTAAAGGAATTAGGAAGTAAATTAATTATAAGTATTCCAAATAGTCATTTTGAGTGCACCAACATGTCCAGAAGGGTCGAGATAGTCAGAAAAGACTACCCGGGGGTTTAGTTTAGGTCCTAGAACAGTTTTAGGCAAACCGGAATCCCGAGAGGGCGCTTTGCTAATTTCAATTTTTGGGTAATTAATATGCACGAAAATTAGAGATAGAATATGATGATGCGATTATCAGCACCACTAGATCAAGATGAGACTATGAATAGCTTAAACTCAATTACATCACAGCAATAGAGATGGATATATGAAAGAAGGAGATGAGGATAAGAAGATGAACTCTACGATATAAAGTGGTTCGGACAATTAAGCCTACGTCCATTGTGTGAGTATGTGAGAAATCCACTAAACAAGGGCACTAATTGCCATGGATACAACACTCAAGCTTTCTCTCTCTTCTGTATGCAATTGAACAGAATTTTGTTAGGGTTACGAAATTTGGATCTCTTCTTATAATAAGATGAAGTGTATATATAGGACCTCAGGGGTGTAATGCACCCCCTAACCATGTAACCAGCATGTGCATGAGTAACCCCCAAATAAGATGAAGACACATATCCCTGGAACATGGATACAATAATGACGTAATATTCCATCACGTGAGGGAATGATCTTATTGCAACGGTTTTGCCCATGTGGGATCTGCCATGTTGTAACCCTATACTGCTCGTACAATAAATATCATTTGAAGGAGTCTCGGTCGGGCCGAGGAAAATGGTGCCAATATAACGCATGGACTAATGAGGTAAACTGTCAAGTTTAATCTCTGTTGAGGAGTGTCAGGCGAGGTTGATTGATCGATCATGCCCTAGTATCGGCTGAATGAGTAGATGAGAGGGGCCCTTATTACAGAAGCACTTCCACTAAAGTATCGACACTCCAGAAAGCCAACGTTAATGTAGACAAGGCTAACCTTGGTCCTTAACGAGTCTTGGAAACACCCTGTGAACTCCTTTTGGAAGCTCAGTTGTTTGGGGTCTGGAGATCTCATATGGAGATGAGGGCATACTTGTGTATATCAGAATATATTTGCTATGTGAGTCCAATTAGGGTTTTTATTCACAAGTTTCAAGGGAGAGCCACACAGGGTGAGGGAGAAACAAACCCAAGGAACTAAGGCCTAGAACCATTACCTTGCAACACCAGGACCACCGCTGTGTAGATTGAAAAATGAAGAACACACCCATACTACCTATATCAGTGGATCAGATCATCATAATAAATTCAAGTGTTTAATACTTGCTTCCATTTAGCAATAATTGTGCTCATGCTAGAATAGGGATTAAACTCATGATTTAGAATTTGATTTGGGTTGATTTAGAGAATTTAAATCATATGGTAGGACTAATTTTGATCAAAGATTGATTCCCTATGCTTGTAGAATAGGAATCCCAAAATTTTAATATAATATGATGAACGAATCTGAGCTTAATTTGAAGATTGTGCATGCCAATAAAGAACTAGGATTTCTTATAAATTAATTGGGGATTTCAAAATTTATTACTGATTGATGATGGTTTGAGGATATTATGATCTTAGAAATTGAGTATCCATGCTGGGTTATTAATTAGTATAGTTATGTTGGTGTTTGGGTAAACTCTGTAGAGGATTGGAGGTTTAAAAATGGTGAAAATGGACTTTTTGGAGGTTAGCTACGAAACTAGTAGAACTCGTTCGAACGATCTGGGGAAGTCATTTGAACGACCTCGTTCAGACGAGATTAAGAATGAAAATTTAGAGTTAAGTTCATCTGAAGTTCGTTCGAACGACCTTGTTCAAACGATAATCTAGGCACTGAATGGAATGGTAAGGGCAGACTATTTGACTGAAGGGTGTTGTTAGTAGAGTGACACTGAGATAATAAAGATTTCATGGGGTGCCAACCGATAGTTTGTTCGATCAAGACGAGATTTTTGTGTCCAGATTTTCAGACAGTTTCCAAGAGGCCATGGGTACAGAGTTACGCTTTAGCACGACCTATCACCCACAAAGAGATGGGCAGACCGAATGAACTAATCAAATGTTAGAGGATATGTTACGTATGTGTATTCTGGATTTTTGGGGAGGTTGGGAGTATTACCTTTCGCTGGTAAAGTTTCCATATAACAACTCTTATCAGTTTACCATTGGCATGGCCCCATTCGAGGTGTCGTACGATAAGCCTTGTTGCTCTCCTGCTTATTGGTTAAAGGTTGGGGATAAAAAACTGCTCGGATCGGAAGTGATTCAGGATACGTCAATAAGAATAGAGATAATTCAAAGTCGTATATGAGTAGCTCAGGACGGGTAGAAAAGCTACGCAGATGCCAAGCGGTTCTTTAGAGAGTTTGCTATGGGGGATCAGGTGCTATTACGAGTATCTCCTATGAAGGGGATAATGCGGTTTGGAAAAAAAAGGAAGTTGGCACCGAGGTACGTAGGGCCATTCCCTATCATTGAGCGTATTGGGCTCATAGCATACAAACTTGGGTTACCTGAGCACTTACATAGGATTCATGACGTGTTCCATATTTCTTCGCTGAGGAGATATCTTCGGGATGACATGGCCCACACTCATATTGCTTTAGAGGAGATTGACCAACAACCCGATAGTTTCTATGAGGAGGGGCCAGTTGCTATCTTAGACCGTATCGAGAGGAAATTGATGTCAAAGGTAGTGTCGTTAGTACGTGTTCAGTGGCGGCACCATAATATCGAGGAGTCTACCTGGGAGCGTGAGGATGAGATGCGCAACAAGTATCCAGAGTTGTTCATACGAAGTATACCATTAATTTTACCCCTTTTCGAATTTCGGGACGAAATTCTATTGTAAGGGGGAAAGTATGTAACACCTTGTATTTTTATGATTTTTAAATATAGGATTAATTGAATTTAATTTGACAATTAATTAAGAATTAATCCGAATTAAAATAAATATTAGCTAGCGAGTTAAGAGTTAATATTTATTGATGTGTATTATGTTGAATATTACTGAGCGAATAAAATAATATATGATTATGAAATTAGTATAATTGTCACGAGTGGAAAAAAATACGACAGTTATGAAAATTAAGTCGGGACGCGCATGTGAGTCTTGTCGAGACTAATTTAAAGGAATTAGGAAGTAAATTAATTATAAGTATTTCGGATAGTCATTTCGAGTGCGCCAACATGTCTGTAAGGGTTGAGATAGTTAGAAAAATCTACCCAGGGGTTTAGATTGGGTCCCGGGACAGTTTTAGGCCAAGTCGGCATCCCGAGATGGCGTTTTGGTAATTTTGGGGGGGGGGGGTAATTGATATGCACAAAAATTAGAGATAGAATATATCTTCTACGTGAGTCCAATTAGGGTTTTTATTCACAAGTTTCAAGGGAGATCCACAGAAGGTGAGGGAGAAACAAACCCAAGGAACTAAGGCTTAGAACCACTACCTTGCAACACCAGGACCACCACTGTGTAAATCAAAAAATGAGGAACACACCCATACCACCTACATCAGCGAATCAGATTATCATAATCAATTCAAGTGTTTAATACGTGCTTCCTTTTAGCAATAATTGTGCTCATGTTAGAATAGGGATTAAACTCATGATTTAGAATTTGATTTGGGTTGATTTAGAGAATTTAAATCATATGGTAGGACTAATTTTGATCAAAGATTGAATCCCTATGCTTGTAGAATAGGAATCCCAAAATTTTAATATAATATGATGAACGAATCTGAGCTTAATTTGAAGATTGTGCATGAAAATAAAGAACTAGGATTTCTTATAAATTAATTGGGGATTTCAAAATTTATTACTGATTGATGATGGTTTGAGGATATTATGATCTTAGAAATTGAGTATCCATGCTGGGTTATTAATTAGTATAGTTATGTTGGTGTTTGGGTAAACTCTGTAGAGGATTAGAGGTTTAAAAATGGTGAAAATGGACTTTTTGGAGGTTAGCTACGAAACTAGTAGAACTCGTTCGAACGATCTGGGGAAGTCATTTGAACGACCTCGTTCAGACGAGATTAAGAATGAAAATTTAGAGTTAAGTTCATCTGAAGTTCGTTCGAACGACCTTGTTCAAACGATAATCTAGGCACTGAATGGAATGGTAAGGGCAGACTATTTGACTGAAGGGTGTTGTTAGTAGAGTGACACTGAGATAATAAAGATTTCATGGGGTGCCAACCGATAGTTTGTTCGATCAAGACGAGATTTTTGTGTCCAGATTTTCAGAGAGTTTCCAAGAGGCCATGGGTACAGAGTTACGCTTTAGCACGACCTATCACCCACAAAGAGATGGGCAGACCGAATGAACTAATCAAATGTTAGAGGATATGTTACGTATGTGTATTCTGGATTTTTGGGGAGGTTGGGAGTATTACCTTTCGCTGGTAAAGTTTCCATATAACAACTCTTATCAGTTTACCATTGGCATGGCCCCATTCGAGGTGTCGTACGATAAGCCTTGTTGCTCTCCTGCTTATTGGTTAAAGGTTGGGGATAAAAAACTGCTCGGATCGGAAGTGATTCAGGATACGTCAATAAGAATAGAGATAATTCAAAGTCGTATACGAGTAGCTCAGGACGGGTAGAAAAGCTATGCAGATGCCAAGCGGTTCTTTAGAGAGTTTGCTATGGGGGATCAGGTGCTATTACGAGTATCTCCTATGAAGGGGATAATGCGGTTTGGAAAAAAAAGGGAAGTTGGCACCGAGGTACATAGGGCCATTCCCTATCATTGAGCGTATTGGGCTCATAGCATACAAACTTGGGTTACTTGAGCACTTACATAGGATTCATGACGTGTTCCATATTTCTTCGCTGAGGAGATATCTTCGGGATGACATGGCCCACACTCATATTGCTTTAGAGGAGATTGACCAACAACCCGATAGTTTCTATGAGGAGGGGCCAGTTGCTATCTTAGACCGTATCGAGAGGAAATTGAGGTCAAAGGTAGTGTCGTTAGTACGTGTTCAGTGGCGGCACCATAATATCGAGGAGTCTACCTGGGAGCGTGAGGATGAGATGCGCAACAAGTATCCAGAGTTGTTCATACGAAGTATACCATTAATTTTACCCCTTTTCGAATTTCGGGACGAAATTCTATTGTAAGGGGGAAAGTATGTAACACCCTGTATTTTTATGATTTTTAAATATAGGATTAATTGAATTTAATTTGAGAATTAATTAAGAATTAATCCGAATTAAAATAAATATTAGCTAGCGAGTTAAGAGTTAATATTTATTGATGTGTATTATGTTGAATATTACTGAGCGAATAAAATAATATATGATTATGAAATTAGTATAATTGTCACGAGTGGAAAAAAATACGACAGTTATGAAAATTAAGTCGGGACGCGCATGTGAGTCTTGTCAAGACTAATTTAAAGTAATTAGGAAGTAAATTAATTATAAGTATTTCGGATAGTCATTTCGAGTGCGCCAACATGTCTGTAAGGGTTGAGATAGTTAGAAAAATCTACCCAGGGGTTTAGATTGGGTCCCGGGACAGTTTTAGGCCAAGTCGGCATCCCGAGATGGCGTTTTGGTAATTTTGGGGGGGGGGGGGTAATTGATATGCACAAAAATTAGAGATAGAATATATCTTCTACGTGAGTCCAATTAGGGTTTTTATTCACAAGTTTCAAGGGAGATCCACAGAAGGTGAGGGAGAAACAAACCCAAGGAACTAAGGCTTAGAACCACTACCTTGCAACACCAGGACCACCACTGTGTAAATCAAAAAATGAGGAACACACCCATACCACCTACATCAGCGAATCAGATTATCATAATCAATTCAAGTGTTTAATACGTGCTTCCTTTTAGCAATAATTGTGCTCATGTTAGAATAGGGATTAAACTCATGATTTAGAATTTGATTTGGGTTGATTTAGAGAATTTAAATCATATGGTAGGACTAATTTTGATCAAAGATTGAATCCCTATGCTTGTAGAATAGGAATCCCAAAATTTTAATATAATATGATGAACGAATATGAGCTTAATTTGAAGATTGTGCATGAAAATAAAGAACTAGGATTTCTTATAAATTAATTGGGGATTTCAAAATTTACTACTGATTGATGATGGTTTGAGGATATTATGATCTTAGAAATTGAGTATCCATGCTGGGTTATTAATTAGTATAGTTATGTTGGTGTTTGGGTAAACTCTGTAGAGGATTGGAGGTTTAAAAATGGTGAAAATGGACTTTTTGGAGGTTAGCTACGAAACTAGTAGAACTCGTTCGAACGATCTGGGGAAGTCATTTGAACGACCTCGTTCAGACGAGATTAAGAATGAAAATTTAGAGTTAAGTTCATCTGAAGTTCGTTCGAACGACCTTATTCAAACGATAATCTAGGCACTGAATGGAATGGTAAGGGCAGACTGTTTGACTGAAGGGTGTTGTTAGTAGAGTGACACTGAGATAATAAAGATTTCATGGGGTGCCAATCGATAGTGTGTTCGATCAAGACGAGATTTTTGGGTCCAGATTTTCAGAGAGTTTCCAAGAGGCCATGGGTACAGAGTTACGCTTTAGCACGACCTATCACCCGCAAACAGATGGGCAGACCGAATGAACTAATCAAATGTTAGAGGATATGTTACGTATGTGTATTCTGGATTTTTGGGGAGGTTGGGAGTATTACCTTTCGCTGGTAAAGTTTGCATATAACAACTCTTATCAGTTTACCATTGGCATGGCCCCATTCGAGGTGTCGTACGATAAGCCTTGTTGCTCTCCTGCTTATTGGTTAAAGGTTGGGGATAAAAAACTGCTCGGATCGGAAGTGATTCAGGATACGTCAATAAGAATAGAGATAATTCAAAGTCGTATACGAGTAGCTCAGGACGGGTAGAAAAGCTACGCAGATGCCAAGCGGTTCTTTAGAGAGTTTGCTATGGGGGATCAGGTGCTATTACGAGTATCTCCTATGAAGGGGATAATGCGGTTTGGAAAAAAAGGGAAGTTGGCACCGAGGTACATAGGGCCATTCCCTATCATTGAGCGTATTGGGCTCATAGCATACAAACTTGGGTTACCTGAGCACTTACATAGGATTCATGACGTGTTCCATATTTCTTTGCTGAGGAGATATCTTCGGGATGACATGGCCCACACTCATATTGCTTTAGAGGAGATTGACCAACAACCCGATAGTTTCTATGAGGAGGGGCCAGTTGCTATCTTAGACCGTATCGAGAGGAAATTGAGGTCAAAGGTAGTGTCGTTAGTACGTGTTCAGTGGCGGCACCATAATATCGAGGAGTCTACCTGGGAGCGTGAGGATGAGATGCGCAACAAGTATCCAGAGTTGTTCATACGAAGTATACCATTAATTTTACCCCTTTTCGAATTTCGGGACGAAATTCTATTGTAAGGGGGAAAGTATGTAACACCTCGTATTTTTATGATTTTTAAATATAGGATTAATTGAATTTAATTTGAGAATTAATTAAGAATTAATCCGAATTAAAATAAATATTAGCTAGCGAGTTAAGAGTTAATATTTATTGATGTGTATTATGTTGAATATTACTGAGCGAATAAAATAATATATGATTATGAAATTAGTATAATTGTCACGAGTGGAAAAAAATACGACAGTTATGAAAATTAAGTCGGGACGTGCATGTGAGTCTTGTCAAGACTAATTTAAAGGAATTAGGAAGTCAATTAATTATAAGTATTTCGGATAGTCATTTCGAGTGCACCAACATGTCTGTAAGGGTTGAGATAGTTAGAAAAATCTACCCAGGGGTTTAGATTGGGTCCCGGGACAGTTTTAGGCCAAGTCGGCATCCCGAGATGGCGTTTTGGTAATTTTGGGGGGGGTAATTGATATGCACAAAAATTAGAGATAGAATATATCTTCTACGTGAGTCCAATTAGGGTTTTTATTCACAAGTTTCAAGGGAGATCCACAGAAGGTGAGGGAGAAACAAACCCAAAGAACTAAGGCTTAGAACCACTACCTTGCAACACCAGGACCACCACTGTGTAAATCAAAAAATGAGGAACACACCCATACCACCTACATCAGCGAATCAGATTATCATAATCAATTCAAGTGTTTAATACTTGCTTCCTTTTAGCAATAATTGTGTTCATGTTAGAATAGGGATTAAACTCATGATTTAGAATTTGATTTGGGTGGATTTAGAGAATTTAAATCATATGGTAGGACTAATTTTGATCAAAGATTGAATCCCTATGCTTGTAGAATAGGAATCCCAAAATTTTAATGTAATATGATGAACGAATCTGAGCTTAATTTGAAGATTGTTCATGAAATTAAAGAACTAGGATTTCTTATAGATTAATTGGGGATTTCAAAATTTATTACCGATTGATGATGATTTGAGGATATTAGGATGTTAGAAATGGAGTATACATGATGGGTTATCAATTAGTATAGTTGTATTAGTGTTTGGGTAAACTCTGTAGAGGATTGGAGGTTTAAAAATGGTGAAAATGAAGTTTTTGGAGGTTAGGGACGAAACTGGTAGAACTCGTTTGAACGATATGGGGAAGTCCTTTGAACGACATTGTTCGAACGAGATTAAGAACAAAAATTCAGAGTTAAGTTCATCCAAAGTTCATTCGAACGACAATTTGGGCACATCTAACGAGCTTTCAGAACTGGGAATTTCGCCCGACTTGGCTTCAAACGATACTTCTTAGCTAATTCAAAAGAGATGGATTTTTCTACAATAAATAGTACCATAAATTAATAGTGAGGGACTTGGGTTAACTACTAGGAGAGACTCACATGGTTTAATCATGTTGCGTAAGTTGCGATAGATAGAATAAATCATAAGCTATAGTATACCGAAAGTTTTAAAGAAACAAATACTATATATGAACCTACGTTCGGGTTGTGTGTATACCTAATTATATTAATGGGTGGTGTGAATAACTATAGTATGTTTGATTATATGTAATGGCATACTTAGCTACTTGCTATCATGGGAGGTTTTGAAAATGGTAGAGGATAGTCTTATCCTGATGAGCCTTCGGGGGGTTTTAGATTTGGGACCTCAGGACATAGTACGTGGGTTGGATTTCCATTTGTGAGAACGATGGTATTGAATAATACTAGGACTCGATAGCAGAGTATACATGCACCGCAACTGAGTCTAGGGGTTCCGTTTTGGTATATATATATATATATATATATATATATATATATATATATATATATATATATATATATATATATTCTCTTAAACGGACTTCTTAAAAGAACGGATTAACGGACGTTTGTCCTTATCCGGCTGTGGTCCCCTTGTGGTCCCTAAGACTATTTTGTTATTTTCTTTATATGATCCCCCTCTTATCTTATATTAAAACCTTATTTTAAGATTATATATTTAAAAGATTTATAGTTTAGACCCAAATTGGTATCAAGACCTTAAGAGCTTTAGAAACTCACCAAATTCAAACCAAAACCCTAATTATGGTATCAAAGCCATAAGACGCTCCTTTTAGACTTATAGTAAAAAGAATTTAATACCCTTGGGATTTATCCCTTGGATTTACAAAGATATTTTTGGAACCAACCTAGACTACCAACCTATACCGATAACTGATTTAGACTCAGAAGGTTGTTTAACCTCTTACTTAAACGGTTGTTCACGTACTAAACACATCCCAACCAAATACGCATATAGTAGACAAGTTACTGCCAGTGCTATCATTAGTATAATAGAACAAAATAAGTGTATACTCCTTATATTAAGACAATTAATAAAAGACACTCAAACCTTAGAAACAGAGATACGAAAATATCTCTAAAAAACTACTAGAAATAGATAGCCAAATCCCAATAGACCTAGTATAAGTTCTACAAGAAATAAATATCAAGACTAATCATATATAAGTCCTTAACAAAGACATTTTAGAAATTAAAACTTTGATAAAAAATCAAGACAGTGAACTAATTAAACTCACTAAATAATAAGCTAAGCTTATCCCTAGATTAGATAGTTATCTTCCTAAAGGAAATAGTTAAATCAGACTTGAATGAGGTACGTAGAGACCTTTTCATTCAAACCTTAGCAAAATTTTACCAAAGAATTTTAGAAAAGATAAATGATGATAGATTTTATTATAAGATAAATGAAAATGAGATTGTTAATGCTACTAAAGCAACTAGACTCATATTAGAAAGGTTAAATTTAATTTCTACATCTATAATAGCTACCGAAGACTATAACAGTAACTTTGTTAAAGACTTACAATTGGATTTAAAAGCTAAGACAAAAGGATTAACCACCTTCTACACAGACTTTGTTAAATTTCAACAAAATTTATCAAATTATCTTAATAATATGGAAGACCATAACCTATCTAAAATGGATAGTGTTATTAATGAACTTAGACTAGACATGGTCCAAGTAGAAGAAAAATACGAAGAAATTATAAAGGGAATTAAGTTTATATATAATAAACCTTCCCAAGCCGAATTAGACTCTCCGCTTATTTTAACTCGTTTAGATAAAATAGAAAAAACTGTAGAAACCATAGAAGCTAGGATGGTACACGAATCTGTGCACAAACAAGAAAAAGAAGATGAGGTAAAAGACTATTTTAATAAGATCGCTAATTCTGTTGTTAATACTCTTGTTAAAAATAATGAAGATGTTAACAATAATGCAAGAAAAGAAAATAAGATATTTAATGAAGAAATCCTTAGGCGGATAAAAAGATAAAAAGATTATTCAGACTCTTTAAAAAGGATTGAAAAAAGACTTGAACAAAAACAGGTAACCACCTGTAAATTTAGAGAATGTCCTTATATAAGAACTAAGGAAGGAAAGACTATAACTAGAAGAATCATAAATGATGGATTAGATAAGACTAGTAAGATAGTTAGCCATATCCCAAATATTGGACATAGTAATTGTATGCTCCAAACACTTAAAGATTCATCCTTCAATAGTAGGACATGGTGAAAGGAGAGAAATTTCACCAATCCTCTCCAATGGAAAGAATGGGGTGAAGTTGACAGGAAAATTGTTGAAGATTCCATTCATAATGGACAACTTCCAACCGTTAGATACATAAACTTGTTTAAAGAAGGTGTCACTCCTAAGACTCCTAATTATAACATGACTTATCATTGTAGAAATCATGTGTTAGACAAATTCGATACTGAGCTTCAAGTTTTTAACTCGGAATGGCTTAGATCTAGAGGAACTGATAGGACATTCCAATTCCTAACCTTTGGACTCTTTCAAGCAAGAATCCAAGGATTACATAGACCTAAAAATAATATCAACATATTATGTTATTTAGTAGATAAAAGATGGAAAGATTTTAAGAAAAGCCTCATTGGGATAGCCCAATTAGAAATGTCAGATAATATTGGATACTTTAATGTCATTCCGACACTTACAGTAACTGTAGACATAGCCAAACATTTTAAGTTAATCTTATATGCTAGGGGCTATAAAGACTATATTATTTCAGACGCTAATATAAATATAGAATTCCAAAGCTATGTGAAGTTCTCCCAATTTTGTTATAAAGGAATGCAATTGGGAATTCCTAGCAGTAGACTTAGTGAAGAAATATTAGTTAGAACCAATGTTTCAGACTACAGTCATACTTAGAGTATTAGGAATACTGGACCTATGGAAAAAAAAAAGCTAAGACCCTTTGTAAATTGTCAAAATTTCAAGAAACTAAGACTATACAAAATAAACCTTTATTTGTTAATCAACACGATGTCACTGGAAATGTTACTATCAAGTTTGGTCCTCCTAAGATTATCAATAAGAATATCCAGATTGAAGAAGTTAGAATTAGGAATATGGGAGAAGCCATAATCAATGATCCCTCAGAAGGAGAATGTAGTATTAACACTAGTTCTAGTTTACTAAGACAAGCCCGGGTAATTAAACCCAGAAGATCATTTGAACAAAAAGACTTAGTTAAAGAAAAAGCTAGAATCCAAAACTCTGAACATAATCCCTCAGAATTGGAGATGAAGACATTTAAATAACATCTTAATAGAAGTCATTCTATTAGGATCCAAGAAAGAGATAGATTTAATATGATAGCCCAAGACCGTATATTAAAATTAAAAGAATCTAAGAATACTAAAGAACTTCTTAGAAATTTAAGACTAATAGAAGATGGAGAAGAAATACTAATGCTAGCTACACAAGTAGGTCCTAATAAATAAGAAATAGGAAGTAGTAGTAGGCTAGAAGATGATCCAAGACTTTTTAGTAAACCAATAGGAATAAATATTCCTATATACTCTAGCACTTTAGTAAAGACCAAACCTGATTATATAAAAGACTTTCCAACTAGTGACAAGAGTTTTAATCCTGTTAAGACCATGGCAAGTCAAGCCATAAATCCAGTTGGGATATACCTTAACTTAGACAACATCCAAGATAGGAAGAAGGCCTTAGATGAATGGCGTAATCAGATGAACATGTGGTTTGCATCTAATGAACAATGGGATGCAAGTTCACGTAAGCAATCCACTTAGCAATCCATTAGGGGTATTGCAAAAGACTATTTAGATAGTTTAAGAAAATCCATGGATGAAGACTCCTTAGCTAAGATTGAGAAAATAAAAGAGAGCCTAGAAGAAAGATCAATTGAAGAATATGTTTAATTGTTTACATCTGAATTCATTGGAGCTGGACATTTAGCTCAAATCAATGAACAAGACCCAGTTAAGTTAGCCCTCCTTGGCATTTGCAAAATAGATAAGATCAATGAATATAGCAATAATTATGAGCAGCTATATTACCAATTCAAAGAATTTGGAGAGACCTTAAAAGATGAATACATTATAAAGATACCAGCCATAGGACAAATACTAATTAATGAATATAGGAATTGGCCAGGAGTAGTTGGAGTTAAGAATAACTCCCTTGGTGAAAGAATCAATTTTGCCAAAGACTATATTATATCTAAGAGACGTGACATAACTGAAGGAAAGTTTATAGAAGAGACTTTCAAGTAGATACCACCAATGAAAGACGAAAGAGGCATCGCTCCAATGCAATGGGGATGTGGAAATGAATCTAAGAAATTCAAAAATAAATTACAATGGAAACATAGGAAGTTTAAGACTAGACCTTTAGGATTTTCAAAGAAATATAGATTTAGACCATCTACTACCTTTAGAGAAAAGAACTCTAAGACTAAGAAAAATAGATTTAACTAAAGAAGATATTTTAAAAAGAACACTAGTAAGTATAAGAAGGTTCCTAATTATAGGAAAGAAAAAGAAGTAGCTCAATCTAAGACTGCCATCAAAGAATGTTGGACTTGCGGTAAGGAATGATACTTTGCTAAAGACTTGCCTAATAAGAAAGATAAAGGATTTATTAAGATTATTAATACAATATTAGACTATGCAGATCAAGAAGAATTATATATCCTATATGTAATAGAAATATTAGACATAGAATATGATGATAATACTAGTATCTATAGTTCATACACAGACAGTGATTAAGAACATTATAAAAATGATACTGATGAGTATGAAGACTCTCAAGATACTCTAGACTTATATATGATGAAAACTAATCAAGACGATTTAGATGATGAGTATATAGACTTTGAAGAAGCTTGGTATAATGTATATTAAGTCCCATTTTAAAGAAAAGATGGACAGTTAGTAATCCTGAGTTACTAACATATATACCTAGATGTTACTTTGATGAAATACATTATTGCACATTTGAAATGAAATGTAGCAAGAAAGACTTTAGATGTGTAGAATGCTTTGAGACTATACAAACAGAATTATTTATGGTTTGTGTCATTTGTCAAATACACTACCATGAAAACTGTTGGAGAATTAGATTTAGAGCAATTTATACTAGCTAGTATGACGCTCAAATAGACTTAGATGTTATAACATATTATCAAGATATTGATAAAAATATAGCTAAAAGATTGCAAGAAAATGAAGACTTAAAAGGAAAAGGAATTTCCTATGACTTAGAAGACAACTATTCTGATAATAGTACAGAAGACCTAGCATCATTAGATTTTATAGATAAACCTCAGAAAGGAATATCTATTTTAGAAAAAAATAATTTAGGAATTTCTACTAAACCACATGCTTATTTTGTAGAATTATTCGTATAACATAAAGACTATCCTAAAAGACTTTCAGCTTTTATAGATACAGGATGCTCTCAGAGTATTTGTAAGGTTAATGCCTTCCCTGAAGACTAATTTCTAGATAGTAAGAAGGAGATCCATGGTAAGGTAGCTAATGGAGAACCATTTACCTTATACTTTCAGACTATTCCTATATATTTTAAATTAGGAAATCAGACTAACAAAATTGTAAATCATCAGTTTTGGATAATGGATCCTCGTCCTAGTTTCACAGGAAACATTATTTTAGGTCAAGACTTTATTAGTAAATATCATCCTTATACTTAGTATAACGATAAGATATTAATTAGTGATAAAGAGGAATTTAATATTAAAACCCCTCTAATAGATCACAAGACTGTCTTTGACCTTATGCAAGTCAAACCCACTTATAGACCCATAAAACATCAGAGTTGTTCAGCTGCGCATGTTGGCTTAGACCTACAAACCAACAAGAAGCCCTAGAAATAAACAAACCCTTATAAAAAGAATGTAAGCGTCCAAACCAAAAGTGTTATAAGCAAATAGCGCTTATACAACAAGACACTTTAGATCAAGGCCACCACACCTTATTACAGGTTCAAGTTATATCCAAACAGAAGAAAATGGATGTAGAAGTAGAAAAAGAAAAGATTAGGCAATTAGAAGAACCTACTTTAGGAGAAAATCCCATCGCTAAGTGGGATAAAGGCCAAAGTTATTGTGAAATTATCCCTATTAACCCAGATGCCACTATTAATAGTGGAACCTATAAGAAAGGATATTCACAAGAAGATAGGGAAGAATTTAAAAAAATACATAGATGAAATCCTTAAGCTAGGCATTATTAGGGAAAGTAAAAGTAGACATAATAGCCTTGCCATCTACCTCCAAAATGTATCTGAACGAAAGAGAGGAAAAAGACGTATGGTTATAGACTATAGACAACTAAATAAAAATTGTGAGTTTGATTCCTATAAGATACCAGACAAGAATAATTTAATCAATTTGATTGAAGATAGAATTATATTCAGCAAGTTTTATTGCGAATCAGGCCACTGGCAAATTAAGATGCATCCAGACAGTATTACATGGACAACCTTTAGGGTGCCCCAAGGAAAATACGAATGGCTAGTAATGTCATTTGGATACTTGAATGCTCCTCACGTATTCAAAACAATAATGGATAATATATTTAGACCTTATTCAAAATTTTGTCTTGTTTACACAGATGACATTCTTGTAGCCAGTAAGACTGAGATAGAGCATGTAAACCATCTTAAAAAGATTATTTTAGAATTATATAAACATGGTATTATTATTTCTGAAAGGAAAATGCAATTATTTCAGACTGACATAGATTTTATGGGAATGCATTTAAATAAAGGAAAAACATCCTTAGCAGAACACATAACTAAGAAGATTCATGAATTTCCAGACCAGCTTAAAGATAGAAAATAATTACAATCATTTTTAGGATTGCTTAATTGTGCTAGAGATTTTATTAAAGACCTTCCTTCAAAAAAATAAAACCTAACTTCCAAATTAAAAGGAACAGACAAGACTAATCCTTTTTATTGGACTAAAGACGATTTTAAAGTTATAAGACAGATTAAAGAAGCAGTCAAAAATACTCCTGTACTTGAACTGCCCAATGCTGAAGACCAATTTATAGTAGAAACGGCTGCATCTGATAAACAATGGGGAGAAGTACACTACGCCATTGATCATCAGACAAAAAAGAAGAAACTTTACAGATATAGTTCTGGAACCTTTACAGATCCGAAAATAAGATACACTGCCTATGAAAAAGAAGTTTTTTCCATAGTAAAGGCAATAGAAAATATATATATTTTTTCTTAGACCTAAACATTTTACTGTATATACTGACTCTTCTTATGTAGTAAAATTCAGAGATTTAGACTTGTCCAAATCGAGGACTAATAGACTTATTAGATGACAACAATTGCTTAATAGTTATGACTTCTTTGTTATACATATTAAGGGAAGTAAAAAATACCATTCCAGACATCATATCTAGAGAACCTATGTTTGCTAACACTAATGTTATATCTTGTTTTGTGTTACAAACAGAAGACTTAGACAGCATGAGTTCCTCTGGAACAAATAGACTGAAAAAAAATGACATTTCAGACTATCTTAGATGCATAAGACCAAATGCTGGTGTAACGCAAAGACAGACTCATATTCAAGACACTCGAGAAAGACCAATCCTAGAGAACTTTAATGATATCTTAGTTCCTCCTGGAAAATCTAGACATGAGATTGTTTCTCAAAATAGACTCATTGGGAAGATGTATCTCCCTCAATATAGACCTGATCAAAGATATCCAGACTTGATCAAATTTAGACGAGAATTTTTAGATGATGAAAATACTCTTATAGACGCTATATGGTGGAACGTGAGGAATATACTATGGATAGAATTCAAACAGAATTTGGTATCTATTGCCAGATTTATGAGGAAGACTTGCAGTCACCCAACTCAGTGGTACTGTCGTTCCTAAACCTCAGACTTATGCTCAGACTCTTGGAGAATCCTCCAAAACTAGACGAGCTGATAATTTTTGTTATCAGAAAAGGACTTTTAAGACTAAGATTGTTATACCTTTTGGTCATAATAATCTTTCAATATCAGAAGACTATCATAAAGATTTTAGTAACATTATTGAACATTTTAATATGTTATTATCTAAAATTAATGGAGATGCCTTAATGTTCAGAGGTTTCTTTAAAGATGTTCCAAAAATTTATCTTTTTGGAAAAGCAGACATATCCCAGATTACTTTAGCAGACTATGGGTTCATTAGACTCATCCAGATAAAGACTGTAGAAGACTCTATTTTTTTTGGAAAAATTATCCATGAGTATGTCAAGAAGGTAGAAGACTTTCATCCCCTGTTTGCCAGGATCTACCAGATTTCTCCAAGTTCTTACAAAGGAATGAGAGCTGAGGGATTTAGACTTGTTAGATTTTCCAATTATTCTTTTGAAGACGTGGAGATTCTATCCGAAGATTAGACTAAAGACTTAATTGTTAATAATTCCAAACTCCAAACTGACCAAGCTATGGAAATGATAGAAATCATGGAACTGTTAACAGGTGAAGATAGATTGTACACTGCATACCATAAAAAAGACCCCATTATCCAGGCTGATGAGCCATTTAATGAAAGACTCAAGAAAGAATCTAAGGAAATGGTGGAGATTGCTTTGCCACCCATCCTTAGAGTGGTAGGCCTCATTCATGAATTCTTCAATAATAATGCTCTACCAGATGAAGACAAAGACGAAGAAGAAGAAGACGAATATAGAATAGAAAAGGTCCCCACCCTACTCAACGAATTATTAAAGACCAAAGACTATATTATTTAGACTGATGATTCCCTTGCAGTATGAAGATGAAGATAGCTCAGACCTACCCCATATGGGACCCAGTCATCTTATTTTCATAAAGAATAAAGAGACTGCCACAAAGATGTTAGGTTCGCAATTATCACAACACGACAAGACTGCTTTTGGAAAAGGCAAAAACGTGAAGACTCAAAAGATGCCAAAGTTGTCGACCTTTAATTATTGTATTTCACTTTAATTATTGGATGTTTTCAACCAGTTAGCTTTTAGCCTCCGGTTTCCAGTCATCTTGTGAGATCCCTTATCCTATAAAAGGGACGTCTAAGGTTGTGTGTAAGATATCGAAGATTAGAAGTTAGAGAGAGTGTGTAAGCTTAGAGAGTAATATGTACATGAGTGAGTAAACCTATCATAGTTAGGGGAGAGGGGAGAGTTGTAACTACTTATGCTATGCAATAAAAGTATTTTTTCTTTTCCAAAAATCTCTTATGTCGAGTTGTTATTATTTTCCAAATTGTCTCCAACTTTTTGTTCATAGAGAACTATTGTGTGGAACCTCTAGTGTAGCACACAAGGTGTTATACTATTGAACCGCCGTCAGGTGCCGATTTGCCATGAGCCATTATCCAGGTGGGCGTTAGGCGTGAAGGCGTACAGGCTGAAAATGGGTACAACACCAAACTAATGGATTGAGGTGCGATGCATAAAAAGAGAGTTGGAGGAGGCCCAGACCGAAGAAGAATAGTAACAAAGCTGAAGAGAAGAAGGAAAGAAGATAAAGATATTATAGACCAGAAGGAAGCTATAACTCAAACCAAACCCTTAACTATTTTACATATTATTATTTTAAAAGAAACTTGCATGAGTCTACAGATCACTACAGACTCTTTAGCATTTGTTAATCAAATAAATTTAGACTTACTAGAGAAATCCAAGATAGGACTCTTACAGACCCTAAAGATAAAGAACTTATAGAATCTGCTTTAACATAAGCAGGTGGTACTTTCAAATATATAGACCAGGTTATTGAGTGTTAAGTACGTGAAGTACCTAGAATATAAATAAGTATAACAGGGATCCGAGATCTCTTTAGACAAAAGATAAGAATTATAAAATTAACAGAAGAACTTTCAAGATCGAAAAAATATCAAGAATACTTGAAGATAGTATAGATGTATTAAAATATATTAGATGAAAAATGCTAGCAGAAACCAAAGCTATTTTAATAAGAGCCGGGGGAATCCGTCCTCTCCTCAAAAACGTAGAAATAGCTGCCCCTAGAACATATCGTAGATTTTTGTCATCCTATGGTGATAATAATTTAAACAAATTTATAAATAACGATATAATTGATATTATTAATCAGATATATAAAGAAACTAGACTGATAAAATTGCAATACCATATAAGGTATTTAAGACTAAAATATTTTCCTTCAAAATCGCTTGCAGTTTCTAGACTCCCAGAAGAAACCATTTACGTAGATAATCCCCACTATTCAGAATTTCAATTCGATAGTGACGGAAAAAGTCGGAGAAGTAGCAGTTCTGAAACTTCTCTTAGACTCCCAAATTAATTTAGATGTTAAAAATTAGCTTAAGACTCTAGAAATTATTGGGGTAGAAATTTCTATTCCTATAACATTAGAAAAAGACAAAGACATAAAAAGACAAAGCGGTCCCCAAAAGGTGGTCCTAAAAGACAAAAGTGGTCCCAAAATCGTGTGGATGACATTAGCCCATCATTTAAGCCCGTTAAATTAGCCCGTCGAAGAGCCTTACCGTATATATATATATATAGAGAGAGAGAGAGAGTTAGGCTCTCCAACATACCTC
This sequence comes from Sambucus nigra, assembly GCA_949130495.1. Taxonomy (NCBI): domain Eukaryota; kingdom Viridiplantae; phylum Streptophyta; class Magnoliopsida; order Dipsacales; family Adoxaceae; genus Sambucus; species Sambucus nigra. The sequence continues at coordinate 631,591,025 of OX422209.1, forward strand.
TTTAAACATACCTATTTTTTTAAAATAGTAAAAAAAATAATTTCGAGTTAATATTTTTTATATGGTTTCATGATAGTTAAATGTGCTCCTATAAAAAAATCAGAACAAAATAATATGTTTTGATATTTTTAAAAAATATGTAAAAAAACTGGCAGTTTTAAAGGGTAAAAACTGACAGTTTTTTTAACTATTTTTTAAAAATATCAAAACACATTATTTTGTTCTGATTTTTTTCTTAGGGGCACATTTAAATATCATGAACCCATATAAAAAATATCATCTCAAAATTATTTTTTTTACTATTTAAAAAAAAAGGTATGTTGCTAGGAGGTATGTTGGAGACCCTGACTCTCTCTCTCTCTCTCTCTCTCTCTCTCTCTCTCTCTCTCTCTCTCTCTCTCTATATATATATATATATATATATATATATATATATATATATATATATATATATATATATATATATATATAAATCTATCGTGTGATATTTGTAGATGATTAAGATGATGAAATCCTAAGTACCTTAAAATGTGAATACTTAACTTTAGGGTAATAACCCTTAAACGAATTAATAAATGTTGAAACAGTTAATACAAGTATTTGGTAATGCAGGATACTACTTCGAGAGATAGTTAGTGGTGTAAGTCTAATATCTAGTTAAATGAGATTTGGATGGCTAGATTAGACTAGATGTACGTTAGGCGTGCACAATAGTTGAGAGGTGACAATCTCATGTGAGAGTATAAAAAGCTAACATGAATATAATACTTGCTTTAACGCAAATTTTAAATACTTACTAAACTATTTCTACAACTCGGGCCCTGACCCGTCTCTTGCATATTTTATTCTCTTGTACTATTTATATCAGGTGTCCAGCCACAGGGACTCCAGGCCTGGACGTTCAGACTGTTTGACATGCTGTAGCAGTTATGGTAGGTGCAGGTCCTCGTGCTTAGACGTCGTCACTCTCATTTCATTCAGTTCTTTATAGATATTTTATTTAGGGAATGTGTCGCCCATCTTCACTTATTTTATTGGAGAGATTGTACTTCCTTAATTTTCGTATTTAGTATTTAGTTGGATTCAGTATTATTATGTATGGTTTGAAACTTTGAACTGGAATGTTTTTATCCAGTGTTTTTATTTCAGCAGTTGATTCATATCCAGTTTTTATTTATTCATGTGTATTGTAAATGGTTTGTGTCTTAATAATTGGAATTTATTAATGGTTTATTTGGGTATAACTTAAAATGGAAAATGTTTTGACCCTATCTTAATTATTTATTAGGTAATTAATAAGGTTAAATGTTTTCACCAGTGATGCTAAGAATTAACCAACCGAACATTCTGTTTTAATTTTAATAAAGGACTGATCACCCGGTATTTAATTGGGTGGGGTGTCACATTAGCATCATTTTATCGATTGTGCGGGGTTAATTTGTTTAAGGCCCTACTAGAGTATCATCCCACACGAAACTTATATAAAACCATAAAGTATGATAACTACCCTTCCCTAGGGATTTTCAATCAAATTTCTAATCCCACCCAAAAGATAAACATCCCACTACTCAATCATAATGACTCTAATAATCACGATAAATAATCCTTAATCTTCTTAGCATCCAGATTCCCAGTTACGAACCCATCATTCACTCAGGTTTACATTCACATTCCCAATTCTCAATTTAACCCTTTTTAATTCAACGATTTCCCTTATATCCAAATACCACCAAATATCAATCTCCAATAATTCAAATCATAAGAATATATATCTATATTCTATGAGTACATAAAAACTATAGGCTAACAAATCCTAGGCCTATTCCCCAAAACCAAAATTTCCAAAAGAAAGTTCAACCCAAAAGCACCCATCTAAAATTTTGGTCTTGCGCATCATTTATTAGAAAATTCGCAACAAATTAAAAAAATATGAAATCAGAGCCCACGCCTTCGTAATTCGATTCTTCACAACCTCATCCAATTTTCATTTTCATCGATCCATCGACTTGAGTTGATCGATTAAACTTGTACGAGTCATCTGCTCCAAAACATATTTTCTCCACCCAAATCCTCCATTAATGAACTCCAAATCTTTATTTAAGCAACCCACCCATCATCCAAACAATAAAATAACATCATATAACCAATTAGGATCTCTTTCTAACATAAAAACCCTAGTTTTAAATCAATATTTACATAAATTTCAATTCCATACTCAAGAATCTTAGATTTTTAATTTCTATCAATTAGTTCATGTATTTAATAAATGTTTATATGAAATCAAAGGGGTTTTACATACTTTCATATAAAATTGACTACTAATCAGTGTCTCATAATCCAAGTTAGATTCACAATGAAATTCATCAAATTAAGGGGAGAATTAATCTAATTAATTTTAACTTAGATTAATTACTAAATCATTCAATTTTAATCATAAAATTCATATTTGTAACATAATATGTTCAGAATTATATGAATAGGCATAATGTAGCCCAATAAGAAGCATACAAACATTCAACATATACTTGTCTTATGGGTCGATTGAGAAATCAATCCCCACATGCCCTCAATCCTCTTTTCCTATTGGTGCTTTTTTCCCTCTATATTTAGGATCTCTTTCAAATGACAAAATGAGTGTTTTAGGTTTACACTCCTAACTTTATAGCATGGCTCCCACGAAATTTCTTTGAGCCCAAAATAAGTCCCGACCTAAAGTGTCCAAATAACACTTAAATAGCCCAAAACTCTATCCAACCATATATTAACTCAATAGACCTAAACCACACTATTTTAAACTAAAAATGGACATTCTACGCATCCCAAAATCCAATTACCAAATATACCTAAAACAAATAACCAACAACTCATTTATTTGATAGTTATCCGATACGAGTCCATTTATAATCAATCAATCACTGTGTCTTAAGCACAATGTCAAATCCAATTTAAATAAGACATAAAGATATAAATCCTAACATCTCATGTCACAACAAGCGCACGTAATTAATTTTTATTTGATCTAATATTTGATAGAAAATATGGGGTATTACGTTCTTTACCCCTTAAACAAGGAATTTCTTCCTCGAAATTCGAATCCAATATGTTCCTAATTTGAAAGTATAAGAATATCTCACATGTAGCGTCCACACACTAAGTAATAGGATTTATTCCACTATGACATCATACACTCCTTGGTCTCTCGCGTCGTAAATCATGTTCGGCTAAAACTCTGCACCAAGCTACTCTAATTGTTTCTATAACAACTTGTTTCCCCACCATGCACACATTAATGGTGATCAGGTCGGGTCACAAAACTGGCCTCACCCTATCCAAGATTACCAATAAGAAACTTTTCATCGTGAAGTGAACTATCGTTCGAACCCAAACTCCCAATTTCCGCTTATCGAAAAGTCAACCAAAAATATTGGGTTCATTTTCTTAGGACCCCAAACCCTACTACCTTTCAATTTTAAATATCATTTGCCTGCTTCAGTATAGTTCATACGTTCAGTAACAAACACCATTTCCCTTCAAGTGTCCCAAACACATCTATAAACGTCGTACTTGCTAACTCTTAGTCATAATCAACTCGACCAATCTTACTTAAATAACCCCAAATGGTCACATATCCTCTTTAGAATACCATATCCTATCAAAATCAATTGGTTTATTCATCTCACTCTTACATTAGGATTTTAAACATTGCACCTCCTAAATGTCTCTCATGATCTACCGCCTCGACTGACAGGAACACCATCAAGACCAAAACCATATCAAAATTACTTCATCGAATCAATCGTATGGACTTTCCTAAATATTGTATACCCGTCACTTTTGGAATGTATAGTAAACTCTAAACACGCACCTCGTTCAAAACCACGAGAAGTGGTTTGGAACCCCCCCCCCCCCTCCCCAGGTAAAAAACTTCCTTAAAAATATACCCCTCTCTTATCGTCGAATGGACAAAGGACTTATTCCCAATGCAAGTTTCATATCTACTTTCGATAAACTTCAATGTTGGGATATAAACCAACCTTATTTACAGATTCGGATGTAGTGGGCATCACTACTTCACAATTCCCTCTTTAACAGGATATCATTGCCTATTATAGCGAACTTATCCTTTGTGCTATCAAAATGAACTAATGGTGATGATACCAGAGGATATCAAAACGTAAACTTATAATGAGCTCAAGCTAGTAAATCTATATAAATGGAGATAAGAGCAACAAAAGTAAATATGAAAGGAGATGAGGAGAAGAGTATGGACGCAATCATGTAACTGGTTTGGCCATTGGCCTACTCCACTGTGTAGATGTTTGTGTGTTTTTATAATAAACAAGTGTGCTCGAATGGCTTCAGGTACAATTTTAGCACTTTCTCTCTCTAAAGAGAGTTTAATAGAAATCTAGGGTGTCGAATTTCTAATGCCCTTCAATGAAGGAGATGACAAGTATTTATAGTCCTTGGGGTGCACATTGTACCCCCCCAAGCAAGGTTCTAAAAAACACGAGACGTGACTGAGGCGTCGAGGCCAAGCCTTACGCCTTAGAAGCATAGGTGGGCCTTAGGCGTAAAAAGGTGTGAAAAGGAGTTTAAGCCTTTTTTAATAGATTTTAACATTTTTAACTATAAAAGATATTAAAAATACTAAAATGGTACATACCTTAAAATATATTTGAATATATGCAAACTAAAATACTATTTTTTAAAATACTAAGAAAAAATAAAAAATGAAGAAAGAAGAAAAAACGTGCATTTCTTTGGACGAGAGGCAGAGAGGTTTGAGATACCATTTGTCTTTTAATTGTTTTGAATGAGAAATTGGTCCGTTTTTTAAAACAAAAATCTTTAAAAGGCGATATCGTTTCACTAAAGCGTTTTTGTTTTTAAAAAAGTGCGCCTTAAGCCTTTTACCAATAATAAGGCATAAAACGCTTAAGGCGGAGTGTTTCTACCAAGCCTCAAGCCTAGGCAGGCCTTTTAGAACAATGCCCCCAAGTATGTAATAAGCATGCACAGGATGAGGCAACCAATTAGAATCAGCCACCTATCCTTGATGCATATATGCCATGATGATGAAATATTATCCCACGCTCTCATGAAGATCTTATTATAACGGTTTGTCCACATGGGATAGTGACTCATTGTATCCACGTGTTCCCTATCAGGTGTCAAGGGTCGGTCGTTATGGACCAAGTCGAGACGAGTCATCAGGTCAGTCTTTTAAAGGGATTACCATCAGTGTCGAGTTAGGTCTGAGTCTGAATATGTGCCTCGGTCCCCAATACCCTCATGAACGAGGCCAAGGAGGTATGTAAGAGAACTAGGGTCGCTAATGTGTCACATGTATGAGCAGCGGCTAAGAATGAGGCGACATGAGGTTGTGCCTTCACTGAGTCGGCCTATTTCTGAAGTAATGGACGAAGACGAGGACACGTGACGCTGGGCCTCCTCCGAGTCGGCCCATATGTGTTTCCCCCACTGAGCGTCTAGGGTCAGCCTTGGTCGAGTTGAGTCTGTTGATGATGAGGCCACACATATGTATAACAATAACCCCTATCCATTAGTCTTCAATGTTAGAGGAAGGCTGAGGGATATAGCCGGTTGTCCCCCAGTGAGAGTATCTCCTTCTGGTTTAAGGTTGGTCAGTCCGTGAACCAGTTTGGCTGAGTGTATAGGTGTCATTCTAATGAGGGGCATAGATGTTATTCCAACGTCCTAGGTGAAGTGTTGTGAAGTGGACACTAATCAATAGGTGTATGGGCTAGCGTGTTTACCAAGATAGGGTGGCGATAAGCCTAGTAAGTTGTGACCTCATGATTTGATGCCTTATTTATTTTGCGTAATCATTGCTTGGTTTAAATACCAAAAATAAAAATAGTTTCTCTTTCTTCTCCATTCATTTTCTTGCTCAAGCCAACTTTTGCAACTTAATGTTCCTTCGTTCTCTCTCTCCTAGAGCTAGTTATTTCCAACGAGTGTTAGGGCTGCCCCTACTCCCGAGTTCTTCATCTGGTTCGGGTAACCCTCCATCTTCTTTTGTTTTCTTGTTCAATCTTTGTTCTGCCTTATCTTTGTATTTTTAATTTTTCGGTGATCCTTTGGGTTTTTCGGCGGTCTGCTAAGGTTGTTCAAGGGCTTAATTTTATGTTTCGTCAGGTATTTGAGATGGTTAAGAGTGTGACTAAGTAGTTTCTGGGGTTAGGTTCATTTTTCATTACTTCTTGGACTTTTTGGAAAAATTTTGGTCAACTTCTCCGATGAACCAAATCTCAGTGTTCTTAAGTAAAAATATTTAAGTTTTCCCTCTTGATCTTTTAGTCAATTATAATCAAACCCTGGGATGTTTATCGTGTTGTATGAACTTTTGGACTAATAGCCCCATTTAAGTGATAAAATACTAAGGGAGGTAAGGAAAGGTGAGGCAGAGGCAGAGGCAAAAAGGAAAGCCAGAGCCAACCTTACACATTGTATTTTCCCAGTTCCTCTAGCTATCATCCCCACATAGTTGAAGTCAGTGGTGATTCCATATCTGATTCATCGGCTTCTTCAGACCACAGTCCTTCTATCTATGCTCAAGTCGAGAGCGAAGATTCCTTTCGAGAGGCAATGAGGGTTCCCACATCTAATCCAGAGGAGTGTGAGGCAGCCGAGACATCTTCACATGCCTCATCTTCTCATCATACTGAGTTTTCCAATAGTGACAACCATTATGGTCATGAGATCTCGAACTCTGAAGAGCCTAGGGTAACCATTGCGGCACCCCTATGGTTGTTCCTCTATCAGCCATGACCGAGGGAGAGTTCAATGAGAGGTTCCCAAGTGGGGCCCCGACAACTGACTTTCCCATTGATGATAATTACGATGCCGAGGTAGGGGAACCAATTGATGTTTCTTATGCCCAACCCTTTCCTGCCATCGTGAGAGAATCTGACCTTATTTTCTGGAGGCACATGTACGGATTTAAACTAAATATCATTATGAGAGTCCCTAACGAGGAGGAGAGAGCCTATAATAGTCGACAGGGTGAAGTTTTCATATATGACCAGATGTTCAGAGTCAACTTTCACCTTCCTTTCAACCAATTCGTACGAACCATCCCAGCCAGTATGGAGGTTACTCCTGCCCATCTAGCCCCAAACTCTTGGAGGATCATCCTCGGCTTTATTTCTTTGTGGAAGTTGACTTACATGGATGACCCTCCGATCGACATTTTCAAAGCCTGTAACAAAGTGTCTAGCACTAAGGCCCAGTCGGGTTATTATCACCTGGGGGCAAGGAGACCCTAGAAGAAAATCCTCCACATTAATCAAACCTCAAACCATTACTGGAAGTCAAGGTCCTTCGTTTCCAGTGCCTGGGAGTTCGCAACTGATGCTGCTCATGATGACGCTGAGCTGAGGATTCCCTGTGTTTCAGTAAATCCATCTATGTCTACCAAGTTATACCCCGGCCTGAATGTTATAGATAAGATAAGGGTTGACTGGATGAGAGGTTGAGGAAGGATGGGAGTCTAGCCGAGTTTAAAGACATGATGACCCCTTCCGTCCTGTAAAAATCAGGTTTGGGGGTTGATCCCATGGATGAGTTGTGTAAGTTTTTTATTTGTCTAACTGCTTTCTCATCTTTGAATATTTATACTAATCATCGTATTATCTTTCTTACAGATCGTCCTCTTAACACTCCGGACCATATTTGGAACATTATGGTCATTAGCCTTCAAGTGGCTTTTAATAGGAAAGGCAATAAGTAGCCCCCCATAAAAATAACTATTGGCGTTCTAGGCCATGTCTAGGATGAGCAAAAGAGAAAATAGTCGATCAACGGGAAACGAGGCTAAGGGTCCATTCCTCTGATGAGAGGTCGTCTGCTTCTACTCGGGCCTCCAATGAAGTCATCGCCGTAGCGACTTATCTCACCGAACTAATGGCAAGTTTTGACTCCTTTATTACAAGCAATGTCATATCTAAGGTAGTCGTCCTTGCCTTCCCTTCAGAGTCCAATAGGCGCTTTCTTGAATCGATGGAGGTACATTAGGTCTTTGACTTCGGACTTCATCACATGGCTCAGGTATATCTTTCATCCAACCTTATTTTCTTAGAATATTTCTAATTGTGTAAGTCTTGTATCATCTCATATTAAATTTTGTAATTTGCGTTTTTTGCGGTCCATGTGCGCCTTTGTTCGTGCCACATAGTGGATGGCCGAGAAACTCCCTTAGGTTTAAGAGATTGAGAGGGCCCTTCAGGTCGAGAAGGACCTGAACGACAAGGTGAAGTCCATGAGGTCTGGGCATAAAAATCCCTCGCTGACTTGAAGAAGGAGCATGATAATGCTCTGGAGAATTTGAGGAAGGAGAAGGAAGATGATTTGTCTGCTTTGACGACCAAAATGCAGCTCAAATAGTTGAGACTGTCAAGAATGCCAGGGACAAGGCCAATTCTGTTGTGGCCATCAAGAAGGCCAATGACGAGGCTGTGGAGGCCTGCAAGAACTCGAAAGAGTTTGGTGACTTCGGTTGATAGTACCTTGAAAGAGGTGTTAAAATGGCCTACCAATGGATAATTTTAAAATTCCCTGAGGCTATCTCCTCCATTTATCCAGATCTGAATGCCCCTAACTTGTTAGACCCTCTTTTATAGATAGGGTTGACCGAGGTTGAAGTAATGGCCATATTCGAGAGACGCACAATTCAAATTACTGATGAGGCTGCTTTGGCTAGAGCTGGAGATGAGGCTACCAGGACGAGAGATGGGGATACAATCAATATTAATGAGCCGAGTTCTTAGGGTGATCGCCTATGACTTGTACCCTCCTGGTGGATTTTTTTACTAAAGGCATTTTTATAAATGAATTTTTTTATTTGTCTATTCATTTGAATTAGATTTATATCTCGTTAGAATGAGAACTTATTCTCGTTCGAACGAGGTTTAACTTTATTGGAATGAATGGCTGCTTTCATTAGAATATACTCCAAATAAAATTGGAATCTCCTTGAAAGGACGTTCGAACGACATAAGCCTTTCATTTGAATGAGATTGGATTCCGTTATAACGAAAGTTTTATTTACGTTCAAACAAGGTTGCATTTTTATTCGAATGACTCCGTTGCCTTGAAAAACATGTTTTATTATAAAAGAATTCTCTTAGCCTATTTTACACAAAACATTAGGCAAAAACCCTATGATATACCTGCACCAAAAGTTTTCATCTTTGTGTTTCACAAAAGTATTTTTCTTTTCCAAATCATACATCCCTTAATATGATTTGTTGAGCTTTTGTCAAACCCAATTTCCATACTTTACCTCAAATAATTGTAGAGTTTACTTTACCACTGATTGTGGAGTTGCGACTCTACGACTGAAGAAGAAAGGATATTACATACTAAAGTTGATCGGTGGATACCGAGGGAAGATCTGCTTCATATGGACGATGTTGGACTATGTTGTATCTGTTGAAGATTTAAAACTCTGTGCATTATACTTAGTGGAGCTCTAAGTATTCTGTAAGTCATCAAGTCTATCAAATTCTTTAACAGTGCTAAAATCTAGGTTTTTCCTGAAAGAGATATTTCCTCATGTTCTTCTTCTGTATATTTGGTTTGATTGTGCGATTGCATATATAATTTAATTCAAACTTGTGTTTGCATTCACACCTAATTATTAATCAAGATAAAATTTGATTAAAAATTGAATCTTTGTTTTCGTATCCTAAGATACAAATATTCCATATAGCCCCAGCTTTGATTTCAAATTGGTATCAGAGCGGATTACATTATTTTGTTGTGTGGTCTTTAAATTAGGAAAAAAATGGATAATTTGTATAATGGGGTTTCAATTTTTGATGGGTCAAATTATGCTTACTGGAAAGCTAGAATGAGGTCAGTTTTAAAATCAATTAATGAAAGGCTTTATATAATGTGTGAAAGAGGGTTGACTCCACCCACTGTAACTAATAATGATGTCATAAGTCCTAAGCCCATCATCTCTTAGATGGATGAAGAATTTAAATGGAGTAATTTTAACTCTCGTGGCTTAAGTGCCATTTTTTTCAATGTCACCTGTGACAAGTTCTACCACATTATGATGTGCACCACGTCTAAGAAAGTATGGAATACCCTCCAACTCACTCACGAGGGTAACAACGCTATGAAATCTTATAAGATTCAAAATCCCACCACACAATTTGAGATTATTACTATGCTAAAGACTAAGACATTTAATGAATTTTTTGCACGATTATCTAGACATAATAAACTCTAGTTAAAATTTTGGAGAGAAAATCCTGAGATGAGAGTAATGAATAAGATTTTGAGATCCCTACCGTCCCGATTTATCCCTAAAATCATTTTTCTTAATTCTTTCATAATTTTAGATACGCTTAGGTTAGAAGAACTCGTTGAAGACCTCTAAACTTATGAGATTGGCATGTTTCCCAAAACTGTTAAGCTAAAAGAAAAAGGTAATGCTTTAGAATCCCAAGCTAAAAATAAAAGGAGGTCTCTTCTAATTCCGAATATGATTTTGACTTAGATGATCTTGCCCTTTTTGCATAAAAAATCAAAAAATCTCTCAAGATAAGAAAAGAAAATACTTCTAAAGAAAATAAAAGTGTTGAGAAAAATAAAAATAAAAATTTAAGTCGGGAAAGAAAAGTTTTGAAAAAGCGAGAAGAGAATATCCTAAGAAAGATTAGGAGAGATGCTATGAGTGCGAGGTTAAGGGTAACAAAGCTCATGAATGTTCTATGAGGCTAAATAGATAAGGCAAAGGCAAAGATGCCTTCAATGCCACGCTGAGTGATAGCGATGTCGATTCGATGGATTTCGGGGACGAATCAATACATGGACGTAACTTCACCGCGTTCAAGGCTAGTCATGTTAGTACATTGATTACACCTCTTCCTAATAAGGAAGTTTCTAACTATGACGACCTCGATAGTGAGCTTAGTCATTCTAGAGAGAGTAAGGGAGATTACGTTTTGAGTGAGGAAGATAGTGACCTTCAACGCACCTATGCCGAGTCTTTTAAAGTGAAAAATAAAAATAAAAGTTTGGTAGTTAGGGTTTTAGCTTTAGAGAAGGAGTTGAGAGATACCACATCCTCGGTGAGAATGTCTTTGGGAGAGGGAGTCATTTTAGTGTGAAGGTAAAATGGTAACTTAACCAACAAAGTATCTTCAATCTTCATTAAAGACTCGTGAGAAACTTGAAGCCCATGTATCCAAACTCGAAAAAGATCTCGAATGTGCCAACGAGGTCAAGGTTACTATAGATTATACATTGAAACATGTAGAAAAGATGTTCCTCGGTCCCACTTTAGGATTTAGGGAGAGGCAAAGAATAGGTTATGACGGTGCACCCACTTCCCATGTCGCACCTGAATCGATTCCTAAACATGTGGTAGATCCTTATGGGCCTCAACCTAAACCAAAAAATAAAGTTTAACCTAAAAGTGCAAACCAAGGTAGAACCAAAAAAGTCTATTTTGTACCAATTTCAAAAGAAGATGTCACCTTAGGGAATTTTGTTACATATTAGGGAGAACTCAACTTACACATACTCCCGTACACTGCTATAGCAACTTGTCTAGTCTTTAAGAACAAGTTGAGTTCTAAGTACTGACTTCTCAAACCTTAATGGTAGAATTTAAATGGATGTCTATGCCTTTTGAGAACACTTACAATGCTACGAATAGAGCCAGCAACGATGAGAGAAAATAAAAGGTTAACTCTACTTGGGTACCGAAGTAAAACGGCAAAGCCCTTGTTGTTTACATTGCTCTTAAGGTTCAGGATACCTCCTAATGGTATTTTGATAGTGGTGCTCTAGGCACATGACTGATGACAAATCATTTTTTTACCAACCTTGTGGATCATAAGGAAGGCAAATCACCTTTGGAAATAGGAGTAGGTTTAGTATTTTAGGACGTGATTGTGTTGAGATACTCGGATTTCCTAAACTAAACAATGAGTTGTACGTCAAAGGGTTAAAAGAAAAATTCATTAGCATAAGACAATTTTTCGATGCAAACTTTGCGACAAATTTTGACTGGTCCGAGTGTAAAACATATGATCAATCTGGTGAACTATTACTGTAAGGAATAAGGATCAAAGATAATTTCTATGGGATCATTCATAAGTCCTCCTTTGTGTGCAACAATGCCACGTTCTCATTTATGGACTTTTGGCATCAACGATTGGGTTATGTTAATTTTAGGGATCTTGAGATATTAGTGAAGAAAGACCTAGTTCATGGTTTGCGATCACTTAGGAAACAACTTCCTCAGTTTATGGTCCTTGTTAATAAGGAAAAAAAATTCTAATAATTACCACCTCTCTTGTGTTGGAGTTGATACATATGGATATTGTGGTTCCTACTCGTACAGAGAGCATAGGCGATAAGAAATATATTCTCGTGATGGTCGATGACTTTTCGAGATACTCTATTGTGGGTTTTTTTAGAGAAAACATTGATGTGGTTGTGTTCCTAACAACCAAATGTCGTATCCTACAAAACCAATACGGTGTCACTATTAATCTGACGTGTCGTGACAATGACATTTAAATTAAAGAAGCCGAAGTAGATAGCTCTTGTGATGGAATATACATCAAACACGAGTTTTTGGCCATTCGTACTCCTCAAAAGTGGGATTGTAGGGAGGAAGATCCGGATGATACAAGAGATGGATACATCCATGATTCTTCGAAGAAATGCCTAGACGTATTTTGGGAGAAGTGGTTAATAGCGCATGCCATACGTTGAACCGGGTATATCTTCATCCACGCACATTACACATGATATATGAGTACTTCATACATTTTAAGAGGTGGAAAGAAACTAGGAAAGTTGGACTCCCAAAGCGATGAGGGTTTTTTTCAGATTATTACTCGTCGAGTAGGGATTTAGGGTGTTTAACCTTGCAAGATATAAGGATATGGAGTCAATCAATGTCACGATTAGAGATGACGAGTAGTAGAAGTTTATTAACCCTAGCCCCGAGTGTGAGAATGGTGCATCCCCAGGTGACAATCCCATCATTCCTTGTACTACCCCAGTGGACCCCACTCTTGATTTGGAAGATCCACCCTTTTGGGTTAGAAAGAGTTATGGACCTTCCGCTATATTTGAAAATTTGGTTAGAAACTTATTATATATCTCCTTAGTTGAGACCAAGAATGTGAAAGAAGCACTCAAGGACAATCATTGGATATTCGCTATGTAAGAAAAGTTACTTCAGTTTTACAAGAACGATGTCTGGGAGTTAGTCTCCCAACCTAATGAGACTAATTTAATAGGTACCAAGTGGATTTACAAACAATATGTATGATAATGGTACCATAGTTTGCAATAAGGCTAGGTTAGTCACTCAAGGCTACACACGGATTGAAGGTGTAGACTTTGGCGAGATAGTTTCTCCTATTTTCAGGATTGAGTTTGACCACTTACTACACGCCATAGCATGTTATCTATGCTTAAGTTATATAAAATGGATATCAAGAGTGTCAAACTTAACGTCATTCCACGGGAGGAATTTTATGTGGAACAACTAAAGGGGTTAAAAGACCTAAAGCACCTCGGACACATATTTTATCTTAAAAGGGCCTTGTATGGTTTGAAGCAAGCACGTCATGCGTGGTAAGAGAGGCTCACCTTTTATCTCTTGTGAGGATAGAAAGTGGTGCTATATTGGTTACCCACGTTTATGTGGACAATATAGTATTTGGATCCATATGCTCTCGACATTCTCACACGTTTGAGGATGAGATGAGGAGTGTTTAAGATGAGAATGATTAGTGAAATTAAGTTCATATTAGGTATCCAGGTGCATCAACTTGAGGATGGAATACTCATATCTCAATACCAATATACTAGGGACCTAATGAAGAAGTTTGGTTTAGACTCTGCTAAGAACTCACGCACCTTTATGAGTACATACACTAACCTTAGCAAACACACTTTAGGCAAGGACATAGAGAAAACCCTTTATTGGATTATGATAGGTAGTCTAATATACTTGACCGTTAGTCGTCCTGACATTGCTTTTAATGTTGGAGTTTATACGCGATGCAAAGCGTCCCCGAAAGTGTCTCACTTTTTAAAACTTAAAAGTATCATTGAATACATGAGTTACACTCTTTCATAAGGTATTTGGTACTCCTTTGATACTGATGGCCGTTTATCCACCTATTTAGACATTGATTAAGCCGTAGATGTTGATAGTTGTAAGAGCACCTTGGGTGGGTGTTTTTACTTTGGGAGTGCTCTTGTATCTTGGATGAGAAAGAAGAAAAACTTCATTTCTTTGTCCATGACGGAGGCCGATTATATAGCCTTCGGGATTTGTTGAATGCAACTCTTATGGATGAAGCAAATGTAAGAAGATTATGGGATTTTCCCAGACACAATGATTATTTCGTGCGATGATATGAGCAATGATAATTTGGAGTTTTATAGTGCTAATGTCATACAACCAACTATTATCAATGAGGTCCAAACACTAATAAAAATGCTCACATTCATGAAAAGATTCATCTCCCAATCTTAATATAAGTGGAAACCATTATTCTATGTGTTACACATAACTGTTTTGCCGGGAAACGAAAAAACTACTAACAAAAGGAATATGACTACAAAAGTATTGGGCTGATAACCTTGATACACCAAGCAACACTTATACTCACACAAAGGAACACACACAATAACCAGTGTCAAAAGTTATCCAAATGAAAAACTTATATAAAAGCCTTTGGTAGCCCATGTGTATTGCAATAATTTCCATGTGAGTTATACTAATAAAAAAACTTATTCTCTCCACCAATAAGAAAAAATATTAACTGAGGTTTCATATCTAGCACTCACTTTTGGAACACAAAGAAACGCGCTTATTATTATACCCAATAATAAAATGTTGGACAAAATCTAATTGTAATCATAATCATAAGAAAAAATTGGGGTTCATACTAAAAAAACAAAATAATAACACTCGTCAATTGATAAAAAAAACTTTGAAATTTTCAAAATTTAGAGCTACATATCTATCTAAGTCACCTCGCAATTTGTCCCTGCATAAGTGGACGGCAAATCATCATTTTCCTCATCAACGTTAATATCAGGCATTTCTCTACTCGAACATGACCTGTAATTCAATCGTCATAGAAATCGTCATTATCATCGTAATTATATACTCATTGAGGAGTTTCTAGATAAACTGATAATTTAGGATTAAGTTGGTCAGGTACCTAAAAGACTTTATTAGAGTGGTAAGATAAAATGAACGAGTTATAATTATGGCCGACCCTACCAAGATCAACCGACGTGAATCCAAGTTCAACAATCTTGATGTCATTGTTCCTATCAACCCAATCACAGAAGAAAAATGGAGTCTTAAATTTTAAATAATAAAGCATTCATGTTTCAGTAATGACCCCATAAAAATATAACTTTAAAACCATGGTATTTTTATCCTTTGCACTAGCAACCTCCATTGTGATAGCAACGATGCTCACTCTGTTGGAGTTTTGTTATGGAAAGAACGAAATATATTAATTAATTTCTGCAAGGCACGTTCTTGGAACGCTTTCTTTTAGGCAAAATTTCTCCCAATCCGGTTGAGACAGAACCAGAACCGCGAGTACACTATGGGTTTTATAGAATCTGCCTTCAGGATACAATGCAGTGTATGAACAGTTGTTTGATTAAAACTATGTACTATTTGATCAAACCGAGAACACTCTGAATTTGTAACTTGATAATGCCAAAGTATAGAGGACAGAGAGAGGAGAAACTAGCAATTTTCGGTGTCCAAAACAGAGGCCTGAAACTCTTTTTATAGCCATTTCTGTGACTGTTCTTCAACAGTCACAGCTCTTCATGGAGTGACTCAACAATCGTTGGATCGTGCCTGTTTGGAATAGCTGCGATCTAACGGTTCAGATTAGGCATCCCATCGTAAGCGAATGGACATCCTCTACACAAAACGCTACGAGTTCATCTAACGGTTTAGATAAAAGCCTTTCGGATTTTAAACCATTTGATCGGATCATTTAATCACAGCCGTTGATCTGTTTTACCTCGTCAAAACTTTAGGCTCCCACGCTCCAAGCGACGATGCGCACGTGTGAAGTGCCAAGTGCGCATCAAAGTGCGCAATGCACCCTAAGTCGCCCTTTCGCGCGCCGCGTGTCCCGATTGGTGGTGCTTAAGCACCACCGCGATGCGTAGGATCATAGACTCTTATTTGACTTGTCAACTAATAATTTTAGTTGTCCTTTAGTTGATATACCACTACTTTTTGTAGTATTCTTCCAATGTGGGACAATATGGGATTTTGAGCACTCCCATATCTTTCACACCCATTTGCTCATGTTTCCACCTTCTAAATTATAACCCAAACTAAGTTTAAAATAAAACACTAATAATATAATAAAATGTTAACAACTAAAAAATAAAATATCAATAAATATTGGAATTTATCCAACATTCCCCCACCAATTTCAATATACACAATATAGCAAAGCAAAAAAACAATAAATAACTTTTGGCATTATCGCTAAAATCTAGTACATAAATGAGAAGTGTCTTTCGGACTTGAACTTCCATATAGTGAAAATAATTCAAAGCTTCATCAAGGTGCTATGGTGAACGTATCTTAAACCAAGGAACTTTTGAGACTAGCTGGAACTATCACACATACCGATTTCTGAGTTTATAAGTGTTCTTCTAGCATGCACTTTTATGGCCTTGTGCTAATCCTGATTTCACGAGCGCTTTAGGATCGATCTTGATTTCATCGAAAGCGTCCACACTTTCGACACTCGTATAGGTAAATCAACTTTAGTGATTCTGCGAGTCACACTTATATGATTTATTAAGAAGTAACCTTCATCCTCTAACATGCAGAAAACCAACACTAGGCACATAGGAATGGAACTTTTTGTATAAAATTCCTAGTGTTCCATAACTATAATTTAACTTGTTTGTACCACATGGATCTCTATCTATATTTTCAAGATATGAGTTGGGTTCCCATTAAATATAGTTGTGTTATTTAATAGACCTTAGTCACATTCCTTTTGAGGTGATATATATCATCTCCGTAACAAGACCTTTAGTCAGAGGATCTGCTAAATTCTTGTTCGTTTTAATATAGTCGACTGTAATTACTCCTTCCTTGAGTAATTTTTCTTATAATTTGATGCCTTAGACTAATGTGTCTAGATTTTTCGTTGTAAGTATTGTTCGAAACTTTATAAATTGTGGCTTGGTTATCACAACTTATCATAATAGAAGGTGATGGATTTTTCCATAAAGGAATATCATACAACACATTTCCAAGCCATTCTGCTTCTTTACATGCATCTGCTAGGGCTATAAATTCAGATTGCATTGTTGAATCTGATACACATGTTTGTTTCTTGGATCCCCAAGAGATAGCTGCTCCTCCTAGCGTAAAAATCCAACCAGTAGTTGACTTGGATTTTGATTCAAGATTATTCCAACTTGAATCACTATATCCTTCTAAAACAGATGGATATCCTACATAATGTAAGCCATAATCCAAAGTCCTCTTCAGGTATCTAAGCACCCTAGAAATTGCATTCCAGTGCTCTTGTCCTGGATTACTTGTAAATTTACACAATACACTCATTGCATAAGCAATGTCTGGTCTAGTGTAATGCATGGCCTATATTAGACTCCCAATAATACTAGCATATTTAAGTTGGTCCAAAACACGCCCAGTATTTTTCATTAATTTGATGCTAGGATCCACTAGTGTAGCTGCTGGCTTAAGTTCAAAATGGTTATATCTTTTTAGAACTTTTTCTATATAATGAGATTGATATAACGCTAAAGAATTATCCTTTCTCACAATTTTTATTCCTAAAATCACATCAGCTTCTCCAATATCTTTCATATCAAATTTTGATGAAAGAAACCTTTTGATTTCTTCAACATATTTGAGATTAGATCCAAATATTAACATGTCATTCACATATAAGCAAATAATAACACCAAAACCATTTCAAATTTACTATATATACATTTATCGGCATCATTAACTTTATATCCATGGGATATAACAGTATTATTAAACTTTTCATGCCATTGCATAGGAGCTTGTTTAAGGCCATAAAGAGATTTAACCAATTTACACACTTTCTTTTCTTGGCCAGGCAAAACAAACCCTTCGGGTTGTTCCATGTAAATCTCTTCTTCTAAATCACCATTTAAAAATGCAGTTTTAACATCCATTTGATGAATAACTAAATTGTGAATAGAAGCAAGAGATATTAATATCCTAATGGAAGTGATTCGAGCAACAGGAGCATATGTATCAAAGTAATCAATTCCATGTTTTTGCTTATAGCCTTTAGCAACTAGTCTTGCCTTAAATTTATTTATAGAACCATCTGGATTTAATTTTCTTTTAAATATCCATTTGCACCCAATAGGTTTAGCCCCGGGGGGAAGATCGAAAATAACCCAAGTTTGATTTGACAAAATTGAGTTCATTTCAACATTTATTGCTTCTTTCCAAAAGACAGCATCCCTAGATGTTACCGCTTCATGAAATGTGGTCGGTTCATCTTCTACATTAAGAAAAAAATTAGTTTTGTTCTTAGTCTCATTTAAATCCCCTTCAACTAAATAAATAACAAAGTCAGGCCCAAATGTTTTTTCAGTTCTTTGTCTTTTACTCCTTCGTGGTTCAACGTCATTCGTTGTTTTCGAAGAAGATATAGGTTGTGAATTTTCTTCTAAATTTGAGGAGTCAACAGTCGGATTATTATTTTCTAAACCTTGATTCAAAGTACTTAACTTTGTTAGATGTTCAAAGAATTGCACATCTACCGACTTAATGATTTCTTGAGTTTCAAGGTCTAAAAATCTATAAGTCGTACTGTTACTAAAGTATTCAATAAAAACACATTTGTAAGTCCTATTTCCTAGTTTAGGTCTTTTAGGTTAGGGTTTTCTTACATAAGCAAGACATCCCCAAACTTTAAGACGTCTAAGATTAGGCTTATGATTAAACCATAATTCATATGGTGTAATATCCTTGTTTTTCAATGGAACTCTATTTAAAATATAACATGCGGATAAAACAGCTTCTCCCCACATCAACAAAGGTAAATCAGAACTAATTAACATTGAATTTATCATTTCAACTAAAGTCCTATTTTTCCTTTCCGCCGTTCCATTTTGTTGTGGTGTATATGGCGACGTAACTGGATGGATTATCCCATGAGTATTAAAAAATTATATAAACTCACTCGGGTAATATTCACCACCCCTATCGGATCGTAGGACTTTAATTTTCTGATTTTGTTGAGTTTCAACTTCTGCTTTAAAAATTAGGAATTTCTCGAAAACTTCATCTTTACTTTTAAGTAAATATGTATATGCATACTTAGAGTAATCATCAATGAAAGTTAAGAAATATTTATTTCCACCACGAGTCATATTACTCTTCATATCACATACATCACTATGAATAAGATCAAGCATTTCGGATTCCCTCTCAACAGATTTGAACGCCTTTCTAGTTATCTTCGATTGAGCACAAATTTCACATTTAGAAAGGTTATCAAATTTACAATCCGAGATTAAGCTGAGATCAGTCATATTTTTTATACTTCTATAATTCACATGACCTAATCTACTATTCCATAAAGAAATAGACTCAACCATATAAGCAGAACTAATATCATTGATTACATTAATTTTGATCATGTCGTTACAAGAGTACCCTTTGCCAATAAATTTGCCATTCTTAGACAAAACAAACTTATCAGACTCATACACTAGTTTGAAACCCCTCTTATTGAGAAGGTCCCCAGACACAAGATTTTTACACATATCAGGTACATGAAGTACATCAATTAGAGTAAGTGTCTTTCCAGAAGTTAGCTTTAATTCCACTGTGCCTTTTCCAACTACATTGGTGCGAAGATTATTTGCCATCTTCACTTCTTTTCCATAAATTTCTTGATATATTTTGAATGAAGAGCGGTCTTTGTATATGTGGACCGTTGCGCCAGTATCCAGCCACCATCCACTTTCATTATCAATTGAATTTGCTTCGCAAACAGTAGCAATAAGATCTTCAACATTGTTGGTTTCCTTCGACCCTTATTTTTCCTTAAATGCCTTCTTTTTAAGATGACATTCTCGAGAATAATTGCCCGGTTTGTCACAGAAGAAACATTTTCCCTTCTTTTTCTTATTTACACCTTGGTTCTTGAATTTTGAATCATTCTTTGCTTTAAATTTTGAGTCTTTAGTAATCTTGGATTTTTTATCCTCAACCATATTAGCTTTTGAATGACCCTCACCTTGTTCATCCTTCTTTTCTCGAATACGAGTATCATCTTCAATACGAAGGTGACGAAGAAGGGATTCCACAGTATAAGTCTTTTCATCATGATTAATTTTCTTCTTAAAGGCATTCCAAGAGGATGGAAGTTTTGAAACAATCACCCATACTTGAAATTCATCTTGAAGATTAATACCAACGGCTTTAAGGTCACCAATAATTTGTTGGAGTTCATGGGCTTGTGCAACGACAGATTTATCATTACTCATTCTAAAATTCATATAGTTTGAAATTAAAAACTTACGGTTGCTCGCTTCCTCGTTTTGATACTTTGTCTTCAAAGCCTTCCATATTTCATTTGCCGTCAGAATCATTCGATGAGCGCTATAAACAGTTTGAGACAAATCATTGAGGATGTGTCCTCGACACATAAATTTGTCTTCTTTCCTCTTCACACGTTTTTACTTTATTTCTTCGATGTCTTTGGGTGTGGGCTCGGGAATTTGTTCAACGTTATCATCTAGAATGTATGCAAGTTTTAGTGATGTGAGGAAGAACATAACTTTCTCTTGCCAACGGAGTGAAATTTCCGCCATCAAAACGATCGAATCGGATTAATTCTTGAGTCATGATTTGGATAGATTGTGCCACATTTCCTTCCATTTGAGTGGAGTAATAAGAATAATTTTTTTTGCCTAAAACTGTTGGAGTTTTGTTATGGAAAGAACGAAATATATTAATTAATTTCTGCAAGGCACATTCTTGGAACGCTTTCTTGTAGGCAAAATTTCTCCCAATCCGATTGAGACAGAACCAGAACCGCGAGTACACTACGGGTTTTACAGAATCTGACTTCAGGATACAATGCAGTGTGTGAACAGTTGTTTGATTCAAACTATGTACTGTATGATCAAACTGAGAACACTCTGAATTTGTAACTTGATAATGCCAAAGTATAGAGGACGGAGAGAGGAGAAACTAGCAATTTTCGGTGTCCAAAACAGAGGCCTGAAACTCTTTTTATAGCCATTTCTGTGACTGTTCTTCAACAGTCACAGCTCTTTATAGAGTGACTCAGCAACCGTTGGATTGTGCCTGTTTGGAACAGCTGCGATCTAACGGTTCAGATGAGGCGTCCCATCATAAGCGAATGGACATCTCCTACACGAAACGCAACGAGTTCATCTAACGGTTTTGATCAAGTCGTTTCGGATTTTAAACCCTTTAATCGGATCGTTTAATCACAATCGTTGATCTGTTTTACCTCGTCAAAACTTTAGGCTCCCACGCTCCAAGCGACGATGCGAAGAGCCAAGTGCGCGTCAAAGCGCGCAATGCATCCTAAGTCGCCCAATTGCCCTTTCGCGCGCCGCGTGTCGCGATTGGTGGTGCTTAAGCACCACCGCGATGCGTAGGATCATAGCCTCTTATTTGACTTGTCAAGTAATAATCTTAGTTGTCCTTTAGTTGATATACCACTACTTTTTGTAGTATTCTTCCAATGTGGGACAATATGGGATTTTGAGCACTCCCATATCTTTCACACCCATTTGCTCATGTTTCTACCTTCTAAATTATAACCCAAACTATGTTTAAAATAAAACACCAATAATATAATAAAATGTTAACAACTAAAAAATAAAATATCAATAAATATTGGAATTTATCCAACACACTCCCTTATTTTAGTTGACTCGTTCAATGTCACAATCCCTTGTATGATCCCAAAAACCATTAATTATATAACAAGAAAAATATATTTAATCTCTAAGAGGTCCTCAGGATATCCATTTGAAGATATTTGAAATATTGTTGCTCATTTCTTGCACTCGGTTTTTCATTAGAAGATTAGTTACATTATTAAAGGTCATTTTGAGTCTAACATTTAATAAACTAATCATACCCTTTCATATAGCCAACTAATAAAAATTTTGTTATGCTCATCTTGTAATCATCTTTGGTTTTTGCACAATCAAGGATGTTTTTTCCTTAAGCTCTCCATATGTTCCTTACTTGTTCATATAAAAACATAGTTAGACATCAAGATATTAACAATATCATATATAGTAATTTTAACTATAAATAAAACAAAATATGTTTAGTCTACATAAGGTTGAACATGATTTGTATTTGAAAACAGGTAACAATGCGCATGTTCCTAAGATAACTCGTCCACCTCAACAACAGTACCATCACCTATTGATTTTCCATTACATAATGCATTGTCATCTTCATTGGTTATTGCATTTATACCAACTAGTACTCCAAAGTCATCGAATCCATGTAATAACTCTGTAAAAAATTTAAATGCTTCTTTTTAAATATTACGTTGGGTAATACAAGCTCTTGGACGATTCCGATTTTGCACTTGAGCCTTTTCCACTTTCAGGTTCCTAAATAGTGTTAAAAATATAATTAATAACATTTACATGAAAAATTATTCAACAATGACATGATTTTGATCATGATATCACCTTTCAAACGAGTACATCCATCGAGAAAAAAAAATGGACCATATTATTTAACCTCCCTAACAAGATGTGCCATCAATTACAACATGGTGTCAAAAAATGATGCGGGCAAATACTAATCCAGTAAACATAATGTGATCACAATGTTTTTATGAATTTCATTCAATTATGGCACGTCCTCTACTTTCACATAAAGAGTATTGATGAAGAAGCAAACTCTCACAATTTCATAGTGCACCTATTATGGTAGCACATATCGTGCCAAGGGAAGTGTTTTTTGCACTAATATGTGATAATTATGATACTTGAGACCAAATAGTTTCAAATCTTCCATAGAAATGAGTTTTCCAAAATTTGATAAGTACCCATCGGGGACCTTGATCCGATGCAATGCTTCACAAACCCTTTTTTTCTATTCTCTAGATAATGTATAACATGACAGTGTTGTTTTCTTTTATCTGGTGGTGCCAATTTACCCCTTAATCCCATACCTACCAAGTCAAGGTGACTCTTAACTCCATCCTTTATTTTTCTAAGAATGTTAAGAAAGGTTCATATGATGTTATTACAAATATTCTTCTCGATGCTCATGAGATCTAAGTTGTGTTGAATAAGAAAATGTTTCCAATACTCAAGCTCAAAAAATATCGATTTTTTCTTCCAACATACAGAGGAATCATTACCATAGTTAGAAGAATTATAAACATTCATGTTATCTTCATGACACTTTCTCTTTGGTTTTGACGTCTTTTTGTACCCACATTTGTAAGGACATAATTTTATAAATGTCCGGGGTAGAATCTAAGAATTTTCTATTTTTCCTAGATCACAGTTTGTATGTCTTATACCACTACATTCGGCACATCAACACGATCATCCATGACGGCCTTGATCCGAATCCATGCATCCATCATCTTCACACATGCATCATGCTTCATGCAACGTGCTGCTCAACCGTTCCCACTATTCCACTTTCCATTATTGGTAAAATGATTTGTTGGAGTTGTTTATATTTGCATAAATATTTGGGAATTTTTTAGAAAATATTTTTTTGAAGTCTGATTTGTTTTTATCAAAAGCATAAATTTTTCTAAATGTAGAAGCGGAGTTCCTCGATCGACGAGCTCGTTCAAATGACATAGCACTGTCGTTCGAGCGACATAGGCATGTCGCGCGATCTCGTTCGAGTGACATGCTTATCTCGTTCGAACAACGCTGCCACCTCAATTTTCGTATAAATATCTGGTCACTTTCTACACTTTTTTCAAGTCTTTTTCACACACGATTTTTGCGATTAACATCCCAGAAAATAGACTTCATGTTTTGAAGTTTTATACCTTCTTTATTTACATAAACACTCCTATATATGTATGTGAATCTTTAAACCTTCAAAAGGATTGTTTTTACTCATCTGGAGTAATTTGTGGAGAAGCCGTTTCTTCTTCATTGATGCCCATCTGGAGTTCTTGCGGGAGATTCCAGCCGACGACATCGAAAGCGACGCCTGGGGGTATTTTATAAGTCAGCTTATTTTCATTGTAATCCGTGGAACCGTTTCTTACAAATTATAGTAAAAATAAAAAGGTTTTGCCCCTTTGAGGGATTTTTCCTCATTTGTGTATTTTGTTTGTGATTGACTATTCTTTCATGTTCATATTGATTTCAATCACACCTAGATGCATGTTTTAGGATTTAATTTAAAAACTGAGATTAATTAAATAATTTCTTAATTTGAACAAACGCGCACTCTTCAACATTCTTTCCCCAAGACACGTTAATCCCTTTCACTGTTTCTAATATTCTTTTCACCATTCAACAATTCAAGATATACTCACAACTCTTGTTGGCCAGTAAAAGTTTTTTTTCTTTTGAAATGGATGGTTTTATGGAAGAAATCTTCTACGTGATCTATATACAAAATGTTTTAATCTAATAGAATAATTTTTTTAGCACAAATTGGACAAGCATAATACCCCTTTATAGCACAACGACATTAAATTCCAAATAAAGAAAAATAGTTAATAATCCATGAAAGTACGAGATTTAATGTAAAGGATTCTTGTTGGAAAGAATCATACTCCCGCACACCATCATCCCATAAGATCCTTAATTCTTCAATCAATGGTGCCAAGTAAACATATACATCATTACTGATTGTCGTGGACCAAATATCAACATTGTCAGCATCAAAAAAAGTATTTTTATGCTTAGTGAAGGGTGAAAGTTGTAGGTCATCAACATGATTACCCAAAAACTATATCTACCGCTAAGATAACTATATGGCTTTATTACATCTTCTAAAAGAGCTAATCAAAGTTTTTGAGTTCTTTTCTAAAATTTAACTACTTATCATCAACCAACTATCATGCTGGAGATTTTGTTGTGTATCATATTTTACCATCAATTTCTCTTACATTATCATGTCGTGTCACTTTTTTAGATATTTGTTAATATTGATACCATCTTTTGAAGCATGGGATGGGTGGTAAATACCATAACTTTTGTTGACACACCAACCTTTTACTCAATTGTATTCTTCTTTACCTTATACCTTGGCTTTCCACAAGTAGGACACACTGTAACATCTTTTGTACTCTTTTCTGTATAGTATGCAATCATCGGGTCATGAATTATTTTCTTATATCCCATCCCAAACATAGACAATGTCTTTATTTACTTCTTCGTATATGTTGTATGTAAAAATTACTCTCCTACGTGGACTAACGGTAAATGTACACTTGTCATCCTACGTGGCCAACCAGCCAGCATGATTGGCATCATAGACACTTAGTCGACTAAAGGGCCGACCAACTTCAGAATGCCAACCTATCAAAAGTTACTCTAATGGGATGCCAACCAATACTGAATTCCAAGAGTTTCATATATTGTACACAGATGTAAATGCTTAGAAATATAAAGGCATTCCATCTTTAGGGTTTTACCCCATTATACATACAAAATACTCCCTCAGCTGAAGAGACAACTCGAATCACTCATATGCACACCATACTGAGCTATTGTAAAACCTATGAAATGGTACCAACAGTGGACGTATGCTATTTTATAGCTGAACCACTTAAAAAATCTCTTATTTTATATGTGTATGATTTGACTAACCTACTATATTGTTATATGTGATTATAAATCCGAATTAAGTCCATTTTTAGACATCAACAGATTGGCATCATCTGTGGAAACGACTATTAGTCATCGTTCTCTACCTCATATATTTCATTCTTTGGTTTAACAAATGAGTACTGCTCCTGAAAGCAGACTGGCGGCTATAGGCAATAATTAATAAACATCTGCTCCCCCTAGTGAGACAGACCTCCAAAGGATCCTGTTCAATTTGGCTAAAGGAAAGGAGGCTATGTAATAATTAGTCAGATAGTTAGATCGCATAATGCAAGACGAGTCCTCCAATTCTATAAGAAATATGCCACCTCCACCGGCCAGAAATGAAAGGAGTTATCATTCTCGTTCTTCTCATAATAGGTCATACCATCCTGGCATAACTTTTTCATTCCGATCAACGAATTACTATGATGGTAGATATTTTTCCAAATAAAGACCAAGTGTCTTAGAGAGGCTAAGCAGGGAGTCTACTTTTGATTGCCTAGGTCCCTGAGTAACTAGAGGTCATCACAGGGAGTAGAAGCATCATCGTGAATACAGATAAGGGTCCACACAATTTAGAGCCAGTATGAGGGGCTCTGTGCGTGCTGAGCAGACCTCTCAGGAAGAGAGTTTAGCACATATACACAGTAAAGCCGCTATATCTACCTCAGCCAAATCTAAGCCAGAAGAACAGTCCTGAAAGGGATCCATTCAATGGTTGGAAGATTAGTTAGGTGAAATGGCCAAAACCAAGAATCTATTGCAAAGGAGTTTTGTTAAAGGCTCACTTCTCATCCAAGCTATTGTGAACTACCCCACACCTTTCAAGTTCAAGCCACCAGTGGTCACTTCCAAGTATGATGAGAAAGCTGATCCAGTTCTCCACATAGAGTAATAATAAGCTATTGTCAACGTCTACCTAGTGCCCAACGAGATGAGGTGTAGAGATTTCTCCAGTTCTATCACAGAACCAACCCAAATCTGGTATAATAATCTCCCAAGAGGTAAAATCTCTAGTTTTCATCAATTAGTTGAATTAGTCATAGATAACTTTTACTTTGGGGCTAAGCCGATCAAGAGTGTCACTCATCTCTAGATCGTAAAACAAAAGCAGGGAGAAATTATTAGAGAATTTGTTACACGTTTTAACAATGAAAAGATACAGGTGGTGGACTATGAGTAGAAGACATCCATTGCAGCACTTATGAGTGGGTTTCTCGCTAAAGATCTCTTGTATGCTTTAATTAAAAATTCACCTAAAACCATAACAGAATTAATGGCTAAGTATGGAAAGATAATGAATGCTAAGGAGGCTATGGAAGCTAAGGAAGATCCTTAGACCAAGGGTGAAAGTCAAACAAATAATTCTAAATCATTCAAGAAGGATCCAAAAGAAGAAAAAAACTTGATCGAATCAAGAAGTATGATGAATATACACCCCTCAATAAAGGTGTTCACCATATACTGGAGGAATTCAAGGGGAACTAAGAATTGAATTGTCCTAGAAAGTTGAAGTCACACCCCAATAAGAGGGATAAGTCCAAGTACTATAAATTTCACAAGGACCATGGGCACAACACCGACAGCTGCATTGCACTAAAGAATGAGATTGAAAATCTTATTTGGCAAGGAAAACTGAGAAAGTTTATTGATCAAAATGGCAACTGAAATGATCGAAGGAGGTCTAAATCCCCAACCCGCGCAAGGGAATATAATAAAAGAGCATAAAACAATGATTTTAAAGAAGATTCATACTTAACAAAGAAGCCTGATGGACCAGAGGTGGGGGTAGGCATGATTCCCTTTGGATGACACTTTATCGCAAGAGGAGATGCTCGAGGAGGAGATGCGATTGTAAAAAGGAAATCTTACTTAAATGAAGCCAAGGCCTATCCAGCTGTCAAACAGATCGATATGGCCCAATCGAGCGATGGTCGACCAAGGAAAGTCAACAGAGACAGGCTAGTGATCAAATTATCCAAAAATGATCTGAGTGGGGTACTTTAACCTCATGACGATACGTTGGTTATCACATGCAGAGTTCATCATGGCAGAGTTGCAGGGATAATAGTTGATAATGAGAGTTCAGCTGATGTAATATTCTATAACTATTTCCAAACCTTAGGGCTAAAAGGCAGTAAGCTGGAACCATACCCATAGATCTCTCATAGGATTTGTGTGTGAGGAAGTATACCCCTTGGGGATGATCAAGATAGAAGTTTTAGTCGACACCTGGCCGGCAAGCAGGAGAGAAAGAATTCGTTTCTTTGTGTTAGATAAAAAAATGTCCATCAGCCTACAATATTATCCTATGAAGAGTGGGAATAAAGCAGTTAGAGGCTGTGCCAACTATAGTGCATCAATGCATGAAATTTTCAACAAATTATGGAGTCGTTATAGTAAATGGAAATAAAAAAAAATCCAGGGAATGCTATTATACTTCGGTCGACCAATAGGAGATACAAATAAATGGCACAACCACTTTCCATATTGACACTCTGGATTCTTGAGAAGAGGAGGAGCTGGTAAAGGAGCAAGTTATGGAAGAAACAAAATCTATTGTGTTGGACGATGAGAATCCAGAAAGAACTATTAGATTGGTTCAAGATTATCTCCTTCTCTCAAACAGTAATTAATTACATTCCTTAGAGAAAGGAAAAATATGATTGCTTCGATCCATGAGGATATGTTAGGGATTGATCCAGATTTCATTTGCCATGAGCTTATTATTAACCCAAATTCTAAGCCTATTAAGCAAAAGTGAAAAGTATTCAACCCCAAGAAGAATATTGCTATCCAGGAGGAAGTGGATAAATTGCAACAAGCACGGTTCATTGAAGATGTCAAGTATCTCAGTTGGTTGGCCAATATGGTAATGGTCAAGAAGAAGAATGACAAATGGCAAATGTGTATAGACTTCACAGACCTCAATAAGGCATGACCAAATGATCACTTTCCACTGCCAATAATTGATCAATTGGTCCATATAACAACAGGTCATGAATTGATCAGTTTTATGGATACTTATTCTGGTTATAATCTGAATACAAGGAACGCACTTCCTTTATTACCAATCGAGGAACTTATTACTACAATGGCATGCCCTTTAGGTTGAAGGACGCTGGATCAACCTATCACAGATTAGTGAATAATGTTTTTGAAGACCAAATTGATAAAAACATGGAAGTGTACGTAGATGATATTCTCACCAAGAACAAATTTACTGCCACCCACATTGCAGGCTTGGCTCAAACCTTTGATAAACTAGAAAAACATCAGATGAAGCTCAACCCAACCAAATATATATTCATAGTATAGGAAGGAATGTTCTTAGGGTACATCGTCAATCAGAGGGGAATAAAAGCAAACCCTGCCAAAATTAAAGCCTTATTGGAAATGAAGTCCCCGACCAATAAGAAAGATATTCAAAAGCTGACAAGAAGAGTAACTGAATTGAATCGTTTTATCTCCCGAGCAACTGATAAATGTCTTATATTCTTTATGGTGCTTAAAAAGACCTTTGAGTGGAATGGCGAATGTAAGAAATCCTTCCTGGATTTGAAGAAATACTCGGGTTCTCCCCCACTCCTTTCCCAACCAATTCTGAAAGCAAAACTAAATTTATACTTAGATGTTTCAGAATTAGCTGTCAGCTCAGCTTTGATCCGACTAGATAAAGGAGTCCAAAGGTTAGTATATTATACTAAAAAGTCATTTCGAGGAGCAAAAATCAGATATCCACATCTGGAGAAGTTAGCATAAGCTCTCATTGAAGCTTTCAGGAGAATGAGGCCATATTTTTTAGCTCACACCATTATCGTCTACACTGATTTGCCTATGCGACAAGCATTGAAATCTTGAAGGTTAATGTCTTGGGAAATTGAATTAGGAGAAAAATGAAATTATTTATGAACCCAGAGTTGCAATAAAAGTTCAAGCAGTGGCAGACTTTATAGTTGAATTCACGTATGCAGAAGTGCAACATTATCCAAGTTTGCCTGCCGAGAAGATTTCTTCAGAAGATAGCTTATCTCAAAAGCAAACAGATATTGTGGTCAACCAACCAAAATCATCAGTTCTTCAAAAAAAATCAACAGAGCAAGAAGATGTTCAAATATAGAGTGCTGGCAGAGGAGGATTTCTCCAATGACACTTCAATGTAGCAATTATTTGTTGATGGATAGTCATGTGCCCCTAGAACTGGAGCATGTTTCATCATCAACACTCCAGACAACTTATATGTGGAATATGCTCTGAGATTCTAATTCAAGGATTCCAACGTTGAGGTAGAATATGAAGCATTGATAGTAGGATTGGAACCGTCTTCATCATTGGGCACCAACCAAGTATTGGTGTGTTGTGATTCCCAGCTAATTGTCAATCAAATACAGAACATTTATGGCATAAAAGGGGAAACGAGGAAGAGATATCAAAAAAAAACTATGGAGGTTACTTTTTTATCACTTCAGTGAGGATGGTGAGGATTCCTAGAATAAAAAATGCCCGATTATACGCTCTTTCTCAGCTTGCTTCAACAACTCAAAAATAACTCTGGTGAACAATCACAGTGGAAATTCTTTCCCGTAGAAGTATTGATGGATGGAAGTCAAGTCATCTCTGTAAAATTAGGTACCTCATGGATGGACCTAATTAAAGAGTACATTGAAAAAAGAATACTATCGTCTGTTCAGAAAGAAGCTAAGAAGATGATGTATAAAGAAACCAGTTACGTATTGGAAAAAAGTGTTCTGTATAGGCGAGGATACACTATTTCCCTACTTTTTTGTGTTCATCCAAACGAAGTCAATGATCTGATCAAAGAGGTGGATGAAGTCTTATGTGGATATGAAACAGTCAGCAGGTCTCTAAGACAACGGATAGCAATGCAAGGTTACTACTGGTCGATGATGAAAGAAGACTGTGTTGATTTCACCAAGAAGAGTGATAAATGCTAAAATTTAGCCACCATTCATAGAAGACTAGGAGAAACTATAACAACCATCACTTTTCCATGGATTTTCGCTATTTGGGGAATTGACTTGATCGGACCACAGCTGACCACTAAGGGAAGGTTCACATATCTAGTTGTAGCAGTTGATTACTTCACCAAATGGGTGGAGGCTGAGCCTTTGATTGATATGCCCTATTAGAGGGTTTTCTAGTTCATGTAGAAGTAGATAATTTGCATGTATGGCATGCCTTATGCCTTCATCACCAACCATGTCACTCAATTTGATAATGAGGAATGTAAAGAGTATTGTACGAGG
The DNA here is from genome assembly GCA_949130495.1 of Sambucus nigra. Lineage (NCBI taxonomy): Eukaryota > Viridiplantae > Streptophyta > Magnoliopsida > Dipsacales > Adoxaceae > Sambucus > Sambucus nigra. Next base: position 631,622,200 of record OX422209.1, read on the forward strand.
TTTGGCACCAGAAACTTCATTCAGCACCTGAGCGCCCACGATGAAATGGCCAGACAGTAATCACCAATAAAACCTTATTAGATGGATTGAAGAAAAGGTTAAATAAGGCTAAAGGCAACTGGATTAATGAAAACGATAGTGCCCTTTGGGCATATAGGACCACTCCCAGAACATAAACAGGGGAAACCCCATATATGCTAGCTTTTGGCATTAAGGTGGTAGTACTAGTTGAAATAGCTCTGCCGACTTATGAGGTATTGAACTTTGATTCACTCAAGAGTGACCTCATGAGGCTACTAGATTATGGACATGAAAGAAGAAGTTCGAGAAGATGTTGTTATTCGGATGGCTGCTTATCAACAAAGGACTCCAAGGTTTTATAATCGAAGGGTCAAGCCAAACAACCTGAAGCTAGGTGATCTGGTGCTCAAGAAAGTAATCCAGAAGAGAAACAAACTGGAGCCTAATTGGCATGGTCCATATCGTATCTCGACGGTTATTCGACTAGGAACTTATCGTTTGGAAACTCTAGAAAGAGAGGAATTCAAGAATCTTTATAATGCATACCATTTGTGCAAGTATTATTAGTATTTTTGTTTTTAGTGTAATCAGTTATTTCAAGTTAAAGAAATTGAATGTTCTCCTCCACTATACTTCCTTTTTGTGTTTTGATTTTAGGAGTATGGTGCAGTACACCTTAACCATAAATTATTAAATTAATGAGTCATTTTAATTCAAACTTTTCCAACTTAAAAAAAGAGCATGGTTAAAACTTTTCCAACTTTAGAAAAGATCATTGTCCAAACTTTTCCAATTTCAGAAAATTTAATTTTGAACGAAACTTTTCCAACTTAAGAAAAGTGCATTGTTCAAAGTTTTCCAAACTTTTCCAACTTCAAAAAGTTCATTTTGATCCAAACTTTTCCATCTTTAGAAAAATGTATGGTTCAAACTTTCTAACTTTAGAAAAGTTAAACTTCATGTATGATTTGTACTCGGCAAGTCAAGAACAAGAAGCCAGTAAAAATTCTTTACTATAGATTTTACCCGACCAGGTTAAAACACAAAAATAATTATACATCCCTAATACACTTGTTTGCCACTTATAACTAATGCTACAACTTAATACAATAAAGTTATTTACAGTTTTATCTAAGTGCATTAGTCGAAGATCATGCCATACAAATGATTCAAACACGACTCTAATATTAAAAATTTAAGCAGATTATTTAGTTTATAAGCCGATTAACTAATCAGTATACAGGTTACCTAGTCAACAAAAAGATTAATATCAACCACAAGCTTAGATAAAGGAAACTCAATCAAAAATAACTTCATTTCATTGATCAAAATGCATTACAGTAGAAAAAGAAGTATAAAATTATTCTATTGGGCACTTTCCATCAGCTTTGGTCATTTCAAGAGGAGGATCGTCAAGGGTGCTCGGATGATTGATAGAATCAAAAGGCTTACACCTAATATGCCTATTATCACTTGGTCGATCAAGAATATGCTAAGGATGAAAATACTCTACTTCTTTTTCAAGGCCAAAATCCTCAACACACTTTCTAATCAAACTCTAAGGAATAGCTTCTCGAGGAATCCAGCTGAAGTTAATCGAGAAAGGAGGATCAGGATAGTCCATTATCCTTAGAGTGTGCCAGTGCCACACTCCATCATTTTTGGGTACCTTTAACAAGGTAAGAAGGTTCAATAAACCCCATTTATAACCTTTATTTCTGGCTTGTTCCGTATGCACATCTAGATAAGTCAGAGCTTCATCATATCCATCCATCCTAAAAGATTTGGGTTGCTTGTGGAAATGGAAAGTAAGTCGTTCCACATTATCTTGAAGTTTTTTATGGCCTTGTCTTTCTATTTAAGTTGAGCAGTTTGTTCGACCAAGGTTCTCTTGGTTCCTTCCTCGTCAGTAATGGGACGAGCAACTATATTTTGCCTTGATTATTGGCCTGAGACATATTTGGTTTTCTTTTTCTACAAGCCTCTAGCTTCTCTAACAACGTGGCATTTTTAGCCTCTAAAAATAAAACACCTTCATCTGGACTAGTAGTGGTTGATCTCTTCAGACTGTCAAGTTCATTCCTCGAGGCATTATTTTCTTTTTCCAATATAGCAACAATTAATCGAGCACTCTCCAGATCTTGTTTCGAAGACAATTCTTTCTTGTGAAGAGAAGAAGTGATGACTTGTAGTTTTTTATCAAAAGTATTTGCTTCACTCAAGACCTTGTACTTAGCCACATAATCAGAGTGAAGAAAAGCCAGCGACAGCTTATGGTTGTCATGTAATGGGTCAATCATCTCGTAATTAGCAGCATTATTAGCTACAACCCAATCCAAAAGTCAATAAAGATGGATATATGACTCCTTAACTTGGTAGGATGAATCTAGGCCGAGCAACCCTACTAAGTCTTCCTCAAATATAGGAACATGACCAACTTCCAGAAGATTTCTACTACGCCTAAATAGGTCAAATTCCGTAGAAGTTATGGCCTTCTTCCTAGAATCAAACTGGAAAGTTACAAGTATATGAGTTTAGGGGGCAAATCCACATAAATAGACAATACAGAAAAGAACAAACCAGTAAAAAAATTAAGTCATTCAAAGGCATGTGACACCCCACCTATTCTAATAATGGGTGATCAGTCCATTATTAAATTAAATAAGATTCATTAATGGTGTCATTCTTAGCATCATTGTCGAAAACTTTTTAATTTACTAACCACCTATGTTAAATTAAGCGTGTGTCAAATTTTATCTTTTATTAGTAACAACATTCAAAAATTTAATACGGTAACCAAACCATCCAAAGAGTACTAACAACATGAAGCCATCACAAAATAAATATCAAAGAAATACTACTAAATAAACCATCAGTTCACAATATAAAAATGCAACTATGATTCTATGAAATAAAATTGAATCCACTAATACATAGTCTGATACAACTGGTTAAATGAAATAGCAAGAGGGTGACATGCCCAAATAAAATAACTGAACCTGAATCATATTCTAGGAATGAGGCATCTGAAGCGTCTAATCCAAATCCTGCAAGCATCCACAAGTGCAGGAGCTACTCATCCCTGGAGCAGGTCATTTACCTTGGCATCCTTGTGGTTGGACACCTAAAAGGATTCAAAAATATTTTTGCAAGACGGGTCAGAGCCCAAAACATTTGAAAGTATTTATCGCAGTTCAAAATCAGTTATTGATTACACATGTTAGTTTAATGTACACTCCCTTGAGTTCCTCATGCCTCAACTAATGTGCATGCCTAGCATCTCCAACCTAGCTATGCTACCCAGCCCAACTAGGTATCCTTAATAACTATCTATCCACTAAAAAATTTGGCTCCCCCGTATCACCCATATAGTATGCCACCCATTAAGTCCTCAGTTAAATATCTCTTTAACTTATCTCGTACTGTCCATATAGTACGCTATCGTAACACTAATAAATAGCATGCCTCATATGTTATTATTAACCATAATTAACATCTCACTTATGTTATCGTTAAACTATTTCATTAAGTTACTCTACTTAAATTATCTTTTAGATATACGCTATCTAACTTTATTACTGTCACACACTAAGTAGAATATCTCTTAATTACATCACATTTAGATATACGTTATCTACAGCTACGACTTTCACACACAAGTAGGATAATACACATGTATATATAGATTTGTCACACAATATATATACATAACTCCAGCATCCTCGGGCTAAGAACCGCGATGCGATTTTGCATACTCTGCTATCAAGTCCATGTACCTCTCGTACCCAATCAAGGACAAATGGTTCGGCATGTCTCCTCGAACCCAAAATAAATCAACACACAATGGAGGCGAACATGGTTCTAAGATTTTGGGCTACCCACATACTTAATGTACCCAAATGACTTGCAAGCCACACTAATACATACACATAGTGAGCCGCCCTAAGTTCCATATTCCGAGGTACAAATCCAAACCTCACTGGAATCGTCAAGGTGGGATCGCCCTCTACATGGAAATCTCAGGGTAGCAGGCAGCGTATGTATGTTCATACACATAAGAAATCACACAATAGGCATACACACCACCTATCCATATGTCGCATATAGGCATACGCACAACCCATAAATATAATCCATATATAAATGCACACAACCTATAAATATAATCCGTACCTATACACTCAACCTATAATATCATCCATATAGGTATACACTCAACCCATAAATATCATCTGTATAGGTATACACTCAACCTATAAATATAATTCGTACGTAATATATCTCTCGAATATTCAACGTACTATTGATATACGATTATAACTCTTTATCGCATTTTCTTGAGTATTATTTTCTATCCAAAGGGCCCCAGTTGCCCCTTACATTATTTCAGTAGTTAATTCACTCATACTCTACTGGTCTACATCATAAATTCACACGAAATACCCGCGACTTAATCTCAGTCTTTCGAATTCACTAGCACTAGTCTTTAAGCCCGATAATCTTAGTCATAATTCTCTTAATCATGACTAATTCCCAATCCTACCCAAGCTTACTGTAATTCATAACATCCATCATTATGTTTTAAAGATGTACCAAAAGTGTCCCCGATAATTATACACAATTTCTGGGCTTAAATAGGGGAAAATTATCAAATTTTGGGAAATTCGAATCGATTCGCCCAAGGACCGAATCGATTAGCTTTCTGAATCAATTCTCCATTAGGCCCAATCGATTCGAAAACTCTCAATTCTTATTCTCCTACACAATAGCATTTTCTCCAATTTTCAATACTCAAAACCTCATAATTCTTCACCAAACTCTTAATCCACATTACTAAACATTACATCGATGTATAAGGATGATTTCCACTGCAAATATATCATCAAAACATCAAGAATTCTATTCAAGAACATATTTTTTCATGTTCTTCCTCTATATTCATCAAAAACCCGTATTACTATCATGTTTTTAATTCAATCACATCTGATTTCGTGTTAACCACAATACATAAGTTCATTCTACATGCAACTCCCAATTCATGGATTTTAACCATCAAAACCCTAAGAACACCAATTTAATCATCAATTATAAAACCCTACTCTACATGGGTATTATAACTTTTTAAAACAAATGCAAGATAAACACTTTCTTAGAATTGTAGGCCTGAATTCGTTTGTTGATGATGGTATTGATCTCTCCTCATTCTGATTCTAATTCCGATAATAATTGTGGCTGAATCAAGGTGCTACACCTCCAAATTCTCTTTTCTGCCTCTCAAATGACCTCACCTCTCCTCTCCTTTGATTCTTAGGGTTTTAAATATGATATGCTACTGCCCCAAATGACTAATCTTAGGTTTTAAATCCCAATTCCCGAAATTAAGCTTACGGGCCAAGCCCAAGTGACCCAAACACTCCCGTATAGGCTCGGTTGTGACTAAAAAGGCCCCAGAACCCAGTTATAACCCCATGGATACACTATTTCGACTATCCCAACCCATTTGAAATCAATCGTGACCTAGAAATCGCCATCCGAGTCATTCTGCAATAATTTACCACCGTGTCCTCTATTAGTCTCCATGTATCACTTGTTCCAACGTATAATAATTATCACGCAAATTATTCCACCAACAATAATCATTTTCTCCCAAAATATTTAATTCAATCAATTCATGGTACACGTGTAATTTAAAATTCACCGAATTAATTTTTTTCTAAATTACTCAAAAATACGGGGTGTTACATACTCCCCCCCCCCCCCCCCCCCACACACACACACAAAGGAATTTTGTCCTCAAAATTGGATAAGTCCGGTACTAACAGCTTCGGATATAACCTCGCACAACATCGTCTCATATCAAATGTTAAAATCATTCTGCGATTCCTGCTACACTTCTACTAATGGTATCCTTCAGCCCGACGGTCTAAATACTATCGTTAATCTAGTGACCAATTTTCTTGAATCACCTTACACCAAAATATTTCATCATTCTATTTACCAACTCACTTTGGCGACTACCCAACACATTACCATCTTGCCCAACACTTCCCACTTTGATGGATTGATATACTAACTACTATATCATTTACTATCCTGGGAAATATCCCTTCCACTTTAGGTCACAACTTCCCCCTTTTTAAATCATATACTCCCTTTGTGGGAGATATCTGTAACCATACCTGACTATTCACGTCAGACTTTTATATCTACAGTTGGTTATGATGTAACTCTCGTCATATTACTTCTCTGCTCAGAGTAGTTCCTAATTATCGTCGAAAATCTAACATGTGCCTTCCTTGTACTTTTTAACACTATAATCACCCTCTTTCGTCTACCCTTCGGTTTCTGGTGACACGATTGACTCACAATTCAACTATATTCTCTTTGTCACATTCTAGTTTTGTCTCTAATTTTCTCATGCATCTATGTTTATTTCATACGTCTTGCCATCTTCTCTTCATGAATGGTACTGAAAATCTCAACTAACTAGGGCTCCCATACACCCTCTGTCCCGTGCATTTCTTCACAAATCAACTGAACATAATATACTGGTTTTAAATTAAGCCTTGTATACTAGGCATGACTATGCAATAAGGTTACACTTAACCACTCTACCAACCCCAACTTAATTATTTTCACATCCACATCATATGGTTTTATTGGCCTTAAATCAAAATGTAACTATCATCTCTCAATTATAACTACGTTCACATATAATAACTAAGGTACTAAACATGTGTTCTAAAGCTCCCACATTTCCCACCTCCCGACGTTCACTAAGTTTCATGTGTGGGATGTCTCACAAAGCGAAATCCAAACAAGGACCTCCCTCCCCCCCATACACTAATAACTGACATTATCGGTCGTCGATGTTTGTCAGCCATCAGCACATAATCTGTACCCCCAAATCCCCATCTCCTGACATAAAAAGTCTACTCGTCCACTCTCATGTCACTAAAGACGATATACAACACGACGCTATTACTATTACTGAGTCCTCGGCGCTAAATCAGTAACAAGTTAGGTCACTCTGCTTAACAATAAACTAATATACCCCGAATCACATCAATAAACGTCCATAATCACCGAAATCAAATATAACAAGAGATCGAAGTCTACAATACCATACAATATATATCTGCATGCTCAATCCTCTTTTAGGTGATGCCTCGCAAAAACAATATATCTCACTCTGATATAATGAGCACGATAGTCTTATCACACAATCTACTAACGCTCAAACCTTCAGTATCCTATTACTACAAATGATAATAATATCGTCTACTTTCATAACTCTCAAAAGTAGTAAAACTAATTACACAATACAAACATCCTCCTAGTGTACACACCCGTTCCCTCGCAAGAATACCAAAGAGCCTCACTACCCAACGGTAAATATATATACCTAATGAGGCTGAGACACTGCCAACCCTCCCACTAAATCCAACTCACTCACTAATTTTAAGTGTTAAATAATCATATATTGCGACGCACCCATGTCACCCGAACTTATCCTATATTCATAAGAACAAGACAAAATTTTAATGTCCATTTTTTATCTACCTTGTCTGGTCAATGGGTTCCTGAGAATAGCTCTCGCGCCAAAACTGATCCATGATCTACTACAATGGTCATATATTCACAATCTCATCCCCCTGTAGTTGCCCCATGCCTCACTTTGGGAAATTCTTCTTCCTACGTCCCGTTACTCCACAACCGTAAAAACTGCCAGATAAACTTTCTTGCTCCGGCCTGGCCCTGTCCTGTTGGCCTCCCCTGCTATTGTCTTAGTCCTGACGGCCCTGAGGAAAGGAATGCTAATGCTGCTGTTGAGGACTCTGCTGGTCCTGCCTGATCTCACCACTCTTGGGTTGGTAACCTTCGTACTTAAATCTCTTATCCCTATCCCCCTGTCGAAAGTCTCACTCTTGTGGTTGTTGTTATGCTCTATTGGCACCGTTCCCATTTACCTTATCAGTCTGATTAGTCTCACTTTATCATTGTGGACAAGTTTAATATAGGTGTCCCTACTCTCACACATAAGACACCTTTATGTGTTATTCCTTGTCTTTGTCCTTACTGGCCATGTCGTGATGTTATTCACTCGAACTTGGTAGTCTTGAACCCGATTACTACCCCCATTGTCCCTATGGAACTCGATGCTGGCCTTGACAGCCCTAACTGAATCCACCATAACTTGGTAGGCCTTCTATTGATCTTAATCATTTAAATGTGTCCCCTACTAGGTATCCCTCCTGTGGTGCTTCACTAGCATCGTTTAATCCAGTATTGCTCTTCGTCTATCCTCTCCAATCTTCTTGGCTCCCTACTCATGGAAGCTTTGATATAAACTTAAAAACGTAAGACCTTGACGACATCGACACTAGTCATACCAACCAGATTTCCCATCCACTCTTTTGTATTCTACCCACGAGTCCATTATCGACTTACGAAAGTTTTTTTTCTTCATATCCTTTTCGTCTGGTATGAAAGTTTGCTAAAAAAATCAACTTCTCTATCATGATTGGTGTCTATCTAGACCACTTATGATAAGTTTCTAAAAATCATTTGCATCTCTATCTGAACAGTAGATGGAAGATCTTACGGTCAAACCGCACCCAAATTTCTCGTTATTAATATATATCTCCATGGTTCTGGTGACTGACTCCCATCATTACAACATTGCTCCTCTGAGCAAAAATAATTTCGCCAGAAATTAAATCCCGGGTGTTTCTTCACTCCACCCTACGCAATTGCCTTTAGATTATATCCTTCCATTGGCCCATCACACTTCCTTTCTTCCCCGAATCCTTATAGAAGACTCTTTAAAAGAGTTCCTCTGTCTCCCCCTGCTGACTACGCTGGGTGAGTCTGAATTTGCACCACCGTTATCTACGACAGTGCTTGGGAAAAATATTGCTCCAGGGTAATTATCCTATTGTCATCTTTCTGAACAATAATCATGGTGACTTCTATCGCGATTACCATTCCCAAAATACTCTAAGGCTTCTGCTGAGCCTCTCCTCTTGTAGTTCTTCGAACGGCCCTCGTTAGTCGTCCAATAATGTTCGATGTACGAAGCCCAACTAAACTCGTATATGAATCACAACAACTATACTTAGTAGCATGAGAACGTAAGTCGCATACGTAGAGGAATACAACAATCCTATAATAGGGCTCTAAATCAAAGAACGCTACGCTGAAATTGCAATAAGCCGCACAGATCCTAAGGACACTAGAACCTAATGCTCTGATATCATCTGTGACACCCCGCCTATTCTAATCCTGGCTGATCAGTCCATTATTAAATTAAACAGGAATCATTAATGGTGTCATTCTTAGCATCACTGTCAAAACCTTTTTAATTTACTAACCACCACCTATGTTAAATTAAGCGTGTGTCAAATTTTATATTTCATTAATAACAACATTCGGAAATTTAATATGATAACCAAACCATCCAAACAGTACTAACAATATGAATCCATCACAAAATAAATAATCAAAGAAATAATACCGAATAAACCATCGGTTCACAATACAAAAATCCAACTATGAGTCTATGAAATAAAACTGAACCCATTAATACGTAGTCTAATATAACTAATTAAATGAAATAGACGGAGGGAGACACGCCCAAATGAAATAACTGAACCTGAATCCTACTCTAGGAATGAAGTATCTGAAGCATCTAATCTAAATCCTTCAAGCATCCTGAAGTGTTGCAGCTATGCATCCCTGGAACAGGTCATTAAGCTTGGCATCCTTATGGATAGACACCTAAAAGGTTTTGAAAATATTTTTGCAAGACGGGTTAGGGTCCAAAACATTTAAAATATTTAGCAAGTATTTATCGTAGTTTAAAATAAGTTATTGATTACATATGTTAGTTAAATATACACTCACTTAAGTTCCTCATCCCTCAACTAATGTGCACGCCTAACGTCTCCTACCTAGATATGCTGCCCAGCCCAACTAGGTCTCCTCAATAATTATCTATCCGCTAAAGAGTTTGGCTCCCCCGTATCGCCCATACAGTACGCTACCCATTAAGTCCTCAGTTAAATATCTCTTTAACTTCTCACGTACTGTCCATACACTACGCTATCGTAACACTAATAAATAACATGACTCATATATTATTATTAACCATAATTCACATCTCACTTATGTTATCGTTAAACTATTTCATTAAGTTACTCTACTTAAATCATCTTTTAGATATACACTATCTAATTTTATTACTATCACACACTAGGTATAATATGTCTAAATTACATCATATTTAGATACACGTTATTTACAGCTACGACTTTCACACATAAGTGGGATAATAATAATGAATGTATAAATATTTCACACAATCTATATACATAACTCCAGCATTCTCGGTCTAAGAACTGCGGTGCGAGTCTGCACACTCTGCTATCAAGTCTATGTACCTCTCATACCCGATCAAGGACAAATGGTTCGGGATGTCTCCTCGAACACAAAATAAATCAACACACAATGGATGCGAACATGGTTCTAAGCCTTTTGGCTACGCACATACCTAACGTACTCAAACAACCTGTCAACCACACTAATACACACACATAGTGAGCTGGGGCACAAATCCAGACCTCATTGGAATCGTCAAGGTGGGATCGCCCTCTTCACGGAAACCTCACGGTAGCAGGCAGCGTATGTTTGTTCACACACATAAGGATAATTTTCACCGTAAATATATCATCAAAACATCAAGAATTCTTTCAAGAACAAATTATAACCTTTAATTCATTAAAACCCTATTTTTGCATTTTCTTCCTCTATATTCATCAAAAAATCATATCACTTTCATGTTTTAAATTCAATCACATCTGATTTTGTGTTACCCACAATACATAGGTACATTCTACATGCAACTCTATCCCAATTCATGGATTTTAACCCTCAAAACCCTAAGAACATCAATTCAATCATCAATTATAAAACTCTACTTTAAATGGGTATTATAACTTTTTAAAAACATGCAAGATAAACACTTGCCTAGAATTGCCTGAATATGTTTGTTGATGATGGTGTTAATCTCTCCTCACTCCGATTTTGATTTCGACAACAATTGTGGATGAATCAAGGTGTTACACCTCCAGATTCTCTTTTCTTCCTCTCAAATGACCTCTTCTCTCCTATCCTTTGATTCTTAGGGTTTTAAATATGATATGTTGCTGCCCCAAATGACTAATCTTAGGTTTTAAATCCCAATTCCCGAATTTAGACTTACGGGTCAAGCCCAAGTGACCTGAACACTCCCATATAGGCTCAATTATGACTAAAAAGGCCCCGAAACCCAATTATAACCCTCGGGTACACTATTCCGACTATTTTGACCCATTCGGAATCAATCGTGACCTCAAAATTGCCATCCGAGTCACTCTATAATAATTTTCCACCTTGTCCTCAATTAGTCTCCACGTATCACTCGGTGCAATGTATAATAATTATCACGCAAATTATTCCATCAACAATAATCATTTTCTTCCTAAATATTTAATTATATCAATTCACGATACACGTGTAATTTAAAATTTACCGAATTAATTTATTTCTAAATTAGTCAAAAATATGGGGTGTTACAAAGCATAAATAATTGAAAAAAAATATGTTCTTTCATTGATTAATCTTAAAGTACAGAGGTGGATATATCAACAAGAAAAAAAAATAGAAGAAATATAAAATACATATGAGAAAATGCAAGAAAGGAAACTAGCTAAGTAGGAGCTAAACCTTCTCCTTATCCTTGGCCTGGTCTTAGCTGGCAACAGGTAGGTCGGTACTTGCTTCTAGCACCACTGAAGACTCAATAGGCATCATTGAACACTCTTCTGACCCTTCTTCATCATCAAACTCCTCATCCAAGTTAGGAGGGGTGACTGGGTCATGCGTTCGGAATAGCTTGGAGTTTGCCTCTTTGTCGACCACCTTCAGAGCCTCCGACCAACCTTCTTGAAGGACAATTTCTTGGCATACTCAATTTGAGCAGAGGCAGTAAAAAGGGCCTTTTCCCAACCCTTGTCAAAAGCAGTTTTACCCTTAGCCTTCAAAGAAATAACTTTAAAAGTCAAGCCAACCACTTTATCTTCAGCAGTTTGGGCCCGAGCTGTGACTTTTGTAAGTTTGTCTTTAGTAGCCTTAGCTTTACCTTCAGCATCACCCAATTTATTCTCGACACTTTGGGACTTTTCCTCAGTAGACTTTATTTTATCTTTTGTTGTTGTTGCCCTATCCTTAGCTTTCTTCAGCTCTTCCTCCCAGAAATTTTGCTTTGATTCCAAAGCCTCTCGGGAAGCAGACACAGATTATTTCAAGCCCTCAAAAGCCTCTTCCACTTCACCATGAAAGACCTCAGTTGGTCAACTTTCTCCATTATTTGGTTGAAGTCAACCAAAAACTACAAAAAAGAGTAAATACCAGAAGTTAAAAAAATTCATTAACATGAAGAAAAAGTAGGGGATAAGATAATTACTAGTGCTAAGTTATGTCAAGCCCTCTTAATCAGTCTGGACCTGAGCGTGGGGCTGATGTAGCTCTATCACTTAGAAGAGTTCTAGATTTAATTAAATCCCTGGCCAATCTAGGGTTAACAGTAATAGAAGTTGATCCAATGTCAAGGTTAGCCTAGATTTTTTTCACCAGCTCTTGTTGGTCAGTTAGAGTCTTCTTTGCAACCAACGCTTGCTGGTCGACTTGATTTTTCTAGGCCTATTTTTTAAGGTCAGGCAAACCTCTCTTCAGTCTCTTAAATTTAGACTGAGTAGTTTGAGTCTCATCAGCACTAAGGACTTGAGGCCTCTTATCACAAGCCTGGGATTTCTTCTTATCTAGCTTCTTACTAGTGTCAATATTCTTCTTGGGGGAGGATACAATGGCCCACTCATCAAATTGTGCATCTTCCTCTTAGTCATATCGGTTGGAGGAGAAAGTGAGATTCCAAAAATGTTAAAAGATTCAAATGAAGTAGAGGTTCCTTCCTGGGTGAACTCAGCACCAATAGACTCTGTAGTTGAAGAAGTAAGTACAGGATCCTTTTCTAAGTTGATAGAAACTTGGGGCAGCACAATTATTGGTCGGCCAAAAAAAGATGTAATAGAACTCTTGTATTCTAGCAACAAGGAAGCAACTCGAGGATTTTCCTCTCCAACCCTCTGGTCGGCCAAAAACATTTGAGATCTTCACCTCTTCTTACTTTTCTTTGCATAAAAAAATAACAGTAAAGTTAATCGATAAAATTCAAAAACACCTAACAAAGGAAGAAAAATAGACACTGGAATTATAACCTATGCCACGCCCTGTTTGGGGACACCAGAGAGCAGTGTATGATACTCCCTCAGGAAGAGGAGCATGTTCCAATTATTAAGAACTACACCATAATCCCAATAACCCTTATTGGAGTCTGGTAAATTCACTACTAAATCTCTATTTGCTTGCCTAGCCTTTTGATAATATGTAATCTCTCCAACAGTACCCCGTTTGTAACAAAACATCAACCCCTGAACCCCAATATGGGTCCCGTAAATCTCGTTTAACCTATGGACACCATTTATTACACTTTAAGTTGTGGGTGCCACCCTAGCAAGAACCACATCAAAGTATTGAAAAAATTAAAGAAAAATAGGGTTTGGTGGAAAAGTGATACCACACTCAGTAATGAATAAGGTGAGGATCCAATGACCCTCAGGAAGAGAACGCACATCAATGGGACCCTGGACTATCTCTAACTCTATCCAAGCTGAAATTTTCTTTTTTCTCTGAAGTCATCTAATAAAGCCTCGTCTATAATGTGAACCATTGCGAAAATAGAGCAAAAGATGATAAAACAGAGAAAGAGGGAAAGAAGGCTTACAGAGTATCTAAGTTGACTACAAGAACTGAAGAAAAAAAAATAATAGTGAACGATCGTACAAAGAAACCTTGAATACGAAGGAAAACTATTAATTGTAGAAGGTTTGAGGTGAAAAGAAAGGAGGTAAAAATTGTACCTATTTATATGTTGCCTCGATAAATGGGAACGTAATGATTAACCGAATGAATGGTTGAACTACTGTCGATTACACGCCCATATGACCATCGTCCCCTTTGGCGGTTTAAAAAAGTTTGAATTGTTTTCAAAAATTCCATTATCAAACAGTACCAATGAAAATATTTGCAAGTATGAGAGGTCGGTTGCCGACCAAATATTCAAAACAGTACGCCGAGCAATTTCCTAGGACAAATACTTCATATTTTTAATCAATCATCAAGCTTGGAGCATTAGGGTCTTTTGTTGAATGTCAAAATTACTCTCCTACGTGGACCAATGGTAAATGCATGATTGTCCTCCTACGTGGCTGACTAGCCACTATGATCGTCATCATAGACACTTAGTCGGCTGAAGGGCCAACCAACTCCAGAATGCCAACCATTAGGAAGATCAAAAGTTACTCGGATGGGATGCCAACCAGCACTGATTTCCAAGAGTTTCATTTATTGTACACATATGTAAATGCTTAGCAATATAAAGACATTCCATCTCTAGGATTTTACACCATTATAAATACAGAATACTCCCCCAGTTGAAGGGATAACTCAAATCACTCATATGCACACTATACTGAGCTATTGTAAACCCTACAAAATAATACCAACAATGGACGTAGGCTATTTTACATTTGAACCACTCTAAAAATCTCGTCTCTTGTGTGTGTGTGTGATTTGATTAACCTATTATATTGTGATTTGTGATTATAAATCTGGATTAAGTCCATTTTTAGACATCAACAATAGATATCGACAATGCATTGTCTACTGGGAACATTTCTGATAATAATTATAACAACTTTGAAAAGATGGTATCCATTCACCCACTTATTGCTTTCAAATTGAAAAGATTCACCAATCCTGATAATTTTTTATAAACATTATACATCCTCTATATAAAGGATTTTGAGCATCTTCAAGTAACTCTCCAAATGTTTGAGGATTTCTAATAAAAATCCTCATGTGCAACTTAGACCATCTCCACCATATTTGCAACATCTTACGGAGTCTCCATCACATAATCTTGATAGGTCGGATCATGTGAATCGTTAACGGGTGGTGTTTCAATAGAAGTAACTTCTCCATGTCATATACATGTACGGTAACTTTTTTCAATACCATTTATATACAAATGACCTTTTACCTCTTTAATACTCCATTTAAAGTCATTCCCACAAGAAGTGCATGGGCATCGAATGGATTCAAAATTTTCTTCATTATGTTTTGCAACTTTAAGAAATTCTCCAACCCCCTTTTTTGTATTTAGTTGATAATATATTCATAGACAAGCACGAATTATCCATCCCAATTCACATCATAATCTATAATTTTACCTGGTTAAAGTATTAAATTGCACTCATGTTATAGACATGTTAATATATTTGCATAATAATAAGTTGAAGCAAATTAACATCTATTAATTGCAACCCAGACCTGCAAGTCATGCACAATAGTATCCTTATAATAATATAGTGTCCAATTCTCAGCAAGTAATGAAATTTAAATATCACTTGTATACAGGCCATTCCCTACAAATATTATCAGATTTCTCTAATAGTTTAGATAATTAATTTGTCAAAAAATAAGATAAAAATTATAAAAAAATCAACAAAACTTGCTTGGCTTATATAAAAAAAAGGGAAACCCACCTCCTATGTTCTATGTCTCTATAATCTAACTACTCGTGTATTATTCAAATAGGTACAAAATAATTCGCATTTAATAACTAAATTCAACTCACTCACACTCTCCCACCCAACTTCTCCATTACCTATAAACCATCTCATTGATACTACACACAAACATATCCCCAAACCCACCATCACCAAAGAAGAATAAAACACAACTCCAAAATTGATTCCTTATCACTGGAATTGAAATTGAAATTATCGGATTTGGCCGACAATTCCATAATTTCTCATTAAACCAGTTAGTTGTCTCTACATCTTGATTCTCTCATGTTTATTCTACCCATCATAGCACTAAACAACCATAATGCATCCATTTACTCACACCTTCACTCCTTTCTCATTGGCATATCAAACACAATTCAAAAGCTAGACAGAAATAAAGAAAATTCATTAGCCATTATAATGAAAATTATGCTTCATTAAACAAATAAGTTTTTATAGGTGAAATAGCCAAGGCATTAAGAATACAAATATAGGCTATTTTTGTTGGGAAAACATAGCATAGAAAAGATTAGTACTAATCCTAATCAAGTTTATCGGGCTGAACATAAATCATTTAATAATAGGCGCAAATCAAAATCATATTATGTGAAAACCCCAAAAACAATAACATGTTGCTACTAATGTGCAAATATGTGCTAAAACCTCTCCAAATAACCAAGAATTAAGTAGAAACTCGAGTATGATTCTCTATCTAACACAGTTTATCCAACAAACAATGAGAAAAAGTAGTGAAGAACCAGAAATTGAATTTTTTTAGTTCTACTAAATCCAAAAAAGAGGAATATGTCAATTCTTGATTAGCTTGAGGGTTTACTCGACACTTTATCTAGTTTGAAGCTAATTTATATTAAGTGTAATAGTTTAAGAGCTAAGTGAGTAATTTACTCAAATATTAATCATAAAAGATTACTTTTTACATATTTTAGTTATGTAAAATGGATAAAATAGGGTGTGATGGTGTATCCAAAATTCAACACCATGAAGTGTTTAATTTTAGCAGCTCTCACTCTAAAATCTATGCCAGTCCATTCGCGCATTCAAAATTAATTCTTCTCAATTACCCATTAACCTACGATCAAAATTAAAATTTTAAAATTATACCAAGATTTAAAATGCATACCCTTCCTCAGCACAATCGTTGCCCCAATTCCAAATCCTAACCTTAATTTCCTATCAAAA
This sequence comes from Sambucus nigra, assembly GCA_949130495.1. Taxonomy (NCBI): domain Eukaryota; kingdom Viridiplantae; phylum Streptophyta; class Magnoliopsida; order Dipsacales; family Adoxaceae; genus Sambucus; species Sambucus nigra. The sequence continues at coordinate 631,639,149 of OX422209.1, forward strand.
CACAGAATTCTAATAAACTACATCGAAATCCATTCTTTACAAACATAATTATCAAACTCTAGAAAATAACCATTTTATGGGCACAATTAAGATTGAAAAAAAAAATCATCTCTCATCACATCCACCTCTCATACAGACACCGTTAATGGCTCTCATGAGTTCAAGACCAATGGCTTCACTTTGTCTAATGGGATGGGGGTCAAGAAACACATGACGTACTACAATTTCACAGTGTTAATGAGAACCCTAAAAGAACAATTAATAACTAATAACCCTAACTATCAATTCCAAATGAAAACAATAATTCCAACATCTATTTGCGTAAATTTTAATTCACCTAAGTGATGCTTACCTAAAAGAAATTAAGAGTTAATTCACAAATGATAATCCACAATGTTTTGCTGTTAATTTGGTTATATAAGAGAGAGAGAGAGAGAGAGAGAGAGAGAGAGAGAGAGAGAGAGAGAGAGAGAGAGAGAGAGAGAGAGAGAATCGTGGGTTGTTATGGGTTTGAGATATGTGTATAGTTGAAATTGTGGGTGGTCGGGTATTTCCTCAATACTTTGTCGCTAATTTGGTTCCTTTCAAAAAAATTATGAAGGATGAAAGGGCCATAAATGTGATTATATAATAGAGTTTTAATTAAAGGGTCGTAACAATACACCTAATATTACAGTTTTAATCTAAATGTCATGCTTTTAAAATTACTGTTTGAACTAAATGTCATTATACTTAGTTTATGTTTACGGTTTTCATTAATGTATCATAAGAAAAAATTACTGTGATATTTATTGCAAAACAATCATAAAATTGAAAATATAATTATGTATAAGATCTTTTTTTCAATTTTGTCATTATAGTACTTTCTTTAAGTGTCATAATAAGGCATATTTCTTGTAGTGTTGTCTTGTCCCCTATAACCTAAAAAATGTTTGGATAGGTTGCCCAAAATATTTGCATGTGCCAAATATTTTACCACCGCCATGGGTTAGGGTAGGAAACTAGAGTCCAAAATTTAGGGACTAATTTATCTTTTTCACATATATTCAATTGGAAATTTGTGAATTTTTAACGACTATTTTTTATAAAATGTATAGAATATTTCAGAAAGGGGTATTTTATAAAATGTTTAGGGTAGTGAAAATTCGAGAAAGAGCACTTGGGCCTACCCCCCCCCCCCCCCCCCCCGCCCCGGCCCCAAGATGTTTTGTGTCTCCGCTACTGTCAACACTTTCATTCAACCGGTCACTGTAAGAAATTTTGTATTTATTTGTAATCAAGATTGCTCGAAAGAGTCCTATGTATGGAATAAAATAATTTTTAATGCAATTTTATGGTTAAATAAAGTCGTTTTACTATTACTTTTCCAATAACATTTCCCATTTTTACAAGGACTATCATTGTGGATCAAATAATATGAATATAACCGTTAATTTGACAATAGTCTCATCTTTATAATATAATTGGAATGATTTAGAATGATTCTGGAATTTTGGAATTAAGTAATGAACGATTTGACTTTATTCCCTCATAAATATTTTTTTGGGTTTAGGATACGATAAAAAGATTTAAAAATAAGGTTCAGTGACAAATAGTGTATTTTTAATGCGGTCACTATGTGTTAATGTATGAGTGATTTCTCTTAGAAAAATTGTGTTTAACAGGAGCAAAATATGTCTTGGGGAGAGAGCACCAAATGTTCGACTTGATATATTTCATCTTCTTCATTTGTAAATTTTCAATTGGTAAATTTTTCATTGCTTTGAAATGATTTCATTTTATATTTTAATTTGGTGAAACGCAAAAGCATAAATAATTTTATCTAACAATGTAATGTATATGTGAATTTTGATAATATATACGAATTAGTTCGTCTATATGCTAACATCTAACTTATATACAATTAAGCTAACATCTAATCAATATACTATGGGTGAGGAATTTCAATAACAAGATATATATTAATAGACTAATGTGGAAAAACTTATTAATTAGGGATTGAATTAACAATTGGAAAGCTATAGTTAAACAACAATGATAATAGTTTGGCACAATTTGGCCTGGATGATTGTGACACGCCCCTAATCTAAACCCTAAAACTTGTCCTCATAAACCAAAGATTTGGTCCAATGCACCATCGGTGTTGACCATGATCGTGAGCTGGGAGTCAATGATCATGTGATAACTAAAAATTTCTTAGGAATGGGACCTACTAATAAGTGGGGTCAATCTAACATTCCAAAATCATCAAAAGAATGAAAAAGATTTAAGAGAAAGAGAAAGAGAAAGAGAAAGAAAACCTGGGGCATGTCTTAAGCTACCTAAACTATATAATATCAATACAGTGACCTAGAATAATTAAGATTTGGAAGTAAGTGGATTGGTGGAGTCTATCCCTGATTTTGAGGCCATGTCACGTGACTAGGAGAATCCACATTTTCATTCCACTAGTTGCACTAAACTTTATCATTTTTAATAGAAAGGCATTATTTTGAAAATATGTGGCCCACTTATACTTCAAATTTATTTATTTTCCGACTTGTTAACTTGTCAAGAAAGTATTATTAAGTTAATTTTGTATTATAATTTGTAATTCTCATACGTTAATTAATATAATTTGTCATGTTAACAAGATAATAAAATAATTATATATTACAATATGATCTAAATTTACTCATATGTATTATTACTCATCAAAATATACTAAGTGGGTATGTAATGCGTTAACTTGTCTTACTTGACATAGTGTAGGTGGTATGTAATTCAAACTACTACTTCTACGTTTCATCCTGCAGTTTTCAATTTCATTCAAAACTATAAGGTTTCCCTTAAAATTTACAATTATAATCATTACTCTTAAAAACACTTACAAGATAATAACATGATGTTATAGGCACATTACATAGGTGTACTATAAACATGAACAGTATTATAATCCGGGTCGCAACGAGAAAAAACACACCCATCAATTGTATACTTTTAATAATATCTATCTGAACACTATGTAAGTGAAAATATCACATTAATCGGGTATTGCTTAGGTTTCTATCATTATTCTCCTATATCTTTTTTAAAATTTCACTAACTATATGATTTGAGTTTAGTCATGTATTTATGATGAGACCTCTTAATCTCTGATTAATAATATTTAGAATGCACGATTAATATAGGATTATAATTATTCTATTGTTAATATATTTTATTATGTATAACTCAAAAAACATAAAATATGACTACACCATTACGTGTGAACCCCTTTTAATATTCTACTACTTTAGGACTATATGGTCCCAAAAATATAAAGCTAAACGGCGCTGCCCATATCCCCTATTTTTAGGGTCGTGACCTTGGGAAGCTCCCTAATGGAATCTATACATGTTTTGTTACAGCCTCCTCACCTCACAAGCCCAACCAAAACCATCACTCACGTCACATCCCACCTTCACCTTTCTTCCCAAATAAGATTGTTGTAAAATATACAAACAGGAACTTTTACAATACGGGTGGCTCCATTGTAATGGTTCCCTTCCCCACTATTAGATTGCTAGAAGCCATAGTACATGAATAATATGAACTGTTTTATATCAATCTTATTCAGTGTATGAGTTTGATTCAATTATGATTTTGAGTAATGTTTAAAAATATTAGTATATTTTCTGAAAAAGAAATAAGTGGCAGAAGTGGGAGAACTCCCACTTGGCAAGATGATGGATTATCAGCACTCTATTATTCTATATTAAGAGTTAATATTAAAATGTTTAAATCTTAAAAAATATAAATTTATATGTAATAAATAATATAACACAAAATACAACTCTTAATGGTCTGCCTTCTAAGATGAAATATAAGTTTCATGTAAGAAATATTTGAAGTAATAATATCAAAATCTTATGCAAAATAATATGATGACAGAGTCTAATAAGTGACAAAATCTTAAAAGAATAAGACTACAAATAAAAAAGTGAAAACTCAAAATCACCCTTGATTTAGAAGAATAATATTGTGAGCCGATTCTTTTGTAGTCCCTAGCCGATTTTTTTACTCTAGTCCAATTATATTTTTTTAGCACTAAGATTCATCATTTTACCTTATAACTTAGGGTATACATAAATTAACACGTGTATATCAAAATAAATTATGTATATGTTATAAAATTAGGAGTTTGACAAATAAGTCTTATTTAAAGAATATATTATCTCATTGGTCCAATCAAATCAAGTTTTCTTAAATAGATCATATTCTACTTGTTTTCTAATAAGACCTATGGAACAAAATAGTATTTTCTGGGATATGTTTGAACAAAAAATATGGTAAGACATATTTGACTATATAGTTAGCCAACTGGGCCGATTAGTAAAATTTCACGTGCAAATCATAATTTTTTGCAAAATTGTTAAAAAAATAATAATTTATACTTTAAAAACGGTCATTCGACGAAAAGTCCCTCGATAATTTTTTTAATTAACGTTTAGTCCAAAAAAAATTTTTATTTTGTTCCAAAAAGTCCGTTACCACATAAAACATTCCTAAATATTTTTTTTGCTTTTATCCTAAACTTCAAGAAAAAATTATCAAAATAATACAAAAGGGACTTTGTGCAAAATAAAAATTAAGGTGAATCAAATGAAAAATATATGTAGCTTTTATGGACTAAACATTAATTGTTTCTTAAAAAATTTATTGTATACATTACTAAAAATTTAAATATATATTAATGATATCCTTAATTCAAAAAAAATATATATGAAATTAAATCAAAAAACCTATAATATTTTTTGTGACTGTACACGGATGTCTCAAATTCAAACACTAGATAAACTTTGAAAACACAAATGGAGTCAAACTTAGATGTACATTTGAGAAGGGTCATTATATGAAATGTCACGTGTGGGTAGGATGACCTACTCCAGGATCAATGGGCAAGTACTTTTTACAATCAAATGCTTTAAGTGGGAGTTCGATCCACACGTGTAGTTCTCCGACTTTTGTACTGAAGCCCAAAGTGCTAAACGGTAGAGATATGTATGATTTGAACCCTAAGTTTAAGGTTGGTTTTAAGTTACCCTTATAATTAAAAACATATGACTTACACCCCTAGGGTTTTGCGGCACTATAAGAGGATATCTTTTTTTGTAAAATGTGTATAATAGTGGATATCCACTTGTATCTCACATAGGCCAGTGAATTGGGTCGGACAAGTCCGAAGCCCGCCCGTTTGACCCGATTAATATTGCACAACCTTTAAGTGACCTTGAGTCGAGCTGAGATTGAGCTTGAGTCAAACTTTCAAGTCTGGATTGTAATTCAAGCTGAGCTTGAGCCACATATGGCTAAACTCGAATTGGATCCGAACCCGAATAAGAATATACATTTGTGTGTGTGTGTGTGTGTATTAACTTGATAAAATCAAAGCTTATTAGAAATTTATAAAAATATGTTTAGCTTTTAAACAAAAAGGTTATATACAAGTACATGCTAACATATTATAATATTCTTTTTAACATTTTTAGAATAACTTGATATTAATTATTGTAATGACACAACTATAGTACGGGTACTACGAACAATAAAAAAAAAATTCATTTTGAGTTCAAGTTATATAATAATCCTTTAATCTTGGCTCGCTTTCCGAATACATATATAATTTTTTTTCCTTTAGGTATTGTTTATAAGATGTATATTGTACATCTTTCATTGGGGCAACATATTACAAAAAGAAAAAGAAAAATTATATTTGGGTAGACCTGAATAAGAGCCTGAAGCCTGGTATGAAGTGTGAGCCGAGTTTGAGCCTATGTCCTCCAAATCCGAACTCAAATTGAATTAATTGTGAGTTGAGCTTGAACATAGCCCGACTCATCCAATCCGATTGACGGGCCTAATCCAGCATTGGAAAAAAGTATTTTTGGATGACTTACTTTGTACAATAAATATGGGTGATACCACTTGAGTATTGAGTTACATGAAATGAAAATTTTCCCCTCCTTCTAAATACTTTTTGTTCTTTTTATCTCACAACATGTTATCATGAGTGGTCTTTATCTTTTTTCAACCCCAACAAACCTCTTCAAAATTTGGTTCATTTTGACAAAATTCCAGTTTGATAATACGATATTTGACTTAACCCAAATTCTTATAATTAATTAGACATCACACAAATTTCATGAAAAATTATGATTTTCTTGGACAAAAATTTTGGTTTGCATTCAATATATATATATATATATATATATATATATATTGATGATGTATGTGTCTATAATTGTCGATTTGCATAAAATTTATGCGATGTCTAATTATTTACAAAAGATTATGTCAAATACCATATTATCAAAATGTAATTTTGTCAATATAACCCTTAAATTTCCTTAAAAAAATAATCAAACGCTTCCATCCACTAATCTGGTACAATTAGGGGGGGTGTTTTTCATACTTTTGATTTTTCCTAATTTCGATCCAGTTTTTTTCGATTTTGGAATACAAATTGAACTTCCAATTTTGGACTTTTTTCGAAAAAATCGGATCGAAAAAAAATAATTTTGAATTTTAGATTTTCCATTTTCTAAACTATTTTTGAGTTTTTCCAACCATTTTCCCAATTTTCATTTCTTTTCCTATTTTTTGGGGCTGTCATATGACACATCGGTTGGGAGAGGATGAGGGTTCCAACGTAGTGGTCTATATAAGGCATCTATCCTCCTATCATCTACACAAATAAAAAAATGGTCAAATCATCATGTATTTACATCTTGGGTCAAATATTTTTCTTACTTTTTCTAATGAGAATTTTGAGTTATCGAAAATCCTAAATTTATTTTTTGAAAATTTAAAATTTCAGAAATTTCAGAATTTTTAGCATATGTAGTAAATTTCTCATTTTTTCCAATTTTTGTTGACTTTCTCATTTTCCTGAATTCAGAATAAATTTTAGTTTTCCGAAAAAATTGGAATTGAAATTGACATTATTATTTTATTTCTGAAAAAAATGAATTTTTTTTCCAAAAATCCATTTTTGAATTCATGTATTTATTGTGTGTTTTTATTTGAAAAATAAATAAATATAGATGTTATATATATACGGCGGCAACGAACACGCATGTGACACGCGTATTTTTTAATATATACACATGTGGCAAACCTTACCCCCGACCCAACCCACCCACCCACTGGTAGAAAACCCAACAACTAATCAGTTTGTAGAGGCTATTGGGTTGCGAATACGGGTTAGAGGCTGCTGGGTGTGGCAGCGGGTATGGGGCTCAAGTTTGTTGGGTTGGTTCTGGAACAGTTAGAAGTTGGGTTATCATGTAGGATTTAGGGCTGAGATGTTGAAAATCGGTTGTATTTGGTTGCAGCTGGGTCGGATGGCAGATAGTTGTAATGGGTCGGGCAAGAGCAGCGGTAGCAGGTTTAAGAGATTATGTCGGGTTGATGGAATGGGGTTTCGTTTCTCGGTTAATGAGGGCATTTTATTGCAATTGGGTTTAATGGAGGTCGGGGTGCATCTGGGTTTCCGGATTGAAGTTTGGAAGATAGTGAAGATGGGTTTCGAGTGGGTATAAAAGAGATGGGTCGGTTATTTTGGGGTGGAGGGGTTACAAAATAATTCGTGTCACACGCATGTCGATCGAAATCGGTCGACACACATGTTCGTTGCTACTGGCTCGGATCAATTACAATAAGAAATTAAAATTTATGCTTAAGGGTTACCCTTGTATAAGGTTCATTATATATATATATATATATATATATATATATATATATATATATATATATATACTCTCCAACAAACCTCATTCAACATACCAAAGAACATACCCATTTTTTTTAAAACAGTAAAAAACTGAATTTGTTAACCAAACTCGGTATATATGATCTACATAGCAAGGAGATCATCTACAAAAAAAATATCAAAAAATTCAAATCGGAAGTGGGTAAGATGACGGTAAAATTTTGAATGGACAAAAATGCTCGTTATGGTGATCGTGTATACAAAATTTGGATCGAAAAATACATTTTTTTACTATTTTAAAAAAATAGGTAAGTTGTTAGGAGGTATGTTGAAGAGCATATATACATATATATATATTGTTGATGTCTAAAAACAGACTGACTCTAAATTTATAATCACAGATAAAAATAAGATAAGTAACTTAAACCACACACACAAGATACAAAGGTTTAGAGTGGTTCAGTTGTACAATAGCCTACGGCCACTGTTGCTTTTATTCAGTACGGTTTACAATAGCTCGGGATGGTGTGAATATGAATGATTTGAGTAATTCCTTGAGCTTAAGGAGTAGTTTCTATATATAGTTGTTGACACCAAAATTAGTATGCTGATGTGGACGAATAATGAGAAGACACGTGTCAATCTACGTGGCACAATAGCAACGAGGAAGATTGCTTCCCCGACCAACATACTTACTCCGAGGAACACCAACCCTCCGAGGAACTCTTATCCTCCGAGGAACTTTTATACTCCGAGGAACTTTTGGGCGACGAGCAACTAAGGCGGTTCGAGCTGCACCTCGACCACAGCATTAATTGCCAGATGATCAACATTTCAACTATTCATTGAATGCTTATCATCTTGACGCGCACGTTTGAAGAACATTAAATGAATTACCCTTTCATATGTGTATCATTTAATGTAACACCCTTTCATGTACAGCCTAAGGGCTATAAATACCTTGTATCACCCTCATCCAAGGGGACCGGAATTTCTTGATAGCACTTGTAATCGAGAATTCCCAAACACTCAGCAATAACATAACAGTGGATGTAGGCCATTCATATAAGGCTGAACCACTTTAAAATCTTTTGTCTTATTTATTTATCTGTGATTAAATAATTAGAGTAATCTAGTTCTTTACATCAACAGATTGGCGCCGTCTGTGGGAACGATTGTTAGTATCATTTTTCATCAAAAATTATTCATCACCAATGGCGGATAACCCAGAATCTAGCAATCGAAACGCTGGAAATGCTGGAAATCCTCCAAATCCCTGTGCACCTCCAGATCTGGCCGGGATTATGACAAATCTGGCTCAAGGACAAACCGCTAGCAAGAGACGATACGGAAATTCATAT